>CM070562.1:102820998-104045998 GCA_036346405.1 Phyllostachys edulis | reverse complement strand
AAATTATTTCCGTAATTTCCTGAATCTTCAGCGTTCTTTCCACAAAATTGCCAATTTCCGATTCAGAAATCGTTTTCTTTTCTATGAAATTTGGTACACGATCCGAATTTTGAATTCGGTCCGGATCGGGTCATCGACTGATTCTATCCGCCCCCACATTGGCCCAATTTGACGACTAGGGCAACGACCTGATGGGCTGCGGCCGGGCCCGATGCGTGTGATGATCGGCGCCGGATGCAGAGGCGGAAGTTGAGGCGGCGCGGCGTTCGGTCGGCGGCACGCGATCGACGGGGACGACAGGTTGCGAGTGGCCTGCTTCGATCTGGGCGGCGATATGGCGCTTGCGAACGGATGCAACCAAGATGGAACGCGGCGGCGCGGGGCCGTCGCCCGTCGCTGACGATGGCGTGCAAGCCGGCGACTGCGACGCTCGGTGTCCGGGTCGGCGCTGATGGGGGCAGTGGCGCACGTACGGGCAGTCGTGCTCGTCGGCGTGCTGGAAGACGACATGCATGGCTTCCAAAGCCAAATAGTAGATTGGAACGAGTAGACAACGGGACTCCTCTAGGGTTTGCATGGACAACGATCAAACACGCAAAACGGACCATTTCCATGCGCATGTCATGCATGGAGAAGTGGGCCGCAAACTCACTGGTTGCGTCAACCAGGTTTATACCCTAGGGCGGAACCGATCACGAGAGTGACATCGATTCGTGCAAACGAAAGTAAAGCAATCTAGATGCGAACCATCTACAAAATTAATCTCACTAATAGAAAGAGGATGGAGGTCGAATTCCATGGCATATTGTGGCTTGTAAAGCAGTCGTGCTGATAATGTGTTAAATAACTCATGTCGTCGCTAGACGTATATCCAATCAACGCAACTATAAGCAAGATCAATCACACAATTAGACAATGCAAAAGAAGAACAAATCTACACAAGACGTAGAGAGAGTAATCCGACGATCTTATTTATTCCAATAATCTTCTGTACCAATTACAATATTCTCTCCCTAATATTTATAGCCTAAGACTAAGAGTTCTTTCGGTGCACCTATATCTCTTCTGGATCGGTTATTCAACAGGAAGACAGCGTTGGAGTGGTGGTGGTGAGTGAAATGGGCCCGTGAGCGCGTTTAGTATAGCCCAAAAACGCATGGACATATACGGACTTGCACTGTCCCAAAATTTGGCTCGTGACGAATGCGGGGGGCGCGGTTCGTGGGGACGGGCGTACTGGTGAGCGGACTCGGACTCTTCTTCCGACTCGGACGGCGGAGGCGCGAGTTGCTCGTAGGCAGCGGCATCCACCGATCGAAAGAAGCAAAGATAATAATGGTAATGTAACCCTGCGTACTTACTGTGGTAATGTAACTGCCTTTGCGGAGATAATATTGCTCGCACTTATACTGTCAAGCTTCTGATGTTTTATGGTAGGCTGCCCAGGTTCGCCCATGTCTTTTGTTTGGAAACGATAGTATACATGCGTATGAAGCAAATAAAAAAAACAAACGTTTCATTTGTATTCATTTCTTTTTTTTTCCGTGCGCTCCTCTAACCATTCGTTTCTCCCCTAGTTCGCTTTTTTCCCACGCCCTCTCCAACTCGTCTCTCTCTCTCTCCCCCGTTCCCTTCCCCAAAGCTCCCACCTTTCCCCTTCTCCTTCAGGAACGGATGCTGCATAAATGACGCCCTTAATAGTAGCACCCACCAAAAATAATGGCCGAAAAAAAGAGAGAAAAAAAAGGTTTCGCTGTTGCTTTGCTGCCTTTGCCTTCTTCCACCTCCTTTCCGTCCGCATCTCGCTCGCTTGCTCGCGCCTCCACGAATTTCTTCTTTCCCCCTCCAATTCTTGGCTCCGTTCGGCAGCCACAGCTTGTGCACGAGATAGCCACGTCGTTTGACCGCTAGGAGAAGGACCCCCATCTTCCCCGCCGCCGAGGAGGTCCAGGAGTCCGCCGACAGATGTGTTCTCCTTTTGGCCTCTTCTTTCTCTCTTTGATTTTGTTCCGTTTCTTTTTGGTGATTTTTGTTCGATTTTGCTTGCGGATGCGCAGGATGGAATCCAGTGTACAGAGTGTTTGTGTGCAAACTATGGGATGAATTTGTTGCACAAGGATTTTTTTTTTGTGCATCGTGATCACATCAATGTTGCGCCTCATTGAAAAAATTGTTGCAAGTGTCTGATTGTTGCTTCTTTGAACTTTTTTGAGATGTCACAACCCGTTGAAAAAAAATGTTGTGACAGTCGAAAAAAATATTGCATCATGTTTCTTGATATGTTACGATCCGTTTAAAAAATGTTGCGACCGTAAAAAAAAAGTTACATCCTGTTTTTTGATATGTGTGGGATTTTAATCTAAGGTCTAATCAACGTTAACCCTAAGCTCATTGAAGAACACCTAGTCTAATCATTATAGCGGAAGCGTGATTAACATACCCGAACTGGAGGAAGCCATGAGTAGTTGTAGATGGGTTGATGTAGAAGCCGACCGGTGGTCGCAGAGGAGCCGTGGGCGAGGATGGAGGTGCTTCTTGATGACGGTGACGGCGCTCACGGTCTTGGTCTTCGCCCTTTGTAGCGCCTGTGAGAGATCGGGTTTGTTTAGGGTGTTCGTTAGCCTAGAACCACACGGGTAATCTACCTTCCGAGTCCCTAATCCTTTTATATGGCGCTAAGTGAACGGGACCAAAACCAACTTGTTGGTTATGCCCCCGATCAGGGCGCGTGGTGGGGCGTGCCCCCTTAAATCTCGGATGCAGTTAGCCGAGATCAATCCAACATTCTCCCCTTTGATCGTAAGGCTAACATCATAAGCCCATTCTCAATAAAACAGCATACCAAAGTAATGCGTTGCATGACCAATGAAGTGTCATACAACCACAGTACCTATAGTGTACTATTCCATCTTGAAATGGATATTCATTATACTTTATGGGAGTTGGTTTGCTTTAAGGTCCTTTTATCCAGAATCAGAGGCTTTCCAATAAACCCATGCCGGCAACATGATCACGAAAGATATTGGGTGGTAAGCCTTTAGTAAGCGGATCCGCAAGCATTGACTTAGTACTAATATGCTTGATACTAATGGTTTGATCCTGGATTCTGTCTTTCACAACATGGTACTTAATGTCAATGTGTTTGGCAGCACCACTTGACTTGTTGTTACTCGCATAAAAGATCAAGGGTTCGTTATCGCAAAGATAAGGTGAGTGGTTTAGAGATGCTGTCTACCACTCTAAGTCTCGGGATAAAATTCTTAAGCCATACAGCCTGCCCAAGGTAGCCTCATAACATGCCACAAACTCAGCTTGCATCGTTGAAGATGCCGTAAGGGTTTGTTTTGAGCTTTTCCACGAGATAGCTCCCTCAGCGAGTGTGAAGATATAACCTGACGTGGATTTCTTAGTATCAACACATCCCGCAAAATCTGAATCTGAATAACCAACAACCTCAAGGTTGTCAGAATTCTTATATGTGAGCATGAAATGCTTAGTAGCTTGCATATAGCGCAAGACTTTCTTAACGGCCTTCCAAAGGGTCCGTCCTCGATTTGGTGATATCCGCCAAGCATCCGGTTACAAAAGCTAAATCAGGGCGTGTACATACTTGAGCATACATAATGCTTCCGACAGCTGAAGCATAAGGAACCGACTTCATCTGATCAGTTTCATATTGGTTCCTTGGACATTGAAATGTCCCAAACTTATCGCCCTTAACAATAGGAGCAAAGAGCGAGCACTTATGCATATTATATCTCTTTAGTACTCTGTCAATGTATGCCTTCTGAGATAAACCTAATACTCCTTTGGACCTATCTCGGTGAATTTCAATGCCAAGAACGTAAGAGGCATCACCAAGATCCTTCATATCAAAATTAGATGAAAGAAATCTCTTGGTCTCATAAAGCATATCTGTATCACTGCTAGCCAATAAGATGTCATCCACATAAAGAACTAAGATGGTGAATTTACTCCCCTTGAACTTAACATATATGCAGTTATCAACTTCATTTTCCTTAAACCCAAAATTCCTTATGACCTTATCGAATTTGAGGTACCATTGCCTTGACGCTTGCTTTAAGCCATAAATTGATTTCTTAAGTCGGCATCCCATATGCTCCTTGCCTTCCACAACAAAACCTTCCGGTTGAGCCATGAAAACGTTTTCTTGCAAGTCGCCATTAAGGAATGCTGTCTTAACATCCATCTGATGTAGCTCTAAATCATAATGAGCTACAAGTGCCATAACAATTCTGAATGAATCTTTAGTTGAGACAGGAGAGAAAGTGTCATTATAGTCAATCCCTTCTCTTTGTGAGAAGCCTTTTGCTACAAGCCTTGCTTTGAACCTTTCGATATTTCCCTTAGAGTCATGCTTGGTTTTGTAGACCCATTTACAGCCTACTGTTTTGACTCCGTCAGGAATTTCTACTAAGTCCCATACATCATTAGTGCTCATAGACTTTAGTTCATCCTTCATGGCATCAAGCCACTTAGAAGAATGTTCACTTATCATGGCCTCCTTATAAGAGGTGGGATCTTCCATCTTCCCTATATCATTAATATCCTCATTCATATAAACAACATAATCATTTGGGATGGCAGATCTTCTCTCCATTGTGATCTTCTAATAGGTTCAACGGCTATTGCGAGGACCGCCGAGGCTCATCATTAGGTACAACATTAGGAATTTCAGAGACCTCAACGAAGGTGCGACAACGAGATTTTGTAATCGAGGTGCAACCACCGGGTATGTGAATAAAGATCTCGGGATAAGCGGTGAAGGAACATAAACCCGCTTTCTTCAAGATCTATTTTCCGGCCCGTGTCCTCGCTATTCTCTAAGAACACGCGTGTCTTGTTTCCACAAACTTAGTTATCCTATCGGACAAGAAAATCGATACCCTTTGGATCTTTCAGGTACCCAATAAAATGGCAACTTATCGTCTTAGGATCTAATTTCCCAATATGTGGATTAAATATCTTAGCTTCAAAGACGACAACCCCACACTCGTAAATATTTTAAACTTGGTTTCCTCCCACCATAATTCATAAGGTGTCTTAGGTATCGATTTATCGGGAACCCGATTAAGAATATGCGGCCGTCTTTAGTGCTTCCATCCACAAACCGCTTTGCAAAGTAGAATAGCTAAGCATGCTCTGCACCATATCCATAAGTGTACGGTTGCGCCGCTCACCTACCCCATTCTCGCCGAGGTTCACCGTGTAGAATATTGGGCAACGATGCCATTTTCTGAAGGAACTTAGCGAAAGGGCAGTGAATTTGCCCATAAGGAGCATGTCTCCCATAATATTCTCCCCACGATCCGATCTTACCACTTTAATTTTAGGTTGTGCTGATTTTCAACTTCACCTTAAATATCTTGAATTTGTCAAGTGATTCAGATCGGTCCTTAATGGGAAAGATATAACCATAACGGAGAAATCATCGATGAATGTAATGAAGGAATCAAAACCATCCATCGATGTCACAGAAAAGGACCACAAATATCGGATGAATTAATTCTAATAGTCTGTCATGAGTGGCTCCTTCTTTATTTGCTTTACATATTTTCCTTTAATGCAATCAATGCAATGGTCTCGAAAGTTAGAGAAATCTAATGGGTGGAGAATGTCTTCCTTAATGAGACGCCCATTCTCCCCTCGAAATGTGGCCTAAACGACAAGGTTACGCTTCAAGAAGTCTCATCATTATTTTTACGCTTAGTATCACACACATTCAAAGATATATGAGATTCATTAATGGAAAGCATATAGAGCTTGTCTTGTCTAAAAGCAAGACCAACATTATTTGAATTAAATGCAATAATGCACTTATTGTTACCAAAATTACATTTAAAACCATCATCGTCCAATAAAGAAATCGAGATCAAATTCTTCTTATGGAAGGAACATAGACTACATTATTAAGACGAAGTATGAAGCCGCTTATCTAAAACTAATGAAACAGATCCAACTCGATTCAACTTCGGCTTCCTTCCCATCCATGACTCTAAGACTTCGCTCCCCTTTCTTAGTGTTCTCGCAGTATGGAATCCTCAGAAGAGTTGGTAACGTGCACATTGCACTCGAGTCAATCCACCAAGACTTAAGGAGAAATCAGATAAAGAGTTTCATCAATAAATGTTATTGTATCATTACCCTTTTTATGAGCCACTTCGTAAAACCGACACAATCCTTCGAAAATGCCCCGATCGCTGCGTAGTGACATTCATCCCCTTTAAGTGCTCCGGCGGGAGCAACATGGGGCTTAGGTGTATTGTGCACCTTAGGCCCTGACTTATCTGAATTAGGGGAGTAATGCAGCTTTTTCTTGGATTTGAAGTCCTCGAGAACTTCCTTTTGTTAGGACCGCCAACTTGATTCACAAGATCTTTCTTTTCGGTCCTTATTCTCTCTTCCTCCTGGACACACATGGCGATTAAATCGCTCATGCTCCACTTATCTTTCTGAGTGTTGTAATTTATCTTAAAAGCAGAGTAGTCAGAAGGAAGAGAGGTCATAATAAAATGGACTAGGAAACCATCAGATATTTCCATGTCCATGCCCTTGAGTTTTCCTGCCATATCAGTCATCATCATGATATGCTCTCTTATGCTACCGACCGGTCATACTTAGTGGTTAAGAGCCTCGGATTAAAGTATCGCATAGACTTTAGTAGAGCCTCTGAATTTTTCCTCAACTGAAGCGTGTACTTTAGCATTTTGAATGGGATTGCTCCTCGATTCCAACCGAGATAGAGGTCTTCATTATCATTAGTGACAAAGGTTAGACCGCTCCCATTTTTCAAGCATTAGTGTCATAAGTTTTTTTCTCATCGTAATTTTCCTCACCGTCGGTGGGGGAATGGGAGGGCCACTCTTAATGCATAATCAAGGTCTAAAACTCCAAGGACAATCTGAAATTCTTCTTTCCAAGCGGAAAATTGCTTCCCGTAAGTCGCTCAATGTTGTCAATTGTGGCGGCAACATTTGAAGCGTTAATTGCTGCAAAAATTTAAAATAACATAAAGATATATTGCATGCAATTAACCCTACGTTGGTCTGATTAACAACATGCAAAACTACAGTTCTAATCCATATCACCGTTGGGTAGAAAATGGAAAAGAACTTAACAATATTAATACGGCGACACATGATTATAAACAACGTTGGTCAGAATATAATCATATGCATACATAATGCCAAAATAAAACATAAAATCTCTAATCAAAATATCTCGTTGGTTCAATTTTAATTAGAGACAAAATTATTATGCATAATATAATACATCGTCACTTAGCAACTAGACATTAATTAAAACAAAGGCCTAAAACATAAACCGACGGCTTAATAGAGCATAAAAACAGAAAAGACTAATCCTCAGCGGGCCCAAAGTTCCAACCGGCCCAATAAAAAACTGCACCAGCCGGCCTTTTCATTCCAACCGTTAGATCCAACGGACGGCTTGGATCAAACTTGAAAACAAACAAAAGGCCACCAAAAGAAACCCTAAACCTAACTCATTCCTGTTCTCATCTCCACCGAAAAACATGGGCGGCAAGAAGAAGTGGCGCAAGAAAAGCCTTGAGGCGGCAATGCCCTTGAGGCGGCAATGAGGCGCTGGGAGCGGGCAATGCGCGGGGGTAATGGCGCCGCAGGCGAAGCAAGTGAGCTCTCTGCTAGAGGAGGCGGCGCCCCACCTTGAGGCACCAGAAGTCTCATGCACGCTCATTAGGATTCTTAGTGTTCAATTTTGGGGATTTTGATTTGGGATTTTCGGATTTGTTGATTCCCTCCTTCTAAATGCTAAAACAAAAGTCTAATCATGTAATCCGGTTTTGTTGTGTCTAATTTGGGTTCAATATGAGTCTAGGGTGGCTCGATACCAAAATGTGGGATTTTAATCTAAGGTCTAATCAACGTTAACCCTAAGCTCATTGAAGAACACCTAGTCTAATCATTATAGCGAAGCGTGATTAACATACCCGAACCGGAGGAAGCCATGAGTAGTTGTAGATGGGTTGATGTAGAAGCCGGCCGGTGGTCGCAGAGGAGCCGTGGCGAGGATGGAGGTGTCTGCGTGATGGCGTGACGGCTGCCTCACGGTCTTCGGTCTTCGCCTCCGTGAGCGCCTGTGAGAGATCGGGTTTGTTTAGGGTGTTCGTTAGCCTAGAACCACACACGGGTAATCTACCTTCGAGTCCCCTAATCCTTTTATATGGCGCTAATGAACGGGACCAAAACCAACTTGTTGGTTATGCCCCGATCGTATGCTGCGTGGTGGGCGTGCCCCTTAAATCTCGGATGCGCTTAGTCGAGATCAATCCAACAATATGTTGCGACACGTTCTTCATTTTTGTTGCGCGTAATGTTGCAAGATGAGCTTTTTAATTGCGTGTTTTCCAGATGTTTGTTTTGATTGCGTGTGCGTCTCCATGTGTACTTCTCCCTCGTTGGCGGTGCACCTGTATGTGCTTGATGCGTTAAAAAAAGCTCATCTTGCTGGACTATTTTCGTTGCGCGTTAAAAATGTTAAAGCTCAGGCGTACGACGCTAGTACTCGAACCGTACGTCCGAGCGCTAGTCGCGCCCTTTTTATTTTTGTATTGTTTGTTCTCCTTAATTCTATTTTTGGTTTACCCTTGTGAGCTAGTATAAACTGTGTGGCAACTAGACCAATCTTGATATTATTTGCACAAAAGTACTCGATATCATGACCGGTATTATTCATCTTTATAGCTACGGTTTGATGGAAGTAATAGCATTGACAGTTTGACATGTCTCGAGTTTAGCGAAGCAATTTGCGTTCGGGAGAAAACATATAGTAGTGCTGCAGCATCGTCAGTACATATTACTATGCTTGAAGAAACTCCAGTTCGATTCCATGAAACTTACAGTACCTCTTGAAGCTTACCGGAAGCGAAGCGAAGAAGACTGCTGGCACCGTTCAGTCAGGTGATTTGATATGTTTCTGGGGCCGTCGACCATCCGTAAGACCATAACACGAGGAACCTGAGATTTAATAGCTCCAAATGCATAGATAAAAAACAAATCAAGCAAACAATACGCAAGAAGATATCATGTCGTCAACAATGTTTCATCCACAGGAATTGTCCATTGGCAGGCCTTTCTGAGAGTTTGACAAGTGACAGTTCAATTCAACGCCGGGCATTTCTTTCGATAGCATCGCGACCACTTCTATACTGAAAAACAAGTGTCTCCGGTGTCCCCTCCCCCACTATTTTCAGCAGTCTAATGGGAGTTATTTCTGTTGTGCAAACTCCCTCATTATACCTGCAAAACACAAAGTATAAAGTCAGAATGCGTTAACTACAAACTGGACGAAATAGTGGCTGTAGGTTCTAAGCATAACCTGATACTTTCACCGGGCAGCTCCGGTATGTGCCACAGAGAAGACTATGAAAAGTTGCACCTGGGGGATCAGTTATTATCCTACAGCAATACAATAAAAATGATCATACGTGGAACAGGAAAGCACCTGGTGCATGTTCAACAACATCAGCAACCAAATGACTCATTGTCTACTTTGTCATGCCCAAAGGTCCAGACCAAAGATTTTAAATGGTGAATGCGATATCAGAATGGTGAATGCGATATCAGAAAAGTACTTCATCGATCTTCTCTGAACTTCCTGAAGGTTGGAACATCCTGGAAAATGCCTTCCGCTCCTGATCTCGTCTGTCAGCAATCTGTGATAATTGAGGGTGACAAGTCAGCAACATCTTGTATGAACATCCACTAGTCGCAGATTCGTAGACTTAATGAACTAACCTTCTTCTTTGCAGCAGCCAACTCTCGTTTAATTCCTCCTAAAGATTATAAATACAAAAACCAACAATCTCAGTTGCAAACGGGAAAAAAGTAACAGGCAATGAAGTGGGCAATGTAATATGCAAACCATCGTTTGGCTCCAACTCCAATGCATACTTGAAGCTCTCAACTGCAGCATCTATATCGTTGAGTGCCATGCGTGCCTACAAATCCCAGTACCTTGTTAAATTGTGACAACACAACTTGGAAGTTTGAGTTGACTATCAATGCACTAAGAACAAATATTCCCAGCGTCAACATAACACAACACAACAAGGATTACAAATAATATTGTATCCCGCTCAAAAAAAAAAACTGTATCAATGATAGCATCAATGTAAGTTGTAGACTGTAAAACTGTACCCCCTACGTATGCACATAAAAGTATGTTAATGTGGCATGAATGCACACCTCCATATTCAACATACAAATTAAGATACATTGAACAAAGAAAATATGCAAATAAGCCAATTTATTCTCCACATAAATGCAAGTAGTTTGAACATACAAAACTAGAATTCACGGCGAAAAAGGCAAGCTGTGCTAATCATAGTAAGGTCAAAACATGTTTATAGCACATAAAATTTCCATGACATTTGGCTGACTTGCTACTGAATATATAATTTCCACAGATAATGTAACACCGAAGGCTAACACTAACCTGTCCTCGACGGAAAAAAGCTTTTGCATTGCCCTCCCTTTCACGCAAAGCAAAGTCCGCATCTAACAAAGCACCCTTCAAATCTCCCAACATCAGTTTGCAAGTCTGAAGAAGTTATAAGTGGCTTCAATATACTATAGCAAGAGATATTACTGTTTGCAGGGAAACATATCTGTACATCGAGCTGATAAACTCTAATGATGCACTAAATATAACTTCTCCAAATGTTATATCACAGAAGGACAGGCATTTGTGATTTGTCCACAAACAAGTGGCAAGATGTGAAACTTACAGAACTATTTGTGAGTATAATTGACATTGTTTTTGTTTTCCGGAGTGCTGAGCTCTTCTCTGCACATCAATAGGTTGTTAGGATTAGCGAGTAAAATGTGCATCGATCTATAAGTACCACGTTGTAGAGTTAACGAAACTAAAGAGTGATACGGAAAAGAACGAATAGCTACCTTGATCTATCGCTTCTTTCTCCCAGCAAAGATCTAAGTACTGCATGGCCTTTCTGTACTTTTTCAGGGCTGTCTTGTAATCATGTTTCTGTACAGAGGCAGGAACTTCAGTTGCAAGTTCTAAACAGGAACTACATTAGGTACTATATAATATATGATGATTTAGCTATCTATCTTATTAGTGCATGTTGTAGCTAACAGTTTGGCCAATTTATTTTTACTATTATAAATGAAGTACTTGGTGGTGATGGTGAGTCTGCCATCTACCACCTCCCCTTCCCATTTTTTGAGTTGTAGAATCTTTTGTGAATAGATATGTGTATATATGCATAAGTTATTTGAAGGATCTTATATGGATAAGTAAATTATTTGTGCTTGTGACTTTTAATAAGATTATATGTGGCTTATTGATTAGATGCAAATTATATATGAAACTTTTATTTGTAGGATAATTACCCTATGTATATTGGTTTTCTAAGTTAATAACTTATATTACGTTTATTTGAAAACCGTTGCAGTGCACGGGCACTCGGCTAGTATTACAAATGCAAGACATACTACCACAATGAAAACTTCCTCATATGAACTAAAGAAAATTTGACAAATATGTTATAGAACGTGCAGCTATAGAGGAAAATGGACCTTGAAATTTTCATTTCCGAAAGACTTTGCAGAATCAACGGCATTTATCCACCAAGAGACTTCTACAGGCTTTTCATCGAGATCATTTGGCCAAACAGGATACATGTCACCATCCTTGAAAAAATTTACTACTCCATCATTGGCACCTTCTGGTAGTTCCCCACCTCTGATGCGCCGATACACCTCTCAGGTCGCGTACCGGTATCCCGATACATATCGGGTACGGATACGGCCCCGATACGTATCGGGAAGTATCAGAATTTTTTTTATTTAAAAAAAATTAAATGCATTTCCGATACACCGATACACTCTGGAAAGAAGCCTAGCCCACGACCAAAACCACTATTCCTAGCCAAGCCCATGGCAGAAGATACCAAAGCTGAGGAAGCCGGTTGTGCCTTGTCTCCCGTGCGCAGTCGAGAGGGACCGTGCAGCGTGCGTAGAGGCGGCGACCTGACGCGCTCCCTCTTCCGCGCCACCTCCTCCGAGCGACCGGCGAGGCGGCAACCGGCGCCGCTCCCTCCTACGCACGACCGGCGAGGCGGCGATTCGGCGCTCGGCCCCTACTAGTCCTTTTTTATTAATATTTTAAAGTTAATCCCTCGCGAACTTTATTTCTAATTCTGACCCCTTTAGTCACGCCACCACCCGTGACGTGACAAAACCATACTGTCACGTCACCACCCATGGCGTAACAAAACATGCCACGCAAGCCCTCGGCCGCGCGTCGTGCCAGCGTGGAGGACTTGCGTGGCATCTGTCACGCCATATGACATGGCGTGACAAACCATCATGTCACGCCTCTATACATGGAGTGACACGGGGCACTTAAAAGTGCCAGCACAGCCCATTTTCCCCATCTCTTCATCCGGCCGCCTCTCTACCTCCCGTGCCCAAGCCTCTCTACCTCCCGCTGCCGGGCTCCCTCCACGCCGCCAGCCCTCCGCCGCCACGCTCTCAAGACTGGGTCCTCCCGCCGTCGGCAGACTCCCGCTTGCCCCCGCCGCTAGGTCCTCCCCGTCGGGTCCTCCCATCGCCAGCAGCCTCCCCGTGGCGGCGATCCTCCTCGCGCGCCTCTCCTCCGCCAGACTGCCCTGACGCCCGGCTCACCTCCGCCCCTCGCTGCCCCGACAGCAACCGTTGCCTCCCTTCAACGCCCTCCGCGCCTCGTCACGAGTCCCAGCCACCTCTAAGGTATTGAATACTTCCTCTGTTTGATTACTTCGTTATCTTTGTCGGTTCACCGCTTCAGCCCAATTTAGCATTGGTCAACTTGCATGTGTCTGAGGATATATGGGGGTCTCCTTAGAGTTGGATTTAGATTTGATATAGCATATTGGATGATAGCATGATGGTGAATTGATAATTTTGTGTATTCAGGATTTATTTTTGCAATACTACTTTCATATGTAATCATTGATCCTTGTTGATTATCCGCATTTTGTAAGTGAAAGCCTTGTTTTTGCTGGTTTGTTAGGCACTTTGCTTTATGAAAGCATCCTAGTAAACATTGACATGAAATAAACCGCTAAACATTATAAGGATTAGGCATCTCTGTGTGGGGCTCATATTTTAGGAGAACTGTTTGATCTTCCAAGGGCATTCACATGCTCCAACTCGATAGTCTTCCTGTTTTATGTATTGTTTGTTGCAACATAAGTTAAAGCTGTTAAAGTTTTCCAATTAGACACAAGTTTTCTGCTTTTCATATCAAGGTTTCAGCAGAGCTGGATTGTATTGTCTTATATGATTACATCTATGTGTTGTTGATATATCTACACATTTGTGAATTCCAGATTCATATTATACAAGCCTTCTCGTATAGGTCATGTTGATGATTAGTTATTGCATAGTTACTGGACAAAACTATCATTTGGCATAGAAACAAAATAATCAACTGATACATTCGTTGTTTGCATTAAAATAGTTCAATTTGAAGTTACCTACTGGGCCTAGTTGTACAATAATTACTAAATTCTAATTGGCGTTGTCCATGTGTTCAAGAATTTCAGTGGTCAAATATGTAGAAAGAAGTCATTTTCATCCATCTTTAATTGTCAAATTGCCACTGTAGACTGGCTTATCTTGAGAATGTTCTCACGAAGGTCGAACCCACAATGTGGTTCATTCCATTACCCTTTCACATGTTTTACATCACAGTAAGGATTTGTTTCATGCATGCACAAGATATTCTACATGAGCGCCAATTGATATCTATGGACATTGATGTGTCATAGAGTTTTCTCCGGA
The DNA here is from genome assembly GCA_036346405.1 of Phyllostachys edulis. NCBI lineage: Eukaryota > Viridiplantae > Streptophyta > Magnoliopsida > Poales > Poaceae > Phyllostachys > Phyllostachys edulis. Next base: position 104,032,145 of record CM070562.1, on the reverse strand, counting down.
TAGAACGTCAGGAGGGATATAGACTCTTTGCACGCTTGAAATCATAATTTGCTTTATTTTAGTGATGTGCTATATCCTTTTTGGGGCTCAAAAATGGTTGATATAGCTGAGTATTATAGCTCTACAAAGTGGCATATTATTAGAGAAAGCCTTTGAGCTATATAGAGAACACAGGTGGTTTTGACTCTTAATTTTAATAGTATTTATCATCTTTCTTCATCATTGTCATGCTAGTTAACATGACCCATGTTGCTAATTGCTCATTCAAATCATGTCTTATGGTATCAAAATTTAGGATACCAAAAGGCATTCTTGCCAAAACATAATGTTCCGGTTAGAAACAATTAAGGCATGTATAATTAAAATAACCCGTCAGCGTTCTAAAAGTAATCAAGTGTAATTAAAGAAATGAAATATAGGCTGTAGGCGAAAAAATGTGATTTATCTCCTTTCTGCATATAAGATTTCCCGAACGAGTGGTTCATGGCACTCCGAGCGTGTAGCTCTGGCGTACCCAAGAGCGAAGTCCTGGGCATACTCAGGAATGAGCCCTGAGCGGTCTCAAACACGTGGTTTGGGTGATCTCGAGAACGGGATCTCGAGCATACCTGGGCACGTGAATCTAGGGTAGTGTAGGTCGCACTCAGAGGCGAGCTCTGAGCGGTCCCAAACACGTGGTTTGGGCTGTCTCGAGAACGGGATCTCGAGCGTGACTGAGCATGAGAGACTCAGGTAGTGTAGGTTTTGGATCTTTTTGCATCTCCGTGTTTCTTGGTGTTATTCGTCCACTGTGTATGGCCTAACACACCTCAATTCATTGTGAAACGACCCGTAAACTTCATTTAAAAAGAGGAATTGTTCCATGATGACTGTAAACCATCATGCTCATTACTGTAACTACAGTAAATTACTATGACAGTACACAACATGGAGGAAACAAGCTTTAATTATGCATACGTTTGTACCATCAAACTGCTAGCATGTCTCAGGAAACCGAGCTTTTGTTATGTCCAATGTTGATTGTGATATTTCGTACTTGCGGTATTTCGTTCATATGGCATGCAGTACTGACTTTGCAATATTTTGTTGGATGTAGATGGACAAAGTTGTACGTGTATTTACTGGTGGGACCATTAGGCAAACTGAAAATTCTATCGACTTCGGCGGCATGGAAGCGACCGTCCTTTTGTTTCGCGAATCACCGGACTTTAAAACTCTTGTGACTATGATTAAGTCAACATTTGGATGGTATGAGCCCGAGGTCGTTGTCGGAATGCAAGGACGATATGACGTAGGGCTGGGTTCTAAGGTGCACGCCTTGTTGGTGCCAATCTGTCCGCCGATGATTGGGACATGTACAAGAAAATTGTGCTCGCATCTCAGGTCCGGTTGTTGGAGGTGGCGGTGGAGAGGACAATCGTTGTTGAGGATTTGCCAGACAATTTGGATGTGATGAATAGCAACACGGAGGAACTAGACCCCGCTGCCCATCATTCGTGAGGCCCCCTAATGGAAGAGCGACCTTCCGAAGAGATTGTTAGCGTGAGTCGTACCAACCATGGCCCCCTGTCGGTGGATCTGCCTGTATCTTCCCCACAACGTGTTATTGACCCTGTAACTGATTTCAACGGCGCTGTAATGAACAACGAGCTTGAGGAGGAGTTGTTTCGCGATGGAACAACCCGTGAAGTGGAGTCTGACGAAGGATGGAGCTCGACCGAAGACGAGGCTCCCGCACCTCTTTTCTCCTCAAAGGAAGGAAGAGTTCTTCGCAGTGTAATGAGTGAGGTCCCGTCGGTGCATGCTTTCGATGATGTCAGTATTGCTGATAAGGCGGTTTGTGCTAATGGGTTGAAGAGCAGGGATGGCATTGCGGATCCGGAGAATGACATAATACAGAAGAACATGTTTCCAACCATGGAGGACATGAAGGTTTGGCTGCAAGAATACTCAGTGCGACACCATCGTCCGTTCATAGTGCAACACTCTGATGTGAACAAAAGGTACATCGTGAGGTGTGAAAGGGGGTGCGGGTGAAAGGTATGGGGCCGCAAAATAAGGGACAAGCAATGAAAAATAGCGAATGTGAAGCAGCCTCACACTTGTGGGACCGCACAAGTGTCCGGGGTGCACCTCCAGGTGACCACAAATTTCATTGCTAGGCGTATTATGTTTGTTGTGGCTGTCGACCCTGATGTGACCGTCGCCACCCTCATCGAGGTTATCTACGGGTTCATTAAGTACCGTGTGAAGTACGAGAAAGCATGGAGGGCAAAGCAGAGAGCGATGCAGTTATTGTGGGGTGATTGGAAGGAGGCTTACGGCTTGCTTCATCGAATCCTAACCGCTATGCAGGCCAAGAATCCAGGCATGGTGTTTTACCCTTGGCAAGGCAACCGTATGGAACTCGATGGAGAGGTTATGAAACATGTCCTTAGGAGGGTGTATTGGTCCTTTGGGCAATGCATAGAGGCCTTCAAACATTGCAGGCATGTTTTATCTGCTGACGCTACATTCCTGATGGGAAGTACTATGGTGCCTTGATGCTCGTCGTGGGTATTGATACGGAGGACCAGCTGTTTCCATTAGCATTCGCATTGACAGAGGGTGAGAACAATGCAAGCTAGAAATGGTTCCTGGATATAGTTCGTCTACGCCTCGTTGGGCTTGGACGACAAGTTTGCATCATCTCGGACAGGCACTGTGGCATTTTGAACGCTGTAAAGAGTAGCCTTGACGGACACCCGGATGTGGTGCATGCGTCATTTTAGCGACTAATTTCTTTAAACAATGTAGCAGGAAAGATCTCGCCAAAAAGTTCAAGCTGTTGTGCAGATGCTTGGAGAAGAGGGAATTCGAGGTCAAGTTGACGGAGCTGAGGAGATTGACCAACGAACGAGATAACTCGTGGTTGGACGAGGTCTTGCAACATAAGGAGAAGTGGGCACAGGCATATGATAAAGATGGCTGTCGGTATGGAATGATGACAATGAACATCTCAGAGGTGTTCAACAATGTTATTAAGGGCATCCGCGCGATGCCAGTATCTACTATCTTGGAGTACTCGTTTCGAAAGACCAACTCGTACTTTGTGGATCGGTGAACCCGAGCAAGGGATGCATACAACGCTAGCGAGCGTTGGGGTGCGGCTACTGCCAAGCACCTTGCTATCGCGGAGGTAGAGTCATGCAATCAGGAGGCGGAGGAATACAATCCCACTGTGCATATATACGCCGTCAGGGCAGCCGGGGGCACATCGATAGGGGGCGAACGTTACGGTGGCCGGAACCATAGAGTGAACCTAACTACAGGAGACTGTACTTACATGGTCCCGACGTTGCTACATGTCCCATGCTCTCACGTCATCACCGCCTGTCGCGTGCGCGGTGTAAGTCACCTTACCTTCGTTGCGTCAGAATTCTCGAAGCTAGCCACGATGCGGACTTGGGAGAAGCGATTCGAGCCTTACCTAGATCCCTCGCATTGGCCATCGTACGTGGGGGAGGAATACATTCCCAACATAACAATGATGAACAAGTGACACGGTCGAAGGAAGAGGAAGAGGCTTTGTAATGACATGGACCTCTCACAACAAGGCGGTAAGGACATGTACTCTCTAGGGGACTTCAACGACGACGGCAGCACCAACAGGTGCTCAGAGTGCCACGAGCACGGACACACCAGGACAAAGCACGTCAGTAGGGATTCCCAGCTGCGAAGGGTCAGGCGGCGGTGCTCACGTGTCGCCCCACCTGCTTGAGGTATCCAATGTTGTTGTTCCACAAAAATGATTGTTCTTTACGTATATAGTACTTTCATTTGCATTTCACATATTGTTTTGAACGTCATGTGTACGTACTGATAGAGTTCACTCATTTGCATTCTCTACATTGTTTTGTACCTCACATGATCTTAAAAAAATCATTTCCTGTAATGCAGGATGCCGCAGCACGCGCAATACGTGTTGCTCCTCTCGGAGTATGATGACGACCACCGCGCTCACCGCATAGCCCACGATGGTCAGGTGAGATTTGCTAATCTTATATTCCATCGTGCTTCCAAGCACTCTGCCAATACTTGTTGTTTCACTTATTTATTTACATATCTCTCTTACAGGTACTCCAGCCACTTCGCCCTCGGACCCACACCCCCCTAGATTGGGATGAGCGGTACGTGTCACACGTCCGTTCAGCCGGTCTCCTTGCTTTGGCTCGGATAGTCATCAACGAGCTCTCTCATAAGGATGGTGCTGCGCTCACCGCACTGGTGGACCGGTGGTGTCTGGAGACCCACACTTTCCATCTACCGTCAGACGAGATGACTATCACGCTTTAGGACGTCGGTATGATTCTGGGTCTCCCCGTAGAGGGTCTGCCTGTGATTGGGGACATCAACAGTGTGGGCTGGCGAGACTGGGTGGGACAGTGGCTCGGAGTGCGACAGAGGACCCCCCCTGCGGACTTGAGGGACAACTGGCAATCTGCGGTGCTTGCGTCATGGCTGCGTGCGCACTTCAATGTGTGCACACCGGACGCAGATGCCAACACAGTGGAGCGCTTCGCACAGGCATGGATTTGGCATCTTCTCAGCTCCTGGATTTACTTGCTGATTTTGGCATATTTCACGACGGCAGGGACCTATAGTTGGGGTTCTGCTACACTGGCATGTCTGTACCGACATTTGTGCGACGCATGCCGATCATCAAGTGCGGACGGCAACTTGGGTGGCTACGCATACCTCCTACAGATCTGGATGTGGGAGCGTTTCCCCGTAGGTCGACCCACTCGTGTTGCCTTGCAGGTACGGATTTTTTTTAATTAATCACACATATCTTGTTCTATAAAAAAAATACGATTGATATATATCTCCATGCAGGCATGGCCATGGCCCATTGAAGACGAGGCCTCGTGACCTACAGTAGCGTACCTCTGGAGCTCCATCATGGCACCTACTGGGAGTCCGAGGTCGCGGTACCTCACGTATACAAACGAGCTCAACGTCATCACGCAGACCGTGCATCGTTTCATAAGTTATTTTACTACTTGTGCATTCACTGCTCGAACTATGATTCCATCACTACCGTCAGATACATCTGGTGTAGGTCACGTGGCTGCCATACGTCCGTGACGAGGTCCTCCAAATTGAGCTAAACCCGATGTGCGAGCAGGGCGACGTTTCGTGGTTGGCCCTCTCGCCGCTGATCTACTTCCATGCGGTGGAGTACCATCTGCCCCATCGGGTGATGAGGCGATTTGGGAAGTTTCAGGCATGTCCACCAGTGGTGATTCTTATTATTGTTTGAATGAAAACACACTGTATTGATTCTGGATGCATGAAATGTTGATAATATGAGGCCAATTTGGATGATTGCATTGGGTAACAGGTGGTACTGTCAAGCCTTCAGTAGTGGCATGACAAAGCAGTTCTACCACGCCGCGGTCAATGGCGTGACAGTACTTAGCCCCCAGAGCGCTGGCCCTTTTTCGCAACGCCTCTGCAACATCAAGCATTGTGGCGTGGCAGTACGCTTTTGCCACGCCGTAAGTAGTGGCGTGACAAAGCGATCGCCACGATGCAATCGGCGTGACAGGACTTAACCTCGGAGCCCTAGCCCTTTTTGGCAACGCCTCTGGAACATCAAGCATTATGGCGTGGCAGTACATTTTTACCATGTCATAAGTAGTGGCGTGACAAGACAGTCCTGTCACGCCAGGGTAAGTGGCGTGACAGGACTTAACCTCGGAGCCCTAGCCCTTTTTGGCAACTCCTCTAGAATATCAACAATCGTGGTGTGGCAGTATGTTTTTGCCACGCCCTGTGTAGTAGCATGACAGTACTTAGGTTTAGGTTTAGGGTTTAGGTTTATCGTAATAGGTTTTGGTGTTGGTTCAGGTTTAGGGTTTTAGGTTTAGGTTTTAGGTTTAGGGGTTTAGGTTTATTGTTTACGGTTTAGGTTTAGGGTTCAGGCTTAGGGTTTAGGCTTTTTAGATCGACTGGACAACACTATACCACCTCAGCTTTCTAGACGTGACAATACTCTACTCTATTTTAGGTTTTAGGGTTGGTTTTGGAATAGGTTACGGTTTTAGGATTTTTAGGTTTTGGGTTTAGGGTTTAGGGTAAGGGTTTGGGTTTAGGTTTGTTCAATGCATATCAACGCCTATAGCTTAATGCACGCGACACATCGATGCAATAGTCGACTCGATAAAAGGCAACCGCAATGACGCATCCATCATTTAGTTACATACTTTATAAGATTGAACATAATTGCGTACAGAAGGGGAGACTACCGAGGTACAAGCTTCTCCACTTGTGCCTAATGATAGAAGGTGTCTCGCACTACTCACATAGAGTGTTGTCCAGTGGAACACCTCGGACGTGGCTGGCCATCGTTGTAGTGTCACGCACATATGCAACTAGGGTTCACACAGCAGTATGTGGAATCATAGGAACTTCCTATGTTCATGACCTCCTCTTTGCCCCTCTCGCGCTGCATCTATTGGTGGAGGTCATCATTTTGCTCGTTGAGATTGTCAATTTGCGCCTCCAACTCAAAAATTCGGTTCCACAATGTATCCACATACATCACAACATGTCGTTCATGGGAAGGATCAATCCAACGGATAAAATTGCATTTCGCCATCTGCTGCAAGGGACGGTTAGCATGGAGGCTGTATTAGCAGTAGTATGAACAAAACTATTTACCCCAGAGTGTGGGCATCGGAAGAAACATCGTCCGTCATCGAAAGGGCCGTCCAGGACTTGTACAATAGCGTCCTCCCTGTGTCCGCATTTCAGCCATACTGGCTGAGCACGCTTGTTCGGCATCAACCGGTAGTTAGGGCCGAAGTCCTCCCTCCTTTCGAGGGGAAGGTCTTGCTTCGGCGACCCCGGTTGGACTGGTCCCTCGGCATCTGTCATGGTATGTTACTGTACGACGGAGAAGGTTCTTCTTCCTATGGTTTCAAGGGTCGAGTAGCCCTTCTTCCGGAGCGTGGGGCGCATATTTTATAACCCGCGGGGGATCCTAACAAAGCAGGTAATGTGTTAGGTTGCAGATGACAAGACCTGACGGGGCTAGCTGCTTTGCGCAGAGATAAGACCAAACGGAGCAGCTTTGCGCAGTGACAAGACCAAAAGAGACAGCCTTGCGCAGTGACAAGACCAGACGAGGCAGCTTTGTACAAAGGACAAGATCACACTGAGCGACTTTTTGCGAGAATAAGGCCAAAGAGACGACACTGTAGTAACAAGACAAGACGGGACAGCTTTGCATAGTGATAAGACCACACGGAGTAGCTTTGCACAGTGACAAGGCCAAAGGAGACGACAAGACTGATGACAAGACAAGACGAACGACTTTTATGCGATGACAAGACAAATGGGCACTTTGCGGTGACATGACCAGACGGGGCAGCTTTGCGAAGTGACATGACCAGACGGGGCAGCTTTGGCGTGACAGGACTTAGCACCAGACTGGGTTTAGGGTTTAGGGTTAGGGTTTGTAGTTTAGGTTTAGGGTTTAGGGTTAGGGTTATGGTTAGGGTTTGCAGTTTAGGTTTAGGGTTTAGGGTTAGGGTTTGCAATTTAGGTTTAGGCTTTAGGCTTAGGGTTTAGGCTTTTTAGATCGACTAGACAACCCTGATCGCCTCGCTAGCTTTTCAGGACGAAATGACATGACTCTACAAAGAAAGATGTGACAACACTCCGCTTCGCCAGCTTTTCAGACCGAAAAGATAGCACTCTACAAAGCAAGACATGATTTCTCTCTGCAAAGAAAGACGTGACAACACTCTGCATCGCCGACTTTTCAGATCGACATGACAACACTCTACGTCCTCAGCTTTTCAGAACCAAAATACAGAACTCTGCAAAAAATTTACCGCACCATACCAACTATGTGGCCTATAAAAAGGGGTGGAAGAGATCTAAAAGACAACACTACACAACCAAACCCAACACTACAATACCAGAGCTTCCTCTCCACTCCTCACAGGCTACTACACCAGAGCTTCCTTCACCACACCAGGATGGACGACAGGCAGAGGCAATGGGACCGGATCCGCGAACTAGCAAGGGCTGCTGGGGAGTGGGACGATCGAGCAAATGCTGCTGCGGCCCGAGTCGAACAAGAGACGCATGCCTATCTCGCATCTTTTCGTAATGAAGCCTCCCGTAGCAGCAACCCCATCCCGAACGTTCCAACCGAGCGTTCGCCGCAACACCTGCCAGAGGGGGAGATGCCGCCCCTATGTTGGTGCAGGGACATATGCAAGTTCTTCAAGTCCAAACACCCGCTCAGTCTGGGCATGCATTACTGGGGCTGTGCGAACTACTCCAGTGACTATCCCAACCGACGTTGGGACACGAGCAACTATCGGCAGCCAGTAAGGACCAGTTACAGTTTGTTCTCGTACTATTTCTCTTTCAAAGCATGCACTAACAACCTCTCCCGTCTACCTGTAGTCCCCGGATCCGCTATGTGACTACCGCAAGTGGATCGACCACGAGATCCACCCATATGGCCAGTGGTCTCTTGACTTTGACGAGTGGAGTGACAACAAAGACCGCGAGATGCGGGAGGAGCGACGCCGCAACGACGAGCACAACGAGCGCATACGTCGGGAGACGCAAGCTCATCTCGAGGCGTGCAGGCGCAGGGAGCGCGAGGCTCGCGAGAGGGAGCGCGAGAGGAAGAGGGAATTGGCGGCCAAGGTCAAAGAGGTCGGCCAGGAGTTCAACGCCGAGCTAGGAAGGAAGGGAAAATGGCCCCAGTCCACACAGTAGGCCGAACCATTCTGTACTAGTCCCCCGTCGAAGGTCAAATTTATTTCCATTCCAAAAAGGCGCACATGTATCGTAGGAGTACTTCAGTTTGTTGCATCGTGCATGATGTTGTTTCTTATACACGTAACCAAACCCTATGCACCATGTTATTCCAAGCTTTATTATGAAGTCTATTTTAATTCGCAACTTTAAATATCGTCGTCTTTTCGCATCCAATTATTCGCGTAGCAAAGCATCCAACGACATGAAAAAAACGAGTTGTGGAAGTTTACGGTTTGGTCTACGATCACAAAGTTATGTTTTTGCCACCTATCATTCCACTAGGATGTCTACGCATCTTTCATCAGCGGTACTGTCTAGCATATACGCATAATTGTGCCTCATGTTGTACCACACAATCCACATATTTCTTATTTTTCCAGGATGCATTATGTATTATTTCTAGGACACGCCCTGGAAATATTGTGAAGTGTTAAAAGTTTTCAAAGCACAAAAAGATTACCGGTCCATATATGTATTTACTCTCATTTAAAAGGATGATCTTATATTTGGTTATGTAGAGAGGTCTTTATTTTCAAGTTGTGGATTGTTAAATGTTACATGTACATGGTATTACGCATCACCGTACCTTCAATTGTTTTTGATCTTTCAAAAGGAAGACCATTTGTTATCATTTTACCACAGGTTCCAAATCTATAAATCCAAATGAAATAACTGTCATAATTTACAAACAAACTGGGAGTATCCTCTGTCACGCCAATATGGCTGGCGTGACACAGCGCTACTGCCACGCTGTGATAATTGGTGTGACAAAGGGTACATTCGGACCGTCCGATTGGAATCGGACGATCCAAACGTCTCCTCCGCAACGGGCTCTGTCACGCCATTGGAGATGGCGTGACACCACACTACTGTCACGACATGCTAAATGGCGTGACAAAGGGTACGTTCGAACCGTCTGAACGTCTCCGTCTGTTTGGACGGTCCGATTGGAATCGGACGGTCCGAACGTCTCCTCCGCATCGGGCTCTATCACGCCATGGGTTATAGCGTGACACATGCCACGCAAGCTCCACGCTGACACGACATGCAGCCGAGGGCTTACGTGGCATGTTTCGTCACGCCACTTCCGATGGCGTGACAGAGTTCATTTGCCACGCCCGAGGGGGTGGCGTGGCCAAAGAGGTCAAAATTGAAAATAAAGTTCACAAGAGGTTAACTTTAAAATATTAATAAAAAAAGATTAAAAAAAATTCAGAGCCAGGAGGGGAAGTGGCGGAGGCAAGAGGAGGAAGGGAAAGGGCATAACAGACAATTCACATGGGCTAAAATACAGAAAGGATTTAGCAAATAGGAAAAGTGACAAAAATGGCAAAATATCAAACAAGAAAAACAAACCGGGACAAATAATCAATCTATCTCAAAATAAATGCAAATTATATAAGGCACTTTTAAAGATGGGGCATATGATCGATTCCCCCATTTCTTAATGATGCTAGCCTGCAATGGATAGGAGCTGGAATCTAGCAACAGCTGCAAATTCAAATAAAGTATAAAATGTGAGATAATCTAAGTAGCAAGGAGTACATATCAGCAGCAATCTAAGTAGCAAGGAGTAGATATCAGCAGGCTATTTCCCATTCTTGTCAATAAAATCTTAGAACGCTGCCCTAGACATAGATCATAACTTAAGAGAGCAACAAGTACATAGATTGCACGAATAGTGTCAAGAGCGATGAGCTGAACAGCAGATAGATCTAAAAGTTTAGTTAAGATCCTAGCAAACGGTACAGGCGGAACATCACATCATGCAGCCACAAAGGATGATAAATCAGGTTAACTGATCTCGCTTCCAACGCAAGATTATTGCAGTCTTGGTTTGGCCACAACACAAGAGCTTCTCCACTGGTGCCGTAACTCCATCCAGATCTGCACGGATGGTTTCATGTCGTCACTTCCATGCAACACAAGGCAACCTGCAAGAGGAAGAGTTGTTGTAAATCTTCAATGAAAGACGTACAAAATCCAAAGAAAACCAGTACAAACATATAATTTCAGTCAATAAGGTAAGCACCGTTGTTACGTAAACCTAGGCAAGATCTCAAATTCTGACCTTATTTAAAAAATTAGAGAACAAAAAGGCTGAACTACTTTTCATGAATAAATTAATTTAAATAAGCACAGTTTATTCTTTTCCCCCTCTTTTTGGCTGGCTATCATTCTTCAAAGGGTAGAATTTGAAAAGTGGCCACGGTCCATTCAATGTGCCTATAGTACTGATTTATTAAAAAATAGTTTCAGAAGTATTTCACATTTTTTGCAACAGATGTTTCTTCCAATAGATATGCCCTCCCATTATTCTAATGTGAAAGTGAAGTAAAATGAGAGGAATGTCACGAGATTCTAGTATTTTTCTTACCATTACCACATCAACAAATCAAAATAATCAAGACACAATGAGACCCAAGAGTTTAATGACAATGAGGAAAGCCAGGTGTTTAGCATTTCTTGGTAACAAAAGAAACATGTTTTATTTCCAACCAGATTCCAAGATCATGTCCACAGTATAAGCTTGAATGCAGTTCAAGTGGTTTTGACTTAGGAAGGGATGCTGATTAACTCAGGTTCAATTCAAATCCAAACCAAAATCTATATTTTTATATCAAAAAACTACATATATCATTTTAATTTTTTCTATTGAAAACCCCTATATAGTTTAGTGATAGTTTGTTTAAAGCTATATATAGTAAAGAAAATAAGGATAGCCCAAATATGATCTAGTATTTTAAAAGTTTCGTAGTGCGGATTTATATTTAAAAACTCAGCTCATATCCATATCCATATCAACCAAAACCCTAATCTAAAAGTCAGGTAAATCCATACCCACTGCCCTGATACCGCTCAGGATTAAGTCACTAAACCACAGAAGAATTATACCAACTTTATTCAAGACAACTCAATAAATACATTAAAAAAAACAATGCTTTTAGAAACTCACCCTAATTTCAGGGATACATCCGAACCATCATCATTATCCTGCGAGCTTCCAGAGTGCAAGGCGGTCATCACAGATTCAGAGGACTGTCCATCTTCAGTAATAACATTTTCAGTATCAGCAACCACTTGCTTGCTAGCAGTCCGTATCTGGGATACCTGTGTCCAAAAATAACAAGCGATACAAATATGAATTTCACAAGGACTGATCTGAACAAACAACAAACCAGGGGCTAGTTAAAGAAGTGCAGTCAATACTTGGTTCCTCAGTTGCATGTTCTCCTCTGCCAGCTGTGAACTCTGTAATAAAATATGGCAAATAGTCCAACATGTAAATATATGTTTCGTCTTATCTCAAATGACATGGGTACTCCAAACCAAGAAATTGTTATTCTGCTTTACTAATTTTTTAATTTATATTTTTTTTAAACTAGTGGGTTCTTTTTCCAAGAGAGAATGGGATACTATGTTCGATCTGCTAATGCTGTATCTGATCAGCTTCTAACAGCACAATGAACCCTCTACATTGCCAAACGGTAAAGCGTAAATGTTTCCATTGAGATAGCTGTCACAATGAGAAAGCTACCGCCGTATGTTAAATAGGTAAAACGATGACAGGTCAACGAGAACAATTACAACTAGCAACTGAGTTTTTTTTCTTTTATTTACTTGGCCACTTGTCCTTTTATCTTCTAACTAGTCAAAATCGATAAGTTTCTATTAGGTGTAGAGGGGACGGAAAATTTCAACCAGCAGCAGCATTGTCTGGTAAAATTGAAACCATAAGGACAACATAGAAATAATTTCAAATTATAGGTGGATAAATTTACTCGATAACAAACAATAGGAACATTTACACATGGGAGAATCCAACAAAGAAATTTTTCATGCCTAACTACTGAAAGACGTAAGAGAAAAGGACTGTCTGCGTATGTCAAGACTAATTTCTTTGTTTCATCTTCTCTCGTCTCTTGTTTGAGCACACAGATGATTTGGTAAATTTGCTGTGGGTGCTATCTTGTGGGGAAAAAAGGCAGAAACTAAGCAACCACACTCAGTATCCAAGAAAGCACAACATAAGTCATGATGCAACAGTTGAAACTCTCACCGACACACATCATGCATGAGGGTGACTGGGTGAGACAGCCCCAAATTATGGAAGGATTGTTCCATAATTTTGTCTGCCATTCCTCCTGGTCATATTAGAGAGAAACCTGCATCGCTGGGACCACAGTTGCAGGTTTTACAACAGCGGATAAGGGTTCCTTAAGACCTTAACAGAAGGTATTATTCTTTGTAAAAGCTTAACAGTTCCCAGCAACTGATAAAAAATTCGACCAGGACATTGGTCATTTCTTCCGATTAGGACAAGCTGATAAACATATATAGAATACAAAGTGAGACAGTTGTTTTCTCCCATCTCTTCTCTTTCCCCCCTCTTTAAGTGAGATAGACGATTACTTGCTTCATTACACTCTTAACTAAGCTGCCAGCTATATTATCAGCTCGACAACAATTAGAATCAGCAGGAGCCTTTTCACAAATAGGCTTTTAGATGGCGAACAAGCATCTAGACTTTTAATAAACATGAATTAATGTTCACTTATTTTGTATTCAATATAAGTGATTTTGTAATAAGGTCACAAGTATTCTAATCCTAATGTCCAAATCGCAGTAACACATGTGATTTCTTCTATATTGGCGGAAACTACACAAATCAATTGTTTACGCACAAATCAATTATCAAGAATGAATGTAAGTATGTCATAAAAAAATTATTGTAATATTAGGTTTCTTAAAACATGAGATGCATGTGCAAATGCAACCAACGAAAGTTTGCAGAAAATAAAACCAATTGGTGTTCACCAACATTAATGACTCAGAAGATTTAATCTTGCAACAAATTGTACCTTTCGTTGAAGTTCATTGATATGTTCCAAGAATTGTTGATCCTGTAATATCATGTAGCCTATTAAACAGTTGCTCATAGGGTGACTTGAAGGGAATTGAGAAAAATGACATGTTCAATCATGATACCTTTGTCTGAAGCACCCTATGCAGACCAGTTTCCAGGTTCTTCTCCAACTGCTGGAGTTCTTCAATATTGAATCCCTCAAGCTCCTCACCTCTCATCTGTCTATAAATTGGCCACAAACTATCATTATTATATATTTATTGTAAACAAATGCTTCAATGGAACACATAAAAACAAAATGGGATAGAATATAACCTAAGTTGAAGACTAGCTTCCGCAAGTTGTTCGTTCAAACTTGCATACTTGCTATGTTCTAACTGGAAACAAAAGGTAGAACTGCTAATATTAGCAACAAAGTAGACATGCTGCTCAGCCAGCAGGTCAGTGTCATTTAGATTAAGCAGACCTACTAATCACATTGCAACTATCTGCATAAGTTAAAAAGTACGTATTTCATGTCTGAGCGCTACCAAGAGGAAATTAAGAACTAAATATTCTTAATGGGTTCAGAAAAACACTACGATACATGTGTGGATAGCACATGGGGTTCCTTCATCTCTATTATCTCCCTAAATAAAGGATTACTCCGTAAATCCTAAAAAAATTGTGATCATGATCCATCCAAACTTGCCCTAGTGTAGCAGTTATTACGCAGGGAGTGTCATTTCTAGATATACATTAATGAAAAAAGGAGAAGTATATAATTTTTTACACCTATTGAAAATCAACAAAAAAAAACATCATTAGAGCACGCTGTATGTGGTCAAGTAGAGATAACTTGACAAGACCAGATGCGATTATTTTTTTCAAGTATTCTTCGTAACCTTTTTAAGGATCCAAGTGAAGTTTTGCCACAATCGTTTCAGATAGAGAAAAAATCATAATATACGAGGGCTTGTGCTAGCCTAGGCCTTGGGACATAAAATGTCCCATTTTGAACCATAGTCTAATACTTCTTCTGTAGTTTCCTGGATATTGAGATGCTATATATAAGTACATTACTTGCTAGCTAGCATCACTGTATGAAAAAGAATGATTTACATACGTTCAAGTCAAGCAAAGGCTGGTCTGTTTTCCCCAGGTTCTTAGAATGTGTGTTGTACTTGTTGATGATCTCATTCATACTGTGCAAGGAAAAGCAATATCAGTACCATAGCAAGCTACAATCAATCAAGCTAAATCAAATTAAACAAAATATTAGTGTTACATGCATGTTCATAATTACACAGGGGGATACTATAACATTGCAGAATCACTTTGACAGTTGAAACTGAAAGTATAGTCTTCCTCATATATAGCAATATACACAACAATTGACAGTCACAGAGTAATCAGAAGACGGATTATGTACACATCAAACAGTAACTTGAATATTCAGTTAAATTAGAATAACTAGCAATCACAAACAAGAGTCAGATATTAGGTTCCCAAGGGTGAAGTCCACTGCTAACAAAGAATCAAGTCAGATGCTAATTCTCAACTAATATTTTTTCTATGTAGCATGTCCTTCTGTGCCAAATTGAACCAAAGCAAATAGAAGAGAAAGCTAAAGCACATATTTCTTGGTTTAAATAAGAGTTTGAGTTTAAGTAGATAGACAGTCAGAAATTCCAAATGGTTTCAGAATTATACCAGCACTTACTACTAGCTAGGGTCAGGTAAATAACAGAACTAAGTCAACATTTTCTCCATTAATTTTGCATAGCAATAGTACTTTCAGCAGCACCTGCCATCTCAATTTATTCTTTAAACTACTTGAAACAAACAAGGACTACTATTTAGCAACAGTTCTAGTGCCTAAAAGTGGACTTAAATATAATGCACTATGGAAGAAATTAAAAGGTGAATCATGCATGCTTAAGTTGTGCATCTAACTATCGTATGTTGTTTATCTGCATATAAATCATACCACTGCATCGTATTGCTGCCGTAGCCAAATGATTATTCCATAATCCAGCAAAAGTAGACATGTATTGATACAATCCACAATCATTAAAGAAATTCAAATAAAAACCCGTACCTCCTTACTTTACACAAAAAAAAAAATCCTATTATTTAACCGAAGGTTTGTACTTGAAGTAAAAGAAGTTGTGATCATACCATGTTCCCTTATCAATCGATACAAAATTTAAAAAGCTTGGAATAATATACATCCTCAGCAAGAGAAAGCATATCAAATATCATGATGCTGAAATAGTGAAAACAAGGATTTTGGTATACATTTGTTTAGCTGGGGAAACTTTTCGATGTTAATATATACAGCACAACTAAGACAAATGCATATCTAAGAGATTCCTTAAAACTGATCACAAGATTACTTGTAAATCCAACACGTAATTAAAAGAACTGTGAGGCGTCATTTTAGTTTGTTGTTTGATAAGAAAAGGATGCATATCATAAATAAACAAACTTGATGCTCGAGATGCAAGAATATATACTGTGGTAGAATCCTAGCTAAGATAAATTATCCCCGAGATCCACATTCTACTGCAGCGAATAAAACCATAACAAAATAAGTGGAGCACATCATAAACAAACATACGGCATAACATCTAAGCACCGCAAACATGATTGCATTGAGGAAGAATTCACTAGATCTCAAAGTTAAAAAAAGAGGAATGGGCGACGACAATACGTGTAAGAGACTACGCAGAATTATCATCAAACACCAGTACTGCATGATTCAACACGATATATGCAAATAAAAACAACTCTAGGAGGCTAACGAACAGTCCCTAAGTGCACAAAACACGAGATCCCCATTTTGATGACCGGGTAATGCGATACACCAGCACATAAAATCACAAGTACGCAATTAGCAGGCGCAACTTTATCCCCACCAGAGCACCACGCACCGATGCACACACAGCAAATAACAGAAGTTGCAGTACTGGCCAAGATGCGCTCCGCTCGGGCTCGGCCACACCCAGAAAAAGAAACTCTCCAAAATAACCTGCAAGTACAGGCGTATACTACAGTAAACAAAATAAAAATCCCCATTTCTGCGGAGACGATAGCCGCACCAGCGCGCCGCCCTCGAACATAACCACACAACCATTCGAACACGGCACAGCACATAGATTTCTCCCACTACTAGTAGAAACAGTGCTCCAAAGAGATGCGATCTCTCTCGCTAGCGTATCACATGATTTCCACCGGACGCAAAAATACACCCCGTAAGGCGAGGGGAGAGGAGAAGCGGCTAGATCTACCGGAACAAGGAAGCCGCGAGACGGGACGGGAGGGATCGACCACACACACGCGAGTGGTACGTGCGTACCTGGAGCTGGCGAACTGGGAGAGCTTGCCGGTGGAGGAGAAGACGATGAGCGCGACGTCGGCGTCACAGAGCACGGAGAGCTCCTCGGCTTTCTTGAACAGCCCGCGCCTGCGCTTGGAGAAGGTGACCTGCCGCGCCGCCGCGCTCTCTATCCGCTTTATCTCCCGCCGCTCCCGTGCCATCGCCGCTGCGCCGATCGACCTCTCCCCCCCTTCCCCCACCCACCAACACCGGAAACGGAAGCGAGCGCGTCACACCACCACACGTGAGGACGAGGCTGGAGAGCACCGGGCGAAGAAGCGGATCACTCACCGATGGTTTTGTGCGATGCGATGCGATGGGGTGCGAAAGGGGAGGAAGGGAGCGGAGGAGGCGGGTGGCGCACTGGCGTGCGTGGCGTGGCGTGGCGTGGCGTGGGGGCGGGTTGGGGTCTCGAGACGGGGATTCGCTCCTATTGGCAGGTCGGCATAAATACACCCAGGCCCGAGCCCACGCAATGCGACGCACACTCTCCCTCTGCTTTCTTTCTCCCTCTGCTTTCTTTAAACAGAAAACGTAAACGTTTAAAGCGCCGTACCGAGAGGGAGAGCCGGCCGTCCCAGTCATTGTTTATGCACGCAACACGGAACTGGGGCCCACGCGAGCAGGCCATGGACTACGGAGGAGGCGGCTTGCTACGGGCTACGGGGGCGTAGGCGCGCTGGGGCTATGGGGGGAAGGCTGATGAAGGAGGGGGAGGCTTCCGGAAAAGGAAAGGGTGGTGCGGGGCGGGGCGGCCGGAGCAGAACAGTACAGACTGTAGCAGCGGCCGCGTGCGCAGGGGAGGGGACCTCTCTCTCTCTTGTCTGACATGCATTAATGAATCGTTTGGATAATGGAAAGTGTTTAACAGAATTTTTTTATTAATTAATTTTTATTAATTTTTATTTTAAAGTTAAACCGGCAAACTTTATTTCCAATTCTGACTTATTTGCTCACGCCACCATCCGTGGTATGACAAAATAATACTGTCACACCATAAAATAAGTCCGCTAAATAGCACTTTTGATTATGTCACTAGTCATAATGTGACCAAACAACATTGTCACGCCACAAGTGGTGACGTAACAATAGTTTCCCCAAATACAGACTGACGTGACAGCGTTATTTTGTCACGCTACAGGTAGTGGTATGACCAAAAGAGTCAGAATTAGAAATAAAATTCGTCAGGGTTAACTTTAAAATAAAAACTAAAAAAGAGTTAATTAATAAAAAAATTATGTTTAACATGTGTCTACTTAACATCTATCGTATAGAGCGATCGGTGATGGATGATGCAAGTGAACATAATAGTATCCTGATGAATTTTTTTGCATTAAGGAGGATAAACCGATACATCTCCGGCCTCTGCTTTGCCTGGGAGCAGATAACCAAAGCCTCAGCACAATACCCGATGATAGAATGCGTAGCCTCAGCACAATACCCGATGATAGAATGCGTACAGTTCTCCTTGTTTTTATCATTTGTTTGATTATGTTTGTAAGTACTAATTAATACTTCAAGTTAAGAAAAATATCATAGAAGGAGGAAATAAATTCTATGGCCCCCACAGCCGTTGGATCGTGTCACCCACCCCCCACCCCCACACGTGTGTGCTGATGATCGAACGACTGTGGGGGAGCGGCCTCACATGCCTACACTAGCACATAAGTCGGAAAATCACAAGTTTCTAGCTTAAATGACACTGTTTGCGCGTGAAATAGCAAACTCAGCCCTCTTTGGATATCAAAGCAAAAAATAGCATCGCAGACTCGCTTGCCCCGCCACGGGAGCCTGAACCCCCTCGTCCGAGCACCTGGCGAGGGAACCTCCCTCGTCCGCACGCCCCTACCCCGGACGCTCCCTATTGTAATTATCTATTTGTAATTAATTAGTTGTAATTAATTAGCAATAATTAAGTAGTCGCAATTTTCGTAATTAATTTAGTCACAATTAATTTATGGTGCATATGATAATACAGCGTATGTTTTCATGTGACAATAATTTTTTTGTATGTGTGATAATACATAGAAAATCAAACATATAATGAAAGTGCATGGTTTCAAGCGCCTTATTTAGCATGCGAGTTTTAGGTTTTTCCAAAATGTTATTAGTGCAAACTGTTAAGGATTACGACAGATTGTTAAATAGATACTGATTAAGCATCTTGACATATCTAACCCACATGGTCCGTCCCGTACGAGATCGTTGCCAAAAAAAAAACACAAGCAAATCTTTTATATTCAACATTACCTGAAGCCACAACAACCCAATGCATATGTTAGGAGCAATTCAACGGTTTTTACTATACAGAATCAAATAAACAAGGCACACTATTTAGTCTATATTTCCCTACCTCCCTAAAATAACTACACTTTGGTAATCCTTATGTACAAATTTAACGTAATCGGTGCATAATAAAAAAACTACTAAATTTCTGCCAAAAAAACTAGTGATCGTTACGACTAATTAACTACAATTAATTTATTTGAACTAACTAACTACGACTAAATTAATTACGACTAATTAATTACAACTAATTAATTGTGACTACTTGATTACGAAAAATATGAGTACTTAATTATGACTAATGAATTAAGAATATTTAGCTATGACTAATTAACTGTGACTAATTAATTACAAAAATTATGACTACTTAATTACAACTAATTAATTACGAATAAATTGATTATACCTAGATAATTACAACAGGAGGCGTCCGAGCTAGGAGCGTGCGGACGAGGGGGTCCAGATGTACGTGGCGCGATAGGCGACACATCTCCGCGGGCGAGTCTGAGGTGCCATTAATTTTTAGCTTTGATCTCTGGAGGAGACTAGATTTACTATTTCACATGCAAACAATATCATTTAAGCCAAAAACTCGAAAATCACTGACCATAGGACCAAACACCAAGGTTTAATGGTTTTTTTTAAGTTCAGTGTTCTGTTATTGGGTTGTCTCTCCATCCTATTGGTATTTTTAGGAACAGTTATATAATCATATAGTAAGCGAAGCAAACTATCAGAGTTTTGTAGATCTAGGGCCTGTTTGGTATAGCTCTGCTTCAAGTTTTTACAGCTTCAACTCCAGCTTCACTCTTGGATCCACTCCTATGAGAAGTTGGAGCAGTCTGAGTTGGTGTTTGGTTAAAAAATTGGCTCTAGCTCCAGAAATAAGAAGAATCATTGTAAAAAGACTACTACCCTTGTTTAATGACTTCTAACCTTTTTTATTGCTTAACTTATAACAGTTTAATAAGTTGATTTCTGTCATATTGTGTGCTTTTATTTTTTTTAATTTTTTGGCCATGTTATGCCTTGTAGTGCCATCTTTTTCGCCCACATTCAAAATTTGCACTTGAAAAAAAATTAAATACAACATACATAAACATACAAAGTTCATAACAAATGTTATAATTCAATGAGTACCATCTCTAAAAAAATTCAATGAGTATCATAACAAAATTCCATAAGAGAGGCAAAGAGATAGGAGATGTCATTCACAATTCTCATCTTTATTAATCAAAGCTACTGTTCCAAGTCTGAAAACCACTACATCAAACGACAACAATGAAAAGAATAAAACATCCAAGGGCAACTCGCCCAATTCAGCTTCTACAATTCTCTAAGGCTTGACCACCTCTCGTACGTTGACATTGATCTATCTCCTTCTGTATAAACCTGTATAGAAAAAACATAAAGGATTCTTTAGAACTATAATGATTTGCAAAGACCTTGAGTTTGGTTTTACTCTATTGTACTCAACCCCTACCACAAGAACTCAGTAGGTCCATGAAAGGAGTAAGAACCAATCCTGACCATTACTTTACATTTGCAAGACTGGCATGGTATTGTAACACCCCAGCCAATCAAAGGCCTAGAATACTACTAAATAAACATGATAACTAATTAAAATGTAAGACTTAATTCCAAATTTCGGCAGAACCTCCTTTGTATAGCTAAGTATACCTGAGGTTCCAACAATTGCATATATCATAATCAATTCTCTAGCATCCAAAATTAATCAAGCATTCAAAATAACCTATTCAGCTAAAGCATAAACAAGCATAATCAAAATATGCTACTCTCATTATTACAAATCAACCAATGCATTCAAGCATAACCATAATTAATCCTTAAGCTGTTTGCTTATTATTAAAGTACGATCTAAATGTTATTCATCTTAACGGATATGTGGTAGTGAGTGCATCCAAAGTAAGCCTACTCCCTCCCATGCATGCCGTTCTTGCAAGTGGTACTTAAAAGTACAACAAAAGCAAGTGTGAGCTCAAAGACTCGGCAAGTATCAATAAAGAAACATTAAGCTCACAGTTATAGTATCAACATACCATAAGAAACATTACACTAAAACAACTCACATGTTTATGTAATGCAAATGAGCAATGCATCTTTTTCTCTTTTACTCTTTTTGCATTTTATCGTGTAATGGGGTATACAACCGTCGATGTATACCCTTGCCTGTGCTCTCTAGCACAGGGACCAAGAGCCTATACTTCACAAGTATAGGGACCACAGCCCATCATCTTCATGATGGGGACCTCTACTCAATGCCCACATTCTAAGAATGTGGGGACCATAAGTCCGTCATCTACATGACGAGGACCTTAAAAATACATACTTGGTCACCACGTGACCAAGTTCCAGGTATGTTCTCACATGCACATGCACTAGCACTCTATCTTTTAATAATATGTAAATCAACAATTACATACCAAGATCTCAAACTTTAAATAATATGTATTGCATCAACAACAAACAAGAATAACCTTTAATCATGACTCAAGCATTCGCCAATCTTATTCATACATATCACACTATCATTCATTCATAGCTAATATGTATAAAACACAAACACTCACTGTCAAACAATCATAAATATACTAACAACCAAAATACTTGCCTTAACCGTGTGGGAACGGAGGACGCGAAGAGGGCGCTGCCCCCGGGACCAATCCCCCACCTGAATATAATTATAAGGCACGCTAAGACAATCATACTGGACTGAAAAACATAAATAATAGCACAACCGAACTCGCCATACTCTCAAGCGCATTTCCAATTTCCAACTCCTAAAGATCGATCTGTCCCCTCTGTGGACAGCCATAATCTAAAATCCATATCTTTTTGTACAGGAGTCCAAATAAGATGTTCTTGGACTTCTTGGAAAGGTTAACAAAATCTCCAACTAAGTCTAGCTGGGGAGCCATCCTGAATCAGCCATCTGATACCCCTACCAAGCCAATTAATAAAGCATCGATTTCACGTCGGGTTCTCTGGACAGTATACTAAAACTGACATAACTTTCAGTACGAATGTCCAAATCTCGCATTCTTGAGCTTTCTGGAAATCAGAGACAATAATATACAACTTTTATTATATTGAGCTCCTCTAATTTTCCATTTAACTACTCTCTTAATTCGGATTACTAAAACCTGTCAGAATACCGATAGATCTGCAGAACAGTCCCACTAATAAATTCATAACTTCTGCTATAGGGGTCCAAATAATGCGATCTAGCACTTCATGGAAAGATGACGACGTCCTCTATATTACTCTAGGAGACGTCCAGAACTGAATACGCAGATAACTACCTCAAAACTGTCGGCCAACACTGACTGCACTAAAACGGATCTACTACCGACATCGCCTAAATACGCAAATACTTTACCAAACGAATGGGGATCAGGGTTTACCCTTGAAGATCCGCTGAAGTACATGAAGAAGACCCCGCGATCTCCCTTCCCCTTCCTTTCTCCCTTCTTCCCCTTCCTCTTCCTCTTCTTATTGGCCGGGCAATCACCCGGGTGACCTTCCTTCTTCCTCCACTTGGCCGGTAGCAACAAGGATCTTCTTCACCGGCAGTAGGGGAGGAGATGCACTATAGCAAGGCATTGTAGTGGCGGAGGTACTGTAGCTACAGTACATACTAGGGTTTCCCCCTCCTTTTATTGGTGGCCGGTCCCTCATAGGCCTCCTGGGCCAAGTTGCCGAAGAACTGCAAAACCCCCCTTTTTCTTATATCTAATTTCTCTTTTGAACGCTTTCTTTCTTAGAATAAATCGTAGTATTACAGGTATCATTCCTCATCATTGTAATGTGCCTTGCAAAATTTATCCTCAAAGCAAACATCTGAGATATACACGGTTCCCTCTAAATCTAACAACCAAAATGATGGTCAACTACACTCGATGCTTGATCTAATCAAGCCGGCTCGATCACTAGTGGTTGTTCTTCCTCTGCTCCGGAGATGGTGAACACCAAACTACTCACAATTGGCATTGGGCCTCTTCACAATCTTTTTGAAGAGATCACTGTGCTAACTCCGCCAAACAATCTAGGTGTTAGTAAACACCAAGAGTAATGAATCACGATCTTCGCTTGACGGCACTCAAGTGCAAAAGATCAATCTAGAATGAATGCACTTGAACTTTGGCTCAACTACCTCACAATGAATGCACAAGTGTATTGGAGGTATAGAGAGAATGCTTAAGGCTCAAAGAATGTTAAATGAAGTCTAGCATACTGTCCTTGAGCAGGTGAGGGGTATGTATATCCCCCACAAACAAATACAACCGTTGGGGGCGAAACCCCAACTTTTTCAGCAAATACGGTAGTACCGCCATGCAATGGCTGGTACTATCAACCGCTCACCTAACCGCTCGAGCGGTTAGAAACAGTATTAATGGCAGTGCGACAATTTGTTGAAAATTTCAATGCGCTACTACCGCTAAGCAACATGTGGTAGTTCCGCTGGCCGGTCATACCAAAAAATACGAGCGGTACTACCGCTTCACCTTAGAGTCCAAAAGGGCACTCTCTGGAAAATGCGTACTGCTGATTTTTTGGTAACACCGGGGTGCGGTAGTTCTGCTGAACAAATGAGATCAAACCGCGATGCGGTAGTACCACCGAGGAAACTCCGGAACTACCGCACTCAGGGTTAGCCACCAAACCAAAATGGCGTCACTCTAGAAATTACGTACCGCCAACTATTTTTTGCTACAACCGGGTTGCGGTAGTACCGCACCACCATCCCGATCATACCGCTGAGCGGTAGTACCGTCTTCACAACGTCGGTACTACTAATTATCCTAACAAAGCATAGTTGGCTTCCAAATCAAATTTTAAGTGCGTGCATGATCCTAAATTGATCCAAATGGCACAAGAATATGCTATCAATCTACTAGTCATGATCCCTTTTAATAGTACGACATTTAACCTAAAATCCGGTCTTCCATCCTTTTCTCCTAAGACCGGTAAACATAAAAAGAATCCTAGACTATTTGTACCTTGTCTTTGAACCATATTGATCTTAAAGTTGTCCTTTAGCATGCATCTCCAAGTTGTCATATTCACCATTGGGACTTAACCTTGTAAATACTCAATAAACATGTTAATCACGTATTCACATATTGTCATTAATTACCAAAATAATTTTTAGGGGCCTAGATGCTTTCAATCTCCTCCTTTTTGGTAGTTGATGACAACCCAAACAATATGTGAGAAAGATTGTTTTGAATATACTACATGTTGAAACGAGTTGTATATTCTTTTGATGACTTAACATAAATATTTTTTGCAATAAGCTCAAGAGAGTTTTTGAGAATTATTTTCTTGTTAAAGTCATTACAAAGAAAGCTCCCCCTAAACATATGCATATAAAAGAGAGGATATTTTTGCAAGCACATGTAGAGTTTTTTGAAAATTTTGGCAGATTTTCTTTTGCTTGTTGGAACTTGAGGGAATAGCAATATTATTAAAATGACCAAGATGTAAAGATTGCAATTTATAAGAATATCATAACCATAATATCAAACATCAAGTTCAACAAGATATCATTAAAACCATAACAGAGTTTTAAACTGTTACAAGCACACAAGTGATTAAATATAACAAGTTCAAGCTATTACAAGCACACAAGTAATTAAAACATAACAAGTTCCACATATAGTATATAATATAATAGTAGCAGTGCTCCCCCTTGATCTTTGGCCTTGTCCTTTGATCTTTCTCCTTTCTTCTTCTAGCTTCTCCCCCTTTGGCATCAAAATACCAAAAAGTTATCATGCAGCTGGATCCTGAGGGGGAAGTGGAACTAGAGAAGTTGAGACCCTTGGAGGTGTGTTAGGGCGACGATGACCAAAGCGTTGAGGAGTAGTCAAGATGTGCTCAAAAGAAGACACATTCTCTGACAAGGCAGCCAACCTATTTTGGGTCTCACTTTGGAATTCAAGCTGGGCATTCCTCACCTCTTGCTGAGCACTCTTAATCTCTTGCTGATTATTGAGAATCTCCTGCTGAGAATTATTCACCTCTATGATAGCTGAGTAAAGCTGAGTAAGAGATACTTGCCCTTCTTTTGCAACAGCTTCTCCTTGAACATATTCCCTTTGCTCCCTTTGCTGAGACTAGGCACGAATATCAAAAGGGAGAGGGGGACCATCTTGTGGCTTGTATGCCTTATGAGTAGATCCCAAGCTTCCATGATACTCAATCTTACTGAGAATCAAAGCCATAATGTAGAGAGCATAATATATTCTCTTGACTCTATCATTTTTTGAGGAAGCTATTCCCCTGATGATGACATCCACCACATCAAACTTTCTTCTATTCATGATATTATCTATTATGTTCCATGCATGTTGTCGGTGTTTTAGAACCGAACTTACGTAAAGATTGTTTGATTCGGGGGGTCTCCTAGAATGGAATCACACAGAGAGATTGACACGGGGATTTTTATACAGGTTCAGGCCTTCTCCAGAGAGAATAACAACCCTACTCCTGTGTGTGTATGGTATTGAGTGTATCTTGAACAATCAGGGGAAAAAAAACTAAGACTATTACAGATAGTGCTTGTATTCCTGATGGCCCGATTGATCTTCCTCTTCCTTTCTCTGATTGCCGCCTTTTATAGTATGTGAAGGAGCGGCAGTTACTCCAGATAAAGCGGCGCCTCATCACCTCCCGTAACGGGCGCACGTTGGTAATAATCACCGGTGTATTAACTCCTCCACGTCGCTTAACACTATATACCCAGAGATAATGGAGTATTACGTGTCATTACTCATGAGAATAACGATATGATGGTGTTTGAATCCCTTAATCAATAAGACCCACTTGTCTGTAGGTTTATTTGATCATAAGGTGGTCGTAGTTGACCTAGTCGTAGAGGAGCCTACAACTATGAGGTAGTCGTAGCAAGACTTACGACTATGGGATAGTCGTAGCATATCTTACGACTATGGGGGTAGTCGTAGCATAACTTACGACTATGGGGGTGGTCGTAGAAGAACTTACGACCACCCATTAGGCTCTTCCCTCATAACATTAAGGGGTATACTCAGGGTCCACATGACGTCATATTTACCTATAATAAGAATTATAGATAAAAGATAAAATGAGGATTATTATATCCTCGTCATCTAGCCCCCCAGCTTCAAGTGAAAGCAACTTACTTGGTAAAGGAGTTATAGATGGTCTTACGACCACGAGAGGATCGTAGAAAAATAGTCGAAGGAAAAACTCTTCGATTGTATACTACTTTGACCAGAAATATGCTTGGTCAAGAAAATTACCTACGACCATCAAGTAGTCGTAAAAGCATTCCTACGATCACGAGGTGGTCGTAGTATAGTGATCGGAAGAAAGAACTTTCCGATTATCATTTCCTTTGGTTGAAAAGATCTAACCAAGAAAGTAATTTTGCTTGAGGTGTAAACGCATAAACTGATTTTCTCGGCGGACACCTTTGGGGAATCTCAAACGGCGTCAGATTAACACATCTGTTGAAGCGGTTCGAGGCGATGGCGACCCTTGGAATGTCACGCCTCGGCTCAAGGTGCGTGGTTATAAATACCTACCGGGGTAAAACCTAAGATCTTACCTTTCCCCAAATCATTCTCTTTGTTCATCAAGTTCTTATCTTCTCGCCACCAACTCATCGAAAATCTCCTCTTCGAGAAAAATGGCGGAGAGTTTCGAATGGGCCGAGTCGGAGATGGATCTGGCGAAGATGCAAACCCTTGTCAATTGGGAAGATTCCAGAGAAAGTTCTTGTGGAGTGGTTCCTACAAGATAAGCAAAGAATGGCCGTCGGGGAGGAAGGACAAATCCCGTCTTCCAAAGCGATTGTGAGTGTGGTCTTCGATTACCTGCTCACCCCTTTCTCACATTGATACTCAAGCATTTTGGAGTGGAATTGGTGAACCTTTGTCCTAATTCCATCACCATGCTGAGCGTATTCGTATATCTGTGTGAGGCGTGCACAGGAATTCCAGCGGATCTTGAGCTTTTCGGTATTTCTACTGGAATGGCTCGACAACAGGATATTTGGAAGTTGTGGTTTGAAGCTCCATGAAGGGAAGTCGAAGGAGTATATTCAGATGTTCACTCGGTCCTCATGGCCGTTGTGGAGGAAGAGGTGGTTTTACTCGAAAGTCACCTCCGAAGACAGTCTTTCTTTGAAGGAAGGTCAGCCGAAAAGAAAGCTTCTCGATTCGACTCCCGGGATATCAATCAATTGCCCCTATACTTCAAGCCATCAAGGATTTGAAAGCAGAGGGGTTGACTGGATGGCATGTGGTGAAGGATTTCATCACACGTCGAATTAGTCCTTTGAAGAAACGAGTGCCTCCTATGTGGAGGTACACGGGGCCAAAAGACCCGACCAGGGACTACGAGGGAGGTAAGTAGTTTTTCGACTTAGCTCTCAGTTTGGTCTTTCTGCAAAGTTGTTTAAAGAATGCCTTTATCTGTTTGAACAGATCTTTCACCAGCGGAGATTGACGTTAGAGTCAGACTCGTTTGCGAGAAGCCTCCGCCACTTAGTGTGGCAGTTCCTAAGATCCTTGCGGTCGTATCCGCAGAGGAAAGGATGGTTCGCCTAAAGGTAATCAGTAGTTGATTTTATCCTTAGGACTTCATAGTCGTAGAAAGAACTTACGACTAGAGAAATGTTGTAGAAAAACTTACAACTTAGTAATGACCGTAGAAAATCTTACGATCGAGGAAAGGTCGTAGAAAAACTTACGACTTGATACTGGTCGTAGAAGGTCTTACGACCAGTTAGTAATTCTTCTTTTTTCGCTTTTGCTTTACGTAAAGTAGGTATGGAAAATCGTCGGACGACGAAGAAGTATCATCGATAACCATCGGTGCGAAATTGACAAAGACAAAGGCTCGGCTCCTCCGCCCAAGAGACGCCGACTTACAAGAGCGGCGACAAGGGAGAGCAAGCTCGAGTTCTAGCCCTTGACCGGATCCTCTGCAAAGCTCTGTGATGCACATAGTCATAGCTTGAAGCCGAGGTGAAACAAATTGGTCGAGGAGGTCAAGCAAATTGAACCTCTTAAGCGCAAACCTCGCAAGGCCAAGGTACCCTTCTATTACGACAAGAAAGCTTTCACAGTTTCTGCCACTTCTAGATTTGTCAAGCAACTAGAAAAGGAGAACTGGAAGGAGTTTATGTCTTTTGTGAAGGACAACGCTGATCCAGCCGAGCCTACCGTTGAGGGTAGCGCTGCTCTTGGAGTGATCGAGACCGATCTCGGTCCTCTGGAAAGTCAGGAGACCATAGAGATGGTCCCTGTTCAAGACTCACGACCAGACGTGGTCATGACTGAACCTATTCCCCAACTTGAACTACGACCAGATGTGGTCGTAGAAAAGAAGTCAAAGAATTCTTCCATCGGAAGATGGCTCCAAAGTTTCGATTAAGTCCAGACGCAGAGGTATGTGAAACAAGCTAAAGTGTAAGAACAAGATTTACCTTTTGCTTTCCACAATTTGACTTGCTATCCTTTTGTTGTTTTTAGCCCGACTCCTTGACCCGAGAATGCTCCCATTGAGAAGCCTATTGCTTCCTCTCCATTCTTGGAGAGACAACAAGGAAGTGGTCGATGGATCATCCTCGACCCGGTGGTAGAAGAAGTCGTGGCTCAAGCGGTTGTCACGATCATTGAAGTCGTAAGCTATGGCCAACGAGGCGTGGCCATAGTTCGAGGTGGCATCTACAACCACCGAGGTAACCGCCATGACCACTGAGGTTGCAGCTACTACTACTGAGGTAGCGGCTACACCTATTGAGGCAGCGGTTACGACAACTGAGATAGTCGCCATGACCACTAACGTGGTCGTAGGACCAGCAGAGGAAGTCGTAGAAGCCTCTGCCCAAGGTGGTGATGTGCCTGACCACCGTGCGGGGAAGGAAATCGCAGACCTCCTTCCTGGTACCCAAAGAGAAACTACAATTTCAGAATCGGAAGATGAAGAATACTTCAATTTCTGTTCTGATTTCTTTGGCCCTGCTTCCATAGTGGGGTCTTCTGCCTTTAGATCTCGCCACCGAGTCCCCCATCCCAAAGACATTCCCAATAGAGGGAACACTTTTGATAATGAGCGCCTTGAGAAGGTTTGGTGGGACCAAGTTGAGAGAGTGGACGAGCTGAAGCACCCAGAGCTGGTTTACTCAATATTTGCTCGATCAACCATGAATGTAAGTATTTGATGATACTTATACATACAGGTATAATCTTCTCTTATTTCTCACTGTCTTGTCTTTTGCAGAAAGCCATAGAGCAAATCGCCGTTGTCGGTGAATATCATCGACAACTTCTAGAGCTACGACAAGAAAAAGAGGAACTCTGCAAACAGGCAGAGAGGTGGTAAGTCACTATTTTTCATAATCATTTTTGACTACTTATATAGTGCTTACGGGGTTTGTCATGGAAAAACTCACGACTAGGTACTGGTCGTTAAAGACTTACGACCAGTGGCTTTGTCGTAGAAGAACTTACGAATAGGTGATGGTCGTAGAAGAACTTACGACCATGAGATTTTGTCGTAGAAAAACTTACGACTAGGTCGATGGTTGTAGAAGAACTTACAACCGATTGACCAATGCTTATGTTCACTTTTATCCTTTGCAGGTTGAACAGTGACGCAAAGACCTTAGCCGACTCGCTCGATTATGAAAAAGAGGAGTCAAAAAAGCTATGGGAAAAAGTAGAATTCCTTTTGGGGAAACTTAAAGAAGCCAACTCTGCAAACGCGAAATTGCAGGAAGGAATAAGCGAAGAAGTCTTGAACTTAAGGCGCATTTACGACTTTGATCTTTATCTAACTCTCGCTTCTTTTTAGAAAAAGAAGATGAGATGAGAAAGCTCCAGAATGAAGTCAAAGAGAAAACTTCAGTCATTCACGAGCTTACTCGTATGTCCAAAAATAAAGATCAAGATCTTGAGACGCTGAGAACTCGAATATCAGATAAGTAATTCTTTACCTGCAGTCCTTTACGAGTTATCTCCCTTTTCTTACTCTCACTTCTTTTCTAGGAATGGATCTTGAATTGGGAAGGCTCGAGACTGAAATCACGGAAAAAACCATGATTTATAACCAGACCGTCCTTATTGCAAAGAAGAATGCAGAAGACATTAGATCATGGGAGAAAAAGCATGCTGAGACCGTTGCTTCCCATAATGAAGAGGTCAAGAAGTTGGATTCTCGACTAGTGGGTAAGAAATTCTTTTACCCGTGATTATTTTTCATTTCTTTTCCTCTAGAAGTTTATCTTTGTTTGGCCAATCTTATTCTTTTTAGAACAAGTGGTCGAAAACAAAAAGCTTCGCGAGGCTTCGACTTGTACCCATCAGGAGATGGAAGCAATGAAGATTAAACTTCAAGGCAACATCACGCTCCTGAACAATGTGCTTGGTGAGCTACATAGTGAGGGAAAGACTCCTCAAAATGATACGATAACCGCTCACATAAGTACTATTGGGGATCAAGTCGGGACTTTGCAAGATCTGGTGACTACTCTGAAGGCCAACCAAACTGAATCGATAAAGGAAGCGGTCGAAACTGCAGTAAGTTATGCATTAGCAAAACTTAAAGCTCATGACCCCAACCTTAATGTGCAACCACTCGAAGCCGACTTCGACTGCTCTGAAGCAGAAGGAAGACGTCTGATGGAGGAGATGCAATCAGTTGGCCGGAAAGTTTCAGAGGAGATGCAGTTGGGATCTCCCTCTTCAGAGTAGCTTGTAATAAACCTGTGAAAAACAAGCTTTTGTTGATGTAATATACGATCCATCTTGTTTCTCGCAAATTATCTTATCGAGTAGTTAGTAACTCAAAAGATAATTAACAATTTTAAAGACTAAAAATGAAGTCAAATTAATGACTTTATCCTAGCCCCCGACTATTTGCTTAGTTTGTTGAAACTAAGTAAATAGTCTTATCTCTACAAATCATCTTGTCGAGTAGTTAGTAACTCAAAAGATAATTAACTAATTTAAAGACTAAGAATTGAAATCAAATTATCCTAGCCCCGACTATTTCTTTGAGTTTGTTTAGACAAACTAAGTAAATAGTCTTTAGAAAGGGTTTACGAAAAGAGAGGTTTGTTTAACTTGTAGTTTTTGGCCCCAATTGTCATGCAATTGGTCGAAAGAGTGGTAGCAATTGACACTAGGAAGTTCCTTCTAGTGGGCAGGACCACGTGCAGAGAGGAGAGGCTTCGACTAGGTAATGTTAACATCTCCGACTAGATTAATTAAATCGAGAACAACAACTTGAGTTAAACAAACATCCAGAGAACTTCAAAAAATTCGTTCGCCCTTCTTTGGAGGATTCAATAAGTCTGCCCTGTTATCAAGAGTTGGAAACTGAACGATGCTAGAAAGTTCCTTCTAGTGGGCAGGACCACGTGTAGAGAGGAGAGACTTCGACTAGATGTGTTTCTTCCTCCGACTTAGTTAAGACGAATTGAATACACCAAAGGCAGCTGAATAAATCTTAAAAAGTGCACTCTGCTTAGAATATTTTTCAAAAATGAAGTGAAGAAATAATCTAAGGTGAAAGGAGTTTGCCTTCAAAAAAAAATTCGACTAAATAAAACCCGAGTTCTTTATGTTGGCAACAAAAGCGAGTAACGAGTTGACACTAGGAAGCTCCTTCTAGTGGGCAGGACCACATGCAGAGAGGAGAGGCTTTGACTAGGTGATGTTATCTGCCTTTCGACCAGTGTAAAGAAAACTGGGTGTTTGAAACATAGTCGAAATATTATGAAAGCACTACTCAAAAGTAAGACAATAGAGATAGAGAAAACCTGAGTCTTTATTGTCCGAATGATTGGTTACACATAGAACTTGCATAACTAGTCGATGTTCCAAGAATTCGAGAGAACCTGGCCGTCTTCCATTGCCAATCGTACCGACCCTGGACGAGTAACTTCGACCACTTTGTAAGGACCTTCCCACTTGGGAGAAAGTTTGTTCGATTAGACTTGGATTGGCAAAGCCTCAATACCAAGTCACCTCTGAGAAGGGCTGCGAGGTTGGACCTTACGATCGTAGTATCTTCGCAGGCTTGTTGGTAGACCGCCGAGCTAATTAGGGCCTGGTTTCTCCTTTCTTCAAGTAGATTAATATCATCTGCTCGAATTTGTTCTGGTTGGAGTCTTTGAATGTTTAGACTTCGTGTTGACCGTATTTTTAGTTAGGAGGAAGCATGGCTTCAAAGACCAAGACTAGAAAGAAAGGTGTTTCTCTGTGTCTGACCGTAGTTGTACGAATTGCCCATATCTGAGGGTAACTCTTGTACCCAAGCCCCGAGCGTTTGATGAGTGGTCGAAAACTCGAGTTTAATTCCTCTCATTATTTGGCCATTTGCGTTCGATTGCCCCATTACTCGGGATGGGCCACATAAGCATAACACAACTTGGTACCCAACTCGTCATAAAATTCACGAAATTTTGCGCCGAAAATTGCTTACCATTATCGTAATTATTCGACTCGGTACTCCAAATCGAGTAATTACGCATCTCATCATAAACCGTTTTGCCGCTTCGTTGTTATCGATCCGAGGTTGGCTTCAATCCATTTTGTGAACGTATCAATAGCCACAAAAGGAACTCGAAACCTCCGGAGCTTTGGGGAACGGTCCCGGGATATCAAGACCCCAGTTGCAAAAGGCCAAGATAGAGGTATTGTTTGTAATGCCCGAAATTTGGTTGGTGTATTTGCTCGCTATGAAACCGCTTTGGACACACTTTTAACCAACTCTTTAGCATCGTATAGGGTCATTGGCAAGAAAACCTTGTCGAAAAGCCTTGCCGACCAACGTTCTGTAGGAAGCATGATTTCCACAGATGCCACCATGTATGTCGTGAAGGAGTGTTAATCCTTCGCTCTGCGGAATGCATCGCATGAGCACCCCTTGAGTACCCCTTTTATAGAGAGCTCCTTCGACCAAAGTATACATTTTGGCTTTTTCGGGATAAGCGATGCGCCTCGAGATCGTCTTGGTCTGTAACCCTTCTGAAGATAATCATAGATGGGCACCATCCATGTATCCTCGTACTCTAGAGAGGTTGTCTCAATAGGAGGTGTCTCTGGCTCGTCGACCAGAGAAGGCTTCTGGAGTTGTTCCAAGAAGACTCCTTTTGGTACTTCAGATCGGGAAGAAGCTATTCGAGCAAGTCGGTGCATGAGAAATTATCCTTCGAGGGATGAATTGTGCCTCGAAACCTAAAAATGATTTTCTAGCTTACGACTTCGATAAGTACCGAGACATTGTCGGGTTAGAAACCTTTGGTACTCTTTGCCGACTTGATTCACGACTAGTTGAGAGTCTCCTCTCACGAGTAGTCGGCGAATCGAGCGCTTTCATTGCTTTCGTATACCGACTAGCAAACCTTCAGATTCTACCACATTATTAGTGGCACGAAAGTTTAATTGTATGGCATACTTTAAGGTCTCTCCAGTAGGAGATACCGGGACCACCCGACCCAGAGCCACTTAAAGTAAGCGACCCGTCAAAGTACATAGATCCATCGGTCGTGGGAATCGTCTTCGGGATCTGAGCAGTTGAGATTTGTCCATTCGGCGACAAAGTCTACCAAGATCTGGGATTTAATGGCCGTTCGGGACACGAAATGGATGTCGAACTCCCCAAGTTCGACAGATCATTTTGCCATGCGCTCATTGTTCCCTATTCGGAGGATCGCTCCCAAGGGAAACTCGGGCAACCTGACTAGTTTGTGCGCTGAAAATAATGCCGCAGATTTCCTCGAAGACATGAGGAGGGCATATAGAAGCTTTTGGACTGAGGGTAACGCTCCTTAGGTCGTAAAACTTCACTTACGTAGTAGACCGGTCGTTGTACATTTTCACGTTCTCGACCACTCTGCGCTTCTCGCTGTGGCGTGGTAGCTAGGTAAACCAAGGCGTTACTTACGGCCTCGGAGACCGAATAGGAGCACTAAATAAGGTACCTCTTGGCATCCTCAAAGGCGGCGTTTGCCTCTTTCGACCACTCAAAACCTTCGTGTTTCCTTAGAAGTTTAAAGAAAGGTAGTCCCTTTTCTCCCAATCGTGCGATGAAACGACTTAAAGCCGCCATGCACCCAGTGAGTTTCTGGATTTCTTTCCGTATAGTTGGAGGGCGCATTTCTAAAATGGCGTTTATCTTTTCAGGATTTGCTTCGATTCCTCGTATTGATACTAGGAATCCAAGCAATTTCCCTGAAGAGATTCCAAATACACACTTCTCAGGATTAAGTTTTAAGCGATGTTTTCTGAGATTGTTGAACGTTTCTTGCAGGTCAGTAATATGATTAAGTCTCTTGATGCTTTTGACAACTAGATCATCAACATAGGCTTCTAGATTGCGGCCTAATTGAGATGAAAAAGTTGCCTGCATCAAGCGTTGAAAAGAAGCGCCGGTATTTTTTAGACCAAATGGCATTTTGACATAGCAAAATATACCAAATGGTGT
Source organism: Phyllostachys edulis (assembly GCA_036346405.1). Taxonomy (NCBI): domain Eukaryota; kingdom Viridiplantae; phylum Streptophyta; class Magnoliopsida; order Poales; family Poaceae; genus Phyllostachys; species Phyllostachys edulis. The sequence continues at coordinate 103,997,295 of CM070562.1, read as the reverse complement.
AATAAATGCGGTCTTTTCTTCATCGTCTAGACACATATTGATCTGGTGGTATCCAGAATATGCGTCTAAAAAACTTAACATTTCACAACCTGCAGTAGAGTCAACCAACTGATCGTCTGAGGTAAAGGAAAATCGTCTTTTGGACAAGCTTTATTAAGATCAGTAAAGTCTACGCACATACGCTATTTGCCGTTTGACTTTCTAACCATTGCAGGGTTAGCCAACCATTCTGGGTGGTTGACCTCTCTTATAAAGCCTGCTTTAAGTAGCTTATCCAATTCCGATTTAATAGCATCTCGTCGATCAGGGGTAAATCTCCGCAATTTTTGTTTTACGGGTACTTTGTCAGGCCGTAAAGCTAGCCTGTGCTCGATCACCTCCCAGGGGACTCGGGCATGTCGGATGCTTGCCGCGAATACATCTGCGTTAGCTCGGAGGAAGGTGATGAGGCGTCTTCTTATTTAGGGTCGGAAGTATCCCGTCTGAGCGATCTTGAGGGCTCCCTGCGTCGGAGGAACCTCTTTGACTTTGTCGTTCGGCTTTGGTGCGACTTTGAAGCCGACTTGCTAGTCGAAGGTGACTTTCTTCTCGAGTTGGTATTTGTCCTACCATTTCGAGGATCGTGATCGCGGTATCGCCATCTTCTTGTCACAATGGATTGTGATTACTCCTTTGGGACTGACATCTTAATACATTGATATCCATAATGAGTAGCCATTAGGAATTTTGCCAAAGTTGGTCGTCCGAGTATGGCGTTATATCTTAAATGTCGAAATCGACCACATCAAAGGAAATTTTCTCGTCACGAAATTACTTGGTGAACCAAATGTTAAAGGAAGAGAAACTTGACCAATCGGTTTGGCCGAAGATCCCGATACGATCCCATGGAAGGAGTATCGTACCGGTCTTACTTTGGTCCTAGGTACTTGCATGTCATCCAGAGCACTCGTAAATAAAATATTTAACGAGCTTCCACCATCAACCAAAACTCGATTGACCCGACAATTGTTGATGGTGGGTTCGACCACGATTGGATATCGACCTGGTCGAGTCGAAGGAATCGGCAGTCACTCTTCTCGAAAGAGATAGTGACTTCCACCACTTGATAATTTATTGTGAGAGGAGAATCTATGGAGTTTACCTCACGTTCGGTGACCTTTAAGTATCGCTTTGATTCATATGCCGATGATCCCCGTAGATGTGTTCGATGGTGTGTTGCGGATCTGAGCGGCATCTCCTCTTAAATCATCGAAGATTTATGACCACTTGTTTGACCTACTGTTCGAGAGTGGGAAGTGGTCCTTGCCGTTGTAGTAATCTTCAAGCTTTCGTTGGAAGACCGGCGATTCACGAAGATCATGCCCTTCCTTTTTATGGAAAGGACACCACCTAGGCTTATCATTTTTCCGATCGGGCGCTTACCTTTGCCTCTGTCGGAGTGCGGCTGGATGTGCGTGGTTCTTTATCATTCATGTACCAATACCTCCTTGGAACCGCCGGTTTGGAGTTTTGACCCTTCGCCTTGTTCTTAGATTTTTTGCTTTTTATCCTTCTTCTTACCAATGTCGCTTTGGCTCTCGAGAGGTATTGTCTTCTCGATCTATTGTATTGTTCCACTCAACCGCCTCAGAAGCAGTGGCATATCGATCAGCCATCTCGAAGAGTTAAAAATGAAGTAGGTGGGTTTAAAGCAATGTCCTCTGTTATTCTCCTACTACGGACTCCCTGCTTGAATGCTCTGATGACAGATGAATCAGAAACTTCAGGAATTGAGTTACGAACATGACTAAAGCACTTGATGAATTGGCGCAAGATCTCGTTGTCATTTTGTCTCATCCGGTGCAAGTTATCCTCCTTTCCAGGGCGATTGTAAGTGCCTTGGAAATTTGCCAATAGAAGGTCGCAGAGGTGTTGCTAAGAGTAAATCGACTCGAGTGGTTGATTCATAGAATCACGATCGGCGGATCCTTCGAGCACAATTGGAAGATAATTTGCCATTACATGCTCTCTCCTCTGCTGCTGCTCGGACTGACCGTTTTGTCGATTTGAAGGAATTCGATGGGATTTTGGGAACCATCAAACTTCTCCATGTTCCTTCGAAAGCGAGGTGGCAATGAAGCGTTTCGGAGATCGGCGAGAATGCCGACATCGATAATGACTTCTTGACGCCTCCTTTGCAGGAAAGAAGGGTTGATATCATCAGGTGGTCGTACTCGACGATACCCAGTAATAGGTTGACCGGACCTATGATAGATCTCAGTCTTACGAGGGGAATACTCCTCGTAGTTTATCTCTTCTTCTTGATTCCCATGTCGGAATGGTGGCGATCACCTCTCAGGGGTTTCTTGATCATCGATCGTCGAAAGACATTTCTCCGAATAGGTGATCGATGCGACTTACTGTTGCGTCGATTCCTCCGTGGTGATATGTTCGATCGACTGGTAGCCGAAGAAGTCGTATTGCTATGACTTCCTGAATGATGTCGGCGAGGCGCTTCCAGCCTTGCCATCGTGTTCCGAAGCCTTTGTGCGATCTCTTCAACGAAGAGGTCGTAGCCTGGTGCTCGAGCTAGCTCTTGAGTTGGATTCTCGAGCAAGTCATTGATATACTGAAGTTCTTGAGCTTCCTTCGATCGATATTGGATGCGCCCAGACAGATTCTTCTGGGCTTCAATTTTCTTCCGTCGAATAGCCTCAAGAGCTTCTATGTCGGACTCTTGAGACTGCCTCAATGAAGTGCGAGAATGTCGAGGATTTCCCTTGCGTTCATGAAGGTGTTGGTCGTGTCCGCCAGTGGTGGCGTCCTTGCTTAACAAACCTTATAGGCTTGTTTACCAGTTTCTTACCCTTCTTGGGCACATACCCAAGCCCTTCTTTATTGAATGAGCACCTTTGCTCACTCAAAAGCTTGTTAAGGGTGGCCTTACCTTTGAAGTACCGTTCTAAGCTTTTGCTTAGCTTGGTCACTTGCTCCTTTAACTCATTGTTTTCAACAACAAACTTTGCATCATGAGACTCAACATTATCATGATTAGAGTTAATAGTAGAGCAACATGACATGGCAAGTGGATCATTACATGAAGTAAATGCACTACTTTTTGCAATTTCTACACTAGGCATTTCATCGAGAATATCACATGTAATTCCAATACTAGAGTAAGACTTGCTTGAATTTTCTTGGATAAACAAGTCATGAGATTCTTTTAACTCCTCATAAGAATCTTTTAGAGAGATGTGTTCTCTCTTTAAGATCTTATATTTTGACATTTCTTTTTCAAGATATTCATTCAAGTCTTCAAGCATATCTATTAATTCATCATATGATGGTTCATTATTATTAATGGATTTTACCTTATCTCCTTTTGCTATGAGGCAAGTTGGAGTGGAGAATAACGATGGAGCTTCCTTGATGGCGATGCCGACAAGTCCCTTCTTCTTGAGAGACTCATCTTCATTGGAGTCGGAGTCGGTGGACTCTTCATCGGAATCATATTCTCCAATATGAGGTTCATTCTTGCCATCCTTGTGAAGCTTCTTGAAAAGCTTCTTCTTGCCATCGAACTCCTTCTTCTTAAATGACTTGCCCTTATCATCCTTTTTTGTGGGGCAATGAGAGGTAATGTGCCCCTTCTCTTCGCAATTATAGCACCGAATGTTGCTATAACGCTTGTTGTCATTTGAGAATTGTTCTTTCTTACTCTTGTCAAAGTTGAAGCTTCGATATGGGCATCTTCTCATGAATTTCTTCATGCTCCTCACAAGGAAAGCAAACTCTTCCTCGGAGTCCTCTCCTTCATCTTCATCATCACTTGATTCCGCTTTATCCTTGAAAGCGGTAATCTTTTTTCTTCGAGGAAGACGACTCCAAAAGCCCTTTCTTATCTTTCTTGTACAACTCATTTGTGATGAGGTTTCCCAAGTGCCCCGTTGGCGTCATTCTTGGCAACTCCGGAGAGTTGAGAAATAGCGTCACCAACGTCTCATACTTGTCCGGTAGAGCCCTAAGCATATTGCGCACAATATCAACATCACGAAGGTTAGTACCAAGACCTTTGAGTTCATTCACAATGTTGTTGAGTCTTGAATACATCTCGGTGATATTTTCAGGAGACAACATTATGAATGTCTCATATTTGATTCGAAGCCTATGCAATTTGGCTTCTTTGACCGTGGATGTACCCTCATGGATTTCCGAGAGAGTGATCCAAATATCGTGAGCGGTTTCCAAATTTCTCACTCTATTGAACTCATCCGCGTTCAAAGTACCAAAAAGAGCATTAATAGCTTGGGCATCTAAATGAGCATTACGTCCCTCTAGTTCCGTAGGAAGTAGTGGATTAAGAGGTATAACGTAACCTCATTTACGATTTTCCATATGCTTGGACTCATGCCTTTAAATAAATGGACATTCTAATATTCCAATATGCATAATTACAACCATCAAACAAAGAAGCATTTCCTATAGCAATTCCCTCACTAACCATCTTTTTCTCTTTTAGATGGTTAAGTCTAAATCAATGAGAGACCAAGCTCTGATACCACTTGTAGGATTAACTGGCCAACATACAGAAGGGGCGACAACATAAAACTTAAATCTCTCCAACGAACCAACTATGAATTCTCATCAAAACAAAATTGTTTTATTTTATTTTACAAATTTAAAAGGGACTTGGAAAATCAGGATGTTACAAACCTACCCCCCTTAAAAGAATCTCGACCCGAGATTCAAACAGGATCAGTAAAGAGGTAGGGGTAATTAGCCTTGAGGTCTTCTTCCTTCTCCCACGTAGCTTCACTTTCTGGATGGTGACTCCATTGTACTTTATAGGATCGGATAATCCTGCTTCTGGTAACCCTTTCGGCAACATCCAGAATTTTAATTGGCTGCTCCACATAAGTAAGGTCTTCTTGAAGATCGAAGGTCTCTAGAGATGTGTGGTCGTCTGGCACCCGAAGACATTTCCTAAATTGGGATACATGAAAGACATTGTGTACAACCGAGAGGGACTCTGGGAGCTCTAGTTGATAGGCGACTTCACCAATTCTGTCCATGATCTTGTATGGGCCGATAAATCTTGGTGCCAGCTTTCCTTTAGTCCGAAATCTTCTAACTCCCCTAAGTGGTGTCACTCTAAGGTATACAAAATCTCCAACCTCAAAGGACAAATCTCTTCGACGGGTATCAGCGTAGCTCTTTTGTCGAGATTGAGCTACTCTCAATCGCTCCTTTATCAGCTTCACCTTGTCTTCAGCTTCTTTAACCAGGTTTGGACCATGAAGTTGATGCTCTCCAACCTCATCCCAAAGGAGGGGTCTTCTACAAGGTCTACCATATAGAGCTTGAAGGGACATCGTGAGTTGGTTTGATAGCTATTGTTGTAAGAAAATTCAGCATAAGGCAAGTTCTTGTCCCAACTCTTCCTAAAATCCAAAGCACAAGCCACGAGCATGTCTTCGAGATTTGGTTCACTCTCTCGGTTGCCCATCGGTTTGAGGGTGATAGGCGGTACTAAAATTGAGCTTAGTACCGAGAGCTTCATGTAAGCTTTTCCAAAACCTCGAAGTGAACTGCGACCCTCGGTATGAAACTATTCTTTTGGGTACTCCATGTAAGCAGACAATCCTTGCCATATATAATTCAGCTAGCTTATCACTTCTATAGGTGGTCTTGACCGGTATAAAATGGGCTACCTTGGTTAGTCGGTCAACTACCACCCAAATGGAATCAAAGCCCGTTTGGGTGCTCGGCAATCCAGTAATAAAGTCCATGCCTACTTGTTCCCATTTCCATTCAGGGATCGGTAATGGCTGCAACAACCCTATTTGATGCGTTGGTGCTCGGCTTTAACCCTCGACATACATCACATTGAGAGACAAACTTGGCAATATCTTGCTTCATCCCGACCCACCAATACCTTTCTTTGAGGTCTTGATACATCTTGGTCTTTGCCGGGTGGATAGAATAAGGTGACCGTGGGCTTCCACCAAGATGAGCCGCTTGATATCTTGATGATTGGGCACACAAATTCTGCTGCCAAACCATACTATCCCTTGTTCATCTACAGAGAAACCTGGGGCTTTACCTCTCCTCATGTTCTTCTTAATTTCTTGGATGTCTTCATCTTCTCCTTGATGTTCTTTAATTTGGTCCAGAATGGTTGGACGCACCACTAAGGTGTTTACACATCCTTGCTTTACAATTTCCAAGTTGAGGTACTTCAACTCTTCATACAGCTTCGGTTGTTGTTCTTGAACCAACAAGGTATTGCAATAACCTTTTCGGCTCAAGGCATCTACCACTACATTGGCTTTGCCTAGGTGATAATGAATCCCAAGGTCATAATCTTTAATTAATTCCAACCATCTCCTTTGTCTCAAATTGAGCTCTGGTTGTGTAAAGATGTATTTCAAACTTTTGTGGTCTGTGTATATCTCACAGCGATTACCAATAAGGTAGTGACGCCAGATTTTCAAAGCATGCACAATAGCTACCAATTCTAGATCATGTATTGGGTAGTTCTCTTCATGAGGTCTCAACTGTCGAGATGCATATGCTACTACCCTTCCATCTTGCATAAGCACACACCCAAGACCTTGATGAGATGCATCACAAAATACATCAAAGTCTCTATGGATGTCTGGCAAGACTAGGACTGGGGCTGTGACAAGCCTTTGCTTCAACTCTTGAAAGCTCTGCTCACAGGCTTTAGTCCAATCAAATTTCTGCTCCTTTTTCAAGAGCTGGGTGAGAGGTTTAGCAATCTTGGAAAAACCTTCAATAAATCTTCTATAATAGCCCGCTAGTCCAAGAAAACTTCTTACTTGATCCTTTGTCTTGGGAGGTCTCCATTCTAGCACAGCTTCCACCTTTGAAGAGTCTACAGCCACTCCCTTGGCCGAAATGATGTGACCAAGAAAGGCTACTCGATTTATCCAAAATTCATACTTACTAAATTTTGCATAGAGCTGCTGCTCTCTAAGTCTTCCCAAAACAATTCTGAGATGGTCTTCATGTTCTTTTTCATTCTTGGAGTAGATGAGGATGTCATCAATAAACACCACCACAAACTTGTCTAGGAAGTCCATGAATACTTTGTTCATCATACTCATGAAATAGGCGGGTGCATTTGTCAACCCAAATGACATCACAGTGAACTCATATAGTCCATACCTTGTGGTAAAGGCAGTTTTGGGAATGTCTTCTGCCCTAATCTTCAATTGATGATACCCAGACCTTAGGTCAATTTTAGAGAACACACTTGCTCCTTTTAGTTGGTCAAAGAGGTCATCTATCCTTGGCAGAGGATATTTGTTTTTAATGGTGACCTCATTGAGTGATCTATAGTCTACACACATCCTCAGGCTATTGTCTTTCTTTTTGACAAATAGCACAGGTGCTCCCCATGGTGAAGAACTTGGTCTAATAAATCCTTTGTTTTTCAGTTCCTTGATCTGCTTCTTTAACTCAACCAGTTCATTCACAGGCATCCTATATGGCCTTTTTGATATGGGTGCAGTCCCAGGGACTAAGTCAATTAGGAATGATATATCCCTATCTGGGGGCATACCAGGTAGCTCTTCAGGGAACACATCTAAGTACTCACTGACCACTGGGAGGTCTTCAATCTTCACCTCTTTCACACTGGTCAAAATGGGTTTTGCTCTAGGGGAGGTCTTGGACTTATATTCTACTTGTACTCTCTGGTCATTAATAAGTGATATGGACTGGGTAGCACAATCTATCTGCACTTTATTTTTGGCTAACCAATCCATTCCAAGAATCACATCCAAACCTTGAGATTGCAAAACTATTAAATCTGCATGGAAAGGTACTCCAGAAATCTCTAAGGTGAGGTTTGGGCAGAGGGTATTAGTCCTCATATCCAGGCCCGGAGCATGAATTATCATAGGGTTAACTAGAGGGACTATAGATAACCCATACTTCCCCACAAACTTGCTTGAAACAAAAGAATGGGAAGCTCCCGAATCAAATAAAACCAATGCTGGTATAGAGTTGACAAGGAACGTACCAAGATTACTACATCAGTCTTTGCTTGAGCTTCTTGGTAGTGACATGAGTGACCGGCCCTTTGTGAGATCGTCTTTGGCTTCACACTTGAGGCGCTACCCTGGACTAAGACACCTTGACCAGATCGAGTTGGGGCAGGTGCTTGCTGCTTCTTTGGGCACCTACTAGCATAGTGCCCCACCTCATTACAAAAGAAACAAGTCACTCCAGCAGTAAAGGTCGTGGATGACTTCTTTTGGAACTGACTTCCAGAGGAGGTCTTATGATGGCTTGATTTGCTTGGGTGCTGCACTGTGCTGGAGGTCTTTGCAGAAGAGGTCCGTGAGACCTTATGATGGGAGGACTGAGGCTGGGAGGTCTTAGACTTAGGAAAACCTCGAGCCAAACCTCGTGCCGACTTCTTCCTTTTTCGCCTTCCATCTGTTGGAGCTTACTTTCTGCCGAATGGCCTTGCTTAAGTTGATGAAAATCGGAATGCTCTTGAGAAACAAGGTGGACTGAAATTTCATCATTAAGCCCTTCCAAAAAGTGCTCTTGCTTACTTTCATCCGTGGCAACATCTCCTGGAGCATATCTTGCCAATTGATTAAACTTATGTAAATACTCATTCACAGCCCGGTTGCCTTGTTTTAAGGTGCGGAATTATGTCCTTTTTAAAGACATCACACCAGATGGAATATGGGCACGACGAAAAGTTCGCATAAACTCATCCCATGTGATGGCCTGGGCATCAGCATGAGATTGACTAAAGTTATCCTACCACTCGAGATCTTTGGTCCACTAAGTTGGTGAGAAGCAAAAGAACTCTCTCATGATCATGCATTGCACCATGTCCAATTTCACCTTGCTTGTCGAGCCAATCATCGCCTTCTATTGGCTCGGTCTTTGCTGAAAATGTTGGAGCCTTGACCTCATAAACTCTGCAATGCTGGACCTTGGAGGAGGTGGAACTTGAGCTTGAGGCTGGGCTACTGCTGCGGCTTGCAAAGACTGAGTGTTGGCAATGGATTGAGACAGCAAGCTTATAAGCTGAGCTTGATTGGCCATTATTTGGGCCCAACTAAGACCATCAACTGGAGGAGGTGGCGGCTGTGAGGTTGGGTCCTGCTGCACGCCCTCGACACCTCGATTTTGGTTACTCCACAAATTTGGGTTCTCGGGTTCTCCTTGACTTGCCTATTCAGTTGCTTGAACTTCCACTACCATTTCGGTGGTTACCATTTTGCTAGACTCCAGTGCGAGGAAAGAAAAGCAAAGGCTAAGTAAGACTAACCAAAACAACCCACTCAACAAAGAGATCCAATGCAAGGAAAACAGCAGAAAGAACTTTTTCAGAAACTATAGTAGTAGAGCATCGTTCTACTCGTTTCTTACCATTTTGAGGGAGTCTTTAAGCACCAAGCCTAACCCGAAAGACCTCTAGTAGAATTTTTCAAAGGTAAGGAGGTCCATTTGGTATTGCAAATCAATGTAAAGAAAGAGACCAGATAAGATCTGAATTAGGGTACGGATGAGTACCATTAATGAGGTAAGAGTAGAGAGATGACCCAGGTAAGAAAGAACATTTTATTCTTCTTGTTTTTATAAAATAAGCTTTGAAGTTCTATGGCAATTCTATTAGGTTGCGACCTGCAGTCAAATGGCTCTGATACCACTCTTGTGGCGACCCAACCCTAGGGCACCCGAGAGGTCCTCCCAGGATCTCCTAGGACGTCCCTTAGGACCTCCCAGGAGGTCCGGTAGCACCTCCCGAGGCTTGGGTAGGATCTGCCCCCAGGGGTACCAATCGAGTCTCCTGCAGGCCACTCGAGGTACCACGTGGGAGCAGGAGTCACGGGAGATCCTCTCTCGCCACGGCCAACTCGGGAGAGGTCATAGGACTGACCGAGGAGGTCGTGAGGCTTGAGGATCACCTGTGATTCCTAGCGTGTCGAGCTAGTCCCAAGGATCTCAAGCTAGCTCTTCACAAACATACAAGAATGGTAACATCCACGACATAACTTTATTTACAACATAACAAAGGAGTTGTTTACAAAAGGTGGCCTTGGGCCAAAAGCAAGCTTCAAAAGAGCGGAAGCAGACGTCCATCCACTATACCACAGGCAAAATGGTGGAGGCACAACCTACTCGTCTGGTCCTCCTCTTCTCCATTGTTGTCTTCTCCTGATAAGATTTTGCATTGAGCAAGAGTGAGCACTACCACTGTGCTCGCAAGTCACACCCGTGGGGTAACAAAATGACATGCATACATGGATATACAACAGAAGGCATAATAGGGTTGATTTGCATAAGGCCAAGTTTCTTTCAATTACAATTATTAAGTTTCAAGGCAGGTTTTTAATAGCTAAAATTCATTTTTCAAACTTGATTTTCAGTTAGATAACATTCATCAACAAGTTGGTGAAGGATACCCTCCTGTCACAAGGCTCCCTGCCCAAAACCCATGGGATAGGAATCCCAAAACAGTTGTTAAACACTTTTAGAAACCCAAATCAATATCTAACTCGAGTGGCATTGCCAAGATGTCCATGACCGTGGACACGGCTATTGAATAGATTTACACTCGATCGAGGATGTGCACTTTACCCACATGACATGATCCTCTAGTTTATCAAGCATCCGTCGATGCCACCTCTCACTACCAAAGGTAAGAGGTCTAGAGTTCATGACAAAGCCTTTGAAATACATTGTCCCACCTGACCTCTCCTTGCTAAGGTTTAGCCCCTTTGGATTGACTCACAGATCTGGGCCCCTCTTGCACCAAGTGGGAACATAGGTCATAAAGACCACCGGCCATAGAAGACCTCCCACTCCTCCAAGCTGGATCAAGCTGCGGTGGAAGTTACGCAAATTACTTAGGTAGGTCCCACACCCCATCTTTGAAACATGTGGTTGCACGGTTTTGGCATAGCCCATCATAGGCCTAGCATTGGCGGTTCAAAGACCGGTCCTCAACTGACTTGGGCGACAATCACAAACCCCTGGACCTCCACCTTATCCAGGATAGAGTCCGTGCATAAACCTTGCACCAACCAAGCAACCAATTCGCCCAAGCCTAAATCAATTTTCATTTTCTTTGCTTCCCCAGCAATATTTTCACACTCCTATGACATCCCAACGCCATGGTCAAAACATTTTAAACAATAGTTGGTCATGAAGGTAAAGATTTCCCCAAATCAAGTACTTTTGGACTAAGCAAGACTAAGCATATGGTTTCACAATTGCTCCTGGTTCACACTAATGTATTAACCAGGTTTTGTCTAAGGTGACAACAGATTTGGTTCAATGTCAAGTTGGCCATATGAAGGAATTTAGCATAACTATGTGTTTAAAGACAAGTATTAAAATATCTTGGTAGAAATAGGCATGCATTATCCTTTGAAACAGAACATAAGTAAATTGAAATATTGGGTGCAATATGGTCAAGAGCATGACTTGCCTTGCTCACTGTCTTGAGAGTCTTCTTCTTCAGTGCTCTCAAGCTCCTCAGTGCCTTCACGATCTATGCGTGAGAAAGGAGACAACTCAAACCAAATTCCAAATAAAGAGCCAAAAGAACTTCAAAAGAAACTCCGAAACTTAATTGATAGAAGCATCGCATAGTCAAAATGGGTTCTTTGGGAGAGGTCCCAACTTACTGGGGAGAAGCTCAATGAGGAAGGTCTTCACGGAAGACCAAAGGGGCGGCTTTAGCAACAGACCAAGAGGATGATACTTGCGCAGAGTCCAAGGAGGTGATCTTTAGACAAAAATCATAGAGTTCCAAGGAGAAGCCAGAAGAAGAGGTCCTGAAAGGGACACAACCTCTTATGGTGGTGACAAGAACAAGAACAACGCAATATACAAGGAAACTTACCAGCAATAAGACGGAGGTGATGGGTGAAGGGGAGGTCGAAGGCAATCTAGGCGGTTGAGGTCAACGCCCAAGCTCCTACCGAGCCTCCAATGGTGAAAACACGATGGAGAGATGCTCCTGGCGACGTTCTTGGCAGCAAGGACTCTCCAGGAGGCTGTTTGGGTGTGAGCCAAAGTGTTGAGTGTGTGAAAAAGGTGGCAATGGAGGGCTCCCGGGACTAGTTATAGTCAAAGGAAGTGAAAAGACCACTCAATGTGTACATGATTTGGTGAGCATATGAGATGGGCAAGAGGTACGGGGGTGTTAAAGAAAAATATAAAGGACGTAGTGTCTTCGTTACGGAGGAGACTAGAAAAGACACCAATAGTGCCCAGAATGACCCCATACAATAGAAAGCTTGACCACTTGCTTGGCTGCATTTAATCTTGACAATACATGCATTAAATGCTCATGGTACTAGTGTGGCGGGAAACATAAAATAGGTAAGCTTTGGCGGTGGGACTAGTCAAATCTAGAGACAGTTGGGCCAAAGGGAAGGTCTGACAGTTGGATCTCCAAAGAGGAGGTCCAACGGCCAAGATTGAATGCTAACGGGAGGTCGCGTGGTAAGAAAGAACCTCACCCGCCATGGAGGTCTAGAGCAGAGGATCAACTCCAGACAGAGGTGCGAGCGGTTAGGATTTCCAAGGAGGTCCTAACGATCGAATCGCCAACGAAGGAGAATGCAGACGGTTAAGATCTCCGGGGAGGTCTTAAGATCGAGATGTTCAAAGAGGAGGTGCAGGGTGTTAAGATCTCAAGGGGAGGTCTTAACGGTCCAGATGTTCAAAGAGGAGGTTTGGGCTGTTAAGATCTCAAGGGGAGGTCTTAACGGTCCAGATTCTGAGAGGAGGTGCGGACATGGGAGGTCAGACATACATGGAGGAGGTCTCTGCGACAAGAGGTTCTAACAACCAAGATCCCATCAAGGAGGTCTGGTGAGGATCCTTGTAAAAGGAGGTCTGTTGGTAGGATCTCACCAAGGGGAGGTCCTATCGGTTAGGCTCTCATGAAGGGAGGTTCCACGGCTCAAGGAGGTCTTGAGAGGAGGTCTAAAGAACTGAGTTGACCAGGGGAGGTCCTGATCGCTAGGATCTCCACAATGGAAGGTCCTGGCGGCGAGGATCTCAACATAGGAGGTCCTAAAGGTTCGGGAGGAAATCTTTGGAGGTCAGGGTTCCTAAGATAAGCGAGTAAGGAGGTCCAAAGGACTTGAATTCGAAGGGAGGCCTAAACATATAGGCACGGTTTAACCAAGAGGAGGTCTAGACCTATGGAGGAGGTCTGAACCAAAGAGATTCGAACCAACAAAGAGATCCAAAGAGATCTAGCTCAGAGAGAAAGATCTGGACATAAGGGCACGTCCAATTGAGAAAAGGTCTGAGCCCCCCAGGAGAGGTCTAACTTCAAGGACCTTTGGGAGGCCCGTGCCTGAGAGAAGGTCTAAACCAAACATAACACAAAAGAGAGGGGCTGAGGGGAGAATTGGCCAACATACAGAAGGGGCGACAACATAAAACTTAAACCTCTCCAACGAACCAACTATGAATTCTCATCAAAACAAAATTGTTTTATTTTATTTTACAAATTTAAAAAGGACTTGGAAAATCGGGATGTTCTGAGAACCACTCACAATTGGCACCGCCCTTTTCATAATCTTCTTGAAGAGATCACCGTGCTAACTCCATCAAGCCATCTGGGTGTTTTGCAAACACCAAGAGTAATGAATCACGATCTTCACTTGACGACACTCAAGTGCAAAGGATCAATCTAGAATGAATGCACTTGAATTTCGGCTCAACTACCTCACAATGAATGCACAAGTGTATTGGAGGTGTAGAGAGAATGCTCAAGGCTCAAAGGATATTAAATGAAGTCTAGCATGCTATCCTTGAGCAGGTGGAGGGGTATTTATATCCCCCACAAACAAATACGACCGTTAGGGGTAAAACCCCAACTTTTTTAGCAAATGCGGTAGTACCGCCATGCAATGGCCGGTACTACCACACCTCACCTAACTGCTCAGAACGGCTAGAACAGTAGCATTATTTGCTCTAACATAGCCGTTGGAAATTTCAATGCGGTACTACCGCCAAGCAACATGCGGTAGTTCCGCTGGCTGGTCATACCGAAAAATACGAGCGGTACTACCGCTTCACCTTAGAGTCCAAAAGGGCACTCTCTGGAAAATACGTACTGCTGATTTTTCGGTAACACCGGGGTGCGGTAGTTCCGCTGAACAAATGTGGTCATACCGCGATGCGGTAGCACCACCGAGGAAACTCCGGAACTACCGCGCTCAGGGTTAGCCACCAAACCAAAATGGCGTCACTCTGGAAATTACGTACCGCCAACTATTTTTTGCTACAACCTGGTTGCGGTAGTACCGCACCACCATCTGGTCATCTGCTTTCGTGATAATACCGAATCTTCGAATATCGGTACTACCAATTATCCTAACAAAGCATAGTTGGCTTCCAAATCAAATTCTAAGTGCGTGTATGATCCTAAATTGTTCCAAATGGCACAAGAACATGCTATCAAGCTACTAGTCATGATCCCTCTTAATAGTACGGCATTTAACCTAAAATCTGGTCTTCCATCATTTTCTCTTAAGACCGATAAACATAAAAATGATCCTAAACTACTTGTACCTTGTCTTTGAACCATATTGATCTTCAAGTTGTCCTTCAGTATGCATCTCCAAGTTGTCATATTCACCATTAGGACTTAACCTTGTAAATACTCAATAAACATGTTAATCCCAAATTCGCATATTGTCATTAATTACCAAAATAATTTTTAGGGGCTTAGATGCTTTCAACAGGTCATGGCGTGTCCAAAGGGGTTAGAATTGTCATTAGTTGTCGTTAATTATCGTTAAATGTTGTTAATTTCGTTAAACAGTATCAAACAAGCAATTACTGTCCTCAAGGGTATTTCAGACGTTTTACATCTCGGAAGCTGCAGCCATCCTACCTAAAAGCCAAATAGTCAGACGTTTTGCAGCCCTATTTGTTTCAGCTTCAGCTTTGGCTTTTCAGTCGGAAAAGCCGGAAGCCGAAACAAACGGGACGACTTTTCGTAGCCACTTTCGTCGAAGCCGCTTTCCACCTCAATAGAAGAAAGCCAGAAGCCAGAAGCCACCCTTCGGCAGCTTCCACAGCTTCCCACCACTTCTCTTACCTATCTGCCCCTCAAATTCACTGATATTTACCCGCAAAATGCCATCCAATAAAAAACCCCTCGGGGGCTACCTCCCCACCCCACCCCCACCACCCGCTCAGTCCTTCCTCCTGTGCGCCTCCTCCCGTCGTCTCCTCCTCCCACGCCCGTGGCCGTGCCGCGCCTCCCTCCCCCTCCTCCGCCCCAGCCGCGCCGCCCTCCTCCTCCTCCTCCCCCTGGCTGGACCTCCTCCCCTCCCAGCAGCGGCGTCTTCTCCCCCAGATCTGGATTTGCCCAGATCTGGGCGCCTTCGCCTCGGCTCCTCCGGCTCGGCTCCGCCTCCTCAATTCGGCCAAGCACGCTCTCTCCGGGACACGCCCCTGGCCGGAGCTCCTCGACCGCACCATGCTCTCCCGCCCTGGATCCCTCATCTTCTCCGCGCTCGCCCTCGGCTGCGTTCGTCTCTGCGCATGGTGCCTTCAGCGTGCTCGAGGACTGTTCTGGGCGAGCCCGACCGGGCCCGGCGACGGCCCCATCAACCTGCTCTCCTTCATCACCAACACCACCGGAGGACGCGTCTAAGGTGCTCGATCGCCCGCCACATCTCTGCACTGCTACTTATACAGAGGTCATTGCTTGATTCTTTTTTCAGCTACGACATGCTATCGCATCATATATGCTACATGAGATATTAGAGGAGGATGGGTACTACACAATACACAAATAATTGGATCTAGTTTTTGTTTTCTTTTGCATTCGGTGTATGACAGAGTTGGGAGTACCAACATTGATCTTGATGTTAATGTGATATGTCTCGTCATTCATAGCATGTCAGCTACACGTGACCAATTTGTTTTCAATTGATGTTTCATAGCCATTTGCCAATGGTAGTTATGGATGGATCTCAAGAACATGTTTGGATCTGGGCAAATGTTCCTATCGAATTTAATCGTGCACAAATAGATGCAATAGCGTCTGGTGGCCGACAGACAGGCTTGCACCTGCATCTGATTAGAAAAGTTCCCAATTTAATTGGCCTGTCAATGCCATATGCCAACCTTAACAGTTAAGAGCTCCAAATCATATATCTCATGGATGTTGCAAGGAATAACCAAGCTAGCACTGGTGAGTGGTGACAATATATATAAGGGCATAGCAAAACACTTGTAGTGACCCCGTATGACACAAATCGTTCCCAATCACCTTGTTGAGGTCATAATCCTTGTGCAATCTTCTTGTTGATATGTGTCGCACGTTGTTGAGCATGTATAACAGGCCGTTTACAAGTACTTGATGTTGTTTCATTAAGACATTAACAGACTTAAACAAAGTGCCTAACACTGCCGATGTCGGTCCCAAGCTTGGAAAAAAGTGGAGAGGCATTAATTGGTTGTAATAATTATTTATTTAATGATTGTTTGTAATAATTATTTGTTGTAATAATTGTTTATTGTAATAATTGTCGTTAAATACGTTAATCCTTGATTCACATGGTGGAGAAGTTCGTGCAACATACTTCAATTCGGTGCTTGACCAGTTTTATGACTTGGTAAGGTGTACTTAATATCTAGAGAATCAGTGAAACTTGCTTAGAAGTAGTTTACAATGATTATGAAGTAACTCTAGATGTCTCAACATCTATAGAAATTTGTTCGGTTACTCTTATTGTAACCTTATTGTCAATGCCTCGTCAATTGTGTTAGTCGTCGTTAATAATTGTCAATTGTGTCATCAAATGTCGTTAAATGTTGTTACAATTGCCGTTAAATGTTGTTAAATGTCGTTAAATATTGTTAAATATCGTCAAATATTGTTAAATGTCGTTAAATATTGTTAAATGTCGTCAAATATCGTTAAATATTGTTAAATGCCATCAAATATCGTCAAATATTGTTAAATGTCGTTAAATATCGTTAAATGTCATCAAATATTGTTAAATGTCGTCAAATATCATCAAATGTCGTTAAATGTCGTTAAACGGGACCAAACAAGTCATTACTGTCATCAGGGACATTTCAGACATTTCACATTTCGGAAGCTATGACATGACCTACCTAAAAGCTAAGCAAACCAAACACCAAATCGAAAAACACGTACTGTCAAATTTACGATCGGAAAAAGTCCTACAAAGACGATCGAAGCCGCTTTTTAGAAAAAACACAACCGAAACAAACAGACCCTACAGCACAGCAGAAAATCTCTTCAGTCCAGCATTCAATCTATAGCCATTAAACCCTAAGAAAGCTATTTTTAAAGAAGGCACATCCGTTCTAAACACCCCGAGGGGCTGGTAGCCGGTAGGAGCTTTGTTTCCCATGTGCCAATCTCGTCTATTTGATGTCTGTCAAAATCTACGACGAGAAGGGAGTTGGCCGGCTGGCTGACGACAACGCAGCGCTCAGCCCCCACCACCATGTGATAGCTAGTAGTGTGATGCAGAGCGCGATAGCTAGTAGTGCCAGGCTTATCCAGGAACCATTTTCTGACGAAGACTCGTGAGCGGCTGGAGCCGTGCCGGGATGAACAACAGTAAGTCTCCTGGCTCCGTTCATTCATCTGGTCTATCCGTCTATGCACAGTATGGTTTGGGTCAGGGTGCAGTAAACTCTTGCCGTGGATTCGCTTTGCAACCTGCTGTCGGTGCGCCTGAAGGCTTTCACCATTTTGGCGTCAAGGGAAAGGCTCTCGTCTCTGCAGTGTGGCAGTTTTGCTTCACTCGTACATACATGCACTATTTCTCCAGATCAAGAATCAATGGCTCAAGAATCAATGGCTCAGCAGATCGTGCTTACAGCAGCTCTGTTGGTCGAGTTGGATGAGAAATTTACCGTCATTCCTTCAAAGAAAAAAAGAGAGAAATTTACAGTCATTTTTCAGGTTAAGCGTGTCATCTGTGCTCGATCAGAAGTTCAGAACCGTGCGAGCTTTCGATCGGACGGCTCTAAACAGCCACAGGAGCCACGGCACATGCGGTGTGCCGCAAGACTCACACCACTTGGTCATTGGAAATCTGAAGAATATACTAGTCAACAGGGCCGTACCGGATAGAGGGCCGGCCGGGGCGACCGTCCAGGGTCCATCAGAACCAAGGGTTCCTGATCCTGATATATCATACTATATATACGTATACGTATAATTATATATCTTATATATGCTGTATTGCTCTGCAGGGTTGTATAACTACTAACTAGATTGAGGTTAAGAGTGTAGGGATGAGTATCCTGATACATCTATTTTCTCTGAATTAAGAGTGTTGCAAATGAATTTGCCATATGAAAATATCTGCTATTGAAATTTTTTAGTTTGTTAGAGATGTAGATTGTTATCCAAATGTTTCAATTGCTTATCGAATCTTATTTATTGTACATGTAACTGTAGCATCAACTAAAAGAAGCTTTTCAAAGTTGAAGTTATTGAAAAACTATTTGAGATTATCAATATCACAAGAAAGGTTGAATGGTCCGGTCACTTTATGCATTGAAAATGATATGTTAGATCACATTGACGTGGATATTATTATCAATGACTTTGCATCTAGAAATGTTAAAAGAAATTGCTTTCTATAAGTAATTTATATCTTTTTGATGTATTAAATAGCTCTGCAGTTAATATAAAAATAGCACTATTTATTTATATTAGAATAAAAGGTCTTCCATTTTGTCTCGTCTCAAACCTCAAAATAGCAGGAACGGCCCTGCTAGTCAAGACTCGCACCACTTGTACAACTAAGCTCGCTGCGCGAATGCTTAATCCAGTGAAGCAACGAGGGAAGGAAGGAGGCAGCCCGCAACCAGCCGTCGCTCGTCTTGCGCCGCGGTCGGGTCGGGGTGCGAGCGAGCCCAACCAAGAAACCGCGCTTCCATGGCCACCGGCAACCTGGCCAGCGTGGTGGTGGCTGTGGACGGCAGCGAGGAGAGCATGAACGCGCTGCGCTGGGCGCTCGACAACCTCCGCCTGCGCCCCAACGGCGCGCTCGTCGTGCTCCACGTCCAGCCACCGCCCAGCATCGTCGCCGGCCTCAAGCCCTCAATCCAGGCCCCACCCCCTTCGGCGGCCTGAGTAAGTAAAGCTAGCAATCTCGCACGCAGAGATCAAGATGGATAGATGCTCTTGTGAATTGTAGTTCTTGTCCGTTTCGTCGAGCTGGGTCTGATGTCTTTTCGGATTTTCCGCGTTGATCAGGCGACGTGGAGGTGCCGGCGTTCACGCAGGCGATCGAGGCGCACCAGCAGCGGATCACGCAGGCGATCCTGGAGCACGCGCTCAAGATTTGCTCCGAGAAGAATGTAAGGGCAATACAAGGGCAGATTTGTGTTAGTAATTGCTCGCATATTTTCGGGTGTTCTTGTTTGGTGATTCGATTGGGTTCTTGGTTTCTTGAAGGTGGAGGTGAAGACGGAGGTGGTGATGGGGGATCCCAAGGAAAAGATCTGCGAGGTGACGGCCAACCTCAAGGCCGATCTGCTCGTTATGGGGTGCCGTGCTATTGGGCCGCTCAAGAGGTAATAGAAATAGCACTATCTTGTGTTTGGTTAGCTAAGTTGGGGTGCTGGTTTTGATGCTGTCTTGCGTAATTGGGAACGGATTGTTTGCAATTCTAGATTCCATTGTGAGACAAAAATGGCGATTAACATGGATTGGTTGCTTTCCTTGCACGATTTGCCAGTGTGTTTAGGGGAGCCAGGTTGATGTCAGGGGCGTAGCCACCAGGTGGGCTTGAGTGGGCTCGAGCCCACCCTCCGGCGCCGGTAACCCCCGACCCCCTAGCTAGTCCCTGGAGTTCTAATTTCAATCTCATGTACGACAGTACGAGGTCATATTTTGTTAGAGAGAATGAGAGAGAGAGTGTGTGTTATATGTTAATTTGAGAGAACGACATTGTGAAATTTTGTATGTCAATTTTCATTGCGAAATGACATCTCTATATACTAAATTTGATTATTTGATGATGAATGTCTGAATGAGGGACTATCGTACTAAGAAGTTGACGGTGAGTAGAATTGAGAGAATGAATTTGCTTCTTTTGCCTATCTAATTTCAGGATTGATTTTAGTATAAAACTACTGTGATTGTGAACTTCGCATGCATGATGCATAAATTGACCTTTTTGCAATGAATTAGCCATATTTATGCTTGTCCCGGATAAAAGTTTGTCATACGGTCGTCACTGCCGGCAGGTATTGACCATGAATTAGCCATAAGCTTGTGCGCGAGGCCGACGGTGCCAGCGCAGGTTGTGACGACGTCGACCATGTATGTGTCAATCTACGGTGTCGACGCGGGCAGCTAGAGAAGCCTTGGCCTACGAGCCCCTCCATTTTTATTGTGGCTTCGCCACTGGTTGATGTCAAGGGTTGTAGATCAGGTGCCTTCTTTCTTTTTTGTCACACCACGGATTTTGTACGAGAATAGTCGCTAATGGTGATTAACTGCAAGGAAATTCTGCTTTTTGAAACCATTTTTCTCATCAGTGGAACACCTGTGGATATCACTTCTGTTGATGGTGACACATGAGATTTTGATAAAAAAAATATGTTATTAGGAGATCTGCCTCTCACAAGACAACAAATTGTGCTTAACATCCTTTTGTGTATGAATCTCGGGCTTGAAACTGGAAAAACAATTTCTAATTGTTGTATGTGACTCTGCATCCCTCTTATATAAGAGTATCTATAACCTCTTCACAGAAGATATGCATTTCAGATATCTGTAAGACAATATTTTCATGGAAATGAAAACTTAAGACACCAGAACAGTTTCCTGGTTTGTGCAATGGCATAGCAAAAAAAATTCATGGAAATGAATATTGACAAGAAAAGTGTTCACTGTCTTGCAATTAGCAGGGAATGCAACCATTGAGCTTGGATTTCATAATTTTTATTTTGCTACAAGTTTGGACCAAAAGGTTTTGTTGACACGGAAATTTATGACAACAGGCAACTCTACTTCTGCAGCCAAAGCAGATCATGTATCTGATAGTGAAAGATAGGCAATCAGTTGTGTGTAAGGAAACAATAGACAATCAGTTGTGTACTTGTGTGTAAAGGTACACTTTAAGACAGACATTCAAATCCTTTTCGAAAAATCCGCGGTTACAACTGCCTCTTCACATTTTTGTGGGGTGCAATCATGTAGTAATACTGTAATAGGCTTCTAGATCAGTTGATCTAGTGTTGATGTATCTAGACCGCGATGCCTTTTAATAATTTATTGCTTGTTTGTTTTATTGACATTATTTCTTCTTGCTTCAATTTTATTTCAAATACGCATTCTAAGTTGATTCTTTTCTACAGGATGTTCTTGGGAAGCGTAAGCAACTACTGCATCAACAATGTGGGCTGCCCTGTTGTTGTAATCAAGGGTACTTGAGCAGTTGAGCTATCTTCGATCAACATTCTTTGCTGTATTTCATGTCAAGCTTTTGAGGTTGCTACTATGCTATCTGTAATCCTGCACAATATTACTGCATATTTCACATTTGAAGACTATGATTATGCATCATTTTGTCACTTGGTGGTGCTGAGGAACGAGGGCTGCTACGTTAATTCAGAGTAAGAAAAAAGTGTATTTGTTATGGAATTGTGGAATAAACCTGCCATGTAGCACATTGTTTTGTTTATTCCTGTATTTGTTGGAAACATGGCGCTATATGAACATCACAAAACTTGCAAGAATCCAGGTTTCTTTGTCTGGTGTGCTGTCCACTTTATATGCTCCTTGAGATGTTCACAACAAACTACTTCAGTTTTCCTTTTCATCCATTATCTCATAGGATATGCTAAGAAAGGTACCCTCCTTCCTATTCAATAATGGATAAATTGGACAGCTAATAGAAAAGGACTCCTCTCACTGTAGTCAATCCTGCATCACTTTAGCAGCTGACGGACTGTCATGCTGGTAATTTCACAAACGCACATGATGGATCATGGGAGTAACTTGGACAAGGGTAGATGATCCACGAAGAGCAATGTGCATTCCAAAGTGCTAGTACAATATTGGAGGTCGCACTGATCACAAATGACAAATGAGAGACTATCAAGCGAAATCCACGCAGGCAAGCAAACTAGTAGCACACCATCAAACCACACACACGGCCGACAGCTTAACGAAAGAACTAAGAAACAAGCAAATCAACAACCATACATTGGCAGTCACAGATCGTCACCTCCAAGGCTTGCAATCGACAAGAATGTTCCTCCTCCTGCAGTTGAGCCTTCCCAGAATCCCGGTTCCCATGCAGGCTTCATTTCAACGCTCTGCAAATAGGCTCAGTCTCACAATCCTCTTGAGCTGCTGCTGCGCTCCAGGAACAGCTTTATCTTGCAGGCTGAGAGCCACTGCAGGCTGCAGCTTCTTCACATTCCATAAAGCTGCAAAATCAACTCTGATCCTCGGATGGTGCATCTTGAACCATCCTTGATGTGCATGCGCCGCTGGCATTCTAGTGTTGTCAGACAGTAAGAGCTTCCTCCCCAAATTCTTGAATTCACCGTTAGCAGTCTCAGCTGGGTGGCCAGAAAGCACTCCTTCCTTCAGGTTCGTGGCAGCAGGTGACGCCACCTCCATTCCAGCGCCGGAATTACCATCATCGCCGGCGTGCGCAATCTTCTTGATCCCGACAAAAGTCTCACTGAACCGTCGGATGTACACGGCGCGGTAGTTCTGCGGCGGGCGAAATGTGCTTGCTGAGCCAATTGGGATGGCGATAATGCCGCCATACTTGAGCACCCTATCGGCGAAGCCAAACCTGTCCTCGGCCTCATCGAAGTAGCCGAAATCCACTAACAGGTCCACTGACGAGTCCCCTATCATCAGCATCCGCCGCAATGAGATGGGTCGCATGGCGCCGTCCTGTTTCAGGGCGGGAGTGTGGCAGTCGCCATCAGCGCCGAGGAGGACGGCGCGTGCGCCGGGGGCGAGCAGGCCCTCGCGGCGGAGATCGCGGAGCAGGAGCTCCGCCTGGAGCTCGGCGCCGCACGCGTTCGCGGTACGGCGACGGGCTGGCGCCTCAGCGGCGCGGAGCCAGGGCAGGGAAAGCAGCGCGACGGCGAGGAGCACGGAGCGCGCGAGCACGCGGAGGGCGCGCGGGTCGGGGAGCCGGATCACGACGCAGTCGTTCGGCATCGGAGGCCGCCGCGTTCGCAGGGCGCGGATGCGCGGGTTGGGTGAGAGATTATACCGTGCAGACGGTGCTGAAGAGAAGGCCGGCGCGGAGGGAGGAGGGGGACGGGCCTAGCGGGTGCAGAAGCGGGCGGCGGTGTGGTTGCCACCCACGAGGGCGAGGCGGGCGTGCGGCGCGCGGAGCGTGAGGAGGAGGAGCTGCCGGATCCGCTCGGTCTCCATGGAGGGGTGCACTGGTGGATCCGCCGGGTTGGGGTGGTGGGGCCTCCGGTGCTAGGCCTCCATCGGCGGTTGCCGCCGGTGGGAGATTGGCTGCGGAATTGGGAGGCTTTTTGTGGAAAATCTAATGGGACGAGCGGCGGTGCGCTGGCCGCTGGCGCTGGGTGCGTTTATGGGCTCGCGGCGTTGGGTGCCTTCGGAACGGTTTCGTGGGAAACGACTGGCGCATCCGGGCGTAATGTGGTTAACTGGTTATGGATGCTACAGAGTCTGGTAGGTGGGACCGGTATTCTGGTTCGGTTTTTCTCCTTTTTCTTTGGGTGGGTTTGTGCTCAAATCTAGTGGCTTAAACTTGAAGAAAATATTATATTACTTTGTGAAAAATATTTAGATGAGATATGCTAATTCTTAGCTTAAATAGAAGTTTGCTGGTTAAAGTTGATTAAACCAGTTTTGATTTTTTTTTTAATATATCAGCACAACTCGGTTAATATGTATGTGAAAACCGACTAGCGTGGCTTATCTCGAACACAATCATGTTTGTTTACATTTTAATCGAGAGTAATTACAGCTATTTAGAACAACAGTTAATTTTGCTAAACATAAAAATAAAGTAATCTTAAACATGTTTGTTATATAAACATGTATCCATATTAAAAAAAAAAATACTTGTGATGACTTGTTCATTATGTATTGAGCAGAATCTTTTTATCCTCCATTATAGATGATGTCATTTTTTAACTCCTTTTTCACTTGACCAATTAAGGAAACTTGGCCAACCAGTGGCTAGTCCAATTAGTGCGGCACTCGTCTCTTGCGGTCAAATTCCACAGCTTTGACTTCGACTGAATTACTTGTACTCCTTTTTTTTTCCTGAAATTTAATCTTGTGACCTACCAGTTGCTAAGCTTTTACAAAGGGTGATTGTGTTAATCAATTGCACATCTTTAAAAAAAAATACAAACTCACTAAGTGGTGGCTAGTCCAATTTATAGTTTTGTGTGTCATATCTAGAGGCTACTATTTAAATCCTATAAATTACACACTATGTGACACCTTACTGTTTGAATCCTAGATTTTATTTTATAACCAGATTTTGTTAAATTACATTTAGAGCCTAGCGAACTAAAGTGCCGTTTGATTAAGTATGATAAAACAAAGATAACAAACCACCCCACCCCACCCCACCCCACCTATCTTTGAGAAACCCTCAAAAGAAATTGTGAATGGTTAAAAGCAGATTGCTAGCGAAGCAATGATTTCATTAAATACTATTCTAATTTTCTATCTGAATATAACTGAAAATCTATATTTATCATAAAAATATGTTATTAGAAAAACTCACTAAAACAAAAACATGAGATCAAAGGACCACTAGGTATTCCATAAGTTGATGTCTCCATCAAGCGGAGTCGCGCTGGGGATAAAAAGTCGGTGCACCTTACATCGCGAGGTGATAAAAGAATCCTGCCGAGCACAACTCACAACACAAACGCCGCTGCCGCAAGGAGAGTCGAGTCGAGTCGAGACGAGGACTGACAGGCGGAGAAGAAGATAAGATGGGGTTCGAGAAGCAGATCCTGAAAGCCGGCACCGGCCCCAAGCCCGTCAAGGGCCAGAAGGTCACAGTCCACTGCACCGGCTACGGTTCGCCCCTTCCCTTCATCCCTAAACCCCCTTATTTATTTACTTTTCGTTTTTCTTGGAGCTTACGCGTATGTGACATGTATCACTTTAGGGGTTAGTTCTAGATGCTTCCAGATCCATCTCGTGTTGGATAAATAGAGCAACCTTGATGCGTAGGAGGCGGTGAATTTTCTTTCCGCCCGGGTGTTTAGGTCGCGAAGTTTGTGTCTTGAGTAGTTAATATAGATTTGATACATAATTGCGACTTGGAAGTGTACCGCAGTCCCAATTATTGTTCCTTTTTCTTCCTTTTTGTTATAGGCGGTAGACTCTGTTCTGCGGTAATTATTCGCTAAATTCTGTTTTTTTGGGGACTAACTTCTGTCGTTTGCTGTGTTGTTTTCTGCAGGGAAGGATGGTGATCTCTCTAAGAAGTTTTGGAGGTAAGAAACGAATCTTTTTCCTTTTTTGTGCGACTATCTTAGCATCACTGCAGTAAAAAAAATGCTGTCTTTTGCCATATATTGTGTACAAATTGTTCGCTGGTAGGAAATTTGTTGCTGCACCTCGTAAATAAAAAACTTGTGGATAGGATATTTTCCACAAATATTCACATAAGCTAGAAATTTCATCTGACCATGTTCTGTCCTTTGCCTCTTTCAGTACCAAGGACCCTGGGCAGCAGCCATTCAGTTTCAATATTGGCCTGGGCTCAGTGATCAAAGGTAATCTCATGTCAAAGAGCTATTCACTCCATACACAATCATTTCACCTTTTCTTTGTTGGCGCATTTGTTCTTATTTGCTATTGTTATCTGCTGGAAGTGAAATGAGTTTTTCATCACATCTAAATGTCTGTTGTTTGTTTCATTAGAAGAGTTAGAAGGGGAATAATTATCTAGCTGTCTTGATTTCTCCTTTCGACTTCATATATCATATTGTTCCATCAAAATAGTTCTTTCGATGGTTATTGATGTATCAGAGCATGAGCTTAGTGCTCTGGGTGTTGTTTTTCTATTGTGCACTTGAGAGTATCTACCAAATCCGTGATATAGCTGCAAATATGCACTGTTTGCCTTTGCTATTTATGTTATCATTTAACTTTGTTCATAACTTGCCAGTTGTGGTTTCTCTTGATGAAGGAACTCTTAAGCCTTTGATTTACGCTGGTAATGGCATAGATCACTACGGCATATTGGAATATTTACAGTACTGTTTTAAAAGTAAACTGTACATTTTTCATGACCGCTCCAGTCTCATATTGCATGTTTGCATGCCAAGCCATCACAACAGTGGTTGCAAAATCGTGATCTATTGGTTGGTGCAAGTAAACTCTTCCGATTAATGTAATAATACCAACTCTCTTTCTTATAGGATGGGATGAGGGAGTTATGACCATGCAAGTGGGTGAAGTTGCTCGTATTCAGGTATGTTGTTCAGAAAAATCAAATTAATTTGATGTGTTTGCAGGATTGTTTTAGTGTCCGACAATTTCTTTACTGATTCATTTGACATTTCATTATTACTTCTGTGAATTTCCCGTTGTGCTTGAATGCATACATGGTACTTCTATCTGTCCATGGCAGAAACGTGTCTAAAACAGCTTACATATGGATAATGGGTCTTTGCAATTCATATAGTTTCCCCTGCTCCGAGAGACCATTTGTATAGAGATGGTATTGTTTAGAATTATTTATCGTACCGGTATCCTGGCATCTGATATTTCGAGTGTTCTCGTTGCAGTGCACCCCAGATTATGCGTATGGAGCAGGTGGGTTTCCGGCCTGGGGAATTCGGCCAAACTCAGTGCTGATATTCGAGATTGAAGTTCTTAGCGCCTAGTGTTGCACAATGTAATTCTGGATGCAGCTGTCTATGGAACACTGCCATATTGCCAATGCCTGCTGAGTACTGAAATAATTGGGACGTCACATCCTGTTAAAGTGCGACTACATTTGAGTGATGTTCTAAGTGGATTGAGTAAAACGTTGGTACTTCATAGTCTGTGATCATAATATTAATTTTCCAGATGTCTTGTCGCATGACATTTGCTGATGCCTTCATCACCTGGGATGATGAGACGGCGGTGGCAAGAAATTCCCACTTTGCTGGAAAGCATCCTGACGTCCTGTTGGGGCCTCACCCTTGTGCTCCAGTAATCGGCCAGAGCGCCCAAGTTTAATCCAAAGTACATATTACCTGGTGAAAGACTGATGCACTCTTGTGAACTTTTGTGATGATCTGCTGAGTGCAACGGCAGGCGGAGTAGCCTGAGCACGGTTGCACGACTGGCCATCCCCAGGGCGCCCGCCTCAAAACCGTAGCACCCCAAATTCTTAGGCGTGCGCCTGTGCTCGGCGTGCGATTTACTCCCGTATCAGGCGATCAGCCGTGGGACCTGGTGCTCCGCGGCCGCGCTCGTGATGACCCGGTGCCCCACAGCAGCGCCCCGCGCTCGTACGTGATGGCAGGGCAGCGCAGCGCAGATTGCCGTGGCCGCGCGGTCTCGCTTACGCTGCACCGCGCATATCGGCGGCACGTGGTGACTGCTGCCCCGCGCACGCTACGGTGAGCAGCTATTTTGCCGTGGCCGTGCGGAGGCCGGCGGCACGTGGCGCCTGCAGCTCGGCGCGCACAACGGTAAGGTTGGCCTTGCCGTTGCCGCGTGGTAGTGGCTTAATGAATCGTCGGCGACGTCCTCGTGTTGCCGCGGCAGAATGGAGGTGGGCCGAGCGATCTCCGGTCTCCACTAGTGACAAGTGAGGGCAGACGGGAAAGTAAATAGGAGAGATCGCGCGGTTTGAGATCGGTGAGGCAGCCGAGCTCGGCAGATGGCAGGTTGTTGTGGCGCGCGGACTGGTTGAACGTACTGTTCAAGGGTATAAAATACGTACTAATAAGCTGGGAAATATCGAGGGTCTTTTGTGAATGTGGTACGAGAGATTGCAATTTGGACGTACATACAAGCACGTTTTGGCTCCTAATCATGGTTGCGAGTAATGAACCGCAGGGTTCAGTCGATGTATTGCTCGAGTATATATAAATACAAGTACAACCGAGTGTACAAGCCGGATCAGCCGGGAGGAGGGAGGTTTTTACAACGTGCTTGCATGGATATGGATAATGGGATGCGCACGACCAGTCTAGCTGCACAAAGAATGGAGAGGCTAACAGACTGGCTAACAACGGCAGTACGCTGAAGAATGTGGCATCCGTTCCTCGCTATATCTGTCTGGGTAGGGGAGAATTTGCTGAGTCCGTGGTATTGTATCCACGAGATATATCAGAATGGGAAAAAAATGCTGGCTAGGGGAGATCGGCGCGTACCTGAACCTTCAACAGGTGATCTATTTCCTTTGCATCCACCAGTAAAAGGATTCGGATGACTGTGCTATTAACAAGGTGAAACACATCAGTTCCAACTTCCAAGTAGATTTTTTTTGCCAATGCGCTGGAATCTGGCTTCACCAGCTCGGCCGGATATTTGTGTACGCCATTACTATACAGGGACGTCAGTTACGAACAAAACTATCGTCCGTACCTTACAAGTATGAATGAATTTCTATAAACCAGTCAACATGGTCAAAATATGAATGAATTTCTATAAACCAGTCAACATGTTCAAAAACTAATAATAGCAATTGGGAGGGCTCTCTTAGGTGCTATGAATAAAGCTAACCTACAGTGTCACTTAAACTAACACGAGAGAAAAATATAACTCAATTTCTGAATGTAGACCATCCCACAGGCAATGGGAACCATTTGAACCCGGTTAACCAGGAAAGCATTTTTTGATGGATTAACACGATAGCCTAGCTTCTCATATACATATTTTATGGGGCCTCCTGTGGTCTGCCGTTTCTTTTTCTTTACAAAGATCCCCGCATCTTCACTTTGGCCATTGCGCAGCGTGACTCTTTCCCTGATTCTTCCAGTGAAAAGCTGCAGATTCTAATGTGCATGGCTCGTATGTACACAAAAAGAAATGTTCAATAATAGAAAGTAGAGTTCTTCTGTCGGGGTGCATCTTTACAGAGAATAGAGCGAACTTCCATGATGGATCTGGGTGGCTCCAGGTCCTTCGGTTGGAGTGTATTACCAAGCAGCTGCTGCATCTGAGATGCAAATGTATCATCCAACACCTGCAGCAAGGATCCAAAAACTGTTACTAGGACAAATCCCGCTCAGCGGCCGGTACCGGTAACCGGCCGGTTACCGGAAATCCCGAAAAAAATAGGACAAAATTCAAAATCTGAAATTTGAATTGCGGAGTTTGAAAACCAGTTACTGGAAAAACCAGCTGGAATTTTGAATTCAAAAGTGTTTAATGAAGTGCATATTTAGCTCATACAATATGTAATTTAGCATATTTAGCTCATAAAATACGTAATCTAACATATTTATCTCATATGAAGTGCAAACCGGCCAAAAACAATAATTCAAGCATGTTTAGCTCATACAATACATAGTCTAGTACAAAATGGGCCTAAACCAACCTAGGAAATGATGAGAGAAGTTAAATTCAAATTTTCCAGCCGGTCACTGTTCACCCGGTCAACCTTTGAAATCCGGTTCTGGGATTTTTTCGACTTTACACACTTATTTAACCATGGCAGAGATGAGGAGCATCAACAAGCAAACACTGAATAAATGGGCCATGAGCAGTACAAGGGGCTGTAGGAACATGAACTTACAGATACTGCGACTCGAGCGCCTTTATACCAGGCTCTGTTTTCTTTGCGATTCTCCAGGAAACTCAAGACATCCTAAAAATAGGTTAATTAGTAACACATGTGATTAGGGGGAAAAAAATAATGGTGCTATTGATAATTCATATACCTGTCCCATTCGGTCCCAAAAACCTCGGCATATGGCTACGAACACATGAACTTCAGAGACTTTGTGCACATGATTTATTGCCTCAATTAGCTGATCCTTTAACGCCTGCATCCTGCTGCGAATATCAGACTCCATCACCAATTCTTTTGAATCCTGAATGATCTTCTTAAGCTTTGTGGTATTTTGCATGCGGGTCTGCATACAAAAATAACAAAAGATAAGAACCCTGTAGTTTTCAACAAGCATAAGTGCATAACAGCACATTATCCATATAAAGTGACAGTAAAGTTTGTGTCTCTATAACTGGGTCAATGGCCAAATTGCTGAAGGTGCAAACAGAAAGTAGGCTACCAGGACTCACTATAATCAAGCTTAATTCACAATGTTTTCCTCAATGGAATTCTCAAACCCACATAACAATCCACCAAAACAAACCGATCAACATTTGCAATACGATAAAATATCAAGATTCATATCAACTTCAGTTAAAAACATTCAACAATGGAATCCTGATTGCATCTTGCAGATCCACTGTGGAACTAGCAGCATGGAATGAGAAACTTATGCAGCAGAAGGAAAACAAAATATGGAAGAGTTGTGTAGCAAAAATGACTCAGTTTTTTAAGGGAACAAATGTCAGTTCATGTCCAGTGTGAGCAATAAATGCAAAAGCCTTAAGCATCAATCTTTAAAATGATTGCAACATGCCAACATCTGAAAAGGTAAACATCATCAAAATTTTGCAAAACACTCACATTTTCCGACAGCTTCTCCACAACAGCTTGCATGTAGTTTCGGAATTTGGCCCTCAATGTTACAGTAACTTCACTAAGTCTTTCTCCAATGGCTGCTGTATTTCCTCCATTAGGTACACAAGAACTCCATGACTTAAGATGGCTCTCAATCCTTGGCCGCAAAACATCAAGTAGTCTTTTCATTGTATTCAAGAGAATGCCCAGCTGAAAGCAGATAGGGGGTCAGATATTAAGAACTGAAGTCTCAAGAAATGTGAATCAACACCAAAACTTACATCTTCAGGTACAGTATAGGGGCACATCGAATTGCGCTTTGTGAGTTTCTGTACATATTTGAGGCCAAATTTCTTTGGGGTGATACAATCCTTAAGTGGAGCCAAAACATCCACATACTGTTTTTCTAGAGACTCGATTACTGCTTTCTCAACATCTGCAATAGCCTTTTTGTTTTAAAGCAATCAAAACAACGTTGTAAGTCAGATTTCTTTCTGATGCAAATAAATCAATTAAAGGGTCTGCAAGTGAATCCATACATACATTCTCAAGAACAAATATGTATTCTGGCCATCGGGAAATGATAACCTCATACTCTGTCAATGTATTCTTCAGCAAATCATACATCTCGTCCACAAAAGGTGTTGTCATATGCTGAGTCCTAACTCCTGACCATTTAACCTGACAATTGGCAAAGGTAATGCACAATAAGATCCCAAAGGGTGGACCATATGGTACAGTAATTACTCTGGAGAACCAACAGCTTTTCAAAATAAAGAGTTAACAAAAAATGTGTCTCAAACACCGTGTCATTCAAGTCAAAAGAGGCATCAGAATTACTAACACTAAAACTACTGTCTGGCTAACATTAATCTCCATAGCTGGCTAACTTTCAACTGCAAACCATCGCATATGAGCAGGGACACTATAAACACAACCAATCAAACCAATTTTTCAATATTTATTGGTTACTATCTATCAACATTTCTAGGTACCAGATCCAACACCACAGGAGGTGCTACCAGCCTACCACACACTCTTAGAATGAATAAACCCCCACAGGTCCACACCTTGAATCTGATTGCTCCAGCTGTTTTAGTGAATGTAATGAAGGTTTAGCTAATAACCAGGCCACAATATCAACACGTAACCTCTCAAATGTCACTCAACAAAGACAAAATATAAGTAAAGGGAAAAAAACACAGGACCACTTTGGCACCTAGGGGCAAACAACAGCAGATTTTATGCTGTTAATCAAATTTCAAGCATTTATCATATGAAGAATCTGTGCCAACCAAGTACAATATTATATCAACAACAAACAAAAGCAAATAAAAGGACAGCACTTACCTTATCCAGCCTGCAATTTTCCAGTAATGTCCTCCGTCTGTCTTCAATCCATAATACAATGTACAAATGGAACAACTCCTTTGCATTAACACCAGCTTTGATAGGGCTGTGCATAAATTCAAGTCAGCCTTACATATACAAAACACAAATGCAAGAAGAGAACCCGATCAACAAGAACTTTTACCAAATGTTCCAGCTAGCAAGATCCTTCTGAAAATCAGCGGTAGCAATCACTAAATCTGCAACAGGAGGTGAAGGACCGGTAGGAGGACATGCAACAAGGAAAGCACGCAATCTATTTGAGAGCTCCACACTATAGATGGAGGCAGCCAAATTGGGGAGGTCGACAAAACTGTGCAAGTGGAGGAACAAATGGAAATTGAAACAATTCATTAAAAGGTAGAAATAAAGCAAAAGCAACAGAATTGTTCCACAGTGATACAACCACGAACCTGGGAAGTATATGTTGATTATGAATTTCAATGTCTGTAAAAATTTCATTACGTATATTATGGCATAACGATTTCATCTTCTGATAAGCTGTGGTAAAGGTGACCAAGTCCATTCTAATGCCTTCAGAATTTCCTGCTACAAATTCATCAGTCTCGAGCATGTGCCACCTCGATCGCTTCCTGGCAGCAGCCTGGACATAAATTTAAAACTCAATAAGTTGCAACTAGAGAAACAAGATAATACACATATAGAAAACAGTTGAAGAATGACCTGGAAGTAACCGCATAATCTCAGTTGAGCCTCTGGAGATAGCACATCATGGAGAAGGCTGTACAGTTTTATAGCCGGTTCCAGAGCTGAAGCAGCCAATCCAGTTGGAGGCCTAAAATCTTCCACCAATCCAGATGGCAGAGACTCATTGAGTGACTTGTAATTCTCAAATGCCATCGCTAAAGTTTGCTCAATT
Organism: Phyllostachys edulis; assembly: GCA_036346405.1. Taxonomy (NCBI): domain Eukaryota; kingdom Viridiplantae; phylum Streptophyta; class Magnoliopsida; order Poales; family Poaceae; genus Phyllostachys; species Phyllostachys edulis. The sequence goes on along the minus strand of CM070562.1, from coordinate 103,964,385 downwards.
TGCTCCTCAACTTCCCCCAGTATGCGATTCTAATAGCAATTCAAGTCGAGCAATTGTGTTGAGATGTTATGTTAATGCCACGAGAGCATTCAGATAAGTAACAAACTAACAATAAAGAAGTCGGAGAAGTGGAATCTAACTTATTTCAGATAAGTAGATTAATTTGTTCATTAGATCACATTAGTAATAACAATACGACATTAAATAAATCTATGAAATTAGCTGCCTAACTTGTGAGAGCACACTGTTCCGGCAAAACAAATATATGAAGAAAAAGGAATGGGTACCTCTTGATGGCTCAATGTAGCACTGCCATGGCTCTTCATTAGTACTGGCAACAAAAGCTCATGAACGAGATTCAGCCAATCAGCAGTAGGGGTTGCAACATCCATTATATAAGAGAGATACCTGTACGAGAATTGGTAAATAGCAACTACACTGAAGAGAAGTAAATATGGGGAAAGAAGACAGATTAATTTGAAAGAAGGGATGATTTTTGACACAAATATGAGTATCTAACGATCCTAAGCAACTAGCGCAAAAGCCTAGTTAAGTTGCTAGACCAAATATAGGAGATACAATAAACTATCTGGTATGCTTATTGCAGACAAATAGTAAATGCAAATAAAACATAGGCAGTTCTCAAGGTAAGTTAAAATTGTTAGATATGTATATAACCTAGGGTGTTCTTTGCATATTGACAACCTTGTACATGTTATATATTGGCCCTTTGGCTTATTGGAATAGACAAGCCTCATTTCAACATGATATCAGAGCAAGATTAGAGTTAGGGTTTTGCTACCGCCGCCGCCACCCTCCCCGTGTCTTCCTCTATCTCTACCACCGCTGCCCCCTCTATTTTTTTTTGTGCCACGCGAGCTGCTTCCTCTGTTTTTCCAAGCGTCCTAGCATCGTCCTCGCTCCACATCTCTGCTCTCACTTAGCTCCACTACAATCACCTTCTTCGTGTTCTACGATATCTTCGCAGAACCATCACTCGTCGTATTTTCTTTCCTCGCTCCAGTTCTTTGCAGCTTCAGCATACTCTAATGCGACCTGGGCTAGCGATCATTCTGATCGCGAATGATCGCCGGTCTCTTTCTGCTTATTATGTTTTCCTTGATTCCTTCTTGATTGCCTAGAAGACCAAGAAGCAGACTATCGTTTCTCGTTCGAGCGTTGAGGCTGAGTTGAGAGTCATGGCGTTATTGACAGCTGAGATCACCTGGCTTCGTTGGCTACTTGAGGATTTCGGTGTTTCCGTTTCTGCACCGACTCCTCTTTTATCAGATAGTACTGGTGCGATCAGCATTGCTCGAGATCCCGTGAGACATGAGCTCACAAAGCACATTGGAGCGGATGCTTCATACATGCGATCGCATGTGCAAAACCAAGTTATTGATCTTCAGTATGTACCTTCGGAGCTTTAGTTAGTAGATTTCTTCACCAAGGCACAGACTAGAGTTCAACATAGCTTGTACCTCTCCAAACTCAGCATTGTTGATCCACCATGAGTTTAAGAGGTGGTATTAGATATGTATATAGCATAAGGTGTTCTTTGCATATTGGCAACCTTGTACATGTTATATATTGGCTATTTGGCCCATTGGAATAGATAACAAGCATCATTCCAACAAAAATCACACAAACATAAGGATTGTGCAAAAGGCAAGTACAAGCTAGAAAAAAAGTTGGTCCCACTGTAGTAGCCAAGTACCTCAGCTTCGTGTAGGCATCTGAAACTCCATAGAACAATGCAAATTCTGTCAACAACCATTTCCAAGAACCTTGCAAGACGAGATTCCTTTGTTGAATGTGCTGTGCTTTCATTGCAACTTCCAAAACAATATCATATGCCACAGTTTCTGCAACAGAGCCATACTAAAAAGCAAAGAATGGTATGAAAATAAAGTAGATGGCAATTAGTCAATAAGTAAAAGCATGAAGTATTCCTTCATTCAATAATTAAGAAAATATATCGTTAAAATAATTATTGACATTATTAAGGTCCTCATAAACAGGATACCCTGCTCACTTGTTTTCAAATCAATGAAGTTTGTAGAATCATTCTTGTTTCATTAAGGATATTCCAGAGAAGTTTTTCTTTGCAACCACAGATGATCTTAATAAACTTGAATCTAAGGCTGAAACTCACAATACAATACAATAAAAGTGAAATTCATTAGTATCATAACATTTTTGGCAAGAACCAAGTCTTCCACCTAAATCTATGATAAAGTAGGTATGGTCATTCTGATAAAATTGCAGCATCAATACCTTTGTGTTGTTTTCATCTGCAGCAGTTGTATAGTGGACACATAGCTGTATGCGACCCACAAGTTCATGCTCTGGTTCCCGGTAAATTGACCACCAGCGAAGTTTGTCAGCCTACACAAGAAAGTTCAGAAGTTTTCTGAGGAACATCAATCACAACAAGGAACAAATGGTATATATTGAGAACATTGAAAATCTACAAGAACATTTTTCTTTAAAGAACTTTCACTGCAAGTAGCAAAATGGTTAGGAAAATCTTACAGGTTCCTCTGCCATCGTAGCAACTTGAGCAACAACTCGTCCACAGAGCTTTCCTTTTGAATCAGACACGTCAATGATCAAATCATCTCCCATGCTATCAGGAAAGCTGAAATATCCACAGAAATATATATTCAGCTTCACTAATTTCACAACATTCAGACTTTGTTCTCACTAAGAATATTTCTCAAGAAATCTATATCACACTGATCGCAACAGTTATTCCTTCAGATCAAAAGAATGAATGGTGGCATAGACGAATAAGATGTCATTTTAAAACTTTTCTTATACATACAAGACATGTGTTTCACCAGATCCTGGCTGCATCGGTACCACATCATCTTCAGGTGAACTTTTAAGCCTCAGTTGGCAAGAGTATGTCTCTGAGGCAAGAAAAGCATGATGAGACTAAGTCAAGAGGCTGCATGTTACAAGAAAACTAAAGCATATTTACCTTGCGGTGTTTCATATGATGAATTGTTGCGCAGGGTAGTCATGCCAACTTTTAACAGACCAGATACCTGCTTGATATATTGAGCGCTTGCTTGCATGTATGCTAAGCTATGCTTTGAGAAGGAACTATTAGCAGATAGCTGTGGTAAAACTTGAACTCTCCTAACCGACTCCCATCCAGAGGAGAGTGTGGATTGGACATTGGACAAACGGTACCGAATTGAATCTAATTTCACCACTGGCAACGATGAAAAACTGCAACCCGAAGGCATATCTACAGACATTCGAACTTTCCGAACTGCAGTTGGAATTATATTTGGTTAGAACTAAAATCTTGGCATTTCTTGGAAATAGTTTACACAGAGCATGTAAAGCAATCGTCTGACAACTAGAAGGATGTGATGGTCTTGACTATTAGAAGTCTTCATAAACAGTAAACAGAAAACAGCCAGTGATAGGGCATGCATCTGGGAAATGTATATGATTGCTATAGTTTGGTTAGAACTAACATCTTGCATTTCTTGGAAATAGTTTACACAGAGCATGCAAAGCAATCGTCTGACTACTAGAAGGATGTGATGGTCTATGAGACTATGACTATTAGAAGTCTTCATAAACAGTAAACAGAAAACAGCCAGTGATAGGGCATGCATCTGGGAAGTGTATATGATTGCTATACCTTGAACTTTCATTTTGCCAATTGTTTTCTTGGGTTTTGATGCAGCTCCTTCACTAACTAGTTCCGATGTGCGTTTTGCCATGAGCTCCTCTTCTGATTGTAGCAGCACATTTTGCAAGCTAAATCAAACATACAAAAACATCAAGTAAACTAAGTGTACGATTATTGAAGCCTTATGTTTAGAGCGCAACATAAAAAGAATAGTATAATAACCACCATCAAGCAAGTAAATTGCACTGTACCAAGATGATAGAACGAATAGCTAATATGCTTGTGCAACACAGAAAACCAAAAGGTACTTGCTTCAATACTCCACCTTAGAAAAAAATATACAAGTTTTGAAGCATTATTAAAGGTGAAGATTGAAACTGGTATTTGTTATTTAAAATGGCATTATGGCCATTCCTTTGTGTGTGATAATATTCGCCCATAAGACCTTGACGAGATATGTAATTCTTCGGAAAATTGCACTATGTCGGTTCAGAACACATGTGAAGATTAATGATGACAATGAAAGAAGCTATTTTGAATCATTCCATGTCTTCTATTCTTTACAATAGAAATAGCAGAGGGGCATTGCGCTTTCAAATGGAACCAACTGACTTAAGTTCGAGCATGTATTTTGCTTCCAGAACGGGTTGAAACTAATGTACCGTTATCAAAAGAATTGGTGAAAGTGGCTGCAATGGACCAAGGAGACATGCCAGGAGGCAAGACAAGATTACCCGAGGCACACTGCGAGGAGGTGCCCGCAGGCAATTGCCATGACATCCAGCATATGTAGGACCATCAATGCTAGATGGAATCAGTTTTGGAACAGGCTAGATTTGAACTTTTTTCTATCCGTTTTGGGTATCCATTTCAAATCTAATCAATAAGTTCAAATTAAACCTTAACTAAAATATAAGTTCAAACTAAACCTTAACTAAAATAGCCATTGTACTTAAGATTTGTAAACACTTCCACCATGCTGGAGTACTGAAGCAAATCAAATCAAATCATGGTGGATAGAAACAACTATAACAACTATCCGCAGTTAAGTAGAATAGATATGTTCTTGTATTTGAGTTACTTATTTGCAAAAAAAAAAAGTTACGAGAATTGGACATGGCAATGGGAAACACAAAGCACTATCTATCCACAACAAGTTCAGAATTGGCAGTAACTAAAGGCAGTAAGCATAGTGCAGCTACAATATTAGATAACATGTTTATAGCTTCTTGGTTTTTACAAGAAGAAACCATTTAACTAGAGTTTATATGAAAAATACACTCACCCAAATGTATCTCGCAACAGTGTGCATTCATTTTCCAGAAAAACTGGAGCTTCCATGCAGCCTCTAGCCCAAGCATGAAGGCACAGGCGAACACAAGCATCATAAGCAAGCACAGAATACCAGGGGCCTTGCAAACTATAACAATTTTTTTAACAAACATGTTATTAGTGAATATAGAACACTAAAAAAATTATTACTAAATCTTATTCAGCACACCTGGCATGAAACGTGGGGACTCGAAGAGGGATCGAACTAGATGGCCTGCTGGTGTGCCCTGCATTTAAAGTGCTCCTACATGGCAGAACAAATAACCAGAAAGAAATGTAAACAGAAGAAACACAATTACTGTCTGAACAATGATTTGATCCAACAGCCAGTATTATAAAAGCTACCTTTCATTTTTTTCAGGCAAGTTAGCTCCCATATTAGCATCGTTGTGTTCCTCTTTTTTGACAGTTGAACCATCCGATACATTTGCATTAGAACAAGGTATGTTAGCATGGTGAGAGGCTGGGCTAATTTCCTGATCATAATCATGTATTGGTGGCGCACTGGGGACATCTGACAAACCATCCTGCACATGAAATCAATCATCACAGTTACACGGCTAAAAAAGTGTCATCCTGTTATGAGTGCAATCGACACATATGGTTCTGTAAGAACTAATCAGTATTGTAACTTTCATTATATTTTAGAAAGCAGGGCAACAGATGGCACTTGCAACCTATGGGGTCAAGAATGCCCCAGAAATAAACCAAATTTTACCACCAACTTTGGGTCCTAGATTACATTATTGACTAGAACCAGCAATAAATACAATTCCAATAAGTTGAGAAACGGCATTTTCATGCATTTCGCAGGAAACAGCGAAAATTCCAGATTGATTATTGAAAAGTGTGTTATCCTTAAACATAGCCTACCAATAGAACCATGGAACCCCTGGACAACATATGGACATACTGATGATACAATATCATTCTAAGATATAGAACGCAATAGAAATGGTTGTTTAATGTCCAGAATATGTGTTACACTATTTCAATGTTGAACATTTATGAACGCCTGTTGAATGTGCACAGACTATTTATCACGAACATGTCGATCAGCAAATAAGTTTTCTTGCTTATCGCAGCAAAAAGGTAAGTCCTTTTATAACCAATCGCAGATTGAAACATGGAAATGATGCTACTGCTATCAGAAAGTGAAGCAGGAGATAAATAAAATGAAAATGCTTTATAAATAAACACAGGAAACGAACCATTTTAGGAGAAGGTTTCACGTTGTCTCGAGCAGGGACATGAGCAGAATAGTTCTCTCGCTGGTAAGTTCTCGAGTTTAAAGGCGTATCGCAGCTGTAATTTTCTGCGGCTGACACCCGAGCCTTAGGAACTGTATTGTTCACTTCTCTTCGGACTGGGCCAGTATGGGAGTACTCAGATGCATACCCACCCCTCGAGGTCACACCATTGCTCCGCCCCTCCACCTGGCTCGAAAACTCCGAGCTGCCTGCAGAATCCGAATACTCCTCCTCCTCCTCAACATACCCGCCAACCCGTGCCTGTGGCCGCCGCAACTGCTGTGGCTTCGCCCTTGGCACTGCCGTGTCTCTCGACGAACTCAGATCCGAGTAACCATCACTGGAGTAATACTGCTGCTGCCCGGGCACAGTGGCATACCGGTACAGGGGCGCGGCCGTGCGCCTGGGGATGTCGTCGCGGCGGGGCGACGAGTCCACGGAGTACCTCCCACTGCAGACTTCGACCTCCTCCGTGTCGGACGACTTGTCCATGTCGGATCCCGAGGCGGCGCTGCCGTCGTTGGTGCGCAGCGCGGCGTGCGACACCGGTACAGCCGCCCGTGGCAGATGCCCGCTCCGGAACTTCTCCGGCGGCGGCATGCCGAGGCCACCGCCACCGGCGCCGCGCACGGCGCGGAGCGCGTCGATGCGGTCGTGGCTGTGCAGCGCCGCGCCGTGTCCCTGCCACATTTGCACCAACCAACACCACCGCGCACAGACACACGCGTCAGAGACGGGATCACAAGGCTACACCAAGTTGATTAGGGTTCGGGAGCACGGCGAGCTCACTCACCTCTCGCACCCACTTGAGCGCGTCTCGATCTAATCCCTCCGTAAACATCATGAGCACATGCGATGCGAGTCCCAAGTCCCAACTGAAACGGAAGAAATCAGCGAAAATCAGCAAATTTCGAGCCAAACACACAAAATGCAGGCGATTCACATGCCCAAAAAATTCCAAACAAATCCTCAAAATGCAGATTGGAGCAGAGTGAATTCCAAGGATTGGAAGCAGAATCGGGCAGGCAAAAAAAATGGGTACTTGGGAGCCGAATCGGGGCGCGGATTAGGCGCTGGGAGTGACGCGAGCGCTTGTGTTTGAATTTGTTCAAAAAAAAATGACGCGAATAGTTTCTGCGCAGCGGCGAGGGAGCGACAGCGATGGTAGCCTGAAGCAAACCGAGTGGGGAAGGGGAAGAGGACGACGACGAAAGGGACAAGGAGCAGGTTATTAGCCCATGCCACTATGCCAGTATTGGAAAAACTAAAACCCAAATTTTCGAATAAACGCGACGGCGGCGACAGATTTTGCACTTGAGCCCTTGTCTGGTGCTGTAATGCGGTAAGGAAAAGATGGAAGGGGATCCTTCACAGCGCGTTCAGTCTAATGCCTCTATCACTACCAATCCGGCAATTATCAGCGTCAAGGAATATATCTTCCTGACAATTAAAGAGAAATTAACATAATCTTTCTTATTATAGTGCACTGCAGTAAGCCAGCAACCTTCCAAAATTACCAAAAATTAAACGCACAAGAAAGAAAAAAAGCAATCCTCCTTCTGTGCAGCATACAGTATAATTTTCTTAGCACAGAGGGTGCTATCAGCAAAGACGCATCCCAACGTTTAGGTGGACTCGCTCTCGCTTTCCGTTTCCTTTAAGCTTCCCTCCCCGTACTACGTAAGCCACAACGGGAGTGTGGGCGCGCTCCGGTCGCCGGGACGAGCGAGGCGAGCGTTGACGCGGTGACGTCGGGGCGCCCCCGTAACGGTCGAACGTTAGTGGTGGCCGACGTCGGGGCGGTGGTGGCGGAGTGGACCGGTGGAACGCTCTCCCGCAGCGCACGCCCGCTCCGCTGCTCCCGCCCGAGGCCCGCTGCACCGTGCAACGCGCCGCGATGCCGTCCACGTACTCGATAACACACGTGGCGAGCATCGGAGACTGGATGATTGGTGCGGTCCCCGTGTTCGGTGTTTGGGGCGGCGCATGGGGAGCGGTGGCGTGGGAGCACATGCAGGCGGGGCCCGCGTGCCGGGTTCCTTTTATAACGGCGTGGTCGGAGGATGGGCCATGGCTCGGATGTATGGTTGTGTTCTCCAAGTGGTGGAAGGACACTTCTGCCCCTGGTGTTGCGGGGGAATTGCAGCGGCGGGTGGGATCGTGCCACTGATGGAGTGGCACTCCCAGTTTTCGGCGTTTGCTTTTTTGGGATGCACAAGCGTTTGAACCGGTATGAGCAAAAATATTGATATCACAGTCGCGATTACAAAAATGACGATCTTCATCGTTTTTGGGTGGCACGAACGGCTTTCATGCTGTCACGTCACTCTCATCTGCACCACCATGAGACAGATGAACCTCCTTCAGAAAGCCGGGCATTGGGTCGCGTCTTGGTGTCAAGACGGCCCGCCCACCGTGCTTCGCCGCTGCGCGTGCGTGCCGCGTCGACCCACCTTGCCTCCGGCCAAGCACAAGCACTACACAAAGCCCGTCGTGCCGGGGTCGTGCCATGCCAGCCTAAGCACAGCCCTAAGTAACTATAGACGTCTAGAAAGACGACAACCGCTGCCATCCAGAAAGACAAAGACACTCGTGCGCTATCCACACCCACTCCCCCTCATCATAGCCTCCTCCTCCTCCTGGACGTTGATGAAGAACTCCGCCCACCTCGTAGCGTCCTCTCAGCTGGCGAAGGGTGAGAAGAAGGACTGACGACGAAGGTGGGCTGGAGGGAGGCGATGGTGGCGCAGCGTGGGGAGGAGAGGAGGAGGTGGTGAAGGAGTGAAGGGAGGGCGCGAATTTGGGAGCCGGGCTCGGGATAAGGGTTGGGAGGCCGAGAGGATGTTGGGCGGATCGGGTGGTGAGAGGGGTTATTAGTTGGTAGGCGGGAGAGTGATTAGGCCAGGCCGAGAGAGGGAAGGATTAGGCTAGAATGGGAAGGTTGTGCCTATTTCGTGCCGAAGCCGTACCAAGCACTGACTTAACCAGCCGTCTGCGTCGCCTAACAGACGCGATCTTAGGTCGGCCGCCGCCGTCGTTAAATCTTGCGTCTTTGTCAAACCACCACGTGTCGTGCCGTGCCATGCCGACCGTGCTCTACCCCCTTTTGCACCACTATAGGACGGACACGCCCTCGTCAGCACTACCATGGGACGCACACGTCTGTCGTGCCCGAAGCCGGACAAGCCCGACACGGTCACGTGGCCCCTCGTTCGCACCACCCTAGGACGGACAAGGCGCATCCGTCTCGCCCCGAAGCTGGACAAGCCCGACACGGCCACGTGGCCCCTCGTCTGCACCACCTTGAAACAGACAAGGCGCATCCGTCCCGCCCCGAAGCCGGACAAGCCCGACACGGCCATGTGGCCCCTCATCCACACCACCATGGGACGGGCAAGACGTGTTCGTCCTATCCAAAGCCGGACAAGGCTGATAAGGACATGTTGCCCTTCGTCCGCGCCACCATGGGACGAACAAGGCACGTCCGTCCCTCCTTTTTTGGACAAGGCGTGAAGACTGCACTGTGTAGCAAATTCATGGAACCTTGTTATAGCTAGTTGTGATTTTTAGATGCTTTGGTGAATGCAATGATTTGAACTTTGTTATAACTCGTAGTTAATAAGTGGGAACTAATTAATTCAATGGGAACTACTTAGATGTAATGATTTACTCGTAAGTAATTTGTTGATAAGTAATAAGATTGTTGCTAATTAATTAATTATTAAGTATTCGTTACTTGCATTTTATTGCTTACTTGTATGTAATATGTCTTAATTATGTGTGTCGTGGGTAATTAATGCCAAATTAATTACTCATAATAATTTAGTACCTTTTTGTCTAGTCCTATTTAATTAGTGGTACCTGGAGAAATAATCACATGTAAATAGTCGTGTACAATTAAATTAATTATGTCTAATTAGGTCTGACTAATTAACTACAACTAATTAATTACGACTAATTGATTAATTAATTCGTAACTAATTAACAAGGCCACGAATAAATATGTAATATTATTTTAACAACGACTAATTAATTACAACCTAATTTATTGCAACTAATCAAAAAACACAAATTTAATAACGACTAAATGATAAGGACTCAATTAATTACGCATGAATAACTACAACTAATTAACTAACTACACAGTTAATACAAATAATACATACGAGATAAAAAATACCTGTTAGTATGACTGCTAATGACAGCTCTAAACAACACTTAATTCACTGCGAATGCGAAAACAAAACCGAAACTGCAAGAGACCGAGTGAGGATGAGTGTGAGCGAAGAGTCTCGCTCGCAACTCCGCATTTATAGTGAGGATGAGAGAGCAAGCGACGGGAGAGAATTTCGTGCGGGCAGTATGCATGCGCTTGAAGAGCGGGAGAGATAGACAGAAAGTGATGGACGCTGGTGGACGAGACGTTGCTTTCAGTGCATAGGGAGGAGACGTTGCTTTCGGCGCATCCGAGCTAGCATGGGACGAAGCCTTGTCCAAAGCAGGGATGGACGGATGAGGGGCCACGTGGCCTTGTCGGCCTTGTCCGGCTTCAAGCGGGACGGACGCGCCTTGTCTGTCCTATAGTGGTACGGACGAGAGTGACGTAACAGTACGAGAGCCGTTTGTGTCACCCAAAAACAATGAGGAACGTTGTTTTCTTTTTAATTGCGGTTACGAGAGCGTCATTTTTTCTAACGCCGGTTCAAATGTGTCATTTAAGAAAGAAAGAAACTCCGTAAAGGTGGAGGTGGGCCCGGGATGACGAATCGGCGGGGAGCAAAATGGCCAAAGTACAGCTCCTCCACCGATGGTAGGATTGGCATTTTGTGCGTGCCCGCGCTTACAAAAATTGCAATTCCGTTTTCCCCCCTGAATGGTGAATAAACTACGCTCTAAACTAAACTATAGTACTACCACACTGTCCACACAGCACTCTGCAACATCAAACTCGCCCGAGAAGCTACGAAAAATGCATTTCCAGTTAAATGGCACATTATATCTTCTTTGACCACATGATATCTGGGGGAGACAGTTTGATCTAGCGAGACACCGAGAACACTGCAGCATCATTATGGATTCGTGCCCACAAGAGATTATCGGAAGATTAAAATTTCCGGGTTTGTTAGCACGCCATCGTCATGGTCCTTTTTTACAACGGTGAGAAAAAAAAGGCAAAGCGCTGCACAGCGGCATGTAGGTGTCTTTCAAGTTTCAGCTAGCCAAAGCTTTTTATGTTTTTTGCGTAGTGTCCCTCGTTAAAAAAAGCTTCTTCTGTAGTGTGAACCATGGAACAAAGCTGCGCTTTTCCTTCGGTCACGCGGAAAAGGGCGCAGTTTGGTCGGGTTAGACGAGAAATGGGCGGGTTTTGGTGGGAGATCGGCGTATCACTGCACCCAGCCTCACCGACTCTGCCTCTCACACGGAACGCACTGCTCGCGCGCGCTGCACGGCCACGCACCCACCCAAAGGCTGCGCCAGGTTGATCTCCACTTGCTCCGGCCTCCCGGGGGCAAAGCTGGAAGCAGTGACCACTGCCCGTTATTTACGTTTCTTCATTAAATTTTGGTGCTCTTGACCTTCTAGTTCTCCATGGATTGTTTTGTTTTTTCTCCCCTTTCAGTGACTTCGTTTACAGTGTGAATTGCACGTGGAGGTGAAAGCGTTTTCCTCGCTTGATCTCGCTACTTCAGCACTAAGGAACGTCAGGTTGGGGGAAATGGAAGTACTAGTAGCAGTTTGTTAATAGCAAGTGGGGACGCAAAGCAAAGGTCCGTGTACCACGCCAGATGCCATGGGAATCGCATCCTATGCCATCGCACAGAGGAGCACAGCACGTCGATGTTTGACCAATCTAGCCATTTGATTAAGGAAAAATGGGTTGCATCGACTGATACGGTGCTACAATGTTTTACTACCATACAGAATAAATCTTGTATATTCTTTTTTGATCCAACAGTCTACGGTAATAATAGTATCGTACTATTGTTGCTTAATGGCAGAGGATTTGCTTCCGATACCATAGGATGGACCTGAGCCCAATGCGGTATTGCTTGGCCGTGCAGAATTTCCTGAAACGAAATCGATTTCCATTTCATTGCGCGGATTGGGACCCGAATTAGCTTGGGAAAGCCGGTGTTCAGGTCCGTCTAACGTTAGCGGTTACTTTTGGTATGCTATATTTTAGTGGCACGCACCGGTGTTGTGTAGCGTCCGTGGAGCTAACCAAACTTTAATTCGAACTGGCCTCGGGTGTGATCGTGTGCTGTATCGTGATTCCAACTGTCGAACAAGTAACGTTCATGCACTTAACTTCCGTTATCTCTCTTTAGTGGAGTGTTTTATATGAAAAAAATCTTACTTTTTACTTAAACGCTCCTGATGTACTATGTTTTTTTAGAGAAAAGAAAATCTACAAACGGTATACCGTCAACTTCTCTTCCGACGGGATACTCCCGAACCGTCCGATCCATCCACCTCGTGCCGTTAAAACCATCGAATATTCCCATCGATGGCTTCCTCCTAAATCATCTAATCACCAGACAGTCACATGATTTTTATCCGATCAGACAAGCATGAGAATATGATGTTTGGTTAGAGACCTGGGCACGAGGAAAATGTAAAATTTAAAAAATCACCCTTTGAGAAGGAGAAAATATAAAAATACGAAATACGATTTTCGTAAACCGAGTGCATGCGAGGCGTGGTCGCGGCGGTGGCGGGGGTGTCAGCGTGGTTGGCGTCGATGGGGCGGCGTCGGCGGGATTTGGATGTCACGACAGTGGCGAAACTTGGTGTTGATGGGGTAGCCGTCGCGGCAGAGCTTGGCGTGTTTGCATGTCCATTGCCACCTGGCACCCAGACGCTCAATTTTGTGCCCTTGAAATTGAGCGCTTAGACCTGATAAGTATTGCCCGGACCAATAAACTACCAAGGTGACAACCAAACACAACGTCCGTCGACCAAACCCAAGCCAAACTCCTAAATCCTCCCACTCCACCCCCACTACTATTTGCTCCCCATCGATGCGGCTACTCGACCCCAATCTCAAGATACACGACCCCCTGTGTTTCATCTTTTTTTCCTCATTGAAACTTGTCAAACTTCCGAAACTTGCTTTGAATCGTTGAATTTATCATCTGAAATTTTGCTTCTTAAACTTTAAACGTGCTGAAACTTTTGAGAAAAAATCGAATACTTGAAACTCGTCTGAAACTTCTTGAAACTCAACTTTGGGAACTTGTTGAAACTCGACTGAAACTTCTTGAAACTCAACTTTGGGAACTTGTTGAAACTCGACTTTGAAAATTTTGTTGAAGTTGAAGTTTTTTGATTTTTTTGTTAATGCTTGAAACTTGTTGAAAATCGATTTAAATTCTTTCAAACATATGAAACTCGACTGGAACTTGTTGAAACTGAGAAAAAAAAGCCAAAAACCTTTTATTAAACTTGTTTGGGGTAGCAATTGCAGTAGGGTGGCACCAACCGCTGTGATGGTTGCCGGTAGGGAACACGGGGACGAGGAAGCGGGAAGGAGGGTGATTGGTGGAGTCGAGGCGAGAGCTGTCGTGGCTGAACGGCAGTGCCAGTGGGTAGGGATGGAGCTAGAATTTTTTTTATCTAGGTGCTATATGATGAGAACTAAATATCGAATGACGTCGAGTACAAATATTTTGCTATTCTACATGGACAAACTCAGAGATATATAGAGCACTTCATCAACTAGGGCATCAGGACTCACACTCCCCTGTTTCTGTTCCTGCCGGCGGGGGGCACCGCGGTTGGGAGGAGCTCACGGCCACGGGGCTGGAGCGTGCGTGAAAGATGAAGATGGCAGCATGTTGCGGACGACGGTAGACTAGATAAAGGAACGTGGGAGGCGTTGGATTTGACTTCAGGCGTGTCAAATTTTGCTCCAGTCTTCCAAAGGAAAATCCCAACGACAAGAGTTAAAAAAAAATCTAGAGCCTTCCTGGCTGCGCCAAGCCCACAAAATCCAACCAGTACTACCACAGTGCCGCTGACATCTCAGGGAAGGAACCCGGTACTCGATTCTCCAAGAACCGGACCCTCTCACCCGCGTTAGGAGCAGAGTCCCGCGGCGCGCTGCGGTGGAGCGACAAAAATCCCCGCGAGGCGGCGAGGGGGAGGGAATGTGGTAGGAGTGGGAGGACGGCGAGGGGGCGGCCCGGCCGCGGGAGGAAGTCCCCGTCGATCTCGACTTCATCTCCCTCCTCTCCAAGCCCAAGGTGAAACCAAACCCCCGCCTCTGCTCCTTCGATTCACCGCGTTTTGTGGGATCTCGATAGGCGGTTGGGTTTTACTTTTTATGGGGTATAGGTAGATCGTGTAAATGGAATGCTGTTGCTGGCAATTAGTTCCCTTTTCCCCTTATTCGTGCTTCGAATTTCTTTTGGGTAAAATTCCTGTCTCGCACTTACGGGCCAATTTACGCATGCAGGATTACTACAAGATATTGGAAGTTGATTATGATGCGTCGGAGGAGACAATCAGGTCGAGCTATATCCGCCTTGCACTGGTCAGTGTTCGCAGCTCCAACACACTAGTCTATCTGATTCCCATTCCTGAAGTGTGTAGTTTGATACTGCTTCGCAAGTTGTTTACCTGAAGCCGCATTTATCTCAATAAGGAAACCTGAGCGTAGGAACTCTACTTAGTTGCTGCCCATGCAACTGCTTCTGTATTTCTCTCTAGTACAATTCTACTTAGTTTGATGCCTTGATGGTAGTGACTAATGTTTTTTTTCCCCTGCGTTTTCCTGTAGAAATGGCACCCTGACAAGAAGCAGGGTGAGGAAAATGCAACTTTCAGATTTCAGGAGATTAATGAAGCGTACCAAGGTGAGCTTGCTTAATTGATCAGCATGCATCTATGTTAACTTAGATGAAAAAAAAATAGCATTACATACACTGTCTACCATGTGTGGTTCGCATGATGTAGGCTTGGTATTTTCACATGGCGTGCAAGCAACATCTTTAGCTAAATACTTACGTTTACCCATGTTTTTGTTTGCTTCTAAAAACCTTGAAATTCGTGAAGAACATAGCAAATTGGATATTAATGCACACAAATTTACCTACATATAATCTTAAACATTACGTCCGACTACATGGTGCCTGACACATGAACAATTCATTCTTTCCCTGTCCAAGATGCTGCTGAACTACTCTGAATTTTGCGGTACCTTGTGGAGTTTAAATACAAGTAATGGTTGTCACAAGACTAAGAATACACCCTAGTACTTTGTCTGATTAATAAGCTATGAGGTGGAGCTCGAGATGTGTGGAATTTGTTGAGGGACTGATGATTCTGTGTTTTATTGTTTACGATGGCTTATGGGGACATCATGCAATGTTAAATGAAAGCTGTTTCATTATCTTCAGTCAGAGATAGCTCCCTGATGTCCTTGTTCAAGTAGCTTGGTAAATCTTTTAGGGACTCGTCTACATTCATCTAGGAGAAATCATTCATTGCTTCGTGGAAACAAGCTTGGATAGTTTATAAGCAAGCCATGAAATACTGCACTTGGATCATTGCTAAACAACTATGAGAAACATGATCCATACTTATTGGACAGTCAGTAGCTCTAGCAAAAACTGACTGTAATTTCCTGATCACTGGGTTATATAATTATTTGCACTGACTGTCAGAATAAGTCTTTAGATGTAGCTAATCTTTTTCTTTTAAAGAATGCTCTTTTGCTATTCATGCTTTCATATTATTTTTAGAAAAGCGAGACAAATCTTAAGGCAGGTTGCAGGTACATCAGGTGGTTTCATTCATGGCATCATAACTCTTGTTTTTTTTACAGTTCTCAGTAATCCAGTAAAAAGGCAAGAGTATGACAAGAAGGGCATTATATATGTTCAGGATCAGAATGTTGTGGTAAGTATTTACGGCCGCTCCCTCTGTTATCTTGCACAAGACTGTTCTCTGATACATTTGATTTGTTGTCAACTATTTCAAGGATTACCTGAACCGGCACAAGGGTTTAATACTTACATGCAATGGCCTTGGCATAAGGTACTCAGTATGGTGAGCTTACTCAGGGGTACCAGAGTCTGCATCCTAGGCCTGCAGTCTTGGATGATGTGTGTAATTGTAAAATCCCATCTAATTCACAAAATATAGTATGCTCCTAGCATTTTTGGGGAGTAAAAAAGACAACTTAGAGTTCATCCTACAACAGAGATGATTTCTATTTGTTGATCAGCTGTTGTAGATTGCAAGAGGCAGAGATGTTCTATGCCCCCTTTGTGTAACGCACTGCTCCTAACCTACGAAATGTTGGCATCTATTAAACCCTTGTAGATTGCAAGAGGCAGAGATGATTCCGAATGTCTTAGAATTTAAACATGGTGCTGAGTGCAGCTGAATGACTGAAAATACTTACTGGTTAACGCCATGTTCCTTACCCGCCAAAACTTCTATATAAGGTTTGAGTACGTTTTGTATAGTTATAACCTCGGAACGGGATCCTCTGCATTGAAAGACAAAATGCAGAGAAGCTACAATGACGTACATTAGAAGGCTAGGTGATCTCTACCGTCCGATCAAAAAACAAAGGCTCATATCAATAGCTGCAGTGCTTTCCGATATAGTGTTTTTTTTGCCATGGTAAAATCACTACATTAAAATATTTTGCTGTTGTTACAATATTTACTATAATACCACCGTCAACTACTATTAGTATACTCACGAATCACTGTTTATACGGTGGTCTTTTACATTACAACAGAAGATCTGGATCCTCTAATCTGAGCGTTGTGGTATTTACTTTTTCCGTTACAAGGTTAGGGTACGTTTTGTATTGCCCATGAAGCAATTTTTACAAATATATTTTGCACTTTGCAGTGATGTAATTACAGCTGTGGCGACTTGCCAGAAATCCAGAGTATATAAATATAGCATTGTTTGTAATCACTTGATCAAACTATGTTTTGTATGCCGATTTTCGAGCTCAATATTTTGATAAGTGATTTGGAGGGAAAACATTAGATGATTGTGACCGACGCTGTTTATGCCCGCATAAAGAACACGGATGGAAGGTTACTGGGCTGCAGGAAATACAATTGATAATCTGTTCAAACCGTTTGACATGTTATGTTTCAAAGGTACCAAACTACAAATTTTGACGCTTTTAATCTGGAATATAAACATCGGATCAAGTAAAAAAACAACCAGAAAGGCTTGAGCAAGCACTCTAGCAGCAAAACTTTAGATGTCTGATCACAGTTGACGAGTGGAAACTTGGCTTACATATACAACTTTTTTTCCCTTTCAGTGATAGTTGAAAAAATGCCTAATAATGAGCTGGCTGTAAAGCCTAAACATATGCCAAAGGATCATTCGTCACCAGCTCAAATAATCCTCCCTTTGAGATCTTCGAATTTCGCAAACAGTTCATCTCTGTTTTCCTGCACATAGCAAAAGCCGATATTAGGGTCAGTCACACAACAGGTACGACTGACGCTGGCTTGTAGTTTGTAGGGAGTTGGAGACGTACCTTGAAGAGGAGGTGCCGTGCTGTGAACCAAATTGAGTAGCCAATTCCTACGAGTTCCAGCACTTGTGGAAACTGCAATGAGTAGGTCAAGCGGTTTAGGGAGTAGGGAATGTTGACTCTTTAGGTACATTCAGATTTATCCAACAATGCCATGACTACATACCAGGGGAATGGAATCGACTGCAGAAACAACTGAAGATAGAATTGATAGAACAACGAAAGCACCAGATCCGTAGAGGACATAAGTGGGTGTCACTTCGATGTCCAACTGAAACGAGCAAGCCCAAAATGAGTGTAACAAACAAGATAGCAATCAAGAGCTCATCCAAAATAGCAAAAACATTCAAGAACAAAGGTGCAGAGTATCCCTATGAAGTCCTTTCTATCTGAAAAGCAGATTCCTTCTGTATGAAAATGAATACTGGAAAGCAGATGATTAAGGCAAGACATGTACTCTCTTGAGTTCAGAGGAACAGAAATAACCAATGCAATATGGTGATACATGATACATGAAATAGTATAGTCTCACTCGATAGCAACCAAACTAACACATTTGTGTGGTATGGCATCTGATTCAGTTCATACTGTGTAACTTCATAACAGGTTGGGTATTTGGAGCTCTAGATCTCTGCAAATCTTACGCTAGGGCTTAACCACCTAGCTTACTGATTATCAGATCTTGTATGTGAGTTTGTGAATGAGCTCAATTTTACATAATGAGATCTATTGTAAGCTTGAACAGGCATGCTGAGCCAAACAGTCAGCAAGATTGCATTTTTCGCCAGTTCATTTACCATTTTCCTGGATGTGGTATTCTTCTACCCGACTCTTCTCATTCCGTCGACTATCTTATACTATAACATGTTTGCTACTATTGTTATTAACGCAACAAGACCAAGACGATCTAGTTATCATTACTACCAGGGTACTACCAGAGCATATCATGCTGCAATCGCATGGAAATCGGGCCTATACCCCCCCCCCTCCTCAGAAGCATAATCCCATAGGCTTGTTTGGATAGGGAGGGATTAGAAACAATCCCTTCGGATTGGAAGGGATTTTAGTTCAAATTCCAAGTCAATCCGGCGGGATTGAGTTGGATCACAATGTATCCAACCAAGCCCATAGGGGTTATTTGCCGGTGTGTTCATGTGGGCATTTGGTTGAAATCAACAATTGCCTAATTGGGCATTAAATGCGTGCGAATTGGTGGTCAATTCTGAATCTCCCTATATTTGCTAACGTAGTTGAGAATTCCCATCCATTGATCCTCATTTCGACGAATAATCCCTACTCCCTAAGGCTTGGCACACACCATTCCGCTAAACAGAATGGCACGCGCTCTCGAACGCAGAAACAACAAACAGGTAACGTGCAGCACGACGACACCTTGCTCAGTATGTCATCTATACCGCCGTCCTCCTCGGATGCCTCAGACGACACTGGCGCCGCTACTACTGTCGCCTCCACAGCGCCAACCTCCCCACTCTCCTCCTCCTCGGCCGCCGCGGCGGGCTTCTCCGTGACGACGATGGTGGAGGCGAACAAGGACGCGGGCTCCTCGGACGGCACCGGGTTAGGCGCGGAGGCACTGGCGCAGCGCCAGCCTGGCGAAAACATCGCAACAGGAAAGAGAACCGTGAGAAGTGTGAGTGAACGAGCGACAAAGCGAGAGAAGCTTCGGGACCTCGAGCCGGGAGGCGGCGGCGGACGGCGACGGCGACGGAGGGAGGCGTGCGGCGCTGGAGGGAGGCGAGGGATAAGGGAGTGGTGGCGCGAGCGGACGCGGTGGTGGAGACGAAGAGCTCCATTTTTTTTTTCTCGCTGGCCTTTCTGTGGAGGCCGACCTGGTTGGGCTTCGAGGTTTTTGTGAGCTGCGAGGAGGATGAGGGGTGGTGGGCTGGTGGCTCAGTGATGTGTGCTTGTTTGATTTTGTGTTCCAGCTTTTTTCTGCGGGACAGGTGTCGCTTTCTCTTTTCCTCTCTTTTTCTGGGGCCCACCTGTGTGGTTTGCATTCTTGGCTGGATCTTTTTTTTTCGTTTTCCATTTTGGACTTTATACTGTGCGATCTAACAAGTCTACAGTTGCTCTACAGATACAATTCCACCATCAAACTTGACTGCTAAAGAGCTTTTTTTATTTTTTAATCTATTTTTAAAAAATATTTTTTAAAAAATATCTTCCTAACTTTATTTCTAATTCTGACATCTTTGTCACGTTATGACTCATGACGTGGCTAAACTGTACTATCACGCCACCAACTACGGCGTGACCAAACCTGCCACAATAGCCCCTCAAGCCAACACGCATTCGTTTTTAGACTAAGTCCTGTCACGTCAAGAGGAGTGACGTGATAGTATTCGTTTGTCACATCCGTCACGCTGACGTCCGTGACGTGGCAATGTGTTTTTGTCACGTCATACCTTGTGGCGTGGTCAATGAGGTCAGAATTAAAAATAAAGTTAGTGAATGTTATCTTTTAAAAATAGATTAAATAATAAAAAAGCTCCCTACAGTTGCTCTCCAAAAACAATTCCACATATCAAACTCGTCTGCTAAAATACAAAGAAATGAATAGTGGCCGTACTACAGGTGGAGCATATTGGTTTCTGTTCCTCCGTTTATAACGACTTGTCTGGTTAGTTCCACACCACGAGTTTTCCTAAATCCATAAAATATATTTTTCATGTTTTATCGAATTTTTATTTGTGATACATTACCTTATTTTTCCTCACAAATAAAAGTATTATCTTTTACTTTAAAAAACTCGGATTTTTTTTTTGTGTTATTCTTATTAGAGGAATTTTGGTGGTTTTTGCACTGCCTTTGACCACTACATTGGGCCTTGGCCTAATGTCCTTGTGAGCCTATGATACCCGGGACCAGTTTGCTCCTCGCGATGTAACCGGGCTGCCACAAAAATTAAGCCCACGGCTCATTGCCCACACCTGTAGTTGTGTGCTGGTAGCCTATATGGGCTGGTTGGACAGTGCCATCTGTGATAAACAACTCAATGCTATCTACCAAACTTACGAAAATAATAAAGGGGACAATAACAAACCCAAAATTTTTTATTGTCGTGGATAATGAATTTATAGGAAGTGCGTAAAAGAATGTTGTGTTCTTAGAGGCACGCAGACCCTTTAATTTTTATATATATAAGAGGTGACTGTTAATGTTGTAATAGGTGTCTCCTTGCTTCACACATGTGTTTTCCTTGTGTTAAACCGTTGCGCCCATTATTAACCGTCGTACCTTGTCGTAACAGCCGTTAACTACTCTCACATGTTCAATTAAACTTTCACGTGGTAAACCGTCATGATTCCTACCAGTTATACGTATAGTCACTTCTCGGGGAAGTTTGTTATTACCCCTTACTGGTCATCAATGGGTGTAACTAGTTGATGACCAGTTATGTTAAATAAAGCATATATCTGTCTCTCTGGTTGGAAGTGTAACCATGTTAAATGGGCATTGTTTAAGGTACTAGGTTGGCCTTGTCTAAGAGGGCCCTAAATAAAATTTTATTTTGACTTCTCTTGATGAATATATATATATATATATATATATATATATATATATATATATATATATATATATATATATATATATATATATATATATATATATATATATATATATATATATATATATATATATGGAATGGTATATCTCAAGAATCGTACTCCGCCTCTCATATACCACTTAAATAAATGCGATGATACCTCTTTATCTATTTGAGCATACTCAATAATGATTATAAGATACCCCAAAGTGAGTTCCATGAAAATTTCATTAAATTCTACTTTTTATAGCAAAATTTGTCTATATACTTCTTTTATATATGAAAAGGGTATATAGCAAAAAAACAGAGGGCTCCAATGAAAATTTTTCAATTAAGTCGCATTGGAGTATCTTATAATTGGTATTTAAGTATATTGAAAATGATAAAGAAGTATAATATGTGTATTTAAGTGGTATATTGGAAGTGGGAGTACATACTCCTAGGAGTACGAAACGGACGTCCTATATATATATATATATAAAGATCCTCGTCGGCTAGCCCCAAGCCTTGAGTACATAAAATATTTTATTAAGGCTTTAACCATGAAATAATTTTCAAGAAAATATTTTCTCTCTCTCTAATCATATTGGTCATTTAATATGGACGTGGGAGAGAGAGATTTTTTCTTTCGGTGCAACCGCAAGTCCTATTAAGTAGGACATGTTCATGATTTTACTGTTGAAAGAGGGGAAGCAGTTTTAAGATAAAGAGTATAAATACTCTCCTAAGTTTTACCTTATCCTTTCACCGTATGTTCCACAACTTTTCATTCTGAAACCTTTCATCTTCTTTGGAACTCCCTCCCCTTTCCTTAAGCTTTTCCAATCTCATCCATGGCGATCTAGAGCAAATCTGTTCTTTCAAAGGAGCATATCCAATTACTCAAGGATCAGGGTGTCATTCCAGCCAAGGCTCTAATCTAATGGAATTCGGTCGGCGAAGACATCAAACCGATACCAAATCCAGGTCACATTCCTCTATTCAAATCCTTTATTTACTTGGGTTTTCATTTACCTAAAAGTGATTTTATAGCTGATGTTCTTAGGCATTACAATCTAGAATTGACCCATTTGGGTCCAAATTCTATTTTGATCCTTAGTGTCTTTGCACATCTTTGCTTTTCTTAGCATTCCTCCATCTGTTCATCTTTTTTGTCATTTCTATCAATTCACTCCCAACAATAGGAGTCAGGGTTTATGTTGTAGTGTCTATTTCAAACTTTATCATAACACCACCGATCTGTACCCTATTCTCCCAATCAAGGATTCATGTCGTGACTATCACAAAGATTGGTTTTACTTTGACCTCCCAGAAGGTAGTCGTCCGTAGTATACTAAAAGGACACCTCCAACTTGGACAAAGAAAGATAGGGACCAGGAAAAAGATTTCACCTTGACTGCTGACGAGAAGAGGGTGGTTGGAATGATTGCAACCATGGTTGGAAGTGGTCTTACTAGTCGTAAGATCGTTCATGACTTTCTGAAGCACCAGGTAAGCCCTTTGAAGAAAATGGTTCATTTGGCATGTGATTGAGGAGTCCAACGACTCCAACAATGACCAGATTGGAGGTATGCTACTCTCCAATCGTCTTTTTATTTCTAAGTATTTGGTTGGTTTACTTATAATTTTGTTCTTTTCTTTTTAGTATTAACGGATGCCCAAATTTTAGATAGGGCATCTAAGATTTTGAGAGATGATAAGGATAACTCTGAGTCTATCCCACTTGAGAGACAACCTGTTAGCCTCACCGTGGCTCCAATTGTTGTTCGGGGTGAGCGAGCTAGGGTAAATAATATTTTCGTCTTAGAAGGTTTGTTAATATTAGGATCTTGTTGATTGATTTTCCCTTCTTTTTAGATTCTTAACATGAAACGATTTGTTGATCATACTAGTTCAAGTAGCCAAACTTTTGTTGCTAAGAAGGCCAAAGATACTAGCTCAGACCTTTCTAAGATAGTGGTCGGGAAGCCCTCAACCAGAAACAATATTGCAGCACCAGACCTAACCAATACCCCTACTTCTATTGTCCTTGCTATTCGGTCTAAATGTATACACGACAGACAACATGCATAGGAAAAATTAGCCAAGGCTGCTAAGGTACCCAAGTACAAAAAAAAATATTTGGGCTCCTTATAAAGATGCATTTCAACATATCCCTCCTTTCACAATTGTTCAGGGAGTGGGGGAAGAGGTTGTAGAGGACGAGGCCCCCTTCATCAGATTAGAAAGACCTAAAACACTAGGATATATTTTCAAGGTCTCATCTGATGAAAGAGGAAGTGGTGGTCTAACTTTTAGGTCTACCAGTGCTTTGTTGGACATTGGAGGGGATTCTGGCATGTACTTAAGGTAAATGAAGTCTTTCTGATACTTATAGTCTTTTGATTGTGAACTATTATATAGACAATAAATTTATTTCTTGTCTATTTTATAATAGTCCACCGAACACTTCTCCTGCTGCAATTGAAGTACAAGGACAAGTTGGGAAAGTTAGAGAAAAGGTAGTACTTTCTCCTATTCCACTGGACAAACAAGTTCCAGTAGTTGTAAAAGAAGTCATGGTGGTCGGGGAGCCTTCAACCATCATTATTGAGGAGTCAGCACCCACTGTTGATGAATTGGTCGAGAAGGCTCCAACCATCGTTCATGAAACGTGAGCTTCCACAAGCATAGATGTGGTCAAGGAGGCTCTGACCACTGTCAAAGAAGGAGAAGTAGCAACAACAACCGATGAACTGGTCGGGCATGATCTTGCCACTTCTAAAGCTACCAAGACAATGGTTAAGGAGTCCATTGACCAAATTGTTGTTCAAGATCAAAGGTCTAAACCAATGATTTTGGTAAGTTTCTTTGCTTTTTTTATTTAGCAGTATATTGTCTTTTATATAAAACTGGTCTTGGTTTTGAACTAGATTTTTCTTCTGTAATAAACTTCTTTTGTTTATTTTCAAGAGGAGAGAGAGATTTTTTCTTTCGGTGCAACCGCAAGTCCTATTAAGTAGGACATGCTCATGATTTTACTGTTGAAAGAGGGGAAGCAGTTTTAAGATAAAGAGTATAAATACTCTCCTAAGTTTTACCTTATCCTTTCACCGTATGTTCCACAACTTTTCATTCTGAAACCTTTCATCTTCTTTGGAACTCCCTCCCCTTTCCTTAAGCTTTTCCAATCTCATCCATGGCGATCTAGAGCAAATCTGTTCTTTCAAAGGAGCATATCCAATTACTCAAGGATCAGGGTGTCATTCCAGCCAAGGCTCTAATCTAATGGAATTCGGTCGGCGAAGACATCAAACCGATACCAAATCCAGGTCACATTCCTCTATTCAAATCCTTTATTTACTTGGGTTTTCATTTACCTAAAAGTGATTTTATAGCTGATGTTCTTAGGCATTACAATCTAGAATTGACCCATTTGGGTCCAAATTCTATTTTGATCCTTAGTGTCTTTGCACATCTTTGCTTTTCTTAGCATTCCTCCATCTGTTCATCTTTTTTGTCATTTCTATCAATTCACTCCCAACAATAGGAGTCAGGGTTTATGTTGTAGTGTCTATTTCAAACTTTATCATAACACCACCGATCTGTACCCTATTCTCCCAATCAAGGATTCATGTCGTGACTATCACAAAGAGCTTCAATTCCTAAAATGACTTTCACATTGGAGACTGGTGCTATAGTGATATGGCGACCGGCTTCAGAATCTAGCCAAAAAGAAGGTCCGGTCAGTTTTGTCTGGGGACAAATCGACCAGACCACTATCCCGACTAGTGTCGAGTATAGTAGTTTCAGAGAAAGTCTTCTCAATCTGTTCAATGAGGTAAGTTTTCTATCTCAAAGTAACTTTAATGAGGTAAATATAACATTCTAATCCTTACAATTGGAATTGTGTAGAATACAAAAGAAATATTTACAAGGATGGATTCTTTTGTTAGAGCAAATGCAAATAAGGATGCAGAGATTGCAAAATTGAAAAGGTAAAGAACTTGTAGTTTACTCTCTACTTTATCTATTCTGTTATTCTTCCAATCTTCTTAATTTTTGTAGATAGCTTAAAGAGGCAAATATATTTTTTGCCCCAAAAAAATCAATGAACTTGAGTACAAAGTCTTGTCGGCTGAGAACAAGATTAGAGAACTAGAATTTAATTTTGTGGAAAAAAACTGATCAGGTAACAGAGACAAACATAGAACATGTAAAGCTCCAAAAAAGAACTGTGAAAATTTACACAGAATTAAACACAAGGAGCTTGGAATGCATTCAACTTCAACAAAAGTACGATGAACTCTTGGTTAAGCATCAAGAGGATGTAAAAGGTAATAAACATTTTTATCTTATTAGTTTATTATAGTAATATTTTGCATATGTATTAATTTCCTTTCTATTTCTATATCTCTAGAAAATAATAATAAAATCTCTAGATGAAATGTGCCAAATTCTCCAATTTGTTGTTGAAATTCTTGAGAAGGAAAGGAAAGCATTAATGGTGCAAATTGAAAATAGTGCAAGTTCAAACATGGCTATCTTGACTCACATTCTCGACCAGTTGAAGAGTCTTGCTACAAAACTCAAATGCAATACAGCTGTGCTTCACAAGGATGATCCAACTTGTGAAGAATTGGCTAAGTGCGTTGATACTCAACCGGTCTTACTTTTGAAGCATATCCCAGAGATGACCAAAACGATGGAGTCTCTCCCAGTAGTGTTGACTAGTACAATCACTTTACTGTTCATCAAGCTAAAGCACTTCTTTAGGGATATAGTTGATTTAGAGCAACTCCTTCTTGATCTGCAATTCTGTTGACGAGGTACAGAAAAGAAAGGAAGAAGTTGCCTCTGTTGTAGCTACATTAGTTCAAAAACAGAAATTTGTTATCACCGAAAAATGATTTGTCTTTGTTCCAAACATATTTTGATCATGTAATGAACATGTGGTGTTGTAAATATTTACCTTGTGATAGCTTTGCTTTACATTTTTTTAATATTATACTAGCCCTAATTGTGATTTGTGAACCAGCAACATGGTACACTAATCACAGTATTTGAGTATTGTAATGTGTGATAAAGTTAAGTTGGTATGACCAGTATGTCCTTCACAGTATACTTAGTACAACTAGTAGCAAATCCAAGACAAAGTTTACCTAGTGAGTTTCTAAGTACTAAGTACTGACTTACAAGAAAAGTCTCGTGTAGAAGTTATCTTAAGATTCGACCAGTGACTTTGTATATGTTAGGAAACTATGGTCAGAAATCATAGACTAGCCTTCATCATAATAGATAGTAATATAGGCTCACACAAAGTGTAATATGATAAAAAAATATATAATATAATAAAATAAAGAATAAATAACAATATAAACTTTATTGATAATAGAGAATGTTTTACACCTAATACTTGCAGATGTGCTCTATATTCCAGGCATTTGAAAGGATTCATCCATCTTCCATAGCTAATTCAGTAGATCCTGGTCGATTGACAAAGACTTCAGTAAAATGACCTTCCCATTTAGGAGATACCTTGTTCAAATTGGACTAATTCTGAATTCTTCTAAGAACCAAGTCTCGCACGTTAAGTATACATGGTTGAACTCTTCTATTGTAGTATCGTCGTAACCCTTGTAAGTAGGTTGCAGATCTGATAAGTGCTCGACCACGCTTCTCTTCAAATAAGTTGATATCATCTTCGTGCTGCTCATCTTGATTGACCTTGCCCTAATGATCAATTCCTGTAGATCCCAAGTGGGTTTTATTGGGTAATACGGCTTCAGCTTTGTAAACCAGTTGACATGGTGTTTCACTAGTAGCCATACTGGTCATAGTGCGTAAGGCCCAAAGCACCGAGTAGAGTTTATGTATCGAAGCCCCCGAACGTACCGTGAGGTGGTCAAATACCCTTTTATTTATGCCTTGCATTTTTGCCATTAGCACGTTCGACTGCTCCGTTGCTCTATAGGTGAGCAATTGAGGCGAGACATATTTGTGTGTCTATTTCATCGCAATAATATTGGAACAAACCACTAACAAATTGTGATCCATTATCCTTAGTAAGGCCACTAGGTATGCCAGAACGTGTGAATACGTCCTTCATGAAAAACTTTTTTTTGCTGCTAATGCCATAATAGTAGTAACTGGCTCAACTTCTATCCATTTTGTAAATGTATCAATAGCCACGAAGAGGAATTTGTATCCATTAGTTTCCCTAGGGAGGGGGTCCAACAATATCAATTCCCTGTGTCGAAAATGGCCATGACAATGGTATTGTGTGTAATTCATTTGCTGGTTGGTGCACTTGTTGACCATGGAACTGACACTGCTTGCAAATCTTTACAAGATTGCATGACGTCTTATAGTGTGGTGGGCTAATAGTAACCCTGTCGGAATGCTTTACCGACTAGTATTCTATAGGAAGAGTTGTAGGATCAAGGATAACCGACTAGAGGGGGTGAATAGGAGGTTTTTAAACTTTTTGACAAAATAACAATTTAAGCCAATTATGAACTAAGTCTAAACTAGATACAATTCTAGCTAAGCAATTTAACACAAGAAATAAGCTAGAATTGTAAATGCGGAAAGTAAAGACTAGGAATAACCACAATGAAGACAACGATGTTTTTCTCGTGGTATCGAAGACCTGCTAGTCTTCACTAGTCCACATTGAGGAAGTTTGAACGAATCAAGCCGCTCCATGAATTAAGTCTTCCCTCGATCACTATTGGTAGTTCTTCCTCCGCTCCGGAGATGGCGAACTCCAAGCCACTCGCAATCTTGGCACCGGGTCTCTTCACAATCTTCTTGAAGAGATCACCGTGCGATCACCGCCAAACCGTCTAGGAGTTTGGCAAAACTCCAAGAGTAATAAACCAATGATTTTCCCTTGACGGCACTCAAGTACAAATGGATCAACTAGAATGAGTGAATGCACTTGAATGAACTCAACCACCTCACAATGTATGCACAAGTGTGTTCTAGGTGTTGAGAGGATGCACAAGGCTCTAAGGATGTTAAATAAAGTGTTGCTCTCTATCCTTGAGTAGGTGGAGGGGAATTTATAACCCCCACAACCAATTCCAACCGTTAGGAGAGAAATCCCAATTTTCAAATAAATACGGTACTCTGCATGGCTAAGGGCAGACTAACGCCTTTTGAGCAAAGCAATCAGAACGGCTATAACAGACGATTAAACGCTCGACATAGTCGTTTCAAATGCTTGAAGATTACCACCAACTATCATGCGGTCATATCGCTAAGGCGGTCGTCAAGACATTGGAGCGGATCGCTGCTCGCATGGTTTTCAATCTCAACCGAAAAGGGTGCTTCTCTGGAAATTACGTACCGCCATCTAGAAAACAGAACAACTGTGGAGCGGTAGTTCCGCCACGAAATCTCTGGTACTACCGCTCCAGTGACTTGAACCAGCTTACCCAACCAAGCTAGCCACGTGGATGGCTTAGATGCAATGGGCCGTTCGGACCGCATGTTTAAACCACACGATCTTGAATTTTTGGACGGTCTGAACGTCCCACGGTAGTACCACCAAAGGAAGTGCGGTCATACCGCTAAGCGGTAGTTCCGCCAAAGGAAGTGCGGTCATACTGCAAAGCGGTAGTTCCGCCATGAAACACCCGGTACTACCGTTTACCAAGGGAGCACAAGAGATCCAAAAAGGGTCTCTCTGAAAAATAGATACCGCCAAATAAAATTTGGAACGACCGGACTATGGTAGTACCAAGACCACGAGTTTGTCAGATCATTGGCGCCCAGAGAACTGTGGTTCGACGGATCAAGATACATGGACGGCCCAAATTCATTGGGCCGTTCGGACCGCACGTTTAAACCACACGATTAGGTCATTTTCGGACGGTCCGAACAACACACAGTAGTACAACCGAAGGATATGCGGTCATACCGCAAAGCGGTAGTTTCGCCCTGTAAACTCCGGTACTACCGATTGTGTTGTCAATTGCACAGATGACTTTCTAATTCAAATTCAAATGCATGCATGATCCTAAATTGATCCAAATGACAGAAGAACATGCTATCAAACTACTAGTCATGATCCCTCTTAATAGTACGACATTTAACCTATAATTCGGTCTTCCAACCATTTTTCCTAAGACCGGTAAAACACAAAAGGATCCTAGACTACTTGTACCTTGTCTTTGAGCCATGTAGATCTTCATGTTGTCCTTTAGCATGCATCTTCAAGTCATCAAACTCACCAATGTGACTTAACCTTGTAAATACTCAATAAACACGTTAATCCCATATTCATATATTATAATTAATTACCAAAACCATTTTTAGGGGCCTAGATGCTTTCAAGCATGTGCTCCACACAAGACCCCATGTATATCTTTTAAAAGTTTAACTCCCTTTTCTTGGGGTATGCATCGCATGAGAACGCCATGTGCTCCTTTTTTGTACAGGTTACCATCAACTAGTTTGTACATGAGTGCTTTTCAAACTAACTTATCTTTTTCATGGGTATCCTCAGCCATTGTCCATGCACAAGATAGTTGGATCCAATTTGTGTCATGCTCAAGAATAGCGACATCTGATTTGGTTATTTGTGCCTCTATTGTTGTAACTACCGAGGGCTTAGATAAGTATTCAAGAAATACACCTGTTGGAACAGGTGATCGCGAGGACCCCGATTTTGATAACTGGTCCACTAAGACATTCTCTTTTCGCGGAATGTATTTAACTTCGAAACTACTAAACTATTTTTCCCATTTCCTTACTTCTTTTAGATAGCTAGCCATTGTTTCATCAGAACACTAATATTATTTACTAACATGGTTTACGACTAGTTATGAATCACCCTTCGCTAAAAGTCAACAAACTCCAAGGAATTTGGCTGATCGGAGCCCGACTAAAAGATATTCATATTTTTCCATATTATTTGTGGCGGAGAACTATATTTGAACAACATATTGTAGCTGTCCACCTTGTGGCGTAACCAATACTACACCAACCCCAGAACCTTTGAGTTCACGAGACCCATCAAAATGTAATGTCCAATGGTCGTCTAGGTTGGATTCATTATATTCATGTGGTTTAGAATTAGTTCGTTTGACGAAAAAAAATCTGCCAAAGCCTGATATTTTATTGCTGTTTTGGCAACGAAATGTATGTCAAACTATGCAAGTTCTACTGTCCATCTAGCAATATGATTAGTTGCTCTTGATTCTGGAGTATGCTCCGCAAGGAATAGGACATGGGCAAAATAATCTTATACGATTGGAAATAATGTAGTTGCTTACGAGAAGACATTAATAGAACGCACAATAATTTTTGGACCTTGGGATATCGCTCTTTTGATCCATGTAAAACTTCACTTACATAGTATTCTGGTTTTTGTACTTCGTCTCATTAGATGACCAGTACTGCATTGACCACATTAGGCGTAGCAGCCAAATATATCAATAAAGGTTCCCCAAGAGATGGTGAAACCAGTATTGGTGGCTTAGCCAAATAAGTTTTTATGTCCACAAAGGCTTTATTTGCTTCATCCGACCAATGAAATTTATCATGTTTACGTATTACCTTAAAGAAAGGCAAACAACATTCTCCTGGTCGAGAAATAAAATAGCTAAGTGCCGCCATTTGACTAGTTAAACCTTGTACCTCCCTTGCAGTGGAAGGTGGTCGTAAAGTTTCAATGGCACGAATTTTTTCAGGATTAGCTTCAAATCCACGAGAACAAACGAGAAAACAAAGTACTTTACCAAAAGAAACACCAATGGCACGAATTTTTTCAGGATTTAAGTCGACACCACGTTTATTCAAATTCTTTAAGGTTTCAGCCAAATTAGACAGATGGTCAGAGCTTTTAGTTCTCTTTGTCACAAGATCATCTACATAAGCTTCTAAATTACACCCTAACTGCATTACAAAGGCCTTATACATCAAGCGTTGGTACATGGCTCCAACATTCTTGAGTCCAAACGATATCTTGACATAGCAGTAGATACCAATGGCATGATGAAGGTAGTCTTCTCCTCATCATATCTTGCCATGCTAATATGATGATAACCCGAATAGGCATCCACGAAACTCATCAATTCACATCCCGCAGTTGAGTCGATGAGCTGGACCAGCTGGTCGATACGTGGCAAAGGAAAATCATCTTCATGGTGGGAAGTATTTAAACTGGTGAAATCAATGCACATGGGCCACTTACCATTAGCTTTCTTGACCATGACAAGATTCGCGAGCCATTCTGGGTGGTCGACTTCGCGAATGAAACTAGACTCTAAGAGTTTATCCAACTCTGCTTGGATGGCTCCTTCTCGATGAGGAGAAAAATGTCGTAGCTTTTTCACTGGTCGTTTATCAAGTCGTATAACTAGCATGTGCTCGATCACCTCCTTTGGGACTCCAAGTGTGAGAACCCAAAAAACTAAAACTCATTTAAACAATGCTAATCGGTAATTAGTAGTAAATTAAAATTTTCTAAAAGAAGAACAAAGCATAAACGCAGATAAATATAAAACACTCTGCCAAGCCATCTCATATAAAATAATACAATCAGAATTCAACAACAGAATTTTACAACCGAAATTACTGCTGCATTAATGAATCATCCATATAACATCAGAGTCATTTCCAAAGATCCATTACAAGCAAAAGTAGAATATTACAATCTCGGGTTTAATTACAAGAATTTGTGCAGGCAAAAATAAAACAATAGTGCAAGCTCTGAATTAATTACAACAATTAATTTCATCTGATCAAAATATAAAATTACAACTTAAGTACATAATAAAATTTTGCATTGCATATTGCAGAAGCCTCCTTGCCATTTTGTCCATATACCACCCGCCCATCGAAACATGTCTCGATCCACACTTCCATCGCTCGCCAAAAACTTAGAAAACAATTAGCAAAACTGAAAGCGAAATATAAATTATAAATAAAGAAAGATTGCCGTCAGACCGCCTGAAGTTCCTCGCGGTTCCCAGACCAACCTAGGTGTAACGTCCCGATTTTCAGGCCTTTTTGAAAATTTTCAAAATTAAAATAACCATTTGGCTTTGTTGAAGTTCTAAAGGTTACCTTGAAATTTTGGAATTAAAAGTGATTTAAATGACTAAATCGAACTTCAACTAATCCAAAAGTTTGGTTTATTTTGAGTTTGTTGGAGTTCTCTGGTGTTGAAATTCCCTTTCTCTATTCGTTCCATTTTCCCCTCGGCCAGCTCTTTCTCATCTAGACCTCCCTCTCGTTTGGACCTCTCCCTCAGTTCAATCCTCCCTCTCGTTTGGACATCCCCTCAGTCCAGACCTCCCTCTTGTCTGGACCTCCCTCTCAGTCTAAGACATCCAGGTGGTCTTGAAAGACCTCCGGGTGGTCCTGAAGCCGGTCACGACCTCCCCATGGTCACGACCACCCCATTGGTTGGACCACCCTCCCGAGTTTTGACTAGCCCCACCTGTCAGCCCTGCTCACCCTCTTCTTCCTCTCGCCACGTTACTGCTGACGGAAATGTCCTAGCGCATTAAATGTCGTTCTGTCACATTAAATGTTGTTGTGTCGCATTAAATGTTGTCATCTCCACCAACAACTCCCACCCCGTCTTATCCCCGGGCAGTTTTCTGCGCACGCCTGTACCGTGCTCTGTCCTGTCACCCACCTACCCTTGAACTCGTGCGCCTTCGAGTCTCAAAACGACTCTCCCTGTCTTCTCCAGGCTATAAAAGCCTGAGAAGCCCTCTTTTATCTCCTTTTTCTCACCCAACTCTCTTGCTCTCGCCCTATTTCACCGTGCTTCGAGTTTCGCCACCGCCGGCTGGAGCCTGCGCCGTCGCCTCCTCACCGCCGAAGAATTCACAGGAGCGCCCGCACTGTTCGCCGTCCCCATCCAGTCTTCTCCGGTCTCTGTCTCTCTACCCTGGTGAGTTTCTCCATGCCCTGTTTTCTTTCTTTCTCCTACAACCACGTTGCATAGTCGTACCCCTTTTGTATTCTTCGTATGACTACGTTGGGTAATCGTATCCTTTTTTGGACCTGCTAGTTGAAGCCTTCCGACTCGTTGGACCTCCTCCTCAGGACATCCTTCGACCACTGAGACCCTCTCAGTTGGACCTCCTCCCGACTAGCTGAGCCTCCTCCCAAGAGCCCGTTCCTAATTCATCTAAATTCAGTGGCTTTTTTTATTCTTAGTTTGGTAGTTTTTGGATCTTATGTGGATTTGTTGTATTTATTTGGTTCTTTTCGCGCGTATAGATTTCGGCTTCTCTGAAGAGTTCTTGGACCCGACGACCTCTACCGAAGAATCTCAACTCTTCAACGAAGGCAAGTCGTAGACCTTTGATCATGTCGTACCCAGTTTGCAAAATTATATTGTTTTATACCAACATGCATGGCTAATTGTATAAAAATGGTTTGGGAAATAACTAAATACCTACTCGGGAATATGACTCCTTGAATACTTGTGATTGATATGTTGACATGTACCCTTGGCACCATAGGTTGGGTAATCTTAGTTGGACGTTATTGTGATACCAACATAGGTGCGTATATTGCTTAGTCATGCTTTATTTACGCGATGTCTCTCGATCACATGATTCAATGATGATAAATTTAGCTAAATGAATTATGGAATCGTGGCGCGGCCACTGCTGCTGAAAGATGATGTGCCATGGCAAGGGTTGCCATTTGGCCAGGTTGAACGAAAATGATTTGTGCTCGGGCGAGTGGGTGGTGGCAAAGGTGGGTGCGGGAAGTACATTGGAATGAGGTAGTCTCGTTTGAGCAACCACTAAGGACTTAACTTTGTGCGCCATTGATCTGGGCCATGCCGTACAACCACAAGTCTATTTATGAGGTGGACCTGGCTAACTAATTAGCAATGTTTTGGGTTGGTTCTGTCATGGTGGTGTGATCTCCGAGTTTATAGAGGGATTCACATGGTGCAAGAGAGGGTCCAGAATGGCGAAACCTTAGCGGGCAGAACCATATCAAAACGGAGCTTTGTAAAGGCCTTGTGATAATCTCTTAGTCGCACACCTCGGAAGTGTGTGAGCAGACAATATAATATGATTATCTCTTGTGGGTCAAGCTGTACAACCTCTGCAGAGTGTAAAACTATTCGAATAGACGTGTCCCCGGTTATAGACAATACCTGGTGATTTCACACAAGGGGTAGACTTTCTCAAAAGGGTGGTCGTGGTTGGTTACAAGTGGTTTGGGAAGTGAACAGGGTGTTCACGAGCTGCTTCAGAGAACTTGATTACTTATGCATTAATCTTTCAACTGGTGCTTTGCAATCTACCTACTGTATTTCCAGTCAATATTGCTTTATGCAAGATAACCATAAAGCTATCCTTGTAAAGCCTTGCATGAATATTATTTGTATACATTTCCCTACGACTTGTTGAGTATATTCAAAGTACTCATGGCTTTACGTCCTCTGGTTGATCAGTCACTGAAGAGGACCCAGGGAGCTCCGAGTTCTATGAAGAGGAGTACTTTGAGGATCATGCGAACTAGGAGACATCCTCCACTCGATAGCCTGTGAGCATGTCGAATGGCTTCCCGAGTTGTTTTGTTTTCCGCTGCAAGCTCTCTTTTGTTGTAAGCCTTGTGCGACAGACCTTGTAAGACTTGACCATAAGGTCTTTTGCTTCTATTAATATTAATTTGTCCGCTTCCTCTATAGTTTGTTGTATGGATATGATTACATCAATGTTGAAACTGTGTGAACTGGCTACTGATCATGGGATTGGTTCAGAATACACAGAGGGTCCCGACACTAGGTTAGTCAACACCATAGCCCTTCAGTAGGTTTCATCAATCGGTGCTTATTAATATCCGACGCCCACGTCGTATGGACTTACCTTCGCCGTAGACAATCCGTATGTAGTATCAAAAGCATCCTTCGGACCTTTGGACCATCACCCAATAGTGTCATGTGAGAGCAATGTGGATACGAGGAGGGCACAAATGTCATGAATAGGGCAGAGGAAATCCCACAGCCAAAATGCCCTTGCCTTAAGTCTCTTTCCTTGGCCGAAGCCCCCCCCCCCCACATAAATCATTTCCTCTTCACTGGCAACACAAAACTCACAAGCTCCCACACGAGCCTTCATTCATTCACAACCCAAGCATAGCCAAGCACTGCCATCCCACTCCACTACCTTCTCCCAAAGAAAACCAACACAAGCACAACCAAGAACAAAGAACAAACCCACTGCCATCCAAGAGCAAGCACGAAGCCATCAAGCCTCGCTAGTTCACAAGAACAACAAGCAAGCACAAGCCACTGCCACCACCACCAACACACCAAGCCCGCTGCCCTCCACATCCCAAGCACAAGCCAACCAACCAAGCACCACCGAGAGCAAGGAGGAGAGGAGCTCAAGGTGAAGAGGAAGACCAAATAGAGCGGGAACGGCGTCATCGACAGCTTCAACCCGGCAAGGACCACCAGGACCGCACCAACCGACAGGGCAGAGAGGACCAACAAAAACACGGGAGACCCTCACCACATCATCATCGCGCACTGCCATCCCATTCCCGAACCGAACCCGACAAGGTAGCCTACATTTAACCCCATTGTCTTTTATTAAAAAAAATGAACCTCAGTATGAACTACTCATTTCACTAAGCGCATGAACCCACTCAGTATAAACAAAAATGCACAGAGAGTGCTCATGTCATGCCACAATAGCCC
This sequence comes from Phyllostachys edulis, assembly GCA_036346405.1. Classification (NCBI taxonomy): domain Eukaryota; kingdom Viridiplantae; phylum Streptophyta; class Magnoliopsida; order Poales; family Poaceae; genus Phyllostachys; species Phyllostachys edulis. The sequence goes on along the minus strand of CM070562.1, from coordinate 103,928,382 downwards.
ACAATATCAACATCCCTCAGTAACCCATCACAGAGCTTCAACCAAGTCCCTCACATATTACCATTCACCATTTTCATCACAGTAGCAATACCCATAGCATCATCACCAACACATCATGAGTAGCGAGAGTAGAGGAGTAGTAGAGGTGAAATTTACCTCAGTGCAGCGACGGCAAATCGACCAGGGTAGCCACCACCTCCATCCATCCCACCATTAGTATGCATCAAGTCAATCACCCTTATCACCATCCCTCATGAGTAAGCAAACTTTAACCCACATAATAATGTAAATCAAAATCGAGCACAAGAATCAAATCAACAAAAAGGGAAGGGAACTAGGGGAAATATGAGAAGGAGAGGGGAAGCCAGGCCACTGAAGGAGGAGAGAGGGGACGAGCTCGGCGACCGTAGGCCGGGCCGAGCTCGAATGGGCCATGGCCATAGGGTACTGAGGAGAGGAGCCGAGCGGGGAAACACAGGCGTGGGTGGGCCACCAGGGACGCGGGCGGCGGCGGGCCAACAGACTAGAGCCGGCGGCGTAGAGTGCCAAGGAGGAGGTGCCAAAAAACCAGAGGTGGTGCCATGAATTCCTTCGGCCAAGACAAAGAACCAAGAAAGAAGGAGAAATGGGGATAGAAGAGGAGAACCAAAGCCATGGGGAGAAAAACAAGAACCGGAGGCACCAGAAGCTTCAGCCGAAGCTTTCCCAGGAGCAACAACCAGAAAAAGAGAAGACGAAATGGTGGAGAATGTGAAGTGAGAGGAATGGGGAATGAAGTGAATTGAAGAAGAAGGCACCAGGGGATGTGTTGGCCGAACCGGAGAAAGTAGGAGAGAGAAAAGAAAGAGATAGGGTGGAGAGAGAATCAGAAAAAGAAAAGGAAGAAAAAAAAGAAAAACATGTAGAAAATTTTTATAAAATTTAAAAATGGAAAGGGGGGACACATTCATAGCATACCTGCTAGTTTCGGACAAATCACCAGAAGTATAGATTTTTAAACCACGTGAGAGGATTTAGCAGTAGGCCGACCGATAGAAAAAATAAAAGTGGGAAAATGAGGTAAAATAAATATAAGAAAATTGCCACTATAATAAAATTGCCACTATGTTAGATAAATAATTAGATGTGTTACCTACGAAGTTTGGTGAATCGCCGAGAAGAGGATTTTAAACCTCAGATAGATTTAATAACGAAGAGATGACATTCAGAGAAAATAAAAATGGAAAATGTGTAAAATTAATCTAAGAATATTATTGAAATAAATCGCCAATAAAAAGCACTAGATTAGACAAATAATCTGACGCGTTAGAAATAATTTAATCGTGATAGATTAATTAAATCAAACCACACTGAGTTTATTTAGACGAGTAACTAAATGTGTACGCGTCCAAGTAAAATCGATTAGGCATAGTTGCATGCATAAAAATTTAATAATCATAAATGCATGCGAGTACAGGTAGTATTTTATTGTCGTGTAATAAAACGTGAGTATAGGCAAACCCCGATCCTAGAGCCGTCAGACTAGAACAACCGCAGTTGGGGAGTGCTAACTTAACGGGGAATCCGAATAATGTTATTAAAATCAAAATATGCTAAAAATAAAATCATCTAACTAATGTACGCATAATAGCACCATACAAAACACAGTTATTTATTTATTTATTATTCATGTAGTCATATAATTGCAGCAGACAAACCAACACCGGCAGGTGTATCTGATTCCGTATCCGTCGACGACGATCTTTTCTATAATTCTGAAGGCATGCTTATTTCTTGAACATCAATATAGTTATATTAAATGTAAACTGTATATTGCTATATCATATATGTACATGCATCATAACTATGTCTCAAAATCAAACCGGATTAAGATGAAAATGAGAAGAAGATAAGAAATGAGAATTAGATGAGGAAAGAGAGTTATTAGGATGGTAAAGGGAGCCCGTGGCAGGATAGAGATAAGGGAAGATGTGAGACCCCTTTACGTATGGTTAATATATAAGGATCAACAAAACTCTCACTCGGATCAGAGACCGTAAATTAAGTGCCAACCATTTTCCCATTTTACCTGGCAAAAAATGCTACCTGTTACGTAATTATACTCTCCACATCGGGTAAGTAATAGGGGGAGGAACCCAGAAGTGGGGGACCCAGGGCTATATACTACCACGCGATAGAGTGTTGGGACCGGAGTATCGGCCAACCAACATTGCTGGAATTCGGTGAACGACTAGGTCAGCACCGTGATAAGGTCAGCACTAACAGAAAGTAATGTGTGGATAAATTAATCATGTAACTTGAAAATATTCTGTATTATGATCTTGAACCTGCATCAAAGAAAATGCAGGGGAACCCAGTTCAAAGATAGCTCAGAGTAGCTATGGGTAAAGCAGTACAAGCTTGCACGGTGCTAAACAAAATTATGAATTCATGCATGTCTCCTGGATTGGAGTCTACGGGAACCACTGGGGTCTATCTTCTCTCCGAGTGACAAGTAGTCTTTTCAGAATTAAAAATTGCAACTTAAATCTCGGTAGAGTATTTTCCAGAAAAGAGAGATGAATTAGAAAATGTAACAACAAGTAGAGATGAGTCATTCAGTGCATTTTCGCTATTAATGCTTGCTGAGTACACTGGTACTTAAACTTGCTATTATTCTCCTTTGTTAGATCTTAGTCTGGCCGGGAACTATCCTAAGTGGGACAAAGGACATGCAGGTACCGATGAGACCGCATGAGACGAGGGTGCTTAACATGAGGAGCAGGGCAAGGTGGGCACTATTTTCGGTGCGGGGGACAAATAGAAGACTAACGGAGAAAGGAAGGCAAGCGATGGGACTTAGTCCCATTTTGCAGTTGTAAATTACTATTTGTAAGAACCATAGTCTTGCGTGGCTAACTAGAATAAAAAGTAAAGTTTCTATCTTATTGTTCTGCTGCGTTGACTCTGGTAAGGCTTACTATTCATCAGAGCGGTGTCCTACCAGGCAGACGAATAGTAATCCGTATGCTTAAGTGTGATTACCCTCCTGTCGCACCCCGAGTAGCAACCCCGGGACTCTCTGTGCACTCTGGACCAATCCCGAGATCAGTAGCTGGTCCGCACAGTTTCAACAACGATGTCATCACAACCATACAACAAACTATAGAAGAAGCAGATAAATTAACGATAATAACAGCAAAAGACCTTATGGTCAAGTTCTTACAAGGTTGCCACGTAGGGCTTACAACAAAAGAGCTCGCAGCGAAAAAGCAAAAAAGCACATAGAGGCCATTCGACATGCTCACATGCAATCGAGTGGAGGATGTCTCCTAGCACGAGAGGTCTTCGAAGACCTCCTCTTCCCAGAGCTCGGAGCTCCCTGGGTGGTCTTCAGCTGCTGATTAACCAGAGGGCACAAAACCATGAGTACTTTGAATATACTCAGCAAGCCGTAGGGAAACGTATGCAATAGTATTCGTGCAAGGCTCAACAAGGATAGTCTTATGTTTACTTTGCAGAAAGAAATATTGAATGGAAATACAATAAGTAGATTGCAAAGCACAAGTTGAAAGATTAACATATAAGTAATCAAGTTTCTTTGAAAACAACTCGTGAACACCCAGTTCACTCCCTAGACCACTCGTGACCACCTTGGTCAGTGCCTACACCACTCAAAACCACCCAAGACCACATTTTGAGAAAGTCTACCCCTTGCGTGAAATCTCCAGGCATGTCCATAACCGGGGACACGGCTATTCGAATAGATTTACACTCTGCAGAGGTTATACAGCTTTACCCACAAGACACGACCTCTCTAGTTTGTTTGGCACCCGTCGATGCCCCTGCTCACTACCTTAGGTAATCAAGCTAGAGCACGTGACAAGGCCTTTACAAGGTTCCTGGCCCCCTCTTGCACCAAGTGTGCGTGTCCATCTCATGTCTTACACACTTTCACCAAAACGGAACCGAATCAAGGCATTGTCAATTAGTTAGCTAGGTCCACCCCAGTATGGACTTGTGGTTGCACGGTATGGCCCGGATCAATGGCTTACAAGGTTGGGTCCTTAGGGACTACTCAGGCGAGACAACCACATCCCAATGTGCTTTTAGCACACCCCCTTTACCGCACGATTACTCGCCCGAGTATAAAATATTTTGGGTTCAACCCGACCAAATGACCACCCTGGTCGTGGCACAACAAATTTTATTAGCGGCAACACATGCCAGGGCAATGCAAGCCAGGGCAACACATGCCACAATTTCATAATCTCTTAGTCAAATTTAATCATCACTGAAACAAGTGATCGAGAGATAACGTATAACTAAGCAGGTCTAAACAATATACGCACCCTTGTTAGTTATCACAATAAGAATGGCCAACTAAGATTACCCACCTATGGTGTCCAAAGGTACATGTCAACATATCGAACACAAATATTCAAGGAGTCATACTGACGAGTAGGTGTTTAGCTAATTCCCAAATCATTTTTATACAAATAGCCATGCATGTTGGTATAAAATAATATAATTTTGTAAACTGGGAATGACATGATCAAAGGTCTACGACTTGCCTTCGTTGAAGAGCTGCGGTTCTTCGGTAGAGGTCGCCGGTTCCAAGAACTCTTTAGAGAAGCTGGAATCTATACGTGCGAAAAGAGCCAAATAAATACAACGAATTCAAATAAAAACAAAAAACTACCAAACTAGATCCAAAAGAAAAGCACAGGAACAGAAGAACTAGAAACAGGCTCTCGGGAGGAGGTCCAACTGAGAGGGTGGAGGTCCTGAGGGGGAGGTCTTGAGGTCCTACGAAGGATATGACTACTCACGCGATCGTAAAAGAGACACAACTACGCAACGTGGTTGTGAGAGAGCAAAAAGGAGGACAGGGCTCGGAGAAACTCACCCGGACATACACACATAGAGAGAGAAAGGCCGGAGAAGACTGGAGAAGGACGGCGAACGGTGCGGGCGCTCCAGTGAACTCTTCAAGTGGCGAAGTGGTCGGCGGCAAGCAAACCAGCGGCTCTCTTGGCGGACGAATGAGTGATTGACGCGGCTCTAGCGTACTTCTTGGCGAAACTTCAAGCACTGAGAAGCTGGGTGAGAGCAAGAGAATTGGGTGAGAAAAAGGTGATGAGAGGGGGTTGCTCAGGCTTTTATAGCCTGTGAGAGTCACTAAGAGACTCAGAGGCTCATGCATTCAAGGGTAGGTGAAGGAGGAGATGGGGGCAGGTAGGGGAGGAGACAAGAGGGGGAACTAGTACTGCAGAAGCGACAACATTTAATGCGACACAACAACATTTAATGCACTAGGACTTCTGTGTCAGTAGTGACGCGACGGAAGGAAGAAGAAGGTGAGCAGGGCTAACCGGTGGGACCGGTCAAAACTCGGGAGGGTGGTCCAACCAAAGGGAGGTCGAGACCAAGGAGGAGGTCGCGACCCAAGGGGTGGTTGTCCGGGACCACCCAAGGGGTCTGGGTTGAGGGGGAGGTCCAATGGGAGGGAGGTCTGGACAGAGAGGGAGGTCTGGACAGAGAGTGAGGTCCACACGAGAGGGAGGTCTAAACCGAGAGGGAGTCTGGACAGAGAGGGAGGTCTAAACGAGAGGGAGGTCTAAACCGAGAGGGAGGTCTGGACAGAGAGGGAGGTAGGAGCGAACAGATGAAGGGGATTTCAACACCAGAGAACTCCAGCAATTCCAGAGAAACTGAACTTTGGATTAGTTGAAGTTGGATTAATTTATATTAAATCGCTGGAAATTTCTAAATTCTCCAAGTTAAACTTGAACAATTCAACAAAACCAAATGGTTATTTTTATTTTTGAAAATCTTAGAAAAGCCCAGAAAATTGGGATGTTACACCTCCAGGGTAATGACACGGGGGCGCCACACCAGGCATGTCGGATGGCTTCCAAGCAAACGCATTTGTGTTAGCTTGGAGGAAGGCGATGAGCTTGAATTCCTATTCCCTATCGAGTCCCAACCCAATTTGAACTATCTTGGACTGGTTGTCAGGGCTGAGTGGCACTTGCTTCACTTCTTCATTGGGTGAGGAGTTGCTTTCAGCTTTTGTGCCTTGCTTGGACTTTCTGGCTTGCTTGGTTTCTCCACTTCTTTAAGATCTGTTGATGGAAGTTGATCGACAATCTCTAAAGATTTATAATCACAATTTCGAGTAGTGGATTGATTACATTGGATGACAAAGACACCTTTTGAACCAGAAATCTTGATGCTCTCGTACGCATGATGAGTGGTTTCCATAAACTTAGTTAGAGAAGGTTTTCCTAATCTAGCATTGTATGCCAACTCAAAGTCAACAACCTCAAAGGTGATTAATTTTCTTTGGGGTTTTTTTGAATCTTTGAACGTAACGGGTAATACTACATGTCGAATAGGTATTATTGAAGGTCCTGGTATAATCCCAAAGAATGGATTAGTCCCATTTTATTTTTAGAGCGAGGAATCTGCATCTCATCTAACGCATTGGTAAAAAGTATATGTAAAGAACTACCACCATCAATTAAAACTATTCATACTTTGCAATTACTAGTAGTAGGAGAAACCACCAATGGCAATTTATGAGATATTGACATACCTTTTGGGCAATCCACCTGGTCAAAAGTCAAAGGCATTCCCGACCACCTTGGGTAGCTTGACTTTCTCGAAATAGTGTTGACATTGTTGACCTCTCACCAAGTTGATTTGAATTGTCTTTTTGACGAGTAGGCAGTAGATCCACCAAAGATGACATTGACGTGATTGTATGTCTTTTGGAATGGCATCTCCTCATCCCTATATGCACCTTTAGCGTTACTTGGTGTAACATCCCAAATCTTGGGTTTGTATTTCAAATGTATTAAAAATGAGGAGAATTTAAAACTTTTGAAACATGCATTGGTTTTTATAGAACTTTGCATAATTTGTTGCATTGAAGTTGTTGAAATCAAAGAAAATATACAACTCAAATTGAAGTTCCAAAAGAAAGCAGGAACAAAAACTTGTGATAATCATCTGGAAATATTTTTCCTAAGTTCTAGATCATCCTAGTAACCTCTCTGGAAAACTTCATAATTTTTAGATTTTAATTGCTATTTCTAAAGAGCTAGTCAAACCAGTTAGAACTCTGGTCAAACCCCTAGGGCAGCCACTTGTGAATTTTTTATAGAGCAATACATGCATGAAAATTTCTAGAAAAATTATACAAGATTTTTCTCAGATTCAGCAAGTTTCCATAAAAATTTCAGAATTTTTGGAGCTTTGGAGCTATCGCTAAAAATTCCCCAAATCACCCTAGCCTTATTTTCCCTAAATCTATTTTCACTGTTGGACTGACTCGAACCGGACTCAAGTCCGACCCGAGCCAACTTGGCTCAACCAAGTCACCTAAACCGCACCGCACCGCATCTCCTTGAGCCGTCCGATTTAGGATCGACGGATCAGATCCACCCTTTATCGTCGTTTTGGCATTCAGCAGAAGCCGCCACGCCACGCCGTCTTGCGCTTCACGCGCCTCCGTCTTCACCAGATCACACCGTCAATCCACCGCCCCTGCGGCCCAACCAGGGGACTCGTCCGTTGACGCCGCTTCCCTTCCTGCCGTTGGAGTGCTATAACCCGCCCTCGTTCTCTCGCAATCCTTCACTTTCCCTCTCGGTGGCCGAGGGAAAGGGGGAAAGAACTCAACCCCCTCTAGGGTGAGCTTCCTCCGCGTGGTTCCCCTACTTCCTCTTCCTTCATCGCCGATGCCACCGCCGTGTCAACCTTCGCTCCAGTGAGCCATTCTCCCGTTTAAGTGCGTCATCTCATGCCCTAGAACACCCAAATGATTTCCCCTCAATCAATTTTAACTTTCGATCACAGGAATCATTGGGATCGAGCTTTTCCCCATTTTCGGTCGCTAGAGCCATTTTCTTCCCCGACGTCGGCACGGTGAGTCCCGGTTCAATTCCCTGATTGTACACCATCTGTGGACCCCACTTATACACTCCCTACCTTCCTTTCCCTTCCTCTGTCCTCAGGTTGAGCTCTCCTCGGTGAAGTGCCGCTGCCGGCTCGGTCTCTCGTCGCCGGCTCAACTCCGACCACCCCTCTCCTTCCGCGTCAGTCAGGTAGCATCCCTGAGCCTCCCTTTTGCTCATGCGCGCGCTAAATCGCCTCGGGCACCATCGCTTTGCGCATTGGCTTGTAGCCCGAGCACCGCCGCCGCCTTAGCTCGCCGCGCCGCCACGTCGGACCACCGCTGGCTTCGCCGCTGGTACCGCCGGGTGCGCGAGGATGTGGGCTTTCCATTTTGAGCACTCACCCACGCCGCCGTGCTCTGGTTCGTCGGCGATTCGCCGAGGAAACCCACGGCCAAGCGCGCCCTACGTGGCAGCTTCAGACAGCCCCTGTAGCTCGCCATTAGGGCTTAATCAATGATTAGCATTTAAAACTCAATCTTTGTCGGAAATCCCAGTAGTTAGCTGCATTGATAGTTGGCCTTTAGAGGATGACAGGTGGGCCCGAGCCACTTTAGTGCGCTGTGCACTAAGCTCATACACCGGTGGACCATGTTCATGAGTATGAGTCTATGACGAGCGGACCCTACCTGTTAGTTCGGTTAATCCATAGGTTAAATAGAAAATGGCACTATTCATTAGGCCCCACTAGTCAGTGACTGTGGCTAGGTTTGTCTGGGTATAAAAAGTATTTTATGTTTATATGAAATCCGAAATGCTTTATTTATGAACTGAAAATTGGTTAAATTTTAAAATTGCATAAGTAATTCATTTTGGCTCCAAAATTAACGATTCAAATTTTGTTAGTTTCCTTTTTAAATGTACTTTAATATAAAAATGGGTTGAATCATGTTACTATTACAGAAAACACTTTTGGCAAAATTACTTTAGGATTAGTAATATTGTTGCATTACAAATTGCTTTAACTTCAAAAATGCATAAGTATTTCTCTGTAACTCCAAATTGAGTAAACTCAACTTTGTTGGAATCCTCTATTAGTGTAGTTTATTTTAGAATAGGTTTTGAGAATGTTGCTATTACTAAAAATCTCATCTTACAAATGTTTTGTACACTACTTTCATAACTTTGAAAAATCATAGAAAATTCATCTTAGCTTCAAATGAGGTGAATCACATTCCATTGTTCATCTCATGTGGTGCTCTGCCTACCATAAAAATTTCAAGTACACCACCTCTCTGGAAATTTTCACCAAAATATTTAATTCGGATGAACAGTAACAGATAGCAATTTATTTGGATTTTCTGGAAAACTGACTTTCAAACTGCCATAACTTTTGCATAGAACATACAAATCAATTAATTCTTGTTGATAAATTCATCTAAAATCATGTTCTACCTTATGTGAATTTTTCATGATTTTTGGATGACTTTGAATGTTTGGGTCTTTTCGGTATTATTCGTTCTTATTGTGCTTTCGATTCTTTCGATAGGTTCTGACGAAATTATTGATTATGCGAGTGATCCTCTACAGTATATTGAGCAACTTTAGCAAGGCAAGCAGTTTGATCATAATAATCCCATTACTTTCAAAATCTAATACTTTGTTTACAAATTGTATGTATGCATGCTTTTGTGTCAAAGTTTATTTTCCCGATTAGAGGTAGTTATTCCTATTGCATGGTTGCCCTTAAATTATTATCCCCTGCCACTAAACATAAGGTATTAATCTCGCCGGTGAATTAGAGCCCGGTGGTTGAATTATGCTCTTTTATTGTCTTTGCGGTGTCATACTTAGAAATACTTAGCTACCGGTAGAATTGGGCGGTTATCGACTTAGTCGATAACTTTGATCACACAAATCATTTTATTACACTATGTCCAGCACCTTGTGATATATTACTTTGAAAACTAAAAGTGTAAATGAAATGATTTAGACTTGGGCAAGTGGTTGGATGGTGTGATATCGAGTGTGTGAATGTCTTGCCTATGTCAACAAGGACCGAACATCTTGTTTCACCAAAACCAAGCATAATTGCGTGCTAACCACATGAGGGGGATATGGGACCTCTCTTGGCTAAGTACTTTGGGGGGGTGTTAATTAATGAGTCGCGTGGTGGGTTGTATATTTGACTATATGCAACATTGGGACAGGAGGGGAGCACCCACACGGCTTGAGCTGGCCGATGTATCTTTCTCTTCGTATGGGTCCTTGGTGAGAGCCGAGGAGGCGTTTCACTAAGGGTTAACCCCCATATGCACGGCTCTTAATTAGCTCTTTCCATTGGAAATGTCTCGTAGGATTTAGCCGTGTCGGCATACCAAAGGAAGTGTGCTTAATCATGTGGCAAAAAGGTGGTCTGACGTGTGGGTACATTGGTACACCCCTGCAGGGTATAAACTATCCGAATAGCCTCGTCCTAGGTTATGGACACGCTTGGGATTGGATTTGCAGGAGTTAGACTCAACATTTTGGAATTTTAATGTAAAAACTTGATGTGGGTGGTATGAATGGGGAATTCATGCTATTGTTGTGGTGGCTATTGGGTTAGCCACTTCGAGGATGTCTTGTTATTATTGTTACTTGTATCTCGCTGTTTTTGTCAAATAAAAACAGATTGTAAAACTGCTTTAAATCTATTACATTATTGCAAATGAAAACTTGCTCTATGCTAAAAATGAGTCTAGAGCCTCCTCCACTTAAATAAGCTTGCATGTAGCTATGTATAGGCTGTTACACTACACGTAAGTCTTGCGAGTATATTTTTGTACTCATTTGCTTTGCTTAACTAATTGTTGCAGAGGAGGAAGTTGATCCCCAAGGGATCCACTTTTGTGAGCTGTGCGGCGGGTTTGACGACTAGGTTGGTGGCCCGGTTGGTTGCCTTGTGGGTTAAAGGCACACTAATTGGCTCTTGTTTATCGCCATCTTATGGCTTTTGCTTCCGCTGTTTATTTAACTCTTTAGTTGTTATTTGGTCGGTCAGCCCCTTTTGTAATAACTCTATATTGTATGTCTTTTGAATTGCTTAGTTGTGTTTCGGTTCTATGTGTTGAATTGATTTGATGCATAATTTTTGTATGGGGTATGTGTACTGCAATTCTGGGAAGTACATATACGCCGAGAGTCGAGATATTTGATTTGTAATACTAGAACCATCTTGATGGTTGAGTATTACAAGTTAAATACCCCGGGTTCTCACACTTGGTCCTCCAGTTTCAGGCAGGGTTGGCGTTGGCTCCTTGACTAAATAAAATGCATCCATACGTTTCTGCCAAGTGCGCCAGTTATGCAGGTCGTGGTCGGGCGCATTTTGGAGTGCAACGACAGCCATTCCCACTGGTCATACTAGAGCCTGTTGGTCCTGACTGGTCATTCTAACAGCCACCTTGCTTCATCCAAGGCCCTTTGGCTTTGTTGTATTTTGGTCGTTGCTCAACAATCACAACCTCCCTTGATGAGGACTTCGATTTATCCTTCTTCTCGTCCTTCCCTTTATAGCCCTCCGACTTGGTCGACCTCTTGGAATATTTCTTCTTGGGTTCCTTAATACTAGGTTGAAGTGGGGTGTGGCCATCATCGACTTTGCGATTCCACTCCAGGGCTTTGTGGGCATCAGAATAATGACCAGCCATGGTGAACAGTTCTGACACATTTCTTGGCGAGTGAATGTTGAGGTCTTATGTAAACCGCTCATATCGTATCGCCTGTTTGAAAGCTCGAATTATAGAATCGTCAATAATAGTCAGAATAATATTGTGAACAACTTCAAATCTCTTAACAAACTAACATAGATTTCCACTAGGGGTTTGATGGAGGTGATGTAATTCGTCTTCTTTCTCTGGTTTTGTATAACAATTTTTAAAGTTGTTTAAAATAGCATCACAGAGATGCTCCCAATGATAGATAGAATTCTCTGGTTGATTAAAAAGTCATGTACATGCATAGCCATTTAAGACAAGGTAAATAATTTTCCATTATCTTTTGTTGCGGTGCTCTCACAGCTTGGATAGCGGTAGTGTAAATCTGGAGGAATTCAGAGGGGTTATGTGTCCCATCAAAGCTTTCCAAGTTGCTCAGCTTGGACTTTTCCGGCCAAGTAACATCTTTGAGTCCAGCTGAGAATGTCTTACATTCTGTATAAGGTCCAAGTAGTGATCACACGTTGGGACTATTATCACGACAAGTTGGGGGACATGATCATCTATTTCTTGAGCTAGCCTATCGAATACGTTCTGCTAAGGCGAGTCGTTTGCTTGACGGGCATGGTGGTCATCATTGTGGTCACTGAAACTAGTTTGAAATCTTGCAAATTGTGGCAGACTTTGGACTTCTGTGACAGCCTCTTGGAGGTCAACAACCAACGAACAGATGACTAGTAGATGATGTTCATTGTTTACCCTTTCCAGACAATTGGCAATAGCACTTGCTAATATGCGAATGCGATCCACTGGACTTTCTTCCTGCGAGGGAGAAGGTACAATATTTAAACATCTTACTAACACTCGCGGGGCGACTTGAGGAGTGGCTAGCGATTGTTGGTGATCGTTGTTGGTGTTGATGTTGGGCCTTTTGGATGTCTCTTGCATGCTAGAATGATATTGTTGGCGGGTGTCCTCCATTGCCTTCTGTTTGGCGGCATGTACCTCATCGTTGCGCTGCTCCTGCTCCATGTTGATGCAAACTATGTGCAATCAAATGTAAGCGCACATGTCAATTTTAGCCTTTCACCCGGAGTTTTCCAAGGTTATCGTATCCACAGAAAACGAACTAACTTCGCCTATGATTCAACGATATAATTTTCCTCTAACTACCATGGTAAATGAATATAAGTGATAAATGTGATCCAACTTCAGTGAAAAAGATAATTGGGCACAAAACAATTAGACTAAAAGCTAGAATAAATCTAACTAGGTTTAGGAAATAAGCACTAAGGACAAAAGTTGCAATGCTAAATTGATAGAAGAAATAGATGTTAGATCAATCACTAAGGTGGTTCTCACCCTGTAGTCCAATACCATCTTTTCACCTTCGCACCTGTCACACACTAGGGTTAATCTGAGTACAGCAAGTTATGCACAACTCGATATAATTCTGCTCGCTAGATCTAAACACGATGTCTAAACCTAAGGCTAAACAATCGATGTAGCTAAATACCGACTGAGAAACAAGCATGATATCAATAAGTATGATAAGCGTAATGACAAAGGAAGTGTAGAGGAATGCTTCTAACCTAGAAGATTACAGAAGTTGCAGACTCTGGCAACCTTTTGGTGTAGATGCTCCGCATCCTGGCTCTAATTAGAACCATCCCTAATTAGAGTCCCATAAAATTAGAGAGGATAATTAGAACCCTAATTAGATAGGTCAATTAGAGCACTTTCTAATCCCTAATATCTAATCTATACCTAATTTCATGAACGAACATTGCTCTAGCCTCGTTAGAGCGGCGAGGGAAGAACTTGAAGATTGGATGCTTTAGAGGAAACCCCTGGGGTCCATTTTAAAGGTAAAGGGACTGGAGGGTTGTGGTATGGATGTGGTAGAGTTGGAAAAAACGTCATTGAGTTTGATTCAGATTACACTTTGAATTTGAGTCGACTTTTTGCTTTCCTTCTGTGTAGCAAATCTTCCGGATGCCGTAACTTTCTCACCCGAACTCGGAATTGAGTGATTTGTTTTCTCCCATTTAGATAACTCGGAGTACTTCAACTTTATATTTGTGGAGGTTTTTTAAAACCCAGTCGTCGTTGCCAAACTTTCCTTGGAAATTGACTCTGCTGCGGACTTTGATTCTCTGTGCAACCTGCCTTGTGGGGACATATATCCCATATCAGAACACCAAATTAGGTTAATCAGGACTCTAAAGTGGACTACTCAATAGAGCTACAACTTTGTAGTTATGGGGTTTTTCCATTTCAAGCCGCTTCGGTCGTGAAAATTGTGTTTCAAGATGATGGACAGATTTTGTCCCATTTATTGGCGAGGCAAATATGGAATCTCCCTATTTTCCTTATCTCTTTTTCTTTCTTTTCTTCAAGAATTGTGTGGAATCATACGAAAGCAAGATAATAAGTTATATATTCAATTATGGGTCCCACCAATAATTTCTCTCCGAAATTGACGTGCACGTAGCAATCCTCCATGTCGTCATGTCGCTGACCCGCTGAAGGCTCGGTGTTTCTATTATAACTTTTCCGTCTGGACTCCGAATTGGGCAAATATTATATGTGTTTTGATCGTCTCGACGAGAGAATCATCTTTAGAACCTCCAAATTAGGGTTTGAAAATGTATTGATCATTCAAAGCTAATGGAAAGGACCTTCGGAACTCATCGATTTGCTGGTTAAGTAGCGGACTTCTCCAAATGAGTGTATTTGGCATGAAAATAATGTGAAAAGTTGTATTTTCCCGCAATACAACTCTTTTGCATGTATATCTCGAATATGGATCGTTTGGAGCACAATATGTAGCATTAGTGATGCATAGAAACAAGAAATGGCATTGTAGGAGAATATGAAATGCGTATAAAAGTAGTGTCAACACTCCACACATGCTGCTTGTTCTTGTGCCTCATGTTGTTCATGTTCTACTTGTTGTTATGGGGTCTCGCCTACACTAATGGTTGCGCATTCGTGAAACTCTGAGCAGATGGAGGGTGAGAATGTTTCGTTCTCATCGAAGGACGAGTAGTACTCAAGAATCCATAGTAGATGCTCTGCAGATGGCTCTACCATAATCTTATCATGGACACTGTTAGCGATACCATCAGTGGACACCACGGTACCGAAATGGTTGTCACCTATCTCTCTAGTTGAGACTGGTTCAGGAACATACTCACCCTTGGAGTTGCTTGAGGGCGGTGGTGGCGTCTCCGTTGCCTCGGTCCCAGCGGGTTTGGCTGAGGATGACGAAGATTCTCCCTCGGGAACGTACTCGTGGTAGAAGTCCCACTTGAACGCCTTCTTAGGGACGTAGTCCTAATCCATGAGGTTGGCATAGTCGACAAGGTCTAAGGAGTTCTCCTCATCCATATGCGAGGGCTTGAGAACATCATGGCGAGGATCTCTGGATGATGACGATCCCTACGGATGGTGCCAACTGTTGATGCACAGGACTCAGGGCCCTTTATTGAACTTATGAAATTAATAAAGGGGACAATAACACACCCATATGCTTTATTGCTGTGGACAATGAATTTACAAGAAGCGGGGAAAAGAATACATACATACCCCCTAATTTATACTACCTCCAATCGTGAATACTTGACGTCAAGCATGCATTGCCGTCACACGCCGACGTCAAATAAACAAAAACAGAGGGAGTATCTATCTAAGGGGAGACAGTTAATACTGTAATAAGCGTATCCTGGCTTCACTCATGTGTCTTTCTTGTGTTTTGAACCGTTGCGTCCTTTATCAACCGTCGTAATAGCCGTTAACTACTCTCACATGTTCCATTAAACTTTCGCGTGGTAAATTGTAAACATATAATCACTGGTCGGAGAAGTTGGTTACTACCCTTTACTTGTTCTCAATGGGTGTAACAGGTCACCGGGCAGATGTGTTAAATAAAGCATATCTCTTTGGTTAAACGGGCCTTTCTTAAGGCACTAGATGGGCCTGGGCTGAGAGGGACTAAACAAAATTCTGTTTTTACCAAAAATATATACCTATTCAAATATCCCCGTGGGCACATGATTACCAAGATCGGCCTGGCACGGCGTGGGCAGTTAAAATTTCTTTACTCGCCTCTCGAGGGAGTCTACTTGACCCGATCGACCGCAGCGCACCTCACGACCCACAAACAAGCATACGCACTTGTCACGCACGGCATGGCACATACTCCAAATACTAGTCATACATACTGTAGATTATACTTAACCGAGCACGTGTTAAGGTTCAAGTTTTACCACCATGTTAAAGAGTATCTTAATCATATTTCCATTATCGAAACGAATCGCAATAAGGACGGGCACAAAAGAAGGCTAGCTAGCTCCAGAGCGCGCTTAAAATCACAACGTGACACCCATCCATCCTATCCCTACCTACTACTGTATGACAGCCTCTTGCTCTGCGCCTCTGCGTCACGTACAGACTACAGATGCAAACACCCGGCCGGCCAATGTACTGCGTATGTACGCGTTGCAGCATCTGCATCGTCGTATATTTTTACCGGAAAGGGTCAGGGGTAGACGGTTATACCACGTACGTAGAGCCTGTTTGCTTTACTCCTGAGTGAACTTGCCTGGCGCCAGCAGCTGCCGGAAGATCTCCTGTATGCTGTTTGCTTCGCTTCCACGGCATCGCTGCCTGCCAGGCCAGGGAACGTCGTCCAGACGTTAAAAACGTATGACTGGAGCCAGGCAGCTCCATCAGGCAGTTCCATCCACCACTGCATCTTCGATCCAATAGTTTATTTTTTTATTCATTAATTACAGGCACAAGTTTCCAACTAAATAACTCATCTTCAAGTCTGCCTGACCAAACAAAAATTATCTACTTTCTAGGCCACCTCCAGGCACCACTTTTTTCCAGGCATGGAATCCAGGTAACCAACCAAACAAGCCCGTAGGTCCAGTGACGGATCCAGGATTTTAAAAATAGGTGTTCAAAGTTACAAACATATTGTATAATGTAAAACATAAAAATTCATAATATAATTAAAAACAAAGTACAAATTGTTCTTACTAGAGACAACATGCCAAATAATTTAGAGAAATTACAAAATAATGAAGAAAATTACAATCTAACTCGATGTTCCTTCATAGCTTGGAAGCGAGATATAATGTCACCATCCTTAACTTGCACAAAAAAATCTCGCTCAAGAAATGTAACAACTGAAGCTACACAAGGTCACAAGCTACAAAATAATTAGACATTTAGACAGAATAATATTCTCTTAATCTCTTTTATCTCCTGACATATACATACAACTATTGAACTATACGAGCTATGAAGCTAACAAATATCGATCAGTGATTCAATGCCGATTTGATTCACTGACAATGATTCAATGCCAATCTGATTCACTGACAATCTGACATATACATACAACTATTAACTATACAAGCTATGAGCCTATCAACTATGAAGCTAACAAATCCCAAATGCCAATTAGACAATGACAATCAAACAATCAGTGGCTCAGTGCCATTGTGCCAAATGGGCAAATGCCACTGCCGGCAGCCGGCCTTCCCACTTCGGCACTTCCTAGAATCCCAGTGGCCAGTTCGACACTTCGGTTGTTCCCCATCAGTCCATCACGGCGGCGGTGGCGTGGCGGTGAGTCGACGAAGGAGGAGCGGCCGCGGAGTCTCGACACCTGGATCGCCCGATCGGGATCACCACCGAGTAGGAGAGAAGGAGGCCGCGCGAGATGAGGCAAGAAACCAGCGGGTAGCGGAGGAGCTCACCTTGACCTCGCCGTCGCCGCGTCGCCGCCATTGCTTGCTATGCCGGTCTTGGTCGATCTGCTCGGGCTCGGCCGGCGCCACCGCGCATTCTTGCGCCGCCTCCCCTTGCCTCGGCGCTTCCCTCCCTTTCCTCGCCACTCCATCCATCGCCGCCGCGATCCTTGCGCGATTGCGCCGCCGCCATTGTGGCGTCCTTGCCGCCGCCGCCGATTGAGAAGAGAAAGGGAAGGCTGCGAGGTCGCGACGCCGCCTCGCGTCCTTGCGCGGTTGCGCCGCCGCCGCCGATTGAGAAGAGAAAGGGAAGGCTGCGCGGGAAGGTAGGGTTGGGGCTGGGGCTACCGAGTGCGGTTCGAGCCTTGAGCTTGGTGGTGACCAACTGACCGTGGCGTGGTGGGCTTAGGCTAGTGGGCTGGTGGCTGACGGGCTGGTGCACTCGTGCAGCGTGGACCACGTGGTGGGCTGGTAGGTCCGAGTGTGTTGCGCGCAGACGCAGTGGTGGACGGGATTCGATCGAGCCACAGTTGAAATACAATTTTTTGGTATACTTTTTAGTATATATACCTAATATACCTACTAAATACTAAGTTTTTTCTCAAAAAAATTAGATGTACATCTGTACACCCATATCCCTATACTAAATCCGCTCATACGTAGGTCGTGCTGGGCGTGTGAATCCACTACACAAGGAGACGAGACCGGGGTAGGATTGGCCGGACCGCGCGGCACCGGTCGAACGGCCGGCGCGGCGATGTTTTGGCCGCGCGCGTTTGAAGTTTCGATGCCACGTAGAGCCACCGTTCACGGCCGGGTGGCGCACACGCGCACATGCGGTTTGGTTTTCGCCGCTTGCTCGTGAGCTACTACATCCAGTTCCTACGCACCAATCAACCATGGTACTCTCTCCAACACCGTGCGGCGCTACGTGCGGTGCGTTGCGTTGCGTGCGATGGATGAACCGATCGAGGAGCGGTGGTATTGTAGCAACGCGATCGCCTGTCGCCCATAAGCAGAGCAGGTTCGAAAAGTTACAGAACAGAGAGAAGTCGTAATCTAGGCTAGTTGCTCGCAAAATTAAAGGTACGCAGTTTACATGCGATATGCTAAGATATTAATTCGCATTGGGCTTAGCGAGGGAGCACGCCATGGCCGCTAAGGCACGGGGAAGAGTCGAGCCGTGTCGACCCGTGTGGTCCTCGTCTCCAGCCATGCAGGCGCAGCATAATTCTACTCTACTCTACTGCTACAACTTTTGCTTTATACTACTACCAAACCGAGAAGTATAGTAGTAGTAGTACGTCGGCCAATAACTGTGGCGTCTTTGTTGCTGTTTGTTGGTGCAATACGGTTCTTTATCCTGCGCCCTCTTTAACTGGTCAAATTGGGGAGCTTTGCAAATCTCGAGGACATGTTCCTATCCTGATCGATCTGTCCTCGTTTAGCTTTAATTTACTTCAGATTTGCGAGGTTAAGGCGAGTTGTAGCTGGATTTCAACTCCTCCAGTGAGAGCATTTTGACGTGGACCTCAATTAATGCGGAGGCTGTTGGTACTGGAGTGAGGCAGACAGAGCAGAGATCAGAAGGATCTACCCGCATTTGCTTCTCAGATCACGGTAAAATCAAGTGGAGTACTGATTCGATTAACAACAGGTGTGGTGAACCCCGGTGAGTTGGGCAGATCACGGTAAAATGTGGCGAAATCTACATACTAGTACGTACTAGATCGAGGCCGTGGCCAACTAGTAGGTTGTACGGTGGATTCAGCATCTGCGGCAGTACTACTTGCAAAATGTTTGGAGTGCAAATCACCCTAACGCATGGTCGGTGAATTATCTATTGATTTACTAGATTTCCTTTTGTGCTGGAATTTGATCCCATGGTCTCTTTATCTTGTCCTAGAGTTATGGTTTGAATGTGTGAATGCCCAACTCTTCCCTCCAAAAAAGGAAAAAAAGTCCAATTGTTCGAGCTTTCAAAGTGCTCAGTTGTCTAGCTGCATCTCGACAGGGTATGAAATTTAATGGCATTGGAAATCGAGGTCCTAAGGATTTTAGATCTGCAAATTCATTTCTTGAGCCGATCTGCTGGACCATGCATTGTTTAAGCCCTTCTACACTGGACCATCTTCCTAACACTAGGCTTGAACCCCCAATGTGCTTTTCATAAATCCTGCATTTATGCTACTCTAGGGACTCATGATAGCTATAGTAAGAAGTGTTGTGGTACATGATGGTACTGAGCAGGTGGGCATGCTGTTGTGTGATGGCATCAATATTCACTTTGACACCCCCACAAAAATTAAATGAAATGGATTGTGTAATTACGAACATACTATATATAATAACCACAGGAGCTCCGTGTGTGACCAGCAAAACCTGTGTTGTACGTAGATCAGATGATCCTGTGCAACAGTGCAGATATTATTTTGCTCATACACCGACTACGTACTGCATGCATGTTCGTCTCCTACGACTCCTTTTAAAACAAGGTTACATCTTTTGCGACTCTCACCCAATTCTAATTAATTCAAGTTGGAGGTGCTCTCACACTCGAATGATTCTTTGCAATTTACACATTATACACTAGTACTTTTTTTTGAAAGATCATTATGTACACTCGTATTACTAGTTTACTACTAGCTACTAATATGATCAAACAGTATTTACTATAACTGTTGCTGTATCAAGTGGTGTATTAAATTAGCAGAAAACAAAGACTGCACAGCTTCAGTTAGTACTTAGTAGAGCACTTGTAATGTACCGGTACATTACAAGCGATAAACACTATGGAAAAGAGAGACGGTTAAAGGTAGAATGACACTTAGAGAAGAGAGCGCCTTGCGGAGGTAGAAAGGATCTAGATTAGGGAGAGAGACTTGAGAGCCTCGAGGCCAATTCATATAGAGAGATCTTCTAATAATTATGGATAAAATCAATAACTAAAGACGTCGTAGAGCAAGCTGAGTTGATTTTTGCAGGACTGGTAAGGTGAAGCAGCCAAGCAAGAGAGGCAGAGATAGATATCAACCAAGCCGAGTAATTAGACGACGAGTGACCAGTATTGCCAGTGCGTTCATTAATGGCTACTCGAGTCCACGGCCATGGCTGATGGTAAAGTGAGCAGGAAACGATGGGGTTGCGCCCTGCAAAAGCCTAGAGGCGTGGAGAGCCCCCCTCTCTCTAGCTGTTGGCGCGAGCATGCCTTCCACTTTGCAGACGAGAGGAATTGTGGCTGATCAAAGGCCTGCGCGAGGCTGCCAGATCCACCCTGTCACTTACGCAGCTATATATGCATATTGTTGTCTCGAATAGAACAAACACTCTCTCCAAGCTTATAGCCATGCATTGAACTCTTGTCGGAGTTCAGTTTTTGCAGCTCGTCACCGTGCCTGAATCCAGCTCACAGCACACGTCACCTGTTGACATTTACACCCACAAGTTCAAGGTAGCGTCATTTGTTCGGTAGTGGTCACGCGATCGAACGGATGATGGTACGCTCCTACGCTGATCCAACGGTTCATGATGTTTCTCCTATGTAATGATATGTTTCTCCAAATGCACAAGCAGAGTGCAATTTTCTTTTCTCGATTGGTCAGCATCGATCATTTGGCCGGCACGGCAGCTACGCACGGCACCCCGTGATCGACCAACGAAGCAGCTGCATGATTTGCGGATACCACGCCAAAAATCCGCCAGTTTCTGCACCGTGTACTGTTTGCTCGTCGCTCCCACTCCTCTGTGTGCTACAAATTTTCTACCGAATACTGTACACCAAGGGTATGTGCCACTTCTTCCTAGGCATGTACAACGGTTTATCTAATATAATGTTTCTAAACATGTCTATACTATCAACCAACAATACTAGAGACAACTGCTCCGCCGGCTTGTCTTCTTAGCACTATCCACATAATAAACACAACAAACAACATTTTATATTTTTTTTCTATCATTGGACCCACACGTCAACTTTGCCATTTACTATTAAACATCCTCTCCCTTAGTCCTCCTCCCCAACCAGCTCGTCGCCGCCCTCACCCTTCCTCGCCGCCGCCTCTCCCTAACCACTGAGTCGCAACACCCAGCGCTACCGCCTCTACCCACATAATAAACACAACAACGTTATATATTTTTTCTACCATTGGACCCACACGTCAGCTTCGCCATTTACTATTAAACACCCTCTCTCTTAGTCCTCCTCCCCAACCAGCTCGTTGCCACCCTCACCGTTCCTCGTCGCCACCTCTCCCCAACCACTAAGCCGCAACACCCAGCGCTACCGCCTTTACCCCTCTCTGTCCTCCCCGTCTGCTACCCTCCCCCCACCACCACGAGCGCCTTGCCCCTCATCCTCCTCGTGACCATATCAGCGCCATCTGCATCTCCTCACCGCCCCTCCCCCTCCGCTGCCTCTCCCTCCCTCGCCACCCTCCCCTTTCGTCGCACTCCTCGCGCGGATCCGGTGCAATGGTGGCGGGATCCTGTCGGATCTGGCCAGATCCGGTCAGGACACGACTGTCTCCATCGTGCATGGTCGTCGTGGTCGCCTCCCTCTCTGCCGTCGGCACCTTCTCACCAAGTTGGTCACCATCATCGTCGACTTGTCGTCTTCGTCGCTTCCAAATCGCGCCATCTTTTGGGCCCTGTAAACCGTGTGGGTGGCGGAAGACACCGCTCCAACAGGCAATTCCCTTGTCGCTTTGGCTCTTGTTTCGCGTGCACGACGATCATGTGAAGAAAGGACGATATCTTATCTCTCTGCTCGTTCTCTCTCTTCCAGCTCAATTTTTTAGTGTAACTATTGAAGATGCCTAAAGGTAATGAATGCTGTAAAGTTGGTAAAGGGATTGAAGAAGCCGTGCATATCAGGAAAAAAAAAAGGTGCAAACAGTAGATAGGATGGCAGGGATGAACTACACTAGAGGATCAAGCTCGGAAGGCAGGATTTTCATAGAAAATTTGTAGGAAATCTCATGTTTAGGGTGCTAAAGTGATATTTTCTTCTCATATAAAGCTCCTACTATGCTCCGTTTGGAGTGCAAGAATTTTATAGAAAACAGTTTAATTTCTATACAAAATTGTGAAAAAAATTCTGCAATCCAAACAAGGCACGAGGGGAGTACCGGCTGTTCTCACCCAACTGAAAGAGGAAATATAAACGGTTGTTTGCCCTGGCTATGTACACCTTTTGTACTTTCATCGGCACAAAACTGCACAGAACTCATAGAGAAACTGGAGTTTTCAGGAAAAAACAGCATAAACTAGTAGTAATGGCCACGTGCAAATCGTTCATCGATTGCTCGATTTTCTTCCTGAGCATTTTGCAGCAGGCGTGTACAATGTACTACTCATTAAGCTAATGCTCGAAATTATTCTCCTCTTTTCTTCAGTAGTAAGGCGATAAGCATAATGTCACGCACGAAAACACGAGGAGCAGATTCTGATGTACGGTGTCTCGGGTTATTTCTCAGTTGCAGAGAAAGCCAGCAGAGTCATTTCATTTCGATCCAGGACTAACCCTGCAACTGCAAGTGCAACCAAGCACGACACCATGGCCGATTCGCCATGAGAGATTTTTATTTTTACTACATGTATTCTGTATTGTTTGCTTCATTTGTTTATTTTTGACAGGATAACTAGTAAAGGCAAGATATAAAAGCGCAGAAACATCAATGGATCTGGTGATCTGGAGAAAGAAGAACAAAAGGGAGAAAAGGACAAACAATGTGGGAATTAACCTTTTGCCCTCACCTTTTTCACGCATTGTTTTTTGGTTCGTCGTCGTTGCGGAAAACTTTGCCTACCAGCAGCCTTTCACGGGTATCTGATTCCCAAACAAGTATTTCACCTTTCATATTTCCTTTTCAGAAAAAAGCTGATAAAATATGGCAAGATCAAACAAAAATTAGATCACTCGCAAATTCTAGACCACCTCAATAGTCCGTGGTTGTTTAGAGCATACAGAATACAGAACGGGCATGACATGTCATCTAAGTGACGGATGACTGACTCATCGCGCCCTAAACACTGTCCAAACTGAAGCCAGAATAAACCTCTCTTTCTTGCAAACAGCTTGGAGACAATACTCTACAAAGTTGCAATGGTAAGCTTTGGTTAAGCAACAGCCAACCATTCCATTCAGATACGAAAAAAAAGGGCATTGTCTGCACGGTTCCCCACAAAGAGCAAAGCATACTAGCAGAGTACCATCCTAGCCGGGTAATTGGCCGGTCGCGGCATGCGGAATGACCAGACTGACCCCGGCAGCGCCCCTCGGCGAAAGGAACGTTCCTTTCACGACGTCTTTTCACCCATCTCGGTGCGAAGTTACTCGGCTTTGACTGCCAGAAAGGAGCGTACGGGAGGCCGTGCCCCGGTGCGCTTTGCAGCAGCGGCAGGAGGCGCGAGCGAAATGACGGAAATACCCCTCATCGCCTGGGCCGCATCTGCGGTGCCGCTGGGGAAAAGAAATTTGGGCTGTGGTTTGCCACTTGGCGATTGGCTGAGAGGCGCCACCGAAGCACTTTCCTACGTGTACTCATCTCTGCCCTTTTGCATGGATGGGCTTACAGTTCTTCAAAATTGTGGATCCAGTCCATGCAGGTTTCACTAGGGTTTTTTAATAACTTATACTCCTCATTTGTGACTGATACGAAATACAGTCATGCTAGCGAAGATAGAATATGAAAATAATTATTGTGACTGATAAGAAATACAGGTGTTCAAGTTTCAGTGCCTGATACATATCACATGTGAAGCATCGATTTAGAAACACTCACGTTGTCAAATGCATAGTTTTGGGATTTTCAACATAGAATTGCTACTTGTTGTCTTAGGGTACCAGTAAAACCGTAAAGTTCCAAACTTTTAAATATCCAAGATTTTAGATTGTAAAAAAAATTAGTCTTTAACATTTCATCAAAATCTGCAATCTATTATTAATAATCTAACATTTAAAATAGATATACTTGGAAGGATTTTGTCGAAGGTGAGGCCACCATGATAACGGAGTGATAATTAGATTCATTAGTTGCAAAATCTAACATGTTATCTAAATCTAAATATAAGGAAAGTCCTCCAAAATCATAAATTGGATTCTTATTCTTATTTAACTGCCCATAAGCTAAGTGTACTCAGCACTAAACTTGTTTACCTACACCAAGCTAGAATTAAAAAACCCAGCGACACACCACACGTAAAACACGACCTAATTGTCGTGCGCGCAAAGGATCCGCACTTCAAGCTCTAGGCTGAGTAGGCTATCTCCTAGGAAGATGCCAAAACGAAACAACTCCCCAAGAAGTCGCAGGCGGTTTTACCAAGACCCCCTCGTCCTCCTCCGAAATAGCAACGTCCCCCCTCGTCTCACCGGGGAAGAGCAGATCGCTGAGCGCGCCACCCCTACAAAACGCTTGCTCCCCTATCGTCTCGCCTCCTGTTTCTACAGTGGCCTCCTCCTCCTCCTCCCCCTCCCCTCCTCTCCACCCTCTCCTCTCCACTTGAGAAGAACACAACAACCAAAAAAAGGAAAAAAAAACCTTTTTTTATCTTTAATAAATCAAGAGCAGGGAGAGGAAGAGAGGAAAAGGAGGGGGAGGAGGAGCAATCCAAAGACAACCACAATAGAATCTCAGAAAAAAAGGGAGAAAAAAAATAGTGGATACGGAGGGGAAGAAATCAGTTGCATTGGTCTATTGATTGCTCATTAATCCTACATTTCTAGCATAGCGTTCTTGGGAAGTGGTCGGGTGAGGCAAGCATGGTTCCGAGCTATGACTGCGCCGCCTCCGTGCTGCTGTGCGCGGAGGACAACGCCGCCATTCTTGGCCTTGATGACGAGGAGGGGGAGGAGTGTTCTTGGGTGGCGCCGCCGCCGAGCCACGCCGCCGCCGCCGAGGAGGGGTTCTTGATGGACTTCTCCGTGCAGTCCGATGACTGCATTGCGGCGCTCGTGGAGAGGGAGGAGGAGCACATGCCCATGGAGGGGTACCCCCAGAGGCTGCTGCAGCGGCCTGGGGGCCTGGATTTGGCCGCCGTCAGGAGGGACGCCATAGATTGGATTTGGAAGGTGAGGCTTTCTTGCTTCATGGAATCGTTTCTCTGTGTCAATAGTGAGATACTGAGATGTGACGTGCGGAATTCGCGTAAAGGTGCCTCCTTTATTGATTCTTTGGCTTGATTGCTGCTCGTTGATATCGTCCTTGATGTATACTGCCGTGATAGCTGATTAAATCTGCAATTTCTGCTGGATAGGCCATTGAGCATTACAGTTTTGCGCCGTTGACTGCAGTCTTGTCTGTGAACTACCTCGATAGATTCCTCTCCGTGTATGAATTTCCTGTAAGTCTAGCATTTCAGTAGCATTGCAAGCAATCCTGCTCAAATTCCATAATGTTGTTTAGAGGGAGTTGGAAATCATGGAGCAATGGATTTCTCATGGCAGGAAGGCAAAGCTTGGATGACACAGCTCTTGGCGGTGGCTTGCTTGTCTTTGGCTGCAAAAATGGAGGAGACTTTTGTGCCACTCCCCTTGGACCTGCAGGTGAGTGAGTGTAATGCATCTCATAACTGATCTGCACATGCATACATTGTGAAAGTTTTGTCTTTTCCTTCAAGTACCTGATTATTTTTGCTTGGCAGGTGGCTGAGGCAAAGTTTGTGTTTGAGGCAAGGACCATAAAAAGGATGGAGCTTCTGGTGCTTAGCACCTTAAAGTGGAGGATGCAAGCTGTGACTGCTTGCTCATTTATTGACTACTTCCTTCACAAATTCAATGGTCGTGATGCACCCTCCATGCTCGCACTCTCCCGCTCTTCTGACCTTATCTCGAGCACAGCTAAAGGTATGAGTGTTAGGTCAGATCTGATTTCTGGCCTTCATCAATCTGTATATGGAATTTGGTGGTGATCAATTCCTAAAGTTTGATAATTTGGATCGCAGGAGCTGAATTCTTGGTTTTCAGATCTTCAGAGATTGCTGCAAGTGTCGCACTCGCTGCATTCGGGGAGTGCAGAAGGTCAGTACTTGAGAGGGCTAAAACTAGCGGCAAGTATATCAACAAGGTATGCCACGCCTCAATGTCCTGACTAATTAAACCCTTTGACTCGTCACGTATCATTAGATGGTAAATTCTAAATGCAAAGGTGTTTATCTATGTCTTAGTTAGCATCAATGTGCGCTTGAATTGTTTCTAAATTAGCTGAAATACCCTTTACGTGTTGTAGGAGAGAGTGTTAAGATGCTATGAAATGATTCAAGACAATATTACAATCGGAAACATTGTCCTAAAGTCCGCTGGATCATCAATTTCCTCTGTGCCGCAAAGCCCCATTGGTGTGTTGGATGCTGCTGCATGTCTGAGCCAACAAAGTGATGATACTACTGTTGGATCTCCTGCAACATGCTACCAAAGCTCTTCAGCAAGCAAAAGGAGGAGAATTAGCAGATGACCGATCTCATGGTGTGGTGTGCTTCAGGTGTGCTGCTCACCATTTTGGAGTTTTTTTTATTGTTTCAAACATCTCAGTTGAGTTTGGTCACTCAAGAATTATGGTATGGTCAAGTAGTTGCTGAAAGGAACAAACAAAACATACACAATACTTGGGCCATAAACAACAAATAACATGCAATGTGCCGTGAGCCTATACATGCAACTGACAATTTTAAGGGGCATGCAAAGCCGTTGGGGTCCTGGGATGCTAGTGTAGGCAGAGAAGGAACAAGGAATTTGCATGTTGTAGAGATGAGAGCTCTCTTGTCCAATTTTGTATTTGTGTGACTTACTCATTTTCTAATGAACTTTGGGCAAGGGTTGCTTTGGGCACTGAAGGTGATGATTGAAAAGAATCCGAAAACGGGTCTGCAGAGAAACAGGACAGTTGATATTGGTTTTTCATGAGTTATCAAATTGCTGACATTGTTTGTTGACTGTTCCATTTTCTTTCCCTTGTTTGTTATGTCTAGTAAGTTATCATCTATAATTGCTACGCTGCTTTTGTTGCTGTGTACTTTGATTCTGTCACCATGGAAGGTAAACCAGCTTCAAAGAATTAAGGATTTTAGTAGTTCAAGATTCCAGCTAGTCAGTTACTAGTTGAGTAATTTCTTGGATCAAATGGTGATCATATAGGGATGTTGTTCCTTTACAATTGCATTCTCCTCCACTTGATTTGGAATATATTATCTTGGTTAAAGGTTAGTGAGAACTAAGAATAGTAATACTGATGAACCCTAGATCAACCTGCAACACCCTATATGAAACTTGTCACAGAATACTGTAGTGCTGTTGGACTTTTCAGTCTATGCATTTGCACACTTGCAGTTCATCCCTAAATAAAACGGAAACCCACCTACCCTACCATCGTTGTGGACATCCATGGTCAAGCAAATTTTTATTCACTGAACATTGTTGACATATTCCCTTGTGGAGCTGTATTGTCCACCAGCAGTGCATGGTGCACCTCTGTCCTTGCTGTTCATGCATGCTGTGCCCTACACGCCACGAATTTATCGGAGGCACCCAGGTCTTCATAAAGCGTGGATACGTGCTTTCCCACTGAATGCGCATGAACTCTTAGAACCGGTGGACACTGGCGCTAAGTATATGACTTGAACTCCGGTGGGCTGGTTGTACACACGCACGTCTAGCCGTCTTGAGCCATCTTGCCACATGTCAGCTTTTGTAAATAGTCTTCTTTATATATTAATATACACCGCAGTAGAGGTCTCATACCGATTTCCCTAAAAAGGAGGACCGAGGATGTGGGAATGCAGTAATGTAGTATAAAAAAAGTTCGATAATACACTCGAGGACATTTCAATTTCCTTCCACAAGTTGGCAAGATTTCCAATGGCAGCTTGCTGAAAAACAGTATAAAACCTCATGTTTCTTGTCATCCAGGCGTCTCATGTGATGGGAAATGCATGTATGGAGAAATTGTGCTACACGTTCCATAGGTTCCATTTCCATGCAGAATGAGTATTCGAGAATTCAGACCCATAATCAGATTTCTTCCCCTTGACATTTATTTCTCTCATTTCATGTTTACATACTTTACACCGTCAGATCAAAAGAACAAAATCGCGTAGTGTAGTAGTAAATTCTGTCGTCGGTTTGAACCAGAAAACCTCTCCAATCACTCACTGCATACTTCAGCTATACAAGGTATGGGCTACAGTACGTACAGTCTGCAGCCGTGGAACGCCATCGATGTCCCTGTGGCACAATAACTTCAGCGACAATCGCAGCCAAATTTTGGGCACGGCAGAAGCGGTGTTTGAGATCCAACACTCCGTCCCAGGCATGTCGAATCGATGAGTCAGCTCTCCCCTTTGACACTCGCAGAACCAGAAGCGTCCAGGCTGCAAGCCATGATCATTGAGCCAAGCTAGGCACAAATTGGGATAGATCCGATCCTCCCATGACTTGACAAGCTAATGATGATTTCGTAAGCGGCTCAATGCGACCCGGTACGTGGGTCTTGCGCCACAGGCAGTACCTGGATCTCATTGGACGCTCCCATGTCTGGTTCCTACCATCTGCGTTCACCCTGTCGCCCTACCAATCGAGCACTACTTCTTAACTCATCGTCGTGACGGTGGGCTCGGGCGCTCGGCCCTGCCTGCCGGGGCGGGCTGCAGCTGGATGCACGCTGCCTGCGCCTGTCGTCGCCCACCGCTTGCCCCCGGTACGGTTCTTGATCCGTTCATAACACCTTCAGATAAGATATCGATCAAGAGGTGAAAAAGGGTACAAACATCTCTGTAACAAGCACATCTCTGCAAGGGAAGGAACGGTAAGGCTTGCAGGGCTGCAGTTTGCAGAGGCATATGCATACACACTGTGCTAGTACCGTCACACCAGATGAGTTCAGTGCAGTGTGCTGTTACATTCGAACCTTTCCCCTGTACCTGCAACGTGAATTCTGCACGATCGGGCTGGACAGCTTATCTAGACCAGAAGCGAATTTGCAGGCTGATGAAGACCACAGCGCTGGGCATTGGCAGGTCCACGAGTAATGTAGCAGATCAGGCCAACGGAGATTCAATTGCAAGGGAGGTGCTTGGGAGGGGCGCGCGTACGGCCTCCAGCTTCTTCTGGGTACAACCTCTGCTTTGCATCACAAGCGGCGTAGTTCGCTGTGCCCAATGTCCTCGGAAAATTGGCCGGTTTCGCGGGTTCGCCGGATGGGGCTTCGGGTGATGATGCTTGGTCCCTCCTCCCCATGGCTGAAGCCTGGATCTCGCAGCTACTTTTCTACTTACCTGCAGGTTAACTCACTGGCTGTCAGCCGCTCGCGTTGCAGCGGAGTTACAACTACGATGTGCCAGGAAGAGGATCCGGCTGCAGTCGAGAAGCAACTACCATGTATCTATAGTAAAGCATAAATTTCACATGATTTTAGTAGGGATTTCACAAAAAAAACAGTTCAATTCTCGCAGCAACATAAAAAAAAAACCAGCGCAATCCAAATAGGACTTACACATGGTATTGTGACGGAATTGGTCTAGATCAATTGGCACTATACTCGCGTTACGATCATCTCCGCATGTATAGCACCTAGAGAGACTTGAACATTGAAGCATCGGTACATTTTCCCAATCCAACGATTGCGGGCCGGGGCGGGAGCTACTGCACGTCGATGCAGCCAACAGTAAGAGATGCAAAGGAAGCCTTTGCTCCAAGGATAAAACTACACAGGCAAGCGCCAAGCCGATGCAACGCCAGCGACGACCGGAAGGACTAGATCTCTGCGAGAGCTGCTGCTGCGATCAATCATGGGAAAAGACAGATCTAGAGCTGTTCGTGGCGAGGAGGCAGGGCCTCTTGTCGACGCAACGACGGTCCCAGCTGCCCTGCTAGACGTACGTACGCACCGAGCCGCTGAGAAAATTTAAAAAGCTCTTCTTCTTCCCCTTGTGAGCCGTATCACGCGATCTCGATCGCGATGTTATGATGTGATTGATGATCGAGAGTTTCTGCGTCGTACGGTGCCGCGGAGGATAAGATCTGCTCGTTTATGGCCACTGGGAATCTGTGGATGGGTGCGTGGGTTTCTACGGGATGGAAGATTGTTCTTTTGGCGGGAGGAGAGGAATTGGGCAGGCAACCACAGTCCTTTGTGCATAGCCACTGTGGATGATAGATGCTACTAAGATAGCGATAGGTAGAATTTGTAGGTTAGTTTGTCTGTAGATTTCCAACTTGTGGATGATTGTGTTGTACTAGGGTGCTTCTGTGGAGGATTTTAGGGTCTACTTGGTTCGTGGCTTAAAGGTGCCGCAATTTGCTAGATTTTTATGTTTAATTTGCCAAAGTTGTGGCTAAGAAAGTTGGAGCCACAACTTAGCTTGCCTAAGAAAATCTTGCCACAATTTATTGTGACTATGACATGTGGGACTGACTAAAAAAAAGTTTGATATGTCTAACTCGTGGCTAGAAACCAAACACTAGCATAACTTAGTTAAATCTGCTTAAGCGACTTGTGGTAAACTGTGGCAACCTTTGGCTTCAAACCAAACAGCCTTTAACCTGTTGAGTTTTCATCTTGGTCTAGCAGAACAACAACTACTGGTTTTGTAACCTTTAGGAGAAAATTTGTCTGCTTATTACCGATAGCACAACAGGTGAGGCACCCGATTTACCTAAGCGATAACCATAATAATTCCATCATATTGTTTTAGGCGCTCAACATATATGTTTTAGGCTCCATTTGACATGCGGGTTTTTCCTAGATTTATACCAGAATTAAGCTATTTCACATGAAATTAAATTGCTCCGTTCCAAACAAAACCTAAGAAGCCGCGACAAGGAGATTCATTGGTTTGTTGCCTTTGTTGGACCATTCACGCTGGAACATGCTACATTTGCTACGGACTGGGTGGTGTTTGGCCCGTACTTGTAATGTATATATAGTAAATCCTGTCTTGGGTGTGATGGAGACTATATTTGATTTAGAGGTGATCAAATGGATCGTACTTGTCAAGTCAGGTCGAGGCACAATATTGTTGGTCCAGCCCAAGTACAATATGGGTCGGGCCGGCACGGCCTGATGTACCGTGTCGTGTTTAGGTTACCACTCGGCACGGTACACATAGTAGGCCTTTTCATTTTTAAAATATTTATATGATTTTATTTTGTAGTTTTTAAAATTTTTATAAAGTTCATTTTATAAGTATATTTGAATTTATTTTGCTTTTTAAATTTTTTATATATATATATATATATATATATATATATATATATATATATATATATTCTAGATTTCTTTTACATTTTTTCAAATTTAATGTCAAGCTAGATGGTAAAAGCATGCCATGATGCGCTTCGTCAGTTGAATGTATGATATTAAGTAGCTGTTTGCATGGTGTTTGCTATGGCATAGTGTAGTTTGTTATACACTGTATGAAACATTATTAGCAGGGTTCATTGATTTTTTTTTTTTGGCTATTAAATGGATCGGAGGTAACTTTCTTGAAGACAGTGTTGTGGTATGAACCAAAAGAAAGACATAAGCTATTGCTGTTATTGCAGGCAAACAAGACTGGTTGCATGTCAAAAGCTTATATTACCACTTCAATCATCACCTGAGGCCCTGAGGGATGACTGATCGCAATTAACTTGTGGACTTAAGTAGCTGTAAAAGGTTTGGTATGTTTTTTAAATGACTAATCTAAAATGACAAAGATTTTAGTGGATAAGATTGGAATAAAAATACTTAGAATAACAAAGAGAACAATACCATCGAAATGCAGGGAAAAAAGAGAATATGCGACCATCGTTGGATTAAACTTACATTATGTATATCAAACATGTTGAATATTCTTCATTCGTCAATTCTAGAGTCTGTAACAAAAGATAATGATATCGATTTTACTCTTAATGAAAATGCTATAAACCAGAATTATGATAAATATAAACACATACAAGAATGCCTAGTACTGCAGATAGCCACCATACTCTTGAAATTAACAATAAATAACGACACCAGCGATGAACATATAAAAGGCTGTAACTGCATAAAGAACAAATAGCAATACCAAAGATCAGTTGATTATAATTGACGGAATAATGCTTTGAAGGGCGCCAATGGTTCAACAAAATCCAGACTATTACAAAACATTTAAAATTTTGTTATGCAAAAAAAAAAACAAATGCTGAAGACGCGAGTGTACTACAACTCACACATTCACCTGAAGCAGTTATTGTAAGAGTTGCATGGCTCTGATCAGATTCTTTCAAAGTGGATGACAAATAGTCTGAAAGAAGAAAATGGTGTGCATCAGCATCACAGGATGGGTGTTTTGCTCTTAAGATTTTTACGTAAACCAATCTGACATGATGCTCTATGAAGATAATCAAATAGGAGAACAGAATGCACAGAAAGAATTTCACACATCTTTGCTACTTCAAGCAATCTAAGGAAGTTAGTTCCTCTACAGGGACACCAGTTGCATAAAAATTTACTCCTAACCTGTAAGTATCTATTACAATCATATCTTACAGAAGTATAATCTATTTAGCAAAGTCCTAACTATTTCTAATTCAGGTGTTGGAATTTAAAGAATGAAGCTCATACACCTCAAACAGTACAAAATCACAAATACATCGAAGCATTTCAAATAATTACATTATGACTACCAAATATTGTTATTGCCAAGACAATAGGTGGAAGCAAAGGGTTAACCTGTACCAATATGTCCTCCCACTTCCAATATAATTGGAACAAACACTACTACAGAAAATGTATTCACAGACGGTTCAAAAACGTCATCACAGACGGTTTCGTGAGCCGTCTGAGTTTATGGATCAGTGATGCATACTTTCACAGACGGTTATTAACTGAGAACCGTCTATGATAGGAACCTGTCATAGACGGTTTGTGGCTAGAACCATCTGTGATGACTTTTCTCTATAAAGCCCCAAGCAGTGGCTGCTCGTGCCATTAAAACCGGCATCATATATATATTATTCGTAGTCTCTCAGTCACTTTGGGGGGATCGTCCACGCAGCATGAGAAGGATGAGACAGGACGGGCATCCTATAAGGCCTTTTTGAGATGGAGTGCGATCCAGGACTAAGTCAATTAGAAACGATATATCCCTGTCGAGGGCATACCGAGTAGCTCTTGGGAACACATCCATGTACTCTCGACCCTGGGAGGTCTTCTATCTTCACTTCCTTCACCTGGTCGAGAATAGGTTTTGTGCTAGGGAGGTCTTGGACTTATATCCCACTTGTATTCCCTGGTCATTAACAAGTGATATGGTTGGGTAGCACAATCTATTTGCACTTTATTCTTGGCTAACCAATCCATCCCAAGAATCACATCAAACCTTGAGATTGCAAAACTATTAAATGCATGGAAGGTACTCGAAATCTCTAAGGTAAGGTGCAGGCAGAGGGTATTAGTCCTCATATCCAAGCCGGAGCATGAATTATCATAGGGTTAGCTAGAGGATTATAGATAACCCATACTTCCACAAACTTGCTTGAAACAAAAGAATGGGAAGCTCCGAATCAAATAAGACCAATCTTTGGTATGGAGTTGACAAGGAACATACCCAGTACTACTTCAGAGCGGCTTGAGCTTCTTGGTAGTGACATGATTGACCCGACCTTTGTGAGATCGTTTTGGCTTCACACTTGAGCCATCCTGTCTTTGAGACACCTTGACCAGATCGAGGTAGGGGGTGCTTCTTTGCTTCTTTGGGCACCTACTAGCATAGTGCCCCCTCATTACAAAAGAAACAAGTCACTCCAGGATAAAGGTCGTGGAGGACTTCTTTGGAAGCCGACTTCGAGGAGGCCTTATGATGGTTTGATTTGCTTGAATGTTGCATTGTCTTTGGAGGTCTTTTGCGAAGAGGTCCGAGAGACCTTATGATGGGAGGGCCGAAATTGGGAGGTCTTAAACTTAGGAAAACCTCGAGCCAAACCTCTATGCCGACTTCTTCCTTTTGACCTTCCATCTGTTGGAGCTTACTTTCTGCCGAATGGCCTTGCCTACAAGTTGATGAAAATCAGAATGCTCTGAGAAACAAGGTGGATGAAATTTCATCATTAAGCCCTTCAAAAAGTGCTCCTGCTTACTTTCATCCGTGGCAACATCTCTGGGGCATATATTGCCAATTGATTAAATTTATGCAAATACTCATTCACGGCCGGTTGCCTTGTTTTAAAGTGCGAATTCTGTCCTTTTAAAGACATCACACGGAGGAATGTGGGCCTGACGAAAAGCTCATAAACTCATCCCATGTGATGGCACAGGCATCGACATGAGATTGACTAAAGTTATCCCACCACTCAGGGTGGTCCACTAAGTGGTGAGAAGCAAAAGAACTCTCTCATGATCTGCTGCATTGCACCATGTCCAATTTCACCTTGCTTATTACAGGCCAATCATCGACTTCTATTGGCTCGGTCTTTCTGAAAATGTTGGAGGCCTGACCTCATAAATTCTGCAATCTTGGACCTTGGAGGAGGTGGAACTTGAGCTTGAGGTCGAGCTCTGCTGCGGCTTGCAAAGGCGAGTGTTGGCAATGGATTGAGGCAGACAAACTTATAAGTGAGCTTGATTTGCCATTATTTGGGCCCAACTAAGACCATCAGCTGGAGGTGGTGGCGGGTGTGATGTTGGGTCTCTTGCCGCCATCAACACCTCTATTTTGGTTACTCCACAAAATTTGGGTTCTCGGGTTCTCCTGCTGACTTGTCTATTTTGGTTGCTTGAACTTCCACTACCATTCTGGTGGTCACCATTTTGCTAGACTCCAGTGCGAGGAAAGAAAAGCAAAGGCTAAGTAAGACTAACCCAAACAACCAACTCAACAAGGAGATCCAATGCAAGGAAAACAGACAAAGAACTTTTTGAAACTATAGTAATAGAGCATCGTTCTACTCGTTTCTTACCATTTTGAGGAGTCTTTAAGCACCAAGCCTAACCCGAAAGACCTCTAGTAGAATTTTTCAAAGGTAAGGAGGTCCATTTGGTATTGCAAATCAATGTAAAGAAAGAGACCAGATAAGATCTGAATTAGAATGCGGATGAGTACCATTAATGAGGTAAGAGTAGAGATGACCTGAGTAAGAAAGAACATTTTATTCTTCTTGTTTATATAAAATAAACTTTGAAATTCTATGGCAATTCTATTAGGTTGCGACTGCTGATCAAATGGCTCGATACCACTCTTGTGGCGACCCAACCCTAGGGCACCCGAGAGGACCTCCAGGACCAAACCTAGGGCGTCCCTTAGGACCTCCCAGGAGATCGGGTGGCACCTCCGAGGCTCGGGTAGGATCTGCCCGGTAGTACCCATCGAGACCTGTCAAGACCACTCTGGATTACCAGCAGAGGAAGTGGGAGTCCCAGAGATCCCCAACCGCCACGGCCAACCACAGAGAGGTCGCGGGACTGACTCGAGGAGGTCGTGAGGCTTGGGGATCACTCTGTGATTCCCAGCGTGGTGAGCTAGTCCCAAGGATCTTAAGCTAGCTCTTCACAAACAAACAAGAATGGTAACATCCACGTCAAAGACTTTATTTACAACATAACCAAGGAGTTGTTTACAAAAGGTGGCCTTGGGCCAAAAGGCAAGCTTACAAAGAGCAAAACAGAGGTCCATCCACTATACCATGAGCAAAATGGTGGAGGGCACAACCTACTCGTCTGGTCCTCCTCTTCTCATTGTTGTCTTCTCGATAAGATTTTGCATTGAGCAAGAGTGAGCACTACCACTTGTGCTTTCATAAGTCACACCAAGTGGGTTAATGAAATGACATGCATACATGGATATACAACGAGGGCATAATATGGTTGCTTTGCATAAAGCCAAGTTTCTTTTAATTACAATTACTAAGTTCCAAGCGGTGTTTAATAAAAAAAATCCATTTTATAAATTTGATTTTCAGGTTGGATAGCATTCATCAATAAATTGGTGAAGGATACCTCTGCACAAGGCTCCCTGCCCAAACCCATGGGATAGAAATCCCAAAAGCAGTTTATTACACATTTTAGAAACACAAAACCAAGGTAACCTCATTGA
Source organism: Phyllostachys edulis (assembly GCA_036346405.1). Taxonomy (NCBI): domain Eukaryota; kingdom Viridiplantae; phylum Streptophyta; class Magnoliopsida; order Poales; family Poaceae; genus Phyllostachys; species Phyllostachys edulis. Next base: position 103,891,989 of record CM070562.1, on the reverse strand, counting down.
GCCCTGCAAATTTAAAAAGTATGGATGCAAGGAGATCATCGGGACATCCAATTACGGATATTGTCGATAGGTAATTGGACATCGCTATATTCGAGAAAGTGGCGTGGGCCGTGGTATTCCATTTGGGAAGTGGCATCATGTATCGACAACTAACCATTCTTGAGTATGTAATCGTCTTTAAACCCAACAAGAACACCAAGCAACCATTCTCACATTTCAAAAAATTCTCAACTTGTTGCTTGGTGTTCTTGTTGGGTTTAAAACGATTACATGCTTAAGAATTGTTGGTCTGGCGATAGATGATGCCACTTCCCCGAATACTACTTGGCGCATCCATCGCCACTTCAACACATATGTGTGTGTGTGTATAGTAATAATTCAACATATAATTAATATAGTAACTTCACCTCCAAAATTTTTAATTTTTTAATTTTGGAATTTTCATATGACCAAACAGCGTGGCCAGTCACTTACAAAAAGATTAAAAAAAGTAGAAACCTATAAATAAACAAAGTTTTTCTAGTGGCGGAGGTAGGCTGCTATCTCCGTCTTCAATACTTCGTGGCGGCGTCGAGGCGGGCGGTTCGCGATCGAGCAGAAACACGAAATCGTCCACCCATCGATGCGCTCGTTCGAGTGTCTCCCGAAGACCCTCGGACTGTTGAACCAAGAAGAATTGAGCCCATATTCTCTCTTCCTTGCTTGAGGGGTCTCGGCACAGTCGACTCGGTCGTCTGCCGCCTCGATCTGTGATCAAGTGACAAGCCTTTTGGAGGCGTGCAGCGTCATTTTGGAGGACCACGTCGATGACACAGTAAACTCACCAAAAGTGGGAGATCACCCGGAAGACACGGCGGAGGAGGATGTCAAGACGGCGGAAGGTGGCCGTCATCTGCTCCGGCAAATTCTCGGACAGAGGAGTGAAGACACTGTTGAAACAATGTTCTTCCCCAGCACGGTTCAACGTACAGCGAGAGAGGTGCTCGTACAGTGAGGCCAGGTAGGCCATCAATGCCGGCGACAAGGAAACAGAAGAGGCAGTCATTTCTGTTTTTTTGTATAAGTAGGGATGATCATCTTCGATGGCGGATGATCATTTTTATAAAACAAGGAATAAATTTGGAGCGTGAGACTAAGAGACGCATCGGGGAGCCAAAAGCGGTATTGATGCGACGAATTGAGACGCATCGGCGACGAAGAAACTCATCGGGCTTCAACTGGGAGCTGTAGCGATATTATCATGGACGGTTATAATAAAAACCGTTTGTGATATGTAGTAATATCACATACGGTTATTGTTAAGAACCATCTGTGATGTTTCACAGACGGTTCTTTATTGAAAACCGTCTGTGATATGTAGAATTATCACATGCGGTTATTAACAATAACAAATGCGTGATAAGTCCTGATGGTTTTAGCTATGAACCGCTCGTGATATTACCTCTTCCTGAGCGGTTTTTAGCGCGGCCCGATAACCTGAGCGGTCTCTAAACCAAAAGCATGCGTGATTGCATATATCTGAGCGGTTTTGGTCAACCAAATGTGATGGCGTCGATATTAGCATTTTTGTAGTAGTGAAGTTACTCATCGCTATGACACATTGTGCTGGCCCCGAACTCTAAAAGCATGTATCATCAGCACTAATGATAGTTAATAGATCTCTAAAAAATGTAACATGTTCAAAATTCGTGAAGGGTGTATGGTTGTTCAATTTCATAAAACTGAATTCTCAAAAATTAGAACAAGATAATCAATAGCAGAAATTCAATTGCATTGACCATCTTGTCCAATATCAGGTGGAGATTCTTCTATCATAGCTACATGTTCCTCATTGTTTTCCTAATAGGTATCACATTCTTTTGTTTCGACTTTGCAGTTTACCGAGTTCAATATATACTTTACATATTCTAGAGGCATGAAATGATAGCAGAGAAGTTGTTAAAAATGGAAGATCTTACACTCTAGCAGAGCAGATAATTGAAGAGAATGTAAATGAAGAAATATAATGGGAACATGCTAAAAACCATGGTAAGGGTGCATTAGCATGAGACCGTAGTGACATAACAAAGATGAAGGTACAACTAACAAATTGAGGCCCATGAACAAGTATTAATGATGACTGATTGTGCACATTAGAACTTTAGGAATGAAGTTGGATGTAAGGAAAAAAGTAGTTGAAGTAACACAGGTAGGATGCATGGCCATTTTATAAGAAACTAAAAGTAACACAATGAATTTCAATAAGAATTTCATAGAACAAGATAGGTCAAGCCTAATAAACAAAGTGAACCAACTCTAATGATAAACAGAAAATGAAAGATCGTATGATCATCATATGACACTGCAAAGCATGAAGAGAGCAAATTCAATGTATGAAAAAGAAATCGTTAGATCTCCTCAAGAATCTCTAACTTTACTCCTCAAGAATTTCTAACTTTATTTTGCTGTTCTCTCCCTTCCCTTCCGTCATATCTTTCATACAAAAGCAGGCTCAAAGTTTTATAGGCTTGTTAGGTCTATTGAATATAAGTAATGCAGTGGCTCAGAATGTCTAACTAAAGGTAGTCTGAATTGTAGAAGCTCGAAAACTCACTACTACAAAGAAGGCTATATTGGACGCCTCATCAATGACGGTTCTCCAGAATCCGCCAGTGTTGTAATTATCACAGACGGTTTTACAAGCGTGACCATCTATATTACTAGTGATGGCTAGAACCATCTGTGATACATAATTATCACAGACGGTTTTTCATAAGAACTGTCTATGATAATTGCAGATGTTCACAGATGGTTTTTAATTCGAACCGTCTGTGATAATTCACAGACGGTTCTTAACAAGCACCATCTGTGCTAATTGCGAACATCACGAGCGGTTTTTAATACAGATAAATGCGTGATAATTCACAGACGGTTCTTAATAAAGAACTGTTTGTGATAATTTTGTATCACAGACGGTTTGTGGTTGGAAGTATCTGTGATATGTACTCTGTTATTAAATGCTTGGCCCATCCTGACAGATCTGTCTGTAGAGTGATACCGCACGAAAAAGCCTTCTTCGGGACAAGCGATTTGGAGCGTTTGGTGGAAGCATACCGTAGATTTGCAAGTGTGCTTGTAGATCTATTTGTTCTTGGTGATCTAAGGTTAGTATTTGCTTCTAATTATATGCATTATAATCAAGAGAGATGATAGCTAGGTTTAGATCCAGCTTGGTAGTTTGCTCCAATTTAATAATGGGTCTCACTACTCCTAGTCTACTTCAATATATTCTTGCTTGATATATATATTGCTTCATGAATAATACATAGCTAACTACTTTAGATGGACAATTTAAAGTGGATAATATGTGTAAGTGTAATGGTTAGCTAGCTATAGGAGCATTAATCTAATTTAACACTAATTTGTTACATACGTTAGCATAGATGGATCGAAACTAGATGTACGTTGAGAACCATGTGAGTGTTGAGTACATTGATGGCGTGTCTGCTTTAGAAGAGCCGCCGAGCAGGATATATTGAAGAAGGGGATGAAATTTATGTACTATCCATGCATTAATTACGATAATATGAAGATGTTTACCAACTCAGCGCAGATCGAAGCGCACTTGATTCGAAGAGGTTTCAAAAAGGGGTATCCATGTTGGACCAGTCACGGTGAAAAACAGATTATACAGGAAGGTAGTAACATCGTAGAGGGAGACAGCGATATGCCGGATATGGACTGTGCTTTCGATGAGGATATGTCACACGATGACAATCTAGATCAGATGATACGCGATGCAAAAGGGAACAATAGTGAGAGCGAGTTTGGTAAATTCAAGGGCTTGATGGAGGACTCGGAGAAACCTTTGTTCCCGGGCTGTAAGCCAGAATGCACAAGGTTGTCATCCGTGTTTGAACTGCTGAAATTGAAGGCAAGCAATGCTTGGTCCGACAAGAGTTTCACGGTGTTGTCAGGTCTCCTAGCGAACATCCGTCCGGAGGGAAATGTATTGCTCTGAACCATCTACCAAGCCAAGAAGGTTCTTTATCCATTGGGAATGGAAGTAGAAAGAATACATGTATATCCGAGCGATTGTATCCTCTACCATAAAGAGTATGCAAACATGCATGTGTGTCCGGTGTGCAAAGCATCCGATACAAGCGTAAGAATCACTCCGATGACGGCGAGGGCATCGAGGTTAAGTAAGGACCTATTGCTAAGGTGTTGTGGTTTCTGCCTGTAATTCCCCGTTTGAAGAGTTTATTTGCAAACCAAAAGGAGGCAAGATTGCTGTGTTAGCACTCGGAGGAGCGTAAGAAAGATGGAAAGCTAAGACACCCTACTGATTCTGCCCAGTGGAGAAACTTCGAAGACTTTGGTGCGGAACCAAGGAATATAAGGTTTGGGTTGAGTATAGATGGAATGAATCCTTTCGGTAACATGAGCATCCGACATAGCACCTAGCCCGTGAATCTATGTATGTACAACCTTCCTCCTTGGCTATGTATGAAGCGGAAGTACATTTTGATGTCACTACTTATCTAAAAGCCAAAACAACCCGAGAACGATATTGATATGTACCTAACACTATTGTTGGAAGATCTTGGGACACTGTGGAACGAAGGGGTACAGGTATGGGATGCGTACAAACGAGAGAACTTCACTTTACACGCCATATTGTTCTGCACCATCAATGATTTTCTTGCCCCTGGTAACTTGTCAAGGCTGAGTACAAATGGAGCCAAAGCCTGTCCGCACTGCTTAGATGATACCGAGAGTGCGTGGCTGAACAACTTATGCAAAACTGTGTACACATATCACCGTAGGTTCCTTCCCAAGTATCACCTATACCGTAAGATGAAAAAACAATTCGACGGAAATAAGGAGGACAGTTTAGCTCTAAGGGCTCTTAAAGGAAAGTGGTCTATGATATGGTTAAGAATATCGATGTTGTTCTTGGAAAGGGACGTAAATTGAGGACCCATCAGAAGAACATCTGGAAGAAGCGATTATTTTTTTGAGACTTATCTTATTGGGAGCACTTAGAAGTTCACCACTACATCAATGTCATGCACATGAAGAAGAATGTATGTGATAGCTTGATTGATCTCTTACTGAACATTCATGACAAAACAAAGGAGGATATCAACGTATGACATGACTTGGTTGATATGAACATAAGGACCGAGTTAGCACCGAAAGAAACCGATAAAGGCTGAACATATCTTCCCCTAACTTGCTACACTCTATCCAAGGTCAAGAGAAATGAACTGTGTAGAGCTTGCATGGTGTGAAAGTTCTGTCCGGTTACTCCGCCAGCATGAAGAAACTTGTTTCTATGAAAGATTTGAAATTAATTGGTATGAAGTCTCATGATTGTCTTGTGTTGATGACACAAATGCTTCCTGTTCTAATTAGAATTATTTTACCGAACAAGATCCGAGTGGCAATCATGAGGATGTATTATTTCTTTAACTCAATTGCTTAGAAGGTCATCGATCCCGATGGGCTAGATGCTCTGTAGGCCGAGGTGGTGATGACTCTATGTCATCTTGAGATATATGTCCCTCCGTCATTTTTCGATATCATGGTCCATCTCATTGTTCACCTTGTGAAAGAGATAAAGATATATGACCCTATGTTCCTACGTCATATGTACCTGTTCAAGAGGTACATGGGAATTCTCAAGTCCTATGTACGAAATCGATCTCGGTCGGAGGGCATCATCATCGAAGGTTACGCAACCGAAGTGGTCATTGAGTTCTGCGTCGACTACATGGCTTAGGTGGAACCAATAGGCGTGCCTCTATCTCGTCATGAGGGGAGGCTAGAGGGTATCGAGACCATCGGAAGGAAAACAATCACTCCCGATCTGGATACGTATACTCAAGCCCATTTCATGGTCTTGCAATACATGAATGAAGTGTCCCCATACATCGACGGGCACAAAGACATGGTATGCCAACAAAATCCAGGCCGATTGGAGGTTTGGACCACAAGAGAGCACAACTGTCGGTTCAACGAATGGTTAAAGGTGCGATTCACTAGGAGGTCATCAAGTGATGATATGCTACGATGGTTGGCAAAATATTCAAAATTTACAATTATGACATGGCAAGGATACAACATAAATGAGTACACATTTTATACGACAGCTCAGGATAGGAAGAGTACAGTCCAGAACAGCGGTGTCTGCATAGATGTGTTTCATGAGCAGTTCAATACCACTGGGCCAAACATAATGAAACGTGGGTTGAACTCCTACTATCAGTTCATAGAGGAGATTTAGGAGCTCGACTATGTACTTTTCAAGATCCCCCTGTTTCGGTGTCATTGGGTCAAACTTCCACAGGGTGTGAAGGTCGACAAATACGATGTCACTACTGTGGACCTCGAACGTGTCGGATACAAGGATGAACCATTCGTACTTGCTAAGTAAGTTGTTCAAGTTTTTTATGTAATGGACCCGACAAATAAGAACCCTCATGTAGTTTTTCATGGAAAAAGAAGGATTGTCGGAGTTAAGAATGTCGTGTATGAGGAAGAGTACAATCAATTTGACGAGTTGTCTCCTTTCAAAGACGGCATCAGGCTCAAGGAAGAACCCAGTGAGAAAGCTAGCTATATGCATGTTGATCATCGTGAATGGCTATTTTTTAAAAGGAAATAGCCAAGTGGAATGATCCCACACGGTGAACACATATTTGGAAATTGTTCCATTGTAATTAAGAAACTCAGTATGTAATTAAGAAATTATTCTATTGTAATTGATTCAGTAATTAAGAAAATATTCCATCTGTGATTGTATCTACTTTCTTGTTTTCAGAGGGCGTGGCTAATATTTCCTGAGGCTAGCCGAAAAATAGAATATTTTTTAGCTATAGAAGGAACTATCACAGGCGGTGTAGTAGAACAAATCGTCTGTGATATATATCACAGATGGTTCTAAAATAGAACCGTCTGTGATATGGTCGCATACCACAGACTGTTTTAAAATAAAACCGTCTATGATATGGTCGCATATCACAGACGGTTCTGGAATAGAACTGTTTGTGATGGTTCTTTAAGAGAACCGTCTGTGATATCCCTTTATTAGTAGGGTATCGCTAGGGCTTGTGCTCTTACTCCTCACTCGCCCGTCCCCCTCCCCACTCGAGCGTCCCCGACCTCGAAGACGCCGCCCCCGACCTCGACGCTGCCGACCCCCGTACCCAACATTAAGAGATTTAGATGCTTGCTTTCTCACCTTCCATCGACTTTCAACTTGCTCAGAACCAGGTAATTACATAATATTTTGATTTTATAGAGGATCGTAAGTTGAGATTGTCTACTAATGCTAGCTTCACTAATCACTATCTGCTGGTAGTGTTCAAAATTGGTGTCCCAAATACTATTGTGTTTTTTTTCTCAAAAACTATGTGATACCAGCTTCCATCCCTATGCTGTGTTCATTGTACATTTGGTTATCCAATTTAGCAGACACCTAGGGACACATACATTGTTGACATGCAAGAAATATTCTACATCAAGTATGTTTTTTGTTTTTTCTAGTGCCCCTTCTGTAAATCAGCTAGGATTTGAAGTCAGTGAACTTCAGAAAATTTAGTTGAAGAAACTGTTATTGCGTTTGGATAGTAAACTTTGTTAGTCGTATTCTGGAATGCTTGACAACATCATTTTCCTTATGCTAACGCTAGAGGTGTCGTTAGACAAGTGCCAGTCGCATGTAACATATATATAGAAAAGGCTTTTATGGAAAGTGGACTTTAAAGATTTATTTTCCTTACTTTTTGAGTTGTGTTAAGGCAGTAGTGCTGATTTTACTGATTGTTGCATTTTTCCTGCATGTACATACATATTTTGGATCATGCTTTGAACAACTTGGAAAAAATGATAAGCAAAGTAGCGATTATATGAGTTTTGCTATCTGAGTAGTAGAAATCATTCAGCTTTTGGCTGGTTCTTAGCTACCATGGTAACTAGTCTATTGGCTAGTACCATGTTGGTTGCTTTTGTAACCAAGGATTCAAAAATTGGAAACGAAAAAATATCGGACCCCCTCTGGTACCGGTTACCGGTTTTAAACTGATCAAATTTCATCAAATAAAATTAAACTCAAATTTTAAATTTGGTCGGTTTTCAGTCGATTACTGCCCAGAATTATTGTTCATCAATTTAAATTCAAAATTCAAATATAATTTTTTTTGGACTGATATGTTTTTACCGTCTCACCTGGTACGACCGATAAAAGTAAAAATATTGATCCGCACAAATCCTTCATAGCACTTACAAAATTGATATGTCACAATACTTAAAAGTTGGGGCTAAGGACTAGTGTTAATTATTTAATTGTGGGGGCTTGGGGCCAAGGTTTTGTGTTAATTATTTAAACTCACCAAATCAAGACTATCAAATGTTCATCTCTCCTTCATTCATGTTTCTTTTATGTTACAAAGTTTATTGTGGGGAGGGCATCTGTTGATTTCTTCCTATGTTGAGTTGCATTACATTCCTAGTTTTAGACAAGAAAATTATCAACCAAGAAAAATTTATTTTGTTTTTTGCTGAAAAGTTTCCATAGATAGCAAGTAAGCGAGATGGCGTCCGCACAGTCTTTGCCACCGTCATCGATGTCGCCAAGTGCATATGGCGCTCCGATGAAAGGGGTACCTAAGCGAGATAGCAGAGGAATATCGAAAAGGCTTGAGGGCCGAATGACCATCATGGAGGTCACTCCTGTTGGGGTCCCTCTGCATCCCAAGAAAGCAACGACAACATTTCGGACCACCTGCAGGGGGACGGGTCCCCATCACTATACCAAGCTAGAAGTTTATGATAAGAGAAGAGAAATAACTGCTGTGGGATGAAATTTCAAGGTCGTTCGAGATCTCAACAGAGGTCCAGGGGCTCATGTGACGGCGGACGTTCCTTGAGATGGGAAAAGCGTGAAAGACCTTCAAGAGCATGCTTGTCACGGAGTACGTGAACAAGGATCGGATGCCCTTCACGAAGTATCCTTTCGTGTCGCCGGATACATGGGATGCCTTTGTGCGGATGAAGACGATGGCCGAATTTTAGGAGCAAAGTGCGGCGCATAAGGTTATCCAAATACAAAACACTCACCCCCACAAACTTGGCACTGCTGGGTACGCGGGTAAAATCCCGCAATAGAGGAGGGAGGGTGAGGAGGCAATCCGGTCAGAGGCCTCTCGACCATTTGCCAGGATCATAGATGAGCACACCCAAAACTAGTTAAGAGCGAGGTCATCAACCATGTCTTCGGGCGCCATCTCTTTTATGAACCCGACAGACGAGGAAGTGTTCCAACGTCTAGTAAGATATGTTGAACTACCTAGATGTTGATAAGTCTATAACTTCATAGGGTCTAAAATAACATGATAGCCTCTTGCAACAAACATTGAATACTGAATCTTCCCAAGGCTCCTTCGAAGCAGTTAGGGAGAGAGATATACTATCCACGGCCCTGAGAAACAAGGAGCACCTAGGTCGCACGTTATGTAACTCGGAGGCAGGGATTCCCACACGACTCTGAGGCGTATAGGAGTAGGAAGAGATTCAAGGCCGAGTATGAGGAACGGTTGAAAGAGGAGATTCGTGCAGAATTTCGAGGATAGATAGCATCATTGGAGGAAAAAAATAATCAAGTCCTCAACCAGTCGCAAGCCGCCTCCGTTATTTTGGGAGCCAGTCCCCCTCAATGTCGGAGTAGCTACGCATCCACGCCACTTTCTGAACATAGCAATGTCCAATTACCTATCGACGACATCTAGATAATATACATATCTGGAATGCTACATAGATAGACCTGTTGGACGCCTTAGCTAATCGTGTATCATTATGTAGGAGCCCACGCCGTCCAACCTCAGAGTCAGGATTGTTGGCTCCATTCCCGTTGAGGCTGGGCGGGGATGGCGTATCTATGCCCGCTAGGGACGCTGGTGCTCGGGGCCCAACTAGGGACCGGTTTTGTGAAGGTCCAGGTGGACATGGTACATGACGTTTTCTAGGCTGTCCCACTGGAGAAGCCGCCAAATGACGAGATGATGACACTACGGGATGCCGTCCACACATTCGTCTAGTGGCCCAAGAGGGACATCGTCCTGGGCCCTTCCGTACCGGCATCTACCTAGCATGAACAGTTGGCCTATCCACAGGACCATCTAGAGCATGCGGCCTCTCTGACCCTCCCTTCGATGTCCCCATGTGCACCTGATCCGCATCGACAGGCCACCATATCAGCTCCCATGAAGACCACACCGAGCATACACGAACAACGTGCCCATTTGTCTCCCGTGAAGAACACATACTAGCGTGTCAGCAAGACCAAATCGAAGAAAATCAAGGTGCCTCAAAAGCGCTGGACATTCTCGCTAGGAAAGCTGTTGGTCCCGGATACGCTCTTAGTCAGCCTTGGAATGGGTGCCGCTAGTTTGCATGCATGGTACATGGGAAAGACCAACAAGCGAGGACACAACGCCCTACAGGTTTCACCATTAAGTACATGGAGGGGCATTTTCTGCACGAACCCGACTTCTTCGCAGTGGGCTTCAACGACTTGTTCGATCTCTTCAACCTCGACGCCTTACTTTTAAGATGCTGAACACTATAAGTGTGTACAATTACAGTCTACATTCATGTAATACCGATAAATGCTATAACTCCTTGCTTATGTATAGACACATGATCCTAGAAACCAAACAAAGAAAACCGATTAGTTTTCTCGACCCACACTTGATCTCTGAGAAATGCATCAACGACAATGCATCATACGTTGAGGATTATGTAACAACGGGAATGCATGCTCACAATGACAAGGAGTACATACTTGTAACCTACAACTAGGGGTAAGTGCTTCACTCATTGCTATACTCATTGATTTGTACTTCATATATAACACGAACTTAGTTTTAAGGACTATGATGGCATATATGTGTAGGTGGCACTGGATTCTAACTGAGATTGTACCAAAGTGGAACAATGTAATATACCTTGATTCTCTAATCAAGAGCCAGCACGACTTCACACTTGTGCAACAATTAATCGATAGGTAAACTTATTTCATCTATAAATAACTCTATGTACCCTTCGTTTGCAATGGCTGAGGCTAACTTTTTCGAATCACGTAGGTCATTCGCCGCGTACATTAACAAAAGAGGGAGACACGTGGAAGGGAACACCACACTGCTACATGTGATGCAATTTTCGGTACCCGCTAGTACACAGTAATCCTATATCACACTTCGTAATGATGCTTCTTAAGCTGAACAAACCTATGTATATAATTCTATTCTTGCAATGCTACCAACAGCTATAAGGCAACGTATGTGGGTTCTATGTTTGCCGCCATATGCAAGAAATCATGGGTGGTAGGCCCAAGGATCCATAGGTTTGTCAATCTTACAATAATTATGTCCTACTTATCAATTAATATATAGAAGTGGTTACGACTTTACTCTTCCTAGTAACAGGGCATCAACATCTATTTAAGTACAGTCCAAATGAATGAACTCTCCGAAATTCGAGGACGACTCGCCACCTTCTTAAGGACGGAGGTCATTGACCCAAAAGGAGAGTTTCATGTGGTCAAGATTGAATAAAATTTTTAGTGACAAACAATATTTTCTTACTGTATCTGTAAACATGTTGTAAAAATATTATAACAATTCATCTATAATCAATCTGTAAATTTGTTTATCTGTGATATATATGTGTATCTGTGATCAATATATGTGTATATGTGATATATCTATGTATTTGTGTATTTGCTTGTATCTGTTATCTGCATATTGTTTTCGGAGGGCATGGCTAGCATTTCATGAGGCTAGCCGAAAAACAGAAAAATTTCTATATATCACAGATGATTTTGTGGTATAAACCGTATGTGAACGTCTACTATCACAGACGATTTTGTGCAGCAACCATATGTGATATGTAGCCCGTCCTGAGCGGTTGGTAAACTCTGAAATGCTGTGATGGCGACATATCCTGAGCGGTTTTGTGTTCAAGTAAATGCGTGATAGTTGGCGTTCCTGACGATTATTATCTGAACCGTCTGTGTTGTGACTTATCATAGACAACTCAAAAACCATTTGTGGTAATCGTCTGTTATCACAGATATAATAAATTAGACAGTTCTAAAACCGTTTGTGATGAGGGTTTAGAACCGTCTGTGATGACCCTCTATGTGGTAGTGACTATTGCATAGTATAAATGCAATAGTTAAGCCTAAGTAAGATGAGCCCCTTCAATTTTGAGCACACAAGGGGAAAAACATCAAGAATTTAGTTAAGTGATCTAGATTAGCAATTAGTCAAACTGTAAAACCTTTTTTTGAAGTTAACGTCCTACTGCTGCCACACCTAAATATGAGTTGTGAGTATCATGCAACTATTTGTTAAATAAGGAGCTTTATGAGAAACAACCACTAAGAAACAATAATTCATATGCAGAATTCATAGCGCAAGAATGATATTGGCAAGTTTCGATCACTTTCCAAAGCTTATAAGTAAATTCTGAAATTCTGAGTGGAAAAGACTTAACATTAGCTGGATTATGTGTGCATACCTAATCAGAATTTCGTCCATGAGAGCTCTGATCAATGGTAGGTTCTTGGTGGGATGAGAATTGCATGTGTACATTCCTTCCCCTAAAGTGACATAAAAGGGTCAACACACGTGCGGAAAGGAGCAATCACATACCAAATGAGATATGAAAAGTGAATGAAAGAAGTACGGTTACGTTTTAGGTAAACAAGAATGTAACACATAAGCACACTGCATTATTATCTGTTGAATATAAAGAAAGCACAATGCAAAAGCCCAAACCCTCTCGGTGTCCATAAATCTCATTAATCATGCATGCATTATCCGGAACAAGCCATAACTATGCAGCAGACAACATTGCAAAACCTAAATTAAATATCTACTTTTCTAGAGCCCCTCGCATCCAAAAATCATCATAGCCAAGAAACATATTACCTTAGGGCATCTCCAATAGTATATTTATTGTTGTCTCTTAGCTATACCACGTTAATAAGATCCTACGTGGAGGAGAGAGAGAGAGAGAGAGAGAGGTCGTCTCTTCCCGAAGAGACTACTGTGCACGCGAAACAAGACATGATACATTAATCCACTCTAGTTGACATGTAGGCCCGATATAAAGAAAAATTATAAAATATAAATATTGGAGAGTGTGCTAGAGAATATCTATTGGAGATGTTATCTCTAAAGATGATATAGCATATGCTAGAGACAGTAGGTTGGACACTACTGTAGTATTGCACCAAGCTCATGGAAGCATGCATGTCTTGCATGTGGAGAAGAGCCAGCACCACCAAAACCACCAAAGCGACCACAACACAACAATATCAACACCACATCTGCTTAATGGCTAAAAAGCACACCAGCCAACAACGAAGTAGCATCCATAGCAGGCATTGTAACCTTAAATTCAAATTTGGACTACAAAGGAAGACAAAAAAACATTTTGCGGCACTAACCTACCTAAGCTAAAATCATCTGATGAAAGGCTCAGGAGAAGAGAGCTACGGCGGCGGTGGCATGCCTTGTCGGTAGCGGCGGTGAAGGATGAGCGAAGGATGGGGGAGCGAGGCAGTGACCTCGGCGGCGGGCGTAGGGAGATGGGAGGAGCCTTGACAGGGGTAGTGGCGATGCCGTGGTGGAGCCATGGAGGGGAGCGAGCACGAGGGGAGAAGGCCACCGTGGGGAAGGAGAGGGAGGAGCCGTGGGCGAGCAGAGCGGCAGTGGTGCCTAGGTTAGGAGAGGCGGTAGGGAGAAGGGGATCCTATCGCGGCGGGGTAGGGGGGAGGAGGGACGAGGGTGCGGGCGAGGTAGCTACCTCAGCGACGAGCGTAGGGAGATGGGAAGCACCTTGACCAGGGGCGGCCGGCGGCGCCTAGGTGGAGCCATGGAGGGGAGCGAGCACGAGGGGAGGAGGCGGCGTCAGCGCGCGTGAGAGGAGGAGGCGACCGTGGGGGAGGAGAGGGAGGAATGAGGGCGAGGGGAGGTGGCGATGCCTAGGTCAGGAAAGCGGTAGGGAGAAAGGGGCTAAATCGCGACGGCGACGGGGAGGGAAGCGGGCAACTGCGGCGCGCGGGAGGGAGAAAGGGGCTGAATCGCGACGGTGATGGGGGAGGGAAGTTGGCGACTGTGGTGCGCGGGGGGAACCCTAGGGTTAGGGGTGTGGAGGTGGGGCAAACAGATCTGGGCCGTCCGTGCCAAAGGTGCGATCCAATGGCTTTGTGCCCGCCCAATTTTGTAGTACGATCACGATCCAGCTAACGGACATCGAAACGGACCTTGACGCAATTTCAAAAACTACAGGGGCTTTTTTGCAAAATAGGTGACGTGATTCTCCCAGGACTTGCATATTCTTTCCCCTTTAGATAAGGGAGGAATGAGCGAAATGGGCCAACATCGACCCGATAGGCTAAGCGTGACTGCCCAAACCCGAGGCTATCGTCTTGTGCTTGGGTTTGCTTACGCTCATGGGTCAGATGGCAAACAAGACCCGACTAAGTAATGTGAGCTAGTATGCGGTACTTTAATGGGACCGTGCCGGCCATTTAGCCACCAGTATTGTAATTCTATTCTTTTTTAACGTATAAAGAAGGACACACGCACTCACACATACATCCCACTAGCACACGTCTAACTTTAGAGAGGAGGTCTAAATGTTATAGAGCGCTGACACACGCTTTGACCACTCACCGTATCTACGTGTAGATATACTGTTCCTTGTACCTGGCCCGAGGGAAATCAGTAGGAAATCCTCCCGGATCGAACTCGGTACCGGCGTGTTCGTAGCACCTGAACCCACCACTGAGATATCGCTCAGTTCCTTATTTGACTCTATTCATGATGCGCGCGTTTTTGCGATTATGTTGAAATCTAACCTAACACCAATAGGTAGCGCGTATTATTCCTTTCATGTATAATCACATTACGGAGAAAAGCCTTCCGAGTTCCAAACAAATTAACACGAACTCCGCATGTCATTAGAGGCAGCGTTTTGCTTTCTGCCACTTGAGTATAATTACTGTCCGCGTTTTCGTTCTACCTTTTCTGCTCAAACTTTTGCAAGTAGGCCTATATATAATATATACGGCATAAAACAAATTCTATATGATCGAAGCAATTCATACAAATATAACACATCTCTTGAACAACTCTAGATCTTACAGTTGCATCAAGTAGTATTGTAGTACAGTTTACAACTCTGCATCCATGTAACTTTTTTTAGACGATCTCTTTATTTGAAGGAAGCAATACGACTCAGAAGAAGAACACCGATACCGTATATCCTTTCCCACAAAGACTAGGCCCATGTATTATAGGCCTCGGCCCAATACAGATTGAGCTTAAACCAACTAGTCACCTTGTCGCCGGCTCGCCGCCAGAACCCGCCGTCCAGGTCACCACCTCTTAGTCATTTCCCCAAAATAATTTCACAAATCGAACCAAACCCTATCTTCTCCTCTTCGATTCCCGATCACCACCCGGCGACTCGCCGGAACCCTAGCCCTAGATTCACGGCTCTCCGGCGTATTAGCTATGGCGAGCCTTAAGGAGCTCCTCCCGGTCCCGAAGACGTCGGCGTCCACGTTCTACGACCACAGCAACGATCCATGGTTCAAGGAGCGCTACGGAGGCGAGTCCGCGCAGTCCGCCGCGGCGGCGGCGAAACCAGCGGCCGCCGCCAAGCCCGTGCCTCCGTACGGGAAGCGGGGAGGCTTCGTGCCGCGGCGGCCGGAGGACTTCGGCGACGGCGGCGCCTTCCCCGAGATCCACGTCGCGCAGTACCCGCTCGGCATGGGCCGCCGCGACGAGAAGGGCGGATCCAAGATCCTCGCGCTCACCGTCGACGCGCACGGGAGCATCGCCTTCGACGCCGTCGTGAAGCAGGGAGAGAACGCCTCCAAGATCGTATACTCCAAGCACAGCGACATCGTGCCCAAGATCGCCACGGTCGACTCGGAAGCAGTCGATGACGAGGAGTACCAGAAACAGATCGAGGAAACCACCGAGCGAACGAAAGCCGCCTTGGAGAAGGTTGTCAATGTTCGACTCTCCGCCGCCCAGCCCAAGAACGTGCCGACACATGATTCGGAATCGAAGTTTATTAAGTATAAGCCGTCACAGCAGTCGGCGGCCTTTAATTCAGGTGCCAAGGAGAGGATTATTAGGATGTCAGAGATAGCTGTGGATCCTCTCGAGCCACCAAAATTCAAGCACAAGCGAGTGCCCCGTGCGTCTGGGTCACCGCCTGTGCCGGTCATGCACTCACCACCACGGCCGGTGACAGTGAAGGACCAGCAGGATTGGAAGATTCCACCATGCATTTCAAATTGGAAAAATCCTAAGGGTTACACGATTCCACTTGATAAGAGGTTGGCAGCTGACGGGAGGGGGCTGCAGGAGGTTCAAATTAATGATAACTTTGCAAAGCTTTCGGAATCATTGTATGTGGCAGAGCAGAAGGCGAGGGAGGCAGTACAGATGCGCTCCAAGGTGCAGAGGGAACTGATGCTAAAGGATAAGGAGAGGAAGGAGCAAGAGCTGAGGGCACTTGCACAGAAGGCACGCATGGAGAGGTCTGGTGTCGCACCTGCACCTGCGGGTGTGCCTGCTGGTGGTGGGAGGGCTGTGGTTGATGATGGCGATGGAGATATGGATTTGGAGCAGCCACGTGAGCAGCGCAGGGAAACTAGAGAAGAGAGGGAGGCGAGGATTGAGCGTGATAGGATCCGTGAGGAGCGAAGGCGTGAGAGGGAGAGGGAGAGGAGGCTGGAGGCCAGGGATGCCGCAATGGGTAAGAAGAGTAAGCTCACTAGAGACAGGGATCGTGACATCAGTGAGAAGATTGCCCTGGGCATGGCAAGCACTGGAGGTGCGAAAGGTGGAGAGGTCATGTATGACCAGAGGCTCTTTAACCAGGACAAGGGAATGGACTCTGGGTTTGCTGCTGATGACCAGTACAACATCTACTCTAAGGGGCTCTTCACAGCACAGCCCACGCTGTCCACGCTTTACAGGCCCAAGAAGGATGGTGATTCTGATGTGTATGGTGATGCTGACGAGCAGCTGGAGAAGGTTATGAAGACCGATAGGTTCAAGCCTGACAAGGGATTTTCTGGTGCTTCAGAGAGGACTGGCAAGAGAGATAGACCTGTGGAGTTTGATAAGCAGGAGGAGAATGATCCCTTCGGTCTTGATCAGTTCTTGACTGAGGTGAAGAAGGGAAAGAAAGCTGTGGAGAAGATTGGAGGCGGAGGAACCATGAAGGCGAGTGCTGGGTCCTCAATGAGGGATGATTACGAGGGTGGAGGATCTGGGAGGTCCCGCATTAACTTTGAAAGAGGGCGTTGAGGTATTTGTTATGCATGTTATCCTCTGCAGGTTCTCAATGCATTGCCAAATATTATCCAGCAGGATATAAGAAAATGAACTTTCAGACAAGAAAGAACCTTATGTATGAGACTGAGTTTTTATGATACATCTGCCTGTTCTACTTTCAAGGGGCATGTGAAAGAGTGTACTTATTTAGATCCTGTGATGTTTTTGTGTTGTGTATCTTTTTATGACGGGATCTATGAACATTATTTATCCATATTCCATGGCCTCTTCTATGTTGTCTTACTTTTGTGCTGTATGAACTATGAAACCTAAATATATCTGGCTGAAATAATTACAGCTTTGGGATAGGCGTAAACCCCGTGATGTTTCACAAATTAATTCATTTCATGCCTTGGGTATCATAATGGTTGGATGGATTTCTGGTGTTGTGAAGATATCGTGTTTGTGTTCATTTGGGAGATGTGGATTCATTGTTCACGAATGTTTGAATGGGAATTCTCCTTGTAGTTATCTGCCGTGATGTTCCATTTTGTGTCTTTGCTTTTCTCGTTTGATATGTATACGGAGTGTTGATAACTCGAAACTCGTGGCTGAAGCTCTTTCTATCAAAATTGTTGATGGTTATTTGTAGTATTACAGTGTTGTCTTGTGTTTGCCATTCTCTTCAGTGATTTCTTTGTTCAGTGGAGTTGATGTCAAAGCCACCTAGCTCATTTTTGAGCTGCCCACAGGTTCAGGGAGTGCAATTAGAAGTTTATGGGAGTTCATTATGGATTGGCTTAATCTGTGTATCTCTACGCTTGTTGATTAGGTATATTGCAGTCACCAATATATTTTTGGTGATATTGTATCATACATATTAAGCAGTATTCGGAGTTAGTGTATATCTAGGCTTGTGTATATCTATGTGTGTTTTTTTGGCAGTACCAATATTCGGAGTAAACGAGTAATTCACCTACGAATACAATTTGTTGAGGTCAGATCGAGATATGCAATTTTACTGAGTTTAAGTTTTGCGTACTCACTAGTCCCTATCCTACTCACAGGAATGCACTCATATAGAAACTAGAGAAGTTTTTACTAGAAGGTTAAATTTGTTTATAGGAGAAGATTGTACTAGTTCTTTTTAGAGAAAAAAAAACTGTGATGCAGCCGAGTAATGAATTCTAAAGCGTAATGCTGTGCTTTATTTTCTGACGGGCCTGGTAAGGCCGAACAAGGAAACCGCGGGCCAAACGTAGATTGTTTGGCAGGCCGTCTTTTGTCAGTCAGGTCACAGCTTAGTCTTTCTTTTCTTTTCTTTTCCTTTTCTTTTCAGAAAGGTCACTAAAAACATAGAAACGAATCTGGAATTAAAAAAGAAGAGGAGACAATTCATCATGTCTTGAGGAATCTACTTTCCTATGATCCAAACGCATGGCCGCACAGAAAGCCGGAGAGGATTTCCTTTTACTGCTGACGAACAAGTAGGGTGCAGTCGGCCGGGGCTCCGCACGGAAAGCAGGACGACCAAGGACGCGTCTCATCGGCGAGCCAACTTGACTGCTACTCTGCTAGTTCCCTTCGCTCCTTTGTTCGGCTACAACAAGCACCCCACTTTGACACTTTCTCGCTCATGTCTGAACCAAAAGATTCTGATGCTACTTGTCTTCCAAGTGACCAAGAGAACCTCGATCTCACACTGAACCTAAACCGATGCCACTGCTGCTCGTAGCCGATCGAATCCATGAGAAAACCTATCTCTAAACTGTGCAATTTAGCAGTTGTACTCTTCTGCCAGAGTTTAAATGGACAGCCAGATCAAGTTCGAGCCCCCAGTTGTTTCGTTTTCTTTCTTTATCGAGACAGAAAATATTCGAGCTCCGAGCTGCTACAGGAGATTCCGGACGCATTAGTTCGTACGCATAACGTAGCAGTCCTTGCCATCACCAATTTGTCATACGAGCATATCATGACAGTATTTGAAAGCTACGTAACCCGGTCGCCATCACCCAAACGAATTAGACCAGCGAGCGAGCGAGAAAGAGAGAAGAAAAGACGGCACGAAATCACGAATGAATTGGCGACGGCCCACGGAGCACATCTATCCCAAGATTATATTCCGATTTGGTGTTGCTTGTTTGCGACTGCGGCCAGTTATATGTGCACTTTTGTTATTATTATAATTTCTAAAATAATAATTGAATCAATAACATCATATATACTAGACGTATTTGAAACTATAAATAGTAACATGATCATCAACTCAAATACACACACACTAATAAGACAAAGCCTAGAACAAGAACGATATTAACAGAAATATGCATCAACATCATCACATAACAAATATCTAGGAAGCAAGGCTTAGCCATATCAAATGATATAACCACGATTTATAGAGAATCGTTTTGACGAAGGTCGCGATAGAGTCTGATGCGAAGAAGACGATACGCAGAGGATGATAGAGAAGGAGGAAGCCGTGAGCAGTCGTGCGAACGCTTTCCAAAAACCAAATTCCCCTAACCCGTGTAGGATCACGAGGGACGTCGGCTTCAGAGACACTGCTCTCCCCACGTCAGTGCACGTCGAAGAAATGATAGAGTAGCCGAGGTTGCGTGGCACAGAGGAACAAGAGTCTCTATTCTGGGTACTGATCTATCTCTTTTTCTTTTATGAGAGAATAGTCCTCTCCTTCATATAGAACTAGTAGCAAACAAAAGAAATTGCCATCATTACTCCGTTTTAAATGCAGTTAAAGTGCGCCATATTCAGTTTCTAATTTATATGCATGGTTTTGTGGTGTAAAAAGAAGCTGCAACTCCACAGCCAATCGGATCCTTACCTTCCTTTTAAGTATAACCTTTAGCCACAAGCTGAGCCTTGTACTTTTCGATTGTATCCTCATACCTAAGTTTTTTCTTGAACACCCACTTGCATCCAATTGGCTTACAATCAAATGGACGATTGGTGACTTTTCAAGTTCTGTTAGCGATAATGGAATCCATTTCACTACGAATCGTATCCTTCTAGTACTCTGCACCAGGAGATGCATATACCTTTGAAATAGATTTGGAAACATCATCCACAAGGTACACAATACAGTCATCAGTAAAAGATTTTGCAATCCTTTGTCTCTTTTCTCTTTCGATGAGCTACAATATTGTCATCATCCTCACGAGCGTGTTCATGTGTGTGTTCAATATACTCAATTGGAGCGGTAGGTTCAGGAGTTAAATAATTTGCTTGATTAGAAGAGCTATGTGAATTCTTTCTAGGAAATATATTTTAAAAGAAAATAGCATCTCGGGATTCCATTATCATATTGATTGGCATGTCAAATATCTCCAGATTGAACTACTATAAACCTATAGCATGTACTATGATGAATATATCATGGACAGATCACAATCCACTGTTTTAAGTCTAAGTTTGTATTTTTTTAGTTATTGGAATATTGACTTTCGTCAAGCACCCTAAGTGCGCAAATACGAGAGTGATGGTTTTCTCTCTTTCTAACCTTCGTACGAAGTTACCTCACTATTTTAGAGAGAACTCTATTCAGGACAAGGTGAGAAAAGAGATTTCAACAGTGCCCACGTTTTACGCAACGGCAGCGGAGATTTCTCTGGTCTGCAGAATCTTCTCTGGCAACCCTAAACTCCAGTCTCCAGTTGATCCCTCGTGGTCTCCTCTAATGGCGGCGGCACTATTGCTTTCTTTTGTTGAAGACGACACGGGAAGAAGAATAGTTCCAGCTTGGGCTCCGACCACCTATTGCCTGGGCCAACTACCGAACACAGCTGACATTTTCGTTTTTTGCACCCATAGGCCCACCAAGGCACCAACACAAAGCAACCCGTCTTAGGCCCTGTTTGTTTGACCCGGACCGGCTTTCGTAGAAAAAAGCGGAAGTCGAAACAAACGGTCGGGCTTTCCGTAGCGGCTTCTGAGAAAGCCGCTTTTCAAATACACATTAGAAAGCCAAAAGCCAAAAGCCGCCACGGGCCAGCTTCCGCGGCTTCCCACCACCCTCTATTCCGCATTTGCCCTTTGATTTCATAGATTATTACCCGCCGAATGCCATTACATAAAACCCCTCCCCCAGCCCGTCCGCCCACTCGCTCGGCTCCCTCCTTCCCCCTCTTCCCCCCGTGCCCCCGCGCCCCTCCTCCTCCTCCCCTCTCTTCCCCCTGCGACCCCGCGTCCCTCCTCCTCCTCCTCCCCGCCGGCTCCCACCTCCTGCTGCGCCGGTGTCGCCCCTCCTCCCTCGGCGCCCTCCTCCCATGGCTTTGCTCCCCAGCACCCTCCTCCTCCCAGATCCAGATCTGGATCTGATCTCCAGCGCCTCCTTTGCTCCCTTGCCCGGCCTCCTCCTCCTCCCTCCTCTCCGCCAAGACCTCCTCCCAGCCGCGCCTCCTCCCAAACTCCGTCCTCCCCTCCCCTCATGGGCCTCCTTCTCCCCAGCGGCCTCCACCTCCTCCTGCGCCGCCCCTCCTCCTTTCACCGGCTCAACGCCATCCTCCCTCCTCCGGCTACCTCCCCTACCGCCGGGCCTCCTTCTCCCCCACGCCACTCGGCCTCCTCCCGCGCCGGCCTCCACCTCCTCCTGCGCCGCCCCTCCTCCTTTCACTGGCTCGGCCCAAACCCTAGACGCCGCCGCCTCTCTCCCGGCGCCTCTTCCTCGGGCTCCCTCCCCCGGCGCCTCTTCCTCAGGCTCCCTCCCCCCACTGCTCAATCAAATATGGTTGAATGTGAACCCATTTCATTTGTCTGTTAGGTGCAAATTTTAGTTTTATTTCTGACATTGATTTGAGTATATTGTCATTCATATTGCAGTATATTCATGCAATTCGGCAGCAACATTTTCATTATTAGAGCATTCATTTAGAGTTAAACATAGTGGGAATGGTTGCCTCTGTTGAAAATGGACATGAAGAACAAACACCTTGTCAAATAAATATGTCGCTCCATTTGCAAATCGTTATTATTGCTACTTGATAGTCACCTAATGTGTTTCTTGTGTATATTCTAGGTTTTCACTTGTGAATGTGTATATTCTAGGTTTTCACTTGTCACCTAATGCCTATTGGTCTCCCAGACAATATGGTGAATGATTGTTTGATTGGTCAGACAAATATTGCAATGCCTGCATATAAATAGGGAATCAGAGAGAAGGGCGCACTGTTGATCCACCTCTTAAAATCTCCTACTTATTTAATCGCACTGGGGTTGCCCATTCATTGGAACATACAGATCATAAATTGGTCGATGTCTGAACATGCTATGCTTCATGAGGTTGATTTCATGAGGTTGATTTCAGGTGATGATGACATTGCTGCTTAATGCTGTAGGTGATGATGACATGCTTGCTCCTAATGATGATTGGTTTGATGAACTACTTAGCATTTGACTTCAGAAAGGATACCATATTTATTTTTCTCGGGGGAATTAGATTAGCATAATTTTAGTTTCTAGTTGTTGCTAGTTATATGAATTAAATGCTATCTATGTACATTAGTTGTACTACAAGCAAGTTATTGTCCATCATACTGTCATTATCTATTTCATGGTGTTTGTGAAAAAAGTAGCAATTTAGTGATAGCATCTTTATGTACAAGTAAACATTTTGGTCCTCTTTATGTGAGCGGTGTCATATTTTACGCTTAATGTTCTCCTTAATTTACGATAACATCAAAATTTTCAATTAGTGTCGTGTTGCTCTTCACTCTTTCTAGATTTCAAGTGATTTACATCCATAGTATTTGGCGTAATTACTAGTTGATCCAATGTAGCATTATAAGCATTCGGTATATTTGTTAACTTGAGGTGGTTGAACACCGATAAGTGCACCTCGGTTGATTTTGATGATGACATACATTCATTCAATTAGTGTACTTGATGTTGTTTCATTAAGACATTAATAGACTTAAACAAAATGCCTAACACTGCCGATGCTGGTCCCAAGCCCGGAAAAAAGTGGAGGGGGCATTAATTGTTTGTAATAATTATTTATGTAATAATTGTTGTAATAAATGTTTACCGTAATAATTGTCGTTAAATACGCTAATCCTCAATTCACATGGTGGAGAAATTCGTGCAACATGCTTCAATTCGGTGCTTGATCAGCTTTATGATCTAATTGAGGTTTGTAAAGTGTACTTGATATCTAGAGGATCAGTGAAACTTGCTCAGAAGTAGTTTATAATTATATCCATTAATGCATGTTCCTCTTATTGTCAATGCCTCGTCAATTGCGTTAGTCGTCATCAATTGTCGTTAAATGTTGTTAAATGTTGTCAATTGTCGTTAAATGTTGTTAAATGTCGTCAATTGTCGTTAAATATCGTTAAATGTCGTTAAATATTGTCAAATGTCGTTAAATATCGTCAAATGTTGTCAAATATCGTCAATTGTCGTCGTTAAATGTTGTTAAATGTTGTTAATTGCGTTAAACAGCATCAAACAAGCTATTATTGTCCTCAATGGGCATTTCAGACATTTCACATCTCGGAAGCTATGACCGACCTACCAAAAAGCGAACGACCAAACACCAAATCGAGAAAAAGCCCGGTAGATTTTACTGACGAGAAAGCCTGCGGCCTGTAGAAGCCGCTTTTCAGAAAAGCACACCCGAAACAAAAAGGCCCTTAAACTGCTTTTGTTCAGCCCTAGCTGCTTCGACGGGTTTCAAGCTGCGAGGAGAAATTTGTGTCCATAGGTGAATCCATGCCATCTGATTGGTTCTTTCAAGGGATGGTCTTTAGAATTGTCAAAAGTTCCTGCCTGCCTCGTTAACTATTTGTTGTTATCTTAAGCTGGATGATCGACCCTATTGTTTATTTGTCGTGACTCATGGATATGATATGATAAAAGATTGAAAGTCCACCGACCATGTGATCAATTTGCAATGGTTAAGGTACCTAATTCCATGTCGGTTTCTCTTTATTAATTTGCTCGTAAGCAACAATCAAACCACAGAGAAATTATTCTTCAAGGTACCAGCAGGCAGGATGATGCGGCCACGACGACTAACCCTACTACTAAATTTAATTCCTGTGTGCAAATTCTTACTTATGAGTTAATTTTAGAATTTTTTGAGAAGAAAGAAGAGAAAGTACACGTGCATGTAATGCATGATCCAAGTGCAAGTGCAGCACATGGAGACCAGGAAATTAGTACAGTGCATGTGTTTGGAATGATCCATGCAGCTCATGCAGGGGTTACCAAGTGCATACAGTAGGGGGTGCATGAGGCATCTGTTGTGTGCAGGCATGCACCAGGGCGTGTGCAGCTATGCGTGGTGTGGGAATCAGGAGGAACATGTAAAGCATGGATGCATATTGTGGCCGATAAGCAATACCTATACATGGAAAATTTCCACAAGGAAAGTAACTCGATCCACGTCAGTTTTAGTCTCAGTCCAGGAAGGAAGGGAATTAGAGATACTTCCTATTTCTTTGGGAGAGCGCCACCACCAAAAAATAATAGTGTGGTCTTTTTCCAATTCTGAGAGGAAGCATACTTCTACACGATTTCCATGACGTGTACAAGAAGTCCAGGGCCACATCGTTCCATGCCAAATCAACATGAATATCAGACTTTTTATGAACTTGGTTGGGGGCCGCCTATCATCAAGTCGTATCAAGTTGGTGCACCAAAATTCAGTGAGTTAAAATGTGTTCGGTTAATTGGTTCTAAGAGAAGAAATCCAACCCAAGATGTAAAAGGGTATGAATTTATTTTAATTGTTGCTTTCCATACAAGTTCAAGTCCTGGCACCTGTGTGTGCTATTTTATTTAGCAGGTCCATTAGTAGTTTGAGTTCAAGTCGGTTAGAATAATGTGTGCGCGTGTAGGCCTAAGGCCACGTGTTGGCTGGCTATATAAAGGCCCTATGCCATTGTATAAAGGAGGGAGTTGAGTTTTGAATTAAAACACGTATGCGTGTTGGCCTTCGACTGTTAGGGTTCATCCCTGTTCTATGTGTATTTTTGTGAATTCCAATCTAGGATTTCATCTTCACGTGAGGGTTCCTACCGTGGTGTAGGTATTTGCTCGCTGGATCTTGAGGTCCCCTTGTTCTAGGTCGTGCGTTGTGGTGCGCACGGTTGTGGGCATTATTTATCCTAGTACGAATTGCATCCTGTAATTTGTGCTCCACATATTTGTTCGGGAAATACCACCGTGAAAGATCGGGCAACCTACAGATTTAATCTCATCTAGAGGTTTGATCTGCATCATAGGTACATGAACATTTGAACCTTTACATGCAATAGGTAGTTACTCCAACAATAATTCATCTTTACTTGATTTCAAAAGAACAAAAGTATTTCATCTTCGCTTCAAAGTTATCACATGTTTTACGGATAAACAAAAATATTTTGCTGGTAAACAAAAATGTTTTACTAATACATTTTGTTGTAGGGGCAGCCCACCGCTCCCAACGGCCCGGCGAAGAGGCAAACAAGCTGTCCCCTTGGGCATATGCAAAGGGTGAAGGGTGCCATCTCGACACCTCGTCCTTCCCCCGAAGGGGTCCTCGGTCCAAAGGGGTCCCCCAGGCCAAAGGGGGTCTTTGGGCGAAGGACGAGGGGGGAGGCCTAGGCCTTGCTATGAACCAAGGAGGATGATGTGGCGGACACCACTCACGTAAGTCCGTTATGGACTCTTTATAAAGGGACGCATGGGGCTGTTGGGACGTAAGAGTTGCTCGATCAAAACCGTAGCTGCCATCTTCCCGAAGGCCCTACCGTGCGCGTTGGTGCTAGCACACCAACATATGATGTTCCACCCTTGGACATGTGAATACCGTAGATGTGCTGATCGAGGACGATCCACGACCTATGCAAGGAATGTGATTGGTTACTAGAGGAGACGGTTGGTGTCGAGTACGTTGGACGATCGACTACGACCACTACATTGACGTGCTCGACGTTGGATCAAGCTGCTCCAACTCTTCTTCCGTTGTACTGCACGTCTAGTGGTAACGATCTATGATCTATTGCTTGCATAGCTTCCAGGTTTGATTTTTGAATTGCAAGCTAGTGTAGCCTACCTGTATCCCTTCACAACATGGCATGGTTTTTGACATGTGAGCTCGTTTTAGGATGACATGGCAATCGGTCCCTATCCCCCACCCCGCCTTCGCCTCTGCCCCAACCTTCGGCAACACCTCCTCGCCGCCTCCGCCAAGGCCACCTCCCTCTTCTCCCCACCCTAGCTCCGCCCCTCCCCCTCCCACGCCCACCACCACACCCTCCTTTCCCGCTCCCACCACCCCTTCCTGTGCCTCCGCCACAGCCTCTCCCGCCGCGCACTCTCCGCCCGCACCTCCGTCTCTACCTCCCCCAACGGAGCAAGTGCCACCGCCCAAGATTTTGCCGTCACCGTGCACCGCTTCCTCACAGCGCCGACCAAGATCGACAAGCTCGTAGGCGTGTAAGGCGCTCACTGAGGAGGGCTACGAGGTGGCGCTCGTCAACTACAACCCGACCACCATCATGACCGACCCAGGCCTCACCCACCGCACCTACCACGGGGTCTTCGAGTTCGTCGTTCGCCTGCACCACCGTGCATGCCTGCCCAGGAACATCCTCTCCATCAGCTTTGTCGATGGCCCACCAGTTGTTGCCGACAAACGTGGATCCTTTATTCACGCTCATTGTCTTCTCCAAGGTCGATCACGTGTAGCCTTCGGCAGCCTCTCCGTCGATGTTGTCCTCCGTTGCTGCATCCCCCTACCCGACGACAGTGATGGCCCTATTGACAATGCCAACTTTGATGATGACGACCTTGGGGCACTGATGGAGTAGGTGATGCAGGCGAAGGCGGGGAAGGGGGTGGTTCTGGTGGAGGCAAACATCGATGCGCTTAGGGAGGCTGAGCTGCTGGAGTTCGCCAGGGTGTCGCAGTGGCTTAAGGATAACATGCGCTGTCGTGTTGACGCAATGCTCTCTGCTCCTCCCCTGACGCATGTCACAACCCCATTTTTATTAAACTGAATTATTATGCATCGCATAGGCATGCATTTGATTTTTGGAGCATATGCACAAAGTGTTGCATTGGAAAATTTTCAAACCAAAATGAAACACATAACTCAAATTGAAGTTCCAAAAGAAAACAGAAATTAATACTTATGAAGGTCTCCAAAAAATAATTTATTTAAACCTTACAATATTTACCATGAATAAATATGAATTTTCTCAGATTTTTAGAACTCATATCAACCTTGAGAAAATTCAAATATCAATTCTAAAAGCCCTGTAGTAAATGATTTTAAAACAATTAATTAAAACATGTACAATGATTTTTGAAAATTTATATAAGTTCTATGTCACCTAAGAACCTCTCTAAATTTTTTTAGAATTTTCTAAATTTATTTGCTATTTTATATCTTTGGGTCAAAACTATGGTATTTTTGGTCAAAACGAATTAAAACTCAAACCGACCCGAACCAGATCCGATTCAGACCATACTTGACCTAACCCAGTTGAACTTCTGACCTACACCGCTTACCCCTAACTCTGACCTGCGAGCCCCCTTCGTTAGGCCATCTTCTCCAAGCCTCCAAGTCAGCGCCTGAGCCACGCAGCTGCTTCTAGGGATGGCAATGGTGCCCCATTCCCCGTTCCCCGACGGGAAATTCACCCATTAGGGGCCAGGTTGGGGCTATTTCTCCCCCCCCCCACGGGGATGCTAATATACAAATACAATTCCCCATCGAGTGAAGCGGGGCCGGGGCCATTCCCCTACTCCCCATCCCCGATACCCGCATGAGCCCCTGATAACTCTATGACTTGTGGGCTACTAGCCCACTACCGCACAACCCGATAAAGAGACAACCCTAGCCAGCATCCCATTCAGCATTTCGGTACCTTCCCCATCCCCATCCCCCTCCCCCTTTGGCCTTCCGCGGTTCTGCCTTCCCCATTCCCATTTCCCAACCGCCACCGCCCAAATACCCTATTCCTATTTGCATCCCCTTCGTTGCTCCTGCAGTCCCGCTGCTCCTCTGGTCCTTCGGTCCTCCCTCAGTCACACTGCTCCCTCAGTCATGCACTCCCGCTGCTCCGGAATCCAGCAGCGCCGCATCCCGCTGCTCCCGCATTTGATGGTTCCGCTACTCCCTCATTTTTGGTAAGATGATGACTTGAGACTTATAAACTTCGGTTGCATTTTTTTTTGTTCCGCTTCTGATTTGGAGGTTTTGTATCTCATTTTTTGTGTAAACTGCTATCCAATAGGACTTAAGCACAAATAATTTTTTTTGCATCCTTTACTTTCCAGATGCTAATTAATCAAAAAAACATTGTCATTTTAGCATTGCATGTGGATGTTCATACCCATGACCTTGTTTGTTGCATCTGTGTTGTTTGATGGGAATAATTATACTGGTGAATTTGCAAAAAGCAAGATGGACGCAGAGCAGAAGACAGCTCGTGCTGCAATCAAGACAATTTTAGGTAACTATTGTGTTTGTGTAGGAGAGGTTGGGGATCCAACTTTCGGGTATGGGTCCCCGTGGGGTCCCGATAACCCGATGAAGATGGGGAATGGGGGAGAATAGCACCTGAGGACGGGGACGGGGATGGGGAACAAGGATTTTTCTTTCTCTCGGGGACGAGGATGTTCCACCACTCCTCGACGGGGAATGGCCCCGTTGCCATCCCTAGCTGCTTCTCGTGCCAGTGCGCTCGACAGTAGCACTCACATGGTCGCCACGCCACCCCATCTAGCACAGCCTCACTCTCTTCACTTCCCCTACCTCTAGTGGCGGATCTAGAAAGAAAATGACGGGGGGTCCCTGAGGCAATATGGGGCCACGTTCGGCTAGGCTGTGGCTTGTGGTGTCCCCTCATGTTGGGCTAGGGGTGTCCACACTACATATACATGATTATATCCAATGAAAATTGATTTTTGGACCCGGTGTCCTGTGCACCCTGCTATGACACTATATATCCAGTTATCCACCCCTGCCTACCTCCCATCACCCCTCCTCTCTTCTCTAGTCTCAACCTAAGCTCTAGAGCCAAATGCCATGGCCACGCCACCGAACCGCCCGAAGCCGTTCCGGCCACTCTGGCGAGCCCTGGCCGCCCCCGACCGTGTCATGGCGCGCCATTCATCACCAGCAACAAATCCCCTCTGCCAATTCGAGATTTAATTCATCGGAGTGCCGCGCAACTAAGTTCTTCTTCACCACTGGCCATCACTGCCGTTTCCACCACTGCGTCTCCTCCAGCGATCCTCCGGTCGATTCCTACCTCCCTAAGTATCCTCTAGTCTCCCTCTACCTAACCCTACTTCTCACTTGCTCTCTTGTCCTCTCCAAAGCCGCCGCCACGGAGCACCTCCCTACGCCACCATTGACTCGCCGTGGCCAGCTTGCTCTAGCCACTCTCTGTCATTGCCGACCACTCCGATGTGCTCTAGGTACTCTGTCGGTACTCATGCTCTCCCTAATTCTCCCCCAACATCACCCGCGCGTCGCCGCACCCATTCACCTCCATGGCCGGCCGCCACGTCCCCTCGCCGCATCGCCACAGGGCCGCTCGAGTCGCGCTGCCGCCACCCCTAGCCTCCTTGTCCTCTGGGCAACCCATTTTGGTGGTTGTCATCGCCTCCACCGCCACTCCCTTGCCGGCGATGAGCCATGCCCTGAGCCGCCTGGAGCCTTCCCTGTTCTTCTCTTTTGCTCTCTATTGTCTCTGAATGTGACTGATAGTAGGGTCTTTAGTAAATCACCCCAGCTTCTTCTGTCAAACATCATGGCTGTCAATTAAGTCAAGCAAATGATAAATTAGATTTGATGTTTAAGATTTGAAGGAAGATTAGTTTATAACATATTAGTTATGAAAAATCTTGCTTTTGTAGGTTGTTTGAATAGTAGTATGAAGAATTTCAGAATTGTCAAAAGGATAATAACATGACCAATTCTAGTAGTTAGAAGTGTTTTTCATTTATTTTGTCTTTGGGCTAATAACTTTGTTAATGCAGTAGTTAGAGTTGTCTTAATTCAATTAGTCATTTGGCAAGTCCCTTAGAGCAGCAGCCAAATTTGAAAAACCATTATGGTTGTGAATTTCTGAAACCAACAGAGATCAATCAACTCTTTTTGATGAAGTGTTAATCAGAGAAGAAAAGAGGATTAGAAGAAAACTGGAATGTCAGTGTAAACCTCTTGCAAAATCATTTGTCTAATGCTACAAATTTGGATGAATGTCTATTGAGTCACTCTAATGAGTTAGCAAATTGGAAGTTTGAGTTGAAGGGAGTCTAGTTGTAGCACTTCTGTTAATAGAGAACATTGCTATTGCAGGTGTATGAACAGTAATATGAAGTTAGTTTTGTCAGTAGGCTAAATACATGGTTAATACAGTAGTTAGAAATGTTCTTAATTCCATCAATCTTTGGACAATTAGCTTTTAGTAGCAACCAAATCTGAAAGTTGAAATCTAAGAGAAGTTTGACTTGTAGCATTCAGTTCTGATAGATGTTCTGATCAAAGATGGTAATCTGAAGCTAATAAAAATTGGCAGTAGGCTATGACTTTGCTAAGTCAAGTTTTTAGTAATGCTTTTGTTCTTTTAGCCTTGGAGCACTTATCCATCAGCAGTAACTTAATCTGAAAACAATTATGGTTCTGAATGTTCAGAAACTAGTAGAGAAACAACAAAATCCTATTATAGCAATGTTGATTAGGGAAGGAAGTAGAGAACAGTTGGTGTTGGAGATAGCAGGGAGCAGTTACCACACCAAATTCAGAGATGAATTTTGTAGGTTTAGCCAAGAGTAATTAAGCTCAAAGAGCATTTTAATTTGAAATCAAGTATTGAAATATGGCTATTTCAAGTAATCAGTAGAATTCCACCTAAGGATAAAATGAACTAGAATAATCAGAGTTCATTCAGTAGTTAGCTTTTGCACTCTCCTTAATAATAAGGAAGGGTCAGATCGAAAGTATTTGATCTAAGTAAATGAGAAGATTAGTTGGCAAAATAGTAGAACCCTTTTGTTGAAGTATTGATCAGAGAAGGTATTCGGAGTTCATCTAGGAGCACACTAATATGAAAAACAGTCAATAAGCATACTAGTTAATGAAGCATTAAAATTTTTCAATCACACGATGATAGCTAAAACCAGAAATTAAGATTATTTGAAGGTGCTTAGTAGCCACTCACAACCAACTGATTAGAAGAGTAATTAGAAGTTCATGACCTCAGTAGCAGTAAGGATCCATACAAACTTTGCCAAGTTAAAAATTTCAGTAAGCAAGAAGTTTGGTTAAACTTCACAAATGCATAACTAATTCATTTTAACTCCAAATAAGATGAATCCAATTGGGGTGTTCTTAAAATTTTATTCAATTGCAGATTATTATTATTTTTTCTCCACCACTATTCCATAAATTTTCACTAAAATATTTAATTTCAGCCGAAGCTATAGTAACATGATTTTTAGGATTTTCTTTCTAATTGATTTTTGAAAGGCTATAACTTTCACATAGGAACCTCAATTGAACTAAAATTGTCACCTAAATTCATCTAAAAACATAATCTCACCACTATGTGAATTTCATGCAAGGCT
Source organism: Phyllostachys edulis (assembly GCA_036346405.1). Lineage (NCBI taxonomy): Eukaryota > Viridiplantae > Streptophyta > Magnoliopsida > Poales > Poaceae > Phyllostachys > Phyllostachys edulis. The sequence continues at coordinate 103,860,043 of CM070562.1, read as the reverse complement.
GAATATTTGGTTTATTTGGAGTTTATTGCAATATCGTTTTTCATTAGGTTTTCGTCAATTCCGATGTATTCGTGAATTTAACCTGAGGGTGAACAAGTGGTATCAGCAAAGGCAAGCAATCCCCCCTTTGACCATATTTGCCCCTACTAATTTCAATAAAATGTTTATATTGATTTTTAGTATTCTATGCATTGCTTTAAATTCAAATATCTGTATGTCAATTGGGTAGATGTAGCTATGTCCACTTTGCTGCATTTCCCTTCCTTTGAAAGTTGAATAACTGATTACCATTGATACTTAAGGTTATACGTGATATGGGGTGTTTTGTGATTTTTAGAACGATGCTTAGCCATGCTGGTCGTTATAGTCAAAAGTGGTTGATGGAGCTAGTCCATCGGCCGAGATGAATCAAATATTGTCAGAACTCGAGGATTATAATAAGATCTTCGAATCTGATTTTGTGGACACTTTGAGTTTTGGGTTCTTTATATTTTTAACTTGGACGGGTGTAGGGTGATAATGAAAGGTTGTTCTGGAATTTTGTAGCCCTGTGACCCTGTCCGAGTGATTAAGGACTGGTCTATGTGGTGTTAAACCAAGTCTTACGTGCAACCACACGCTGGGTTAATGGCGAAGGCTTGGCTTATTAATTTATCGCGTGTTAGCTATCAAACCACAATAGATTGACAAGTGTTGTTTTTGTTTTTGTTCCTGTTGTTTTGTCAATCTAGTGGGGGCATGTGATTGCCCTTAAGGGTCGCTTGCGTTTGCGGGTAGCTTCGCAAGGACTTACTTACACAACGAGGTGTAACTATAGTTTAGGCGAACGATAGCCTGCTATGGTGTATATCCTCAGGTGTTTAATAGTGAGCACATGGCATTGTAACGGTCTCGTTATGATATCTCAGTTATACTCCTGCGGAACAGTGCATTGGCTGACATTGAGAGATATTCATATCATGTGGGTAAAGCTGTACAAACTCTGCAGAGTCATAAATCTATTCGAATAGCCATGTCCCCGGTCACGGATATTGCTTGTGGGAGATCATGCATAGTTAGATGTTGGTAATAGGATCAGGGTATGTTTGAGAATGGTATGTTTTCACAAACGGGAAGTTTCGTGTGTTGATGGTTAGTTTACCCGAGAGGGATAGCCACTTTGGGTATGATATCATGATGGTAAAATTTTGGAAATATTGCTCATGAATTGGAGTACTTACTGTTATTATGTTTCTAAAAGTTTATCAAATTGTAATTTAAATCTATACCAATTATTTAAATACCAATGATCTCATCGAACAACTTTGCTTTATGCTGAAAATGAACGATTTTAGCTCTTCTTTGACACTTGAATGCATCTATTATATTTCTTTTGCTTGTAAGACTTGCGAGTACAACTTTGTACTCAACAAGATTGCCCACTTGTTCAGATGAGAACGACAAACGCATCGGCTTTAATCCTAGTCCGTTGCCCTACGGGTTATGGCACACCATTGAGAAGGTTGATTCGGTTCACTTGTCATTTTATTCTTGTTTATTTCATATTCTTCCGCTGCCGATTTTAGTTTGTCAAATTTAATTTGGTCGGTCGCCCAAGTGATGTAAATTGCTCATGTAGAGCTAGTTTCAATTCCCTAGCTCTTGAATAGTATGTTGTTATATTCGAATCATGTATGCATGTGATATAATGTTGTTTGGATATGTGCATATTAGCAGCTGATCCTTGCGAGCTAACATGAGACACATATCTGGGTATTTCGAAACCAATTTTGTTTCTTGTTAAGGGTTGCGTCTCCAGCACAATCACTCGACATGAAATGGGATTGATTTCGGGGTCCCCACAATGCAGCGCCTGCTTGCTGTGACAGCAGTAGAGCGGGCAAACAAATGCACATCCCTTCAGTGAAGCTATCCCTGGGCTCCCTTCCTCTCATCTCTCTCTTTAGTATGCCCCTGCCATCCTCCATCACCTTGCCATGGATGCCGCCGTCGCCGACCTTCTCCAATCCACCTCCGCCGTGAGTGAGAGAAGTGAGGAAGAAGAAAGAGGAAGGAGCACGAGAGGGGAGTGGGAGCAACAACGGCTTAGAGACAGGCCATGGCTGACGGCGTGAGAGAAGAGGGAGGAAGAAGAAGATGAGGAGGAAGAGATGAGCTTACACTGACATGTGGGCCTTAGAGTCCGCCTTGTTGACACAGGGGCTAGCTAGATCGTCCACATGTGCCACATCAACAGACTAGATTTGTTGCGAGGGGGGTGGGTAATTTGTCTAGTTTGAAAACTTGAAGGGGTCGGATGTTTGGTTTGTCAAATGGACTTTTCTGTAAAATAAACAAAAATTCAGCCTCCCACTTCCTCCTCACATCTAGGGATGGCAATTGTGCCCGATTACCCGCGTGCCCGCGGGCGAATACCCTAATAGAGGCGGGTATGGGTGTCTTTTTTTACCCATGGGTATGGAAACGGGCACAATTCCTTACCCATCAGATAAGCAAGTGGCAGGGTAAGCTCCACATGCTGTTTTGCCGATACCAAGAACCACTGCGATAGGTGGGACACCACTATCTAAAACCCTATTCTCGGTCCCAGCCCCACTTCCCACCGCCAGCCCCAAACTCGCTCTTCCTCACGCCCCACCCCGATCGAGATCTTCTCATCTTCCTCCTCCGGTGCCGACCTCTCATGGGCGCGTCCGGCGCTCATGCCTGCCAAGATCGCCACCGTGCGGTACATGGCCGACCGGACACCGCGAGGTCTTCGCCAGATCCGCCTCATCCGCTTCACGCCTCGGGCCGAGGTGAGCTCGAGATGATGGTACCGCCGACCCGACGAGGAGAGGAGAAGCGGTGTCGTTCGCCAAGACGCCGCGTAGTCAATGCCAACAACGGCGGGGGTTCTCGGTCGAGGTATGCGCCGAGACCATCTTCCGCGACTTCGACCACGCCATCGACCCACCCGTGTAGACCGTCGTCACCAAGGATGTGCACGGGGCCTCGTGGAAGTTCGGCACATATCTGGGGCACACCGTCTTGCTGCACTCGCCACCACAGGTGGAACACGTTCATGAACAGAGAAGCTCGTGGCGGCGATTCCATTGTGTTCCTCGCGGCGGCGGCGGGAGCTCCACGTTGGCATCAAGCGCACAAGCGTGGGTTCTGCGGCGTCGGTGGCGGAGGTGAGGCGTCCATGCAGGTGAGACCGATTACGGGCACGATGCGTGGCAATTTGGGCTGTCTTGGGCGCCAAGGCGGGCAAGGTCCGCGGAGGGCGTGGTAGAGCGGTGAGGTGGCGGCGGCGGCCGTTCAAGGTCGTGTACTACCGTAGCAAAGACGCCGGAGTTCTGCGTGCACGCCTCGGCTATCTGCGCAACGATGCGAGTGCAGTGGTGCCCCGGGATGCGGTTCAAGATGGCGTTCGAGACAGAGGACTCCTCCCATATCAGTTGCTATATTGAATTGCTGCTATTTTCCCTGGGGCCAGAATTTGCTTTGCCGCTCCCTCGGTATTGATCTGCTTTACCTGCCTTTGTGGCTTTCTCACGCCAGTTTTGCATTTTTTTTCTTCTTGCTGATGGTTCTTGTTACCTATCCAGCTAGATAATCAAACTACACTCGTACACAGTTTCTACTTTTATTGTATTATCGCATTTACATCTTCTTAATTTCCTAATTGAATCATGTTTCTACCTACTTCAAATGAGATATGCAGTTATGCACTACTGATTGGACTTCGACTCACGAGAGTTTACACTAACTTTGTGGAATCAGTTGATCCTGAAGGTTACTTAGCTTGACTACCTAACCAAACATCTGGAACTACGACAAGAAGTGGCTAACTATATTCAAAAGCAGATGGTAAAAAAACGTAACACAGCGTTGAGCTAAAGGTGCTAAAGACGTTTCGCGGGTAAACGGGCATGCCCGCGGACGACGGGTACCCGCGGGCGACGGGCATAGGCGAGGTTCTTCGCCCATCGTCCTTCGCGGGCATGCCCGTGGGGGGAAATCGGAGTCGCGGGCATGGGTATGGGCGAGCACTACCTGTACCTGTCGCGCCCGATTGCCATCCCTATTCGAGACTGAGGACTCCTCCCGTATCAGCTGCTATATTGAATTGCTGCTATTTTCCCTGGGGCCGGAATTTGCTTTGTTGCTCCCTCGGTATTGATCTGCTTTACCTGCCGTTGTGGCTTTCTCACGCCAGTTTTGCTTTTTTTTTTCTTCTTGCTGATGGTTCTTGTTACCTATCCAGCTAGATAATCAAACTACACTCGTACACAGTTTCTACTTTTATTGTATTATCGCATTTACATCTTCTTAATTTCCTAATTGAATCATGTTTCTACCTACTTCAGATGAGATATGCAGTTATGCACTGATTGGACTTCGACTCATGAGAGTTTACACTAACTTTGTGGAATCAGTTGATTCTGAAGGTTACTTAGCTTGACTACCTAACCAAACATCTGGAACTGCGATAAGAAGTGGATGACTATATTCAAAGCAGATGGTAAAAAACGTAACACAGCGTTGAGCTAAAGGTGCAAAAGGTGCTAAAGACGTTTCGCAGGTAAATGGGCATGCCCGCTGGCGACGGACATAGGTGAAGTTCTTCGCCCGTCGTCTTTCGCGGATATATCCGTAGAGAGAAATCGGAGTCACAGATATAAGTATAGACGAGCAATACCCGTCGTGGCGGATTGCCATCCCTACTCACATCCCTCTCGTCCTTTCACCACGCACGACGGCATGACTCGCACACTCGCACCCATAGCACTCCCCATCTCTCCATGGCACCGTCAAATCCCTCACCGCCGTCGCCCAATGCCTCGTCGTCACTACTGCCCCACCCCATATTAACCTCACCGCGGTCCTTCCACCCCTTTCCCTCTCCTCCCCTCCCCTTGGTGAGGCTCCTCTCGGCCAGATCCGATGCCTATTTGTGGCTTGTCCCCTCCCCTCGGATTTCACAGCAGATCTGGGTAGATTCCTGGCAGCAGCGCCCTCCTCTCTTCCTAGGCGTAGCGGCGACCCATCTCCTATGCTCAGCACGGTGGTGTTTAGCTCCCTTGCATGGTGCGGCGGTGCGACATCTTCCCCCACGAGGAGGTGACGGTGAGGCTTCTCCCAGCCAGATCCGACGCCTACGAGCTCGTGTGGGTTGATGGCCGCCGGATCTGGAGGCGTTGGCCGGCGAGGACACCTTCTTCATCGAGTCCGTCGATGGTGGGATGGCTTCCTACTCAGTGCGGCAGTGAACCGGTGGCCCGGCTCCCCTTCCCGTCCATCCGACACGTGGGCTAGCCACCATTTTTTATTGCTTGGAACCCGCCCTCAAGCGTGGGAGCCGCTCCTTGCTTTTTTTTCCTTGTTGCCGAGATGTGCAATGTTTGAGGCCGAGCCCAAGGGGCCACCTCATCCTTGTACGCACCCTTGTATCTAGAAAAACGGATACGAATTATCCATATTATTTAACTGCCATATTCGATAAGATATAGATATGATATAGATTTTGTTCATTCGTTTAATAATTTCTCTCCTATTTGTATTTGAATTCACACGATAAATGGATACGAATATGGTATGAAAATTTTCATCCGAATTGTTATTTTATCCGAACTATTCGTATTCAGATTCGATGAAGCAATGTAAGTATTTTATTGTAGTATACATGATTAGTTGGACATGTTTTTTTAGATTCAATGTGAATTCATGTTTCTTTAGATGGAATAAATAGATAAGAATGATTAAGTGTGACAATACAACGATAAAACGTCACTAATATCTTCACATTACATAAATTATGAGCATATTCGGATCCGACCGAATTGAGCACATATTCGATTAGAATCTGTATTCATTATGACATTCGATTCATATTCGTATTCGAGCGTATTCGAATTCTTATTCGTTAAAAAAAATACAAATACGAATATGATTCCGCTACTATTTGATACGTATTCAATCCGTTTTCATATTCTGCTACTATTTGATACGTATTCAATCCGTTTTTAGCCTTACTTGTATCAACGATTCTTTCCTGGGGAGAAATCGAGACGATACAACTGAATGGAATTGCTTTGTCTCCTTAATGGTTCATACGCACCATTGCAAAGCATGGCTGCTCGGCGCAACCGCTCCCATGCAACGCCTACTGTTCAATCATGCCGACAGACAGCTGGGCCCCACGCGATCAACTGTTGTGCTATACTGCAAGCGAGCCAAAGTCCGTCAATTACTCTATCGATAGAAAGGGCAGATAAGATCTGGTCTTGTTTATTTATGAACATTTTTTGTTCTGAATTTGTTTGTTTTAATTGGTTTATCTATGTGCAAATAAAAATGTATGTTGCTGCTGCAGCTATTTGATGTACTAGTACAATATTTTGTTTGGCTGGTTTTTGTGTTTTTTAGTGGTACATCTCACTGGAACACAACAATAGTGGTTAGCACGCGGATGAAAGATGATGCTGAACAGGCAGTACATGCAACGATTCCTCCATCAGGGAATAAACTGTTACCCATCTCTTTACTTGTGACTGCCCAGGGTCCTGAAAGACGCTAAGGAAAAGGAGAAGGATAAAAAAATAGGCATCAGGCAGTTGATGTCATGCAGCTCTACATGAAACAAGGACGACTCTGAGATCAAATCATCAGTAGGGCCTATCCTTATCATGACAATGAACAGGCTAGGGCATTTATTATTATAGTAGCAATAGAGCAGTCATAGTCAAAGTAACATGATCATGGCAATGGAACAGTGATAACGACAGGCAAGAAAGGAAAGAGAACAAAACAAAACAATATTGATTGAATCCAATTCCACCAGTAGCTTCTTGATTAATAACAGCAGAAGGTGAGACCAAGAAAAGAGATAAGGTCTACAAAGGCCTACAAAAATAACTCATGGAAACTAAAAAATGGGAAGGGAAAATTTATCATAGCTGAGTTTGAGATCATCTAAAACATAAAGGCAACAGTCGATGAACATTCAAGCTTCGGACATAAAGCATTGCCATTCCTTTGTCTGAGCAGATAAATAAAACAAAAGATGGCAACACATCAATGGTTGGGAGACTTGAGAGGGCAAAGGAACAATCTAAAACCTGCACACTGGAGTCATGCAGCCAGTCACTTTGCAATCAGCTCCTACTCCTCAACTATAGTACAATGTAGGCATTAGTCGAGTGGTGGTGAGGAAAAGAACTCAGATCCCATTGGGCATCAGTTAACTCACTGGATGAGCTGCTCATCAAGATACATACATCAACAAGAGCCTCATATGCCTCAACTCTGAATGCCACTTTGCCAGCCAGAAAAGAATAATTGGTAGGCCGCTTAATTGAATGGTGCATGAATATTCCCTGCGGCATTTTGAAAATTATCCGCGGGAAGTTTCCCTCTCTGGCTCTAACAGACTTGATCAGGAATACAACAGCAGTGATCAGGATTAACAGAACAAACATGTTCACGGGTACAACAAAATTCTTCTTCCAATAGCAGTACTACAACATGTTGACAAATGGCGGTGCATCATTCCTTGGTCCTGCCAGTGATCGATACAAGTACAACTTATCAACCTTATCAACGATATCCATCTCCCCTTCATCACCAGCACGGTCCTTCATCACTTCAACCACCAAATTAGGCATTTGATGAGCTACATCTCTACAGCCCCTCATGGTTAGCCTGCACGAGTTCATCCATAAGAACCTCATGTTGTAAAAATAGTTCAGGCCAGAGAGCAAACCCTTGTCACCAAAAGGGCTATCTCTGACCTCAAGCTTCTGCAACCTAGTGCAGCCCTCAAACACATATTGAAGAGACATGTCGCTGTTCCCAGCAAAGGCAACAGAAAGAGTCTTTATTAGTTTCCCGTATTTCCCAATGTATGCAAACACCTTATCAGTGAGCAGGCCAGAGACCGAAAGTCTAGTGAGCTTCTTGCAATTCATCACAATTGCCCCAAAACCATCATCCATGGGCTCCCCGGTGATCCGATCAGGGCGGTGGCGGTCCATAATACAGAGGCGGAACACCACAAGGTCAGGGCAGTTCTTGGACATAGCTATTACTGCTGCATTTGTCATCCGCTGGCAAAAGTAGAGAATTGATTCAAGCTTCCGGCAGCCTTCTGAGATTGCCTGGAGACCAACATCTGAGACTGAGCCCACAGAATCCTCAGTGGCATCCAAAGGAAAAACTCGCAGCTCACGGAGATCTGAGCATGTCTCAGCCACAGCCCGAAGGCCTTCATCACCCACTGTATCAAGAGCCTATAATAAGAAATTTGAACATCAATGCCTAATGTCAAAGCACAGATAAAATCTATAGATGTTAATGTGACAGCAAAAGGCTGATATGATACTTACCCAGAAAGTCCGAAGACTGACGCAGTGGCAAATAACAGGTGTGAGCTCCTCAGCAGTTAGGCTCGCAAAGCTAAAATTAAGGGAAGTGAGATTGGCACAAACTGGGTAGATTGATGGGAGGTATTCTGGATTGACATCCCGGAAACCAGACAGACAAATGAGCGATCTGAATGCTGCAAAAGATGTAGCAAGCTCGGACACAGAAGAAGCCCCACCAGGGCCTGGCTCAGATCGGAATGCACCAGTGCCAAGGTGCGTGAGCTGGGGTGCTCTTGCCATTAGACGGCGCAACTGCTCTACCGACACATGCTGATTCACACGCAGCCGACGTAGAGCCGGTGAGCGTGCAACGAGTGCCTCCAGAGCCTCAAAGTTGAATGGGACACCAACACAATCAAATACAAGTGACTCCAGCGACGTGTTCAACTCTGGGAACTTGGAGATCCAATCCACTTGCTCGTCCTCCTCATCCTCAACGTAATCTTCAATCAGATCCATAACCCGAAGATGCCTAAAAAAATCAAATGTGCCGATCCATGAGATACCACACTTGAGAGCTTTCAGTTAAGGAAAAGCAGAACGACCACCCACTATCAATGGGAAATGGCTATATCCCACTTTGGGATGTTATCATACTATTTATTTAGTAAAATTGTTTTGCCATAAACCTAACAAGAAAAAGATCAAACTTTGCCGCTAGAAACTGGAAGGCTTCCCAGGGCAAGATTCGACTGTGACACTACCAAGTGTCACCGACTTAGTGATTAGAGCGTCAAGAACAATAAAGATCTAATTTTTTACACGAGACGTGTAGCGATGAGAAACCAACACCGCCATAAAAAGCTCGCCAAGCTCAGATTCTGATGCACGGCAGAATCGGACCAATATAACCGAAAAGCGTAAAGGACTAGGCGTGCACATTAAATAAAGCAGAATTGCATGATGCAGCTAAGAATTGAACAAATGCACCAATGATAGTATGATACTCTCCCATAGTCCGGAAAGCTGATATCTTGGAACAATAAGCCAGCTTAGATTCAGCCCAGATGCATGATTCCAAACACAAGAAGATCTTTCTATGAAAACGTACCGGCACCCCTCGGCGATGACGGCGAGGCCCAGTGTGCTGAATCCATCGCAGCAGACCAGCGACAGCTCCTTGAAGCGCGGGAATGACTTGGCGACGAGCGCGAGGTCGTCGTCTGAGATGGTCATCCGCTTGAGGCAGATGCGCTCGAGGCGCGGGTAGGCGGGCCCGAACGCGGCGACCCAGGGCGAGATGTATGCGCCCCAGCCGTAGGGCACGAGGCTGAAGTCCGCGAAGCGCGGCTTGCCCTTGAGCACGACGGCCCGCACGCCGCCGAATCGCTCGACGGCGCGGCGCGGCGAGACGGCGTAGCAGTTGCCGATGAAGAGCTCGCGCCGCGTCTGCGCCTCCGCGCGGTACCAGGAGCGACATACCAGCGAGGCCGCGTTCCGGTCGCGCGCAGCCACGAGGAACTCGAGCACGCTCTCGATCACGTTCTCCAGCACCTGGTCCGGCGGCGCCCACCTCCCACCGCCGCTGCTGTTCCCTCCCCTCAGATCCGGCATCCACCTGTCGCCCCCGCCCCCGCCCCCGCCCCCGCCGGAGTCGTCCTCCGACATCTGCGACGGCGGCGAATCCGAGTCCTCCACCGCATCGTGCATGCCGGAGGCGGAACTGGAGGTGGAGGTGGAGGAGGGTAGGGTTAGGGATTGGGGGATAGGAACGGAGGAGTGGGGAGTGCTCATGTGAGACTGGAAGAAAAGGATAAATAATGATTAGATCTGAGAAGCGAAGAGGTGGACTGGGACTGAGCGAAGAAAAGACTTTTTATTCTCGCTCTCCCTCGGAAGAAAATTCTATGGGACGGGATCTTTGTGGGCCCTATTTTCTGAGCTATTGGATTATGAGAGAGATCAGGAGAGAGAGGTGATGGACGATGATAGGGCAGGGCCTCACGGTGAGACTCCGTCCCACTGCATTTTCTTCCCTCTCCCTCTCACTCTGGCCTCTACTTTTTTTTTCTCTCACCGGGTTCGTTTGCGTTTGGCACTAGAAATGTATGGAGGGCGATGCATCAGGTACCAACAGTGCCCGGAGACGCCCGAGAAAGAAACAGGACGATACACATTCCTGAGCGCTGGGCTGAATCGACAGTTTTTTATTTGCAAGAGGAAAATAGCTTCCGTTCGTATTAAATTATAAAAATTACGAAAATAACACAGCATCATATCTATTGTGCTCCTAGTTCACAGAAGCAACATATCTTACTCCCAAACCGTAGTAGAAATGTGTTTGCCCACGATAGAGACGTGCGCAGGGTACCTGTCGCGCTAGCATGCTATCCTACCACGGACTGAAAGCAAGACAGATGGCCTGTCGTGGTCTAGGAGCGGAGCATGTGGCTTCCGCGGACTGGGAGCGCAATATGAGTGCTAATTTTGTTATTTCATACGCGAGGGGGATATATTTGCTATTTCGTTTTAGGCTAAATGAGCCAAAAAAAAACTCCACATTACTGCTACACTTACACAGGGAGAGATAAAGGGCCTGTTTGGCACGACTATGACTTTTCTGAAAAGCGGTTTTTGGTGAAATTGAAATTTGAATGGTCATGTAGGTCAATGAATATAGGTCAAGAGGTTTAGTGTTTGATTGTATAACTTTTAGGTAAGCTGGCTGCATCTTCTGAAGTGAGAAATGTCTAAAATGTTCCTAAGGCAAGTAATGACTTGTTTGCCGTTTAACGACAATTAAAGCAATTGACGGTAATTAACGATATTTAACAATAATTAACATCAACTAACACTCCAATTAACACACTTGGCGGTATTTAACGAGAACTAACGACAATTACCGATAATTAAGGACAAATTAACACAACTGACGACAATTAACACTCCAATTACCGCAATTAATGACATTTCAGTATCCAAACCAACAATCAGCTTTGGGCTGTGGACCCCAGCAAAATTATTTGACAACAAAAAATCCCTAAATTTCTGCATAATATCCAACAATGATTTACATTTTTTTAATCAATAAAAAGCATTACATTATATGGGAATATACATAATACAAATTCATTTCTTGGAGCATCCAGGTACCAGTACACATATTAGTATATTACACAAGATGGAGACATGAATTAATTAAAAAGGCCGACAGGGGCTAGGATTGGGCATCTCATGTGGATCGAAACATTCTCGCTTGACATCTCAGGTGCCACTTGCGAACCCATTTCTTTGAAATTGAGTGGCAATATCCCAATTTTCTATGGAAATAGCCCTGTCCATACTAGAGGTTATGGTATCCAGATATATGAACTGCACAAATAGGAAGGAATTTACATAGCTACGATACCTTGTGTTAGCATCCCAAAGTGATTTACACATGGCTGAAGATGTTACATCATATTTCTTCAGACTTCAGACAAATAAATGTTGTACAAAAAGACATTATTATGCAAGGACTAAACAGCACGAGCACACTACTAAGTATGAATTTTTGGCTTTGTAAAAAAGAGCAATCAGTAATGAAGTTGAATAAGCTTCTGTTGCAAGTCACAACAATTCAGATCTTCCAAAAAATGTGTACCCAACATAACATAAAATTTAACTACATGCAAAGCCCACTGAAGTCCTTAAACCTCCCATCTTAAGAGCAGACAAGAAAGTCATTTCTACTGAAATGGTAAAATATTTTGCGGATCCGCTTGACAAGCTTGTAGTTTTCAAGGCACTTCCAGATGTGTCAAGCTAGCAACAACAGCTATATAAAATTGGATCAGACACAACCATTCAAAGAAAATAATGCAACAAGAATTTGAGTACACTGTCAAAGAGGGACATTACAGAAACAATCATTGCGGTAAAATGCATAAAGGAGGATCAAATGAACTTCCATAAATATGCACCAGATTTTCATTACCTTGGTAAAATCCAAAGGACTAGAATGGGTCTTGTCACTATTTTTGTTCATGCGCTCTACAGCATTTGAATTCAATGTTTTGAACAAATCCTTTAGAAAGAAACACCGTAAAAGACATAATACATAGCATCTAATAAGATGTTAACGGAAAATAATCACCTCAAAACGCAGGGATATTGGTTGACCAGACAGCTCCAGCCTCTTATTTACTACATAATCCTGGAATAAATTCAACAAAAAAATGTCAATTGTTGGAATTAATACGGGCTAGGCCCAATTTTAATTCTAATTAATTCCTGAAAAATCTCAAAGGCCCATGTGCATGTGCTAAAACTGTTTAGTCCCACATGGAAGGATGAAGGGGAGTTACACTATTTTATAAGGTGGAACGTGGTAGCCCCCCTTGTGGAATTGGAGAGAGCCAATACACGCGCGCGCTCGCTCGCTCACCGAGCCGTGCCGTGCCGTGCGGGTGCGTGTAACGGATGGTTGCTAGTAACGGTTCAGTTACTCGTAATAAATGACATTAACGAATGGCTGCTAGTAACAGTTTAGTTACTAGTGAGTAATGGCTGCGGTTAACACTGGTTGATGGTGAATCAATGGCGACCGTTTCCTTGGCGAATTAAAAGCCTCTAGCCTCTTTGTTTTTGGCTATCAAAAACAACAGAGTACTTGTTCTTCTCCAATCCTCCTCTCTCGATAAAAGACTAAGACAGAATTACACACCGGGAGAGCAGGCCTCCGGAACCTTCGTCCTTGAAGGCTTGCACGAGCGAGGACGAATAAGGTTTTTGGGGAGCATTCGTGCAACTGCTTGTTGCTTCCTCTTCATCTGATTCTCTGCTACGTCTATATCAACTGCACGACTACTACCACGACGTCCACTACGCCATGACAAACGACAACCTCATCAAGACTTTTCCTGCTGCTTCTTCTTATACTGAATCTGGGTATGGCTTTCTTTCACTTGTTACTTGGTTAGTTTTATTATCTGTTGTTGTCTTGAACACTGAGATAGGTATACTAGCTTCTGTCCTTCTAGAAATTAGTATGGCTATAGTGTTCTTGATTACCTGCTTTGTGAAAATGGCTAGAGTAATTTCCATGATTTATCTAGCACTTTTCTGGATTAAAGTAATTCAAAAAATGCTTATATTTTCAACAATCCAAAAACCATATTCTAGGCATAGGCATTTTTCGTCAACTAACTTTTCTGCTGCGCTCAAACCCTCTGAATTCGATGGTACGAATTACAAGAGGTGGCGCACCAAGATGGTGTTTTGGCTAACTGCCATGAACGTTTTCCATGTGGCAAATGGCAAGCCTGAAGGAACACTTACTCCTGAACAGGAGCAAGTGTTCGAGGCAGCTGATAACCTCTTTAAATGTGACGTGGTTAGTGTTCTTGTGAGAAGTTAGTTGATGCATACATGGTGATTAAAACTGGAAAAGAGATGTGGGATACACTCAATGCCAAATTTGGGGTTTCGGATGCAGGTAGTGAATTGTATCTCATGGAGCAATACCATGACTATAGAATGGTTGATAGCCATTCTGTAGTTGAACAGGCTCACGAGATACAATCCATGGCTACAGAACTTGAGTACTTCAAGTGTGTGTTACCGGACAAATTTGTTGCGAGAGGTATTATTGCCAAGCTTCCTCCTTCTTAAAGGAATTTTGCTACTTCTCTGAAACACAAGAGACAAGAGATTTTTATTGAAAATCTCATTGGGTCTCTTGATGTTGAAGAGAAGACGAGGGCAAAAGATACACACACTAGAGGTAATGAGGGACATTCTAGTGCCAATGTGGTGCAGAAGAAGAATGGTCAAGCTCAAACGTTCAAAAGCAAGAACAAGACTGCACAAACAACTAGCTTCAAGAAGAAGAAGAAGAATACAAAGGATGGCATTTACTTTGTGTGTGACGAACCTGGTCATTGGGCCAAGGATTGCAGCCAACGCAAGGGTGGGAAGAATCAGCAAGGGCAGAATTCCAAGTCTGCTAATATTGTTGTTGGTACTACTGAGACGAGAACATCAGGGTATGGTAATTTACCTACTGTTTTTTTCGTATGTGAATCTACCGATTGGTGGATAGACACTGGTGCTAATATACATGTGTGTGCTGATATTTCATTGTTTTCTTCTTACCAGGTCACTCGGGATTTAGCCGTTCTAATGGAGAACGGGTCACATGCCACTATTCATGGTGTTGGTACGGTCGATCTGAAGTTTACTTCGGGGAAGATTGTGCAACTGAAGAACATGCATGATGTGCCATCTATCAATAAGAATCTCGTCAGCAGATCTCTTTTGTGTAGAGATGACTTTAGACTGGTATTTGAGTCCAATAAATTTGTAGTGTCCAAGTGGGACAATTTGTTGGTAAAGGCTATGTATGCGGAGGCTTGTTCCGCCTATGTCTTTCAGATTTGTGTAATAATGTTGTGAACCATGTTTGCAGTGGTAATGAGACTACTATTTGGCATTCATGACTTTGTCACATAAATTTTGGTTGCATGACGCGGTTAGCCAGTTTAGAGTTAATCCCGAAATTCACCCTTACCAAAGGTTCTAAGTGTCAAGTTTGTGTGCAATCAAAGCAGCCTCGTAAGCCTTATAAGACCGCAGAGGTAAGAAACTTGGCACCATTAGAACTCATACATTCAGATCTATGTGAGATGAATGGTGTGTTGACAAAAGGTGGTAAGAGATATTTCATGACTTTGATTGATGACTCCACTAGGTTCTGCTATGTGTATCTTTTGAAAACTAAAGATGGAGCTCTTCACTACTTTAAAATCTATAAGGCAGAAGCTGAGAACCAACATGAAAGAAAAATCAAAAGGGTTAGGTCTGATCGTGGCGGCAAGTACTTTTCTAATGAGTTCAATTTATTCTGTGAGGAACATGGTATAATCCATGAGAGAAAGCCTCCCTATTCACCCCAGTAAAACGGGGTTGCTGAAAGAAAGAACTGCACTCTAACTGATTTGGTTAACGCCATGTTAGACACAATGGGTCTTTCCAAAGCATGGTGGGGGGAGGCTATATTGACATCATGTCATGTCCTAAACAGGATTCCCACAAAGAATAAAGAGATAACCCCATATGAACAATGGGAGAAGAAAAGACTATCATTTTCATACTTGCGTACTTAGGGTTGTTTGGCAAAAGTCAATGTGCCAATTCCCAAAAAGCGTAAGCTTGGACCAAAAACCGTGGATTGCGTCTTTCTAGGTTATGTTCACCATAGCGTTGGATATAGATTTCTAGTGGTGAAATCTGGAATACCTGATGTGCTTGTCAGTACAATTATAGAGTCCAGAGATGCCACATTCTTTGAGGATATTTTTCCAATGAAAGATATTGTAAGGACCCCGAATCATTGGAAGTTTATACCGAATTAAGAATCATACTTAAAGCATAAGTCTTAATCAAGAACAACCGGTCCTTAATTAAAATTTATACTAGAAGCATAATTCTTAATAAGTTACAAATCCAACATTCAGGTTCTCGGATATATGCTTCATGTTAGCCCCCAGAATCAGCTGCTAACATACACATATCCTTACAACATTATATCACAAGCATACACGAGTAGATTATACATACACAGCTAGCATATATATACATCGGTAAAATTTTGACAACGGAAACATTTAGTAAACCAGAAACGGAAGAAGAAATAAGAAAATAAACTTTCCAGTGGAGCGCCACAACCCAAGGGCAACTTGACTGGGATTAAAGCCGAAGAACCAACGCAATCGTCTCAACTTGAAATATTAATTAGAACGTCTTCACCTGCAACAAGTGGACAATTTCCACTGAGTACAGAAGGTACTCAACAAGACTTACACAAACTACTAAAATGAAATGTTTGATAGAACCTATACAAAGGATTAGAATTGATATACGCATAAGGTTAACAACAAGAAGGTTATAAGGGTTCAATTTTGCGTAAAGCAATACAACTTAACCTACCATTGCTAAATTTTCACAAAGCAATTTAATAAATCAATTTGGACTAAAACAGTAAGGAAATTAAGAATAATCATAAACAATAACCAATAATGAAGTGGTGTTACACCACCAACACATCAGTACATACTTAATCATTGAACCGAAATCCCATCCACCAAATAAAATTAGAATGTCAAATCTATACAAAGCGCTAATCAAATTCAAGCATTGTCCGTAACCGTGGACACGGCTATTCGAATAGTTTTAAACCCTGCAGGGGTGTACATCTTTACCCACACGACTTAGTTAGCCCGTAGCCCCTAGGATAATAGCACACTGCCTTTGGTATGCCGGCCGGGTAAACTAAGATTTGGTATTTTTCAATAAGTTGACACTATTGAGTTGGACAACCCATGTGAGACTAATCCCGCTTAAACAATGACTGATAGCATCTGTTCAACCGGGGTCCACATGTTGTGCCAGGAATGCCGACCCGATCAATTAAATGCAAACTGTGCTCACTGCACATATTACATCGCAATCGGAGCCCTTAAGGTACATACATGTGATGGAACGCATGTATGCCCTCACCCTTTTAAGAACATCTGATATCGATATAAACTCCACATGGCATACGACACGGCCTGAAGACTTAAGCATCTATGCCATATGAAATCAATACACATGTCCTTACTCTCCTGTTTCCAACTCAATAGTATTAACTCTTTACTTAACCAAACAACGCCCATACACTGCGTGTGGAAGTACGTTGGGGCTTGAATCATCCAGCCGATGTTCAGTCCTTAATCAATCCAGACAAGACAACCACATTTCCCAATTCTCGTGCACTACGGCACCATCACTAGCATCCACTTGTCCGATTTGAAATCGATTAGCAAGAAGGGTTTAAACTCATTTCGATTTAAAGAAACTAACAAAGAAACAAATACTGGAAATTCATTTGTGGTTCCCATGTTTGACAAGATAAGCTTGTCAAACACTACCGTTCTAAAGACTGCATGGCTAAGCAATTTCTAGCTTAAGTATTTTAATACAAACAATACCTTAATTTGAGTGTATGATCAAATTTAAGGTAAGCCACAAGTTATGGGTTGTAACTAGATACTACACATGTCACAATTAATTTTGAAGGAATTAGCATGCAACAGTTATCACTGTATTTTGTAAATCTACAGTTTCAAAATTGGGATCAATATGGTGCAGAGAGGATGCTTGCCTTGGTAGAAGTCCACTTGTTCACTCTTGTAGACGTAAATGTTCACTCCGTGCAATTTATAATCTAGAGAGAAAATGCGATAGCGAATAAACACCAATAACATCGAGAAATCCAAAATGCTCAAAAATGCATGATAATTATATATATTAATGAAGTTATGATTCTACATGCATTTAGGTATAGATTTTAGTTTAATTGAAGTTCAACTTCTTATGAATTTGTTGATGTTAATTCAATTTCTGAGGAAATCATAATAACTGATGATATCTAGAGTTTAGGTGATATTGCTTTCCTTAACAGGGCACCTAGTACTCACAAACACTTTCTCTAGACATTCTATGCATACATCCACGATGATCATACAGTCAAAATTAATCCTCTTATATGTTTTCTTATCAATTGATCTTTTAAAGTCTTAACAAGTATTCAAAAGAATAGATTATTTCATTATCTTGTTAATTACTAAGATACTATTCACAAGTGGATAGAGTTAAAAGTCTAACTAATACTGTGGCTACATCTTGTTTGTATATGTGGTCAACATGACCTAAGAAGAAAAAAAGAAGACCGAATCGAGATTCGGTTAGCTAAAGTTTCAGATTTTGGCAAAGCTGAAAGTGGATGATTTCACATGGTCGGCAAGAAAGCAAGACCGAATCGAGATTCGGTTAGCTAAAGTTTCAGATTTTGGCAAACCGAAAAAGCTGGACAGATTTTCAATGAGTATGGTTCTTGATTTCTACAAACCACAAGTTAATGAAGTTAAAAGTCTAACTTATTACTTATAGACTTTACTAGAAGAAATGGAGGGCTAACTCAGATATAGGTCGTCGGCACCGCTTCAAAGAATAGCAACAAAAGCGGAATGGAGTTTGATTAGCTACGATGTCGAGTTTTGGCAAAAACCAAAATTTTGGGACAAATTGCAAGGAATGTTTTGTTGCATACTTATACTATGACAAAAGAGTATTTTCGATTAAGTCACAGCTAAATGAGTAGAATTCAAGGCCTAACTTACCACTTAACACCAGTTAATACCAATTATCAAAATTGAGGCTTAAGCTGGCTCGTAGCTTTCAGATTTTGCAAAAACCGAAAGCAGGCAGATTTCGGAAGAAGGATTTGTCTGCTCTAAATGTGCACAAGTAAAAGTGCTATGCCTAAGTTTAGAGTATTCCTAACTAGGTTAGCAAGCTAACTCATCATTTGCTAGCACATTTGACAAGAATTAAAGGGTTAAAGCCCTAAGAGGTCTTTGCATTGTCGGCTTAACCGAAAATGTGACAGATTGCAAAAGAGTGTTTTCTTGATCTAAACATCCACAAATAGAGTGCTATGATTAATTTAGTGTATTCTTAACTAGTATAGCAGGTTAATTCATCATTTACTTAACATTAATTGACAAGATCTAATGATTTTAGGAGGTTTTCAGAGATGATTTCAAAACTGAAATTTCTTTGTTTTATTAAAGTGTGATCAAGGTAATATTCTTGCCAAAGTCGCAACTAAACAAGTTAAACTAAAGTCTACTTATCATTTATTAGAACTAAGTGATGAGAATTGGAAATCAAGAATCTGGTTGTGAATGCTTGTCGTTGACCGGTAGCAAAACAAACAAAATAGAAATTGAAGTTCTAGACCGATTTGGAAATACACTAAGTAAGTGATTCTAAATTGAAGCTAAAGCTAACCTTCGAGAGAAAGGGTACGAGACAACTAAAACCTACTACAACATTCTACCTAATTCCTTGATTTAGCCATTTGAACTAACCTCATACTACCTCTGCTCATATATCAAAAATAGGGCGACAATCTCAACTAAAAAGTTAACATCTAATCTTCATACTAACTCAAACTACAAGCTTTTGGCAAATCCATTGAGCAACAACATTATGAACATTCACTTATCTAATCTATTGGTAAATCGATCTACGACATCCATTCATACACACAGAGGAAGTTGGATCTGAACCAGGGAAACATAGAAGCATCGAGGCGGCTTGGGCATTTTGATATACACCCTCCAAAGGCGAGCTCGATGAAGAAGGGAAGGGGAGCAGAGCGACGATGATGGGGGGTTCGCACGGCCAGAGGAAGATGAAGAAGCGACGAACTCCTCTGCAAGCAATCCACGAAATAAATTGGGGAATTTTGAGGAGAAGGGCTGGGACAAGATTTGATATAAACAACATAGAAGTGGCTCACCCGGCAAGAAGAAAAGAAGCGGGTGGCACTAGCTTTGGAGACGACGTCAAGGTGCGGCGTCACGAGGCTAGGCCAAGGAAGATGGCGTCTTTGGGCGCTGAGCTTATGGTGGAAGCAGCGTCGCGACGCTGCGGAGACCGTGAGACCGTGGTAGCGCAAGGAGCTGGGGAGAAGGGCGGCCGAGGTGGATTCGAGCGAGCAGCGGCAAGGAGGAGCACGAGTGGTGGCGCAGGTCATGGCGATCGGAGTCGCCGGTGGTGAGAGGCGATGGTGGAGACCGGCCAGGCAAGTGAGCCGAGGATGGCGGCGGTCTTGGGAACTCGGGTGGCGGGGCCTAGCTAAAAGGGAGACTTCGGTGGCTCGGCGAAGAAGGCATGCCAAGTGGCTGCGGCGACAGAACCGAGGAGGACTCGGGTGGCGGCATGGGGGGAAGGAAGGCACGCCGAGGTCGTGGCCGGACGTGGGAGCAGAGGAGAGGGAGGAGGCGGCCGAGGGAGGCGGGTCGGCCATGAAGCGGTGGCAGAGAAGGCGTGGGGAGTGGCGGCAGCACAAGGGGCGGGGTTGAAGACAGTGAGCTAGGCGAGAGCATCAGGATGCCTGGTTCCTTGATTGAAGAATGGGGAAAAGGAGTTGTGGGGAGAATTGGAAGGGAGAGCCGGTTGTTGGGGAGGGGCCAAGCAGGCCGGAGGGGAGGAGCCAGGCGCAGATCTGAGGAGGAGCAGCATGGTGGTGGCGCCATGGAATAGGGGAAGAGATGGAAGAAGACTGGCCCTGGTGGTCAACCGAATGGGGAAGAAAGAAAAAGTGAGGCGTGCTGCTGATAGAGACGAGTCAAGAAGCTTCAAGACGACGGCGGCGTGGCATGTGCTCAGGTTCACTTCGGCAAGCTGCCACGGCGAAGGGCTACGTGGAACGGAGAAACTGGCCAGCGGACCCCACTGGCCGGTGAGAGGAAAAAGGAAATGGGATTTCCAGAATTTCAGACAATTAACTGATGACTGATGGATAAGTGGATTGTTAAATAAAATTATCCTGCTCCAAAAATTATAAAATTTCCAGAGCAGATTTCTGATATATTGTAAATTTTTATACAATTGTTTGAGGATTTTATGTTCTATAAATACTTTTCTAAAAATTATGTTCATGAATTATTCATTTGTTTAAATTCACTTAGAGAAGATGTTTATTAATTAAATTTGAATTTTTATCAAGGTTAAATTGAGTTTCTAAATTTGATAAAATTCATTTTTTATTTAAGGTAATTATTCTAGTATTTAAATAAATTGTTTTCCAAGGATTTTCATGAGCTTTTATTTAAAATTTCTTTTGTGGCTTAAGTTTGAATTTAGAGATTTACATTTGATGTTAAGATTTACATTTGATTTTAAAATTTTCTAATGCATAATTTATGCACATGCTCCAGAAATAACAATTATAATATAAAAATGCATATAATTACTGTTCATTAAAATTGGGGCTGTTACGGATATGCCTAGTTTATCGAATCAGGAGCCTGATACAACTCCTGAACCTGCCATTCCATTGGAATATTTTGAGCAAACCCCTGAACAAATTCCTGAGGAGGAAGACAATGAAACTCTAAGGAAGAGTAAAAGACAAAGGACTGCAAACTCTTTTGGTCCTGATTTCATTGTGTACCTTGTGGATGGTACTCCAAGTACCATTTTTGAAGCATATGCTTCTCCAGATGCAGAATACTGGAAGGAAGCAGTCCGTAGTGAAATGGATTCCATTATCTCTAATGGAACTTGGGAGATCACTGAGCGTCCTTATGGTTGTATACCTATAGGATGTAAGTGGGTGTTCAAAAAGAAGGTTAGGCCTGATGGTATTATCGAGAAGTACAAGGCACGGCTTGTGGCCAAGGGATATACCCAAAAGGAAGGCGAAGATTTCTTTGATACTTATTCACCTGTGGCTAAATTGACCACTATTCGAGTACTATTATCTCTGGCTGCCTCACACGGTCTTCTCGTTCATTAGATGGACGTTAAGACGGCTTTCTTAAATGGAGAGTTGGACGAGGAAATTTATATGGAACAGCTAGATGGATTTGTAGTAGATGGTCAAGAAAGAAAGGTGTGCAAGTTGTTGAAATATTTGTATGGTCTTAAACAAGCACCTAAGCAGTGGCATGAAAAGTTCGATAGAACTTTAACATCTACAGGCCTTATTGTGAATGAAGTTGACAGATGTGTGTATTATCGCCATGGTGGGGGCGAGGGAGTCATTCTATGTCTATATGTTGATGACATACTGATCTTTGGGACTAACCTTAATGTGATTAAGGATGTCAAGGATTTCTTGTCTCAGAATTTTAAAATGAAAGATCTGGGAGTAGCTGATGTTATCTTGAACATCAAGCTGTTGAGAGGTGATGATGGTGGGATTACATTGTTGCAATCCCATTATGTGGAAAATATTCTGAGTCGTTTTGGTTATAGCGACTACAAATCCTCTCCAACACCTTATGATCCTAGCGTGTTGCTTAGGAAGAATCGGAGAATAGCTAGAGACCAATTGAGATATTCTCAGATAATTGGTTCACTCATGTATTTAGCTAAGCGGTACCGGGTTCGACATCTCGTTCTTTGTGAGCAAACTAAGCCGCTTTTGTTTCCAATCAGGAGATGATCATTGGCATACTCTTGAGAGGGTAATGCGCTATCTAAAGGGCACTATGAGCTATGGCATTCATTATACCGGGTACCCCAGGGTACTAGAGGGTTATAGCGATTCAAACTGGATATCTGATGTTGATGAGATTAAGGCCACAAGTGGATATGTCTTCATACTTGGAGGTGGCGCTGTTTCATGGAAGTCTTGCAAGTAGGCCATCTTAACGAGGTCAACAATAGAAGTAGAACTCACAGCATTAGATACTACCACTGTTGAAGTCGAATGGCTTCGTGAGCTCTTGATGGATTTGCCGGTAGTTGAAAAACCGATACCAGCTATTCTGATGAACTGTGACAATCAGACTGTGATCGTCAAAGTGAACAGTTCTAAGGATAATATGAAGGCATCAAGACATGTGAAGAGAAGACTGAAGTCTGTCAGGAAAATGAGAAACTCCGGAGTAATAGCTTTGGATTATATCCAAACAACTAAGAATCTGGCAGATCCCTTCACAAAGGGTTTATCATGGAATGTGATAGACAATGCATCGAGAGAGATGGGTTAGAGACCCACGTGAGTTATACCATAGTGGTAACCCATTCTACGTGATCGGAGATCCCGTGAAGTAGGATTGGCGAAACGAGCTATTGGTTAACTGGGAGAAGAGTACCTTTATAGACTCGCTCCATTGGAGATGCAATTCTCTCCTAAATCTGTATGGCAGGTTGATTTTTATCTTAATGTGTTCTGTGGCTTGTTTAAGCAAAAATGCTGTCCTACAGAGTATTCTTGAAAGAACACATCTATATGAGCCCGACTACTAGTCACAGTATATGAAATAGGGTAATTTCTAGGAAGCTCGTGAATAGGCTAGGAGTATGACTTATATGCTCCAACCCGCGGGGATGCTTGGCAGCCTAGTATCAGTTAAGGACTTAAGTGAAACTTATTCACACAAAACTATCAATTCAAGGCTTAGTCCATTGTGCAGTTGTGGATAAGTGTAGTTTCTGTTCTAGGTAGATGTTCAATCTTAACCGGTCTCCATCAAAACATTGGTATATTAAAACAATACTGTGGATCAAGGCATTTGACATGAGCCCTTGGGATCTGGTGGGGGATTGTTGGAATTAATACGGGCTAGGCCTAATTTTAATTCTAATTAATTCCTGAAAAATCTCAAAGGCCCATGTGCACGTGGTAAAACTGTTTAGTCCCACATAGAGGGATGAAGGGGAGTTACACCATTTTATAAGGTGGAATGTGGTAGCCCCCCTTGTGGAATTGGAGAAAGCCAATACACGTCGCTTCGCTTCGCCGAGTCGAAAGCCGTCTTGCGTCGCTGCGTCTTGGTGTGTGTGCGTGTGGTAGCCTGCAGCGTGTCGAAGTCGGGCGCGTTTTCTTTATCTATTCGAAAATTGAAACGCATCGACTCGTAATAAATGACATTAACGAATGGCTATTAGTAACGGTTCAATTACTAGTGAGTAATGGCTGCGGTTAACACTGGTTGATGGTGAATCAATGACGACCGTTTCCTTGGCGAATTAAAAGCCTCTGGCCTCTTTGTTTTTGGCTATCAAAAAGAACAGAGTACTTGTTCTTCTCCAATCTTCCTCTCTCGATAAAAGACTAATACAGAATTCCACTGGATCTAGTTGCTGTCTCTGGCGATCTCCATCCTGGAGAGGCGCATGTACGGTTGCACCAGGAGAGCAGGCCTCCAGAACCCTTCGTCCTTGAAGGCTTACACAAGCGAGGATGAATAAGGTTTTTGGGGATCATTTGCGCGACTGCTCGTTGCTTCCTCTTCATCCGATTCTCTGCTACGTTTACATCAACTGCATGACTACTACCACGACGTCCACTACGCCATGACGAACGACAACCTCATGAAGACTTCTGCTACTGCTTCTTCTTCTACTGAATCTGGGTATGGCTTTCTTTCACTTGTTACTTGGTTAGTTTGATTATCTGTTGTTGTCTTGAACACTGAGATAGGTATACTAGCTTCTGTCCTTCTAGAAATTAGTATGGCTATAGTGTTCTTGATTACCTGCTTTATGAAAATGGCTAGAATAATTTTCATGATTTATCTAGCACTTTTCTGGATTAAAGTAATTCGAAAAATGCTTATATTTTCAACAAGAGGGTGGTAAACATGAAGATTTGATGTATCAAATGATTCACATAGCTAAATTTGCTCGTGTAGTATCACCTCTAAATGGGCCAAGGCAAACTGAGCAATTTTTCTATCCAGCCCAAACCAAAAATTCACATATAGCAGATCATGTTATGAAAATTGATGTCCTAAGTTCAGCCATCTTTTGTTTAGTATGAACAAATTATTCATACATATAACCATATAACAGTGGAAGAATCAACTAGCCTATGTAGCTATGCTTAACAAGAAAGTAACATGGTTTGAGAGGACCAGAATGAGAATTTTGGGGCACACATGTTCAAACATATCATATTAAATATGGAACGAGCTAACAATCGATTCCAAACCCATAAAAACCTGAATTGTATTGATCAGGCACACATAAATATATTATAATGAGACAAAATAAAACAAAAATGTAACTGGGGGGAGGAGGGAGGAGGGGCGGTGGCGTAGGTGCGGGAGAAGGAGGGCGGAGGTGGTGAGGGAGGGAGGAGGAGACGACAGGCTACGGAGGAGGGAGGCTACGTGGGTCGGTCGGAGGAGATAGGTGGCGCAGGCCTCCGCACTCGTTGAGTCAAAGTCGGAAGAGGGAGGTGGCGCAAGCAGCCGCATGTCGAGTCGGAGTCAGAGAAGGATGGTCTAGATCCGGTCGGAGTGCACAGATCTGGTGGGCGGAGGCGCCAGATTCGGGGGAGGAGGAGGAAGCCGGGGAGGAGGTGGGCTGCCGGCGCGGGAGGAGGGCGCCTCGTGGGGGGAGGCGGGAGAAGGGTGCCTCATGGCGGGAGGAGGAGGAGGAGGGCGACAGTCGGGTGGGGGAGGAGTAGGGCGGCGGCTCGTGGGAAGGGAGGAGGGAGGGAGGCAACGTCGGGGTGGGAGGAGGAGGGTGGGCAGTGGAGGTGGCGAGGGAGGCAACGTCGGGGCGGGAGGAGGAGGGTGGGCAGTGGAGGTGGTGAGGGAGGAGGACGGGCGTGGGAGAGAGGAGGATGGGAGCGGGTGAGGGAGGTGGGCGCGGGACGGAAGCACGCGGCTAGGGTTTGCGGGTAGACGGAGGGGGAGGAGGGAGGGGGTTTTGTGCGGAGGGGCAAACGCGGGTAATTACCCCCCAACTTGGGGGGTAAACTCAAAATAGAGGACGTGGAAAGCCGTGGGAAGCTACTGAAGGGAAGCTTCCGGCTTTCGGCTTCCTCCCATTAGACGTGGCTTTTGGCTTCGGGAAAAGTCATGCAAAAAAGCCGTCCGTTTGGAATGGCTTCCGGCTTTTCCGAGCGAAAAGCGGAAGTTGTCCCAAACACAACCAAACACATGGAGCAGTAGCAGCAATGTAGCATGGCTTGTTTCTTTCTTCCCTCCGCTAACTTGTTATATCAAGTACTCGCACTTATGTCCATCCGATATTGTCTCGTCGTGTAGACTTCTTATGTTATCTGCAGGCTGAAATGTTACTCCATCTTGGAGAAATGCTTCACGAAACACCTTTCACGCTACCGCCGTCTCAGCCTAAAGCCTAACTACCCCACGACTCAATGTCGAGTTTTTGGCCGATTTGGCACGGTTACCACATGAATAGCAAAAGTAGCCCCTCTCTGAATCAATTGTAAAAATGGCACCGCGGAGCAGCGCAGACGCAACACGTAGGCTTGTCTGCACCCCAGAAGGTTGGACTTGCTCCATCGTGCCCCTAGAGGCTGGACATGCCTCTACCGTGTCTTAGCGGCATGGAACTGCATCATCCGTACGCTTGGGGCATGGACAATGCGAGCACAGTGCCCTTGACAAAGGCTTGGCACAGCTCAAAATTTATAAATAGTGTTTTTGGCACTATTTGGTGCTATCTGAACAATATTTAAACATTATTTGACACTATTTAACACTATAAAAAATTCAGTTGAGAGCACTTTCTTTCTTTGAATTTTTTATTTTTTTTATCACTCACTCGCAGCTTCAAATGTATTATCATATGTACAAAAACATTCCACAATTTTTTTTCTACATGAAATCATGGCGCAACACAACACAATCTCCTTGAGGCAGCAACAATTCATCAGACGAGGCGGCGACGGTGGGGGTGCATGTGCACCCATGCTTGGTGCGAGAACGCAGACACCCCATTTGATGAAGATTAAATTCCTAAATACTGCTTTGACATTTAATTAAAAACCACATGGCCTTTGTGGTCATAACCCCCATGGTTAAAGACCCCTATGGTTGTGAGAATCCCAAGGGTTGCTCTACGAGTACCCTAGTCGGAGAGACACTGCACCTATTGTCCGACCAGATAACTGCTCGAAGAATCTTTGAACTGGTACTTGGATCTGATTCCAAGTATATTCCTTACGTGTGATAAATGAGATACGTGTCTTATCTGCTCCAAACCACACGATGCTTTTCAGCCCTAAGTCACTGACAATAACTACTATATGGTTTTTTGCCTATGTTCATCTCCCACTGACACCAACCGGCGATCAGATGTTCTTCCAGTGACAACAACTGCTTCCCCGATCAGACACGTCGTTTCCATAAGGTGTCTTCTCCAAGAATAACTGGCGCCTCTTCGCTAGTATTTAAGGGTGGGCGACGAACAACATTACAAGAGAACAACCGAAGCACAACAAACAAGATGAAGGAGAGGACAGGTGGTTCAATATCACTATAGACAACTCAATTTCTTCAAGCAATATACTCAGTGTAATTAGGGCTAGTCTGTTCCATTGCCAAAGGCATCCCTATAAACATCAGTTCATTGCAATAAAGAGCAACTCTATTCTCCTCCAAGAATTCTCAGCGATTTTCCTTATTTCATTTCATAAGATCGATGACTTGATCGTCGACACCATCCCTCCTGATTTGTGTCTTGAGTGCGACGCAGAGCGAACCTGCATATATTTGTGCTCTCGGTTGTGTAGCAAAGCCGCATCTGCGCTCGTGAGGGATGGGGTGTCCGTGTTCCCACACCAAGTATAGGTGCACATGCACACCTGCCGTTGTGGCCGGTGACGGTGTACTACTGTCCGCCGCCACCGTCTCATCTGGCGAATCGTTGCTGCCACAAGGAGATTGTGCTGTGCTACGCTGTGATTTCAGGTCGAAACATTTATGATTTTTTTGGTACATATGATAATACATTTAAAGCTGCGAGTGTGAGGAAAAAAAAACAAGCAGAAAAAATTAACCAAAAAAGTTCACTCGACTGATTTTTTTAAGTGTTAAATATAGTTGTACATAGTGTTCTAAATAGTGTCAAATAGTATTTCAAATAGTATTTCAAATAGTATCAAATAATATTTAAATAGTGTTCAAGCAATAACTGATAGTACCAAAACACTGCTTATGAATTTTGAACGGTGGCGAGCCGTTGTCCGTGCCCCAGGCGCACGGATGACACAGAATCGTGCCCTACGGGCACGATGGAGACATGTTCGGCCCCTAGGGGCATGGTGGAGCAAGTCCGCCTCCCTGAGGCGCGTACAAGTCTACGTGTCGCGTCCGCGCGGCATCGCGGTGCTATTTTTATAATTGATTCGTAGATGAGGCTAACTTTGCTATTCCATACGTCAATAGTGTCAAATGCGCCAAAAACTCCTAGATGTCCATCCCAAACATGAACATCCAAGCAGTGGCAAAGCTTCAAGCAAATCATAGGGGACTACTCTTAAGAGGATTACAAAGAAGTAGATGATATCACTCTAATTTCCTAGGGGTTTTGCTAAGTGCTGGAGGGGCCATGGCCTACTCTACCCTGCACAAAACTCCATCAGTGCATACAAGATTATTCCTGCACTCTTCTTTACCTTTTTGTTTTAGATAATGGAGATAACAAGACATCCCCGGCCTCCGCTTTTTGCAAAATGGATAGCCAAAGTAGTACAGCCACCAGCAAGTTTCTCATCCTTTACGTACTACAGCTAGAGCAGAAGACTACTAGATAGTAAAAAGAAAAAGAAAAAAGGCTTCTCCAGCTTCCTTCGGTCTTCATCTTCTACCCTGGATCAACAAAAAATGAATGGCTTCCATCAGGCATAAGATCTCGCTGTGTTGCCCCAGCCAAGCGTTCTTTGAAATACTTCTGATGCCACTATCATCATCTTGTTCGCCCCTTGCATCAAAGCGTCGCGGCTGTCCTGTTTCTGCAAAGAGAGAGAGAGAGAGAGAGAGAGAGAGGAAGAAGACCACAACTGGAGCAAGTGATAGATATGAAAAACAACTTGGTTTAGGGTCATAGGGTGGATTTTTTTATTTAATCCCTTTTTAAATTTTATTTTAAAGTTATTTTCAATTCTGATCCCTTTGGTCACGCCACCATCCATGGCGTGACCAAACAACACTGTCACGCCAGTCCGTATCTGGGCAATCTCTTGTCATGCTACGACCAGTAGCGTGATAGTGTTGTTTGATCACGCCACAACCAGTGGTGTGACAAAAAGTGCTATTTTAGGGACTTATCCTAGCGCGTGATATTATTGTTTTGTCACGGCACGGGTGGTGACATGACCAAAGAGGTCAGAATTGGAAATAAAGTACGTGGGGTTAACTTTAAAATAAAATTTTTAAAAAGGTTAAATAAAAAAAAGTTCCATAGGGTGGGCAGCCGCTTGTGCTCAAAACTGGCTATATTTCTGGGTTTCCAAACAGTCCAATACAGAGCTACAATACCCATACAAATCACGTTCTTCAACTATTTACCAAACCCCAGCAACCATGAGCCTAGCATGTGCTCAACATTAACTGGAGTAAAACCAAACGTGGCTGCTGCTACAAAGCATCGAGCCAAAGGTTGTCCTTTTTCCAATTCCTCTTAAATAGCTTGTCCTTGGTTAAGATAACCCTTTTGGACAAATACCACAGGAAAACTTTAATTTTCAGAGGAATCCTTACCTTCCAAATGAATTTGTGAGGAAAGTTCACTCCAGAATTAACTAGAGCCATGTACATCAAGTGGACTGAAAACAGACCACTATTGTGTAATTTCTATTTCAGCATATCATTTTCATTGGAAAGTTGAATACTAGAGCATTTCAGCAAAATTTGCTCCCAATCCTCTCTTTTCTCATTGAGCAAAGTCCTTCTGAATTTAATATTACTAGCATTTAATAAAGCATTAGTCACAGTGATGTTTTTATTAAGTGATATATTGTACAAGATGGGGTATTGCTAGGCTAAAGTACCATCCACCACATGTCTTTCCAAAATCTAGTTTGCACCCCATCACCAATCACCATTGATATAATATACCTTAGTTCATCGGGGTAACTACTGTACGGAGGTGGACAGGACGGCACAGCTGAAGGGGAGGAGCTTTAGGAGAAAGGGGAGACCATAGGTGGGGGAGAAGAAACTTAGGAGGAGACTGATTAATTCATTCATATTGCTTAATCAAAACGATTACAATAGTTCTCCTTGTATAGAGGGTTCTCCTAACAACTATGGAAAAGATCAATCTAAATGATAATCTTCCTAACTAATAGATGAGGTACCAATTAACTAATCCCTATCCTAGAAAACTAAACAATTATTTAGGGAAATAGATATTCTTTTTAGCAAAGGCTAAACCTTTCCTAATCTTAATGCTGCAGTGCATAGGTCCTGTTCACGTGCAGTATTTTATGCACATGACAACTGAACAGAAAGAAGATAAAAAAGGAAATTTTCACTTTCATAAGCCCTCTCCAAAAATGAGAGTCGCCGACCCTGCAAGTGACTTGAGAAATAGTTTGAGATTTTCAGTACTTATTTCTTAGAATCTGCTGCCAAAGCCCATCACTATTATGAAGCCTAAAAAGACATTTACTTAAGAGACAAAATTTCATTTTCTCAAGATCAAGGATACCCAAACCCCTTGATCTTTAGGCAAACAGACTACTTCATTTAACCAAATGGTATTTTTTTCTTACCCTCATTTTCTGTCCACAGATAGAAATCAACTTTCTTCAAGACCCCTTTTGGAGCTAAGAAAAATGAAAACATAAACATGGGTATACTGGTCAAACTAGAGTTGATCAGGATAACCCTGCCTCCCACTGATAAATGCTTTCCTTGCCAGCATCCTAGCCTTTTTTCAAAACGGTCTTCCACACCAGACCAGTCTTCATTTTTCAGTTTTTTTTTAAATGAATAGGAAAGCCTAAGTATCTGAAGGGCATAAGACCCACCTCACAGCAAAAATATCTTTGTATTGGTTTTTATACTCAATAGCTTTCCCAAACAAGAAGAGCTCACTTTTATGAAAAAATTATCTTCAAGCAAGATAGAAGCCCAAAGGCACACAACAGAACTTTCAAATTCCTAGCATGTTGAAAATCATGCTTAATGAAAAGGATAGTTTCATTTGCATATTGCAGCAGTGACAAACCCATTTTCTACCAGATGAGGTAATTCTACCCTTTTCTTTAGCTCTCTGAATCAGAACACTCAACATATCAGCAATCAAGTCTGAAAAGGAGGTCCAATATTGTTACACTCTTATCTCCCTAATGAACCACCCCCCAACCCCAACTATCAATCCAGATACAGAATTGAGGAGAAAAACCTTTCATTGTCATGACTTGCTGTAAGAAAGCCCATTTGACCTTGTCGTAGGCTTTCTCAAAATCAATCTTAAAAGCCACACCATCCATTTTCTTACTATACAGGTCATGCAAAACCACTACCCCATCCATAATATGTCTTCCAGGTATGAAAGCAGACTGAGTAGAGCCAATCATCTCATCAGCTACCTTTGTCAGTCTATTTGTTGTTACCTTGGAAAAAAAATTAAAGCTTGCATTCAACAGGCAAACAGGCCTATATTGTTGAATTTGAGAACCTTCCACCTTTTTAGGTAGAAAGGGTAATGATTCCAAAGTTCAATCTATGTATAGGCAAATTACCATGAAAGGAATCAACAGACATGTTCATCAGATCCACTTTAATGATATCCCAGAAAAAATGGTAAAACTTTAATGATATCCACTTTATTATGCTCCATTTGGAAAACAGCATCCTTGACTTCCTGTTCAGAAAAGGGTTGAACAAGATTCTCATTACCCAAATATGAAATTTTCAGGATATCTTGAGTTTGCGATTCATCTAAATTAACAAAGTTCTCCTCAGCTGGAGCAAAAAGTCCCTTATAGTAAGAATTAATATATTTTTGAAGTTCTTCTTCCCCAGTTATTACCCCCTCATCTTGCTGAAATTGCATTATCATTGCTTTCTTATGTCTTCCATTTGCCTTAAGATGGTAATACTTAGTATTATTATCACCTTCCAGCAAATCTTTTTGTTTAGATCTTTGGAACCACTTAATTTCCTCTTATTTCAGGATTTTAGCTAGCCTTAATTCAGCCTGGGCTTTGGATTCTCTCTGAACAGGAGAGAGATCACCTTTTCCACCCAAATTGTCCAGTTCACCAATAGCCTTCAACAACTGTTGTTTTTCTTTCTTATATTGGCCATTGATATTCTTGTTCCAACCTCTCAATAATTGTCCCAGTCTTCTTTACCTTTATGTACCCAGTCCATCCAAATACATCTCTTTTTTATGTAATCGACTACAACTTCAAAAGATTATTGTCTTTCCTAAAAAAAGATTATTGTCTAGATTACACACAAAAGAAGGACCCCTAATTTTCCCTAAAGCTCTATCTGCACCCAGTCCGACCGCAGGGTAGGATTTGTCAACAGGAGTGAGCACCTTTTTATTTCTGCATGGCCCAGAGTATGCATGATGCGTGAGCTACTTCATCGCATGATTTGCCTCATCACAAACAAGATCATGCTAGAAAAATCGTATGTATAGCAGGTCCTGAATCTCGTTTGACTGGATCCTTCACGTGTAGTCTTCGTCATGATTCTGTGCATACATACAACTAAAATCCCATCCTGTATCAACAATTCTCTCCTCGGTAAATCTAGAGATGATACTACAACTGAACGGGCATTTACTGCCTGTGCAGTCAATTGCTTTCTCTGCTTAACCGTTCAAACTTCAAACTCACTATAGCAAAGCATGGCCGCTCCGCGCCCCCGCCTCCCGCGCAAGGCCTACTGTTCAATCACGCCGACAGACAGCCAGGTCCCACGCCATGAACTGCGTTCACTGCAGTAAGGTCGGCGAATTACTCTATCGATAGAAAGGGGATCTGGTCTTGTTTATTTATGAACAATTTTTGTGTTGAATTTGTTTGTTGTAATTGGTTTATCTATGTGCGAATTAAAATTTCTGTTACTGCTGCAGCCGTGTGATGTAGTAACAATCTTTTCTTTTTGTTGGTCTGTGTGGTTTTGAGTGGTACATCTTGGTTCTTGGTGGGGGTGCAAATATGTAAGCCATGAAACGGTCTTCTTGTTGGCGGTGAAAAATTATACCACAGAAAAAGGATGGAAATGTTTTATTCTTTTTCTTCTTGTATGCGGTATTCGCATCGTTGGTCATACAGATTCCTCTCGGAAAAAAACAGCCAGCCAAAACAAAATAAAAGTAAGGGGCATTTTTATAATCCCGTACAGTACACATAATCATCAGGATTTTTGTTTAGCTTACCCTCGTGAATTGCAAAAATGGCTCTCGTGCCGATGTATTTGCAGATTTGGCTCCCTTCTCGAGCGCGGAATGCCCTGGACACAACACGTGCCCATTTCTGCGCTCGGAGGCCGCGGAAGCTCCGCGGCCAGCGCGGCAATTCTCCGGTGTAGGAACCAGCGGTGACAGCAGAAGGTGATGGGCCCGGGCTCTTTCCGCGCTGCCCGAACACAGAAGCTCAGTGGCCTGCCACTTCCCACGCTCCACCACCATGGCAAGTGGCCGTGCAGCCCGTCTCCCGCGCCGGTGGCCTTGGTCCCACGCTCGGCCACCTAGTCAGTCACTTTCCGCGCTCCCTGACCACAGAAGGTCACTTTCCCCGCTCCCCGACCTCGAAAGGAGAGGGAGGGGGTTACATTTGCAAATAAAGTGGCACAAGAGTCATTTTTGCAATTCACCTGACGTCAAGGGGCCAAAATAAAAAAAAAATTCAATCATCAGACAGTTGCATGGCTCAAAGAATCATGCAACGCATGGGAGGAACTGAAGATCACATGGCAGAGATATCTTTTGAGAAAATTCATGATATATTACTGTATAACTATATGATTTATAATATGTCACGATATGTTTCCTACCGACCCAGATGAAAACGAATTCGGATTGTCTCGGATCGGATTTTTCTTAGATAATTCTCGGATCGAAAACGAATATGGATTATTATTTTTGTCGGAAACGAATACGAATACAGTAGCCCCAGTATCTGTCGAATATGAATACAGATACGTATTATGCGGATTATAAGAAGATCGAATATCTGTCAATTCAAACCAACGGCCCAGCCGGCCCAGTCTTGTCTACTTGTCATCAGGGGAGAGAGGAAAAGAAGTAGAGAATGACATGTGGGGACCTTGTGTCCGTGAGATAGAAGGAAGAAAGAAGGAAACAGAGGAAAACAGAGGACCATGGCGACGGCTCGGCTCAGCGGTGGCGTCGGCGAACAGAGGCGCGGGAGGGCCGAGCGGTGGGCCAAATGGAACAGCGGCATCCCGAGGAGGTGATGGGAGGTGGTGGCGCAGGCAGAGCGACACTGCGGGTGGCGCTGGCTGTGGCGGGAGCGGCTCGGGTGCACAGGAGAGCGGCGGTGGCGGTGCTCCGACGGCATTCTTAGGGAGGTGGCACTAGCACGAGAATGGAGAGGACAAGGGGAAGCCACCGGGTCACTCGGGGAGGCCGAGGGTGGTCCGAGGTGGCGGGACAGCGTCGGCTGGCATTGGAGAAGAAGGGACGGCGCGGCTCCACGGAGGTTCCTCAGCTGAATGGAGAGGGGGAAATGGTGGAGGACACTAGGGAACGCGATATGACGCACATGTCTTAGCAAAATCCTCACTGGAGAGAGAGATCGGGGTGGTGTGGTGGCCGGCGGTGGTGAAGAACTCCACTCTCGACTGAAAAATCTCCCAAAGTTCCCACTCTACCGCCTCGATCTCCGCCTGCTCCTTGTTCGAGTTTTCTTCAACCTGCAGCTCCGCCTCCTCCTTGTTTAAGCCTGTCGGTGAGAGGAGGCGGCCTGGTGGAACAGGCGAAGGAGTGCGGCTTGCTCCCCACATCCACTGAGCAACAGCTCGAAGGGGGTGTTGCCGACGCAAAACGGAATACAAGTGGCCACATTTCGTATCGCCAAAAATTTCCGACCGGTTCCGGGCGTTTCTGTTAGATAGGATTTCCATGCACGACCTTTCTCCTTCCATGCTGGTGCCTCGGCTTCCGAGGGATCACGCGTTCACATGATAGACAGCGTCCATATGATATATATATATATATATATATATATATATATATATATATATATATATATATATACTCATATACTCATGATTTACACAATCAAAGATAGCGTAACTTTCTCGCTTACATGGTATCGAGGTGTTTGCATCCAAGGCCCACCGCTCGCTAAAACATAGCTACCGCTACACATCATCCACCCAAGATCATGGCCAACGACGACACCACTACACGCCGGCTGAGGGAGGTCGCTCATGAACGTGAGGAGGCGGCTGACGTCGTAGCAGAGGCCGAGCCCGCGCTCTCGACAAAGCGGCCGCCGCTTACGCCAGAGGCCGACGCCCGTGAAGAGGAACTTCACCACGTGATGCTCCTCCACGAGGCCATCGCCGTCTAGAACATCCGGGCCCTTGTGACCGTGGTTCTCGATCTCGTCACTCCCAACTACAGCAAGTGGCGTGGCTGTTTTCTCACCACCCTCGGCAAGTACTCACTCTCCGACCACGTCCTCACCGACACCGATTCGACCGACTACTGATTGGTGCCGGATGGATCAGGTCGCTTAGAGTGGCTTTACGGCACCATCTCCCCCAATCTTGTCGAGATCGTCATGGCGCCCCGCACCACCGCACGGCTCGTGTGGCTCGGCCTCGAACAGCAATTCATCGGCAACTGGGAGACGCGGGCCCTCATCCTCGACGCCGAGTTTCACTTCTTTGTCCAAGGAGATCTCAACATCACCTACTATTGCAGGAAGTTGAAGAGCATGGCTGATGCCCTCGGGGATCTCAACGAGCCTGTCGCTGACCGAACGCTCACTCTCGCCGTCTTACGCGGTTTGAATGACAAGTTCGCATACATGGCAGCCCTCCTCAAGTGCCAGCGGCTGTTCCCCACCTTCCTCGAGGTCCGATCCGATCTCCTCCTCGAGGAGATTACCATGGCCTCACGCTCATCGGGATCGTCCACCGCCTTCCTCGCCACTTCAGCCACGACAGGCCAATCAAGCAAACCCCCTGGTGGTGCCACTGGCGATGGCTCCACGGATGGCCCAAACGGTGCCACCCACCCATCTACTCACAACAACGGGGGCGGGTCCAGTAGCTCCAACCGGCGTCACCGCCGCGGCAAGAATGGTCCCCACAATACTTGGTTATTCAGTCTGCACCTTAAACTACTAAGTGAATGCATTGTATCTTGTTGCAAACTGCGAGGTATATAGGTCATATGGGCCATTAAGTAGTGTAGCTTGTGTGCCGGAATTGCTACAACTGAGCCTTTCATCTATAATTATTGCATTGTATTCAGGTCGGAGACAATGGAGCAGCCGGATCTAAGGCAACATCTGCTTTGATGTAGAGGTTCTGGGATTCGGCAGTGTCCATTGGACCGTTTGATGATGGCGATAGCTCCAAAAGGTTAGCATCTCTTTTGCATCTTTTCATTCTGATGACACGGTTTTGTGTGACTAATTGTCTTGCCATTTTCGCGGTGAAGGGTCAACAAAAGCGACATCTGAGACAACGAATATAAAAAGATCAATCTTTTATCCGGCTACTGGTTTATCAAATACTTTTCGGTTCAAGACTCAGGACAAACAAGGCAGGATGCACAGATTTAACTGTGGTATGTATTCGCATCTTAATTCGATGCTAGCAAGGAATTATTTTATCAATATCCTTTAAGCCTTTTGTTATGCCTAGTGATTTATATTGCATTCTGACTTTCATGTGTAACATGTTTCATATTTCAAAAACGAGAAGCTTGCCAGACCTAATTACTTGGACTCTACAGAGAGTTGGCGATGCCATTGATAGAAAGACCCTACCACAAATTTCGGTACTGACCAAACTCCCTCCTCGTTATGTATCCATACCCATACCAGTATGCCAATTTTCTAAAGGTTTGTTTTCTTTTCTGATGTTGTTTCATAGTATGAACATGAGGATCATGATAAGGTCATACTTTCATCAGACAGTGACATTGTAGCTGTTGTGAACCATGCAAGACAAATCGGAACCATGCAAGACAAATCGTTTGGAAGGTAATGTCGTTTTCAGGTAAAGATGGGCACTCCTTCCCTCTGTCTGTTACTTCACATGGTTCTGTTACTTTGAGCTTTCTGATAGCGATGTCTCTTTGTGTTGCTTAATTGATTATCAGTATTTCATACTTCTTGAACACTCCTTCCCTCTGTCTGTCTCCATCACCTTCCTTTTGGTGGTAACCAATCCCCCCGTCTGTTGTTGGCCTTGTTTGAGAAGTATTTAGTTGGAATATATCCAAAGTAATGGTTTATGTCACTCGAGTTTGTTGTGCATCATGTGTCATCTTGGTGTCCAAATTACTACATATCTATCTATGTTGGCAAAAAAAAAACTATACATGTAATTTTTTTTCCCTTTCTCTGAAATATCAGGTCCAAATGTGCACATGCATACATTCTTGCCGCGATTTGTCCCCTATAGATTCATTCCTCTAAAGAGGTAATTGAGAGCATTTGTCCTTTGTAAACTCACCATGCCATCTTTGTTTTAAGAATTATATGACTATCATTATACAATGCGATGTCGCTTGTTGGCGGTGTCATATTGATCAGCATTGTATTTATTTATATTTTGTTTAAGATTTTCGCATTCTGCACATATTTGGGTTATATAGTCCTACGTATCTGCCTTTCCTATTTCACATAAAAACTATTAGTTTTCGCTTCCCCATTTGCCTCTGTGCTGTTTAGGACGCTTTACACATGCGTTCTTCATATCATATAGCTTTTCTACGAACTTAATTCTTTTTATATACAAATGGGAGCTAAATTCTTATCCTTTATAGCACGCTCATCAAAATCAAATCCATCTTAACGAATGTTCTTTGTTTTCTATCACCTGCTTAATAGATGTACACTTGTGCAGTTGTGATGCGAAGTCTTCAAAATATTAGTTTGGTGCTATGAATACCTAGGTTCTAATTAATACCATGCTTGCATTAAGAAAGCATGCTGCACCCTTTGTAGCATAATTTTCCGTTAACGCATTGCTTGTGATTTTTGGCCGATGAAGCTTCGGCTTTCGTTCTCCTTTGTTGATATCTTTCTGTCCTAAACCATAGGATATTAATATATTCTACTCTCTACTGGATTGTCATCCTAACATATTTTCCTTCTGTTGTGTAGTTTATGCTAATTGAGTCATATGCTTACATATCTTACAGGATTAGTGGAGCCCAATATATGATGTAGCTGCCATACTTAAATCCATCCAGGTACAACAAAATCTTTTATATCTTAGCAGCTCAGGTTATTTGGTCGCAAACATTTTGTATTGTCTGATTGTAGGCTTGTTACGACAAGTTGACAACCTATATTTCGAGATCTATATCATGATTCCAATGTTTGATTTCGGACATACTTGGGTGACCATTCAATGCTGGGTATGTTTTCAGCCACATACTAAACATATTCAAATGATAATCACAAATTGTTTATTGTGATCGCATGTAAGTCCAGATGTTCAATACTTTTGAAATGCTTTAGCAAGTTATGGGCAGTAGGAAACCAAGAGCTAGTTGTTTGGACATGTAACTGTTATGAATATTGTGTGTATATTCAAGAGGGCCCAATGGGCAATATATATAGGGATGTAAAAGGGGGGTTTCCATATACAGATAAGGAAATACAAAAGAGAAGAGTTCTATTCTAACACCCCCCCCCCTCAAACTCATGGTGGATCACACACACTGAGTTTGGAGAAAAAATACAAATGTTGTGCTCTAGTTTGTGGCTTTGTGAAGAAGTCAGCAACCTATAACTCTAATGGCACAAACTGTAAAGTAAGTACGCCCTCCTGCACCTGTGAGCGAATGTATGAAGCATCCACACCAATGTGTTTAGTGAGCTCATGTTTCACGGGGTCCCGGGCAATACTAATAGCACTTATACTGTCAGACAAAAGAGTCGTATGTCCCATCACAGGCACTCCAAAATCTGCAAGTAGCCACCTCAACCAAGTAACCTCTGCTGCCATAGCTCTCAACTCAGCCTCTGCACTCGAGCGGAAGCGCACCGCTTCTTAGTCTTCGAGGCAATCGGGGAGGAGCCAAGAAAACACGATGGCGTAAAGAGAACGACAATCAGAAAGATCACTAGCCCAGGTCGCATCGGAGTATGCCTGAAGCTGTAGTGAGGTAGAGCTAGAGAAAAACAAACGACGAGAGATAGTCCCACGCAAGTAGCGAAGAACACGAAGAAGGTGACTGTAGTGAAGATGGGTAGGACGAGCCATAAATTGACACAAGATATGAACAACATAAGCAATATCAGGACGAGTGCTCACAAGGTACACCAAACTCCCAACAAGATGGCGATACCGAGTAGGATCCTTAAGAAGATCACCATCAGTGGCATGAAGCTGTAGGGATAACTCCATGGGAGTCTCAGCGGTGCGAGTGTTAGTCAGACCAGACCGATCAAGAAGATCCTGAACATATTTCTGCTGGGAGAGGTAGTAGCCCTCAGACATGGAAGAGACCTCAATCTTAAGGAAGTATGTAAGAGAACCAAGATCAGTCATCAAAAACTGCTCACTGAGATGCTTCTTCACATACGTGATGAATGAGGAATCATCACCAGTGATGAGCATATCATCAACATACAGAAGAAGCAGCGTCCGACCCTGAGATGAGACATGAACAAAAAGAGCAGGATCATAAGAACTGACAGTGAAACCGACAGCGGTAATCACTGAGGTAAAATGAGTAAACCAGGCACGAGGAGCTTGTTTGAGGCCATAAAGAGCACGACGAAGACGACAGACGTGCCCATCGGGAACAGAATACACAGGTGGCGGCTGTGTTGATAGCAAAATTTGGCATCTACAAAGACCTCTTGGGAAGTCCTGGTTTCAAAGACCTCCTGAGAGGTCCGGGATGACATTTTCAATGACCTCCTGGGAGGTCCTAGCTTCAAAGATCTCCTGAGAGGTCTTGGATGGCATCTTCAATGATCTCCTAGGAGGTCCTGGCTTCAAAAGACCTCCCAAGAGGTCCTGCACAACTTATTCAAAGATCTCCTAGAGGTCCAGACTTCAAAGACCTCCTGAAGAGGTCCTGAAAGACTTCTTCAAAGACCTCTTGGGAGGTCCCGGCTTCAAAAGCAGTAGTACAGAGGCTAAGCTGGAGACTCTGACTTAAAGCGGTGTGACCATGCATTCCTTGGAGGTTGTACCGTGCGCCGTTCGAACCGCCGAACATGAAGGATTCTTTTCGACATCAGCTTCTCAAGACACGTGGCTCCATTAGGGCCGCTCAGAACCTCCTCCAGAGCGCATCAGGGCCACTCAGGACCTCCTCAGAGGCGTTCGCGTGGTTTCATCAGGAGCGTCCAGGACCTCCCTAGTAGCGGCCACGTGGCTTCATCGTAGCCGTCCAGGACCTCCCCAGGAGCGGCCACGTGGCTTCATCAGAGCCGTCCAGGACCTCTTTAGAGCACGTGCGTGGCTTCATCAGGAGCGTCCAGGACCTCCCCAGGAATGGCCACGTGGCTTCATCGTGTCCGTTCAGGATCTCCTCAAAGGCGCTTGCGCAGCTTCTTCAGAAGCAGCCATGTGGCCATTACGCAGCTTCTTCACAACCGTCAAGGACCTCCTTGGGGCATTACGTGGTGCCATCAGAGCCGTTCAGGATCTCCCAGGGGCACTACGTGGCGTCATCAGAACCATTCAAGACCTCCCGCGAGGACCTCCTCAGGACCTCCCGCGTGGACCTCCTCAGGACCTCCACGAGGACTTCTTCAAGGCAACCAATTGTTTGCTAAAGCAGTACGACCGGCTCATGGTGCGGTACTACCGCGCTACCGTATACAGTTCAAGACCTCCTCTGGCTTGCCCGCATGGACCTCCCACGAGGACTTCCTCAAGACCTCCCGCGTGAACTTTCCGCGAGGATTTCTTCAAAGCATCTAGGACGTGACCGAATAGGAAAGATGTGTTAGTTATAGAAGGTTTAGATATCATGATCGAAACATATCTGTAAATCTTGTTCGTTAGGAGTCCTAGTTTAGCACGGCTAAGACCTGCCGCCCTTTAAATAGAGAGGGCAAGGCCGATTCATAAAAACACACAAAAATCAATCTACATAATCGTTTCTTCTTTTTCATCTACTTTTCGCATCTAGGTCTAGAGTAGAATAGCTATGCTTTGCTAGTTTGCCTGTAAACCAGCCGCATACTCCTGCGACATTGGAGTAGTTATCCTTTGCTGTTCTTGCTTGTAAAACAGTCAGTTCTTCGCCGTAATTGAAGAATTATCCTCTTTGCTAGTTTGCTCGAAAACTAATCGTACGCTTCTACGAAAACAAAGCAATCTGGTTAGTTACGACCTCCTGTGTTGATTTTGGCGTCAACACAAATTGGCGACTCCGCTGGGGAATCATTGGTTCGGCTATAGGTTATAGCTGGATCTTTCCCTGGACACAATCAAGAAGAAGACTGCGCTATTATCAATCTGCACCAAGCTAGAGGTGCAACTTCTATAGGTATGTTACCTGCTTCCCAGTCTAATCTTGTAGCTGCAATGAATTCATATGTTGATGTTGCTACGCCTATGTTGAATGAATTTGGTGCATCGGCTAGAAATTCATATTACACGTTGGGTAATTGTTTTGGATCTTCAGTTTTAGGATTACAGCATATTGGTAACATGCAATAGCCAATGCAAAACAATGCTTCAATGTTCAATGCTATTAGCAACATACAACATGAGCCTGCGTCTTTTAGTTCATCTTCAATATTTACACCACCTAGAGTACTACAGACTAGCGTGCCGATGAACGATCAGCATAGCCGAATTAGTATGATGGGTTCGGCCAATTGTTATAAGCCATCATATGCTACACCATATATTACTAGAAGGGAGGTTACACCCTATACTTTTTCAAACACCATATCGCATGACGATGTACGTAATTGGCTCCATACGCCATCAATGACTATGGCCGAATAGATGGGAATTCAGCAAATATGCATGTGCCTCCATACAGTACCGTAGCATATAGTGTACCTCCTATACCACCCTAGAGTTCCGGTATGCCCCGTAGTTTGTGGCCGGAAAGCTATTTTGGGGTCCTCCGACAAGATACACCGTATGTGTAGCCCACAACGTCATATTCTTGTGATATCCCAAAGCCGTATACTGTTGGCTCAGAACGACACGTTGATTCTGCGTGTCTTTAGAGATAATAGGCGCAGATCCCCATACATCTGAATGAACTAAGTCAAAAGGACAAGAAGACAAGGACTCACTAGAATGATAAGGAAGTTGTAGCTGCTTGCCCAGCTTACAACCCTGACAAAACATTGTCGTGTCAACAGTAACACGGCCAAGAACACCCTGACGAACTAATGAAGAAAGACGGGACCCACACAAGTGACCTAAACGGTGATGCCACTGCGCAAAAACGCCAGAGGTGGTGGCAGCAGTGGCGGTGGAAGTAGAC
Organism: Phyllostachys edulis; assembly: GCA_036346405.1. NCBI lineage: Eukaryota > Viridiplantae > Streptophyta > Magnoliopsida > Poales > Poaceae > Phyllostachys > Phyllostachys edulis. Next base: position 103,817,726 of record CM070562.1, on the reverse strand, counting down.
GTAGAGGCAACAGGAGCAACTGAAGTGGACGGAAGGTGGAGGCGATCAAGGATGTAGAGACCCTGACGATCCCTACGGGCACGGCGATCCCAATCTGCATCCTGTCTGTCGATCCTAGATGAAACAGGTGTGAGAGTCAAAACCAACCCTACAGCCAAGATTGGTGAGCTGTCCTACCGAGAGAAGCTGCATGGTAAGCTGAGGAACATGAAAAATAGCTGAAACAGAAAAGTCAGTGGACAAAAGAGTGCCTTGACAGCTGACAGACAGAGGAGTACCATCAGCTGTTTGAACAGAGATAGAAAAAAATAGGAGATCCTACTGAAGTGAGAAATGTGGAGTCCGGTGTCATGTGGAAAGAAGCACCAGAATCCAAAACCCAAGAAGTACTTGGAGGAGACGTCTGAGCTAGACTAGCGAGAACTCTTTGATGTGTGAGAAATTTCTTTGAAGTAGAAACTGACAGGCGCTAAACAGAGTCACCTCACTGAGAAGGTCCTGACGTGTTGGTCTGTCCTCCCGTTGAGGAATTAGGGCCTCCCTGCCCCCCCTTGGATCGTCAACACACCTTGTTCTGCTTTTTGCACACCGCACAACGCTGATAGTTGTGCCCGAAGTTCTTGCAATCATTGCACTGAACCCCAGTTGATGTAAAAACATGAGCAGAAACAGACAGCTGAGAAGGTCCTGTAGTCGAAGCAGAAACCGTCGGTGTAGTCGAAAAAGAAGGGGTAGCAAGCACAGTCGGAACAAACTGTGCTGTTAACCCGCGGCGAAGCACCTCAGCACGAAGTGTCGAAAGTGCCTCGGTGATTGTCGTTCGTGGTGAGCGGCTCAACAGTTGAGCCCTGATAGGCTCAAACTTTGGGCGAAGATGACAGACAAAGTCATAAAGCCGAAGGCGATCACGATCCATATACGCGACTTTACGACACTCTTGGCGGCGAGAAGCCGCTTCGTCCACCGGTGCTAGAGGCGGCCAGGCTCGGAAGAAATAAATCAGCGAAGAGTCCTCCTGACGAAGCGTCTCCAGCTCATGCTGAAGCGAAAAGAACTGAGCATCGCTACTCTGCTGGTATCACTCGCGTAAATATTCCCAGACTTGGCGAGTAGAACGCAGACCAACAATGTATGGTTGGATGGAGTCGATGACGCCGACCACCAGGATGGCTCGAACACGGGCCTCATCAACACACCAGCGCTCAAAAGCGTCTATGGCGTACTGAAAGGCCTCATCAGCAACGTCAGCAGCAGCAGCGGCGGCCTGTGCCTCCTTCTTAGCAGCCTCATCTTCTGCCGAGATGCAGAAGTAGGCTGTCTGGGAAGAGGCTGAAGCGGCGACGGCGGACAAGGTCGAGCACCAGTGACATATTCCCAGAGGCGAAGACCATCGAGCGTGATCTCCATGAGTGAAGACCACAACCTATAGTTCGTCCCATGAAGCTTTGTTTCGAGAATGGGATCGCGGCGGAAGAACGGAAGCCATCGGTGGCGGTCTTTGGGCGGCGTGGCGACCAAAACAACGAAGTCTAACAGCGACGCCGACGGGCTGGCGGTTAGATCGACACACTTTTATTTTTTTTTCTCTCTTGGTAGGGCTAAAAGAAAGCCCTCCTGCGCTTACCGTGCAAGCACACAAGAACAAACACGAGGCAGGAACTAGGGTTCCCTTGCTTGTGTGGCGGCGACGGCTTTGGCGGTGGCGGCGGCGGCGGCAGCGGCGGCGGTGGCCTTACGGTGGCGTTCAACAAGCGGCGGCACTCATGCGGTGGATTCGGCGACGGCGGGCGGCGACGGGTCGAGTCCTCGATGGCGACAGCTCCAAGCGTTGGCGCGGCTGGTGGAAGTCCCAAGCGATGGCGTCGGGTCAGAGGTGGCGGCGTCCTCGGTGAGTGGATTCGGCGACGGCGGGCGACGACGGGTCAGGTCCTCGACAGCGTCGTCCTCAGCAACGTCGGCTCCAAGCGGTGGCACGGCTGGCGGAAGTCCCAAGCGGTGGCGTCGGGTCAGAGGCGACGTCGTCCTCGGCGGCAGCCTCAAGCTGGCAGCAAGACAGCGGTAGCCGACGACGAACGGCTGGCGTCTTCTTGGTGGAGGACCAAGCGGCAACGATGGGTTGTTGTAGCGGCGGCTTCCTCGACGGGAGAAGAAGGCGGGGGTGGTCATTTGGGCGGATCGATCTGGCGAAGGCCTAAATTAGGCGGCAATGGCGTCGTCGCGGCGATGGCAATGAAAGCTAGGTTAGAGCCCGATGCTCTGATACCATGTTATGAATATTGTGTGTATATTCAAGAGGGTCCAATGGGCAATATATATAGGGATGTACAAGGGAGGTTTCCATATACAAATAAGGAAATACAAAAGAGAATAGTTCTATTCTAATAGTAACAAGGGTCAATTACAAATCAATCTGTCATCAGTTTTTTTTAAACTGATTTAGCCGGTTTATATTTAAATAGTTAATATTTATTTTATTATTTGTATATACTTTTGGATCTTTAGCTTTCCCTAGGATCTCCACTATGCTTACTAGCTAGGTGGGAAAAAAGGGCGCAATTGTACTATGTACAACTTGTCTAAACCTTCGTAGGGCAAAACTTTCAATTGATTGCCTCTGCCATCTCAATTTAATTGTATTGCCTCAAAACCTATGCTTAGTAAATGGTCTCTTCTAAAGAGTAGAATCAACTTGGGATGTGCTATTCACAGTATGAAAGCTCTGAAACTTTTCTAAATCATGTACCAAGCTTGCTCACAGATATTATGACTAAATTTGGTGCATCTGTTTCGTTTTACATCATACTTTTCTTTGGGATACTACAGTTTGGTTTGGCCCATATACTCCAGATGTGTCAGATTCTCATGGAATCTGAAAAACTTTGTCTGCTTGATTATGCTCGGTTTTATGTTTATTACTACATACTGTTTTTCACAGCTCTTCTTCTTGCAATGCTATAGTGTGTGTTGCATGGTCTTTGTTAACCACTTGTTTTGTTGTGTCAGATACCATTTGGGTCAGGAACAGAGGAAAGTCTTCACCTATAGAGTTTATGCCTATGGTCGTTTATAGTCAGGTATCGTACATAGAACCCATATACTTCTATGAAATGTTGTCGACCATTGTTTCTTCCGAGTCTCATGATGTCATAGCATTTGTTGGAACAAACATTCCAACAGTGTAGGTATATGTTTCCATTTTCCTCTTACAGCATCTCAGTTTGGAAGCTTCCTGCAGGTCTCCAATTGACAACATATTTATACCTATCTTCCACTTTATATACACTGATAGATTCTCGTCGTTTTCAATGAAGGCAACTGTGAATCAAATAAAGGTTAGAATGCTTCCTCTCAGCCCCATGGTTGGTCCGCATTTTTTTAATTAGTTACAACAGATTGCTTGCCTTTTTTTAAATAAAAAAAACCATGGTATTTTTTTAGGAAGGAACGATAGAGTAATGTTGTTAAGCATGTTTTCAGTTGGTAACATCTCACATGCATGCTATCTTGTTGCTTTCTCTTGTTTATACCTGTTAGCCTTTTAGGTTATCAATACTTGTAGCAGTTTACTTGTGGTAGAGAAACGATAACAAGAAGAAAAAAAAAGCAACTAGTGTGCTTGCAATCGTCATTTTTGTAGCTTTGTAAAACTATTGCCTACAATGTACGCCGTAATTCCTTCTAAAAGTCGTTAGCATGCAGCTCATCCTAGAATATATAACAACTAGCAACTAGCGTGATTATCTATTAGTTATTTTATTCCTATAGTACATACTCTCTACGATGTGCTTTCAGGTTGCAGACGGAACTCTGTCTTACATAAGAACACAATTTTGCAGGAATTGTAAGAGAGCGAAGGTTATGTTCAAGGAACTTCAATTGAAGATGGAAACATATATTGTGGACCTTTAGCAGCAAGGTTTTATTTACATTCAATTTCATATTGCTAAGGTATTGGTTTTTCCCCATTTGAATGTAATTATGCATTGCGATTTTCTTATGCTATTTGTTTTTCCGTTTGTAAAGGATATTGTCTTTAATAGTTACTATCATATCCTTTTATTCTCAAACTTAGGTAATCTATGTATGTGTTGGTTATGCAAATCGTAGATCGTTTTTGGTTTATATACATCATATAGGCTTTCTGCGAACTAGATTTTTTTTTATAGTTCAAAATAATCTCACGTCGCAACGTAGCGCGCGTAGCTTACCAAGGTTTGCACTGACTCATCAATTTAGGCTGTTGTTGATGCTAGCTGATCATGTCAATGATGCATTGTGTATGTAATTCCTACTTCCTTTGCTACAGGGCCTATCTCAGATTATTTACCAGCCGCAAAATGAACTTGCCCTAATGACTTGCCACTGACAGCTCAGGCTGATGATAACATCGGGTAAATCCTTCCCCTGCTGTTACCAATACCGGTTTATTAGTACTTCTTTCTTCCATATTGTAATAGCTTATTATTTCCCAACTCACAGCGCAAAGCATCTGGCGCTAAACATCTTGTCTGTTTATTAGACCGATCTGTGCTGATCGTGTGTAGTTCTGTCACGTTCCATCTTGTGTTATATCTATTTTTTTGGCTTTTGCTATTGTTCTGTTACACTCATCCTCAATATTTAGTATCGTTTATACATGTCTTATGCTTCCCTGCCTACGTATTCTATAGATCAATACCGAGCGATGCCTTGACTTTCCACAGATACCTTTGTGTTACGGACAATGCCTTAGCTTTCCATGAATACCATTGCGTAAAACAGGGTGTTCACCATGAAAAACTACCTATATTATCTTGCCGTCGAACATACTGAACACGTTCATCGACCTACCCTGCGCATCCTTCCGGGTAGTGATACATCCTCTAGACCGAACCAAAAAAAATTTATTTATACAATAGCTATAACGCTGTCAATCGAAGAGCAGCGTAGCGCGCATAGCGTTCTAGTTTTTACTATACCACTAACACAATCAGAAATGCAGATGCTCTGCGGAAAAATAAGTGCACCCCCTCCCATTTCAGTTCCAATGAACTGAATGAGTATGACACTAAATGATTCTACTTACAATAAGCTGTCAGTAACATGTTCCCTTCCCCTGAAAAGCTGAGCTCTTGAAAGAATCCAAAATTGATTTTGGGGAGACATGTAACGTGGAGTCGAGAAAAGTGGTGCGGAATTGCATGCTTAATGACAGGAAATTCAGACTTAAGCTTTTGTGTTTCAGTTAAACAGAAGGAAGAAAAAGAGTTCCACATGAACAAGGGAACTATGGACAAGGCTAAAAGGATACAACAAAAGAAGCTGGTCAGCTGGTGGATGGGTGAACCGTGCATGGAGCAGGGCGTCCTTTCTGCGTTTGTGGGTGGGGTGGGGGGTTACCATGGGATACAGCAATATTCTACATATTATCTAGAAATCAGATGCAACGATACTCACAGCACCGGTTTCTTTCGAGCAAACCATGGAATTCATGCGGTGCCTTTTCCGCTGCATATTGCTTCAACAACACGTGCAGACATTCATAAACCACCCTGCAAAAAGGAAATTGTGTTTAGAATAAAGATAACTCTTGCTTAGAATAAATCAAATTGGAAAGCAAAGGCCAAAAAACTGCAAGTCATGTCCTTGGCTAGTCTAATTAATGAACTCGTCAAAAAACACTAATGATGTCCAGGTAATGTTTTGTTGTCATCTCACTGAATTTGAATATTATCTTATAAAAGCACATATATCACCAAGAAATGAGTTTGCAGAACGAATCGGCGTAAATGCTAACAAAAATTCAGACCTCATTATTGAAACTAGCTATTGCCTTAGCAAACTCTCCTCTTTAACTCTTTCTTGAACTAGATCCTCATAGCTAGAATTCAAGTTCCCATTTCCATCCTACTTACAGCTCAGATGGGGAAAATAGGCTACAATTAATTATATCCGCTCAAACCCAGTAGAAACTGCCCATCCTGATCTGGATCAGCTTGGTTACATAGGAATTCCAAACAGGCTATGAGCAATATATGCCCATTACTGCATGATATTTAGTTTTCTCTCCACCCTAGTATTCTCCTAACTTCTTCAAGAATCAATATTTCTAGAACTTAATTGGTAAGGATTAGCATATTATCATCAATCAATACTTCTTTTTGTGATATCTACAGCAGAAAAGCAGAAAGAAAGGACATCTCTTTTGTTTCCAAAGGAGACCAATAATGTGTGGGAAATGGGGGAAAAAGGACATTAGATTGGTTCAGCTGCCTACTTATCATTCAGTAAAGTTTAGGTACTAAACAAAAGTCTCCTTTAAGCCAATTCACTTCAGTCAAGTAAAAGAAAACCTAAGGGATTTACAGCAGAAATGCTGTTTGATATAATATAAGAAAATAATGGAATTTTCCAATTTCGGTAAGTAAAATATATACTGGTACAGATTCCAGAATATTTACATCATGGCATATACAGATTAATGTTTACTATGGCTACAATATAGGGCAAAAAAAAAATTCAGCCACTTGTATTGTTGCATAGGTTTCACTGCAGTTCTGTCAGGCAGTGAACTAATGTTTGGGGTGGGGTAGGGTGGGGGTGCCAAACAAGCTCTACCAGCAAATGCTGGTAAGATATCAGCAAAAACTGAACTCGACTGAAATATGCTTATTGCTTTGCCAATTTAGACATGTTGGCGATTGCACGAAACAAACAAAACGCAAAGTCTGAGCTACCAAAAATATAATTGTCTGCACCACTATTTTCTTGCCAACGTCCATTTGGATTTCAAAGTTTTAAGTTTTAAGTATCAAATTTTGAGTTGAAAAGAAAAGCATGATGTTTTTATCTGTTGGAGTAGATACATAGGGCACTATTGTGTTGCTATTAGCTATTTTGGTAAAATACCAATGTCCATGTGATCAGCGTTCATACATAACATAGATGCTCCTCGGCCCTCACTCAGTCAAATAGGTAAAAAAAAATAAGCACCAATAGTATATAGGAAGCAGCACAATTTTAATACATTGATAGCTGGCAGTAAAATCAGAGAAGAATTTACCTCATATGAGCTCTTGATTATCCATGCTAACAAGAAAAACGCGACACTCATCTCCTTCTCAGACCTATGCTCTTCTTCTTCTGTGTGATCGCGAAATGTCTTGACATTGCAACATTGTAAAATCTCCTCATATGCTCTGACAGCCGATGTATCGCACCAAGGTTGCCTACAGCTGATAATTGCAGCATGATAGCATCAAACTTCTTGTACGATAGTTTCATGTCACGGTTTATTGCCTCATCTAGAAGTGTTGTTGCATCTTCTGTTCTTCCAGAATCAAACAGCCCATCAATCATTATTTCGTAGGTATCAACAGCACGCTGACATTCTCTCTTGTCCATCTCAAGCCAAATATCAATTGCCCTATGTGGCTCTCCGATCTCAAAGAACATCACCATCAGCATATTGTAAGTATGAACACTGGGCTCACAATGTGCCTCTATCATCCTCTCACAGAGTTCAAGAGCATCATCAGCCTTTTGAAGACTACAAAGCACCTTAAGAAAGCAATTGTAAGTGACAATGTCAGGAGGAAACCCAGCCTTCCCCATCTCCTCCAACACACAGTAAGCAGCATCCAGTTTACCAACCAAACACATGCCTTCAATCAAGTCTTTATAGGTTGATACATCGGGCATGCAACCGCATTTTCTCATATCCGCAATCAGTTCAAAGCACTCCTCCATCCGATCAGCCTTGGCTAGCGCCACAATCATAATCGAGTATGTCTTAGCAGTGGGCGACGATATCGTTGACCCCTCAGTCCTCATGAACTCAAACAACTCCCTTGCCTCTGAGACCAAACCAGAGCTGCAAAACGAGTCGATGGCAGCATTGTACGTGAAGCTCTCCGGGGTGTGCTTCATCTGAATCATTTCCTCAAGCACCTTCATAGCCTTCTTGGGGTCCCTCGCCCGGCACCATCCGAAGAACAGGATGCTGTATGTCTCGGCATTTCCCAGCAGCCTCCTCTTCACGCGTCCGAACACCGCCTCCGCCTCCCTGACCATCCCGCATTTGCAGAACCCGTCCAGAAGGACGTTCAACGCGTCAGTCTCCGGCGGCGTGCGCATCCGCACACGCCGCTTCTTGGCCAGCTTCCTGAGGTGCGTCAGGTGCCTCTCCGTGTAGGTGCGCAGGATGCCGAGCAGGTCCTCGACTGGCACCGACCTCGTGCCGTGGCGCTTCATGTGGTCGAGCACGTCGCAGAGGACGCCGAACTGGCGGGCCTTGTACCGCGTACTGGAGAGGATGTCGATGACATCGTTGTACGTCGCCGGCTCGTGCTCGTAGCCGTCCTGGTGGGAGGTCCAGGCGAAGAACCGGAAGGCCAGCTTCTCCTCGTAGCGGAGGCGGTGCAGCACGTCGGCCACGAGCGGGGTGGTCAGCTCGGCGCCCAGCGCGTCGAGGGCAGCCTCCGTGCCCTCGTTGGAGCCCGCCTCCGTCTTAATCACGGCATCATAGATCCTATCCGAGAGCGCCGCGAAGCGGTCCTCCTCGAGGTGGGTGGGGAGGAAGGCGTGCGCGGAGAAGAGCCGTCGCGCCGGGAGGTTTGGGAGACAGCGCCGCGGCGGCGGGGTCGGGGCTGGGTTTAGCGGTGTGGAGGAGGGTTTAGTGGAGTGGGCAGCCGCAAGCGAGGAAAGGGGCGCAGCGGCGAGAAGGCGGCGGAGGTGGTGGGGCCGAAGGGGGAGGTGGCAGCAGGTCATGTGGTTCGGGAGGCCGTGCGCCGATGGATGATTTGGAGGTTGAATCGTGAACCGCGTGGGAGGGAGGAGGAGGGTCTGGAGATTTGAGATTACGCCGCGCCGCGGCGGCCGGCGGCGCGCGTCGAGGATGCCCGTCCTCGCCTTCTCGTTTCGATGGATGGGGGCTTCGCGAAGAGCAAAGCGTGGCCGCGGCGAAGGTGGACCTGAGCGCCCGCTGGGCGGGCCGAATGGCCAATCGAAACTGGACTTGCCGTGGATCCAGGCCAGTCTGTTCCTGTTTAGTTCAGGTCCAAGGCTCTAAGCAGAGGACTTCAGACTTCAGATGTTCTGCCCCTAAAAAACAAAGTTCAGATGTTCTGACTTTTCTCACTTCTGAGTCATCTAATGCTACAACGGAGAGTGTAGATGACAAGTCTGATAGTGAGAAAATACAAGCGTTGGATAGAAATACTCGGGTAATCAGGGGCTAATTTTGAATCACCAAAGCAACAACAGTATTACACGATTGGTTCAGGAGTCCGAGGCTGAGACCACATTTAAAATGCAAGAATCCCACATGAATCTTACGGAAATAATCCTATAAAACAATCCGATCTATCTATCTATTATCTTACTAAAGCAAAGAGAAAAAAACACCACCTTCGCTCTAAATTATCATGTTAATCGAAAGAAAAACAGAAAGATCTATGCTGTTAATTGTAGTTGGTCCAGATTATAACGGTCTAGATTAAAAGAAAAGGTCCATATCAAGTGCCAAAAATAACTGAAATTTAGAATAAAAAATACAAAAAAATAGCAATTTTATTTCCATACTAATTCCTAAGTAAAATATGTAAATAAATGTAATTGAATAAAGATTAAACAAAAAATATCAATTGGATTTGTATACTAATTCCAATAAAAATAACTAAAATTGAATAGAAAGTAAAATAAAATTATTAATTTCATTTTCATACAAATTCATAAGTAAAATCTCTAGCTAAATATGATTACGAATAAAAAATACATGGATTTGTATACTAATTTCAACAAAAATAATAATAATAGGCATTCAAAATAAAAAAAGAAAATATGCAATTTGATTTTCATACGAATTTCAACGTAAAAAAAACTTAATAACAAATTTTGGAATAAATTGAATAAAATTTGCAATTTGATTTGTATACAAAGTCCAATAAAAATAACTGGAATTTTAAATAAAATTGAAAATTGTAACGTGGAGCACGAATGGTGTTGGAGGAGGCCACAAAAGAGTGCAATGGCGTCGATTTGTCCTGAAAGAAGGCATTAACCGATGGGGAAGCGAAGAGCCGAGGTGACAATGGTGGAGATGAGGACAATGTCGCGTTGTGCACCTTAGTCATTCAACGAGGAGTTCAGAACAATGTCATGTTTCTCGTCGAAGCTATTGAAGAGAAAGGCCAGATTTGAAGTCAGCGACCAAATAAGCTCGATGATAGGGAAACCCAGACAGAGAGGAGATGATTTGCATTGAAGACGAGCTATGGATGATATGGGGTTATTGGGTGGTTAGGAGTGTATCATTCGCTGGTGAGGGGCACAACGACACTAGCGATGGCCAGAAGATTCTCCATACCGTTAGATAACAACTAAAGCATATATGTCAGCATTAGTGAAGATGGAAGATCACCACGGTTAGTGAGGAACCCACTACTCATCCACTTTGTTCGCATTAAAGGAAGGGTGTAGGGTGAAAACATTGCAATAACTACACATTTGATCTCTGCAACGGATTTATATTGTGGGACGACGCTTCCCAAGATTAGGGACTTATGTTATGGGGACGAAGGGAGTATATCATTTGATACTACAAATTTTGAGACAAATTTAACTGAGCAAATACACGAGCCACCCTACTAGTTACTAAGGAATTAAAAAAAAATCCCCAATTGCCTGAGTTGCGTGCTAAGGAGCTGGACTGAACCAAATGTTATGATATGTGTAATTTCTTTCTAGATGATCTAAGGAGCAATCTTCTTCCAAAAACATTAGACGTGCACACGCGAAGTACGAACGATCTTACCCTCTTTCAACAGTTTGATGTGTTATATTTGTAACTACTATATTAATTCGGTGGTGTTTCATATGCATTTTGATTTGCTGACTATAGTTTTACAATGAGCATGCCCAATGTTTAGGGGGTGTTTGGAACAGCTTCGGCTTTTTGTTTGTAAAAGCCAGAAGCTATTCCAAACACCTAACTTTTCTCCTCCACTTCCCCCGAAGCTGCTTCACGTTATAACGTGCGGAAGCCGGAAGCCGCCCGTGGGGAGCTTTCGCGGCTTTTCGTAGCCTCCATTCCGCATTTACCCCCGAAGTTGGGGGTAAAGTACCCGTCGTTGCCACTGAATAAAATCCCCCAAAACCCTAGCCTCCTCCCCGGCTCCCTCCTCCCCCAGCGCCCACCTCCTCCTCCTCCCCTGCCCTCCACCCACCTACTCCCCCGGCACCCACCTGCTCTCCCGCGCTAGCGTCGCCTAGATCCAGATCTGGATCTGGATCTGGATCTCGCTCACCTCCTCCTCCCTCCCCCGGCGCCCTCCTCTCCCCTCCTCCTCGGCCCCTCCGACGAGGTGGGGGATGGACCGGGCGACGGTGACGGTGGGTCCGGGGATGGACATGCCGATAATGCACGATGGCGACCGCTACTAGCTCGTGCGCGACATCGGCTCCGGCAACTTCGGTGTCGCGCGCCTCATGTGCAACCGCGCTGACAGCTAGCTCGTCGCAGTCAAGTACATCGAGCGAGGGGAGAAGGTATATACCACCACCGCACTTGAGGAGGAGTTTTTCGTTCTTTCTTTCCTTTTCTTCTCCTCGTAGGGCTAACTTGCTCTGCCCATGTGCTTGTAGATTGACGAGAACGTGCAGTGGGAGATCATCAACCACAGCTCACTACGCCACCCCAACATCATCCGCTTCAAGGAGGTCATCCTCACCCAGACACATCTCACCATCGTCATGGAGTACACCTCTGGCGGGGAGCTCTTCGAGCACATCTGCAACACCTGCAGATTCAGCGTGGACGAGGTTGCCATGTTCCTTCCTTCTTGCTTGCGTATATATTGAATTACTGATGTCGTCTTTCATTGCCATTTCTGTGTATGTGTGGACTTAGAGCTAGCCAGATGAGCCGTGCCTACCGGGCGGCCCGAGGCACAGCACTGTAGGCCCGGCACGGTTGACACTGTTTATAGGCCGTGCCAGCCTGGCACGACGGCCCATGTCATGTTTTGGCCACTACCCTGGCACGGTGGGCCGACCTGGCATGGCACGAGCGATGTCGGTCGTGCGTGAGGGTCGTTCATTTTCCTATCAGAGAATAAACCGCATGAAAATATCGAACGTGCACTGGTCAACTCGGTTTAATGGGTGATTCGATTTGATACGGATTTAGAAATCTGCTATTTTGGGATTTCGGTTTTTCGGTAAAAATCGGCTAAAAATCGGCGAAAAAACGAAATCTCTGTGCTTGTCGCCGGAGTCTCGGACGCTTGCACTCGCTGCTCGGCAAGTCGGCCCATCCACCGCTCGGCAAGTCGGCCCATCATCTTGGCAAGACTACAGAGTGATGTGCTTGCGGCGGCATATCACATGCACACACCCTAATTGGTGCACATATGCACACACCCTATCTGGACCATCTAGCTCGGCTTGGACGGCGCGATGAAGCCCATCATGCTTGTATGTATGAAGCCCGGCAAATGAAAATTCGTTCCCCTCACTCGGCCATGGCGAGCTTCGAAAATTCCGTTTCCCCCCTCGATCGGCCATGGCGTATGGAGAGCTCATGCCGCCATCGCCATTGCCTCCCCTCGCCGCCATTTTAAATCGCCCTCGCCTGAAACTCATGGCGTAGCTTTGGACCCTCACTTACTGGCCCGAGCTCGGCCCTATCCAAGCCGCTCCTCCCACCTCTCCGTTTCCTTCCTCTCTACCCATGCGAGAGGTCTTGCCTTCACCGTCGCCGCCGGCCTTGGCGACAATTGAACATGCTTATTTTATAGAATAAAATTCTGCATGTCTGTGACACTTCATTGATATTAATGCCAATCATTTATATTTGCAGTTACCAGTCCTGATGACAACCAATTGAATGCAGCAAAAAGCTCACACCAGAAGCTTGCCATTTCAAACCCAGCACAGGCACTTGGACTGCCTCCATCCACTCCATACATGATGCAAGAACAAATCTTGGTCTATAGATAATGTTTGACATTTTGGAGGTGCATTTGAATGCACATCCCTCACCTTCTGCAGATGTGAGTGTACCTTTGTCTGAGAGATGGAAGGTTGTAAACCTGATACTGTTAATAGATCTTGTAGTATATAAATGTTTCAAATGTGCTTGTGTAAGTGCCCAAAGATGTAACATTGTAAGCTTACTTGCGGATCAATTCAGAATTAAGAATGTTTTGATAACAAGCAAGGTTTCTGGCTTCCCAAATCGACGAAATCACCGCTGCAGCCCCAATTATAATCGAGCGACACTTAGAATTCAAAGCGCACATTAAAATGATCACATCTTGATTACGAGTACTTCACCAACAAGCAAGCGAGGTCGTCCGAGCATCGGTCATATACAACAGTCAACTCCATTACAACCATATCTGGCGGTCAGATGTTTCATGCTTGATCCATTGCAACATATCTGATGTCGAGTCATTAGTCCATTGTAATCGGTCATGTTTCACTCCATTGCAACATATCTGATGTCGAGTTGATCCATTGCAACATGTTTGATCCATTGCAACATATACAACAGGTCATTAGTCCATTACAACCATATACATCGGTCAAGTACAATAGCAAAGGCGGTTGTTTCATGCTTGATCCATTGCAACATATCTGATGTCAGTCATTAGTCCATTGCAATCGGTCATGTTTCACTCCATTGCAACATATCTGATGTCGAGTTGATCCATTGCAACATATACAACGGTCATTAGTCCATTACAACCATATACATCGAGTCAAGTACAATAGCGGTCTGCGATTGTTTCATGCTTGATCCATTGCAACATATCTGAGATCATGTCATTAGTCCATTGCAATCGGTCATGTTTCACTCCATTGCAACATATCTGACATCGAGTTGATCCATTGCAACATGTTTGATCCATTGCAACATATACAACAGTCATTAGTCCATTACAACCATATACATCGGTCAAGTACAATAGCGGTCTGATTGTTTCATGCTTGATCCATTGCAACATGTTTCAGTCCATTGCAACATATACAACAGGTCATTAGTCCATTACAATCAGGTCATGTTTCAGTCCATTGCAACATATACAACAGGTCATTAGTCCATTACAACCATATACACCAGGTCAAGTACAATAGCAGTGCAGTTGGTCTGAGCATTCAAACAGTATCAGGTATACAACCACCACATTCAAACTGGATGCATCTTACATTCAAACTGCTCAGATTACCTTAATTACCAGTGCAAATTCGTACTACATCTTACATTACATAGGACTAATGCATAACTAAATTACAAGCTCAATTCCCTACCTTTCCAATGTAAATTCCTACCAGGAAGAAAATAAATGCAACAACAATTACTTTTAACTTCTCATCTGCAGCACTTGACTTTTGGATTGACTTGGTAATCTGGTCATTCATCCGGTCCAATGAGCTTTTGATGGCGACTAAGCTGCTTAAAACATGGTTATCTCTTCTCTCATGTTCAGCGGATGCATCCCACTCAATGACCTCTTGTATTGATCCTTCCACATGAATGTGTCGCATTCTTTGGAATATGGTTTGGACCAAAACATACAACCCAACTTGAACATCAAGCAATGATTAGGTTTAACATCAAAATTAAGAAAGGTCGATTCTTACCCGTCGTTTCTAGGGCACTTGTAGTATTCCTTTCCTTGGTTCTTGGAGCTCCGGACCTGACCCATATCATCGTCGCGTGGCACTTTGGGCATGGGGCGAGAGGAAGCCCACCGCTAGGGCTGGCGTGGACCACTCGGAGTGCGTCTCAGCGTGATTTGTGCTTCTTCATGGTGCGCCAGCGCCTGTGAGTCGCACAAGGGGAGGAGGCGTTCCCTCACGGGCTAGTCACCGGCCGCCCGCAGTCGAAATTGACCCTAGAGGTAGAGGCGGAGCACAAGGGGAGGGAGACTGGTGGGAGTGAGGCGGAGGAGGGGAGCACAAGGGGGGCGGGCGGGGGAGGAGGCGGCGGTCTTGGCTACTCGACCTCACGGGCTAGTCACCGGCGTCGCCCTCGCCGCCCCAACCCTAGGCGGAGGAGGAGCAAGGGGAGGTGGAGGTGGCGGGGAGGCGGGCGGCGGCTACTCGGCCGGGGAGGCGGAGGCTGGCTGAATCCAGCGAGTCGGCCGGCCGTGGACGCCACAGTCGCCTCCATTGGGGATCTGCGGATTGGGGAGACTGGGGATTGCGGAGATTGGGGCGACAGGATTGGGCGGGGCCGCGAGGCGAAAGGAAAAATGCACGCTTGATCACTTGGCCTGTGTGATGGGCTTCATCGCGCCGTCCAAGCCGAGCTGGATGGTCCAGATAGGGTGTGTGCATATGTGCACCAATTAGGGTGTGTGCATGTGATATGCCGCCTGTGCTTGCTACCTGGCTACTGCTTGACCGTTTTTGTGTTTCCCTTCTTTGACTTTGACCGGTTGGAGTGGTACCCACCTACAGGCTACAGCACCACCGATTGAACCAGAGCTGCTCCGATTCCTTGCTTACCTGAGCTAAGAGTTCATCTCCTGCGTGTATTTGGTTATTTGCTACATACCAAGACATTTAGAAATAGGAGAGAGAGTTCTTAATTAGTTCTTGTGTCCAGTGCATTTTTCTAAGGAATTCTTGTGTCAGGTGCATTTTTCTTGATTAGTTCCCTTGTTGGAGTGTTGGTGGTATTCAACCGAGAGAAATAAAAATGCTTGCTTTGCCTTTACTGGTTGCTGCTGCACAGCTGCAGTGCTGCGGGGCTTAGTGCAATAGTGCTGGACTGCTGCCGCTGTAGCCTATATGTGCTTGGACATCTGGACTGCTCGTGCTGGGTACCGTATTGCCGCAAGCCCGCAACGTCGTCATTTGCAATTCGCGTTAACTTTGGTAAATATGGTATTTACCGATACCGCACCGAAAAGAATTGGAATTTACCAAAACCGAACCGTATTTTTAAAAACACCGTATTTACCGAAGTAACAAAACCGTATTTACCGAACCGAAAATACCGAACGAACACCCCTACGTGCCAGGCACGGCACGAGCCCAACACAGCTCAAGTGGCCCGCGTGCTGAGAGAGAGGGAAAGCCAGAGGCCTAGAGCTGGGAGCACGGGAGGAGAGGCCGGTGGGGCGGCATAGACGCGGAGGAAGAAGGGCCGGTGCAGAAGGAGGACAAGGCCGTGAGGGGTGAGCCTGAGAGGAAGAGGAGGGCGTGGCGGCGATGGCCTGAGCAGAGAGAGAAGAGGGAGGAGGGCTGGGCGGCGGTGTCGGCGTGGAGGAAGGAGAAGGTGGGGAGCCGGGGAGGCAGTGGTGCCAGCGTGGAGGGAGAAGGCCGGGACAGGCGATGCCGGCGTGGAGGTTGGCGGCTTGGCACTGGTGTGGAGGCAGGCGGGTAGGCGGGTGCAGCTGTGCACCCATGCGACTATGGTAGTGCCACTGTGGCGCTGCACTGTGCCGCACTAGGCAGCTGGGCAGGGGAAAAGAGGAGGAGTGGCAGGGGCGCCGAGCAGGACGGGCAAGGGTGCCAGGCAGGCGGGGCAGGGGCGCCAGGAAAGATGGGCAGGGTGTCGGGCTAGCGGGCTCGTGGGCCATGCCTGGCACAACACAACCCGAGTAAAATCCAGCCGTTGGCATTTTTGACCGTTTGGGTCTTTAAAAATAGCAAAAAAAAATCAAAAAATCCCAAAACAATTTCTATAAATAGTCACCATACCCCCCCTCATTCAGCACCCCTTCATTCCCCAACCTCTCTTTGAAATTTTGTTGTGCAAATTCAAATTCGTTGTCAGATAATTTGGCAAAATTCAAAAAACCAAATTTTGAAAAATTTAATTTTCGACAGTAAGTTAGCAAAAGATGTACAATTCTATTTTTTGCATACTTTTATTGTTAGTACTTGTTATGCTAAGATGAAAGTAATAATATTGTTAGTTTCGATTTTGCAGTTTTCATTATGGATAGTTACGACAACTTTGCTCTTGGTGATTACAGACTTTCACCAGAGAAAATTGCATCTATGGATGCGACTGCGGATGCCTCAAGACAACCGGAAGGGCAGGACGGAGTTCCGTCATCAGGCTCCACGACAGCATCAGGCTCCACTCCAACCGGAGCAAAGAGGTCGAGACTATCTACATCGGGGTGTGGGAGAATTTCGACAGGACAACCAAGAAAGACGCATAGGGAAATGAGGTACCATATGCTATTTACAAAATTAGTCTCAATGAATTGTCTGCAAGGTATACAGGTGGAACGGGGCACTTGCTTAGACATGCTACAAGATGTAAGGCTAAGCAAGGATTGGTGATGAGGCAGATGCTGCTGCAGTACAACCCCGACGGTACGATACGTAGCTAGGACTATGATCCTGAGGTAGCCCGTCAATATCTCTGTCGTTTAATTGCTTCTGAGGATTTACCGTTAGGCTTTGAGGAGTCTCCTGCTTTCCAAAATTACAATACAATTGTACATAATCCTATATTTTCTTCCATTTCTAGACAAACAACAACTAGAGATCTAGTGAAATACTATAATGAACGTCGTAATAAAATAAATGAACTATTTAATACGTGCACATTTTCAGTGGCCCTAACCTCAGACACATGGAGTGGTCGGGCTAGGGAGGATTATCTTAGTGTAGTTGCTCATTATGTTAATGACGATTGGGTAATAGAGAAAATAATTATAGGTTTAAAATTAATTGATGTAGCACACGCAGGTGAGAATATTGCGGACTGTATTATCAAAGTCATGGAAGACTTTGGTCTTACAGACAAAATATTCTCAATTACTTTAGACAATGCCGCTTAGAACTCTAGAGCCATGGATATTCTTACTCCAGTGTTGAGTACATACGCTGATTCCTTCTTGCTACATCAACGATGCACTTGTCATATTATTAACCTTATAATCAAATGTGGTTTGAAGAGGTTGAGTCTGTATATTAAAGCTTTTTGCGATGCGATATCTTTCTTGAATAATTCTAACGTAAGAATAGCACAATATAGGAACTTCTACAAGGCGATGGGTGTACGTCCAAGAAAGTTCGGTTTGGATATGCCGGTAAGGTGGAACAATACTTACCTGATGCTTAAGAGTCTTTTAACATACAATAGCACTTTTTCTATTTTTATTCGAATGCACTATTAGAGCACTGGCGGTAGTATACTATTGGCTAAACAACATTGGTTCGTTGCTGAGAAGATACTATAGTTTTTAGAAAAAATTATGAGGCCATTGTTCCTTTGTCCGCTGTGTACTATCAAACATCTCCTATCATTGTGCATAGTAATTTACAGATTGCTATTCAATTGAAAATGTACGAAAATGACTTAGTTTTACGCGATGCTATTGTTGCCATGAAAACTAAAAACCTTAAATATTGGAGAGAAATCCCTTATCTATATGCATTTGGATTTTTTTTATATCCTAGAGGTAAAATTGATGCATTTGGTAGTGTACTTAATCTTCTTAGTGATGCTATAGGGCTAGATTATACTAACTATTTTTCAGAAGTTCGTTCTCGGTTATACGGGGTTTACCAAAGGTATGAAAATAAGTTACAGAGAGTCCACTCACAACGACCTCTAGTAGATCTTCGGTGGCTCTTCCTCTAGGTCCAGTTTTTCTTCTTCTACATCGCCGCATGCTCAGCCAAGACCCACAAGGAGTGGGGAACTATCCACCTATCTGGACAACGATACGGTGGATTTCAACTCAGAAGGCTTTGAAATTTTACAATGGTGGCATGCCCATAAGTTAACATATCCCATGCTATTCATACTTGCACGTGATGTGTTAATTGTTCCTGTCTCGACGGATTCCTCCAAATCTGCTTTCAGTCTTTCTGGAAGAATATTGGAAGAGAGAAGAACAAGTCTCATAAGTAAGATGATGGAGATACTTCTAACTGTGAAGGATTAGGAACAAGCTGATTCATGAACACAACACTCTATGGAAAATCCACAGTTGTTGGAAGTGTTTGAAAATATGTACCTAGACAACGACACATAGAACAAGAATGTATGTAGAGCTATAGGTTGTACTCTTTTTCCTTTGTCAAGATTTTCTCATGTTGAGTTTTTACTTGACAAAGGTTTTAACGAGAAAGCAATTTGAATATTAATAAAACTCTTTATTACATTTTCAATATGCTTGTATTATTTTTTGCAATATTTTTTTTTACAATTTTATCTATTTCTGAATTCTACATATTTTTCTATTTTTTTTTGGATTTTTTCGAGCCTAACAGGCTAAGTGGATCGAAAAGGCCCATCGGGCTAAACGGGCTCGTACCGGCCCGGCATAGCATGAATAGCCGATGGATTGTGTCTGAGCCATCTCCCCAGCACGTGGGCCGACACGGCACGGCCCACCTAATAGTCGTGCCGCATCGTGCCAGTGCTGGCCGTGCTAGGTCACCCATTTGATCAGCTCTATCTAATAAGTAACTCTCAAAGTTTTCTGCCTTTTAGGCGCGTTTCTTTTTCCAGCAACTGATATCAGGAGTCAGCTATTGTCATTCCATGGTATCCTACCGTTTTCTTTCTTTGCCTCTACCAACTACATCTTGTTCAGCTTCCTCGGTAGGAGAGTTAAAATTGTTCTGCTTAGTTATTACCTTTTTGTCAAGCAAGTTTGTCATCGTGACATGAAGCTAGAGAACACCCTGCTGGATGGGAGCACGGCTCCTCGCCTCAAGATATGTGACTTTGGCTATTCAAAGGTACTACCAGATCTACTTTAAGAATTATCATTTGTGCTATGGCCTAATTGCGGTGAACTATCCACAACTTCACTCTGTTTATATGCTAAATTGGGAAATCAAACTCTGCTTGTTAATGTAGTTTTTGTGTCGGGACTTTGGGCCTGTTTGGTTCTTGATCCTAGTTAGTCATACCAAAATTTTAGCAATACCAAAACCTAGGCAAAAAAATATTGTTTGGATCGTAGCTATATCAATTCACAGGCAATGCCAAAATTGATGTGTTTGGATTGTAATCATATCAAAATTTGCCAAAAATGTGAGTGACACGTGAGGCCCGTATGACATATATTTTTTTGCACCAAAATATGCCAACAGTGGTCTTGTTTTGTTGATAAAATGACAAGGAACACAATGGTTCAAACGGATCATAAATCAGATACTCGGTTTAGAAAATATAATCATTTGAAACTGATTAATCAAACTAATGAAGCAATTAATGCTTTAGCCCCATGCAATCACCATTTGACACCTAGCAAGCTCATTGGCTGGTTGCTGGCCCAATATTTGGCCACCGTTTTTGGCCACCCAAAATCTGCTCAGGATTTGCGAAGGAAAAAGTTGGCTTTACCAAAATTTTGAAGGCATGCTAATTTTTTAGTAATAAAACAAATGCTAGCCAAAATATTAGGGCATTACCAAATATTTGGCTTGGCTACTTGAGGTTCCAATCCAAACAGCCCCTTTGTCTCCCTGAAACTGTTACTTCATTATGCTCATTACTCTTTTCTGCATTTGCAGTCGTCAGTTCTTCATTCACAGCCGAAGTCAAATTAATCAAATTATCCCCCTAATGATTTGTCCCTAAGATATCCAATGAAGCATGTTGTTATTGGGTTGCCCTGATAGTGTTATTTTTCTTCTTCGTGGTGTTAATCTATCTTTTACTATGTACAAGGCTACAAGCACCAATTTAATTATGTAACCCATGCACTCTCTTATCTGTCTATATCAGTAATTTTTTGTTTCTTTATAATGTTAATGATGTTATGTTATGGGTGCATTTTTTCAATTACAAGGAAGACGCACACGTACACACCACCACGCACACACATCGCATGCTTGAATTGGTTTCTTACATTATGAGATGACCAAGGTAGTCAAACTCAAAAGGGAGTGTGTGTGTCTATCTCTCTCTCTCTCTCTCTCTCTCTCTCTCTTAACTACTATAATTAAGAGTTTACCCCCATCTTCCCACCCCACGCATTGTCCCTCCCCTTGCATGCCCTCTTGCGTCCATCTCTATTGAAAACGCAGCGATGTCTCCCTCTTCTCACAACTACTCTTCCTCCCACGATCTCCTGCCATTCCCTACGATCGTCCCACCCACCTCGCTACCTCGCACGAAAAAACTGTCGTCGCCACCCTTCTCGCTAAAAAATGATCGCCCCGTCCCTCTACCTCCCATTCCCCTCGCCCGATGTCATAGCGCCTCGCCCCGCCCACCATTGAGCGACCCTCACCTCGCTCCTCCTCACTTGCTTTGCCAAGCCGCCCCGCCCTCGCCCGCCATCGAGCCACCCTCGCCTACCCGTCCTTTCCACCATCCTTTGCTCCGCGTAACTCCCCCTCTGTCTCTCTCTTCTGCGTGAAACCAAAAAAGTAGAAAAGATGGAGATGGCCATCGACACGACATCACCGTCGTCGTCCACCTCGCCGGCGTCGTCGACGACGGACACGCTTGGCAGAGTCGGTGCAGCTGGAGCACCAGCTGGTGCGGGTGCCCCTGGAGGTGCTCAAGTCCATCGCCCGCATCAACCACGAGGCTCGCCGGTGCCAACGCGCGCTGGCGGCCTCTCTGTCCGCTTGCCCTCTTCTTCCCCTCCCATCAACGGCGTCGGGCGGAGCAACGACGTGGACTACGTACCTAGGGACAGTCATGCTATCAATCCAAATGCTCTGCAAGTCATGCCATCAATCTACCAAGGCAACGGCGCATCTGTTCTATATGTCGATAGCCTTGGGCCGCTATAAGTAGAGCACCACCAGATCCATCCACTTCAAAGCCATTCATCAGAAGGCCTTGGTATTTCTATTATTTGAAGGTAGCCAACTCATGCCCTCTCCATCTTTTGGCTTTCTTTTGGTATTTTTGTCCAATTGTTTTTTATCTTCAGAAGACATTTTGTCCTATTCACGCTACCGGAGTTAGGATAGTTTTGTGTTAATGATACTTGATTGACGTATCATGAATTAAACTCTTAGGTAATATCAGAGTATGCCCATTCTTGGGTTGGAACAATGGTGAGATGTAATTTACTATGCCTAAATCAGATGTTCAGACTAAAGCTTAACCATAATAATATTCTGCTGGAGTTGTCAACATTGAAAGCCAAGCGAGTCTTAACAAGTGTTCAGTCCTGTATTATATTTCCTACTGCCGCCGCCGCTGCCAAAGTTTAAATTGTAGCAATACAACATGATTGTGGATCGCTGAAGTTTCCGGTCTGGCAGCTTCAGTTTGATTGTTTGTGTACTGAGTTTGTGTGGACCTGCTCTGCCTGTTTTACTTGGCATGTTACAGAATATATTTTAACGTTTAATTCATCTCCTGATGATCATTGGTCAGTTTATATTGATTTCTTTTCTTTTTTCTGGTTGCTCTCAAATTGGTGTCATTTCATCTGCCAATTCCCTTTGCAGCTTTTGACTGTTGAGAATGGAGTCTATTGTTGAAGGAACTAAGTATGATTGCTTGTTGTTTGGTATGTTCCATGCCTTGAAAACCAGAGAATTGTTTGTTGAATTTATTTATTCTTGTTTTTTTGCGCAATCCAATAAAATTGTTTGCTACTGCATCTTCAGATATGGATGATACTCTGTATCCCTTAAGTGCTGGCATCAATCTAGCTTGTCGCAAAAATATACAATGTGAGTAATGATACTAATCATCTCCATATGTTCATGCTTTATGAAGCATTTATTTTCTCACAAGTGCTGGGAGAGATTGAAATTTTTAAATTTTGGCTACCAGATTACATGCGTCACCACCTGCAAATTGCAGAAAACCAAATCGCAGAAATGTGCCTGCAACTGTACAAGGAGCATGGCACCACAATGGCTGGTCTTCAGGTACAGCTTGTATTTCATTAGTGTTAAACCTCTGTATTTCATATAAAAACAAAATACTTGAGTTTTCTCAACAAACTTATATGCTCTTTTCTCATTTTCTAAGCATGTGACTGTTACTTCTTTGTGGGCACTAGGTTACGAGTTTGACAACGATGAGTTTCATATAATTGTTCACGGTAGATTGCCATATGACGATCTAAGGCCTGACCCTATTTTGAGGACCCTTCTACTTTCCATTCCTTAGAGAAAAATAGTATAATAATTCACAATATTTCCCCCCTTTTTCTTAACGTATACATACATACTGTTCTGTATCAGTATTTTATCCTACAAGAACATGCTTTGAAAAACACATGCATGCTTGCTTATTATCATCCTAAATTTGCTTGCTGCAGATATTCACAAACTCTGATAGAGCTCATGCAGAGGAGGTTTAACAAACTCTAATAGTGCTCATCCTAAATGTACTATTTATACTGCCCTTTTTTTGTTGGTTCCATGGCATTTTTTATGCATAGTGCTTGCTATATGTGGTACTTTTCTTATCCTTCTGTGTTCATTTCATGGAACTGTAGAGAATAACTTTTTCACCCTGTTTTTTCAGGTTGCTAAGGACCACATCATGGAACTAAATATTATGTAGTTCCTCTTCTTTGTACAGCTACTGTCATGTCTTTTGATAAACATTTTTTTTGGCCTAGGCAGTGACTATCTTTTTGTCAAGGTAAGCAACATTGAGGATATAACAATGGCATAAATATCTTAGTATATCAAGTTTGTTACTTCTTGAAAAAAAAATCAGTCTTGATGTGTATTATCATGTGTCATGATACATACTGCCTTATGTGGTTACACTTTAGATATATCTTCTTTTTCGCAGAGATGATTTAGCTATATATGCGGTTCTAATTTCAGTGGCCTACATATGTGTAGTCACATGTTGCTATGCTTTTAGTAGTTATGTAGTACATCATATTGTTAGGATTTCCCATTACTTCTACAAAATTAGTTCGATCGATGTTGTTTGTGCCTGCTTGATTGCTTCCATGCTTAAACTTGACTTTAACTATGCTTCAGTCTGGCGCCTCTGATTGACCGGTGTCTCTCTAACCTCTTTTTAAGGTTTCTTTTCTTAGTTTTTTAACACTACTATTTTTTGTGTTTTGGACCTTTCCTTCTCGATTGTTTCTGAGCATGAATGTGCATTGCACTAAAATTACACTTATCCATTCGAGATGGATGGATGGGTGGCTATCGGCGATAGATCATAACTTATATTTTTGCATGGAGCAGTTGTGAGAGAGAGTGGTCTTTCTTTGCCTTCTTGTTATTGAAGCTATATTTTTTTTTTATCATCTAACAATGTAGTTCATTTGGATGGATGTGTACGTATAACTATTTGTAAAATAGTTCAGATGTCATGGTTGACTTTATAGTTTTTTATTTCGATCTTTTACTTATTCAAGTTATGTTGTTATATGCAATCATACCCTTACATTTGATAAACTATTTCTTCTACTGTGATCTTAACGTATGTAGCATGAAAGGAGGCTTCAAGTGTTCAAAGATGAATCGAAGAAAGAACCAAATCAAAATGAAAATAGATTCTGAAGAGGAAATCTGCCTTTTTGTCCTAAAATGTTGTTCTATGAAGTTTCATGATGTTCTAATAGTTTGTTGGGGGTGTCTATGTTTGATTTGTGGTGTTCTCAATCTGGTAATGTTTGCCTTATGGTTTGTAGTAAGAAATGCAAAGTTTCTACATATAGTTAGGAAAATGGGATTATGGGTTTTGCCGTCATGTGTTTCTAACAAAGTGTTTCTTCTTGCTACTACTACTGCTTAGTTTCCAGCAAGATTTTATGTCTTCATTTTGTAAGTGGATGGTGATATGGAGATTACAAATGTGAATGCTGAATATTGAACCTGTTGGTTTTACAAACCATATTCCTTCTTACTCTGCTGCTTTGCTTAATTTCCAATGAGAAGTATATTTATGTTGTATGGTTATATGTATAATACATATATGAATGTGTGAATAGTGAATTATTCTGAATTTTCTATTAATTAATAGATCTTAATAACAATAATTTTAAGAGAAATGAAGTCGATTACCAAAGTTTGGGGTGGATGAGTTGTAGTGTCAACTGTGACGATTGTGTTTCCTTTGGAATGTTCCTCCTTTATTTTGCCAATCTTCGTGGTTCTATTTCTTTACCATATCTGAAATACATGACAATAGGAAGAACCAGCATATTCCCTTTGTATCAACCAAATATATGAAATTCATCAACAATTGGGTTTTACCCATATTTCGATCTACGAATGTGCACTTTAAATTGTACTTTTAACATATTTCCAGTCTATTGATTACACATGTTTTTTGCCTTATTTATAATCAATAGGATTCTTAAACACTCTCATATATGATTAAATCATATAAGTAAATATCCATATGCATTCTTCTATTACATTTCTAGGAATTTTTGCTTTGATTTTTCTTTTAAATATGATGCAATATTGTTCTGAATAAGATTTGTTTGGCCTGACTTGGAATCAAGACAGCTCGAGAGCTGAAATCAGATTATTATTTAGGATATATAATCTTGTATGTATTGGTCACTTCTTTGAATTATCACAATCTTTTGGTATCTGAATCTAATCTGTAACAATGCTTACACTACGCCAGATATCTAGAAAATGGTAACTATGCTCCTTTTGTTGATGCAATGCAAAGAAAATCTTACACTACGATTGAAGCTGTTCATGTCCCAGTGGGAAATTTGAGGAGATTATTGCAATGCATTGTCCAAAGATAACTATTTGATTTTGTTGTCTCTCAAGTATTCAATATTTCATTTGTATAGTCTAGGCATCGTGAAGTCCAGGCTGAGTCGTTAAAACAAAGGTTCAAGTCTTTCCTTAGTTACCCATTTGCCATCTCTGATATTGTTCTTGAAACAATATAGTTAGTGATGAGGGGCAATTCGTTTTCTCTTCTATTTGTCTTGTTTTATGGGGGAAAGCTTATGTAAAATCTCAATCATATTGTGATTTATAAAAGGGCACTACAATGTCGACATTCAATTTCTATCTATGCATTTAACCATGTGTTTAAATGTTAAATACAGACAAGTGACTACAATTTTTCTAAAAGTGAAATACCGAATAGGTGCTTAATGCAAGGTGAAGGAGAATATAAATTATAGTTATTTTTTATAGGAATATATATTTGAGCTACTAATCGTATGTGCTAGATTTGCCAATAATGAGATGAACCAAGTTGCAACACACGTAATACAAAAAATATTTGATGCATAGTTTGGTTTCGTTGCAACGCACGGGCACTCTACTAGTGTGTGTGTGTGTGTGTGTGTGTGTGTGTGTGTGTGTGTTATATAGAGGGGTGTCGTGCGAATTATGCTGCTCATGCTTGATAAACCCCAATCGTCACCTTGTTATCGCTGTTGATGTGTGTACTTTCGATGTTGTACAATAGTTTAGCCCTTTGCATGTAAGCATGTTGCTATGCTAGAATCTCCTTTCATTTGAGGGGAACTGGTAGATTGTTTGGAACCATGTTTGCTCCTCTTAACTAATGGACAGCAATGTAGTTGTATTATTCCATTGTGTTTGTACCATGTATATGTGTTGTAGCCAAATAAGAGACGCTCCAATTTGCTCAGCTCTCTGAGTTGTCTTCTATTTCTAGCATCTTCGTGTCAATGATCTATGTCAGACTTGAGTGAATTTCTACATTTTGGTTCAGAACAGTTTTTGTGTGTTAGCCTCTAACCCTGTTGCTGATATTCAGTGTATAAATGTACACCATTAGGTTCCAAGACTGAAGATACTGCTTGTAATGCATTAGACTTGCACAGGAATACCATATGGTATCATGTTGCAAGTTTCTTGTAAGAATTCCAATAATGCCGCGACAAGCTTAAAAAACAGCTTGCAATTGCACTATACTGATCCAAGGCTAAATGATTCCACAATGAACTGACACTGCCTTATTTTGCAATATTGTGTAGTGCATATTAATATTTGATTTCGATGTATCTTATGTGGCATTTGAATTGTGGAGAAGTTTAGGAGAAAAAAGATTATGAACCATGTGACATCGAAATCTGTTATGTGTCTCCCTAGAGTCAAAGGCACACATGAATGATAATGATGGGAGCACGCATGTTGTTAATTGTGTTGATTATCGTTAATTACGATATATTGCGTTATTTATGGTATATTATCGTTAATTGTCGTTGAATGCGATCAATTGCGGTAATCATCGTTCATTGCAGTCAATTGTGTTAATCGGTGTTAATTGCAGTTAATTATCGTTAATTGCAGTAATTCTCGTTGCGGTGGTTGTCGTCAACTGCATTAGTCGTCATTAATAATCGTCAATTGTCATTAGTTATCATCAAATGTTCTTAATTGTGTTAAACAGTACCAAACAAGCTATTACTATCCTCAGTGGCATTTCAGACATTTCTTATCTCGAAAGCTGCAGCCAGTCTACCTAAAAGCCAGACAGCCAAACACAAAACCTCCTCAACTCGGCCGTTCAGCCCTGCAGCCTAGCCAAAAACCGCTTTTGGCCGCTCTTTTCTGCCTCGTGTGTACAGTACTGCACATAGAAGTCAAGGAAAACGTCTAAAAAAGTCAAGGAAAAGGTCATATCTTCTCTCTTTCCTCCTCACTGTGAGCTTGTCACCTAGATAAAACCATCGTCAATTCGTCATTAGTCATCACCAATTTGGCGAAGTCTTGCTCGCTTAACATCTAGAAGGGAATAAAGGCAAAGTCGTTTTTTCTGGAGCCGACTGGGTTGAATTGATCGTACTGTAATTGATGAGGGACATACATGTACTGTGTAGATGTGTAGGAAGGAGCACGGTAGTAAGTACGTAGTAACAGGTAAGCATACATTATCATGGACTTTTATGGAGTCCAAATGTTACAAACCAGTCTGATGAGTATTTCAATCAACCACAAAGTAGTTTGATACAAGTAAGAAGGAAGTATAAGACTGGGAAATAGAGAGCATCTAGATTGGGAAATCAGAGAAGAGGAGAATTGGGGAAGAACAGCATTAGGGGCAGGAGCAGCTGGAGGAAGAGGAAGCCAAGGCAAGCCTGAAAATAATGTTCGATACTTTCTCTGCTGCCAACCATCTGGTTATATGCTGCCAACCACATTTCTCAACCATGTTACTAAGCCCATTTGCCGATTGCTTGGACCACTGCCCATGAAGCAGGCTGGTACGTGACATTCCTCCCTCCTTGAATTTCGGCTTGCCCCCAAGCCGATACAATGAAAAGTTAGCTGTGCGGGATCTTTCCTGGAAGTAACCTCTTGAAGGAAGTCGGCCACTTCTTTCCGTTCAGGACACCGGAAATGCCCATGGTAAACGGTGTACCCTTCTGATAGCAGAATGATGTCATCGAATAGATTGTAGGTCTCAGGTGGAGGCTGGAGGAGTGAGATCATCACTGTAGCACTCATCACATGGACCATCTGTCTGATGTATTTGACAATCTGAAATGTGCTAGAACTATCAATTCCGGTAGATATTTCATCCATGAACAAAGCTGTTGTAGGTCCATTTAGCATCTCCCCAGTTGTCATGCGTTTCTTTTGCCCGCCAGAAATGCCTCTTTTCATCTCACCACCAACAATTATATCAGCACAATTGTCAATCCCAAGCACCTTGAGAATAAGATCTGCATTTTGTTCCCGTCTTGCTAATTCTGAGAGCATATCATATCTGGCACCAATGCCTAGACATCGTCTTGAAAAGTCCAATGTCTCTCTTACTGTCATTTCTGGATTGTGCAGATCATACTGACTGACATATGCACTAGTCCGCCGCATACCACTAATTACTTCTCCATCTGAGGGTAAGCCGCTTGAGAAATGTACATGTAACCTCGCCATACGTTTTAGCCTAGATTGCAAGATCGAATCAAGATTTTTCCTGTAAATTCCATGCACACTGGCGAGAATTCATCGGTGATAAAATTGGTTTCAACAAGCTCTCGAATCAAGATTCTTCTCGTCTTGGAATCCACGAGCCCTATGAGACATGGGTTCCCATGAAGCCTTGAGCGATTCTTGGCGGTATCCAATTCCATTTGCCATAGTATAGCATTCAGTGTTTTCCCTACACATATAGCTCTCAGGGACGCGGTGTGCCTTCGTGCAATTCTCCATGTTAGGAATAACTTCTTCATCTTTCATCAGACTGATAATCTCCTCAGTCTTGGCAAAAAGGCTTGAACGTGTATACAAAGTAATCATAGCTGAACACGAAGAACATGACGAGGCAAGTAGCATGTATCCGAAGTACAACATGCCAGACACCAACTTAATGTCTGCTGACCGTGAAGAAGTAGAAAGCGACATACAAGAAGAGATAAAGTCGCGGAGGATCCTGAGGTGAGGTAAGACCTCCACCACCACATGTAGTCCTCGCTGCACAGTTGGAAATAGCATAGCACGATTGTGATTTCAGCGCAGGTGATGATGAGGATAACAAACACGAGGGGCACTGAGATACCGAACCAAAGGAGGACCAGGGCAAACATAGTGGTGAAAGGAACAGCACCAGATGATTTCTCCCCCCATATAACAACATTCAAGACGAAGAAAATAACAAAAGCAATTCCTGGAAATAGGAAAGCCGTGCTTAGGGTTATCTTCTTCCACTCAGAACCCTTGAACATCTTGTAGAGATGCGAAGAAGAATAACCGACAAAGCAACCCCATCAAGACCCATACGAGAAGCATTGCGGTCATCAATCCTCCCGGTTTGATGGAGAAAGGAAACCCAAAACAAAGCAAAAATCATAGTAACTAGCGAGCATGCCAAAGAATTGGACAAGATTGCCAACATAAGCAGAGTAGGTTAGAATTGCTTGGAGGACGGAACACATCTCCATGAGCAGGGCTTCGGTAGGTTTCCTCTTGTGCTTCTTCACGAGTTTCAATTTGGTTGTATGTAACGTCCGTTTTCTTTTAAGTCCTTGCCAAGTTTTCAAAATAAAAGTAACCATTTGGCTTTATTGAGAATCCAAAGCTTAACACGAGATTTTTTGAATCTGGAGAGTTCAATTGGAATTAATCAAACCTTAACTAAGCTCTTAGTTGGTGTTCCTTGCAGGTTGTAGCTCTCTGTTGTGTCTTTCTTTGCTCTTGGGTTCTTTGTGTCCCAGAGCCTCCTGTGTGCCACAGGTTTTGTCTTCTCTTTTAACTTCCTTTGTTGGCTTGAATCTCTTTGAGACTCAGACCTCCTTCTCTCTCTCTCTCTCATCTTTCCCCTCTGTTTGGACCCTCCCGTGTTTGGGTTTTCTTGTTAGAAACTTGGCTCGGGTTGGTGTTTCTAACCTCTTTGGTCTCTTCAAGCCACGCTTGGCTTTGCTTCTTTTGGACCTCCTGTGGACCTCTCCGCCCTCTCGGAACCTCTGAGTTCTCTTGGGCGCTCGAGTTCCTCTGGACCTCCAGTGCCCCTTTTGGGACCTTTCTAGACCTCCTTGTGGCTATTTGGACCTCCCTTGTGTTCAAATAGACCTCCCTTTCAATCCCTACTGAGACCTTTACTGTCCTCGGACCTCCTCCGTGTCCTTTAAGACCTCCCTTGTTGAGATCTAGCCGCTCAGACCTCCCTTGTTGAGATCTAGCCGCTCAGACCTCCCCTTGTTGAGATCTAGCCGCTCAGACCCCCCTTGTTGAGATCTAGCCGCTCGAGACCTCCCTTGTTAGGATCGGCCTTTAGGACCTCCTCTCTGGAGATCTTAGCCGTCGGGTTCTCCTTTAGTGGGATCAAGGTTCCGAGCCTCCTTAGGTCCAAGACCTCCTCCCGGCCGTCTTTGGTCTTTTGTAAAGACCACCCTCCTAACCTTGAATATTCTGTTGGTCGGGACCTACCTGCGCCCTTTGATGCGGACCGTTGAGGTCCTCCCTTTGAGATCTTGGCCGTTAGATCTCCCTTTTGAGATCTACTCGTCGGGACCTCCTGCGCCCTTTGATCTAGACCGTTGAGGTCCTCCCGCTGAGATCTTGACCGTTAGATCTCCTTTTGGAGATCTACTCGTCGGGACCTCCTGCGCCCTTTGATCCGGACCGTTGAGGTCCTCCTTGAAATCTTGACCCTTAGACCTCCCTTGTGCGGTCAGAGTGTCGAGGCCTCCTCGTTGTGAGCTTTGAGGACCTCTTGACGGGACCTCTTCTTGAGTCCTTGGACCTCCTGTCCGGAGACCTCCCTTTGAGTGTCTTGGACCTCTTGCCCGGGACCTCGCGGTGGTCTTTGGCGGGAATGACCTTTTCGGTGGGGCCACCTCTTTGACCGATGGTGCACCCTTTTTGGTAGCCCTTGCGGCCCTCTTCACCTTGTAATTATTGCTCTTGCCTCGAGAACTCATGCGCATTTAATAGGTGTCGGGTCACATTAAATGATCCCATCCGAGTACTTTATTTCAATTCTTTTGGGCAAGCCTGCCCAAGTAGTCCGATTGCCAACCGTCTCTAGGTTTCCTTGTGGTGCACACCACCAACTCGGCTATATATAGCACAGGGAGGAAGAGCCTTTGTAATCTTTTGCTCATTTCTTCCTTCCTGCCTCCTCTGCTCG
Source organism: Phyllostachys edulis (assembly GCA_036346405.1). Taxonomy (NCBI): domain Eukaryota; kingdom Viridiplantae; phylum Streptophyta; class Magnoliopsida; order Poales; family Poaceae; genus Phyllostachys; species Phyllostachys edulis. The sequence continues at coordinate 103,786,276 of CM070562.1, read as the reverse complement.
GTTCTTCCTTGCAAGACCCTCCCGGGGAGCTCTTTGAGGCGGTGTTAAGCCTCTTGGTTTCCTTTTGGCTGAGTTGGTTTGAGTTCCTTTTTGGTTCTTTTGTTGTTCTCGGCTTAGTGTGGTTTTGCTTATTTGGTTCTCTTGCTGACGTGTAGATCACGAGTTCGAGGAGATCTTGGACCCGACTCTTCTTTGCGAAGGCTCTCCTTTGCTTGACCAAGGCAAGCCACAGACCTCCTTTTGATCATCTTGAACCAAGCTTTGCAAATGTATTTGGTTTAAATTATCATGCATGGCTATGTTTATAAGAAAATGGTTTGGGCTATAGTTACTTACCTACTTGTCGTTATGCCTCCTTTATACCTTGTCTCCATCATGTTGTCATGATTCACCTTGTGAGCCTTAGGGTGGATAATTTAGTTGGCGTTCTCTGTTATTTGCCAACATGGGGCCGTGGGTCTTATATAGCCTCGCTTAGAAAATGTGGTTTGAGCGTATCATGCTTCATCTCCAATAATCTTGACTAATAAGTTATGAAATGTGTGGTTGGTGCCATTGTTGAGCAGCTATGGCGGGATGCCTAAGGCTGTGTCGGTGTGGTGTGAGACCACTTGGTTAAAATTGTGTGCAGGATGGGTGGTCTTTTGGCATGGGCTAATACAATTGTTTTGCTAAGGCAAGAAGGCGGGGAGTGAGTAGTGGGTCTTGTGCACCTTTGGTTTGTGGAAGTCTTGCCTTAGCACAATTAAGGACTTCACTTTGTATCTGTCGGCTGGGCCAATTAGTGCAACCACAAGATCATTTTATGGGAATAGTGCAGGCTGAATAATTAGCAATGAGATGGCTTGGGGCTGTTTTGGTTGGCGTGTGATTAGTTGGCGCAAGAGGGCACCCCATAACCACAATGGATTTCTAGACCCTTTGGAGGATTCGAAACCTTAGCGGGCGACCCTAGTCAGTTCAAAGCTTTGTAAAGGCCTTTGCGCTCTCTAGGCTGCTCACCTTAGGAAGTGAGCAAGGGTGGCCGGAACCCATCCGCTAGAGATGCGTGGATTGTGGGTAAAGTTGTACACCTCTGCGAGTAAAAGATCTATTCGAATAGCCAAGTCCTTGGTCATGGACATGCTTTCGGTGAAATGGTGCAAGGGTAGATGTTTCAAAAGCTTGTGCCCTTGGACACTTCAGCGAGATGCTTTGGCTTTGCCTCGAAGAGACCTTGGCGGCTCGAGAGGGTCAAGGTTGGCTCGGGTAGTGGTCGAGGGTTGGTTGGGACCTCTGGAATGGGTGTTCAGGTGGGTTTTGGGTGAGGACACAGCCCTTTGGTGTGATCAGACCTCCCCAATTTTTGGTTGTGGCCGTGAGTTGGTGCTCACACCACCTTTTATTAAAACATCAAAAGTATTATGTATTATGGTTTTACCTTCTTTGCCTTTCAATCTATTATTGCTATTATTGTCAAATTTGGCTTTTGCAAACTAACCATCTGACTCTCCATTGGTAAGTCCTTGCATGAATATTATTGCATCTTTGCTCTCTGTGACTTCTTGAGTACATTCCAAGTACTCATGGCTTAAATACAATGTCCAGCAGATTATGAGGATGACCAAGTCGAGGCGGTCTGAGACCTCTTGAGGAGGAATTCTTGACGACTAAGATGCCTAGGGCGTCCTCCACCGAAGCGACTGTGGTGCTTGTTGGATGGCTTCTGCGTGTTTTGGTGTTTGAGCCCTAGAGCTCCTTATGCATGATTGTAAGTCCTCGTTGGTTTTGTAAGCCCTCGGTGGCAGACCTCTTGTTAACAAGCTTGACCATAAGGTCCTATTATATAAAGTTTAATTTATGCTGCTTCATCTTTGTTTGACCTCGTGGTTGTGGTATTGGCTTGTGTTTTTGTGCAGAGCTAGCTCGATTGTCCTAGGACTAGCTCGGATGCAGGCGGGACCACCAGGAGGTCCTATGGGACTTAGCTTTGGGAGGTCTGCGGGACCTCTCTTGGTGATGTGCTGGAGGTGCTCTGCGGCGGTGGCGGCCACGACCTCCGGGAGGTCCTCAAGACCTCTGGGAGGTCGATGGAGACCAAGACCTCCAGGAGGTCCATAAGACCTCTGGGAGGTCTGGTGAACCTCCTCGGTAAAGCTCCATGCGGTGCTACCACATCCTTCGTGGTGACTTGGCGCAAAAAAAAAATGGTCCTCCGGACCTCTTGCGGTACATCACGGGGTGGGTCGTCACGGTTGGTATCGAGCCTAGGTCGGTGTGGGGCGTGGCCATAAGCGAAAAAGTCGATTTAGTTTTTATCCAAAAGTTATTTTCTAAAAGCAAGTCAACTTAAAATTTGTTTAGTAGTTCTTTCCTTGTCTTTGGTTCTATCTTGCCCTTATCTGCTTAAAATCTTTTCTTGTCTGTTCTACTCTCATCTTAACTCCTCCTTAGTTCCCTTATCTTATCTCTCTTTGGAACCTTGATTTTGAATCTAACTTGACTTCCTTGCCTTTATAACTTCAATAGGGCCATTGTAGAAAGGTTAGGATTAGTGGTCCTATTTCGAGTCTCGCTTAGCTTGGGTCTTGAAGACCTTTGTTTTGAAGCTTCTGTTGCCTCTTTTGGCCTCTGGCCTTTTGGTTCTCTCTTGGGTTAACCAAGTCACCCCTAATAAATGCCCTATCTTTATTTCTCTGTATCCTCTTACCCTTTATGCTTTCCTTCTTACCTATTAAACCTTTAGAGTTTTGTCGAGATAGTGCAGAACTCGGCGATCCACAAGTCGAGGTGAGCCCAGGCATTGCCTCCACCCCCACCTCCTCGGTGGCGACAGAGACCGGGTTTTAGGCGGTTTATGGCGGCCTGGCTCGGATGATGAGCTCTATGATGCGAGAATATGAACAGTTATGGCTCAACAAAGCGGACCACCAATGCTTTACTTGCCATGATGAGTCGAGAATAGTCAGTGCAGCGGCCACCACCTCCACCCCGGCTCACCCTCAATCAAAGTGTCGAGTTCATGAAGACACGCCCGATTACATTCGAGCTCTCCGAGCCTTTAGATGCGAGATGATTGGTGAGATCAGCAGAGAAGAAGTTGGATATTGCTCATTGTGTGAAGACAGGAGAAGGTTTTGTTTGCCTCACATCAAGCTGGAAGGACTGCGGTGAGTGGTGGGACACATTTTGTGCCTCACATCTTGACCCCGAGAGGATCTCTTGGGCGAGTTCTCTGCGACTTTCGCCACTCCATGTCACGATGGGAAGGTAGAGATGAAAAAGGAAGAGTTTAGAGAGCTCAAGCAAGGCGGCATGTCGATGAAGTGAGTATCTCACTAAGTTCACTCAATTGTCGCGTTATGCTCGCGAAGATGTGGCTACGGATGATCTTGTGGCGAAGCGTTTTAGCGAGGCCTCCATCCCGGCTTAAAAGTTCAAGTTGTGAGCAGCGATTATCGATTTCGGCATATGGTGAACAAGGCAATGCTCATTGAGGAATCCGAAGAGAACTCTCTGAGTCCTACAAGAAAGGTGCCACCCTCGGTGCTCGGCAAAGACCTCCCAGCGCCACAAAGCTTTTGTGCGATACCAACAGCGCCAAGGACCTCTGGACCTTCGGGACCTCTGCCAAGACCCCCGGTGTCCACCTTTCGGCGCCGCATCACTAGCGACACCAAGACAACCCCAGCGACCTCCCACGGCAATTGGGATCACACGCTTCAAGTGTCACCAAGTGGGGCATTTTGCTAATCAATGCCCACTAAAAACAGAGCCAACCACCAAGACCTCTACTTGGGACCTCCTCGGCCAAGACCCTCAGTAGCAGGACCTCCTCAAGCAGAACCTCCCAAACTTTTGGAAGGGCCGTGTGAACCATGTGGCGATGGAAGAAGCCTGAGACCTCCTCGGGCGTGGTACTAGGTATGTTCCTAGTAAATTAAGTGCCAGTGCGATTTTATTTGACTCTGGAGCTTCCCATTCGTTTATTTCTCGGAGTTTTCTTTGCAAAGCACCGGTTTGAGTTGTTGCTCTTAAGTCTACCTTGTTGGTTCAATCCCGGCTCGAGAACTAAGCACGAACGGGGTTGTCCACAAGTGAAAATGGTCATAGAAGGAGTAGAATTTCTAGCCAACCTTATCCTTTTGGACACGAGGTCCCTAGATGTGATTTTGGGCATGGGTGGCTAGCTAACCACCATGCCATGTTGGATTGTAGTGGTAAAAGTATCTCTTTGACCAGCCCTAGTGGTGCCCTTGTGAAGTTTTGGCCACCTCGGAAAAACTCAAGGAGCCCTATCTTGTAGTGCTCAAGTTCAAGTTTTGGAGGATGTCTCTGTTGTTAAAGAATTTGTGGATGTGTTCCTGATGAGCTCCAGGGAATGCCCCAGACAGAGACCTTGAGTTTGTCATAAACCTTGTCGGGGACCTCCCCATCTCCAAAAGGCCCTCTGATTGCATGTTGATGATCATGTGGAGTTAAGCAGTTGGAAGACTTGCGAGCAAGGGTTTTATTAGACCTAGCTCCTCGCCTTGGGGAGCCCAGTGATTTTGTGCCTAAAAGGATGGCACTCAAATGATGTGTGTGGACTCTGAGCTCTCAATGATGTCACCATCAAGAACAAGTATCCTTTGCCAAGAATTGATGATTTATTTGATCAATTGAAGAAATTTCTTTGTGTTTTCCAAGATAGATTTGAGAACAGAATATCACCAACTTAAGATTCGCAAGGAAGACATCCTAAGACAGCTTTTTCAACTAGGTATGGGTTATTTGAATTCTTTGTTATGTCTTTTGGGCTGACCAATGCCCTGCCTATTTCATGAATTTGATGAGCAGAGTGTTCATGGAGTACCTAGACAAGTTTGTCATTGTCTTTATTAGCGACATTCTAGTGTACTCCAAGAGTGAAGAAGAGCATACAAGCCATCTCTTTTCGGTTTTGGAAAAGCGAGAGCTCATCGACTCTTTGCCAAATTTAGTAAGTGTGAGTTTTGGCTAAAAGAAGTGGTCTTTTGGGGCATGTTTTGTCAAAAGAAGGAGTGTCTGTCAACCCTAGTAAGGTTCAAGATGTGCTCAATTGGGAACCCCTAGGACCGTGCCTCAAGTTTGAAGTTTTCTTGGCATGGCGGTTATTCTGAAGGTTTATTGAAGGCTTCTCCCGGATTGCAAAATCTCTCACTCAGCTATTAAAGAAAGAAAAAAGTTCCTTTGGACCTCAGTTGTGAGCAGAGCTTCCAAGAGCTCAAGAGAAAGTTGACCTCTGCCCAGCTTTTGGTTCTTCGGATGCGGGAAAGATTTGAAGTTTATTGTGATGCGTCAAAGCAAGGACTTGGTGTGTTCTAATGCGGAGACGAGAAAAGTGGTAGCTTACGCTTCAAGGCAGTTGAAGCCTCATGAAGCAAACTACCCTACTCATGACCTAGAGTTGGGCTGCTGTGGTTCATGCCTTAAAATTTGGCGCCATTACCTCATTGGTAATAGGTGTGAAATTTACTTGACCACAAAAGCCTAAAGTACATCTTTACACAAGCGGATTTGAATTTGAGGCGAGAAGGTGGCTTGAGCTTATTAAGGACTACAATGTGGAATTCACTACCACCGAGGCAAGGCCAATGTGGTGGCGAGATGCTTTGAGCGAAAAGTTTATGTCAATACTTTGATGGTTAAGGAGAGCCAACTTTGCCTTGTATGAAGAATTCTTGAAGCTTAGACTTGAGTTAGTGGAAGAAGGGTTTTGGCAACTCTTGAAGTGCAACCTACCTTGCAAAAACAGATCAAGGCAGACCCAAGATGGAGATGCTAGCATCCAAGAGATTAAGACCAACATAAGATAAGGGAAGGCGCAAGGTTTTCTATGGATGACCTAGGTGCGGTTTGGTTTGATAAGAGGCTCTGTGTGCCCAATAACACGGAGCTCAAGGGTATAATACTTAAAAAGCCCATGAAGCTTTGTATTCTATACATCCGGAGTTACAAAAATGTACCAAGATGTCAAGGAATTGTCTTGGTGGCGAAAATGAAGAAGGAGATAGCAGATTTTGTGGCCAAATGTGACACTTGCCAAAAGGTTAAGCGATGCACCAAAGACACGGAGGACTTTTAGTGCCCTTACCCATACCCGAGTGGAAGTGGGAAGAGATCGGCATGGATTTTATTCTTGGTTTACCTCATACCCAAGCTGGTTTTGATTCTATTTGGGTCATAGTGGATAGATTAACAAAAATGGCTCACTTTATTCTGTGAAGACTACTTATTCGGAGACAAGCTAGCGAAATCTACATGGCAAAAGTGGTGTGCCTTCATGGTGTTCCAAAGAAGATAGTCTCAGACAGAGGATCTCAATTCACCTCCAAGTTTTGGCAAAAGCTACATGATGCCTTGGGCAGAGCCTCAACTTTAGTCTGACATACCACCCTCAAGCAGATGGCCAAACCGAGAGAGTTAACCAAGTCCTTGAGGACATCTTTGAGAGCTTGCGCTCTAGAAAGACAATCTAGTTGGGACAAGATGTTACCATATCTTGAATTTTCCTATAATAACTTGACTACCAAGCGAGTCTCCAAATGTCCCTTTGAAGCTATTTATGGGAGAAAGTGTAGGACTCCCTTGTCTTGGGCGAGAATCGGGTGAAGGCCAAGTTCTTGGCAGGACTTCTTGAAAAGCCGAGGATCAAGTGAGATCAATTAGGGAGAAGTTAAAGACGGCCCAAACTAGGCAAAAGAGCTCTGCAGATGTTAGGCGTCGAGACCTAACTTTTGTCCCGGAGACGAGGTCTACCTCAAAGTTTCACCTCTCAAAGGTATCTGGCGGTTCAGAGTTAGTGGGAAGCTTGCTCCAAGATTTATTGGACCCTTTCCAGTCCTGGCCCGAAGGGGTGAAGTAGCCTACCAGTTGGACCTCCCTCCTCAGCTTGCTGGAGTTCACAATGTGTTCCACGTGTCACAGTTGAAGAAATGCTTGCGAATGCCAGAGGACCAAATGCCTTTAGAAGCTGTGGACCTCCAAGAAGACCTCACTTACAGAGAGCACCCCATCAAGATTTTGGACGTGTCAGAGAGAGTTACCAGGAGCAAGACCACCAAGCTGTGCAAGGTGCAATGGAGCAACCACTCCGAAGCCGAGGCAACATGGGAACGAGAAGAGGACCTCAGGAAGGAGTTCCCCCACCTATTCCCTAGCTCAGCCTGAATCTCGGGTCGAGATTCCCTTAAAGGTGAAGGTTTGTAGCGTCCGTTTTCTTTTAAGTCCTTGCCAAGTTTTCAAAATAAAAGTAACCATTTGGCTTTATTGAGAATCCAAAGCTTAACACGAGATTTTTTGAATCTGGAGAGTTCAATTGGAATTAATCAAACCTTAACTAAGCTCTTAGTTGGTTTTCCTTGCGGTTGTAGCTCTCTGTTGTGTCTTTCTTTGCTCTTGGGTTCTTTGTGTCCCCGAGCCTCCTGTGTGCCACAGGTTTTGTCTTCTCTTTTAACTTCCTTTGTTGGCTTGAATCTCTTTGAGACTCGGACCTCCCTCTCTCTCTCTCTCATCTTTCCCCTGTTTGGACCCCTCCGTGTTTGGGTTTTCTTGTTAAGAACCCGGCTCGGGTTGGTGTTTCTAACCTCTTTGGTCTCTTCAAGCCACGCTTGGCTTTGCTTCTTTGGACCTCCTGTGGACCTCTCCACGCCTCTCGGAACCTCTCGAGTTCTCTTGGGCGCTCGAGTTCCTCTGGACCTCCAGTGCCCCTTTGGGACCTTTCTAGACCTCCTTGTGGCTATTTGGACCTCCTTGTGTTCAAATAGACCTCCTTTGTCCTATGAGACCTTTACGTGTCCCTACGGACCTCCTCCGTGTCCTTTAAGACCTCCCCTTGTTGAGATCTAGCCGCTCAGACCTCCCTTGTTGAGATCTAGCGCTCGGACCTCCCTTGTTGAGATCTAGCCGCTTTCAGACCCCCTTGTTGAGATCTAGCCGCTCAGACCTCCCCTTGTTAGGATCTGGCCTTTAGGACCTCCTCTCTGGAGATCTTAGCCGTCCAGGTTCTCCTTTAGTGGGATCCAAAGGTTCCGACCTCCTTAGGTCCAAGACCTCCTCCCCGGCCCTTGCTGGTCTTTTGTAAAGACCACCCTCCTAACCTTGAATATTCCTGTTGGTCAGGACCTACCCTGCGCCCTTTGATTGGGACCGTTGGGTCCTCCCCTTTGAGATCTTGACCGTTAGATCTCCCTTTTGGAGATCTACTCGTCAGACCTCCTGCGCCTGATCTAGACCGTTGAGGTCCTCCGCTGAGATCTTGACCGTTAGATCTCCCTTTGGAGATCTACTCGTCGGGACCTCCTGCGCCCTTTGATCGGACCGTTGAGGTCCTCCTTGAAATCTTGACCCTTAGACCTCCCTTGTGCAGGTCCGAGTGTCAGGGCCTCCTCGTTGTGAGCTTTGAGGACCTCTTGACCAGGACCTCTTCTTGAGTCCTTGGACCTCCTGTCCAGGACCTCCCCCTTTGAGTGTCTTGAGACCTCTTGCCCAGACCTCGCGGTGGTCTTTGGCGGGAATGACCCTTTTAGGTGGGGCCACCTCTTTGACCGATGGTGCACCCTTGACCGGCCCCCTTGCGGCCCTCTTCACCTTGTAATTATTGCTCTTGCCTCAGAACTCATGCGCATTTAATAGGTGTCGGGTCACATTAAATCTGATCCCATCCGAGGTACTTTATTTCAATTCTTTTTGGGCAAGCCACCTTAAGTAGTCTGATTGCCAACCGTCTCTAGGTTTCCTTGTGGTGCGCACCACCAACTCCGGCTATATATAGCCTGGGAGGGAAGGCCTTTGTAATCTTTTGCTCATTTCTTCCTTCCCTGCCTCCTCTGCTCGGTTCTTCCTTGCGCAAGACCCTCCCTAGGAGCTCTTGAGGCGGTGTTAAGCCTCTTGGTTTCCTTTTGGCTGATTTGGTTTGAGTTCCTTTTTGGTTCTTTTGTTGTTCTCTGGCTTAGTGTGGTTTTGATTATTTGGTTCTCTTGCGAGCGTGTAGATCACGAGTTCGAGGAGATCTTGGACCCGGCTCTTGCTGCAGAAGGCTCTCCACTGCTTGACCAAGGCAAGCCACAGACCTCCTTTTGATCATCTTGAACCAAGCTTTGCAAATGTATTTGGTTTAAATTATCATGCATGGCTATGTTTATAAGAAAATGGTTTGGGCTATAGTTACTTACCTACTTGTCGTTATGCCTCCTTTATACCTTGTCTCCATCATGTTGTCATGATTCACCTTGTGAGCCTTAGGGTGGATAATTTAGTTGGCGTTCTCTGTTATTTGCCAACATGGGGCCGAGGTCTTATATAGCCTCGCTTAGAAAATGTGGTTTGGCGTATCATGCTTCATCTCCAATAATCTTGACTAATAAGTTATGAAATGTGTGGTTGGTGCCATTGTTGAGCAGCTATGGCGGGATGCCTAAGTTGTGTGTCGGTGTGGTGTGAGACCACTTGGTTAAAATTGTGTGCAGGTGGGTGGTCTTTGGCATGGGCTAATACAATTGTTTTGCTAAGGCAAGAAGGCAGGGAGTGAGTAGTGGGTCTTTGTGCACCTTTGGTTTGTGGAAGTCTTGCCTTAGCACAATTAAGGACTTCACTTTGTATCTGTTTAATCTGGGCCAATTAGTGCAACCACAAGATCATTTTATGGGAATGGTGCAGGCTGAATAATTAGCAATGAGATGGCTTGTGGCTGTTTTGGTTGGCGTGTGATTAGTTGGCGCAAGAGGGCACCCCATAACCACGTGGATTTCTAGACCCTTTGGAGGGATTATGAAACCTTAGCGGGCAGCCCTAGTCGGTTCAAAGCTTTGTAAAGGCCTTGCCGCTCTCTAGATCTGCTCACCTTAGGAAGTGAGTAAGGGTGACGGAACCCATCCCGCTAGAGAGATCGTGGATTGTGGGTAAAGTTGTACACCTCTGCAGAGTAAAAGATCTATTGAATAGCCAAGTCCTTGGTCATGGACATGCTTTCGATGAAATGGTGCAAGGGGTAGATGTTTCAAAAGCTTGTGCCATTTGGACACTTCAGCGAGATGCTTTGGCTTTGCCTCGAAGAGACCTTGGCCGGCTCGGAGGGTCAAGGTTGGCTCGGGTAGTGGTCCAGGTTGGTTCGGACCTCTGGAATGGGTGTTCTGAGTGGGTTTTGGGTGAGGACACAGCCTTTGGTGTGATCAGACCTCCCCAATTTTTGGTTGTGGCCGTGAGTTGGTGCTCACACCACCTTTTATTAAAACATCAAAAGTATTATGTATTATGGTTTTACCTTGTTGCCTTTCAATCTATTATTGCTATTATTGTCAAATTTGGCTTTATGCAAACTAACCATACTGACTCTCCATTGGTAAGTCCTTGCATGAATATTATTGCATCTTTGCTCTCTGTGACTTCTTGAGTACATTCCAAGTACTCATGGCTTAAGCACAATGTCAAAGCAGATTATGAGGATGACCAAGTGCGAGGCGGCAGACCTCTTCGAGGAGGAATTCTTCGACGACTAAGATGCCTAGGGCGTCCTCCACCCGCTGACTGTGGTGCTTGTTGGATGGCTTCTGCGTGTTTTGGTGTTTGAGCCCTAGAGCTCCTTATCGCTTGATTGTAAGTCCTCGTTGGTTTTGTAAGCCCTCGATGGCAGACCTCTTGTTAACAAGCTTGACCATAAGGTCCTATTATATAAAGTTTAATTTATGCGCTTCATCTTTGTTTGACCTCGTGGTTGTGGTATTGGCTTGTGTTTTGTGCGAGCTAGCTCGATTGTCCCGGGACTAGCTCAGATGCACAGGCGGGACCACCGGGAGGTCCTCGGGACTTAGCTTTGGGAGGTCTGCGGACCTCTCTTGGTGATGTGCTGGAGGTGCTACTGAGGCGGTGGCGGCCACGACCTCGGGAGGTCCTCAAGACCTCTGGGAGGTCGATGATGACTCAAGACCTCCGGGAGGTCCATAAGACCTCTGGGAGGTCTGTGAACCTCCTCGATAAAGCTCCATGCGGTGCTACCACATCCTTCCGTGGTGACTTGGCGCAAAAAAAATGGTCCTCCGGACCTCTTGCGATACATCACGGGTGGGTCGTCACATTGTACCTAGATATATCTCTATACAGAGTGCGGAGCATTATCATGGCCACCATACCAGATAGGAAAAGCACAATCATGAGAGAGTTAACAATAGAAAACCAATGAATCTGATCATCAATCATCAACAGATTGGTGTCCCAGCGGGAAGCCCACTTAATATCACTCTCCTTGAAGTGAACATCATAGGTGAATATGATATCTTTGCCAGCTTCAACCTCCAGAGGAAATTCAGAAGTTGTTACAAACTTGTTAGCATGCGGATCACATGTGCTCAAACGAGTGTTTGCATCATTCCATTTCTCATCAAACTGATGCTTGACGCTGTATGGGTTGACTTCAAATCCCACTATCCTAGATAGTTCTGACTCGAGGATTGAAATCCTAGTACTTGGATCTGAATCGAGGATTTTATGTAAAAGCTCCTTCAGCTCAGCAGAAAAATACCGAGGGCATCTAAAGTCCGCTTTGGAAATCTTTCTATACATCTCCATCAAATTTGTGTCATGGAAAGGAAGGTAACCACCACAAGCACAAGCAGAATTACTCCACAAGACCATATATCGCCTTTTGCGCCATCATAGCCTTTCTCGCTAAGCACTTCAAAGTATAACATAAACGGGGTTCCACATGTGGTATGGAGGAGACCATCTTGCCTCTTCGACTCACCAGGCACTCAAACCAAAATCTGAGACTTTAAGGTTTTCATTCTCATCCAGAGAAGATTTTCGTGTTTCAAGTCATAGTGATAAACACCTCGATTGTGGCAATAGTCAACAAAGATCGATCAATGGTGGAAATACCACCTTGCAAAGATCCTCACTAAGCTTTCCCCTTTGCTATTTTGTTGAAAAGCACACCACCTTTAGCATACTCCAAAACAAAATAAATCTTACTCTTGCTAGCCCTGACCTCAAAAAGCTGCAGAACATTTGGATGCTTCACTAATCTCATTGTTGACCTGATTCCTACACTGCTTGGGACAACTTGAGCAAAGTCTCATGTCCTTGAGGTGGTGGCCATGGGGGCATCCACTAAGACTCACTTGATAGTAGTCGAACCACTTCCTTGGCATTTCATCATCTAGCTTGGTGCAGAGTGGCGCGATCGTCCTCGACGGACATCGTGCATCACCTCTTCGTCGATAGCGAGTCCAAAGATCCTCCGTGGCTCTCGAACCAAGCCTTGAGACCACCTGTTCGTCATAGAGGTGCCTCGGCGTTGAGCAATTGGCGATCATCACGGTGGCGCGGATGGAGTCGGTGCATGGAGTGGCTTCTGCCTCGGCGTGGTCGACATCAGCGCCGATGGATGGAGTGTGGTTGGTGATGGCGACGTCAGTGTTGCAGCTGCGGCACGTCGTCGAACACCTGGTGGGCGCCACGGTGTCTTGTTTGATGGTGGAGAACGGCGGCGAGGGGGCGACGAGTGCTCGTGAGCTGGGAGCGATCGTGGGCACTCCCTTCTCAGGTTCGGACTCGGCCACGACTTGAATGTCGCCGGCGTTGGTATCGGGGCCCGACGTCGAGCACTTGGTGGGCGACTCGGCGGCGTGGGAGACCTCTGCACAGGGAGTAGTTGCCGCCATGGCGTGATCCACTGCAGCGATAAGGGTGGCCGTTGGTGCGGTCCGAGACGGTGGCAAGGCATGAACTGGTGCTTCTTGTGGCTGGGTGATGGCCTTCAAGCCAACCGCAATCTCGTTCATGCTTACTGCTAGGTCTTCCATCTCCACCGTTTGCTTCTTCACCTCAGAGATTAACTTGTTCAACATGGATATGCACAGGGCTTCGCTCTCCCTCTCAGCATCATTCATAGCCACTTCGAAGCACGGAATCACCATGATCGCCTGCTCTGATACCATATTGTTACAAACCAGTCTGATGAGTATTTCAATCAACCACAAAGTAGTTTGATACAAGTAAGAAGGAAGTATAAGACTGGGAAATAGAGAGCATCTAGATTGGGAAATCAGAGAAGAGGAGAATTGGGGAAGAACAGCATTAGGGGCAGGACCAGCTGGAGGAAGAGGAAGCCAAGGCAAGCCTGAAAATAATGTTCGATACTTTCTCTGCTGCCAACCATCTGATTATATGCTGCCAACCACATTTCTCAACCATGTTACTAAGCCCATTTGCCGATTGCTTGGACCACGGCCCATGAAGCAGGCTGGTACGTGACACCAAATCCCATCAATAGTTTAAACACAAGTATTCCTGCTCCATTCCTAACCATGAGCATAGAACACCTGATGATCTGAACATGCTTGTGGCATTAATTATTGATTAATCCAGTACTTAGCCATTAGACCTGTCGTAGGGGCGGCCCATCGGCCCCTTACGATCTGATAAAGGCTCCAACAACGCTTTGGAGGATCGTCTTGGAAGGGCCCATCGGCCCCTTACGATCTGATAAAGGCTCCAACAATGCTTTGGAGGATCATCTTGGAAGCGAGCCGGAAGTCCGCCTCGGCCAAGAGCGAGGCCCAATCCGAAGGGGTGCACAAATGGCCCCAAGGGCAATGAGCCAGAGCCCAGAGACCCCGAGGGCCACCGGCCTTGGCCACCTCGTAGGAGGCGAGGGGCTCTCGCCTCGAGGGCCCTCGGCCTCGACCATCTCGTAGGACACGAGGGGCCCTTGCTTGGGAGTACCCCCTCGGGAGTGAGGGGGCCATAAGGACCACTGGTGGACCGGAAGGGCGAGCCGCGGTGGACTCGGTCCGAGGGGGGGGGGTCATCATGCACCAAAAGCTACGCCTAAAGAGGCACTAGGACCCTACAACCCTTATGTCTATGGTCCTTTGTAGGGATATAACTGTAATCTCATGTACCCTCTCCTCTCAACCTATAAATAGGGTTCCACCCCATGTACTAATGGAGGTTTTTGGATATCGGGGTTTCAACCAGGGGGTCCTTCTTGTATTGTCTAATTCTGTAGCTACGACAAGACAATTGCAAGTTGTAATGTTGTAATTTTCTATTAACTACTCTTGCATACTAGGAAATGAAATGCAAGTTGGATTCATTCCGTCATTATCCATATGATCGATCGCATGCATTTTGAGATGGAAGCTTGTGGCGATACTACATTGGACAATCTATGGTTATGATGCAGAGTTTTCCATTCGTCTCCACAAGCCAATAACTTGGGCATCATGCATTCATGCTGTGCCATTCAGTTATATTCCAAGTAGTCCTTTCATCATTCTTCGGACATCTTTGTATGCTTATGGATCTGCTCATGTACAAAATTACAGACACATTGACATCTAATTAAGTTTTTCAACGGATGTTTTTTAGCACTACTGCGTTGATTTATAGTACAAATTAACCAGTACCCACCCAAAAAAGACCATTTCTTTCATGTGTGAAGGACATCACTTCCAAGTTTACACATTCAAAACTTCTGTTTCTTTTCTACATGCGAATTTGCCGGATTGTTGCCTTCTCCACGTCCACCGTCGGCGCCGCCGAGCCGGCCACAGCGCCTACTTTGGCACCGGACGCGCTGCCGCCAATGCGGTCAAGGCGGACAAGCCCCTTAGCAGAACCGGCGGGAACATCAACGGCGGCCACGCGCTTCCCTTTCACCTTCGTCGACGACGACGTCGACACTTCACCTCCGTCGGAGCTATCCGCTCTCCTCGACGCCGAAAAGAAAGGCAGTCTTCCTGAAAACGTCCTTGTAAGAAACGACGGCCATCTGCCTGACCACCCCAGGCGGTCGCTGCGACCGCTGCGGCTGCTTCCTTCCCCGACTCTTCGCCCGCGACGTAAACTCAGCTCCCCCGCGGCGACCATCTCCCTGCGCACGTGCTCCGGCAGCCGCAGCGTGAACCGCTCTAGGTCGCGGTCGAGCCGGACTGCGAGGGAGTGGCCCGTAGAGTGCGACCGGACAAGCTGCCCCGACCGCGACCGCATCGCGCGCCGCTGGATCCCTATCTGCTGCAGTTCCATCGCCTCCTTACTCCGCTCCTCCTCCTCCTCGGTAACCACATCGATCACCACGGCTGCTGGTTGCCCGCCGTCTTCTTGCCGTACCACGGCTATTTCGCTGGAGGTGCTGTTCGCTTCTGGCGCCAGGAGGCTCGGCTCGTCGCTACTGGTGTCCTTGTTAGGGTCGAGGTTGCAGCGGCAAACGGGGCAAGTGATG
Source organism: Phyllostachys edulis (assembly GCA_036346405.1). NCBI lineage: Eukaryota > Viridiplantae > Streptophyta > Magnoliopsida > Poales > Poaceae > Phyllostachys > Phyllostachys edulis. Next base: position 103,771,056 of record CM070562.1, on the reverse strand, counting down.
TGGCTGGCGAGCCACTCGCCGATGCAGTCGGGGTGGAAGGCGTGGCTGCACTTGGGCAAGAAGCTAAGCTGCTCCTCGTCTTCGAACTCGCTGAGGCACACCGCGCACTCGAGCGCGGCCACCTTCCCCACCCGCAGCGCCTTGGCCTCCGCGTACTTCATGGTGGGGAACATCTCGATCACCTCGGCGTCCAGCCCGCGCGGCCGCCGCTGCCGCCTCGAGATGAAGGCGTCGGTGGGAATGGAGCGGTTGGCCGACCTGACGCTGACGGCATAGCCGGTGCAGTGGCGGAGGTAGATGGTGGAGAAGGCGATGAAGACGAACACCGCGACGACGGCGGCGAGCAGCGCGATCATGGTCGTGCTGACGTGCGCCTGGCCGTCCATGTAGTCGTAGTTCCCCTGCGGCGTCGGCTGCGCGCCGGCCGACGACGCGAGCGCGCACGCGAGGAGCGCGGCGAGCGGTGCATGATCGTTGTGGCGAGGCGTGGGCATCCTTGCGCGCGGGGGGTTTGGCGTGCAGCTTGGGCGGCGCAGCCGGGGAGGCGTGGGCGGGATGGCTATCCTATCTGCGCATGCACTGTGGAGTCGTGCTATATAGAGGGGAAGGAGTTGAGAGTTGAGACGAGCTGAGCAGCCGAAACGTCGCGATCGCGTGGCGCGCGCCGGGTCTGGCGGGAGGAAGGCAAGGAAGGGCCAGACGTGTACGTACGCTGTTTTGACTGTGCGATCACAAAAGCAGGCTGGAGACTGGGCATACATGGCCGTTGGAGTTGGACTTTGGACTCCTCTGAATTCAACTACGTGTCTACGTGTCAGGTCTGCTTATCAACCAATTGGAGAGTGCTTATATCAGCAACTGTCTGGACACGGAGCACCGGTCGACAGTTAGTCAGTTAGCGTTCACAGTTGGCATGGTGTGTGAGAGGGTTTAATATGTTGTGATTTTGCTTATGAAAGACCATATCCTTGTGACATGGGGGTATATCGTCTTAAATGAAACGAACGTGCACAAAAACCTTTTGCGTGTACTCGAAAAAAAGACATGGAGCATATGGAGACGATGATTGTGCATAATTACTACTATCCAAGTTGTTTTTAGTTATGAGATATTTTCCTCTTAGGAAGAAGATAGATGATGCTCGATCGGTCTCGTGTATTATGCAAGATTTTTTTTGTTGTGCTAAAGTTTCTATTTTGGTGGCATTCGTACATTCACGGTTGGTTGCATAGACACTTATGTACATCAAAAAGAATTTGTATGGCCTGCCCCTGGCTTAGAGCAGCTTGATACAAACTAAGAAATCCGTACTCACATGATGTCAATCTCCATGGAAGTTTTTTCGCTGTGCATCCTGCATATGAAGCATGGACCAAAGGCTCGAGCCCATCCTCCGGCGCCCCCACCCTAGCTAGTCCTTGGTAGTTCAAATTTCAATCTCATGTACTAGGTCACATTTGTGAGAGAGAATGAGAGGCAGCGTGTGTTATATGTTAATTATGATTTTTTGTATGGCATTTTTTTATTGCAAAATGATATCTCTACTCTACATACTAAATTTGACTATTTGAGGATTAGCGTCTGAATGAGAGAACTATCTAACTAATAAATTGACAATGAGTCGAATTGAGAGAATGAATTTCTTTGTCTATCTAATTTTATGATTGATTTTAGTCTAAAACTATTGTGATTGTGAACTTCGCATGTATGATGCATAAATGGACTTGTTTGCGATGAATTAGCCATATTTATGTTTGTCTTGGATAAAATTTTGTCTCGCGTCCGCCACTACCAGAAGGTACGGATCGTGAGCTTGTGCGTGAGGTTGACAGTGCTAGCGCAGACGGTGACAGCGTTGTGTCGATCTATGGTGCCGACATGGGCAAGTGGGGAGACTTTGGCCTATGAGCATGTCCTCGATTTTTATTATGGCTTCGCCGTTGATCAAATGTAACGATGCTCGATTTTTATTATGGCTTCGGCCTACTAATTAACCTGCGTGCAATGCCAATATAACCCTGTGATGTATCGACCGACAATATTCCTCCTACGGACTTCAATCTTCTTCAAAGCCACTGACTTCGCCCGCCCTGTTGCTACGGAACAACGACGTTTTCCTCAACGCCAATTGACGCGACAGATCGACTAGCTAGACAGAAACAAACCGCTGATCATCCAGCGAAGTGCTCAGATCGAGCTGACCCCTCGTCATGTGGCACGCACCACCGGCGAAGAGACGGCCCACGTAGCGCCGTCGGCTTGGCTGTGTTCGGCTGAGTTTACGCGTATCCAGGCATCCAGCTGCCCATGCCAGCCTGTCGGCCTGCCGTTACTGGCCACTGGGCTAGTGGGCGCGGCCGCGTACAGAGCCGAGACCGTGCGAAACGGCAGAGCCACACTTCCACTCCACGACCCCGTAGCCGTCTGGGCCACGGAAAGAGAGGGACGCAGAACGGCGCCTAGTAAAACGAACGAAAACCACGGTCCATTCCTCGTGGCGTGGGGTCTGGCCTTGGCCGGTGCGCGTCAGGACCATTCGTTCGTCCCGGCGTGTTGTCCCCACGGTGCACGCCGTGCCATGGCTCATAAATACGGTGCCAGGGTGCACTGTTTGAGGAGTGCAAGGCATTGGAACCTGCCGTCGTAACTGACAAACCGACGAAACAGTTCGGTTAAGAGCGACGAGGCTCTACGTGTAAGCCTCGGGAGAGTTCTGGAGGCTTCGTGCATGATTGAATCGACCTTGGTCCTGCACGTTTGGTGGGGGAAAAAATTAATGCATTGGCTAGCCCACAGTCGTATAAATTTTTATTAAAATTCAGTCACTTATAATTACACAGTACTAAATCTAAATTATATTACCAAGTGACATATAATTTTAACATATCTTTACTGTAACTTTTAGCTCTATTTGTTTTTGTATTTGTAGGGTTCACCTAGATTACCTTTTGTCTAGTTTAGAATTTTTTAACGTAAAAAAATAGAAATCATTGGATGGTGATCTAACATACCGAAGAAAATGACTAGGTTTTAAAAAAGTTTCAGACGACCGTAGCTTAGTCAGCCTCAAAAATTAAATATCTCGTCAGTAGTTAGGGTTCTGTCCGGACGTACGTACGTGCATTATGGGGTAGAATTTTTGGCACTTTAATTAATTGCGAGGAGGAATTCTCCGTTGTTCTCGTTGACAGTTACTGTTTTCTAACTAAGCGATGAGCGCACTAAAGTTGACGGTGAAATGAATCTAGTAGAGTTAGCAACGTACGGCGGCGCTATTGGTTAAAGAATATAATCGCAGGCTTTGTTCCACGCTGACACGGGATTTCAAACAACAAAACCACACGCCAGTGCAGGTTTCAAAGGCGAATATGGCACGTCTTGTGGGGACGAAACCAGGAAGTCTAGAATCGTTCGGCAGGTTTGTTTTTGTTCTCAGACGCCAAGGAACGAACATATATAGAATCCAAGATGACAGGAGAAGGAAATTCTTCCCCATGCATGTAACTCATTTTGCACTCTGATCTTACCTAGTTCAATAATTTGTAGCATAGTCAACGCTGAATCTTTCATTTCCGCTACCTGTTGCTGTTGGAATTTTTCTTAATCAATGCTTTGTCTTCGCTTCGGTTTTAGAACGCTCGGCTTCGTCGTGAGAAACGATGCACTCGGCTGGCTTTGTCCAAGATGCACTTGTACTGGCGGTGAGACCTACTGTGCCTCTTTTCTGGACGTGAAGGCCCCTGCTCTCTCTCTAGCACGTGATGTGCCCAGACTTGTCTCTAGTTGTCTTCACGTAATAGCTAGCAAAGCTGTGCCCCCGGCAAAACGCCTCGCCTCCGTTTCCTTCCTGCTGAAACAAAGTGACCACAACGAGAACGCGAACAATCGATTTGTTTTCCGGAGCACCTGCTCCACCTTTTGTATTTTCTATTTCTTCAACTCCACGTTCTGCTACAACGTGCTAGGCCCAGCTTTATACACGCACAACTCCGTGACATCAAGGACTCGGACTCCAGCACGTAGAACTTCGACTCGACTTCTACTTGAACCGAACTCGGACACGATAAACCTCCAAAAGAAAACTAAACAAACTGAAATAAAAACAGACTTAACTCATCTAAACTTAGAAACTAAACCTATTAAAACAAGATTTATCTAACCGTTGCTGCCACCGTGTTACGTTAGGCTTCCAGTCCCTTGCTTCCTTTCCAGGTCGGGGTCCAATGGGCCGTGTGCCCGTGTGGACAGCAGCGGGCTTTCTTTAGGCCGTGGATGAGAGCAGCAGTGCTACGCCTGCCGGATGGGCCACGCATGGCGGCCAGTCGGTCTATGCACCTACGACTACGAGTTTTGTGTCCCTGTGGGCCGCCGTTAAGGTAGAGGTTTTGGCGAGTAGCCTTCGGAGTTGTGGCCTTGTGGGCACTGCCTCACTGGGCGACCAATGGCAAGAAAAAAATCAGAGCATGCGAGCACTACTCTCTGCTCATTTGCGTATATATACTGTTTCCTCTCAAGGGAGGTGGGGGTTACCAACTTACCATACTGCCTCGGATTTCTTCTTTCTTTCACAAACTACAACGCTGCCATCTGACACAACCCTTCAGAATCACCTGTAGTATTACCAATCACCGCACCTATACGCGCACAGTGAATGAGTGAAACCCCAATGGCACCACGCCTGCACCACCAGATTTTTGACAGTGGCTGAGGAGCACCACCAGCGACAGGCCAACAGTACCATACTATCACCCAACAGCAGTAAACTAGAAGGACGTCAGGAATTTTCCGGATGCCGCCACGGGCGCCGGTGTCCGCACGCGGCGTACGCTCGTACCGCCGTGCATCTTTTCCCCACAATCCCAGCCGATCGGGCAGCTCGTCTTACATCCGGGAGGGCAGGCAGGCGCCTATGATCACTTCACTCTGTTTGTATGAAACGATCAAAAAGTACTTTGCATTGGTGGTGTTTGGATTCGAGTGTTAAACTGTTAACGGAGTGATTTCATGGGTGAACTATTTAGAACATGGCGGAGGCCGTCGTTTGTGGCAGATCGGGCTTTTTGTAGGAAGTTGAATAGGCTGCCGTGGATGATTGTATTGAGGCTCGAGGGCGGTTTATATAGAGTACAAGGTTTGGAGAGCAAAAAGTCTTTTCTAGAGATAAAGCAGATATCACGGGATTACAAATCCTAAACTACTAAATATAGAGATATACCAATATACTCTAGCACTTTTGATGTGAACAGATCAGCGCATGGAAGGAAGACTAACGCTGATTAGTTTATTTTCTGGAAGGAATAGTGATGGCAGTGGGCAATTAGTCAATAGGATTAGTGTTAGCTAGCATTGAAGAGTGAAGTTGATGGATCAGTCCAAATTTAAGGAGATAGCTAGGTAGCATTAGCAGCTAAACGGAATCTCATCTTCTCCTGAAATCCGGATTAAAAAGCCCTTGAGACCGGGATTTCATGAGACCGGTTCCTGACTTTGATTAATCGCGTTGAAATATATACGGTAATGCTGTAAATTGTTAGCTAGAGATAGACTTCAGGTTGGATACGTTTTGTTTCGAGGTATCCTAACCGTGTACTGAGAAGCCATTAGACAGAAGGGGAGGATAAACACATAGTCCAACATAGACGAACACATAGATAGAAGCCATTAGGCTTAGTTTCGGTAGCTTGTTATCATTTATAACCTCATTCAATACAAGAATATAGAAGTATGGTTATTATCCTCTCCGGAGAAGACTTGAACCTGTCTAAAAAAACCCTTGTCTCTTCTTGCATAATCTTAAGAGTCGTGTCTCCATCATTTAACTCACAAATATCGATAGTAGGGCCGCGCTTAATGCGCGGGAGGCGCAGATATAGCAGGCGTGGCAGCGTGAGGAGGTGAGCCGTGAGGGAGCAGATGAGGCGTGGGGCGGCCGACGACGCCGTGAAGGGGTCCTAAGGGGAGGGCGTGGCCGCGTTGGAGAGCTTCGCCCGAAGAGGACCGCGGTAGTCGGCGTCGAAGGTGGTTGCGAGGTGATGTCACAAGGGCGGAGCTAGTGAGGTGGTGGCGAAGGCATGGGGGTTGTTGCCGGTGCCAAGGAGTAGACGAGGGCGAGGCGGTGCTGGGTCATCATGGGGTGTCGACCGAGGCGGGGCCGAGGGGATCACCGGCGAGGGGGATGCCACACTGAAGGATGGGCCGAGGGGTCACCAACGAGGGGGTCCAAGGGGGTCTCGCACTGGAGGCGAAGTGGCCACGAAGGGCATCCACGAACGCGAGGGGCGGAACCCAGGCGTGCCAAGTCAACTGTGTCCGTGGGTTGGCCCGCACCAGTGAGGGGGGTGGCCGCAAGGGGGCCCGACGGTGGTGGAGTGCAGGTACGCAGAGGTGGCCGCGAGGTGACCCGCGCCTACAAGGGGGGGTGGCCATGAGGGGGCGCAGAGGGGGACCGGCGAGGCAAGCGAAGGGCCCCAGGTGGCCGATGAGGGCAGAGTTGGTGGAGCACTGTCTTGATGCGAGCCTATAAGGTGGACGCCATTGCGAGAGGTGCCTTCGGGGTGAGGCTTTCAATGCTGCTGCAACAAGGCCCATCACGTGCGGAGGTAGGTATGCAGCCTCGGCCAGTTAATAGGCCATGTCGACCACCCTACTACGCAGTGTGAGCTGGGCCGTGGTATTGATGGGCCTCACATTGATGCCCTCGTCTTGGAGGTGGGCTACCGAAGCTAGGCCAACTTTGGGCGGGTGCATATCCGAATCGGTTCCCATGGCCCCCGTGCGAGTGGGCCTTCAACCGGAGGGGGCTCCGGATCTACTCTGTGCGACCCCTCGCTTGAGCGAAGGGGGTATTGGCACCGCTCATTGCCAACCGAAGGTGGGTGTCGACACCCCTCACTCCTTCAAAAACTGATACTTTCTGCTTCTCTTCATATGTAGCTTCTTTCTCAATCCCCACGGATGACTCTTACTATCGTAGCTACAAAACTAAACAGTGGGTAGCGAATACCCTTTATCATCAAAGGACTGAGTAATAGGGAGGAGCCGAAGACATGAGAGGTGTGAGTGTTGTATTATGAATGATAGAAATGGGGAACCCCCTCTTACATGCCCTTAGGGCCATATATATAAGGGAGAAAGAAGGGACATTTCCTTTCTTTCCCCTGCCTTACATTGATGGCGAAAGGAGCATTTTGGTACATTCCCGTGGGTATAGTCATATGTCTATCTATGCATATGCTCATATTCCATAGGGCATGCTAGGTATTCCCGACGACCCTTGGGGATAGGGCACGGCTATGACACCATTGTTTCCTTAGTTCATTTACTTTAACTAAGCAAACAGTTAGGGGCTAGGGGGGAAATTATTATAACTATTATTCCTTAGTACTTTTATTTATCGTTTCTATTTTGTCTTATGAGTTACAAACTACTCAAAAAGACAATTTGCCAGAAAATGAAGATTTATACATTCCAAAAATTGAACATGTCTTTACATTTACATAAATATACAAACTACTTCGAAGGAGATCCTAACTACAATGCCTCTACAACCTCCTTACCGCTGGTCGAGTTTGTTCGATCAGATTGAGGGCTTCTGTTTCAAAGCATACGAAGTTGGCCTCAACTGGGATAAGGTAGAGGGTGTGGTCGTGCACCTTGAGTTTTTCCAAGTCATAACTCACTCCATTTCAGACCGCCTTCCTCATCGAATCTACCTAGTTGGTCTTCAAAGTAGTGATCAACTCCTAGAGGGCTCCGACCTGCTGGCCAACACAAATTTGTGCTCAGTCAGGGTGTCACCCGAAGGATTGATCTCCTCGGCAGCTAGTCCACCGAGCACACTGTTAAGTTGGGAGACATTGTCTTGTAATTTGACCTTGGTCGCCTTTGTCTCCTCCCGACTGCAAGCTAGCTCCTCCTAGAGTCGTTTATTCTCTGCCACTTGCTCTAGGAAAAGAGTGAACGTCGATCAATAAAACTTTCAACTAGTATCTTATACTGATAGTAGGTAAGAAATTCTACCTATCAAGAGGCTTTCGAGCTCTTATTTTTCCTTTTCATGGGAAGCAACACTCTTCATGGAGTGATCTTCCCATATAATTCTACCTCTTCTCAAGTAAGTCGTTTTCACTTGAAGTTAGGGGGCTAGATGACAAAGATTGAACAATCCTCAATTAATGAAGTTGTTTGTCTATAATATTCATTATAAATAATAGTATTCTAAATAGCCCTCTAATATACCCTTGGTCGGTGATACCTGCAATGACCAGGGAAGGTTACAACCAGTTCAGGTTACGACCATCCTATGGTCGAAAGGTCTATTACGACTAGGTCGATTCACGACCACCCTATGGTCGATAAATCCCACAGACATGTGGACCTTATCGACTAGGGACCCTATACACTACGCTTGGATATACGTGGTAGTTAATATGAATGGGCGTATATATCTCTGACATAACCGTACACATCTCTCTCTGTCTTTGGCAATAACCATTTGGCGAATGTGCTTTTGAAGAATTAAATTAATTCCTAAAATAGGACTAGGGAAGGATGTCTCACTGACAACAACCGTCATGAATGTGCATATGATGCCCTGCTCTAATCATCGACAAGGAACGAACCCAAAGAGAACCAACAGAGGGCAACATCACCGGAGAGCAAGGAGCCGCCGACCAAGCGATGATCATGGCATGGGATGCCGATTTTGAGATTTAGATGACAAAGCAAGGGCTAAACAAATAATTCAAGCAGATGTCAAGGTGCCTCGACACGACACGCATGGCGTAGTATGAGATAGCAGAGATATGGATTAACAGAGACAACAACTACCACCCTTTCAAATGCTTTATAAGCCGATGGTGCTCCGGCGATTTTCGGGCGAAGGGAAGGGAGCATGACGTAGAGGACGACGACGCGAAGCCAACGCCGCAGACGGTTCGGCCGGAGGACGTCGGACGAAGGCGCAGTTCGTCGGAGAAGAATTTCGGTTGAAGCTCGGTTTTCTGCAGATTGCGACGAAACGAGGATGATTCGGAGGACCCAATTTAGGGGATTGGAAGAGGAGATCAACACGGACACGTGAGCGTAAACGGCTCGCTTTTATATGCACCGTAGAGAAAGATATGGTATTTAGAAGTTGAGATACGCACGGGAGAGAATCGGTTTTGAACTCTCGGCTGGAGGTTGCAGATGAACAGTAGGCGCGATTTACTGTAGCACATTGATCCGGATGAACAGTGCCCGGCAGGCACTGTAGCAGCGCGGCAGGAGAGAGAAAATCAGGATTTTCGGAATTAAAGAAAATTCCAAAAATCGAGGAGATCCAAATAAATAGCAAATAAATCCAGAAAACTCGGCGGTTTGGGCATATATATCTCGACATAACCAGTACACATCTCTCTCGTCTTTGGCAATAACCAGATAGAAGGGGAAGATGAATAGAGAGTCCAATAGTGACGGACACACAGATAGAAGTCATTAGACTTAGTTCGGTGGTTTGTTGTGCTTTGTAACCTCATTCAATACAAGAACATAGGAGTAGGGTTATTATTCTCTCTGGAGAAAGCCTAAACTTGTCTAAAAAAGCCATGTCTCTTCTTGCATAATATCGAGAGTCATGTCCCCAACATTTAACTCAAAAATATCGATAGTGATTCATTGACAAGGTGTACCATTGAAGCGTATCGTATGTCCAGAGAGGGTGTTTTTGGATAAGTTGAGAGGCAGATGACACAGCTCGAGGTGTACCATTAAGGCGTACCATTGGTCCAGAAGGATTTAATTTGAGCGAAGCATTGGGGCAGATGATCCAGGTCAAGGCGTATCATTGACATGTACCATTGTTCCGAAAAAATTCCACGTAGTGTTTTCACTAAGGCGGATGATCCGGCTCGGGCGAATGATCCGACTTAAGGCGGATGATCTGGGTCGGCCTAACATCTAGTTTTTGAACCGTTGGAACTAAAGAAAATTGAATTGAGGAAGATGATCCACTGCAGGCACTTTTAGAAAATGTGTCAAATGGCTAGTTTTTTTTTTTAATACAGAGGCTATATAAGTGGACAATGGGCGTTCAAGTTAGCACTCTTGTGACTCCAAAACAGTAGCTTGCATATTGAGGAGTTCAAGGACACTCAAGAGCTTCAAGTTGAGATTTTGAGAGTGTGAGTAGATTAGGTCTTAGTGTGCATCACTCTTAGTTGCTTGACCTTGTTGGGTTCAAGTAACATCCTTGGGCTTAATACTCTTGGAATTCGGTGATTCCTAGATTTCTTAAAGACGTGCTCTTGGTGATCTTCCAATGAGAAGCTTGTGGAAGGCACCGGAAGGGTTGTGAAGGTTTGGAGTTCACCTATCTGGAGAGGAGAAGGACTACCATGAGTTGATTGCTTGGATGTTTGTGTGGGTTCAAGTAGGAGCTATACTCTTGCGAGAGTGCTCCAATGAAGATTTGAGGAGATCGCCGAATCTCCGAGACCTCAATAAAAACATTTGGTTATCTCTTGTCACTTTTATGTTTCCACATTTAAATTCTTGTTCTTTCAATTACAAGATTACTAGACTTGTGCAGGATTGAAACTTAGGTTGCAAAACTTCACTAGCTTCTTTAGGAGTTGATTGAGCACATTAGCAAACCATCGTTCTAGGTTGCTCTACATTTGTTAAATTTGGCCTAGTTCAAAAAAAGATAACCAAGTCACCCCTCCCCTCTTAGGCATCCGATCCACTTCAAAGAGTCATCAGTTGTCTTTCGATTTTCTAGTAATAATTTTTGTTCTCTCTTTGTAAAATCCCAAAATTTCAAAACCAGAGTTATTATTTTCAAAATCATCATTTATGCATTTCTGAGTTTTTTTTTAAAAAAAATTCTGAATTGGTTTAAAAGGGTTTTCTAATTTCTAGCAGGAGTTTTTGAATTTTGGAAAATAATAAAAGCTTGGTCAGAATATGGAAATATTTTATTTGAATTAACAATAATCCAAGTAGTCTCTCCAAAAAAATTCATAATTTTTGGAGTTGGTTTGCTAATTTTCAAAATTGAAACTTGATTTATGGAATTAATCAAATCCGAAATGATTTAAAAATCCAGAAATCCTTGCTGGGCCGAATTCTTTCTGCTCGGCCCAGCCTACTCCTATTCTGGTCCATTTCCAGCTCACGTGCCGTACCCGCCGAAGTCGCCTTCTCGTTGCCGTCTCTCTTCGCCGAAGGCATATTTTCGCCAAGGCACGTCTTTTCTCTCATTGCATCTGCCGCTGCCATTGACCTTATTGAATGTAAATGGGTCTTTAAGGTTTAGAGGAAAGTTGACGGTACTATTGACAGGTATAAAGCGAGGTAGCAAAAGGTTTTAAAGAAAGGCATGGACTAGATTATGAAGAAACTTTCAGTCCAGTTGTGAAGTTATACTATCTCTACAATCACGAACAATTGGCGTCTAGGCAATTGGATGTACAAAATGCCTTTCTCCATGGTTACTTGGATGAGGAAGTTTACATGAAGCAACCTCCGGGCTATGAAGATGAATGTCACCCGAACTATATTTGTTGACTAGACAAAGCCTTATATGGATTGAAGCAAGCACAATGAGCATGGTATTCTCACCTCAGCTCCTAGCTCCATGAACTCGGTTTTTACCCATCAAGAACCGATGTTTCTTTGTTCATCTACAATCCAACTAGAGTGATTATCTATATGCTCATTTATGTTGATGATATAACTGTTATTAGCTCATCTAGTGTGGCTATTAACAGGTTGTTAAAGCAACTAAGAGAAGATTTAGCACTCAAGGATCTTGGTGATTTACACTATTTCTTGGGCACATAAGTCAACAAGAACCAGGGTGGCCTATTGTCAACACAAAGAAAGTATATTATGGAGGTGCTTGGTCGAGCCAAAATGGCAAACTACAAGCCTGTAGCGACCCCAATGTCATCTTCAGAAATTTGACAAAAGAGGATGGGCAACTTCTGTCAGATGTCGAGAGCACAAAAAACAGGAGTATAGTCGGAGCGCTACAATATCTTACTTTGACGAGGCCGGATATATCTTATTCGGTGAACAAAGTTTGTCAGTTCCTCGCGGGACCAAGGAGTTCACATTAGGGAGCTATGAAAAGAATTCTGAGGTACTTGAAGTCTACATCTACAACGGGGCTTCATATTTGCAAGTCTTCTGATGAGGATTCTTGATCAGGTCAACCTTTTCGATCAAAGTCAGAGTCTTTGTCAAAGTAGGCCTACATATCAGAGGCTCACTCTATAATGGTTATGAATCTACAGCTAGTACTTAAAAAGTTTAATACCCTTTACTACGGCTAAACTGGTCGATGACCAGTTTAGGTCATAAGATGACTAGCTATGGATATCATCCGACCAGCCATATGGTTTTGGGCAATCCCTGACCTGCAAACTAGTCGGGAGACATGATAGTTTCCCCTGTGACTAATGTGAGAGCCATTATTGGCGTATCTAACAACTTATAATAGTTGGCTAAGAGATGTGACGGTTCAAGACTCAACAGAGTAATGTACGTGAGGATTAGAGGTGCCTTTAGCGGCATTAACTGTCACCCCTTCAATAGCTATAAAGTGGACAACCCACATATTCTGTAACATAGACATAACGACATCATCATTTAGAATCAAGTTCATCGATTCTGTAACATCCCCATTGTATTCTCATACATACACCTAGTGTGTCCACAATAATAAAAGGTCTTCGTTTAGATTGTGCTTGTGGATATTATGGGGTTATGCCCATGATCTTAGGATGGTGAAACAATTGGCAATGGTGCTTTTGGTTTGAAGTTTCACGCGTTTTCGACAAAGTTAAAAGGCTGATCTTTAGCCATTTTGGGAATTTGGCTTTGGGATAGATTGAGTCCATAGGCAATAGTGCATATGTGTTGCATGATGCGTGTTTTCACTAACGTGGGTCAAGTTGTGAAGAACTTGTTCCTGGATTCGTGTTTGCTTGTCTATTGCTGTGCAGGTGGCTTGCAGGTCTATGACGGTCAACGGCGAGGAGGATCGGGACTAAGCTTGGAGAGCTGAGGTCCAGAATGATCATGGATGCCGGGTGAGGTCAAGTGACTCAAGCGTGCCGTAGAATGGATAAGGATGACCGAGCAGGCGATTGGCGATCGTTGGATCAGCTGCGCGAGTCGTTACAAGTGCTCGATGGTGCGGTGGGATCCGGACGGAGAGACTTGACGACATGGAGCCGTTGATCAACCTACGTGGCGCGGCGGCGATTGCTTCAACAGTTGGACTCGGTCTTGGAAAAGATCGAGAAGGGGTATTTTGGTAATTTTACCAAATACCATCTTGGTGACCTTGACTAAGCATGGCGCTGGTCGGCGATGGTGAAGCGGTTTAGATCAATCGACGATGAAGATGGCGCTTTGAGATGCGTGCGTGTGTGTTCCGTTGTTGTTGGGCCTTAACGGAAGCCCATTAGGTTTAGCTCTAATTCTAAAAGGGTTTTAGGGTTAAGAGCTGCCCTATAAAAGGAGGGAGATGGAATATTCTTAGTGCTACCATTTGGAGGGTTCTTTGTGCCTCGAGACCAAGAAAAGAGCCGTGGGGCTGTCTTTGCTCCTAAAAAAATCGCTTGGTGGCGGCCTTCCCTTAGCAGAGCATAGGAGTTTTTGAGCGGCGCGTCCGCAGAAATCGGCAGATCGGTGTAGCGGCGCCCTGTAGCCTGATGAAATCGCTGCCTTTGGAAAAATCTGAAGCTTGGCAGCTGTAGCAAAGCTTGTGGATCACAGCCTTTTCTTTAAGTTTGGTTTGTTAATTCCTTGGCTGTTGTGTCTCCATTGACTGCTTTTTGTTGTGACTATGGTTTTGATTTTTTTATTGCTTGGGCCGATTCTTGCCTTGGCTGCTTGAGGCTGTTCCCTTGTGCGGTAATGAGGATCCCCTGGGCGGCGCGTTGAGGCTGGTCAGCAGTCACAAAAATCTTGATTTACTGTTTGATTTGATGTGCATTATTTGGCTGCCTTTTTCTATGCTTTGGATTAATTACTGGTTGGACTGCTTATCGATGCAAGTGAATCCTTGAGTTTGACTGCTTTGTGTTTGAAGATTTGCTCTATAAAAACCACTGGTAGCGGCGGCCCTGCTGCTTTGCCTAATGCCTTTTGATCGGCATTTTTGAGCGAGTGCATTGTCTGAGCGGCGGCTGCTTCTCCCGGAAAATCAGGAGGCTGTCGAGGCGACTTGTGTGGAGGTGTTTTCTGCCTTGACTGTGATTTTTGCTGCGATGGCCAGCGCTTTTAGTTCTTGTGTGCGTGTGTCACAGGTGAGTGTAGCGCCCGCAGAGAACAGAGAAAAGCGGCATATACATGGCGGCGCCATCAAACTGAAAAATGGAAGCCACAGGCGTTTTTGGCGGCGGCCGGTCTTCCCAGCAAAAATCGGTGCTTGGCTGCGCCCTGTAGACCGAGAAAAGCAGAGCTGTGGCGGTGGCCTGTAGCACCCATAATTACCGAAGCCGGACGTCACCTTGTCTCCCCAGCACAAAAATCAAAGTGAGGCATTGTTTTTAATTGCTATTCTGCTTAATGTGTGTAAGAAGATTCGTACTAGGTTTGATATGATGGTGCATTAGGTTGTCTCAAGTTGATCCTGTTTTAAGTTTTTTTGCTTGAGCTATGCTGGTACTCTGTGCGTGTCTGTTTGGATTGTGCGACTGCAGTTGATGCTGGCCTTGTGCCTCATGCGTCTTTGCGACCAAGTCATTGCGATCTTTCTCTACATGCCTATCGGCTCAGCTTCTTATGGTTTGTGGAATCACCAAGCTTTTGCATTGAGATGTTTTTGGTCTTTTGTTTAGGGGTTTGATCAGATTCAACACAGGATCTGCTGTGCCTGTATACAGATCTTCATAGCTTTTATAGCTATTGGAGTGAAAGTAGTGTTGAGTTTGATCGAGGAGAAAAATAGAGAAAGCGTCTATTCACCCCCCCTCTAGTCGGCTTTCCGGTCCTACAATTGGTATCAGAACCAAGTTTGCTCTTTTGTGATCTTTATTGATCTTTGAGCATGGCGACAAATATGAGGACTTGTGAGCGCTTCTTTGCATTTTGTCATGGTTCTTTTACCAATGGTATTCATCGTAACAAGAAGTCTGAACGTGTGATAAGAATAATGGCGATTGACAAGGATTTCTCCTGTGATATCTGTGGCAAATCCTTTTGTTTTGATTGTCTTAGTTTCAGGGATGAGTCACTTTTAGAGCCCGAGGAGAAGAAGCCCAGTGGCGTTTGTGCAGCAGCTTTTGTGGATGAACATGATGGAGAGGATTTTGATGAAGAGCATTTCGAGGATGATCATGATGACTCTTCTGAGGACGATCCCCTACTCAAGCTAAGCAAGGTGAGTAAAGAAAAACTCATTGATGACTTGATTTCATATGAATATAAATTGCATGTTCTTAGGAAGAAAATGAAATTGCTAAAAAGAGAATGAGCTTGCCGAATTGAAAACCTCCATGAATGCTTATGATTCATTGCTTGTAGACATGGAGAACCTGAATAACTCTCTTGCATGCCTAAAAGCTGAAAATGAATTATTGAAATCAAATGCTTCTATGCCATGTGATTCTTGTATTGCCTTACATCATGAGCTTGATAATGCTAAGTTAGAAATAGGCAATCTTAGATCTATGGCTAGAAATGATTGTGATTCTTGTGTAGGCATGCTTGCTGAAATTGAGAAGCTTAGATTGACTAATTCCATGCATCTTGAGCAATTAGAAAATGCTAGGGCTGAGATTATTGAAATTGAAGCTAGGCCTTGTAGCATGTGCTTAGAACATGAAAAATTGCTTAAGAATGGTTTAGTCTCTTGCAAGAATTGTGCTTGTTTAGAAACTGAAATTGATGCTTTGAACTGCATGCTTAATTCGAAAGCATCATTAATTTCTTGCACATCTTGCATTTCTTTGAAGAGCGAGATTGAGTCTTTGCGCGATGATATGAGCGCCAAGTCATGTGACTCTTGTATTTGCCTTCACTCCGAGATTGATGTTTTTAAGATTTCTCTCGCATCTTTGCATTCGGAGTTGGAGTCTTTTTGTGCTAAACGTGAGTCACTTGATGTTGGTTTTTGTGGCATCGCTTTGGATAGCTCTTCTTTGTTGAGTTCGACTCTTTCGAACTCTTCTTGTGTTGTCCAAAGGATTTCAAAGGACAAGGGTGTTTCTTCTTCAAATGGTACTACATCTTCAAAAAGCAAGTACCATTGCACCTTTTGTAAGAAAAATGGACACACTTTCGAGTTTTGCTTTCGCCGTTTGAAACATGAGCGTCGAGTGCGTCGTCGTACCTCTAGGAACACACATAGCCTTTCTCATGGCATGTGTGGGTCTAGTGTCGATACGAGGACGAGTCATGATGCTAGTTCTTCCAGGACTTCTTCTTTGAGCCATAATGGTGCTTCGTCCTCTCGGACCGTGTCTACTAGTAGACCTTTACACTATTGCTCATTTTGTGGGAAGAATGGATATCATGTAGATTTCTGTTTTCGGCGTGCAAAACATTTGCGTCGAGCTCATGCTTCTAAGTCTCCTAATGGGCATAGTCTTTCTCATGACATTCACACTAAAGAGCCAAGCACGAGAACTCGCTTTGTTGAAGGCTTCTTTGACACCTTTTCTAGTGGTGTCGGACAGCACCGTGGACATGGTTTGCATAGTTTTGGTTTTGGTCCACGAGCTGCCCCGAGGCAGGATTTCCGCCGTTGTCCAAGAGGTGGACCTCGTTTTGTTCATCGAGGTACTCACCCACAGCGAGGATGTGTGAGTTCCATTGGTGCTTTTGTTGGTTCTCATCATGGTGCTTTCAAGCAAGGCCATTGCCGCTTTTCTAGAGTTGGACCTCGTTTTCCTCATCGAGCTGTCCACTCGCGGCGTGCCTCCAAGGATGAGATTGGATCTTCTTGCATGGACCATCATTTGCATCATGCTAACTCACATAATGTTTCGATCGCTTACGGTGGTGGTGTGTCCAAGGTTTGGGTTCCCAAGCATTCGCTCTCTAACCCTTCGGGACCCAAGACTCGGACACCTTGCCTTTCTCATGTGTAGGTACCAAGAGCGCGGGTTGGAGAACATGGACTTAAAGATTCTGATCTTTTGCTTCATCACGTGATCGGGACACTTGATGGTTCTCCACCTCAATGATGGCCTCCAAGAGGCATGTGCTTTCATGATTGGTGCTTTCACATGTTTGGTGAGCTATCTTATACCTTCATGCATTTACTTTCGTGATTATTCAATCTTGGCATGTTGTGCTTATCTTTGTGCTCACCTGTACCATATTGGCATTTGGTACTTCTTTGATTTCCTTTATCATGCATTTACCTTGCTTATATATCCATGTACTATATTGTTGTTCATTATTTTCATGGTTATGTGAGCTGTTTTGTCATCATGAGCTTGTGCTGTTCTGTACATGTGGTCCAACAAGTGTTATCACCTCAAGCTGTTGGTTCTTCTTCATTTGTGTCTTCAATGACGACTATCACTTCTCGGAGACGAAGGAATTTGAGATGAGGATGATGGGTGAGCGCAACTACCTTCTGAAGCTTCAAGGATTGGATCTTCATCTATCATGACTACATCTCACCTTAGCAATTGGGACTGTGTTCGAGCTTCTATACCCTACATTTGTGTATGGTATCCCTAGTCTACCTTGCATTGCATCTGGTTCGTGTCAGGTGTTGGGTTTGTTGGGTTCAGGGTAGATAGGAGGCTCTGTTCTAGCACGTGTCTTTTCTAGGTACTTTTCTTATCCCTTGGTTTGTTAGGATGCATTCTTCTCACAGCCTAGGTTGAGCTTGTCTCCCAATCACTAGTGTTAGCAGGTTTTTGAGTTGCCTGTAAGCTTTTTAGTGTTGGTGTTTCGCTCCCTAGCTTTTCGAGTTGCTGTCCCTAGAGATCTTGTGGTGTTTGAAGTTTTTGTGCTAGTTTTTGTGGAGTCCAAGGCAAATTGGCAGATCTCCCCTCAAAGCTTTTTTGACCCAACAAGGTTTGCCACCTTGAGATGCGAGTAAGGGATAATTTATCCCTATGGGTTGGTTTGAGGGGGAGTTGGTTCTTTTCGGAACTTTCTTAGTTCTTTTCTGAACCTTTTCTTGTTCATTTGAACTTTCCTTGTTCATGTGAACTTTTGTGTGGATCTTTTCTGATACCTTCTTCAAGTGGTATCTTCTTTGGATCTTTTTGATCTTTGTGATCTTTTTAGGCTTTTAAGTCTTTTGTGCATCTCATTGTATCATATTGCATACATATGGAAAATCCAAAAAGATGCATTGTAATATAAGCTTTACCGCTTCTTTCTTTTAATTAATGAAGCTTTGCTTATTACCCTATTGAGCTTTAGTATTTCAATTCTTGCTCAAGATTGTGTCTAGTTCTTTGACTTGCTAGAATTATCATGCTTTTACTGTGCAGCAATGTCTTTACTAAATGAGCTAGAACTTTAATACAACTTGAACTGAAAATTGCAATTTGTGGATCTTTTAGCTAGTTGCACAATTAGTGATCCTTTTGTGACATTGGCCCTGTCAAAATTGCTTTGTTAGCTTTGGAATCTAGTATTGAACATCTTTGAGCTTTCAGTTCATTAAAGAATCTAAAACAACCCTTGTGCAAAATGAAAAATGATCTCTTTTGTGCGAAAAAACTGATCTCACCAATTCTTTCTCATGAGACGGCTTGCCATTGTACTAGGCATGAACTCAGGGGGAGTTTTGGATGACCTAGACCACTCTTTTAAGCTTTTGTTGCTTGGGATGGTCGCGGCAAGGCTTGAGATCTAGCACATGGCTAAAAATGCAAATTATCAAAATTGGTTGAAGCTTAGGAAGAGATTGTGGATGGCTCCTAGTCCAGGATCTTCTTTACTAAGATAGACCTTTAATCAACTTGAATATTCATTGCAAATGAAAAATAGTTGAAAATTTGGGCTTTTGACAAAAATTTGAGCAAAATGATTCATTTCAGGATTTTTGTCTCCTAGATGGCCTTTGCTAGCTTCTCGATCTCACAATGATATTCTGATATGGCCATTATCACTTTAGGATAATTGTTGTTGAACTTGCTAATTTTGATGCATTGCTTAATTTAATCCAACAACTTGTGATATATTGAGCTCATTAGCCTAGCTTTGCTATATATGTCTTAACATGATCTTGCTAGCTTTGTCAGGCTTGTTGTATCTTGAGTAATGGTAGAAATGCTAGCTTGTTCAATTGAGTAATCTCCAAAGCTTCTTTTACCTAAAAATTGAAAAATCAAAACAAAAAATGAAGCCACCCCATTGCATTTCATGCATGCTCTTTGTTTTGCTTCTTTCTTTCTTGTGCATTTGTCATCTCTGGATGAGAGGAAGGGATGATTCCTTGATGAATCCATTGTCAAAGGGGGAGAAGATATAGCGAAAATGTATTGTTAATAAAGAGCTTTTTGGTTATGGGGAGAAGTTTTGTAAGGAGAGAAATGGAGAAATTGAAATTCATATTCTCTCTATTAAAATGATGATCATAGTGAGGGAGCATTCATATTGCATTCTTTTGGTCTTATTGCCTTTTTCGAACTTGAATTGCAATTCTTGAAGACTCACAATGATCAAAGGTCAAATAGAACATTTGTTCTTTCATATGGACCTTAAGTGAGATTTTTGTCGATTCTCTAGAATTGGAAGCTTTCTTGCTTTCCTTTGTTGTATCTCACTTACCTATGCTATTCTGAAGCCACTTGGTCATTTCCTTTGCTTTTTCTTGCATTTGGACCAAGTTGTGCCTTTGTCTAAAATCATGAGTTCTTTTCTTTTCAAACCACAAACTTACATTTTTCGAGAGATTGCCAATGTGTTCATCAAGGGGGAGATTGTGGATATCATGGGGTTATGTCTATGATCTTAGGATGATGAAACAATTGGCAATGGTGCTTTTGGTTTGAAGTTTCACGCGTTTTCGACAAAGTTAAA
This sequence comes from Phyllostachys edulis, assembly GCA_036346405.1. Lineage (NCBI taxonomy): Eukaryota > Viridiplantae > Streptophyta > Magnoliopsida > Poales > Poaceae > Phyllostachys > Phyllostachys edulis. The sequence continues at coordinate 103,751,061 of CM070562.1, read as the reverse complement.
AGGCTGATCTTTAGCCATTTTGGGAATTTGGCTTTGGGATAGATTGAGTCCATAGGCAATAGTGCATATGTGTTGCATGATGCGTGTTTTCACTAACGTGGGTCAAGTTGTGAAGAACTTGTTCCGGATTCGTGTTTGCTTGTCTATTCTTTGTGCGGGTGGCTTGCGTGTCTATGACGGTCAGCGGCGAGAAGGATCGGGACTAAGCTTGGAGAGCCGAGATCCGTAACGATCATGGATGCGGGTGAGGTCAAGTGACTCAAGCGTGGCGCAGAATGGACAAGGATGACCGAACAGGCGATTCGGTCGATGGTTGGATCAGCGGTAGCGAGTCGATGCAAGTGCTTAGTGGTGCCGGTGGGATCCGGACGGGAGAGACTTGATGACATGGAGCCGTTGATCAACCTACACGTGGCGAAGCAGGCGATTGCTTCAACAGTTGGACTCGGTCTTCGGAAAAGATCGAGAAGGGATATTTTGGTAATTTTACCAAATACCATCTTGGTGACCTTTTGACTAAGCCGCGGCGCGGGTCGGCGCATGGTGAAGCGGTTTAGATCAATCGACGATGAAGACGGCGCTTTGAGATGCGTGCGTGTGTGTTCTGTTGTTGTTGGGCCTTAACGGAAGCCCATTAGGTTTAGCTCTAATTCTAAAAGGGTTTTAGGGTTAAGAGCTGCCCTATAAAAGGAGGGAGATGGAATATTCTTAGTCTGTCATTTGGAGGGTTCTTGTGCCTCGAGACCAAGAAAAAAGCGTGGCGCTGTCTTTGCTCCTAAAAAATCGCCAGTGGCGGCCTTCCCTTAGCGAGCATAGGAGTTTTTGAGCGTAGCGTCAGAATCGGCAGATCGGTGTAGCGGCATACCAGAGCTTTGATGAAATCGCTGCCTTTGGAAAAATCTGAAGCTTGGCAGCTGTAGCAAAGCTTGTGGATCACAGGCTTTTCTTTAAGTTTGGTCTGTTAATTCCTTGGCTGTTGTGTCTCCATTGACTGCTTTTTGTTGTGACTATGGTTTTGATTTTTTTATTGCTTGGGCCGATTCTTGCCTTGGTCGCTTGAATTCGTTCCTTGTCTTGATAATGAGGATCCTGAGGCGGCGCGTTGAGGTTGGTCGTGATCACAAAAATCTTGATTTACTGTTTGATTTGATGTGCATTATTTGGCTGCCTTTTTCTATGCTTTGGATTAATTACTGCTTGGACTGCTTATCGATGCAAGTGAATCCTTGAGTTTGACTGCTTTGTGTTTGAAGATTTGCTCTATAAAACCATCGTAGCGGCGGCCCTGCTGCTTTGCCTAATGCCTTTTGATCGGCATTTTTGAGCGAGTGCATTGTCTCGGCGGTACGCTTCTCCCGAAAATCGAGGAAATTTGTCGAGGCGACTTGTGTGGAGGTGCTTTCTGCCTTGACTGTGATTTTTGCTGCGATGGCCAGCGCTTTTAGTTCTTGTGTGCGTGTGTCAGTGTGTGAGCCTGTGTAGCGCCCCGCAGAGAACAGGAGAAAAAGCGAAGCATAGCGGCGGCGCCCTGTCCAGCCTGAAAAAATGGAAGCCACAGGCGTTTTTGGCGGCGGTTGGTCTTCCCAGCAAAAATCGGTGCTTGGCTGCGCCCTGTAGACCGAGAAAAGCAGAGCTGTGGCGGTGGCCTGTAGCACCCATAATTACCGAAGCCGGACGTCACCTTGTCTCCCCAGCACAAAAATCAAAGTGAGGCATTGTTTTTAATTGCTGTTCTGCTTAATGTGTGTAAGAAGATTCGTACTAGGTTTGATATGATGGTGCATTAGGTTGTCTCAAGTTGATCCTGTTTTAAGTTTTTTTGCTTGAGCTATGCTGGTACTCTGTGCGTGTCTGTTTGGATTGTGCGACTGCAGTTGATGCTGGCCTTGTGCCTCATGCGTGCTGCGACCAAGTCGGCTGCGATCTTTCTCTACATGCCTATCGGCTCAGCTTCTTATGGTTTGTGGAATCACCAAGCTTTTGCATTGAGATGTTTTTGGTCTTTTGTTTAGGGGTTTGATCAGATTCAACACAGGATCTCATTGCACTCAGATACAGATCTTCATAGCTTTTATAGCTATTGGAGTGAAAGTAGTGTTGAGTTTGATCGAGGAGAAAAATAGAGAAAGCGTCTATTCACCCCCTCTAGTCGGCTTTCGGTCCTACAATTGGTATCGAACCAAGTTTGCTCTTTTGTGATCTTTATTGATCTTTGAGCATGGCGACAAATATGAGGACTTGTGGCGCTTCTTTGCATTTTGTCATGGTTCTTTTACCAATGGTATTCATCGTAACAAGAAGTCTGAGCGTGTGATAAGAATAATGGCGATTGACAAGGATTTCTCTGTGATATCTGTGGCAAATCCTTTTGTTTTGATTGTCTTAGTTTCGGGGATGAGTCACTTTTAGAGCCCAGGAGAAGAAGCCCGATGGCGTTTGTGCAAAGACTTTTGTGGATGAACATGATGGAGAGGATTTTGATGAAGAGCATTTCGAGGATGATCATGATGACTCTTCTGAGGACGATCCCCTACTCAAGCTAAGCAAGGTGAGTAAAGAAAAACTCATTGATGACTTGATTTCATATGAATATAAATTGCATGTTCTTAGGAAGAAAATGAAATTGCTAAAAAGAGAATGAGCTTGCCGAATTGAAAACCTCTATGAATGCTTATGATTCATTGCTTGTAGACATGGAGAACTGAATAACTCTCTTGCATGCCTAAAAGTGAAAATGAATTATTGAAATCAAATGCTTCTATGCCATGTGATTCTTGTATTGCCTTACATCATGAGCTTGATAATGCTAAGTTAGAAATAGGCAATCTTAGATCTATGGCTAGAAATGATTGTGATTCTTGTGTAGGCATGCTTGCTGAAATTGAGAAGCTTAGATTGACTAATTCCATGCATCTTGAGCAATTAGAAAATGCTAGGGCTGAGATTATTGAAATTGAAGCTAGGCCTTGTAGCATGTGCTTAGAACATGAAAAATTGCTTAAGAATGGTTTAGTCTCTTGCAAGAATTGTGCTTGTTTAGAAACTGAAATTGATGCTTTGAACTGCATGCTTAATTCGAAAGCATCATTAATTTCTTGCACATCTTGCATTTCTTTGAAGAGCGAGATTGAGTCTTTGCGCGATGATATGAGCGCCAAGTCATGTGACTCTTGTATTTGCCTTCACTCCGAGATTGATGTTTTTAAGATTTCTCTCGCATCTTTGCATTCGGAGTTGGAGTCTTTTTGTGCTAAACGTGAGTCACTTGATGTTGGTTTTTGTGGCATCGCTTTGGATAGCTCTTCTTTGTTGAGTTCGACTCTTTCGAACTCTTCTTGTGTTGTCCAAAGGATTTCAAAGGACAAGGGTGTTTCTTCTTCAAATGGTACTACATCTTCAAAAAGCAAGTACCATTGCACCTTTTGTAAGAAAAATGGACACACTTTCGAGTTTTGCTTTCGCCGTTTGAAACATGAGCGTCGAGTGCGTCGTCGTACCTCTAGGAACACACATAGCCTTTCTCATGGCATGTGTGGGTCTAGTGTCGTCTGAGGACGAGTCATGATGCTAGTTCTTCCAGACTTCTTCTTTGAGCCATAATGGTGCTTCGTCCTCTCGGACCGTGTCTACTAGTAGACCTTTACACTATTGCTCATTTTGTGGGAAGAATGGATATCATGTAGATTTGCTTTTCGGCGTGCAAAACATTTGCGTCGAGCTCATGCTTCTAAGTCTCCTAATGGGCATAGTCTTTCTCATGACATTCACACTAAAGAGCCAAGCACGAGAACTCGCTTTGTTGAAGGCTTCTTTGACACCTTTTCTAGTGGTGTCGGACAAAGACCGTGGACATGGTTTGCATAGTTTTGGTTTTGGTCCACGAGCTGCCCCGAGGCAGATTTCGCCGTTGTCCAAGAGGTGGACCTCGTTTTGTTCATCGAGGTACTCACCCACAGCGAGGATGTGTGAGTTCCATTGGTGCTTTTGTTGGTTCTCATCATGGTGCTTTCAAGCAAGGCCATTGCCGCTTTTCTAGAGTTGGACCTCGTTTTCCTCATCGAGCTGTCCACTCGCGGCGTGCCTCCAAGGATGAGATTGGATCTTCTTGCATGGACCATCATTTGCATCATGCTAACTCACATAATGTTTCGACTGCTTCTGGTGGTGGTGTGTCCAAGGTTTGGGTTCCCAAGCATTCGCTCTCTAACCCTTCGGGACCCAAGACTCGGACACCTTGCCTTTCTCATGTGTAGGTACCAAGAGCGCGGGTTGGAGAACATGGACTTAAAGATTCTGATCTTTTGCTTCATCACGTGATCGGGACACTTGATGGTTCTCCACCTCAATGATGGCCTCCAAGAGGCATGTGCTTTCATGATTGGTGCTTTCACATGTTTGGTGAGCTATCTTATACCTTCATGCATTTACTTTCGTGATTATTCAATCTTGGCATGTTGTGCTTATCTTTGTGCTCACTGTACCATATTGGCATTTGGTACTTCTTTGATTTCCTTTATCATGCATTTACCTTGCTTATATATCCATGTACTATATTGTTGTTCATTATTTTCATGGTTATGTGAGCTGTTTTGTCATCATGAGCTTGTGCTGTTCTGTACATGTGGTCCAACAAGTGTTATCACCTCAAGCTGTTGGTTCTTCTTCATTTGTGTCTTCAATGACGACTATCACTTCTCGGAGACGAAGGAATTTGAGATGAGGATGATGGGTGAGCGCAACTACCTTCTGAAGCTTCAAGGATTGGATCTTCATCTATCATGACTACATCTCACCGCTTAGCAAATGGGACTCGTGTTCGAGCTTCTATACCCTACATTTGTGTATGGTATCCCTAGTCTACCTTGCATTGCATCTGGTTCGTGTCAGGTGTTGGGTTTGTTGGGTTCAGGGTAGATAGGAGGCTCTGTTCTAGCACGTGTCTTTTCTAGGTACTTTTCTTATCCCTTGGTTTGTTAGGATGCATTCTTCTCACTGACCTAGGTTGAGCTTGTCTCCCAATCACTAGTGTTAGCAGGTTTTTGAGTTGCTGTAAGCTTTTTAGTGTTGGTGTTTCGCTCCCTAGCTTTTCGAGTTCTTTGTCCCTAGAGATCTTGTGGTGTTTGAAGTTTTTGTGCTAGTTTTTGTGGAGTCCAAGGCAAATTGGCGATCTCCCTCAAAGCTTTTTGACCCAACAAGGTTTGCCACCTTGAGATGCGAGTAAGGGATAATTTATCCCTATGGGTTGGTTTGAGTGGGAGTTGGTTCTTTTCTGAACTTTCTTAGTTCTTTTCTGAACCTTTTCTTGTTCATTTGAACTTTCCTTGTTCATGTGAACTTTTGTGTGGATCTTTTCTGATACCTTCTTCAAGTGGTATCTTCTTTGGATCTTTTTGATCTTTGTGATCTTTTTAGGCTTTTAAGTCTTTTGTGCATCACATTGTATCATATTGCATACATATGGAAAATCCAAAAAGATGCATTGTAATATAAGCTTTACCGCTTCTTTCTTTTAATTAATGAAGCTTTGCTTATTACCCTATTGAGCTTTAGTATTTCAATTCTTGCTCAAGATTGTGTCTAGTTCTTTGACTTGCTAGAATTATCATGCTTTTCTTTGTGCAAACAATGTCTTTACTAAATGAGCTAGAACTTTAATACAACTTGAGGCGAAAATTGCAATTTGTGGATCTTTTAGCTAGTTGCACAATTAGTGATCCTTTTGTGACATTGGCCTGTCAAAATTGCTTTGTTAGCTTTGGAATCTAGTATTGAACATCTTTGAGCTTTCAGTTCATTAAAGAATCTAAAACAACCCTTGTGCAAAATGAAAAATGATCTCTTTTGTGCGAAAAAACTGATCTCACCAATTCTTTCTCATGAGACGGCTTGCCATTGTACTAGGCATGAACTCAGGGGGAGTTTTGGATGACCTAGACCACTCTTTTAAGCTTTTGTTGCTTGGGATGGTCGCGCAAGGCTTGAGATCTAGCACATGGCTAAAAATGCAAATTATCAAAATTGGTTGAAGCTTAGGAAGAGATTGTGGATGGCTCCTAGTCCAGGATCTTCTTTACTAAGATAGACCTTTAATCAACTTGAATATTCATTGCAAATGAAAAATAGTTGAAAATTTGGGCTTTTGACAAAAATTTGAGCAAAATGATTCATTTCAGGACTTTTGTCTCCTAGATGGCCTTTGCTAGCTTCTCGATCTCACAATGATATTCTGATATGGCCATTATCACTTTAGGATAATTGTTGTTGAACTTGCTAATTTTGATGCATTGCTTAATTTAATCCAACAACTTGTGATATATTGAGCTCATTAGCCTAGCTTTGCTATATATGTCTTAACATGATCTTGCTAGCTTTGTCAGGCTTGTTGTATCTTGAGTAATGGTAGAAATGCTAGCTTGTTCAATTGAGTAATCTCCAAAGCTTCTTTTACCTAAAAATTGAAAAATCAAAACAAAAAATGAAGCCACCCCATTGCATTTCATGCATGCTCTTTGTTTTGCTTCTTTCTTTCTTGTGCATTTGTCATCTCTGGATGAGAGGAAGGGATGATTCCTTGATGAATCCATTGTCAAAGGGGGAGAAGATATAGCGAAAATGTATTGTTAATAAAGAGCTTTTTGGTTATGGGGGAGAAGTTTTGTAAGGGAGAGAAATGGAGAAATTGAAATTCATATTCTCTCTATTAAAATGATGATCATAGTGAGGGGGAGCATTCATATTGCATTCTTTTGGTCTTATTGCGTTTTCTGAACTTGAATTGCAATTCTTGAAGACTCACAATGATCAAAGGTCAAATAGAACATTTGTTCTTTCATATGGACCTTAAGTGAGATTTTTGTCGATTCTCTAGAATTGGAAGCTTTCTTGCTTTCCTTTGTTGTATCTCACTTACCTATGCTATTCTGAAGCCAGCTTGGTCATTTCCTTTGCTTTTTCTTGCATTTGGACCAAGTTGTGCCTTTGTGCGAAAACTGCGAGTTCTTTTCTTTTCAAACCACAAACTTACATTTTCTGAGAGATTGCCAATGTGTTCATCAAGGGGGAGATTGTGGATATCATGGGGTTATGTCTATGATCTTAGGATGATGAAACAATTGGCAATGGTGCTTTTGGTTTGAAGTTTCACGCGTTTTCGACAAAGTTAAAAGGCTGATCTTTTGCCATTTTGGGAATTTGGCTTTGGGATAGATTGAGTCCATAGGCAATAGTGCATATGTGTTGCATGATGCGTGTTTTCACTAACGTGGGTCAAGTTGTGAAGAACTTGTTCCCGGATTCGTGTTTGCTTGTCTATTGCTGTGCAGGTGGCTTGCAGGTCTATGACGGTCAACGGCGAGAAGGATCGGGACTAAGCTTGGAGAGCTGAGATCCAGAACGATCATGGATGCCGGGTGAGGTCAAGTGACTCAAGCGTGGCGCAGAATGGACAAGGATGACCGAACGGGCAGTTCGGTGCGACTGGTTGGATCAAGCGGCGCGGGAGTCGATGCAAGTGCTTAGTGGTGCCGGTGGGATCCGGACGGGAGAGACTTGATGACATGGAGCCGTTGATCAACCTACACGTGGCGAAGCAGGCGATTGCTTCAACAGTTGGACTCGGTCTTCGGAAAAGATCGAGAAGGGGTATTTTGGTAATTTTACCAAATACCATCTTGGTGACCTTTTGACTAAGCCGCAGCGCGGGTCGGCGCATGGTGAAGCGGTTTAGATCAATCGACGATGAAGATGACGCTTTGAGATGCGTGCGTGTGTGTTCCGTTGTTGTTGGGCCTTAACGGAAGCCCATTAGGTTTAGCTCTAATTCTAAAAGGGTTTTAGGGTTAAGAGCTGCCCTATAAAAGGAGGGAGATGGAATATTCTTAGTCTTTGTCATTTGGAGGGTTCTTTGTGCCCTCGAGACCAAGAAAAAAAGCGGTGGCGCTGTCCGCTTCCTAAAAAATCGCAGTGGCGGCCTTCCCTTAGCGAGCATAGGAGTTTTTGAGTAGCGTCATAATCGGCAGATCGGTGTAGCGGCATACAGAGTGCTGATGAAATCACGCCTTTGGAAAAATCTGAAGCTTAGCGGTGTAGCAAAGCTTGTGGATCCTGTGCTTTTCTTTAAGTTTGGTCTGTTAATTCCTTGGTCATTGTGTCTCCATTGGTGCTTTTTGTTGTGACTATGGTTTTGATTTTTTATTGCTTGGGCGATTCTTGCCTTGGTCGCTTGAAATTTGTTCCTTGTCTTGATAATGAGGATCCTCGGCGTAGCGTTGAGGTGGTCGTGATCACAAAAATCTTGATTCTTGTTTGATTTGATGTGCATTATTTGGTGCCTTTTTCTATGCTTTGGATTAATTCTTGCTTGGACCGCTTATCGATGCAAGTGAATCCTTGAGTTTGGCTGCTTTGTGTTTGAAGATTTGCTCTATAAAACATTGGCTGGTAGCATGCCCTCTTGCTTTGCCTAATGCCTTTTGATCGGCATTTTTGAGCGAGTGCATTGTCTCGGCGGTACGCTTCTCCGGAAAATCGGGGAGGTTTGTCGAGGCGACTTGCGTGGAGGTGTTTTAGTTCTTGTGTGCGTGTGTCAGTGTGTGAGCCTGTGTAGCGCCCCGCAAAGAACAGGAGAAAAAGCGAAGCATAGCGGCATATACTGTCGACTGAAAAAATGGAAGCCACAGCGTTTTTAGCGTGTTGGTCTTCCCAAAAAAAAATCGGTGCTTATGCGCATACAGTAGACCGAGAAAAGTAGAGCTGTGGCGGTGGCCTGTAGCACCCATAATTACCGAAGCCGGACAGCACCTTGTCTCCCCAGCACAAAAATCAAAGTGAGGCATTGTTTTTAATTGCTGTTCTGCTTAATGTGTGTAAGAAGATTCGTACTAGGTTTGATATGATGGTGCATTAGGTTGTCTCAAGTTGATCCTATTTTAAGTTTTTTGCTTGAAATTTGTCTTTGGTACTCTGTCGCGTGTCTGTTTGGATTGTCTTGGTGCGATTGATGCTAGCCTTGTGCCTCATCGTCTTTGCGACCAAGTCATTGCGATCTTTCTCTACATGCCTATCGGCTCAGCTTCTTATGGTTTGTGGAATCACCAAGCTTTTGCATTGAGATGTTTTTGGTCTTTTGTTTAGGGGTTTGATCAAATTCAACACAGGATCCGCTGTGCCTGTATACAGATCTTCATAGCTTTTATAGCTATTGGAGTGAAAGTAGTGTTGAGTTTGATCGAGGAGAAAAATAGAGAAAGCGTCTATTCACCCCCCCCTCTAGTCACCTTTCCGGTCCCACAGTGCTCTCATATTATTTTCTCAGATAAGCTAGATAGGGAACCCCGTGTTCCGATGATCAACAGTTGGCGCTAGAAGGAGGGTGCCATCAACTCGAAGATCATCGCTGTGGTGTTATTGCGTTCTCACTAGTGGACGAGGAGAACTCCTTTGATCTTGCTGACTATGCCTACCTCACATCCGAGGACTACGTCCCTGAGGAGGCATGCAAATGCGACTTTTACCTCGGTATGTTCCTGAGGGAGAATCTTCGTCGCCTTCAACCCAACTCGTTGGGAGTGAGGTGGCAGGGACACCATTTCCACCCCCAAGCAACTCCGAGGGCTAGTGTATTCCCACTTCTGTCTCAATTGGAGAGACCAGTCACCACGATACCATTACCATGGTGGTTCATGATGATCTCAATGGCGGGGACCAGGGATTGAAATCCCGGCGGTTACCGGCCGGTAACCGCCTACCGGAGGGTGGCCGGGAAATGCGATCCCGGTGGTTTTTTTCAAATTTCAAATGAATTTCAATCAAATTTGAATGAATTTCGGCCGAACAAAATCCGGTTTGACCGGTAACTAGCCGGTAACCGGTCCGGTTACCAGTACCGGAGAGGGGCCGGGAAAATGATCCTCTCCGGTTATGTGATCCCTGGCGGGGACTATTTGAGGTCCTGGAGGAATCATCTCCAGAACATTTATTCCATCTACTTCAAGGTCTCGACTACTACCCCTCCTATGTTGAGGATGAGACATTCTCACCCTCTATCTGCTCCGAGTTTCACAAATGTGCAGTTGTCAACGCCAGCGAGATCAATAAACAACGGGTGGCACGTGAACAACATGAGGCCCAGGAGCAGGCCAAACATTTGGCGCAGGAGCAACACATTCAACTTCTTGTCGCCAAACAGAAGGCAATGGAGGAGGCTCATCGCTAGTACCACGACGACGCACCAGGGACATCTAGGAGGGCTATCACCAATGCGAGTGGCGAATAGCATCCACCAACTACGCCCTAGGTCACCCCGATGATGACGGTAAGAGATTTAAATATTGTATCATCACCCTTATAGGCAGGAACTCTCGTCGACAGGGTGCACATACTTTCAAGTGATATTGCTAACCACCAGACGAGAGAAACTGAACCGGACCTTTTGGTTAATTGTTCATTGGCTGGCGACCTGGAAAAGACTTGACGAGGATATAATAATCCTCATTTAATTATTTATCTGTAATTCATATTATGGATAACAATGACGTCATATGGTTCTTAAGTATACCCCTTAATATTCATAAGGGAGAAGCTAGAGGTCGTAAGTCCTTCTACGACTACTCCATAGTCGTAAGTCCTTCTACGACTACCCCATAGTCGTAAGTCTTTCTACGACTATGTCTTGATCGTAAGCTCTTCTACGATCAGTTTATGGTAGTAAGCTATTCTACGACCACCACCTAGTCGTAAGCTCTTCTACGATCAGTCTCTAGTCGATGTGGCTTACAGACATATGGGCCTAATCGATCAGGGAATCTTCTACACCATATTTAAGGATATGGGTAGTAAACTACGTTGTTATTCTCTGAAATAATGGCACGATTTAACTCCCTGTCATAGTGATAACTGCCTCGCAACGTGGGAACGTTACTACTCCCACAATAATCTCCAGTAACGGCTCCATAATCTGGAACATTAAGGTGCCCTTTGGACTGGAAGAACAGCAACACACTCCGAGTACTATAAAAGACAGAATCATCAGAAGGACCAGGAAAGGGAAAATCAAGAGCACAAGGTGCATCATTCTAGTCTTTCTCTTGATATTGTAATCCAGCATACTCAATACATACACACAGGAGTAGGGTTGTTATTCTCTCAGGAGAAGGCCCGAACCTGTATAAAAATCTCCGTGTCTCTTTCTTTGCATGATTTTGAGCCTAGGGAACCCCGAATCAAACAATCTTTACGTAAGTTCGGTTCTAAAACACCGACAAGGCTCACTACCTGGATGAAGTGAGGAAATTAGAAAAATACTACAGTAGCTTCAAAGTCTAATATATCTTGTGAAAAACAATAATACTTTAGTGGATCAATTATCATATCTAGGCTCATCACGATCACCTGTTCCAACAAGTGTTTTCCTTGAATGTTTGTCTAAATCCTCTGTAAGCACATCTACAGAAGCATCACTGATCACTTCAGATGTCATCGTTCTCGAGCATGGCGCATATTGGATCCAACCATTAAAACCCTATCTGGCACATGGGACAGTGCCCGAGGATGCACGTGACAAAGACAGATTAATTTGAAAGGCAAGATTGTACAAATTGGTTGACAACGACCTATACAAAAAGGATCCTATAGTGTTCTAATGCGATGTATTTATCAGAGAATGGTAAAACATTACTTCATAAAATACATAGGGGTTTATGTGGAGCACATGCTTCATATAGAATGCTGGTCGGGAAAGCTTTTCGACAAGGTTTTTATTGGCCCACTGCACTACAAGACGCGATGCATCATGTAAAGACTTATGAGCAATGTCAATTTCATGCTCAACAAGTACGCCAACCAGCATATCAGTTCAAGACAATTCCATTGTCATGACCATTTTTGACACGGGGAATTGACATAGTTGGACCTTTACCTAGGGCAACTAATGGGTACAAATTCCTACTTGTGGCCATTGATTCATTCACTAAGTGAATTGAAGCTAAACCCGTCACTACAATAACTACATCAGCAGCCAAAAAATTATTTATGAAAAATATAGTGACATGTTTTGGTGTACCCACTCGTCTTATTTCTAATAATGGATCACAGTTTGTTAGTGGTTTGTTTCAAGATTACTGTGATGAAATAGGCACAAAGATTTGTTTCGCTTCTGTTGCTCATCCACAAAGTAATGGAGTAGTTGGATGTGCAAACGGTCAAATCAAGCAAGGCATGAAGAAAAGAGTCTTCGACAGACTCAAATTATACACAGGGGCTTGGGTAGACGACCTCTATTCAGCTCTTTTGGCCCTACATACTACGACCAGTAGAACCATAGGTGAAACACCATTTCAATTGGTCTACGGAGCAAAAGCGGTATTACCTAATGAAATTTATTTAGGTTCTACATGAATCTATCTCCATTATAACGTCAATCAAGGCAAGCAGCATGAAGATGGTGTCAAACTTCTCGAAGAAAAACACAGTCGAGCACTTATTAGGTCGACAGTCTATCTACAAGGGTCGTGTCCGTACTACAATAGAAGAGTTCAACCACGTACACTTAACATGGGTGACATGGTTCTAAGACGAATCCATAATCAGACTAATTTGAACAAATTTTCTCCCAAATGGGAATGTCCTTTAACTGTAGTTTCTATCACCCGGTCCCATTCTATTCGACTTACTATGGAGGACAACAGAGTTATATCCAACTCTTGGAATATAGAACATCTCCACAAGTATTATGTGTAACACATTCTATCTTATTAATAAAGTTTAAGTTTTGCATTCATTCTTTGATGCCTTTATCTTCCAATTTATATGATGTGAATCTATATTGCTATACGTTATGTGATTATGGCTGGTCTCCATGACTACTGACTAGTCTCCTAGCATATACAATGTCGTTGGTCTGGTCGTCAAATAACTTCTAGTAGAGACTTTTCCTATAAGCTAGTTCTCACTGCTCGGAAACCCACTAGACTGACTTTATCTGAGACTTGCTTCCAGTTAGTACTACGTATACTATGAAAGTTACACTGGTCATCAGCATCTAAATTATCACAAATGCTAAGTCCATGTGATACATTTATCATGTCAATGGTCAAACACACGACAATCGGGGGCTAGTAATATACCAAAAACGACAAGGGCAAGCTCAATGAATTACAAGACAAAAATATTCATTCATTCAAAAACATTCATTACAATAAAGTTAAAGTCTATTGGGGGTCCCCGCGTCCCCCCCCCCCCAAGGTCGACACCAACGTCATCGGCCCAACTGACGTTAGCAAGAAAATAGCAGCACGTCGTGGAGGTTATGCGAGACGACGACGACATGAAGCGTGGCCTCGGTTACGCAACCAAGCCCCTCTACTCAACTGGCAAGCGTAATGCCTCTTTACGCAGCCAGCACGCGCAATATCAATCGGTGGGCCCAGCAGAGGAGGTCCCACTCGACCGGAAAGGACGAAGCTACCCCTAGGGTTTCCCTAAAAGTAGGGTCATTTATGTAACTTCACCATCTCCCCTCTCCCATCCTATAAATAGGGTCCCCTTTGTAACATGAGGGGGAGGCCACTTGTACATCATTTCACACTAGAGCAATACAAGTTGAGTGATTCTCTTGCATGCTTACTTTTCGTCCCCTACTTACACATTCCCGGAGGTCGACGTAGCTAACCGGGGGTGCCTACAAATCTACTGTCTAGATGCGTATCTACGACAAAGTCATTCAATTGTCTTTAAACTAAAATTTACATTCTTCATATACTTTTCTACAAGGGAAGCTACTTCCTCTGTTTTCTTTTGAATTTCTTGTGCAGAGTTCAAACTCAACTCAGGAATCAAATTCTACAAGCCCACTGCAACTTTATAGTAGTGCTTCAGCTTGATGAACAAAGTTCCTACATTGACTGCAATAACGGACTAAAGGGAGGTCTTCGTGGATTCAACTATTTTTGGGAGGTCGTCGGACAATGAACTTCACTTGAGTTTTGATGTCATCGACCAGTTCTTCAATCGATGGCTCCTCTTTCGTGAGTGAAACCTCTGCACATTTTACTTTAACAACAATAGCTTTTAGTTGATTAAGAATGAATAACAAAGCAATAGAATTGGCTTCGTTAATGTCTTTGGTTTCCTTTATGAGAGATTTCTTTTCCTTGATAAGCTTCTCATTGTCCATGTTAAGATCGTATCAAAATTGGTCTACTTTATTAATCTCATATTGTACTTTCTATGTACATCTTTTCTGGACTTTCAATTGTTTCTGCAATTATAATTGTTTAAAGATTGAAAATTTTGGATAAGCAGGAGAAATATGCACAAAAAAATATAATATAAAAGTGAAGCTTTACCTTATGTTTCCTCCTTGTATTTCTGAACAAGTGTTTCATGGTCATGTGTAAGCTTTTCACGTATCACTTGACGCTCCTTTAAGTCATCCAAGAGTTTTAAGTTAATATCTTCAAGGTGCTTGTGCTTTGTAGTAGCTTGCTTAAAAATCTATTCCTTTTCTTTGAGGCTTTTTTCCTTGAGAACAAGTTGTAATTTGATTTCTTTGGCAGCATTGTCGGTGAAGACCCACTTGTTCTCATACTCTTGGATGAGCCGACCAACAGAATACTTTTCTTGCTTAAGTTGACTGAAATAGCAAAGTTAGAATTACCAAAATTCTTCAAGTAATTAGAGCAAATATTTGTTTAACTTACTCTTTCAGCTTTGCAATTTCTACATCTTTAGATGCACCCTTGCTGGTCGCATTTCCCATGAAAGCCTTAAAAAGGCCAAGCATTTCGGTTTTTTCTACATATATAATAGTAAGAAGTCATTTCTCTGCTATCTAATCAATAAACCAAAGGACTTAAGTAAAGGGATTATTACCTTGGCATTCAAGTCTTTTATTTGATTCTCCAATTCACTATATTCAGACTCATCTGGCATAATAGGCATGTCGACCCTTGTTTTTGAAGAGCTGGTCGGAGCACCTATTGGATCAAGTGATGGCCTCCATGCCACCACAGCACCTGTAACAGAAGTAAGAGTAGGAGAATGAACATTTTCCTATTTAAATATCAAGATGGAACATTAACAAAGAAGAAGGCAATTTCTCAGTCATAACATATTTGAAAAAGTAAAGACTACTTACTTATTTAGTGGACTGAAGAGTTAAGTACTGACCAACATCTTGGTTGGGAACAACTTTACTCCTTTCTTCGGTGGCAGATAAAACTTCAGTGGTCGGAGCCTGTTCGACGACCACCTCAGTTTGTCTTATCTCCTCTTCTACTGGTGGGATTTTCCCAACCACCACATCCATAGGAATCAAGGCTTGCACGATTGCTTATGTAGGTATCTGTCTTGGGGAGGTCTGAGCATCTCCTACCACTTCCTCAATGACCAACTCAGGCACTATCGCCTCCTCCAAGATGATTTGCACTAACTTGGCTACAAGAGGAGCAGGCAGTGGCTCCTCTCTAGATTCTTCAATTTCAACAATTGGAGTGAGAGAGGTGGTCAGAGGGCTGATGCAAACAAAAACATTTATCTAAGTAAACATTACAAAAGAAAAAACGAATAAATAAACAATTAAGTTAATATACTTACTCAAAGCTAACACCAATCTATGTCTCAAAAGAAAACAGGACGTCTGCAGCAACTAATTTACCACTGCCAACGTTGGTGATATTAACACTAGGACTACTAATCCTAGGTTTTCTCACCAAGATGAGGGGAGCTTGTTCTTCCTCCTCACTCTCATCTTCCTCACCCTGAACATATGGGAATAAAGGAAGATGACTACATGATTACTAAGAAATCATAACCTTTCATTTTCTCTTGCACACCTGGGTCGCAACCTTGGCAACTTTCACCAACTTTTCTTGAGCCTGGGGCCAGTCATGGATGTGTTTCAACCAGATAACAGACATGGTGCTGGTCGTTGTGACGACCCGGCCAGGGGCCCTACCCGAGAGGTCCTCCAAGACCTCCCTGGGAGTCCACCAGGATCTCCTCCTTGTCTATTTGGACCTCCCCCTTGCTAGATCTGGCCGTTAAGACCTCTCCTTTGGAGATCTTAACCATCCAGACCTCCCCCTTGTTAGATCTGGCCGTTAAGACATCCCCTTTGGAGATCTTAATCGTCCAAACCTCCCCCTTGTTAGATCTAGCCGTTAAGACCTCCCCTTTGGAGATCTTAACCGTCCAGACATCCCCCTTGCTAGATCTGGCCGTTAAGACCTCCCCTTTGGAGATCTTAACTGTCCAGACCTCCTCCTTGTTAGATCTGGCCGTTAAGACCTCCCCTTTGGAGATTTTAACCGTCCAAACCTCCCCTTTGAGGATCGGATCGTCAGGACCTCCCCTTACCTCTGCGCAATCCCCACTAGGTCTCCGCAGGACCTTCCCTTGAGCTTTGACTGGCCCCATTTGGCAGTCACACTCCTATTTCTTTATCCTTTGACCATGTCCTTTGCATATGGGAGTCTCCCCACATTTAATGCTTGTTGTATCGCATTAAATGCTTCTACCTTTTTGCAGCACCCATGCTATTCTTTTGTCCCATCTTTGCTTGCTCCCATTGTCCTTTTCACCAACTCTTGAACATGTGTAACCGTGGGTATCTAGGCGGCTCTGGCTATATAAGCTTGGACAGCCCTTCCTCTTTACCCCTTTGGCTCCACTCTCTGGACCTCCTCCAAAGCTCTCTGGACCTCCTCCTAAAGCTTGGGACCTCCTCCAGCCAGCTCCTTGGATCTCCTCCAAACTGACCTAGCCTCTCTGTTGGTTTTATTTTAGAGTTTCATTAAAGTTTCCTTGGATCTTATTTGAGCTTTGTGTTAGTTGCTTTGGTTTCCTCGTGTAGATTGTGAAGACACTGAGGAGCAAGAGCTCTCTGAAGAAGAAGACATCCAGGCCTTTGAGCAAGGCAAGTTACACTCTTGATCATGTTGCACCCATTATTTCAAATTACTATGTTCTATCTTAAAGGTTTATGCATGCTTACTTTACCAAGTTATTTCAATACTTGTCTTTAAATCCATAGCTATACTTAAATCCTTTGTATAGCCACTGTTGACCTTAAACCGAACATCTTGTCACCATAGGAAAAACTGGTTGGTACATTAGTATGAACCGGGATCATTTGAAAAACATATGCTTAGTCTCGCTTAGACCAAAAATATTTAATT
The DNA here is from genome assembly GCA_036346405.1 of Phyllostachys edulis. Classification (NCBI taxonomy): domain Eukaryota; kingdom Viridiplantae; phylum Streptophyta; class Magnoliopsida; order Poales; family Poaceae; genus Phyllostachys; species Phyllostachys edulis. The sequence goes on along the minus strand of CM070562.1, from coordinate 103,733,887 downwards.
TGGGGAAATTTTACCAACATGACCAACTGCTGTTTAAAGTTTTTAAGCCGTGGCATTGGGTTGTCATGGAAGCTTCTAAATGTCTTTGGAAAGCGAATGAAAGGAAAATTGTTTTGGACTAGGGCGAATTGGTTGCTTGGTTGGTGCATGTCCATGCACGAGCTCAACTTGGGTAGAGTTGAGGCTCCGGGGTACTGTGGTTGTCGCCCTAGTCATTTGAGGACCGACCTTTGAGCGTCCATTTGCTAAGCCTATAATGGGCTATGCCACCCCCGTACAACCACATGTCTCTAGAATGGGGCGTGGGACCTGGCCAATTAATTTGCAAAGTTCCACTGGCGCAAGAGGGGGCTTTTTCGACGGGTTTCTATCCAATAGAAGCGAAACCTTAGCGAGGAGGGGCTGTGGTGGAATGATGCATCGTAAAGGCCTTGTCATGAGCTCTAGACCTCTTACCTTCGGCAGTGAGAGGTGGCATTGACGAATGCCAAACAAACTAGAGGAATCATGTCGTGTGTGTAAAGTGTACAACCTCTACAGAGCGAAAACTATTCGAATAGCCGTATCCACGGTCATGGACGTGCTGGCAAAGACCACTCAAAGTTAGATGTTGGTTTTGTTTTCAAAAGGTTTTGGATAAACTGTTCTTTTGGGATCTCTATCCCATGGGCTGGGCAGGGAGCCTTGTGATAGGAGGGTATCCTTCACCATTTGATGATGAATGATTATCCAACTGAAAAGTTGACTTTGCAAAAATGAATTTTAATTACTGTATCACTGCCTTGAAACTTAGTATATATATTTGAAATGAACTTGGCTTTACGCAAAGCAACCATATTATGTCTTCCTTTGAATATCCATGTATACATGTCATTTTGCTACCCCATGGGTGTAACTTGCGAGCATGGTTGTTGTGCTCACTCTTACTTGAAACTAATTTTTGAGCAGAAGAAAACTTCTTTGATGATGACGAAGACCAGATCAACTAGGTCGCACCCTCCAGCCAATTACCTGTGGTGTATTGGATGGACTTGCCTTTTGTTCCGCTGTGTTTTTTTTTTTGCTATTGTCGGTCTGTAAGCAAACTTTGTAATCAACTCTTTTACTGTTAATGAAGTCTCGTGTGGATGTATGTTATCACTTGTAATTGCTGTGAGAACTAGCCATTGATCCTTGGGACTGGTTCAGATCACAAGAGGGCTAGGACTTCTCCAAGTCCCGTGACCTCCTTGGGTTGGTCTTTGAACCTCCTCCAGGTTTGGTCGTAGCTCTTGGGGAGGTCCTGAGCCTTAAGACCTCCTCGGGTCAATACTGGACCTCTTGGATGTCCATTGGACCTCTGGGAGGCTGGAAGGATCGCCGAGAGGTCCTTAGGACCTCTGGGAGGTCTGGTGGACTCAGGAGGTCTTGGAGGACCTCTCGGGTGGGGCCCCTGGCAGTCGTCAGATCGTCTCGCCACAATCTTGCCTTAATGACCTTGACAAGACAAGATTTCATTGAGCAAGATGGTGTTTACACTTTGATAGGTGCCACGGAGGGCATACAAGAGGTTTTAAGCGTGAAACTTAGAGGTTCCATGCATGGATTGTCTTCGGGGTAGCAAGTCGGTGGCGCCGATCCGGGATCGAGGAGACGCAGAGGGCCCTTCCCACTTGGGGTGAAGCTTCCTTGAGACGCCGGACGGTGACCTTTTGAGGACAAGGTCGCTAAGAAGAAAAGCACGCCTTCACCTGTCATTGTTGTAGAACCGAAAGCGACCTCTACCGTAAGCAAAGCATGCTTAAGGAGGGCTTGGTCATGAATCTCCTCAACGAAGTCCACCTCAATCCTATGGTTGTCCTCATTGTGGGTGAAGCTAACAGTGATGGCCCCGAGCATTTCCACTCTGGAGGAGCCGAGGTGGATTTCAGCAGGGAGGACAGCCTTCGCTCGGAGTTCTCCAAAGGGCACGACTAGAAGTCAGGCGTAATCCCCATAGGACGCCGAGGAGCCTCCGCCTTGTGTTCCTCGCTGAGGGCACTTGCCTCGAGACTCACGCCGATGCCTTGCGTGCACTAGCCCATTAGCTCTTTCCACTACCCGCTGGTTTTGGGTGAGCCACCGATGCTGAAGCAAAGGGTGGTCCTAATGGAGTCGCAGAATCTCAAGGAGGAGGCATCAAATTGAGTGCCGTTGTCCACTGTGAGTTCCTTGGGAACCCGGGTTGACACACAACATTCTTCCAAAAGAACTTCAGATTTAACGAGATGTGATGGAGGCCAAGGGTTCCGCCCACCCACTTGGTGAAGTAATCCACCGCTACCACCACATGCTTGTAGCCCCTGCTTGTCTAGCGGGAATGGTCCGAGGAGGTCCATTCCCCATCCGCAAACGGCCAAATGATCGGTATGGTCTAAGTCCTTCCCACCAGCTTGAGAGAAAAAGGTGCTAGCCAAGTGGCCCATTTTGCTATCCTTCCTGTGGCCTCCTTGTTGCCCATCACCTCATTGAGGGGTAGCTTGTTGAGCAAGGATAGAATGTCCCGAAGTAGTGACTAAGCTTCCTTGAGGCCATGAGTAGAGCATAACATATTTTCTATTTTCGTGTACCTTGTCTTTATACCGCCAGGCTTACCGACATAATATATGGGTGTTGAATTCCTTCTTTCTCCTTGACTAGGATCGGGCCACAACTGCATGGTGGGGTTGCAATGAGGTATAGGAGCAGCATCTCCCGGTCTTGGACTTGTGAGGAGTGGAGGGCCGCTGTGTAGGCTTTTAGGTTCTCAAGGCCTATGCAGGCTTCATCGTCCATAGAAGCCTTCAAGCCTACGAAGAATCTTGAAGAAGGGAGGCCCTTTCCGCCGAACGTGACAGAAGCGTTACGCGCCTATGAGGCGCTGGACGCCTTTGGTGGAGCGGGTGGTATGTGGATGGACTTGCCGATTTTTGTTGACGCTGAACTTGCGAAGATTGGCTAATGTCTCTTGGAGATCTTCAATATGATTTAAGTACTTGACAAAGACAAGTCCCGATGATGATATCCTCCCGTGGCTCCCACGCTTCCCTCCTTGGGTTGGTCTTTGAACCTCCTCGGTATCTTTAAGCACAAGTAGTTTGGTCAGCTCTGAAGCCGGGAGGTCGATGGCAAAGAGATGTCGGAGATATCCTCCCCTTCCCACAGCCCCCTTGAGCGTTGCAGTTGAATCTAGAGATATCCGCAGAGCTTCCTCACCTTTTTGTTGTGATCGACAAGGTCAACCTCGCAGCTGCTGCCCCGAGGCCGAGCCCCTATTATGGACTTCTTCTTTTGTGGGCTTGAAGGGGAGTTCCTTGACCAGCCTGATCCTTGATTGCTTGATGAGTGCGTGCCGCCGGGGTAGATCACCAAGCTCCTAGTGGTGGAATTCTGAGGAGAGGCATCGCCTAGCCTGGCGGAGGGAGGTCGCGGGCCTCGAGGTCACAGGCTTGACTTGCCCAGGCGGTCTTGGGAGGCAGATTTGGGAGGTCTCCAAAGGGGAGGCCCCGACCTCTTGGGTAACCCTCTAGCCTAGCCGGAGACGGGTTAGTCCCATGGCTTCCTGAGGGCCTTGAGTGTACTTCTGAGGAGGACAGTCGTCGGATTGCCAAACCTCCGGCCAGTGCTCTGCGTCCCCGAGTGGGCGTTCCGGAGGAGTTCGGGGTTGACATACTCCTCCTCGTGAGGTTCCTCAGGTGCTTCATCTTGATCTTGGTTGGTGCAACACTGGTATTCGTAGTGTTGGTCTTCTTAGCGACAACCAAGGCACCCGCAGAGATTGTTGGAGCGGGTCTTGCCCTGGTTGTTGGTCTCTCGACCACGACCTATGTAGGCACTGAATCAATAATCTTTGTCTTCTTTGCAGGCAAGGCTTGGCTACTAGACCAAGACTGGTCGATACCCTCTTTCTACCATGCATCTAAAGAGAAACAGAAAAATTTATTAGTTATTGTCTTAAGGAAAAATTCAAGACTACGATTAAAGTTATACAAACCTACATTCATTCATTTATGAACTCTGCAGATGCCCCAATTAGGCTGGAAGGCTAGTCGTCAAAGGAGATAGTCTCTGAGCCATCCCTTACATTCTTCAACATAGTTGAAGCCCTCTTTTCGACCACCTCCTCTAGCAAAACTAAAAACAAAATTTTTTGTAGACTTTGTAATGTTTATACAACGAAGTCAAAATGTCGCCTTAAAATAAATCTAGAAAGTAACATACCTCTAGAGCTATCCTTGGTCGGGTCATCAACCCCTTTTAGCATCCAAGCATAGTGAGCACTTCCCTTTAAAGGGTTGATCTTGTGTTGGAGGAGGTCGTAGATGATCTTTCGACCAGTTACTCTGGCAATCACTAATGAGATGATTGCATCGACCAGTTTGTCCCCTTCGGTTGACAGCTTTAAAGAGGCCTTCTCCTTCTTCACGTCCTGAGCAGACCAGGTCGGTGGAGGGCCTCCGGTATACTTCAGGTGACTACCTCCAGAAACTTTGAGTAGAATCACTCCTTCTAGTAGTCCCGCAATGTATCCTTGATAGGAAGAAGGGATTTTTTTTTTAACATTTGGTCGTGGAGCTTGAAATAAGTGCTACCATAGAACCCCTGACCTCTATTATTTCAAGTAAATTGGTAAAAATGGCGAAAAAGATGAACAAAATGGGGAATGCTAAGGAAAGCTTTGCAAAGATGCGAAAAGACACTAAGAATCAGAATGGAGTTTGGTCCAAGGTGGAAGATCTATATCCTAAAGTAATCTAGGACATCTACTAAAAACTCACTCTCTAGTAAGAGAAAACCTAATTTCACGAAAGAAGCAAAGAGAATGATCCAACCTTCTTCCAAAATTGGAGCCGCTTCGCTGCCGCAAGGACTCCATTTGATTAGAGACCGAGCTGGGAGATACCCTTGGTTCTCCAGTTCTTGAATCTTGTTCTCAGGAAGGATTGAAGTACCCAGAATCCCCATGATCAAAGATCAAACTGAGATTTTTAGAGATGAAGAGATTTGGAAGAAAGATTGGAGACAAAGAAACTCAAAGGCGCAAGACGGAGATTGCAACAAAAGTGAAGTAATAGTAAAGGTAAAAAAGAAGTATTTTTATCCCTCTTTACCGCAAACCGTTTGCCCACTCACCGCAACCTTCGGATATGGTTTTCAAGAAAACAAGAATATTTTTCTTTCTCCCATATTTTCATTAAATGATTGGAATGATTGTGCATGATCAAATCTTATTGATGCATGTTTCGAGGCAAGAAAGCCTTAAGTAATTTTTCTTTATTTTCTTAAGTCTTGGGGGCTAGCTGACGAGAATTCTTGACCATGTCAACCTTTTCGATCAAACTCAGAGGCTTTGTCAAAGTAGGCCCACATATCTGAGGCTCACTCTATAACGGTTATGAATCTACAACCAATAATTAAAGAAAGTCTAATATCCTTTACTACGGCTAAACTAGTCGATGACCGGTTTAAGTCATGAGACAACCAATTATGGATATCATCGACCTAGAGTTGGGCATTGGGTCAGTGTCTGCAGGCTGCCCTACCAGCCCACTGCGTGCTTTAGGTCGCGTCATGCCGTCTTGGCTCGGCCGATCACCCAGCCGTCTTGCGGCCGCCCGCCTCGCCTCCGGCCAGCCGAGCATGACCCAAAGCCCGTCGTCTTCGGGAGTTGTCTGTCACCCAAGCCAGACCCAAAATAACTATAGACAATGGAGGCGGCGGCAACGCCATCTTCATTCCTCTCGGCGAGGAGAGAAGAGGAAGGAAGGCGGCGTGGAGGAGAGAGGAGAGGAGGGAGGAGAAGCGGTGCTTGGGAAGGGAGAACCGAGGTGGAGGTGGAGGCGGTGTGTGGGATTGGGGATATGGATTAGTGGGATGGGGGTTAGGGTTGGGCGGTGGGAGGAGAATGGGATTGGGCCACGCTACGGTAGGGAGGGATAGGATTGGGCCAGCCGGGAGGATTGGAGGATTGGGCTTTTTTTTGCTTGCGTCTTGTGCCGCCTAATGAGCTGCGTTCTTAGGCCCAACAGCCCGGCAGCGGCGCGTGCCATCACCGTCTTGCCGTGCAAGACCGGGCCGACAAAAAGCCGGCCCAAGTCCAGCTCTAATCCAACCAGCCATAGGGTTTTGGGCAATCCCTGACCAGCAAATTGGTCGGGAGACATGATAGTTTCCACGTGACTATTGTGAGAGCGGTTATTAGCGTATCTGGCAACTTACAATAATTGGCTAAAGACGTGATGGTTTAATACTCAACAGAGGAACGTGCATGAAGATTAGAGGCACCTTTAGCGACATTAATCAACTGTCACTCCTTCAATAGCTATAAAGAGAATAACCCACATATTCTGTAACATAGACATAATGACATCATCATTCAGATTCAAGTAGAATACAAGTCCCTAGCAAATGTGACAGCTAAAGTAGTATGGATTCAGTCGCTGCGGGAACTTGGTATTTTTTTAGGGTCAACCACCCGTTCTTTGGTGTGACAATTTTGGAGCCACCTATTTGTCAGCTAATCCAATGTTTCATACACGGAATAAACATGTTGAAGTGGACTTTCATTTTGTGAGGGAACACAGGGAGCACACAAACTTCTTGAGATTCGAATCATTGCTTCAGAGGACCAAGTTGCGGACATATGTAAGAAGCCTCTGATGATTCGGCAGTTTTCAGCATTTCTAGTTACTACACTATCTAAACTTAGCAAAAACTAGTTGGGATTGAGGGGAGGCATAGCTAGAGATAGACTTCAGGTTGGATAAGTTTTATGTTTCAAGGTATCCTAACCGTGTGCTCATCTGTTGTAATCTCTTGCGGTGCCTTTGTGGTTCCGGATGAGAATCCGGCAACCGAGTATATATGCATGAGAACCGAGCGCCAACAATTTTCTCATCTCTCTAGTTTTCTTTTCAAATCGTCGCGTATGGCAGGCGAGTGTACTTTCTTTCTGAATCTGGGAATTCTTACGGGGGCTAACCATCCCGTGGTTCCCAACCGCGACGCCAGTGCTACGACTGTGCAAACGCAGCTTTCGGTAGTGGGGCATGAAACTAGTTGGCTGGTCCTAATTAGTTTTGGGTTATAGTGGCGGATTGGCGGATTGCACACCTAATTGTCATTTTCTGTGGCAATGAGATCATTTTTTATTTCGACTGACTAGGCATTGCCCAATATGTTATACCCAATCAATTCGCTAGATTTTTTTCCAAAAAGAGAGGGACAGAAACTACAGTGTCTTATGTAGAGTACTTCCCAGCAGCAGCACTCTCTCGAGTCTCCCTACTATTCTATACGTCGCCTGTGCCATAAGACAAGAAAGAAAGGAATCAAGGGATAACCAGTAAGCAGTACACCAAATAATTAAACCACGAATGATTAGTTAATCTCTAGCTAAGCACTATCGTGCGTACGTGCCTCCGAGGCGACCGGCCGGACACGCGGATGCGTGTCATTTGCCTCCCCTCTCGTGCTCAAAAGCAAATTCTCTAGGAAAGACCTCACCAGAGACCCCCAATCTGATCCCCCACCCCCTCGCACCTTCACTGATGGATGATGGACGGTGGATGCGGGGGCCTCACCGAGGCCTCCATATGATTTATTTTCCTCGCGCTCTCCCCTTCCCTTCTACCCCCATCGCCATGCCCGTGGCAGACCGGGTCTTTGTCTCCATTGCACATCCATGTTATTCCACACCCCTCTTTAAAGGGACCGCCTCGCTGCCTCCCTTCTCTCCTTCATCTCCTTCCATGCATGTCCATGGTGCGGACGGTGACCCTTCTCCTCAGCTCATAGTCATAGATTGATCTCTTCTTGCCTACCTAGTACGTACTAAAACCATGCGTAGATGCCATGCCGTCGCAACTAGCTAGCATGGTAGGAGCGAGGCTGAGTGTATAGGTAGCTAGCTAGCTAGGGGAAAGCTCTCGTGGCGCTGGAAGCTGTGGTGTTCCCGCAAGAGCACCTCGCGTGCACGGCCAAGGTGGCTGTGACCATGCGCGCGCCGTCACTAGACTGCGGCATCGACATTGACGAGCTCGAGGAAAAGGGCGGCGTGCTGCTGCAAGAAGAGGCCGGAGCGATGATGCTCGGCGCCGGCGCCACCACCTGGGTCGACGCGGCAGCTTGCGCGTGCTCCATTGCTTCTGGCGCCGTCGAGGAGTACTGGGACGAGAAGCACTACCCCGTGTCGCCGCCGCCGCCTGTCGTCCCGCCGACGCCTGCAGCGTCCGGCCACGGCAAGGCGGCGGCGGCGGCCGCGCGGAGGCGTAGGCGGCGCCCGAAGGCTGTGAAGAACAAGGAGGAGATGGAGAACCAGCGGCGCAACCACATTGCCGTGGAGCGCAACCGGCGGCGGCAGATGAACGAGTACCTTGCCGTGCTCCGGTCCGTCATGCCGCCCTCCTACGCGCAGCGGGTACGTACATACACGTGCTCCTTGACACCCACTGTGCGTGCAGCGCTCCTCGATCCGTATCATCCTAAGCTAAGCTTTACGGGTCATGTCAACATATGCACGAACGGCTTGGCTATCATCACATTGTTGTCCCCTAACTTTTCACTGTAACAAATGTCAAATCCTGTTGCCCCCTGGCCATGTGCTGCTGCCTTTGGCGCCATGCCGCTTTGGTTCCATATGTCACGGAAGCTATAGGGAGCCTGTACCGCGCATCAAAAGCCGCACCTTCTTGTGTGCCGAATGCTTGCATTGCTTGCTTTCAAGTTCAACCTAGCTAATGGCTTGTGCCGTTTGCTGCTGCAGGGTGACCAGGCATCGCTAGTGGCAGGCGCCATAAACTTCGTCAAGGAATTGGAGCAGCTCCTGCAGTCGCTGGAGGCTCAGAAGCGGCGCGCGCCGTGCTCCCAGCCGGCTCCGGTGCCGTTCGCCAGATTCTTCGCGTTCCCTCAGTACTCCGCCGGCGCGGGCGCCAGCGACAATGCCAGCTCTGGTAACGGTGAGGGCGGCTGCGGGGCTCGGCGGGGCGTGGCCGACATCGAGGTGGTCATGGCAGAGAGCCACGCCAACGTGAAGGTGCTCGCGCCGCGGCGGCCGAGGCAGCTGCTGAGGATGGTGGTGGCGCTCCAGTGCCTCGGCCTCACCGTGCTCCACCTCAACGTCACCACAACCGTCGACCATTTGGTCTTATACTCCTTCAGCCTCAAGGTACCAAATTAAGCCATATTGGCACTCTATAATCGTTTCTATACAGTGACCAGACTTTTTTTGCCATGTTTCACACATTAATTCGGTCCTACTTACACATGTCACCGTTTCTGTTGCAGATAGAGGACGAGTGCCGGCTCTCGTCCGTCGATGAAATCGCCGCCGCAGTGCACCAGATGGTCGCGCAGATCGCCGAGGATTGCGTTGGTTAATTTAGCTGTAAAAGGATGTGTCTGTAACATTAGTTCGCTCCTAGTAAGTACATTGATAACCCTGGCGATTCGCGCCATTGTCAGGGTAGTACTACTCCTTGTTTGCGTGCAAGTAAACATGTATCGATCGGATCTACTTAATTTTTGTAGTACATACTAAAGCATCCCGAGGATGAAGTCGCATCTCGGGGCACCAATTATTAGCACCAAGATGCCTGCGTGTGCATACGGGCGATGAACTGGTGGTGGGCTAGTTTTCTTTGACGGGTCACCATTCACCGGATAAGAAGCATGGATTATTCAGATTAGTGGGGGTACTCCCTTTCTTGTTTGCTGATCGATCGAATCATCGTATGTTACAATCACCTTAACGATCATGTACTTTGATAGCTTCAGATTTCGGAGTTTACACATAAACCTTGGTGACACGTCGGGGTCATTGTTCTGAAGTGTAGCGTGGTGGATGAACCGGGCGTAGTGTCTTTCCTCACATCATGCTGCTGCTAAAGATTAGGGCAAAAAATTTGTAGGATTAGGGTCACTTTCCCACAAAGTCTATTTCTTGGATGTTGAGTGATTAAAAAGGAGGGCATGATTTTTGATTGGGCGTTCGGAGTGTCCGTTAGGAATCGTCGCATTGTGCGATGAATAGCCTTATTGTAAGGATATGAAGGAATGCTTACGTCAAAAAAAACATGAAGGAATGCAAATGGCCTAAAAAGAATCAGAGCTACTAGTATGTGTACGGATAAATTTAGTTACGAGATCATTACAAACCATCACTAACATGACGCGTAGATTTATTTGGCAGGGTTGTCTATTAGCGACTGTTTATAACTATTTTATATGCTACTTTTTAATGGACAGTCAATCCGCAGAAGAATGGAAGTAAAAAACAAACAAATGGGCAATCATACTGTGCTACCGGTGAATCTGACAATAAAGCCTTTCATGCATGCATATGCCTAGGCAGCTGGTATTTTGCAACCTTGCTACTAAAGCTTTTTAACATTTTTTGTGGGGAATCAGACTAACAATTTCTAATTTTACAAGTGTTTCGGTACTCTCCCAAAGAAAACTGCGTGGTTTTAAAGTAGAAGCAGGGGGCAAGTGAGAGGATTGTTTGCACTCACTAGTAACTGAGATGTTTCGTGTTTCTTCATTTTCCTTTCTTGAAAAGTATAGGAGCCTTATATTTTTCTTCTTCTATGTTTCTTGCTCCATTGCGAATAATTGCAACCAGCAAGTATATTTATGCAACTGTAGTATGACAGAGAATCATAAGATAGGCTGGCAAATAGTCATGAAAGAGATAGGCGCTCTTGAGCAGGCGATGATGGTGGACAACAGCTAGACCTGGCGTAATCTCAGAGCAGATTTCCCAACTTCTGTTCTCGGCCATGAGTCCATGACTGGGGCGAAGATGGAGGGGGACTGTAGCGATTCCGACAACAATGGTAAGCTGAAGCTGGTGGGGGATTTTGATGATGCTGGCGTCAGAGTTGTACGCACCGGTGAGGTCCTTGTGCCGTTTTCGCAGGTGCATCGTATAGTTAGCGCTGCGACTGGTTCAAGGTTGTGGCGATTGCAAGAGGGCGATTCCTCCGATGATGAGGATATTATCTTATCGGAGGTGGCAGTGGAATCAAAGGCTACACAACGGCTGACTGATCCTTCAGATGATGTTTCAAAATCTTCTCAAGGTAATAGACATAAGTCTCTCATTTCATCTAATACTTACAGAACTTTGCAAGTTGGATGTAGGAGGGGCACTGGTCCAGAGTTTTCATCGATGAAGGAGGTCTTGTATGGAGACACCATTGCAGCGGGATATTCTCCAATGGAGCTTCGAGGGATGGGGATTTCGCCAGATAAGCAGAGTGAGCAGCGGGAAGATGTTGGCCGGCCTTGGCAGGGACCTCTACCACCTCCTCGCATATCGCCGCTGGTGACGGTGGGCGATATTATCGAATGAGCTCGCAAGAAAATTTCGAACAGGACAGATCGAGAGGAAGTTTTGCCGGCTTCAATGCCGTTTCAGAGATCGAACGGTGCGGTAATTTTGATAGCTCTGTTACCCTTTCCAAAACCGATTGGCTCGGTAATTTCGCCAGCGCTATTACCCTTTCCAAATCCGATTGGCTCGGCATCCTTACCGGATTTGATGCAATTTCAGAATCGGTTGGGCCCTACAGGCAATGGGACGGGTCCGTCCGATAGGTTGCCTTTTAACAATGGGAAACATGCCCACAAGAAAATATTGCCCTGGGTTAGACGTTTCTTTCATCGTTCCTGGAGTTTAGCTCGGCCGAACCTGATTAAGTCTGCCGGCAGCTAGGTTGGGGCGACAAACGGCGGATGGTCTAGGACGAAAAATGGTGATCGTCGCTCTTTCGCTGAAGTTCTCCATCATCGTAGTGCCATGGAGTTTGGACGGGGTGGGGGAAGTGGTCAGAGCAAGGGCCTAGGTAATGTACCCATTGCCGGCATCGGTGGTGGTCATGTCCCAAGCAGCGAAGGTGATGGACAATTCCCTGTCATCCGTAGTACTAGTGGACAGGTTGCGGGCGAGCTCTTCGGTTAGGCTGCGGTCAGAGAAAGGGTCTTCAGTGGTGGAGCTGGTGGACAGGTTGGTGGTCACTTCCCTGTTGTCAGTGGTGCTAGCGGGCAGGTTGCAGGTGGTGGGCAGGTCCCGAGTTACGGAGGTGGTCAATTCTCTGTCAATGGTGGTGCTGGTGGACAAGCTGCTAGGCCGAGCAGTGTTATTGGCGGGCAGGGAGATGCACTAGTCTTTGGTGGAAACAAACTCTCTAACCAGTATCAGGTTAGGACGCCTAGCTTTGGTCGTGGGAGGTTCGGAGATGGCAACTTCAGAGGTCGGGGTCGTGGTCAGTTCGGTGGGGGATCCTCTCATATCACCACTGGTTCCATAGGTGACGCTTCTAAACTAATTTGCTTTCGGTGCAAAGGGAAGGGGCGTGGAGTCGTCAATTGCAAAGCAAACTTGTTGTGTGCTATTTGTGAGGGGCAATGACCATTTGGCTAATAAATGTCTGTTGTCGCTGTTGCCGATACCTATTGCTAACTTGTGTGGATTCGGTGCTAATGGCTTAGGATTTTACCACATCCCAACAACTGAGCCGAAGAAGTTGAAGAAAGAAAACAATAAGATCGAGTTGGTTCAGATCATAGGTGATCCACTGTCTAAAGACATTCTGATTACTGAGTTGAGAAGATTAATACCTATGAATTGGCAGCCAAAGGTGGAGACTTAGGGGGAAATGCATTTTTGGTTTATTTTCCAACTAGGCTTGATATGCTTCGTATGGCGGCTATTGAGGACGTGCATATAAAAGAGCATAAGGTAGTGTTACAATTTGTGGAATGGAATTTGAAACCCATGCCTAAATATCAGCTTCAGAAGGTTTGAGTTTAGGTTCTAGGAGTGCCTTATGAAGTACGTGACCTCCTGAGCCTATGTGCTATTGGGTCGATCATTGAATTAGCAATGAGAGTGGACATGGAAAAGATACGTAGGAATGATATAGTTCGCATGCTGGTGGAAGTACTGGACATAGAAACTATACCTTCGAGTGTAGAGATTGCAGTGGGTGGATATGTCTATGATATTTTTTTCAAAGTGGAAGTTGCTGCGATGGAAGTGGGTGACGAAGACTTTGAGCGGGGAGAGGATCATGAGGGTGAAGACAAATTGGGCAAGGGAAAAGATGTTGAGATGGAAGATAGAGATGCTAAGAGATTGAAAAATAATTCGGTTCTTAAATCGAATGCTTCTGAGAATTGTAAGGGACATTATACCTCAAATACCAAGGGGAATACATCGGGGCTTTTAGCATCGAATACCATCTGGGTTACACCGAGGGTGGTTAGAAAGGAGTTGGAGATGGCTACTCGAGTGGAGGGGGTGTTATTTTTGAATGAACATGGACAGAATTCAGCTGAGACCAAGGATGGTTTACCCACTGATCAGAATGGTGTTTTAGCAGCTGTGTCAGGTGATGTTTCTATGGCGGACGCATTGTTGGTAGTCCAGCAAAAACCGGCTAACCCTGCCATTCTAGGAGCTGATGTTGCTGTGCAGGGTAATTCGGCTATCGAGCCTGCCCCTTCCGACAACACACCAGGTACCATAGCATTTTCTCCTGATGTGAGCTCGGTAGCAGACTCTTTCTTGGAGGCTCCGGAAATGCCGAATGCAGCTGAGACTAGACCTAGGAGACAAGACATTGCTTCGCCTGATAAGGGGATGGGTGATGTTCCTTCGGACCGAATTGATTTCATTGCTACCAAGGTGGCTAGTGTCCCTCGGTTGGCTGATCCCGCGGTTCACCGAGGGGTGATTGAGGACTCAGTGTTTGCTAAGGCTGCTATCGTCAAATCAGATGGGGTTTTTCGGAAGGTGATGGGTCACGAGGTTGATACGGTGGAACCTAGGCAGAGTGAGCGCATTAAGAAGCAGCAGACTGGTGATGAGGATTCGGTCAAAAAGGCTATGCGGCGTGCTCAAGTTCGTAACCTCGAACTTAATCCAAGTAAGTTTGGTAATAGATTTTCTTTTTTGTCTTTTTCTAATGAGCAAGTTGTTGAAAAAGTTGCTAGCATTGGAATCTCTTTAGGAGATGATAGTACAAAGATTGCTAGTACTATTAAAAGTATTAAGAATCTTGAATTCAAAATACTTTAAAATAAAGGAATTTTAGATGTTGATGAGTTGGAGGGTGAGAACCAGGATTGTAGTGATTTCTCAGCCCTTAATCATTTATGTAGTGATCTAGATGATGATTTTGTGGAGGATGACCATCCTAATTTTACATTGGTAACAAATAAAAAGAGGTTATCTAGCTCTGGTAGGAAAAAAAAGGAAAAGGTTCTTATTTTAGGCCAATCAAATTAAAGTTAAAATGAAAGGTCTTTTTTGGAATAGCACATGTTTGGGTGACTTGGCTAACATCGATTCATTTGTGATGTGGTTGAGTAACATTTAGATTTTGTGGCCATTCTTGAAACTGGTAAAAAAAAGATTTTTCAGGATCGAGTCTTAATCATCTTTGTGGTGGACGATATTTTTTATGGTATTTTTCGCCCTCACAAGGACGGCCGGGGGGGTATCCTTTTGGGGGTGGACCCTAGGGTTTACAATATTGGTTTTATTGATGCTGGTGATTTTTGCTTAAAGTTTCATTTAAAAACTAGAGATGATGATTTCCAATTGGTTCTTGTGGCTGTTTAGGGGGCAGCTCAACCGCATTTCAAGGAGAAATTCCTTACTGAATTTGTTCATGCATGTAGGAAAGAACCACTTCCCATTTTAATTAGGGGTGATTTTAATATCATCAGGCATTCGGGTGAGAAAAATAATGACAACTTTGAGTGTAGATGGTCTTTCTTGTTTAACGTTGTGATCAATAATTTAGATTTACGAGAAATAGAGTTATCAGGCAGACAATTTACGTAGGCCAATTCGTTAGCTAATCCTACCTTTGAAAAGCTGGACAGAGTTTTAATGAGTACAGAGTGGGAGCATAAATTTCTATTGGTCACGGTTAATGCCCTTGAAAGATCTTTGTCCGATCACACGCCGTTGCTTATCAATACGAGAGCGGCCTCTTAGAGGGAATCAGCCTTTATTTAAATTTGAATTATGTTAGTTGTGTAGGGGGTTTTAGAGATGGTGATTGAAGTGTGGAACAAGGAATTTAGAGGTCGTTTTGTCTTACAAGTTTGGCAATGTAAGGTTCGATCTCTTAGATAATATCTTTGTGAATGGGCTAAAAATAGCAGTGGAACTTATAAAAAGGAAAAGACAGCGCTCAATTTGATAATAGATGAGCTAGATAAAAAGCGGAGGTTTCGAGTTTGTCTGACGAAGACCTTTATCTTAAAATTTTGCTAAAGCGAGATTGGCACATCTTTTAAGAGAAGAAAAAAATTAAGTAGTACCAAAGGTCCAAAGCAAAATTTCTTTTGGAGGCAAATATAAATACTCGTTTTTATCACTTGATGGCAAATGTAAGCATAGAAAACAAATAATTTTTCAACTCGAGCAAGAGGAGGGGATAATTCGGGGTGATGTACAATTTAAAAAGTATGTCACTAATTATTATAAAAGTCTGTTTGGACCATCTGAAGACAATCATTTATCCATGATTGATGATTTTAGGAATGATATACCTCAATTGTCGGAGGATGAAAACAATTTCCTTACAGAGTCGTTCATGGAGAAGGAGGTGAAAGAAACAATCTTCCAAATGGAATATAACAAAGCACCTGGGCCAGATGGTTTTCTAGCAGAGTTCTATCAGGTGGTTTTGGGAAATCATTGAAAAAGACTTGATGGCCATGTTTCATGATTTTCATAGTTGCTCTCTGTCTCTTTTTAGCTTGAATTTTAGAATCATTACACTACTTCCCAAAAAACCGGATGCTAAACAAATACAACAGTATAGGCCTATTTGTCTTTTAAATGTTAGTTTTAAAGTGTTTACTAAATTGGCTACTAATAGAATTATTGGTGTAGCTCAAAAAGTTGTTAGATCATCCCAGCCGGCGTTTATGCAGGAGAGATTTATTCTTGATGGAGTTGTTATTGTGGAGATCATGTGGATATGATCCTAATCTTAGTGTGTTGAACAAGTGGCAATAGCGTTGAGGTGTTTTCAGAAACCCTCGTTTTCGGTAAAGTCCTGCTGCTGTCAGGTCTCAGGCGGTCAGACCGGCCATTGTGTGGCGGTCAGACCGGCCTATGTGGCGGTTAGACCGGCCACATTGGCGGTCAGACCAGCTAGGCCTCAAGTCAGGCTCAGGCTAAGTGGCCGGCGGTCAGACTGGCCAATGGGTGGCGGTCTGACCGGCCATAAGAGATTTTGGATTTTGGAGCTGGGCCAAAAATAGAGGGTGTAGGCAAGAGAGGGGTTTCTACTACACTTGGTCTCATAATTTTTGGAGCTTCCAGGCAAAAGTTCTATTGGTTTGAAAATCGAGAGGTTTGGATTTCAGGAGGAGTTTTGGCTAAGTCCGGTGGGACGGTCGAGGCCAACCCCAAGTGTGAGTCGAGACTAGCAGTGCGTCGAGGCCGCCAAAGTGGCGTTCTGACCGGTTTTGGCTTGTTCATCGGCTAACTCAGTGGCGATGATTGTTTGGTTAGGTCAAGTTCATGGGTTTCAGCGCATATGTGTTGCATGATGCATGTTTTGACTAACGTGGGTCAAGTTGTGAAGAACTTGTTCCCGGAATCGACTTTTTTGTCTATTGTTGTGCAGATTGTTTAGAGGTTAATGACGGTCAACGGCGAGGATGATCGGGACTAGGCTTGGAGAGCTGAGGTCCAGAATGATCGGGGATGCCGGGTGAGGTCAATAGTCAAGCATGGCGCAAAAGGGACAAAAGTGATCGAACGGGCAGTTCGATGAGACGGGTTAGATCAAGCGACGCGGGGATCGCTGCAAGTGCTATGGTGGTTTCGGTGGGAGCCGGATGGGAGAGACTTGCCGACATGATGAGAGCCGTTGATCAACCTACACGTGACGAAGCATGGAGATGCTTCACGAAGATGGGACTCGGTCTTTGCAAAAAGATCGAGAAGGGGTATTTTGGTAATTTTACCTAAATACCGCCTTGGTGACCTTTTGCTAACCCGCGGCGCAAGACGGTGCGTAGAGAAGCGGATTAGGTCAAGAGGAGATGAAGACGACACTTTAAAATGCATGCGTGTGACCCGTTTGTGTGTGGACTTAACGGGGGCCCATTAGAGTTCAATCTTCTAGAAGGTCTAAGCCTCCACTATAAATAGAGGAGGGAGGTGGCTGCACCTCTCTTAACCCTTCATTTTGGAAACCCTAGCTTTTGTTGTTAGGGCTTGGAGAGATTAGTGGGAGATTAGGGTTCTAGAGAGATGGATTGATTTGAGTGCTCAAGTATTGAGCTTTGTCCTCCATGGTGGAGTGGCTATAAACACACAATCTATCTAATCAATCCATGCAAGATTTGCCCCAAGTTGAGTTCGTTCTTATTCTTGCTCTCTCTTTGATGCCTTTGGGATTTTTTGTGTTCCTTAGGTTTTTATTTGGGATCTTGCTATGATCTTGCTTGCTGAGACGTGTGGGATATGATTTAAGGTCATCTTGATCATCATCCACCCACGAGCAAGCTTTTGGATCTAAGTTTTGATTTTGTCTGGTTTTGGTGAAAGAAAGGGTGATTTTAGGGGGTTTTCTCTTGAGGGTTTTTGGCTTGATTCTTCCTGTGATTGAGATTGCTATGACATATGGGAGACTATCCTTGTCCATCTTGGATTGATTCCTCCCACGAAATTATCTCAATCACCGTTTTCGTATTTGGCTCGGTTTTGAAGCAGCCTTCACTAAAACAGATAAAGGTCGGAACTTTGACAACGATCTTCACGATCGTTGATTGGAATAGGTTCCTGACATCCTAAAGACGGTATGTTTCAAGTTTCGTGAAGTTTGGAGTCACGAATCAAAAGTTAGACCATTTTGTGTTTAGGAAGTTCGGGCTGATTTCACTGTTCATCAGGCTAGAGGTCAGACCGCCCATTTGAGAGGTCAGGCCGCCCCATGGAGCGGTCAGACCGCTAGGTTGAGAGGTCTGACCAGCCAACTCATTGTGAATTGAGTTTTTGGTAATTTTGGTTGTTTTGCTTGATTTCGATTGGATTCAATACAAGTCTTCATTGTGCTTGTACTTTGATCTTCATAGCTTCCATAGCTATTGGAGTGGCGTGTTGAATCCGATCTAGGAGAAAAAGTGATCGTGCTCTATTCACCCCCTCTAGTCACCTTTTGGTCCTCTGATTATCCTTCATGAAACCATCCATGAGCTACATAAACACAAATTGGATGGAATTGTTTTCAAGGTGGATTTTGAGAAAGCCTACGATAAAGTAAAATGGTCATTTCTACTTCACTTCACACCTTGAGGATGAAAGGCTTTTTAACTAAGTGGTGTTCTTGGGTGGAGTGGAGAGTTTCGTTAAGAGAGGGAGTGTTGGAATAAAAGTCAATGATGATCTTTGGTCATTTTTTTCAAACTCAAAAGGGTCATAGGCAAGATGATCCTATATCCCCAATTCTTTTTAATCTTGTTGTGGATATGCTTGCCATCTTTATTGCAAGAGCTAAGGAAGAAGGTCTTTTATCTGGAGTAGTTTCTCACTTAATTGATGATGGGTTGTCAATTTTACAGTATGCTGGTAACACTGTCCTCTTCTTGAATAATGATTTAGAACAAGCAGAAAATCTCAAACTTATTTTATGTGTCTTTGAACAATTATCAGGTTTAAAGATTAATTTTCACAAGAGTGAGATTTTTTGTTTTGGAAATGCCAAAGAAGCTAAAATGCAATATATGGAGTTATTTGGTTGTGAAGTGGGTGTCTTTCCTTTCAGGTACTTATGTATTCCAATTCACTTTAGGAAATTAAGGAATTGTGATTGAAAAGGGGTTGATGATAGAGTTGAAAATAAACTTAACAGTTGGAAAGAAAAAATATGTCTGTTGGTGGATGATTAGTACTTATTAACTCGGTACTAAGCAGTTTACCAATGTTTATGTTATCTTTTTTTGAGGTTCCTAGACAGGTTCTCAAAAGACTTGATTTTTATCGATCTAGATTTTTCTGGCAATGTGACAGTTATAAACGAAAATATAGGTTTGCTAAATGGAGTTTAGTGTGCACACACAAAGAGTAGGGTGGTTTAGGCATTCAGAACTTAGATACAAAAAAAATAAAAGTTCACTAGGGAAATGGTTGTTTAGGTTGCTTAATGAAGAAGGGGTTTGGCAATCTTTGCTAACAAGAAAATATTTGGGGGAGAAGAGTCTTTCACAGGTTTTCTCATTTTTGGTCGGGTTTAATGAAAATTAAAGATCAATTTTTTCCGCTTTGGTTCATTCCAGGTTAAAAATGGGATGCAAACCAGGTTTTGGAAAGATATTTGGTTAGGAGACTCTCCTCTGAAAAACCAATATTCGCTTCTTTATAATGTGGTGAGGAACAACGATGACATAGTGGCGCATATTCTGAGATCGGATCTTACAGATTTCCTTTCAAAGACCTATTATTGGGTCTAAGTTAAATGCGTGGAATGAGTTAATTCTGCGAATTGCTAATTTACAATTGGACCTTCAAAAAGATGTTTTCAGGTGGAATTTGAATAAGTCTGGACTTTTCACGGTACAATCTTTTTATGTGGCACTAACTGGAACTAATGGAGCCCCAATTAAGGATTTTTTTTTGTTCATTAAAATTCCATTAAAAGTGAAAATATTCTTATGGTATCTCAAAAGAGGGGTAATGTTAACCAAAGATAACTTGTTCAAAAGAAGTTGGAGGGGAAGCAAGAAATGTTGTTTTTGTGTTAAAGAGGAAACAATTCAGCATCTTTTTATTGACTGTCCCCTTGCACTTCTTGCATAGTGGGTTATTCAATGTGCATTCAATTTATCTCCTCCTAAAACTATAGAAAACATGTTTGGAAATTGGCTCGCCGGTATTCCAAAAATTTTAAAGTCACAACTCCTAGTGGGAGCTAGTGCTTTATGTTGATCTATTTGGTTATATCGAAATGATATGGTTTTTGATAAAAAAGATTATCAACAATACCTTGTAGGTTATCTTATTGAGTGAGCATTGGCTGAGTACTTGGGCAACTCTGCATAATCCGACCCAGAAGGAGGCCATGTTGGCCGGAAGCGCAAGGTTGGAGATAGTGGCGAAGCAAATCTTACACAATCTTGGGAGGTGATCTAGTCACAGGATTTGTACTGTTTGAGTTTAATTTTCAGTGGTCTTTTGGTTGTAAGGCTTCACGCCACTTTTAACCTCTCTCGGTCATTTTGGTACTATCAACTTTATAATAAAGTGGGATGTGTTCATCATTGATGTAGAGGCTGGGAGTGTCTTTCTCTTTCATTATCTAAAACAATAGTCATGCAAGAGACCCCCACAACGTTGAACAAGGCATTTGCTATTTTTCCAAAAGACCACCCAATCAAGGCGCCTTCCATTGGCTACTTATCAAATCAAATATCAAAGATGCATAGCCTTCAAAGAAAAATATCTGAATATTCAGAGTGATTCCCCTAAGTTGCCTAATTGTGGAGGAATACTCCAAGTTGTTGCTTAAAGGTTTGCTATTCTCAGTGGGACAAGGAATCGTTCATCCACATAATTTCTAGGCCATGGTGCTAACTAAATAGATCAGCCTGCAGAAAGTTGCAGAGAAAGACAAAATCATTGTACTTTTGGATCTTGTCTTGAGGAGGCCATGGCATTTATACATACCATTAGCTAGAGGCAGGCAATTTAGTATTAGGCTCTTAGAGAATAGGACTACAAGGAGTGAGCACATGCGGCTGCACAAAATCTGGGGCAAATTGAACACATACCAACTCTGTAACATCAGGTTAGGTCCCCAGAATAGAACAATGTGATGTCTGAAAGGAATCAACAATTCTTAAGTGGTCCACAGCATTTCCAACGGAGGAACATGCCAATGACTCTACCATCAGAAAGATCACCGACATCAGATCTACCAGACGGCAGGGTTGGAGACCCCGTATAAAAGTTCAGAATGAGAGTGGCATTCTACGCATCTCTCTGGATAAGCTTAAGATAACGTATGCCTCAATAATTGCTGAGCTTGAGCAATCCGAGAAAGTAAGTTGAGCTTCATACACTAAGAAGACGGGACAAACTTGACCCATCAGATTTCTCATATGCATGCCTGAATTTCCATCTTCATGCAGTTGTCAGCATGTTCTAAAGATCATATGGAAGCCAAAAAAAACGTTGCAGAGCTTTTCGTTTCTTTCTTTTTCTTTTGTTTTTGGAAAACTAATGCTCCAGAGATTCAAGTGATCTGATGAAAAAGAAATCGGTTCAAGTTGCACACTGATACATAGATAGGTAGATAGGCCGTCGCAACCCAAAAAAAAAAGGATAGCTAGGTAGGTGGATAGACACGGACCTCGATGCTTGCACTCTAAATTGGAATTTTTTAAGAAGGTAATAACAAAAATATATAGTCGCCCTATAAAATTATAAAAATGTATCTCTGTCGCCTCCCTGTCGCCAGTGTCGCCAATTGAACTAACGACAGGAAGACTGAAACCCTAATCCAATTAATCTACTTTATCTACTTGTGATTTTTATAGATTTTGAACGATACGAAATCTGTTAAACTCACAATAACATTTTGTGATCATCGTATGTTGTTCTAGTGCGGTAAATTTTTGAAGAATTTTACGAGGAAGATTGAGGTATTAATGATTCTTAAGTAGAAAGGTAAGTGATATTGCGATGCGCCCGGGAATTTATACACTTGCTCATGTACATGCACTGCATATTATGTAAGGAAACAAATGTGAACTTGCCATTACTATCAAAATTACGATAAATCACATTGATATTACATAACATTCAACAAAACATCACAACACTTAATCAAAATGATAATTCAGAACATTGTCAATAACATATTACTACTGTCTTTGCTTTCTCGTGGTCGCAGCCTCAACGTCCTCCATGTGGACTGTCTCGAGTTGGGTGACCGGATGAGGTCCCCGCGGCGACGTCCGGAGTGCCGATATCTCCTTCGTCCTGAGGATTTCTCGTGAGACATTTCTTGAAGGTGTGCCCAGACTCTCTGCAAATAGAGCACTTCTTCGTACGACGTCCCGTGTGCCCAGACTCTCTTGAGCCTATCAATGTCCGCGGCCCAGATTAGTTGCTCCCAGGTCGGATGGCCAGTGAAATGGCCAACCACAGCGTAACCATATATCTCCCGATCGAGTTTGCATCTTTGCCTCATTAGTGAAATAGTCGAGAGGTCTTGGCCGAGATCTTTGCGCCAGATTGAACATGCGGCTATGACATGGGAAGCGAGGCCTATCTGAAGAAGGGGCTTGTTGCAAGTGCATGTGCAACTACTGCGGCGCGGCGTGCACTCGTGGGTGATCTCTCGCGGTTAGTCATGGCGTCCTTTATCCTGCACATTACCTCGGCGAAGCTATCTTGTGCCCATCTTGAATGCGGTGCATCTCACCTTCTTACTCTTCTCCTCCATGTACTTGTTGATCATGGCGGAGTAGAAATGTCATCATTGCCATAGCGGCGGCGCATTGTTATACATCAACAAAGTAGTTTGTCGTACCGCGGAGAATTGCCTCCACAGTACCCACCAAAGGGAGACACCTTGCGCCGCGTATGACCCAATTGTACACCTCGGCTAGATTAGTTGTCATGACACCATATTGAGCACCACTCCTGTCATAGAGCAGCGACCACTTCTCCTTAGGCTCGTGCTCAATCCAGTCCGAAAAGCATCTAACCTGCGCCCCTATCCTCCTCGTCAATTTGGGAGCATCTGTGGGTAGCTGTGGCAATGCTTCGGGGGCCTGGTCAGCGCTTGGGGCGACCCTTCTCTCTGCCTCCCTTCTGTGCGTCTTGATCCGCTCATCCAGAATCTTCCATAGTGCTTCGAATTTCCGCTGCTGGTTCTGGTTGCATAGCCGCTTGAACATATTCATCAAGTCTTTGTTGCGGAACTGCTTGTAGAAGTTTGCACCCAAGTGCCTCATGCACCACCTGCTCTGCAGATCCGGCTATGCAACTAGTACGTTCTCTCCTTGTTGCAGCTGGGTTATTACATGCAGCAGCCCTGCATGCCGATCATGTATGAGGCATACGTTGGGACGGCCTTACACAACAGAAATCCTCATTCTTGGGAACCACGACCGGTGTCGTGTTCTCGCTTTCAACAAAAGCGAATACCACAGGAAGAACTTGATTGTTCCCATCCGTCGCTATTGCGGTCAGTATCTGGCCCTTGTACTTCCCAGTCAAAAATGTGCCATCTACGCACAAGATTGGACGGTAGTGCCGGAATGCATTGATGCAAGGACCAAACGTGAAGAATGCTCGCTGCAATACCCTTTTATTGGCCCACTTCGGGTGTCTGGCGTCTTTAATGTCGATATGGGTGCCAGGATTTCTGTCTTGTATGACTCGAAGTTGCTCCGGGAGGTTGTGGTAGGAATCCTCGAACATGCCCCACCTTAATTCCAATGCCTTCTGTTTTGCCCTCCAAGCCTTGGCATAGCTAATTGTGTATTGGAACCTTACCTCAATCGCCCGAATGATGGATCATGGCTCAAAATCTAGATTTTCCACGATCTCACTGTACATAAGGTTGGCGATAAAGCCTGATGACAGGTTTCGGTGGGACTGCACTGACTTAGAAACGACGCATGTGTGAGATGCCACTATAGAGCACTTCCAGTAGGTGTCCCACTTAGGCTGAAATGCGTGCACTCGCCAAGAGCATCCCTGTATACCGCACTTCACGTCGTAGAATCTTAGGGTAGACTTGACGACTTTGAACGTGCATCGCACCGACAAGGCCCGAAATTTGACCGCGTCCTACACGGCCTCCTTGCATTTGTATATAGCTCCTAGCCTGACCTCACTCTAGTCGTACTCCGACGGCACACGGGGGGCCTTCGTGGACGACGAGGTTGTCGAACTAGTATGTGTTCCAATCGGATGGAACCGTCTGTTGGTCCACATCATCCTCGTCGTCGGAACCTTCATCTTCAGACAATGCCATGTAGTATCGGTCTTCGAGATCCATCCTTTGCACTACGGCTTCCACCTCCTCACCCTCGTCAGCAAGACCAGTAGCTTGTCTGACCGTAGGAGCTACTTCCGCAGGGTCTTCATCGACAGCATCAGCAACTTTGGGAGATTCGGCCATTGTGTGCGGTACGCTGTGGCTGGAGTCCCCGACTTCCTCTTTAGCGTCAGCACCCCCTTCTTGTTCAGCCGCGGGTGGAGGAGTGGGTTTGGCATATGCTTGGACTAGAAGGACCAATTTCTACCACCTTCTCTGCGGTGCGTACATATATCGCCATGAATTTGGTCCTTCAATTTGACTAACTCCCAATATGTGGGTTGCTTACACTGTGGGGAAAGGCAACTCAATTTCAGATCGTACACATCACGGTCCACTTGGAATGTATGAAACAACCATCGCATCACTGGCGCCCATGTATGTTGCCGCTCGGTCTTGCTAGGGCACGATCACCGATTGAAAATAGCATAAATCAATCCCTCGGGACCCTCCATAATAGTCCCTTGACCATAGTAAATTTTTAAATTGACAACGTCAAACATATTTGACGCACTGCACCATAAAAGAACATTTCCACGATTAACCGCATATCTAAAACTATACTACCCACCGAAAGTATTATGTAGAACGTACTACATTACGTAACCGTACATCTAAAACTATATAATCCATTCGGTTAAAAAAAATTACCTGAAAGGTAGGCAATCGGACGAACAGTGCTTCGCTAGCTTCTCTCCTCCCCTCTACTCTTCTCTTCTTCTCTTTTTTCTGAATAAAAATGAGTTCTGTGCTGAATTTTAGGGTTTCAAGAAGGTTTTATATGGTCAGTCTTCCTGTTGCTTGGCGACAGAAAGATATCGCCAGTTCAACTGGCGGCAGCAACCTATCGCCAGTTCAACTGGCGACAGGTACCTGGACCGCCAACAGAGTGGCGAAAGGGTCCCTGTCGCCAAGTAACAGGAAGATTGTTGTAATTTTTTGGGGGTGACTATATATTTTTGTAATTATTTTTTAAAAAAATATTATTTAAAAAAAATTCCTCTAAATTGGGCATGAATTATATTCTTAAGGGTGTAACAGGAGTGTCTGTTTTCCGAAAATAAGCAGTCCTATGCAAACATGAAGAAAATTTGTCCGGGAAACACGTTTCAGAATGGCTCACCAGTCATCAATAGCTGTATGCAGACATAAAAATACTCCAGATACGACATCTTACATACCATACGATCCATTCTGGACCAAGAGATAGAGAATACCCAACTCTATTTCCTGCACTACAAGTTTACTGTGCCATCACCTGTCTGTACTATTCCCTGATGTATCGACAAGTAGGGCAAACAGGTCATCTGTCGTGGCTTAAAGACTTGTCAGGGTATTGCCA
Source organism: Phyllostachys edulis (assembly GCA_036346405.1). NCBI lineage: Eukaryota > Viridiplantae > Streptophyta > Magnoliopsida > Poales > Poaceae > Phyllostachys > Phyllostachys edulis. The sequence continues at coordinate 103,708,459 of CM070562.1, read as the reverse complement.
GAGATAAAGCTATCATGGTCCCATTCAAGGGATTCCTGCATTTCCCAACCCTTTTATAAAAATCCACTGCAAAACAAAACACAATGGGGACTGAAAAGGTCAAGCCTGAATGCATCAGATGGTACTTGTCTGTTGTACACCAGCAACAGTATTATAGTAGTAGGTACCATGGACCATTCAGGTCGTGCCTGCTCTGCAAAGTGTGCAAGAGAATATTATCACATTCTGTTATAGATTGTCTCATGCAGCAGTAGCATATAAGAAAAGTGAGAGCAAATTCAGCTCGTTCAGAGAATCAGAGATGGCGAGCGACTGCTGTTCATTTAAGCTGCCATATGTGTGGCACTGAATTTGGTCTGCTGAATAGAATCGTTGAAGTAGATAATTAAGATGGAGAAGTTACGATAATCGAATCGAAGGAAGCAACGAGCACCGCTCTAGGCCTTTAGTGAACAGCAAGCGGATGGATAGCATGGGTGTCAGCATGCAAGATTAAGAAACAATCGCTACAAAATCAAGTACAAGTAGGTTTTGATTAAATGGATTATCGATGATTTGCCACTAAGATGATGTGCAATTAATAATTTATCACTTCATGTCTCACTATACCGTGGCAAATTATTGACCTACAGTTCATTCCGTACGGCTGGACATGCTGTTATGTCACCATTAACACATTAACGATCTCTTGTCCTAGTATGCATTATGGTTCATATAGTACCTAACTCTTAACTGTTGCTGTATTCCTGTATCCATACTACTCCTGTGCCAATTGATTCACTGTTTATATTTTACAAAACAGCCTCCAATCTTTTTTCATATGTCTCTGAAGAACACGCACAGCTTAACAAGGCCGTTGGCGTCTAGCGGGTCAGCAACTCTGGTCTGATGATCAGGCCGGACTGTTGATCTGCGCAAGGCTGCCTGGGCCCAACTTTCAATGTGGAGCCGGACCAGGCTGACACGACGGGCTCTCCAGGACGTTCTGAGTCAAGAGTGCCCAAATTCGCCGCGGCTAAACGGCTAACCACAACTCCAAGACCACGCGGCCAAAGCCCACGGGCGGCACTACGCACGCGTGTCCTCCCCAGTAGTTCGACGCAACGGCAGCGGCCCGCACGGGACGGGCCGCGCGCATCCCGGCGCGCATCTCGAGCGCCGTAAGTTGTCTGCCCTGCCGCTGAGCTGCTCCGCGCGCGGGCTCGCGGTGCAATGCCTAGCAACTAGCAACTGCTAACGTGTGGACGTGTGGTCACACGACCACCGTCGCGCCGTCGATCGTCGGTACTCGGTGCTTGCATAGCCGTTTCGTCCCCTAGAGGAGTCGACGGTGAACCAACCGACGGAGATTGCTTCATTGGGCTCAAAACTACAAAATCTCGAGACGGTGATTATCGTTGACGCCTTGATTAACCAGCAACAGATTACCGTACACGAACCTGTAATTAATTACTACTACCTGCTGAGCTAGAATTGGCATATTCATATATTATGGGAACATGAGCTAGCTTTTTAGCTTTATGGTAAATGACGCATAAAATCCACGATTGAAACGCCAGGCTCACCTAACAGAGATCACGATCTATGACGATGCTTTTCACACTCTAGATTTGACTGATCGAACGAACTGACATATGCATATATAATGGGGAACATGAGCTAGCTTTTTAGCTTTATAGTAAACGACGGATAAAATCCACGATTGAAACTCCAGGCTCACCTAACACAGATCACGATGTACGACGATGCTTTACACGCTCTGGATTTGACTGATCGAACAAAGGATGGTGACCCTGCCTACATTGCTTTATCAGTCATAACATAGTTTGGGCTTGGACTTCGGGTCCAATTAATATTCCGGTTATCCTCGTGATCTGCAGTCTGAACTACACAAATAACATAAGAGGGGTCTTGTACACATACAATTCTGAATACGAGGTACTCTCAATGATTCGTGAATTTTTGAGCGAAATAGCGAGTTTTTATTTGGTATTTACAGAAATAGCAGTTCTAGTATAGTGAGTTATATATATATATATATATATATATATATATATATATATATATATATATATATATATATATATATATATATATATATATAGTATATATATACGTAGCCGTCTTGCAAATAAGACTGTAGGATTTTTAAAAAATATATTTTTGTATGAATTTTCACATCTAGTAAATGGGCTCCAAAAATTATAATTTTTTTGTGAAGCCTCCTGACACAGTGTAATTGTTTGTGTAATTTTTTCAAAATTTAATCATTTCTGAATTTTTCTCGATAATCTATTTAAGTATATTGTTTGTAGGAATTTTTTAATATAGAAAATGAGGTCCAAACATTATGATTTTTTAAAGGGCTCCTTACACAGTAGATTTGATTGTGTAATTTTTTTAAGAATTTCATATGTTCTGAAAATGTCTCAAAAATTAAGGGTTTAGATCTCGAAAATTAGGATTTTAGGTTTCGAAAATTAGGGCTTCATAATTTCATATGACTTGGAACGTGTGAAGTTTAGTACCACATAGACCACTCTAGGCAAGAGAGACTCATTAAGGGTTTAGGCCAACGCCCGGCCTCCCTCCTCTGCACGTCTGTCGCCCCGTCGTTGATGTCCCCCCTTGCCAGCAGTGCTGCGCCTCGACAACGTCTCTAGAATTCCCGGCGTTGTGACTACTCTAGGAATTCCTGGATGGGATGCGAAGGGCCTAGTGAACCATTTTATTTAGTTCCTGCGCTGATTCATGGGCAGCGTAAAAGGGGGCAACTTTGATCGTGCCTTTGAGCTAATGGGTAAGATGATGCATGAAAACTTCTTGGGACAGCGGCATGACAAGAGTGTTTTTGCCATGCCGCGAACCCTTAGTAAACCGTTTGTTTCCCTTCCTAACAAATGATGGCATGATTTCATGTGACTTGGAATGTGAGAAATTTAGTACCACATGAAATGACTGCATGATTTCATGTTCACCCTAGATAGTAATAGTAGTAGTATTACTCCAATCGAGCCCATACAAGGCCAACTTAACTCCTAGATAGTGGCATCCACGTTCCCACCTCTAGTAGTCTAGTGTGTGTCCTGCTGCATATTGCGGTCACTAGTACAGACAAGGTCATCACAGACGGTTCAGAACTGTCATCACAGACAGTTCTCGAACCGTTTGAATTTGTATGTCTGTGATAACAGGTGGTTATCAGAGACGGTTTTTGAACCATCTGTGATAAGGCATAACACAAATGGTTTTTTGTTGAAACTGTCTGTGAAGGGCTAGTATCACAGACGGTTTTCACCAAAAACCGTCTGTGATACGTAAGATATCATATACGGTTCTATTTACAAACCGTATGTGATTGGAGATATATCACAAACGGTTTGTAAATAGAACCGTCTGTGATATCCTGTGTATCACAGACGGTTTGTAAATAGAACCATCGGTGATACTAGCCCTTCACAGACAGTTTCAATAAAAAACTGTCGCCCTCTAAAAACAAGCATGCAGAAAACATATACCTTATATATGAATCAATTGTTGACAACTCAAAGTAATCATTTACAACTCAAAATCAATTACAAAAGAATATGTTCAAGTATTGTCGCTAGAGTTACAATTGAATTACAACTACTCAAAGTGAATTACAATTGAATCAATTATTTGAAGGTGGTTCAGAGGTATCGACGGAGTGAAACTCTCCATCGGCGTTAATGATCTCTGTCTTGATGAAGGCACAGAGCTTCCCTCGAACCTCCGAGATCTCTCTCACAACGAGTGCATCTAAATCTATGTTCAAGCTCTATCGCTAGCAGGAGTAAAGTAGTAAGCATGTATATTTAAATTTATATTTAGAAAATAATTATTGCGAGATTGACAAACATCGGGATCCTTTAGCTTAGCACTCATGATTTGCTGCATATGATGGTAAACGTAGAATGCACACAGGGGGTTTTGTTTTTGCTGGCGGCACTGCAAAAATAGAATTACATATATAGGCATAGTCAGTTCGAGACGCATTATTACAAAGTATGATATAGGATTATTGTGTTGTAACGTGTACCGAAAATCGCGTTCTGTGTTGCAGTGTGGCGCTCGATCCCTTGTATGCTCCTCCCTCGGCAACATAGGCGATAAACGACCTACATGATTCCAAAAAGTTATCCTCGGCCATTTCAAACGAAGGAAGACTACAATAGAGTTATGTATGGAGGAAATGAGCATACCTGTTGAGTATTCATTTCACAAGGGTGAAATCGTGGGTTTTGTTGAGTAGGGAATCAAGGTATATTACCTTGTTCCTTTTTGGTATAATGACTAAAAGAATCCAATGGTACCTACTCATGTATGTTGCTATAGTTATTAAACCTAAGTTCATGTTGCGTATAAAGTACAAATAAAATTTGTATAGAAAGTAGTGAAGCACTTACTTCTGGTTGTAGGGCACCAGTATGTAGTCCTTGTCGTCCTGAGTAAGCAATCCCGTCGTTATGTATTTCTCGATGTAGGATGCGTCTGTGAGGATGGTTTGCTCAGAGACCATGTGTGGGTCGAGGAAACCCACCGGTTCTTGCCATTCCCGAGCATTTTTCATCATGTATCTATACATAAGCAATGAGTTGTGATATTTATCGGTATTACGTGAATGTAGAACTTGATTGTACACATTTACAGTGTCCAGCATCGTAGAAGCAATGCGTAGTGGGCATCGAGGTTGAATAGGTCGAATAATTCGTTGAAGCCCACGACGAAGTGGCCCGGCTCGTGGAAAAAATGCTCCTTCATGTATCTAATGGAGATTCCAGTTTCGCACCCCTTCTCTTTGGTCTTCCGCATGTACCAAGCATGCAAAGCCTGGCAACCCACTCCAACGTGGGCTAATACTATGTCGGGGGCCAACGGACTTCCGATGGAGTATTTTCAAGGCTTGGGAGGCGCCTTAATGTTCTTCGATTTCAATTTGGCCTTAACGACTGGCCCGCTACACGTCTTCTAGTGAGACGACTCGAGGAGCCGTCTGGTGCACGCTTTTCTTGTTCGCCGATGTCTTCTCCACGGGAACCGATGAGGTGGCCTTCTGAAGCGAAGGTTGAGGTGGAGTCATCGAGGGTCCCTTTGGAGAGGAATGGTCATGTCGAGATCACGGCACTGCTGGGTCCAAGGCGATGTCCTTCTTGGGCTACTAGATAAAAGTGTGCATGGCATCCCCTAGTGTTCTGATGTCTTCGTTTGGGTGAATCTCCAGCGGGACGGCCATGAAATTGTCATGTACCATGTCCACCTGGACCCTGGCGTAACCCTGCACCAGCTGGGCACCGTGCTCCACTATCCCTTCCTGGTATGGATACAACATCCCCTGCCCAGCCTCAATAGAAATGGACCCAACCATCCTCACTTGGAGCTTGCAGAGTGTCGGCTCCTACAAAAAGATACGCAATTAGCTAAGGCGTCTTATAGGTCTATCTTTGGAGCATTCCAGAGATGTACATTACCTTGATGTCAACGATAGGTAATTGGATGTCATCATGTTCAACATTTGGAGTGGACGCGATGCTACTCCGATGTTGAGGAGGACTGGCTCCCAAAATAATAGGGGCGGCTTGTGACTGGTTGAGGAGTTGATTCATTTGATCCTGCAATCTTGTTATCTGTCCTTGACATTTTGCAATAAGCACCTGTTCCAACCGGGCGTCGTGCTCGGCCTTGGATCTCTTCCTACTGCTATACGTGTCGGAATCCATCTCTCCAAGGTACGTAAACCCCAATGCCTCGCGTATGACCTGGATGCTCCTTGTTTCCCAGGGTCGTAGATAGTATATCCTTCTCCCTGTCTGCTTCGAAGGAGCCTTCAGAAGATTTGGTAGTCAATGCATGCTGCAAGAGGTCATCATGTTATTATAGACACTATGAAGTTATGGACTTATTAACAACTAGGTAGTTCGACATATTTACCAGATGTTGAGACACTGCCTCGTCTGTCGGGTTTGTGAAAGAGATGCCACCTGAAGACACGGCTGATGCCCTTGCTCTTAACCAGCATTTGGCACGCTCATCTGTGATCCTAGCAAATGGTCCGGTTGCGTTCTTGTCCTCCGCCCCCCATTCCGTGGTTTTACCCACGTACCCAGTGGTGCTGAGTTTGTGGGGGTGAGTGTTTTGTGCCTGGAGAGCTTTGTGTGCCGCACTTTGCTCCTAAAATTTGGTCGTCATCTTCATCCGCACAAAGTCATCCCATATATCTCGCAACAAGAATTCATACTCCGTGAAGTGCGTCCGACCCGTTTTCACGTACTTCGTGACAAACGTGCTCTTGAAGGTCCTCCATGTGTGTCCCATCGCGAGCAATGCCTGCTATTCCACATGTGCATGGTCTGCTTTCTGGGATAGTGAACGAGCCTGAAATTTCAGTCCACAGTTGGCCTCTCACTACGTCCATCAGAGACTTCCAGTTTGGTGTGGTGATGGGGACCCATTCCCTTCCAAGTATCCCGCAGATGGTCCGGAATCTCGCCGCTACTTTCTTGGGACTTAGAGGGACCCCAGCGGCACTGACCTCCGTGATGATCAGTCGGCCCGCAGGCAATTTCGATATTCCTCCACCATCTCGCTTACGTACTACTTTGCTCGGAGATCCAGACGCATTCGGCAACGTCGATGTCGGCAGCGAAGACAGTGCAGACGTCATCTCGCTTACTTCCTATCTATTACCCAGCCAATTAACTAAAATTGCCTTGTAGACACATTAATTATATAAACAAATAGAAGTTGCCCATTGAACTTAAATATAGAATACGTAGTAAAGAAAATTGAAAACTGAAAAGGCACTCATGGGATACTAGGCACACCACCAAGAGAATAGACAAAAACACTAATTGTACACTTTCCCAAAAATATATGTAAGGAGTATGATTAGCATACGGTTGGACTAGATCACGGCCATAGCCAAATAGTGAGTTGTGAGAGTGAAGGGGATAAGGGGAGGGTAGTATGGCCATGTACTTGGCAAGGCAAAGAGTCACAGCCGAAAGCCTCAACATTAACATTAGAAACACATCAATAAACAACATAAAGCACAGATGATTGATGATAGTGTGTGCTCTCAGAAGGAGAGTTGCAAAAGAACAAGTCTTTGCTATCTCAACCCTATTGTCTATACTCTTCATAAATTAAACATGACAATACAGATTCAAAATTTGAGCTCTAAATAATACTTTACTAGGCGTCAAATGACCTCAAAATCAAAAGATCCAGAGTAAACTTTCGATCAAGCAGAGAACCAATGTTGATTATACACGAACTTCATATTACCAAGAGGACTTGAAAAGCCTTAGTGCTGGCGAATACAAAGCACAACATCAGCAAGCCTGCTACTTGGACAACAGAAGGTCTAACCAACAGGACTGCTAGTAACCACCAAAGCCAAAATACTTTACAACTAGTTCCACTCAAAGGTGACAGATTGACAACAGATCAAGATGACAGCAGTAAGTAACAAAGTAGAGCTCAAATATTAATTGATTATCTGTTCCCATGTACCTCTCGAATGGGTACATATGACGTAGGAATATAGGACCGCATATCTTTACCTCTTTCACAAGGTGAACAATGAGATGGACCATGATATCGAAAAATGACGGAGGGAAATACATCTCAAGATGACATAGAGTCGTCACCACCTCGGCCTGCAGAGCATCTAGTCCTTGGGGATCGATGACCTTCTGAGCAATTGAGTTAAAGAAATAACACAGCCTCAAAATTGTCACTCGGACCTTGTTCGGCAAGATACTCCTAATTACAACAGGAAACATTTGTACCATCAGCACATGACAATCATGAGACTCCATACCAATTAATTTCAAATCTTCCATAGAAACAAGTTTCTTAATGTTAGCGGAGTAACCGGACGAAACTTTCACACCATGCAAGCTCTGGCACAGTTCATTTCTCTCGGGCTTGGACAGAGTGTAGCAAGCTGGGGGAAGGTACATTCGTCTTTTATCGGTCTCTTTCGGTGCTAACTCGGTCCTTATGTTCATATCAACCAAGTCACGCCGTTCGTTAACACCATCCTTTGTTTTACCACTAATGTTCAGTAAGAGACCAATCAAGCTATCACATACATTCTTCTCCATGTGCATGACGTCGATGTAGTGGCGAACTTCTAAGTGCTCCCAATAAGCAAGTCCCAAAAATTGACCACTTCTTCCAGATGTTATTCTGACAGGTTTTTAATTTACATCTCTTCCCAAGCACAACATCGATATTCTTAATCATATCATAGACCTCTTTCCCTCTAAAAGTCCTTGGAGCTGAACCTTCCTCCTCATTTCTATCAAATTGTTTCTTCATCTTGCGGTATGGGTGAATCCCGGGAAGGAACCTATGGAGACGCATATACACAGTTTTGCATGAGTTGTTCAGCCATACACTCTCCGTACCATCTAAGCAGTGCGGACAAACTTTCACTCCTTTTGTACTGAAGCCCGACAGGTTAGCAAGGGCAGAAAATTTATTGATGGTGCAGAACAACATGACGCGTAAAGTGAAGTTCTCTCGTTTGTACGTATCCCATACTTGTACCCCTTCGTTCCACAATGTCACAAGAATTTTCAGTAATGGTGCTAGGTACACATCAATACCATTCCCAGGTTGCTTCGGCCCTTGGATAAGTAGTGACATCAAAATGTACTTTCGCTTCATACACAGCCAAGAAGGAAGTTTATACATACATAGATAGACGGGCCAGGTGCTATGTCGGCTGCTCATGTTACCAAAAGGATTCATTCCATCTATATTCAACCCTAACCTTATGTTCCTCGGTTCTGCACCGAACTCTTCGAAGCTCTGATCAAAGTTTCTCCACTGGGCAGAATCAGCAGGGTGTCTTAGCTTTCTATCTTTCTTACGTTTCTCCGAGTGCCAACGCAGCAATCTTGCCTCCTTCGGGTTCACAAATAAACACTTCAAACGTGGGATTACAAGTAGATACCACAACATCCTAGCAGGAGGTCCTTGCTTCACCTTAGCGGTATTCTTACTCTTGTATCGGATGCTTTGCACACGGGACATAGATGCATGTTTGCATACTCTTTACGGTAGAGGATACAATCATTCGGACATATATGTATTCTTTCTACTTCCATTCCCAATGGACAAAGAACCTTTCTTGCTTGGTAGGTGGTGTTGTGCAACACGTTTCCCTCCGGAAGGATGTCCGCTAGGAGACCTAATAACGTCGTGAAACTCTTGTCAGACCAACCATTAATTGCCTTCAATTTCAGCAGTTCAAGCACGGTTGACAACCTTTTGTATTCCGACTTACAGCCAGGGAACAAAGGTCTCACCTAGTCCTCCATTAAGCCCTCGAATTTACAAAACTCTCTCTCACTGTAGTTCTCTTCTGCATCGTGTAGCATCTGATCCAGATTGTCATTGTGTGACCGATTATCATCAAAAGCACAGTCCACATCCGGCATATTGTTGACTTCCTCCACAATGTCGTCATTATTAACCTCCTATATAATCTGCTCTTCACCATAACTGGTCCAACATGTATACCTTTTTTTGAAACCCCTTCGAATCAAGTGCGCTTCGATCCGCGCCTGGTTATTAAACATCTTCAGATTACCGCAATCAATGCATGGACAATACATAAATTTTATCCCCTTCAACATATCTTGCTCGGTGGCTCTTCTAAGAGCAAACACGCCATTAATGTACTCTTCACTCACACGGTTCACACCGTACATCTAGTTTCGGTCCATCTACGCTACGCATGTAACAAATTAGTGTCAAATTAGATTAATAAACTGCAAGTATGTACTATTCCTATTGACCAAACATACTTAAATTGATTAGCGATTAACCTAGAGCAAATATAAAGAGTTACAGATCGTTACCCACGGAGCTCACGACGAAAATACCAAATATCCCGTGAGATTCATCTCCTCTCCTTCTCCTCCCTTCCTTCTTTCCTTCTCCTCCCTGCCTCCTTCCTTCTCCTCTCTAATATGGCGCAATGGGGAAGGAGGTAGCAGGGGTGGCGGCTCAAATGGGAATGGGCGAGAAGTGCAGTCGGGACCGGTATTTATAATACACGCCTATCCTGAGCAGTTCTTATTACTGGCTATGCGTGATACGTAACTATCATAGGCGGTTTTGAATAGAACCGCTGCGTGATAATTCCTGAATGGTTCTTTTTAAGAACCGCCTATGATAGCGGAGATTATCACAGATGGTTCTTTTTAAGAACCGTCTGTGAATTATCACAAACGGTTCTATTAAAAAACCGTCTGTGATAGTTGCGTTTCACATACGGTTCGAAAGGAACCGTCTGTGATAAGTTCAACACAGACGATTCCAAAGGAACCGTCTGTGATGAGGCGTCCACTATTGCCTGTTTTGTAGTAGTGGGTGTTGCTATAGTACATATTTGAAATAGGCCGGAATGTTTGTTAAAGACATTAGGAGTTCAAATTCTACCACTATTGCTATAGCAATCTTACTAGGCGAAGAACTAAAGACAGGGTCCACGTTATTTACTTCCAAAATCTAAATAATAGTAGTATGATTAGTACTACTCGGAGCGAAACAAAATAGTATGGTACCTGTAACGTCCTGTTTTTCCTAAGAGTTCTTGCCGTTTTCAAAGCTAAAAGGAACCATTCGGTTTATTCGCCTGATCAAGCTTAACTTGGGATTTCGGAAATTTGGGAGTTTAACCTGACCTAACCAAACCTCAACTAAGTCTTTTGGTTCGTGTTCCTGGTCCTTTTGAGGTTCTGCGGTACTCTATGGTTTTAGCTATTTTTCTTTTGCGTGCTCTGAGTGCCTTTTGTTTTAGCCCTCTCTCTGGACCTCCTCTGTGTTCATAGGACCTCATTGGAGATTCTTTGGACCTCCTCTGAGTTTGGATCTTTCCATCTCTTTTAATCTAGATTTCCTTTGTTGGTTTGAATCTCTTTAAGGTTTAGACCTCCCTCCCTGTTTGAATTTATCTTTGGTTCTGACCTCTTTTTGTTTGGGTCACAACCACCCCGTGGTTCTCTGCCCGGGTTTGTGTTTCAAACCCTTTTGTTTTCCGCAGAGTCAGGCTAGGCTTAGTTTGCCCTGCGCTAGATCTCCTTCTGCCCAGACCTCCTTTGTGGGTCTAGGACCTGGACCTCCACCTTGTTTGTTTGGACCTCCCTGTGTCCCCTAGGACCTCCCCTTGTTTGTTTAGACCTCCCTCGCGTCCGATCGGGTCTTCTGTTTGATCTAGATCTCTATCGCTTGTGTACCGTTCGATTTGCATTGGATGGTTTGATGTTGGTGAAATGTTCGGATGGTCCAAACTTCCTATTCCTCTAGGGCCGTCCGATCCTTATTAGATGGTCCCGATCTGTTAGAGCGTTTGCTCGGTCCGAACGGCTCAATTGCCTTGCCCCGCCCGATTGAAATCTAACAGTCCTGTCCCACTGCGCTTTATCTCAAGGTCGCGCAGGACCTCCCCTTTGGAGATCTTAACCGTTCAGACCTCCCCTCTGTTAGATCTGACCGTTAGGACCTCCCCCTTGGAGATCTTAACCGTTCAGACCTCCCATTTGTTAGATCTGACCGTTAGGACCTCCCCTTTGGAGATCTTATCCGTTCAGACCTTCCCTTTGTTAGATCTGACCGTTAGGACCTCCCTTTGGAGATCTTAACCGTTCGGACCTCCCTTTGTTAGATCGACCGTTAGGACCTCCCTTTGGAGATCTTAACTGTTCGGACCTCACCTTTGTTAGATCGACGTTAGGACCTCCCTTTGGAGATCATAACCGTTCGGACCTCACCTTTGTTAGATCTGACCGTTAGGACCTCCCCTTTGGAGATCTTAACCGTTCAGACATCCCCTTTGTTAGATCTGACCCTTAGGACCTCCCTCGAGAGATCTTGACCCTCGGACCTCTTGTGAACTGTGAGCAGGTCTTTTGGACCACCTGTCCTTAGGACCTCCTCGTGTCTTTTGGACCTTCCGTCCTTAGGACCTCCTCGCGTCTTTTGGACCTCTTGTCCTTAGGATCTCCTCGTGTCTTTTGGACCTCCTGTCCTTAGGACCTCCTCGTGTCTTTTGGACCTCCTGTCCTCAGGACCTCCCAGTTGTCTTAAGGACCTCCTGCCCTCAAGACCTCCTTGTGGTTAGGACCTCCATTAGAGGACAGGACCCCTGGTCTTTTGCAAAGACCTCCCTTGCGGCTGAGACCAACCCTTTGACTGATCTGTTTTCTTGAGTTTGACTGGCCCCACTTGTCAGCCTTGCTCTGTGCGCATTTAATGGCCGTTGTATTACATTAAATGTAGTCACATCTGGGGTACTTCTTTTTATTCTTTTGGTGACCTACCCTGTCCTAACCTTGTCCTAGCAACCACCGATCATTGACACATTTTGCTCTAACCCTTGCTGTCTCTCCAGTAGCTCCGGCTATAAATAGCATGGGCATGCCTTCCTTTATCACCTTTTTGTTCATTTCCAATCTCCTTGCCCTCGCTGGTTCTCTCCACGCTCAGGACCTCCCAAAGGAGCTCCAGAAAGGTGTCTTGAGCTTTTGCTTTTCGGGTTTGGTGAGTTGATTTGACTTTCTTTTTAAGTCTTCTTTTAAGGTCCTTGCTTGGAGTTGGCTTGCTTATTTAGTTCTTTGGCGAACGTGTAGATCCCGGTTTGAGGAGGAGTTTTTGGACCCAGCGGTGTCTACTAAAGGTTCACCGCTGCTCAACGAAGGCAAGTCGCAGACCTTTGACCATATTGAGCCTATCTTCTCAAATGTACTTTGCTTTACTTAAACATGCATGGCTATTTTTATGAGAAATGGTTTGGGACAGTAGTTATTCTCCTACTTGACAATATGCCTCCTTGGACAATTGTATTCGACATGTTGACATGATCCTCTTGGATGCCTTAAGTTGGGTATTTTAGTTGGCATTGTTTGGTATTGCCAACATGGGACCGTATGTATCTGCTTAGTCTCACTTGTAGAACCGAGGGTATTGGGAATCACGTTCCTTCTCTAATAACTTGACTAATGGAACTATGGAATCTGTAGTTGGTGCCACCATTGAGCAACTATGGCAGGACGCCACAGTTGTGTTGATTGTGGTGCAAGACCACGTTGTTAAAATCTTGCGTGCCATGACCAGGGAGGTCTTTGGCTAGGTCAACCCAAAGTGCTTTCTTGCTCGGGCAAGTGATCGTGCAGTAAAGGGGGTGCTCTTAGCACACTGGGTTGTGGAAGCCTTGCCTGAGCAGCAATTAGGGACTTAACTTTGTGTTCTGTTGATCTGTGCCTCTAAGTGCAACCACAAGATCATTTCATGGGGATGGTCTGAGTCGAATAATTAGTGATGTCTTGACTGGTTACATTGTGGTGGTGCGTCCGATTCGCATGGCGCAAGAGGGCCAGTTCCTTTTACAGACGGCGAAACCTTAGCGGGCGGATCGAGTCGGGACAAAGCTTTGTAAAGGCCTTGTCGCGACTCTCTAGGACCTGCTCACCTTGAAGTGAGTAAGGGTTACGACGGAACCCGCCCGCTAGAGAGGTCGTGAATTGTGGGTAAAGTTGTACACCTCTGCAGAGTATCAATCTATTCGGATAGCCAAGTCCTTAGTCATGGACATGCCAAGTGAAAATGGTGCAAGGGGTAGACTTCTCAAAAAAAATTGGTGTTCCATGGTCGGCTTGGGATGTCTGCGGTACTACTGGGTGGCTCATTGCTTGTGGCGTCCTCGGTTGGTCGTGGAGGTCTGTGAACCCTAGGGTGGTCCAATGAGCTCTGAGTGAGTGCTCGGAGGAGATCTTGGAGTCCTAGGGAGGTCTTTGGGAACTCTGGAGCTGGTGCTCCAGAGAGGTCTTGGGAGAGGTCCTGGTCGTAGGTGCGACGGACCTCCCCAAGAGGTCTTTAGGAACTTTGGGTGGTGCTCGAGAGGTCTTGGGAGAGGCCACAGTCGAGGTGCGACCAGACCTCATCCAAGTGGCTTGGGGAGTGAGTTGGTGCTCACTTCCCCTCTTTTCAAACAAAGGTACTTAAGTATTATTGTTTCAAAAATTAAGCTTTTCAATCTATACTTGTTATTTACTGTGAGACTTAGCTTTTCGCAACTAACCCTACAGCTCTCATTATTAAGCCAATGCATGAATATTATTTGCATATCTGTTCTCTGCGATTTCTTGAGTACATTCAAAGTACTCATGGTTGTCATTACGTGTTAAAGCGATGGTCGAAGATGATCAGTCTTGAGGAGGCTCAGACCTCTTGAGGAGGAGTTCTTTGACGGCCATTGCCTAGGACATCCTCCACTCGGCGACTGTGGGCTTCTTAGGATGGCTTCGGCATTTTGTGTTTTCGGTTTTTGAGGTCCTCCCGTTGTCGGTTTTGTAAGCCCAAGTTGGCAAACCTCTGTAAGCAAGCTTAGGCCATAAGGTCTTGTTTAATGCAAGGTTTAATTTGTCTTCTTGATCTTTTGTTTGACCATGTGGTTGTGATCACACCTATGTCATTTTGTGCAAGCTAGCTTGGACTCCTGGGACTAGCTCAGTGCACTCAGTCAAGACCTCAAGGAGGTCTTTGAAGATCTCCTAGGAGGTCTGGACAGACCTTCCCTCTCGGAACCTGTGGGCGGTACTACTGCTCCTTGGTGCGGTACTACCGGGGCGCGCACACTCATACAAAAAAAAATTCCGGTACTTTGCCCTGTCCAGTGCATTTCCGAGAGAAGGTCCTCACAAAGGTGGTATCGAGCCACAGTAAATTTCAGGGACTTGACCATAGGTAGAAAGATCGTTTTAGTTTGATTCAAAAGCTATCTTCTAAATCAAAACAACTTTACAATTTGTTTGGTGGTTTCTTTTCTTATCTTGTCTTATACTATACTTACCTTTTTTCAATCTCTTCTTGTCTTATTCTATTTCATTCTTATCTTTTTCTTGGTCCTGTTATCTTACCTCCTCTGGAACCTCATTTTCAAATTTTAATTTGACCTCCTTGCCTCTGTAACCTCCATAGGGCCGACTTGGTAAGGCTAGGTTGGTAGTGATCCCTTTTTAATCTCAGTTACGCTTAGCTTGGTCAGTAGGACCTCTGCCAAGACATCCCGTTCAGTTGTTCCAGGTCAACGACGCAACACTAGCAGTAGCAATCAGCTCTCAAAGTCCTCTCCAGCAGCAGGGATCAATTGTTTCAAGTGCCATCAAGTGGGACATTTTGCCAGCCAATGCCCACAAAGGACTCAAGCAGCCGCTGGGATCTCCTCTTCAAGACCTCCCCCTGCTAGGACCTCCCAGCAAGCCACAGGACCTCCTCAAGTTAGGACCTCTCAATCTTTTGGAAGGGGTCGTGTGAACCATGTGGCCGTAGAGGAAGCCCAGACCTCCCTAGAGGTTGTACTAGGTATGTTCCTAGTAAATTAAGTGCCAACTGCAGTTTTATTTGATTCTAGAGTTTCACATTCGTTCATTTCTCGGAGTTTTGTTGCCAAGCACCAATTTCAAGTTATTGCTCTTAAATCTACCTTGTTGGTTCAATCCCTTGGTTCGGAGCTAAGCACGAACCAGGGTTGTCCACAAGTTAAATTGGTTATAAAGGGAGTAGAATTCTTGGCCAACCTTATCCTTTTGGACACAAAGTCTTTAGATGTGATCTTGGGTATGGATTGTCTTGCAAACCACCATGCAATGTTGAATTACAGTGGTAAGAGCATCTCTTTGACCAGCCCTAGTGGTGTCATAGTGAAGTTTGAAGCCTCCTCAGAAAAGCTTAAAGGAGCTCTAGCTTGCAGTGCCCAAGTTCTAGCCTTGAAAGATGTCCCTGTGGTCTGAGATTTTGTAGATGTGTTCCCTGACGAGCTCCCAGGCATGCCACCATATAGAGATCTTGAGTTTGTGATTAACCTTGTTCCAGGGACCTCCCCCATCTCCAAAAGACCTTATAGGCTGCATGTTGATGACCAAGTGGAGTTGAAGCAGCAGATTGAAGGCATGTTGAGCAAAGGTTTCATTAGACCTAGCTCCTCACCTTGGGGAGCTCGGTGATATTGTGGCCAAGAAGGATGGTACTCAAAGAATGTGTGTGGACTACCGAGCTCTCAGCAGCGTCACTATCAAGAACAAGTATCGTTTGCCCGAAATGATGATTTGTTTGATCGGTTGAAGTAGTGCAGTATTTTCAAAGATAGATTTGAGGTCGAGGATACCACCGACTTAAGATTAAGCTAAGAAGACATCCCCAAGATAGCTTTTTCAACTAGATATGAAATTTGTTTAAGTTTCTTGCTATGTCTTTTGAGCTGACCAATGCCCCTGCTTATTTCATGAATTTGATGAATAGAGTGTTTATGGAGTATCTTGACAAGTTTGTCATTATCTTTATTGATGACATCCTTGTGTATTCCCGAAGTGAAGAAAAGCATGCAAAGCACCTCTTTTCGGTTTTGGAGAAGCTTAGAGCTCACCAACTCTTTGCAAAGTTTAGTAAATATGAGTTTTAGTTGAAGGAAGTGGTCTTTTTAGGACATGTGCTGTCCGAAAATGGAGTCTCTGTCAACCCCAGTAAGGTCCAAGACGTGCTCAATTGGGAAACTCCAAAGTCAGTGCCTCATGTCCGGAGTTTTCTTAGTCTGGCAGGGTATTATGGAAGGTTTATTGAAGGTTTTTCTCGAATAGCAAGACTTCTCACTCAGCTATTGAAGAAGGAAAAGAAGTTCTTATAGACATCTGATTGTGAACAAAGCTTTCAAGAGCTCAAGAGAAGGTTGACCTCTGCACTAGTTTTGATATTGCCAGGTGTCCAAAAAGACTTTGAAGTCTATTGTGATGCATCAAAGTAAGGACTCGGTGTGTCTTGATGCAAGAAAGAAGAGTGGTAGCCTATGCCTCCCGACAATTAAAGCCTCATGAAGCCAATTACCCAACTCATGACCTAGAGCTAGCTGCTGTGGTGCATGCTTTGAAGATTTGGCGCCACTATCTCATTGGAAACCGATGTGAAGTCTACATAGACCACAAGAGCTTTAAGTATATTTTTACCCAAGCTGATTTGAATATGAGGCAGAGAAGGTGGTTAGAGCTGATTAAAGACTACAATCATGGAATTCATTATCGCCCCGGCAAGACCAACGTGGTAGCTGATGCTCTAAGTAGAAAGGTTTATAGCAGTACCTTGATGGTCAAAGAAAGTCAGCCTATTTTGTATGAGGAATTCCAGAAGCTCAGACTTGAGATAGTTGAAGAAGGGTTTTTGGCAACTTTGGAAGTGCAGCCCAACCTACAAAGACAGATTAGGGCAGCTCAAGTTGAAGATGCAGTCATTCAAGAAATCAAGGCCAACATGAGAAAAGGGAAATTTTTGAGGTTTTCAGAAGATGATCAAGGGACCGTATGGTTTGACAAGAGGCTATATGTGCCAAATAACATAGAACTCAAGAAGATTTTACTAAAAGAAGCCCATGAAGCACTGTATTCCATTCACCCTAGAGCTACAAAGATGTATCAAGACATCAAGGAGATGTACTGGTGGCCTAGTATGAAGAGAGAAATTGCAGAATATGTGGCCAAATGTGATACTTGTCAAAAGGTTAAGGTCGTACACCAAAGACCTAGGGGTCTTTTGGTGCCCTTGCTCGTACCCGAGTGGAAATGGGAAGAGGTAGGGATGGACTTTATAACTGGTCTACCCCAGACCCAGGCTCGTTTTGACTCTATATGGGTCATTGTAGATCGCCTAACCAAAATGGCTCACTTTATTCCTGTGAAGACCACTTATTCTAGAGACAAATTGGCAGAAATCTACATGGCAAAAGTTGTGTATTTGCATGGTGTCCCAAAGAAAATAGTATCAAACAGAGGATCTCAGTTCACCTCCAAATTTTGGCAAAAGCTACATGATGTTATGGGCACATACCTCAATTTCAGCACAGCTTATCACCCACAAACTGATGGACAAACCGAAAGGGTCAACCAAGTACTTGAGGACATGCTGAGAGCTTGTGCTCTGGAAAGGCAAGGAAGTTGGGACAGAATGTTACCCTATGCTGAGTTCTCCTACAATAAAAGCTATCAAGCAAGCCTCCGGATGTCTCCTTTTAAAGCTCTTTATAGAAAAAAATGTAGAACACCCTTGTCTTTGGATGGAACCTTTGGTGAAGGACAAGTTCTTGGACCGACTTTGTTGAAGAAAGTGAAGACCAAGTGAAGTCAATAAGGAAAAGTTGAAGGCGCACAAACCGGACAAAAGAGCTATCCGACAGCGATGGCGTCGAGATTTAGCCTTTACTTGAGGAGATCAAGTATACCTCAAAGTGTCACCTCTCAAAGGAATGCAATGATTAGGGATCGGTGGAAAGCTAGCTCCAAGATTCATTGGACCTTTTCGATTCTCTTAGAAGAGGAGAAGTGGCCTACAAGATAGATCTTCCCTCGACTTGCTTTGGAGTGCACAATGTGTTCCATGTCTCTCAGTTGAAGAAGTGCTTAAGAGTGCCAGAAGAGCAAATGCCTATGGAAGCTGTGGACCTCCAAGAAAACCTCACCTACAAGGAGCAACCCATCAAGATCTTGGATGTGTCCGAGAGAGTCAGAAAGAACAAGACCATCAAGCTTTGCAAGGTGCAATGGAGCAATCACACTAAACCAGAAGCAACTTGGGAGCGCGAAGAGGACCTCAAGAAGGAGTTCCCGCACCTATTCTCTAGCTAACTTGTATCTCGTGGTCAAGATTCCCTTAAGAGGTGAAGGTTTGTAACGTCCCGTTTTTCCTAAAAGTTCTTGCCGTTTTCAAAGCTAAAAGGAACCATTCGGTTTATTCGCCTGCTCAAGCTTAACTTGGGATTTCAGAAATTTGGGAGTTTAACCTGACCTAACCAAACCTTAACTAAGTCTTTCGGTTCGTGTTCCTGGTCCTTTTGAGGTTGTCCGGTGCTCTCTAGTTTTAGCTCTTTTTCTTTTGCATGCTCTGAGTGCCTTTTGTTTTAGCCCTCTCTCTGGACCTTCTCTGTGTTTATAGGACCTCATTGGAGATTCTTTAGACCTCCTCTGAGTTTGGATCTTTCCATCTCTTTTAATCTAGATTTTCTTTGTTGGTTTGAATCTCTTTAAGGTTTAGACCTCCCTCCCTGTTTGAATTTATTTTTGGTTCTGACCTCTTTTCGTTTGGGTCACAACCACCACGTGGATCTCTGCCCGGGTTTGTATTTCAAACCCTTTTATTTTTCGCAGAGTCAAACTAGGCTTAGTTTGCCCTGCACTAGATCTCCTCCTGCTCAGACCTCCTTTGTGGGTCTAGGACCTCCCCCTTGTTTGTTTGGACCTCCTCGTGTCCTTCAGGATCTCCCTGTGTCCTCTAGGACCTCCCCCTTGTTTGTTTGGACCTCCCTCGCGTCCGATCGGGTCTTCTATTTGATCTAGACCTCTATCGCTTGTGTACCATTCGATTTGCATTGGACGGTTTGATCTTGGTGAGATGTTCGGTTGGTCCGAACGTCTCACTCCTCTAGGGCCGTCCGATCCTTATTGGATGATCCTGATCTGTTGGAGCGTTCGCTCGGTCCGAACGGCCCAATTGCCTTGCCCCGCCCGATTGAAATCTAACGGTCCTGCCCCACTGCGCTTTATCTCAAGGTCGCGCAGGACCTCCCTTTTGGAGATCTTAACAGTTCAGACCCTCCCTTTGTTAGATCTGACCGTTAGAACCTCCCCATTGGAGATCTTAACCGTTCAGAGCTCCCCTTTGTTAGATCTGACCGTTAGGACCTCCCCTTTGGAGATCTTAACCGTTCAGACATCCCCTTTGTTAGATCTGACCGTTAGGACCTCCCCTTTCAAGATTTTAACCGTTCAGACCTCCCCTTTGTTAGATCTGACCGTTAGGACCTCCTCTTTGGAGATCTTAACCATTCAGAGCTCCCCTTTGTTAGATCTGACCGTTAGGACCTCCCCTTTGGAGATCTTAACCGTTTAGTCCTCCTCTTTGTTAGATCTGACCGTTATGACCTCCCCTTTAGAGATCTTAACCGTTCGGGCCTCCCCTTTGTTAGATCTGACCCTTAGGACCTCCCTCAAGAGATCTTGACCCTCGGACCTCTTGTGAACTGTGAGCAGGTCTTTTGGACCTCCTGTCCTTAGGACCTCCTCGTGTCTTTTGGACCTCCTGTCCTTAGGACCTCCTCGCGTCTTTTGGACTTCCTGTCCTTAGGACCTCCTCGTGTCTTTTGTACCTCCTATCCTCAGAACCTCCGTGTTGTCTTAAGGACCTCCTGCCCTCAAGACCTCCTTGTGGTTAGGACCTCCATTAGAGGATAGGACCCCTAGTCTTTGCAAAGTCCTCCCATGGTGAGACCAACCCTTTGGTGATCTGTTTTCTTGAGTTTGGTGGCCCCACTTGTCGGCCTTGCTCTGCGCATTTAATGGTCGTTGTATCACATTAAATGCAGTCACATCTGGGGTACTTCTTTTTATTCTTTTGGTGACCTACCCTGTCCTAACCTTGTCCTAGCTACCACTAATCATTGACACGTTTTGCTCCAACCCTTGCTGTCTCTCCAGCAGCTCTGGCTATAAATAGCATGGGCATGCCTCCCTTTGTCACATTTTTGCTCATTTCCAATCTCCTTGCCCTCGCTAGTTCTCTCCACGCTTAGGACCCCCCCAAGGAGCTCCCGAGGCTGTGCTGAGCCTTTGCTTTCTGGTTTCGGCTGAGTTGATTTCAGCTTTCTTTTTAAGTCTTCTTTTAAGGTCCTTGATTGGAGTTGGCTTGCTTATTTGGTTCTTTGGCGAACGTGTAGATCCCGCGTTTGAGGAGGAGTTTTTGGACCCAGCGGTGTCTACTGAAGGTTCACCACTGCTCAACGAAGGCAAGTCGCAGACTTTTGACCATATTGAGCCTAACTTCTCAAATGTACTTTGCTTTACTTAATCATGCATGGCTATTTTTATGAGAAATGGTTTGGGGCAGTAGTTATTCTCCTACTTGACAATATGCCTCCTTGGACAATTGTATTCGACATGTTGACATGATCCTCTTGGACGCCTTATGTTGGGTATTTTAGTTAGCATTGTTTGGTATTGCCAACATGGGATCGTATGTATATGCTTATTCTCGCTTGTAGAACCGGGGGTATTGGGAATCACATTCCTTCTCTAATAACTTGACTAATGGAACTATAGAATCTGTGGTTGGTGCCACTGTTAAACAACTATGGTGGGACGCCAAAGTTGTGTTGATTGTGGTGCAAGACCACGTTGTTAAAATCTTGGTGCCATGACCAGGGAGGTCTTTGGCTAGGTGAATCCAAAGTGCTTTCTTGCTCGGGCAAGTGATCGTGTAGTAAAGAGGGTGCTCTTAGCACACTGGGTTGTGGAAGCCTTGCCTGAGCAGCAATTAGGGACTTAACTTTGTGTTCTGTTGATCTGGGCCTCTAAGTGCAACCACAAGATCATTTCATTGGGATGGTCTGGGCCGAATAATTAGTGATGTCTTGACCTGGTTCTGTTGTGGTGGTGCGTGCTGATTTGCATGGCGCAAGAGGGGGCCAGGTTCCTTTTACAGGACGGCGAAACCTTAGCGGGCAGGTCAGGTCAGGACAAAGCTTTGTAAAGGCCTTGTTGCGCTGTCTAGACTGCTTGCCTTCGGGAGTGAGTAAGGGTTTCGACGGGAACCCACCCCGCTAGAGAGGTCGTGAATTGTGGGTAAAGTTGTACACCTCTGCAGAGTATCAATCTATTCGGATAGCCAAGTCCTTGGTCATGGACATGCCCGGTGAAAATGGTGCAAGGGGTAGACTTCTCAAAAAAATTGGTGTTCCATGGCTGGCATGGGATGTCTGCAGGTACTCTGGGTAGCTCTGAGTGCTTGTGACATCCTCAGTTGGTCGTGGAGGTCCTGTGAACCCTAGGGTGGTCCAATGAGCTCCTAAGTGGGTGCTCAGAAGAGATCTTGGAGTTCTAGGAAGGTCTTTGGGAACTCTGGAGCTGGTGCTCCAGAGAGGTCTTAGGAGAGGTCCTGGTCGTAGGTGCGACCAGACCTCCCCCAAGAGGTTTTTGGGAACTCTGGAGCTGGTGCTCCAGAGAGGTCTTAGGAGAGGCCCTGGTTGTAGGTGCGACCAGACCTCCCCCAAGTGGCTTGGGGAGTGAGTTGGTGCTCACTTCCCCTCTTTTCAAACAAAGGTACTTAAGTATTATTGTTTCAAAAATTAAGCTTTTCAATCTATACCTGTTATTTACTGTCAGACTTAGCTTTGCGCAACTAACCCTACAGCTCTCATTGTTAAGCCAATGCATGAATATTATTTGCATATTTGTTCTCTGCGATTTGCTGAGTACATTCAAAGTACTCATGGTTGTCGATACTGTGTAAAGCAAATGGTCGAAGATGATCAGTGAGGAGGCTCAGACCTCTTGAGGAGGAGTTCTTTGGCGACCGTACGCCTTGGACGTCCTCCACTCGACAACCTGTGGGCTTGCCGAATGGCTTCTAGTGTTTTTGTGTTTTCAGTTTTTGAGGTCCTCCCGTTGTCGGTTTTGTAAGCCCAAGTTGGCAGACCTCTGTAAGCAAGTTTAGACCATAAGGTCTTGTTTAATGCAAGGTTTAATTTGTCTGCTTCATCTTTTGTTTGACCATATGGTTGTGATCACACCTACGTCGTTTTGTGTGAGCTAGCTTGGACTCCTAAGACTAGCTCAGTGCACTCAGTCAAGACCTCCAGAAGGTCTTTGAAGATCTCCGGGAGGTCTGGAAAGACCTCCCCTCTCGAAACCTGCGGGCGGTACTACCGCTCCTTGGTGCGGTAGTACCAGGGCGCGTACACTCATACACACAAAAAAAAATTCTGGTACTTTGCCCTGTCCAGTGCATTTCCGAGAGAAGGTCCTCACAGTACCCAAAATCTAAATAATAGTAGTATGATCAGTACTACTATGAGAGTTCAAATTCTGCCACTACTCTTTGTGGTACTAAACTTCACACATTCCAAGTCACATGAAATCATGAAGCCCTAATTTTCGAATCGTAAAACCATAATTTTCGAGACCTAAACCCTTAATTTTTGAGACATTTTCAAAACATATGAAATTTAGAAAAATATTACACAATCAAGTCCACTGTGTAAGCAGCCTTTAAAAAAATCATAATATTTGGACCTCATTTTCTATATTAAAAAATTCCTACAAACAATATATTTAAATGAATTGTCAAGAAAAATTCATAATGGATAAAATTTTGAAAACATTACACAAGCAAGTACACTACGTCAGGAGGCTCCATAAAAAAATCATAATTTTTCGAGCTCATTTTCTATATTTAAAAAGTCATACAAAAATATATTTAAATCATTTTTTTAAAAAAGAAAAAATGCTACAGTGCGTTGCCACATGGTGGTCGTCTTGCGGTGGTTTTTAAAATATATATATATATAAAACTCACGCTCGGGCGCCATGCGGCGGCGGCGGCGTGGCGGCGGGCGGGCTCTGCCAAGACTGCCACCCCGTCTGACAGACGGCTATTTTTGCAAATACCGTTTGACGACTGCCATTTCTGCAAATACCAAACGAAAACTCGCCATTTCGACCAAAGATTCATGATTCGTCTATTGTCTTGTATAGATTTTCTGTCGTACAAACATATTCGGTCCATGCTAGGTAGGCGAGCGACCATTTCTCAAGGCGGGCTCCATCATCAGTAGTTTGTTAGATAACATCTAAAGGGGTGTTTGAGGCGGCCGGTTTGACTTTTAGTTCGAAAAAAAAAAGCAAATCCCAAACACCGGTTTTTCTTCCTACTTTTTTCCGAAGCCAAAAGCTGTCTAAAATGTGTGGAGGCCGGAAGCCGACCGTGAGGAGCTTCCCGCGACTTCCCCCGTTTCCCGTCCGAAAAATGCCCCTAAAGTTGCATGTTTATTACCCGCCCCATACCTAGTACAAAAACATGAGTTCATCCCATTCTTCTATTCCCCACCCCGACCGAACGCCTCTCCCATTCCCCACCCTGATCGAGCGCCGCTCGCGGCTCCCCCAACCCTACCACCGCTCGGCCGCCCTCCTCCTCCCCCTTCGCGCCGCCCGCCCGCCCCTCCTCCACCTCCTCCTATGTCACAGCCGTCTGGCAAGACGCGCCACCACCGAGCTCTTTCCTCCTCCTCCCTCCTCCCCGACTCCCTCCTCCACCCGCACCGCTGCCCTCCTCCCCGGCTGCCTCCTCCTCCCTCGGCCCTGGCCAGATCCGAATCTAGCGCCTCCACTCGCCTCCAGCTCCCTCCTCCTACGTCGGCTCCCTCCCTCGACCCTACCGTCGGCCTCAACCCCATTGTCGACCTCCTCCCTTGTGCCACCAGCCTCCTCCATCCTCCCCAGCTCCCTCCTCCCCCGAGCCACCCATCTCTCGTCGGCTGCTCAATTTTTTTTCTTTTTTTAGGTTGTAAAATTAATGGTTTGTAATAATTATTTATTTAGTTAATTATTTGGTGTATTAATTATTCACTGTAATAATTTTTTAATAATTAATTATTTATGTAATAATTATTTATATTAATAATTATTTATTGTATTGTTTATTCATTGTAATAATTTTTTAATAACTATTGACTGAAATAAATATTTATTGTAATAATTGTCGTTAAATACGCTAATTGCATTTTATTGCGTGGTTTGCGGTATGTTGTTATTAATCGTGGTATATTGCGTTGTTTGCGGTATATTGTCGTTAATCGTCGTCAATTACGGTCAATTGTTGTATATTGCGGTCAATTGTGTTAATAGTCGTTAATTGCAGCAGTTGTCGTTTATTGCGGTAATTCTCGTCAATTGCGTTAGTCGTCGTTAATAATCGTCAATTGTCGTTAAATGTTGTTAATTACATTAAACGGCGTCAAATAAGCTATTACTGTCCTCATGGGCATTTAAGATATTTCCCATCTCGGAAAGCTGCGGAAACTTACCTAAAAAGAGACGACCAAACAATAAATCTCTTGACAAATTGATTCGACCCTCAAATTGTTCAACCCTCTGACCTAATTTGGAAGTTGCTTTTCAAAAAAGCTACAGCCGTACCAAACAGACCTAAAGTCCGGATCAGCCTCTCAATGTGACCCCGGAAACACAATAAATACTTCAATACTGCCTTCTAATCGATCATGGTCTAATCATATTGTCCTTTATCCAACAACAGCGATGCTCAGGTCGCCTTCCTAATTAACGGAACTATGGCAGTAATATCAATTGCTCCTTATTGCCTAACCACTGATTTGATTAATATCATCTCAAATTATACAGGCTTTCATGCACAGGAGAACTCGTCTTGCCATCTTGAAACGTCAAGTGTGAAGTCATTATCGCAAGGGTAGGTACGGAGCTTAGCCGAGATGATCTCCATGTGAAGAGGTAAATCAGATGCCACACCGCCAGTCGGCCAACCTGACACAATCAAGTTCACTTCACTTTGGACGATCATCATATGAAAAGATATTGCGCCTAAAAGGACAAAATAGGCTAAAAGACATAAAGGTGTGTGCGATGCGTATCTCTTAGTAGGGCATCCGAAAAACAGGTGAAGCTTGATCTGAGCCACCTGTTCGGCTGTTCCGCATCCATTGCTCGATAATAGTTTGACCATCTGTAAATAAAAGGATACGTGCTCTATTGGAGTTAGATTTAGTCTAAGCATTTCAATCAGAGAAATGGATGAAGGGAGATCATGCTAAATCTACGAACTCCCTGCGAGCGCTGATAAGTAGACGACGAACTCTCCAGGATATATCGATGCTGCTGATCCAAAGTCCTGTGTAGTCATGATGGAAACTTGTTTCTTCAAACTTAATCATGAGAATCTTATTGGTTGTCGGCATGAACAGCCAGAACCTGAACCGTTCGTTCTATTCTTCCCAATACGTTGCATTTCCTCATAGGTAAAGCGGATCCACACATTCCTTCCCACTCATGGAGTGAAAACCACTTCGCCACCAACTCCCCGTTGAAATCGGTGCCTCATTATATAATTATATAAGGGCCGTGTTTTCGGTGTCTCTTCTTCTCATAGTGCAACTGTGCAACACTCCCGATTACATTAAAGCTACCATCTGAAGATAGTACGTTCTGCTTGGTTTGATCACAATGGATTCCTACACTCCCTGCTTGGCCTTGGCCGCGCTGCTCCTCGTGGCCTGCGCCTCCTCGGCTGCCGCCACCAGCTACACCGTCGGCGACGCGTCCGGTTGGACGATCGGCGTCGATTACACCACCTGGGCCGGCAGCAAATCCTTCAATGTCGGCGATAACCTCGGTAAGTGCGTACGTCGCGCATGCATGCATACATGCCTGATTTTTATTTTATTTTTTTGTTAACGAGATTGATTCACAAGTTTGTTGAATTGTACTAGTGTTCAACTACGCGAGCGGGGTGCACACGGTGGTCGAGGTGAGCGCGGCCGACTACCTGGCGTGTGCGGCGGCCAACCCGCTCGGCTCTGACAGCAGCGGCGCGACCACCGTCGCCCTCAAGACGGCTGGCAAGCACTACTTCATCTGTAGCATCCCCGGCCACTGCGGCGGCGGCATGAAGTTCGAGGTGGACGTCTCCGGCTCTGGCTCCAGTTCCGGCTCCTCACCGTCGTGGCCGACCCCGACCCCGACCACACCGTACACGACGCCGACGTCTCCGTCGTGCTCTGGGTCTGGCGCCACCCCGGTTACCCCGGGCACCACGCCAATCATGGCGTACTCTGGCGGCGCGGGGCTCGGACCGGTGGCGTTGGCTAGCTTTGGCCTGGTTTGTTTTGTGATCGTGCGGCTCGGACTGTTGTAGAGTGTAGACTAGTGGCTACTAGCTTTGCCAGGATGGAGGCAGTGCTCTTATATAGGTCACGTACGTCGCGTGTGATGTGTTTGTTCTTAGTTGTGGTTGTGGAGTGGGATTTTATTGATTTGGATGAAGGGAACTGGTGTTTCTGCCGTGAATTGTGATGCTGTCTGCTACCTAAGCTCATGTGAGAGGAACATGGAGTGTGAATCGAATTACGCGATTTTTTACTGGTACGACGAATTTGGAGAAACTTTGTACCTTCGTTAGCTACGCAAATACTGTACTAGTTTTCCCCGGCCGTCCTCCTGCCCTCGGCCATCCGTTCATGTGCCTTCGAACGAATCTGGGCCCTCCACGCTAATTCGGCCAGCTTGTTCCATGGACTACTTCATTGGGTAGCCACAATATCAGAGTGTGGGTAGTCATTCTAGAATTAGGCCGTATTAATCAAAGTTGGCCTATTGAACATTTTTCTAGGCCTGTGTTTTTACCAGGGAGCTCTCTCCCTGTTATCCCGCTTCTGATTGTGCCACGCTGCCCACGCACACATCTTGTGCAGTCTTGCAATGCACTCAACAGCTTACAGCTCCTAGCTCTGAACATCAGTCAGGTAGTCACCATTAGCGAAACTATAGCAACTTTTCACACAAACAAAAATTGATGACAATGATTTGATGGCGCGACAATTTGCAATTTTTCGCAGCCGAAGAAGATGCCTGTTTCTTTGGTCAATCTACTGAGCCGGTCGGCTATATTCGAACGAATGGAGTGGATGACGGCCTGATAGGTGATAAAGGAATATTTGATTATTTGCCACTCTAAAAATGTGCAGTTCAGGATTGACACTTTATGTGTTTATGATATGTGGGTCCCAGGACACACTCATAGATACATAAGTGATAAATCCTAAATTACACATCTTTTGGCAGTGGCAAATAATCAATTCTCTCGGTGATCAACTATCTAGTAACAGAAAGAAGCTCCAAAAAGAAGATGACACTTATCGTGTCCCATGTAATTTTTGGTGCTCCATCAGAAATAAACCCACTCCCCTGATTACGACAGATCACTCATGAACATGTAACAGAAAGAAGCAGCACGGAAACAGTAACTGAATGTAGGATGGAAAACGATAAATTGCCCTAGATTTCATCAGTGTACATATTATTGTTGTAAATATAGCGGTTTTAGCAAATATTAAGAATTAATTCTAGCAGCATTAATCATAATTAAAACATATTTTCAGTAACATTTAAATGATAAGATTAACATGTAAATCCTCCATATCATTTAAACAGGATAATATGCTCAAAACATAGAACATGTGGATAATTAAAATCAGCATAATGCTCAGATTTAATTATTTGTTTATTGCTCTCAGATGTCGAGTTGCTCAAGATATAATCTTGACCTTCACAACACTTATGTAAAAATGTAATCACAAATTGAATATGACAATTATAAATTAGGCCTCGAGCTCTAAATAAAAACTCGCTATTCTAATCAGACAGATTCAAGCAAATCAATCAACTTTAACTTTGCTAGACAACAGGAATAGATTCTATACAACAATATACTACCAACAAAAATGTAGATCAGTGACCGAAAAGGAATCACAGATAACAAACTGTATTGACTGAAACAGCTACAGGAACAACAAGTATATATTGACTGGAAGAGCTACAGGAACAACAAGTATAACAGGATGAAGCAATTTGCTCAAAACAATAGAATTCAACAAGTGATCCGACAGCTCAAGACATAATATGTACACAGTATCACATTCAATTTCATTTTTGACATCAATTCATCATCGAGCAATTAACTGTGCCCACAATCACTACTTTGCAATATCTCCCACTGCTAGTCACAGACAAAGGCAATCACATATTGATATATCCACTAGCACAGCACATAAGCAAAGTGATATGAAAAATGGAATGATATAATACTCACAAAGCCGATGGCACTCAAAGCCACCGAGAAGAAATTCGGACAAGGCACGCCTAAGGTGCTAACTCAGAAAACCAATCGGCCTGCTGTGCCGCGGTGTAAGGACGTGGTCGTCGGAGATACAATGTCGTTCTTCGTAATTCGGGACACACCGAAAGGACGAAGCCAAGGTACAGGGGATATGCCGCACAAGACCACCAAAAAGATGCTCCGGCCGAAAGCACCAACAGAGCACCAAATCTGAAGGAACCGAAGTCTTCCTCCTCCTCAAGATCAAGCCAGAGAGCACACCGGAATCAACCTCAACCAGCGCACAACCAAGGACCTCACAGAACACCGAAGAAAAGGGCGCAGGAGGAAGCTGACCGAATGCACAAGAAGGAGAGTTCCAGCCTCACCACCAACAGCACCCACCGAGACAAGCACGGTGGTGCCGAAGTTCTAAGGGACCAAATCCGAACACAAATTGGAATTGAAGAAGAAGTACCAAAATCGGGAGACTCACTGATTTTTCCGATCCATAAAAAAAAGAAGGAACTTGCCTCTTTGAAGAGGAGAAAGATGAGGGGGCGGCCGGGGGGGGCAACCTGGCTGCTGCAAACGGCCACCGCGCAAGGCGCGTGGGCCGCTCGTGCCTCCAAAGCTGCCGTCGCCCGGGTCTCACGCCCAACCCGCACGAGCATCACCGAAAGGAGGGAAACCCTCATCATGTGTGAGTGGATGAGGCTGGAGCGAAGCCTCCAGCCTTATCTCCTCCTTCACACCGACAGGTGAGCCCAACCACCTCAAAACTTCAAAGAAGGCAATCTTTTACATTGTTGCAATCATTTGGCAAACACAACGACGCATCCAAAAAGAAGATGACACTTATTGTAAACAATGAACAAATCACCAGCAATTTAAGCAAAGAACATGCCACCCTCTCAATTTTAGAAGGCATACACGACAACGGCGGTGATAGCAGCAGCGAGGGCTACGAGGCCTGCAGACCTGGCTGCAGGTGCCGTGGCGCTTACGGACGGCGTGCTCGGGCCAGGCACAGCGGCAGGGCCGGATATCAGGGACTCTGACGGTACCTTAGCGACGTTCTGATGCGGCGATGGGGCCTTGGCCTTGGCGGACGGAGCGGGGGCGGGAACCTTCTTCGCCGATGCAGGGGCAGGTGCCATCTTGGCCGGTGCGGGTGCAGGGGCCTTGGCGGCATCTTGGTAGGGGAAGGAGCCATGTTGGGGGCAGCCTTGGGTGGTGCGTGAGCACCGCGAAGAGGACGGAGTGAGAGATCGACATTGCCGTGACGGTATGCCAGTCTCTGCAGCGACGAGCGTGTGTTCTGGGCTTGTACCTGTAGGAGGTTACCACCGTCTTTGCGGATTTTTGAGGAGGGTGAGGTGCGGTATATAAAGGAAGGGAATTCTCTGGAGAGGCCCTCCTCCCCACCGTCGGATCACCCTCATCCCCTCACACTGTTTATGGATGGACGGAGATGAGAGAGGGGCCTCCCCGAGGCCCTCCCCATACAATTTATTTTCATATAAAGAGGTTGTCGATGATGGAAAACAATAGTTTTTTTAGTCTTTCAAAATTTAGACTTGAGTTTGAGTGTAATATCCCATTGAAAAATAGTTGGGTGCAATGTAAATTTTTTAAGAGAGAAGAATCTCCCACAACCTAGGCAAAGTGCAGATGCAGCTATGCTGTTTGGCCGGTAAAGTAAATGGTAAGAGCATTACGGATCAAGCAAAAGATCACTCCTATCTGGGTGTTTACTGCATGACGAGGGTCAAATAACCCTTAATTAATTAAATTATTTATTTGTAATATTATAGATAATAATATCCCTTATATAACCTTCAAAGGTAACACTCAATGTTAACAATAAGAGAGATCATACACACCCAGTGGTCGTAAATTATTCTACGACCACCCTATATGGTCGCAAGTTCTTCTACTACCAACTATTGATCGTAAGTCCTACTACGATCACCTTATAGTCGTAAGTTCTTCTACAACCACCTATTGATCGTAACTCCTACTACGATCACCTCATGGTCGTAAGTCTTACTACGATCTGATCAGCTACAACCACCCAATGATCGATAAAGCTTGCAGACATGTGGACCCAATCGACTAGGGACATTTGTACGCTGTGTTTAATAAACACAATAGTTAATATGTGACGTTATTTCCTAAGATAACTGCATGTATTAAACATTTGTCTCTGATATAACTGCAAGGCAATGTGGGAGGATATGTCTACGACAATAACCTCCCTAGCTTAAACGTGCGCATTGCATCAAACGACAAGGTGTCTCTTGCCGTGGACAGCTGCACCCTTTCATGCGCTATATAAGGGGTAAAGTAGGTGGACAGAAGAGAAGCAGAGGATCGAGTGATCAAGTGCTCAATATATTCAACAGCAACAACAAAAGACAGAAGTCATCAAGCCCTAATTTTAGTGACTTCCTTCTTGTTGCAAACACAATCAATAAAGCAACACAGGAGTAGGGTTATTATTCTCTCAGGAAAAGACATAAACCTGTATAAAAATTCATGTGTCCTTTTCTGTGTGGTTTCACTATAAGAGAGTCCCCAACATTCATTCATAAGATCGATACTAATCCATCGACAGTTGGCGATGTTCGTGGGGATACTCCTATTTCTCATTTTCTTTTCGACAAATTGTCTTTATTTTCAACTCTGAGGAGAATTGGTTCGATTTGGCAAACTATACAGGACTCGACATGGATGCCTGCTACGAGTACGAGCAGAGCATCATTTCGTCTGACGGCAATGCTGGTTCCAGAGATCTTTCACCAGACCTAAGGAGTTGTGCCGCATACAAGGTTGATGATGGAACCCTCTCCCCCACAACAGTACGCCCAGAGGAGGAACCAGAACTCTCAAAGGGCAAGGGTCCAACCGACCAGGATTAGGATCGCCCCACAACGAGTGTTGAACACAGCGAGGGTTCCTCCTCCAAACGTTCAAGCTCATCTAAGGTCGTCCGATTTGGCAATCGACACCTAATAATCGTCACCCTTCGATTACTCCCATGAGGTGTGTGGTTGAGCCCGCTTCACCTGTAGATTCGACCATACTCCCACAAGGTTCACCTTCAACCAGAGACGGTTATAACCCGAAATTTCCCTTCCTAGAGGGGATTGCTCCAAGTCACGAGATGTTGTCCTTCGACTACTCCTCGAGTCAGAAGGACTCGGCCGCGAGTGGGGACAGTAGCACCCAGGAGGTCTTTGTCCTCCGCTCAGATCCTAATATCTCTCTAAAGAGCAGGACTAGGGTTGCTTCCCATCGCACACCCACTGCGGGTTCTCGTGGTGATGGCGAGAACACCCCCGGTGACGACCAGGATCTCCACATTCATGAGTGTGGCCAAAATCCTTGAAGTGGTTGCTCTCCACTCAGACAAGCTCCGGTTGACTCAGATATCGATGATCCTGAAACCGCTAGGAGAAGAAGAATTGCTACCCAGAGATCCTTACATGGGCGCACCTAATACCAGTTGGAAGAAGCTCAAGAAACTTCAATGAATCAATGACCTGATCGAAAACCCAGCTCAAGAGCTTGGACAAGCGCCAGGCTACGACCTCTTCACTCAAGAGATTGCATAAAGACTTTGGGACAAAATGGTTAGGCTCGAGCGGAATCGACAACACCGTCCTGGAAGTCGTACTGGGACAACTCCATCGAATGCCAGTTGTTCGAACGATTCTCCTCATGGAGGACGATAGGACCACAGATCTGGTCGATCTACCGA
Source organism: Phyllostachys edulis (assembly GCA_036346405.1). Taxonomy (NCBI): domain Eukaryota; kingdom Viridiplantae; phylum Streptophyta; class Magnoliopsida; order Poales; family Poaceae; genus Phyllostachys; species Phyllostachys edulis. The sequence continues at coordinate 103,675,941 of CM070562.1, read as the reverse complement.
AAATGACACTAGTCGGAGAAAAGTTCCACGAACAACTGGTGATCAACAAACTCCTAGGGGGGTGGTTTTTTCACCACTTCTTCTAACAAATCTGCACCAGCAGATGGAGCACGAGGAGTATTACCCTCGTAGAACTGATATCTATGATAGGTCAGGTCCATTTACCACTAGGTATTGTCGAGTACGACCGCTTGGCGATGTCAACCCTTGTTTCCCTCAAAGAGGCGTTATGATGTCATTACCGGATGTCGGGCATTTTTTCCTGATCTTCTAACAGTTCACTGGCCATCCCGGTTCCGACCAGTGAAAATAAAGAAGTTTGATGGGTCACAAAATCCCATCGAGTTTCTTCAAATCCATATCATTGTGGTTTGAGCGGCAGGAGGATGAGAGCATGTCATAGCCAACTACCTTCCTATTGTACTCGAAGGATCTGCTCGATCAGTGCTATTAAATCAGCCACAAAAGTCTATCTATTCATGACAGCACGTCTGCGACCAATTGCTAGCCAACTTCCAGGGCACTTACAACCACCTTGGAAAGGAGGACAACCTGCATAGAATACGACAGGATGCTCATGAGACCCTACGCTAATTTATCAAGCGTTTCAGTCAGGTTCGCAATTCAATTCCTGAAGTTTTTGACTCTTCTATCATCAGGGCATTCAAGTAAGGAGTCCGTAATCAAAGAATCACAGAGGATATCGGTCTAAATCCTCCAACTACAGCCGCCGAGCTCTTTAAAATGTCCGACCGTTATGCAATTGCAGCAGAAGCGGTCGAGTGGAATCATACAATTGATCGTGACGATAAGGACACAAGAGGAGTGGGCAAAGATAACTAGAAGAAAGATTAAAAAAAAGGCTGGAAAATCTAAGAGCAAGACTAAAGGCCAAAAACAAGAAGTCAAAAGCTCTAAAGAGGACTTAGCCATAAGCGACAAGGAGCCTCGGAGCTCCAAAACATACTCTGACCAGAGCAAAGGTAAACGCCCCAAATGGAAGAACGACAAACCCAGGTGGTGTCATTTTCACAAAAAAGAAGGACATAACCTTCGCAAATGCCGAGTTTTTCAGTGAAAACTCAAGGATTACTACTCTGTCAAGGGACCGCCTCCTACACTTGAAGAGGTGGGACAAATGAGTGGTCGAAAACAGTCAAATGATGATGAGAAGATGTCATTTCAAGATCTAGAACACACCATCTATCACATCTATGGGGGATCTCCAGCATATGAGTCAAAATGACAGCTCAAAGCTGTCAAACGTGAGGTAAATTCCATTGACCCTCCTCTTGTCAATAAAGTACCAAAGTGGTCGAAAATCACCATCTCTTTTGAGAAAGGTGACTGTCCAATCCCTTCTACTCGATCTGGTCATTTTTCGATCGTGGTCAAGCCCACTATCAACAACTGTCGAGTCAATCGTGTGTTAGTTGATGACAGAAGTTCATTAAATATACTCTTTACGAGTTTTCAAGACAAAGATCAAACCAATACAGTACTCATTTCATGGGATCGTACCGGGGTCTTCGGCCAAGCCTATTGGTAAAGTTTCCCTTCCTATTACATTTGGGTCACGAAACAATTTCAGGACAGAGAAAAATCTCTTTTGATGTGGTCGATTTCGACACGGTTTATAATGGTATTCTTGGTCGACCAACTCTGGCACAATTTCTATTGACTGCTCATTATGGTTATTAATGTCTTAAGATGCCAGGTCCTAAAAGAGTCATCACAGTCCGTTGTGATAAAAAGATGGCGCTTACATGCGGTCGCAAATCCCTCGAGATGGTTGGCCAAATACCAACTCGAGAAGCAAGCAAAGTGCAACCTTCGATCAAGCAGTCGAAGTCTAAAATTGCCCTAAAACCTAACGACCAAGTCAAAGAAGTTCCACTTAATACAGAGGAGCCTTCGAAGACCGTTCGCATCGGAGTCGCTCTCGACCCTACATAGGAAGACACCCTCGTCACCTTCTTTCGAGCAAACGCAGATGTCTTTGCGTGGCAAGCATCTGACATGCCCGGAGTCCCTAGGGAGGTGATTGAGCACATGCTAGCTTTACAGCCTGACAAGAAGCCTATAAAATAAAAATTACACAGATTTGGACCTGATCGACGAGATGTTGTTATATCAGAATTGGACAAACTACTTAAGGCGGGTTTCATAAAAGAGGTCAACCACCCAGAATGGTTGGCTAACCCTGTAATAGTTAGGAAGTCTAATGGTAAATGGCGTATATGTGTAGACTTTATTGATCTAAATAAAACTCGTCCAAATGATGATTTTCCCCTTGCTCGTATCAATCAATTAGTTGATTCCACTACTGGTTGTGAAATATTAAGTTTCTTAGATGCATATTCTAGTTATCATTAGATAAGTATGTGTTAGATCATGAAGAAAAAATCACATTTATCACACCATTTGGAATATTTTGCTATATCAAAATGCCATTTGGTTTAAAAAATACTGGTGCTTCCTTCCAATGCTTGATGCAAAAGATTCTCCTTCATCAACTTGACCGAAACTTAGAAGCCTATGTTGATGAACTGGTCGTAAAAAGCATACATCGTCTTAATCATATTTCCGACCTGTAGGAAACATTCGACAACCTCAGAAAACACCAGTTGAGACTCAATCCTGAGAAGTGTGTGTTCGGTGTCTCTTCAGGACAGTTGCTTGGGTTCCTTGTCTCTGCGCGAGGAATCAAAGTAAACCCCGAAAATATAAGGGCCATTGAACAAATGCGCTCTCCGAATATAAAGAAAAAAGTCCAAAAACTCACAGGATGCGTGGCGGCTTTAAGTCGTTTCATCCCATGACTGGGAGAATGTTGGGACCCGGATTTACACATCTGAAACCCTCTGTGTATTATGAACTAGTCCCAGATCAGTAGCTAGTTCACACATGAAACATCGATGAAATACCATCCATTTATCGATTTAACTAAAAAGTTATCAAAATAAGTAGTAATAATAACTAGACCTTGTGGTCAATGTTTACTTTACTTGCCACGCAGGGATAAAGAAATAAATAAACTCTTGCAGCGGAATGGAAAACTTGAAAAGGTCAATCAACATGCCCACATGCAATCGAGTGGAGAACGCGTCCTAATTCACAAAGTCTTCACAGTACTCATTCTCGAAGAACTCTTAATTAGCTTGATACTCTTCAACTGGGCAGCAAAGTTTTAAGTCGTGAGCACATAAAGTACTCAACAAGTCGTAGGGAAACAATATGCAATTATTTTCATGCCAGGCTTCAACAAATGATTAGTTGTATGGTTCTTTTGCAGAAAGCAGTATTGATGATAAATATGGTAAATAGATTGAAATGTGCAATTTAAAAGACAAAAAAATAAATAAAGTAAACCGTTTCTTTGAAATCAACTAGTGAATTTCCCATTCACTTCCCAACCAAACCACTAAGTGAATTCCCCATTCACCAAACGACACAAACCACCATGTGAATTCCCCATTCACCGAACAAACATTATATTCATCAAGTGACCTTCCTATTCACACTCTAACATATTTTATAAAGAAACTCTACCTCTCGTGTGAAATCTCTGGACATGTCCATGACCGCAGACACGGCTATTTAAACAGTTTTGACTCTGCAGAGGTTGTACAACTTAAAGTGTCTGACTACACTTCCTTAAGTGTGTGACTAAGTGATCGTCACAAAGACTTTACAAAGCTCCTTCTTAACCCAATTTTGCCCACTAAGGTTGCAACACTGAATGTATCACCGACCAGATAGGGCCCTCCTCTTGCGCCATTGTGAGTATACGTCTATCCCGCAACTCACGCTTCCAAGACAGAACTGAAGTTAAGACATTACTAATTAGTTAGCAAGGTCCATTCCATACTGGACTTATGGTTGTACGATAATGGCTCAGTTCAATGACGCATAAGATTAAGTCTTTGACAAGTTACTCAGGCGAGTCTACCACAAACTCACAATATGCTAACCGCACCCCCCTTACTTCACGATCGCTCGCCCGAGCGAAAATTATTTTTGTTCAACCAAGACCAATGACATACCCTGTCATGGTACACAAATTTTAACAACAGTGGCTACCCGCCATAATTTCATATCTCATTAAGTCAAATTCAACATTATTATACATGTGATCATGAGTCCATCGCAACTAAGCATGTCTAAGCATATGTATGATACCCATGTTAGTGATACAAATATGTCCAACTAAAATAATGGCCATCCTATGGTGACAAGTGATTCATGGTATTCAATTGATCAATGGTGGCATAATGACAAATAGGTGATTAACTAATCCCAAAAACAGTTGATATAAAGATAGCATACAATTGATATAAAACAATATGCTTTTAAATCATAGGTTCAATATGATCAAAGTACTATGACTTGCCTTGGCTTTGGCTTTGCTCAGTTACCACACTTAGATCTTCAAAGTTTGCTTCTGCTCCTGCTCTGTGAAACAGATCGTCTAAATAGAGAGAAAACAATAGGCGAGACACAAATAAATTCAAATAAAATCTAAAAATAGTAAAACCAACTCTAAAAGAAATAGCTATATTTTAGAAGAATTTAGGAATTTGAAGGGACTGAATCAGAGTTTGAACAGGGGAGAACGGACTCTCGGAAGATTTGCTGGAAAAACAAGAAAGAAAAGAATATTCAGAGAATATTCCTTCAGATGAAAATAAAAATAAAAAGGATTTGGAACTTACAAGTGGTGTCCACCTGCAAGTGAGAGAGATGAAATCATAGAATGACATGTAGGACCAATAGGTAAGAGAGAGGAAGAGAGAAAGAGACAGGATGACAAGATGGACCCACATGTAAGTGTCTGGGTTTATGGTGTGATAAGTCTACGGGCTTTTTGGCTCGGGTTTGCCACGGTTGTTGCTAACAAGGAGCCCGCATAGGTAAGGAGATGTTGTTGCTGCTGAGGTGGTGACTTCGTGGAGGAGAAAGAAACCGAGGGAGAAACAGAGAGGAAGATGGTGATGGCTTGCGCACGGCGGTGACGACGAGAGGCGGTGAGGAAACTCCTGCGAAGGACAAAAACGACATCCCGGTATTGAGGTGGTTCTTTGGGTGGTGGCGGCTCGGCAAAAACAGTGATGAGGTGGCTATGGCGGTGACATTGGCGGTGAGGTGGCTCATAGTTAGCGGTGGAATCAGTGAAGCACTGGCGTCCAAAGGGATTGGAGGGGAGAACCGGGACGGCGACGGCACAAGGAAGGCATAGAGCACCTTGGAGTGACCGGAGGAGGACTAGAACAGTGGCGCGATGGTGACCGGCGACGAAGAAGAAGGGCGACGGGGACAGAGCATCTCGGCAGTGGAGAGAGAGGGAAAAAGGAGGGGAACGGAGGAGAGAACCTCGGAACACAGCGTGACACACTTGGGAAGGCGAGGGCACTCACCGACGAGTAGATCGGGGTGGTGGGCTGCGGCCGATTTTCGGGGAGACAGGGTCGGCGGCGACTTGATGATGCCCGGGCAAAGATGGTGAGAGCACCGAGTAGAACGTGGCAGCGCGAGTCCAATGACAAAGGCAGCTCGGGCGGAGGAGCTTCGAGGGCGACGAATTTTGGCGAGGAAGGCCTTCGGTGGCGCTCAGTTTCTTCGGTGAAAACCAATGCAATGAGGATGGAATCGACGATGTTTTCTTGGGGATTCGGGAGAGAAACTTGGGGCAAGAAAAAGGACACGGGTGGTTCTCTTATATAGGCACCGAAAAGGGAGAGTTGGAGAGAACCACGATGGCGACAGTGTTCTTGACTCAGACACGGCATGGAGTCCAGGCGCAAGAAGGAAGAAGACAACACTGATAGGAGGGCCCGCTCGGCAGTGAAAGAAAGAAAAGGGTGAAAGAAGCGGGCCAGCGGTGGGCTTGGCTTGCAGGGAAAAGAAGGATGGCTTGGCTTGGCTGTGCCGGGAAAAAGGAAAGGCCAGAGGAAAAAGTGAAAAGGAATGGGCCGAAAGGAAAAAGGAAATCAGCCCAAGGAAAAAATCTGGAATAACAATTATTTCCAAATTTCAGAAAAGAGATTAAAGAGAATCGAGCTCAAAGAAATAGCAAATAAATTCCAAAAATTCCTATAAAATTTCAGAAAATACTTTGGAACTCAAGGAACCCAAATAAAATAACTTTTAATTTAATTGAAGTTTAGATTAATCATATTAAATTATTTTTATTTCTAAAATTCAAATTAATCTGGAACTTAACCAAGAAAACTCAAATAGTTAATTTTATTTTAAAAGCTTAAAAAGCAATCCAAAATTTGGGATGTTTTAGAGAAAAAGGACTTTCTTTTTTAAAACTTCTATGGAAACACGGGAGTTTCGAGTGATCAGAGGAGGCAAATAAAGCCTTCAAGGATACCAAGAGATATCTTATGAGTACCACTGTTCTGGTTTCTCCTAAACCAAAAGAAACACTTTTAATGTATCTAGCTGCTACGCCACAAGCAGTAAGCGTAGTACTGATTGTCGAACGTGATAACATTCAATGAACAATTTACTACGTTAGTGAAGTTTTACATAGGCCTAAAAAGCGTTACCCTACGGTCCAAAAACTTCTATATGCCCTTCTCATGTCTTCGAGGAAACTAAGGCATTATTTCCAGTCACACAAGTTAATCATGTCGTCTGAGTTCCCTTAGGAGAGGTCCTCTAGAACAGGGAAGCAGTGAGGCACATGGCAAAGTGGTCGGTTGAACTTGGGGAGTTCGACCTCTATTTTATGTCCCAAACGACCATTAAATCCCAGACCATGGCAGACTTTGTCCAAATGGACAAATCTTGAACCTTTTCAGGACCCCAATACGAATCTCACGACCAATGGACAATATACTTCGATGGGCTACTTACGCTAAGTAGCTCGGAGCTTGGGGTGGTCTTGGTATCTTCGACAAGAGAAACCTAAAAATATGCTATTCAATTAAACTTTCCTTCTACTAACAATGTGGCAGAATATAAAGGTTTATTGGCTGACATACGAGCAGCAAAAGCGATCGGGATCCGACAACTACTCGTGAGAGACGACTCTCAACTGGTCGTGAATTAGATCGAAAAATAGTACCAATGCTCTAATCCGACCATGTCTTAGTACTTATCGGAAGTCAGAAAGCTTGAAAAGTATTTTTTTTTTTGGTTTTGAGGTACAATATACCCCTCGAAAGGATAATTTTCTCACTGGCCAGTTAGCTCGAATAGCTTCTTCCCAATCACAAGTACCACAAGAGTCTTCTTGGAATAGCTCCAGAAGCCGTCCCTAGTGAAAACACCAGAGATATCTCCTATTGAAACAACCTCCCTAGAATACGAGGATACTCTGATGAACCCCACCTACGAGTATCTTCAGAAGGGTTTGTACCCAATGACAATCCTGAGGCTAATCGTTTATCCCGTAAAGCCAAAATGTATACTTTGGTCGAAGGAGTCCTCTACAAACGAGGTACTCAAGGGGTTCTCATGTGATGCATATTGTAGAAAGAAGGATCGTATCTCCTTCAAGAAATATACGGAGGCGTCTGTGGGACTCATGCTTCCTACAGAACGCTGGTCGGAAAAGCCTTTCGATAAAGTTTCTACTAGCCAACAACCCTTCATGATGCTAAAGAGCTCGTTAAGACGTGTGTACAATGTTAGTTTCATAGCAGGCAAATATACCAAGCAGCTCAAGCATTACAAACCATACCTCTTTCTTGGCCTTTTGCGACCTAGGGTCTCAATATCCTAGGACCATTCCCAAAAGCACCAGAGGGTTTCGAGTTCTTTTTGTGGCTATTGATACGTTCACAAAATGGATTGAAACCGAACCTGTGATTGGGATAACAACGGAAGTAGCCAAGAAATTTATAATGAAAAATATGATCACTCAATTTGGTGTGCAAGTCGAATCATAACAGGTAATGGTACATAATTTTTTAGCGCAAAATTCCAAGAATTTTGCAAAGAATTAGGTACTAAGCTATGTTATGCCTCTGTCACCCATCTACAAAACAATGAGGCAGTCGAAAGGACAAATGGTCAAATTATGCAGGGAATCAAAACTCAAGTTTTTGACCAGCTTATAAAGCGCTCGGGGGTTTGGGTAAAAGAATTACCCTCTGTAATATGGACAATTTGCACGACCGCTAGTTGAGTTATAGGCGAAACATATTTTTTCTTAGTTTTTGGTGTTGAAGCTATGCTTCCACCTAAACTAAATATTCGGTCGACAAGGGTCCAAACCTATAACGACTCTGGCCAAGAACAACTTCAAGCTGATGACATCAACCTACTCGAAGAAAATAGGAACCAAGCCTTAATCCGTTCGGCAGTCTACCAACAAGCCCTACACAAATACTATGATCGTAAGGTCCAACCTCGCAACCTTGCTATAGATGACTTGGAATTGAAAAAGATTCAATCTCAGCCTAATAGGAACAAACTTTCTCATAAATAAAAAGATCATTTCACAGTGGTCGAAGTGATGCGACTAGGTCCGATGCGACTAGCAATGGAAGATGGTAGAGTTCTTTCTAATTCATGGAATATCGACCAGTTGCGGAAATTCTATGTGTGACCTCCTGCATTCTCAATAAAGTTTATGTTTTCATCAATCTTTATTGTCTTAAAATATCCATTGAGCAACGCTTCGATAACTTTTCGATCACCTCTTACAACACTTGGTTTTTCTTACACTGGTCGAAGGAAGGTAACATCACTTAGTCGAAGTCTTTCCTCTCTTCACGTGGTCCTGTCCACTAGAAGAAACTTCCTAGCATCGATCTGTTCCTAACTTTAGTTGTCAATACAAGGAAAATGAGTTTAACAAAATGTGGTCAAAATATTTTAAGCTAGCTCTTTTTAATCATTTACTTGATTTCTTTACTTCATTTTACGTAGAGATTTCTAAGTGAGTTGGGCTTTTATAGTTTGTTCGACTACTTTTGATACACTCGATTTGATTAACCTGGTCGGAGGAAGAAACATCACCTAGTCGAAGTATTTCCTCTCTGCACGTGGTCTTACCCACTAGAAGAAACTTTCTAGCGTTGATCTGTTCCTAACTCTTGCTACTAGTACAAGAAAATTGAGATTAATAACAAAGGTCAAACAGATTTTTAAAATAAGCATTTTTTCACTATTTACTTAGTTCATCTAATTATACTAAGCAAATAGTCGGGGGCTAGGATAAAGTTACAATTATGACTTCAATTCTTAGTCTTAAAATTTCAATTCTAATTTATTATATTGTCTTATGAGTTACTAACTACTCGAAAAGGCATATTGCAGGAAATGAAGTTTTATATACATAAACAAGAAATTGTTATTACAAAGGAAATCCTATTACAAACTACTCTGATGAAGGAGATACGATCTGCATCTCCTCTACGACCTTCTTGCCTTTTGGTGCACTTCTTCATTAGGTTGTCTTGCCTCCTTGAAGCGATCAAAAGTCGACCGATCGATTGAATACTAAGATTCCAGTCTTGAGCTTTAAGTTTTGCAAGAGCAAAACTTACTACGCCTTCGACCGCTTGTCTTATCGAATCAGCTTGATTGGTCTTCAAGGTACTTATCAACTCCTGTAGTGTCCCGACCTGTTGCCCATTGCCGCTCGCATGTCCGATCACAGTGTCTTCAAGAGGAGTGACCTTCTTAGCACCAAGACCACCGAACACATTGTTTAGGAGAGAAATGTTGTCTTGAAAGTTGATCTTTGTAGCATTCATTTCCTCCTGATTGCAGGTCGAAGCTTCCTGAAGTTGTTTTATTTCGACTGCTTGCTCTGAAAATAGAGCACGGCCAGTTAGAAAACACTTCTCAAAGATTAGTAAATAAAACTGGTCATAGGTAAATAATTCTTATCTGCCAAGCGAGAGTCAAGCTTCTTGATTTCATCATTATGAGAGGCAGTATCCTTTGTGCATTGCTCTTCCCATTCTTTTATGCTCTCATCTTTTTCTTTGGAGATACGAATAAGCTCGTGGATCACCAAGATTTTCGAATCGACCTCAGTGCGAAGGTTACCCATATCGACCTCTTTTTCTAAACGAGAAAAAGAGTCAGAGAAAGAAAATAAAGTCGTTGAAATAAACAATGTCAAGTGAAATATTTACTGTTTATTTCATTTTCCAACTCGCAAGCTACATAATTTGTCTCATGAAGATTCTACAGCGGGTCTTCTTTTTCGTACTTTAGCCTTTGCACCTCGGCTTTTACATAGTCAAGTGCATCAGCTAAGGTCATTTCATCACTTTTAAACCTATAAGAAAAAAGTGATATGAACACTAAACAAGTGGTCGAAAACTACTCGTTAACAGTGTATTACCATCTCTCTGCTTCTTTGCAGAGTTTAGCCTTATGCTTCCTCAGCAATATTAGCTACCTGTGGTATTCACCAGCAGTAGCAACTTCTTCGAGAGCTTCTGAACAAAGAAATACACGGTGAGGAAAAGCATAAACAAAAACCAAATATATAAATGTTTGGTATCGAGCACTTACATCAGTGGTTGATCGAGCAAAGTGAGCATATACCATCTCGAAATCCTCTAGTTTACGGAATCCGTCGACTTTGTCCCACCATATCCTTTGAAGACGCTCGTCGTCAAAGATATGTCCCCTGATAGATATGTCCCCTGATAGGTATATCCTTAGGGTGTGGGACTCGGTCACAAGACCTAAACGAAGAGGACCCAAGAGTCGATGGTCCAAAGAACTCGGGGAAGAGGTCGAAAGACTCTTCTTCTTATTCTTCGTTGTTGATAGAAGAAATGACTCGACGTTGGGGACCTAGAGGAACATCCTCCACAACCTCTTTTCCAGCACGGTGGCTGGAGCTCTCCACGACCACTGGATCAGCCGCTCTTGGCAATTGCAATGATAGATCTCCTATCTGGTCGTTGATGTCCTCGATAGTTGATTCAGTCATCTTCATTGCTTCATCTTCGAGTGCCTTCATTTCTGCCTCCGCGACCACGAGTGGTTCAACCACCTCAGTGTGCGTGGCTGACTCATTGGCAAGTGTCCCTTCTCCTACTGCCCCAAGGATGGTGGTCGAAATTTCGACCACCTCCGCTTCTATCTCTACGACCGGAGGAGAAACTAGCATTTCCACGATCGTAGCCATGACAATGGCATCTTTTTCCACAGGGGCATCCCTAGGGGCTGGAGAGGCGGGACTCAAACGACAGTTGTTATTGTATCAAAAGGTAAAATAAAAGAGTAAGTACAATTATTTATTCTTTAAATTTTACATACCTAGTCTTCCTAGATACGATCTTGAAGCCCAAAGAAACCTTTCCGAGAGAATAATTGGCCTTCTTCTCCTTCTTATTTTTTTCCTCCTCTTCAGTCACTCTCGTTGGCTCTGCGGTCTCAACCTCTAGAAGGATCCCCGCATCGCTGGTTTGAGTGATCACGTCTTGTACGACCTCAGCTGGTCGTACAACTAGGGGGTGGTCAGAGCTTCTTGTGCAACCTCTTCTTCTAGGTGATCAGAACTAACTTCGACCACGTGGAGGTTGTCGTTTCGTTTGACCACAGGCTCTGCTGAATCGGTAGTAGCCTTCATAAAAGAAACGTAATTATTCTAGTTTTCCTTTTCGATCCGCTTGACAAAAGCAGGTGAAGGAGAAACTGAGAATGTCTTATCATAATAATAGAAGGGTACTTTGGCCTTAGGCACCTTATGATTAAGGTCTACGACCACCTCCTGCATGTTCTTGGTAGTCAGATTTGCCAAAAAACGACCTATGGCATTGGTCGGTCGGGAAGTTGCGCTCGAACTCCTGACATCCTTATTTTTTTTCTTGTCGACCGCCTTCACAAGACAGCGCCTATTGCTCAGAGGAACTCTGTCCTCCTCAATAGACCCCTACTCTATCTCAGAGACATCATGAGGGTCTGGTGCGCCGACTTGCTACAAAAGGTCGCAAAACAAAAAATCAACAAATAGTTGAAACTACGAATACTACTCCTTAATGATAAAATAAATATAAATATTGGTTACCTTTAGACATCTTGACCTCTTCCCTTTGGACACAACCGCTAAAATCTGAGGAGCCCCCTCTGTGGTCATAGGGGCCTTCTCGCAGATGAGCTTGACTCAAGCGTCAATCTCTCTCTCTGACAGGTCTATGAGTAGAAGAATATGATCAATAGATGTGCTCGAATCATAAAAGAGTATATCGATCATAACTTTACCTTCCTTGTAGTCCCTGGTCGGATCATTAACCCCCAAGTACTCCCACATGGGGATATGCTCGATTCTTCAGGGGGCTAATGCGGCATGTAATGAGATCCTTTACCACATGTCATTCGGTTAGCCCTCCTTCTCTCAACTGATTGATAGCTCGGATGAAGGGGGCTAAGCGGCTGAGACTCTTTGGACTCGAGTCCCAATTCTTCTTCTTCTTCTCTACAGGTTTGCCCTTGAAGTACAGCCTGTTGTCCTTGGTCACGGTCTAGTAAAACCACTTCTTCCTCCATCTTGGCCACGATGACCTGGTGAACATGAGGATGTACTCCCTCGACATCCCATCATGGAGTTGAAAACCACAACTGCTGGCAATCAACTGATGCTTACCCATTCCATAATAGTACCTAAAGATGTCCAAATCTGGAGCAATTCCCAGATATACCTCGCATAGGTACATGAATACGCTCAGCATCGTGATGGAGTTAGGAACCAAGTTCACCAACTCCACATCGAAGTGCTCGAGCACGGTCATTAGGAATGGATGACTAGGCAGTCGAAGGCCACACTCACAGTATGCCTGAAAGACGGGGATCCTTCCCTTCTCCTCCGATGGCCAATATTGACCATCAGCTTTAGTCTACCTCACCAGAGCTCGCCTCAGAATTTTATCTGCGGCAACCAGAGTCGTAATCTTTGCGACATCCATCTCTGACCTCTCACACTTCGACGCGACTCCGGTCATCTCTTCAAAGATTTGAGTTGGATTCGAGCAAATTTGTCTTGGATTTGAAGATTTGAGGAAAGATTGCAAACCTGATTGGTGGCAGAGAGAACAAAAACTCAAGAGCAGTTGAAGCGAATGGGGAAAGTAAAAACCCTAAGTTACTCCCCGGTGAATATTTATAGTTGTTGGTCTGAGTAAAAGATCCTGGGATGCCAATAGTCAGGCGGCGCGGCAGGGGGTGCCTGTGGTGCATAGGCACCCCCAAAAAAGTGTAATTTTTTTAACTATGTATACGTATGAGCAATTGGCACTTGGGCTAGCCAAATTTCAGCAATTCAGCCCAAGAAGTTTTGGAAGTACTAGAATTGGGTGAGATAGAAAGTGGACGTGGATTAAATCAAGAGATGGGGTTAGCTAGGCCCGATGACACTCGTTGGGGTTCTCATTATAGAACTATTTTGCATATTATTGATATGTATTCAACAATCCGTAAAATACTCATACAGCTTGGAAAAGACACCTCACAGAAGAATGATTGGCCAAAAATACATGCTATGATGGGAGCCTTTGAGTCATTTGACTTTGTTTCCAATGCACACTTGATGCTTGTCATACTTGGATACACAGATGAGTTGTCTCAGTCTTTACAAAAGAGAGACCAAGATATTATTAATGCTATGGCACTTGTTAATTTGGCTAATGATAGAATGCAACAAATGAGGTGTGATGGGTGGGAAGAATTCCTTCAAGAAAAGGTAACATCATTCAGCACTAAATATGACATCAAGGTTCCTAAGTCGAATGGTAGATATGTGCCTTATGGAAGATCATCACATGTTTACCCAAAATAAACAAATGATGATCATTTTAGAAGGGAAGTGTATCTTGGCATCATTGATAATGTTCTCTAAGAGCTTGACAATCGGTTTGACAGGGTTAATATGGAGTTGCTTGTTTGCATGTCCACTTTAAATTCTCTGAATTCATTTGCTTTTTATGATAGGGACAAAGTGCTTAGTCTTGTCAACTTTTATCCCAATGATTTTTCAAGCACGGATTTAATGAGTCTTTCTTTCCAACTTGATAACTTCATTGATGATATGCGAAGTGATGATAGATTTAAGGGCCTATAGAATCTTGGTGAGCTTTCTACTAAGCTTATTGAAACAAGAAAGCATGACATTTACAAGTTGGTGTGCTTGCTTCTCAAATTGGTATTGCTCCTACTGGTGGCAACGACAAGCGTTGAAAGAGTATTTTCGGCGATAAATCTTGTGAAGAACAAGCTGAGAAATAGTATGAGCGATCAAGTATTGAATGATTGTTTAGTCACCTTTACAAAGCGAGATATCTTCTCGAAGGTTAGTGATGATGATATAATCAAGTGCTTTCAAGGAATGAGATCGCGTCGTGTGGTATTGTGATTTCCATTAGCTACTTAGGACTCTTTTATTCATGTAAGATTTTATTTGAACTATTTGTATTGCATTATTAACTAATTTCGAACTCTTATTGGATTTGTGAAATTACATATGTGTCGTAAAAGATTTTTTTCATCCTTGAAGTGTGCACCCCCATTGCTAAATTCATGGCTCCGCCACTGCCAACAGTTACAAATCTCTTCGGGAACCACTCCCAACGGACAGAGTTTGCAAGAGACGGTTGGCATTCCTTTATTCAGGAAAAGGAGTTTTATTTTTACAACTCAAGTAAACTTAACTTTTTAATCAAGTCAATTTCTGGTCAAACAAAGCATTAGTCGGAAAAGACCTTACTTTCGACTACTACTCGACGACCTCTTTTCCAAGTAGGTCGTTTTCATTTGAAGTTGGGGGGCTAGATGACAAGGATCAAATAATCCTCAATTAATTAAATTATTTATATGTAATATTATAAATAATAATGCCTCTTATACAACCTTCAAAGTTACCCCTCAATATTAACAATGAAGGGGATTATACACACCTATTGGTCGTAAGCTATTCTACGACCACCCTATATGGTCATAAGTACTTCTACGACCACCTATTGATCGTAAGTCCTACCACGATTACCTTATGGTCGTAAGTTCTTCTACGACCACATATTGATCGTAAGTCCTACTACGATCACCTCACGGTCGTAAGTCTTACAACAACCAGGTCAAATACGAGCACCCTATGATTGATAAAGTCTACAGACATGTGGGCCCAATCAACTATGGATATTTGCACGCTGTGTTTAATACACACATTAGTTAATATGTGCCGTTATTCCCTAAGATAATTGCATGTATTAAATCTCCGTCTTTGACATAACTGCAAGGCGATGTGGGGGATATGTCTATGACAATAACTACCCTTAAACGTGCACATTGCATCAAACAACAAGGTGTCTCTTGACGTGGACAACTGTCACCCTTTCATATACTATATAAGAGGTAAAGTCGGTGGACAGAAGAGAAGCAGAAAATCGAGTGATCAAGAGATCAAGAGATTCAATAAGGACAACAAAAGACATAAGTCATCAAGCCCTAGTTTTAGTGACTTTCTTCTTTCTGTAAACACAATCAATACAGCAACACAGAAGTAGAGTTATTATTATCTCAAGAGAATGTCTGAACCTGTATAAAAATCTCTGTATTCTTTTCTATCTGGTTTCGCTCTAGGAGAACTCCCAACATCCATTGATAGGATCCATACTAATACATCCACAGTGCACCTCTAGGTATCTGTATCATGAAATTTTGTTTCATCTTTGCCGCGTAGCGTTGGGTCTGCTGGTAACCTCGATTTATGAAATTTCGTTTCTTTCGTATAAAGATTCTAGATTGACATTTCTTGTTCTTGTGTTCCATCATTCCATGACATTGACATTCTGTTCTTGTAGTAAGTACTGCAACGAGTGCAATCTTGTGATGGACAAAACAGCGCAAAATAAAATAAAAAATCACCATGGCGAAATCCAGAGTCCAGGCTCGACCGAAGCTACTGTAATACTGGGAGATGCTGTTTTTAATCAAGTGTTTATGATCTTTGATTAAAAAATGGACGATGCTTGGCGGAAAGCTGGGAATTGAGTTGAAGGCACGACCTCGCACGTGAAGCAAGCATTCTATTGGGCTGTCATTAGGCTGTGTTCCAGATGGAATAAAGCTATATTTGACATTAAAACTGCGATTTGGAAAGGATAACTGGTATTCCACTTATCGCTGTTGAAGTATAAGTGAATTACTCGTCTTTCCTTATCAATTTAAGTTTTTAGGTGAATTGGTTGGTGCATGCAACTCAATGTGGTATCAGAGCCAAGAGGTTTTGAGTTCAAGACCCGGCTGGTGCAATTAAGAAAATAATTGCAGTCCATTTCTATTCCACGTTTTAGGCCTGAAGGAGCCTACACGTGAGGGGGAATATTGAAGTATAAGTGAATTATCCGTCTTTCCTCATCAGTTTAAGCTTTTAGATGAATTAGTTGACACATGCAACGTAATAATCGCAATTTGGCTTTTCAGTGCTTGTTGAGTGTATTTGAAATCTAGAACGTGAATAGCACCAACGGGAGACGTGTGCATCAGTCATATTCTGAATTGTTCAGAGCACGCAGTATTGTACTGATACCTGCTGCTCCCGGATGTTCAAAGACAGAAGAAGTGCATGGCATCCACAAACGCATGCTGCCGAGCTCGAGCATCTTTTGGACTGGGCCAAACCATTAAAAAGACCGACCGCATTCAGTTCGGCCCTAACCTCTCTCGTTGGAAGGCGAAAGCTGTTTTTCAAGTTAGTCTGACCAACATTCATTTGGCTCAACCGATACAGTACTAATAAACAGCAAGCTGGGCCAGTCCTGCTACCCCGTCACGTCGTTACTCTGCTCTGCAGTTTGCACGCGCCTCGGGCAAAAACTCCAACGAGCAATGTGTGCCGTTCGCCAACTCCCATGCGCTGCCTGTCAAGTTACATCTGCACATCTTGACTAATAAAAGGAGTTTATCTCTGTACAACGAAACCATGTCATTTCTTCTATGTATATAGTTGATCTCTCTTATCTCTTCTAAATTCCTCATCGAGATTTTTCAAAATATAGACCCAATTTGATAGGGAAAAGATCTCACCCCGTCATACCCCCGTGACTCGTCTTCTGTAACCACCCAAACCGTTGCCGTCCCACTTCTTCACGTGCACACACCGAAATTTGTTGTCGTATGAATCCTTCCTGTCTTGCGCCACGACTCGTCACCTACGTCCGCCTAACATTCGCTTTGTGCTTCAGAGATCCTGACCCCATGTAGCACTCAGTCCGCGGGTTGCAACGGCGACGTGCATGAAGATGAGGGGATCCGACAACGTAGGAGGTGGCAGTGCGGGGAGGTAGCGCCGGCGATAGGAGGAGACGATGTCATTTCATCGAGGCACACCAATATGTGGATCCAACCTGACAGGGACAAGGTATCGCCTCGCCACCCCACTCCCCCGTGAATCGTCTTCTGCAACCACCCAAACCGTCGCCACCCCACTTCTTCGCATGCACACACCGAAATTCGTTGCCATACCAATCCTTCTTGTCTCACGCCGCGACTCACCACCTGCATCTATCTGACATTCGCTTCGTGCCTCAAAGATCCCGACCTCCTCCGGCACTTAGTCCGCGGGTTGCAATAGTGGCGTGCATGAAAATAAGGGGACCCGACAACGTAGGAGGTGGCGGTGTAGGGAGGTGGCGCCGGCGACAGGAGGCGGTAGAGGGGAGGAGAGGTGGCGTCAGGGACGGGAGAAGGCACTGGGAAGGAAGGGGGGAAGGGAGGAAAGGAGGAAGCGGTACCTTGGAGGAGAAGCGACGACGCCAGGGAAGGGAGGGGTGACAGCGACGGCGCACGAAGAAGAGACAGAGATAAAGGTGTCCTTCCCTTGTCGCACCGCCGTTTCGAGTTCACCGCACCGTGTCCTTTTCATCCTAATCCTCCCCTGCGCCATCGCCGCCGCCGCCTCCTGCTCTGCGCCGACCGAACAAGCATCACCACCGTCTCCTCCCCTAGCCTCCCACCTCCTCGTCGCAATGTACCTGGTGAGGACTGCAGAGACCAATGGCCGTGATAACTAAGTCATGGCTTGGATTCAGGGTGGAAGAAGGTAGTTGTCAATGCGTAGCCCTCTTCCTTGTCAGCCGGCAATGGCTGGAAACAGGCAGCACGTCGTGAAGGGAAGTTGACATCAACTTCAACTTTTAAAGGTAAATAATCTATAAGCTCAAAATTTTAATTTCCGGGTAGTAGTAGATAACACAATAGGCAAGGTTAATTTATATGTGTGTGAAAGAAAATTGATATTTATTATAAGTTTTAGAATCTCGTTTGTTGATATGTATTACTCTTTTTTGAGGTTCGGTTGCGGTACGGCACCACCTACTAATACCACGTAGAGATCGAATCTGATTGCTTTGTCGGTGTTACTGTTACAGGAGTATTTGAACACTAGCAGCATGGTTGTGTTAGTCATTCACATTATTGCGTGCCTCCGTGAACGATTCGATTCTAGTTCCAGTTGGTGACGCGTGAGGTTCCTAGGCGCGCGGTGCCAAATCGGAACGCCCCGCCACGGCGGCACCGACGCGGAATGTCGTCGAGAAGCGAACATTAAGAAAAACGGGAACTGTCACGTTGCTTGCTTAGATTATTGGCCCGTACGTACGCCCAAGTCACGACCGACGAGGCAAGTACAACGGAGCACGCAATTACGCGACGTCGTACGCCCGCCGCCTCCGATGCCAGGCAGGCAGCCTCCGTGCCGCGCGCTGGTGCTTCTCGGGCCCGGCGCAAGGACGACCGCGGTCCGCGCGAATTAAGGTCGCACGCGCCGTGCCTGCGCCTGCGCCTGCGCGGCCAGCCGGCCACCGCGTAAAAAAATCACCTTGTTCTTACGGAATCCATCGCACAGGTAGCCAAAATTGGCGTCGATTGGTGCCGACCGCGTGCGCTCGTGGATTTCTCAGGTTCACCTCTAATGTTTGAGTTCGACTGATGAGTGATGTGTGCTACTAAAAAAACAAATTGGAGCAACCAGCACTCAGACGTACCATAAGTAACTTCAATGATCGCAACAAATAAGACTTGTTTGTATTGGGTTTCAAACTAACTCAAGAAAAATCTAAATAGGACATTACAAAGGATGCAACATTAAAGATAAAAGCTGCAACATTTTGCAAACAAATAAGCAACAAACCTAAAACCATACGCAACAAGATGGAATAAACCCTGCAACAGATGGAGAAAAGGGTTGCAACAAATTTAAGGAATACATGCAATAACCTACTAGAAGAGCATGTGTAGATGGTGACAAGTAGTTGGGTTCACGAGAGCAGGGGCAGGGAGGCGTTGGCTTAATGCCTTATCGTCACGAGCCTAGATCTGGTGGAGTTGGGTCTAGCTAGCTGCTCTTCTGGTGAATCTCACGGTGCCATATCTTGTTTACCCACCGCACCACTCGGGAGGCTACGCCCTCAGTGGAGCTCGGGTGGCGTTCACGAAGGTCGCTCCCGACGGTGGAGCACAGGACACCACGAGTGCTAGCGAAAGCCACGTTCGAGCTTAGGAGCTGATGAGAAGGATGCAACATCTCAAAATTCCAGATGCAACATTTTAAAGAAGAGGATAGAACATATCAAAATCTCAGATGCAACAGTCAAAATAAATAGAAAAAACATTTGGAAACACCTATTGCAACATTTCATGTATCGATAGGGTCACGACACACAGCCTGGCCATGCTTCTTCATCACACACGGTTGCGGTGCTCATGGAGGCTGCACCCCGCCGCAATGGAGCTCGGCTGCCCATGGCGGTGCTTGCGAGCATGAGCTATGGCGCCCTCAGGAGGGGAGGCCTTCGCGTGGGGCTTCGGTCATATATAACCGAGTTCAGTGAGAGAGGATGAGGAGGGAGGAGCAAGGTGGAGTGCGCGAACTCCGACCGGTCATGGCCATCCGTGGAGAGAGGATTGAGGGAGAGAAATTAGCAAAGAGGAGGCGAGAGAGATGGAGAGAGGGGGGCTCAGATATGATTTTGTTGCTTCTAAATCCTTTTTTTTTAAATATTGGATGGACCGTCCGAGCATTTTGCTCGCATCGGACGTCTGGCCCATAAGATTGCCCAAAACAAATATATTTTTTAAAACCTTAACTTGTAGCTTGTTAATAATATAGCGCACGGCAAAAATCGTTCGCTTTAACCAGTTCAGGTGCAAAACTTGTACTTGGGAGCTAGAAAAATAGTTCTATGGAAACCGTAGCAAACATGGCGTCGTGCCTCGTGTATGTGTGCAAAGTGCAAGCACGTATGTTCTTGTCAGGAAGTTTCATAACACCACAAATTTCTCACACGATTAAAAGCACAAACTTCGATCTCGCGTTTCTTTAGAATTTAGACTAACGGCGCGACTATCGGACTTTGGTCTATGGCAGAACGGAACCAGGAAACTGTCAATCGTACGTTCAGTCCATAGCAGAAGACCAATTCTACAGAAAACATCAGGGTTCAGGGACAGGGCCCCCGCACGTGAGCAGATTAATCAGATCGAAAAAAATTCGCCGTTTTCGCGGCTGCTTCGCGACCGCTTCGCTGTCCCTGAGACCCCGACGTCCCCTCTTGATAGCTTAGCTTGTGTTCTGTATACAATGACCCTTTTGTACCATCTGCGTTTGTACCTTTCCACCAAAAGCGAGATTTATATGGATTTTTTAGGCTTCAGCTTCTCTTCTCTTTTCTTTCTTTTCCAAAAGCTGCTTGCCAATGTTGCAACTTTATCCAGAGGCAAATGCCTAGTTCGCTTTGATCTTTTTGCGGTACCACATAAGTAGCTCTAATACCACTTATTACTTATTAGGACCAAAGATGAGCAAAGTTATGTAAACTTACAAAGTGTACAAACTGGTTTGTAGTTAGGGCTAATGATCCCAATAAGAAGGTTCAATTAGCCCCTTTGTCTCAATCTTCAAACGCTTATTAAAGGTTTATTAACAGTTTATCTCCTTTGTTTCTCCAGCGCTCTGTAACTCCGTCTCCATCACCTAGCTAATCCACACAACACAGTTCCAGGCTTGGTGCCGGCAGGTGTAACAGCACACAAACACACCCAATTAACGTCATGGTACAACCACCAGACCCATAATAAGTCAAAAGGAAAGCAACCCAAACAAAAGGCGAGAATGAAGCGAAACTCCCTGCCGTGGAACCGAAGGATCCCCTCATGTCATCCCAGATCCCGGATCGGAGGCTTCCAAAAAGATCTCTTTACAAAGAAAAAGAAAAGATAAACAAGATAAAAAAGCGAAAAAAAAAACAAGCAAAGCCGTGCATGGCTAGTACTGCAAGAAACAGCCCGGCCCGCACACGCACACGCACACGCCGCCAACCCGGACCCAGCCGAGCTGCGCACAGGCGCACAGCCAACCAGGCCACGGCAACCGGGTCGCAACTCGCAACCCCACCACACCTCGCATGCAACATCCGCGAAACTCCCCGCGCGCTGCAAGCCAACCACCCACGTATATATGTGCGCGCCCGCGTGCCAGGCCCCCTCATGCTTCCATAAGTTTGTACCGTAATTCCGTACACTTCACAGCTTATTTGACCCTCTATCCTTAAATCCTGGCTCCGCAGCTTCCCCCACACACAACATCTACTGCTGCTTACATGAACTGGTAAGCGATATCCTCTGATCCTATTGGCATATATGGTCATGGGCAAGAAGTCGCGCAAGGCGGACGGCGCGCGGTGCCGGCGGCACCCGCGGCACCGGCAGGGGGCGGGGGTCTGCCCGATCTGCCTGCGGGAGCGACTGTCCCACCTCTCGCCCTCGGCGTCGCTGCCGTCCGTCGTGCGCGGCGGCAAGGATTCGGAGGAGGCGTCGTCCTGCTCCGAGGCGTCCACGGAGTGGTCCAGCGGCGAGTCGTCGGCCTCGGGGTCTGCCAGCCCGTGGGCAGCGGCGTTCTACCAGGAGATGAGGCGCGGCGGCGGCGCCGCGAGGCTGTCGCTGCTGATGAGGCACGAGCGGGTAGTGGTGAACGGCGACGAGGTGGTGGGCGTGGCGAGGAGGACGAGCTTCTGGGCGAAGCTGCTGCATGCGACTCGGGGAGGGGGAGGCAAGAAAGACGGGTGCACGTTGACGCACTCCAAGACGCTCGAGGCGGAGAGGAGCACCGCGGCCAAGTGGATCCTATTCTGATCACGCCATGCAGACATACATGCAGGCATGCAGCGATGCAGATTAATGTGTCTATGTTGTTTGTTCTTGACCTCTTGCTTGTTCGATCTAGTTTCTGTGTGGTATTTTTTGGTTCATTTCGTTGTTGGTTTTGGTCTGGACTCTGGATGTCGAAGGGACAGCCAGCCTAGCTAATATCAATGTTTTGTACAAATTTCAAGGAATCACTTACTTGCACGATATTCTTTGGTTAGCTATTGCTTCAGTTTATGACAAAAAGTTTTTCTGATAATCTGGCTGTACGACTGTGGTACTATACCATTTCAGATGACTGTTGTACACGGCGGTCAAACAAATATACCAGATAAAAAGAGGTATAGTGTAAGGTCCTATTTGAAATGCCAGAATTCCAAAATTCCCTAGGGAATTGATGCGTTTAACGAGAAATAACTGCATGCCAGGCCCTAAATTCAAGTTAGACTTGCATCAAATAGAAATGTTTCTTCATTTCTTAACATCACTCAAAAATCACGAATTGGAAAATAACATCTGTACGAGGATGACATATGGCCTCATGGCCCACCTATCATCCTCACATTGAATGTTATTTTCCAATTTACACATTGAATGTTATTTTTCAATTTACACATCAACGCAATGTTACTATCAAATTAATCCTTTCTTCTTTCTTGTATGTGTAATTGTGTCACTATGAAGTGGTTTTACTTCTCTTATTTTAAGTCTGCGGTACCTTTTTTTGTGCCTGTGAGATGCGATTACCAAACATAAAAGAACTACAGTAAAATCAGCATATCTGCGGTCAGCGTAACAGAACATGCACCGGTGAAGTTTACCGACAAATAATACAAATCAGAATATCAGATATATTTTACCTCGCAAAAAAAAGAATATCAGATATATTCCGCGGCACAAAAACATTTGTGCACCTTTTTTTCAATTAATACATTAGATTTGTCACATTTTTTCAAGACACGTTACCCGTCACGTCATAGTATCGTATGCATACCTTTACAGTTAACACTCGTCGGTTCCGAGTATGAATCGGTTATATCCACTCCAATACAGATTTAACATTTCAACAAGAAAAAAAAACATGCCAACAACTATTACCTGCATAGCATGTGTAAAGCAGAAAACTCGCACTCCCATGATCTCTTGTTGGGAGAATCCTGTGTCCTTTCTGCAGGGCCTGTCATCATGTCATGCTTTCATGTTTGCAGCTTTCCAGATGGGCAGGCGTCTTGAGCTTCCACGAAGCACATCAAAACCCTCATCTAATCTATACATCCTGTATCTTCTGTTCTGCATCTAATGCTACCAAATCTTTTAATTCTTGAGTTTGCATATCCTAACTTCTAAAAGAATGACAACCTATCTCATTGATCCTGGAAATGTAGGATCCATGTCTCCAGTGTTGTCATCATCATCATCATCAAGGTAATCCACGGGCATATCTGCAGGGCGTCGTTTTAACCTTTGGAAGATTTCATCAAGAGATTCAGGCGAAGAGGCATTTGTGTGTGGAGCAAATCCTGGATCTTGGCGCAAAGGAATAAACTTCTTGGAACCCATATTCGCTTTGAAGTTCTGAAAACCAATCTTCATTGAAGCCCATGTTTGGGAAATTCCAGCAGAAGAACCAGGTGGTAAACCAGTATTGGACCGCTGTTCAGAATTTCCTACTTCAAGCAAAGATACAGATGTTGATGAAATTTCCTTCTTCACTGGCTTCACTGCCTGCCGACTCTGTTCTCTAATAGATGAATACTTGTTAGAAATAGTTTCCCTGTTGTTAGCATATTTCGATTGACCATCTCTTCCATCGACTCTGGAAGAAGTTGCTCCTCCTTTCATCTCCACTGTATTTTCAACCTGTGTATGACACACGATAAGGAATGGAAAAGGATGAAATGAGGAATACCAGTTAGTAACAACAAAGGGAGATAAAATTCAGCCGAAGACAATAGAAACCTGGAAAAGAGTACACAGACAAATAATTTATTAAAGCTAATGAAAAATGGAGTAAGCATGCTACGCACCAATGGTACCTTCCCAGATTCAATATCTGTGTTCGCGCCATTGAAATTTCTTGCCAATGGAATAACCTGCTCGCCAACTTTACATCCTTGTTCAATCCAAGATCTCTCTGCAGAAAAAAGAGTACAAAATTTACTTAGGCAGACCAGTCTTTCGAAGAACCAAAGGCAGTATTTGCACCACAATTTAGAGTGGTGATACAAAAAGTTTGATGATAATGATCAGATAAATCATTGATTCCAATTAAAGCCAGAAGCCCCCAACAATCTAGATTAAGGACCCTGTTTATTCGACACAGTGCCATATAAGCTTTCATTTGCAGAAGAAAACAAGAAAAACCTGATACCCCTGTGGAAACTGAAGGGACAAGCAGTAAAGAAGAAAAAGGGCAAGGATATCCTTAAGAGAATGAAAGGATATCCCCAATGCCCCACAGACAAATATATGCAGTCCTTACCTTTTTGCAGAATAATCATTCCAGATGGATCAAAACCATCCATATCCTCTTCTTCACGCTGGAACTTGAACCTTTTCCAGCTTCCAAAAAAGTCAATCACACGGCCAAAGAAGTTACTAGCAACCAGTAGCGTATAAACAACCATAATGAGTGGATAGATCCTGTTGAAGCCTCTTCCAAAGAAAGGAACTGCGTCATCAATGTTCCCCATTCTCTACAACGGTAACATAGGAGTTATTTATCTGATAAACAGTGAGCACAGTAATAAAAGAGAGGAGCTGTGGAACATTTCCTTTTCAAATCTTAACTATTATCGCCTTCACATAACAAAAGTATATGCCATAAATGATATAGCAGAACTGTCACAACTATTACCTTCTCAAAAGTAGTTTTAGCATTTCCACCAAGGCGAATCAGATTCAGGAAGTTATAAGAAATAGGAGGTGCATATCTTGCAACCATTCTGCAAAATAGCATTTGATGCACATCCTAGAATGAGTTGAACAGCTTCGGAATAGAAGCACACCAAGTGTCAAAAAGTAAAACACTGAAAACTTACGAGCAGATCATAAGCAAGCTGACGGAACTGGTTTGTCTTGGAGTCAGATAATAAAACATTAACATCCCAATCTTAAATAGTGAATAATATGTGCAAATGCACATATACATCAAAGGGACAAATGCAGCAACCTGTAAACAAATAGAAAATTTGTAAATCATGCAGAGCAAGGTTGATGTTACACAATGAATGTACAACCAGATGACAGGATAGGGGCAGTCCATTTAAGAAGAAAAGGTTATCCTATATAAAATATAACTAATGACAACAAAGTGAAAGGGGTAGCATGCGTTTTGTATACTGAGTCACCTGGTAACTAACTATATTCACTTATATCAGCATACATGTGTTTAAATAACCAATAAATGACAAATGCACAGGATCGGTGTGGCCTATGCGAACAAATTATCTAACCTGTCACTAATAACACAATATATCAACCATTGCAAAAAGCAGTCAGTGCCAAAAGTAACAGAACTTCCCTATAATTTGGACGCAAGGTAGAGATGCACTTTTAAGTATTTACATGAAGCACCCAATTTCTTACCTGGACTAAAACCTCTTGCTTTCCTACAGACTTTATAAGAATGGAAAATAGAGATAAATCAACACCACTTGGCAGCAAAGTGGATTCGGCCAACAGTATGGCAGCCGACATGCAGCCAAGAATAACAGCAAATGCTTTCTGAAGCTGCTTTCTCAGTATACAGCGCCAAATGAACTCTGATAATCCAGGAAAATATCACTGAGTCAGTTCCATCAATTATTGACCAGCCATAGGCATTAACTCGAACTTACTAAGAATCTCTGCACTGTCAAATGTTCTAATTTTGATTTCATCCAGAAGTACACAGTAATGCATTTTGACTAGTAAATACACAAGAAGAAAACCAATAAAAATAGCTCGTATAGGTAAGAAGAAATACCCATAGTGTCCAAAAGGGATCCCAGTGTGCCTGATCGACATTCCCTAAAACTGGATACATACTTCCTGTTTATTAAAAAAAAAAAGGGAAATTAAATCGATACCGCTTGTGGTTGGATCTCAAAGGATTTCAGACGAGCATAACCAGTTTGCAGAATTGCAGTACATATATTATTGATCAAGATTTTTCAAGCAAACTACTAAAGCATATTTTACAGCTCGTGTTGACAAGCACAAGGATCTATAATGGTATTATGGCAACGAGATAATTCAGCCCACCAATCAGTATTCTTGGTCAGTATCATTCATGCAGTTACGACTTACGACCAATGGACTATTCTAGCCAAATTTTTCATGGAATTAACAGTCCTGTTTGTACACAATTTACCTTTTTATGGAGAAAATTTGGTCTATGCCACTGATGTTTTGTGGCTTTTGGTTTTTGCCTTATTGGTTTTATATCATCAGAATTGTAAACTTCTTTGGAAAATGCCACTTTGATAAGGTCAAAACCCTTTGACCAAGCCAAAATGACTCTTACGCTCTTTCCAATTCACAAAAATTGCATTGCATTAGTTGCTGCAGCCGCATAAGGGGAAAAAATTGGGTTGAAATTCCAAAATAGAAAAGGAGAGAGAAAGATAGAGATGGGTCACCGAGAGAACACGTGAGAGGGAAGAAGAAAATGGTACGGGCAGTTCTGGTATTTGGAGAAAAGCCGTCACTAATGGCATTTTCCAAAGAGGTTTGTGATTCCGATGGCATAAAACCAATAAGGCAAAATCCAAAAGCCCGAAAACATCGGTGGCATAGACCAAATTCTCTCTTGACCAGCCCATTAAAACCTCCTTCAGCTTGATAGCATACCGCTTAGCATCACTTATTTAACAAAATTACCAAGTTGCTGTAACATTGTTCAGCATTACAATACCGAAAAAAGGGTCCCCCAAAATACATTATCATGGAAACAAAATTGAATAGGACAAAAGGATTCATTACGGTGTCCATAGGATAGTTCAGTAAAGTTGTAACTGCAACTTTGTCAAGATTGAAATACTCCTGATGTACATAACAATTTATTAACAATGAACATGCACAAATCATTTCCAGTAACTAAAACATCAATGAACTCACCATCCATTCGCATCACGCTGTTCATAATTTTTAATGGTGTCTTCTAGTTCGAGAGCTTCCATAACATAAGTCATATATTCACTGTACCATCAAAACAATAGAGACAATATTAGCAGTTAAATATGGCAGCAACAGCAACACCTTCAATGTTGTTTGTTCTACACACTAGGATTTATTACCTTTACAATTTCCATCCAAATGGCATTGGTCATACCCGACATTACTAAAAGGATTATGAAGAGTAACTAATATCATCTAGTAGTTCATGACATAATACCTTTTACACCTGTAGTACTCCTCATGGGCCCTCCTAAGTTGACGTCGAAGTGTTGCCATTGTTTTATCATCTGTGTCATAGTCCATATCATTTTCGCCTAATCTGCCACCAGAAGGTTTTAAAGATGGATCATCCTGCAGCTGAAACGGACATACAATGACAAGTTATTGTCTATAACTGCAATGTTTTAAATTCAACCTTAAGTAGTACTCCTGATTGCATTGGTACCATTTGAGCCAACATTTTGTCAATAATATCCATATAAGGCCTTAAAAGGTCACGCTTTGACATTTGATTCGAAGTGGCTTGAGCAACCTGGAAAAGGAACAACATTTCAGCAAATTGCAACGGGTATGAAAATTATTATTTAAGAACATAGAAAAGTACTTACAACAATTGCATTTGAATATTCTTGATGAGCATTATCAAGCTTTACAGCCATCTTGGCAACCCTATGAGAAAGTACTTTTTGGCGGTGAGTCCAGTCTGCATTTCTCCAAATGTTTCTTGGAATTTCGCTCAACCCAAAACCAAGAAGAAAAGCACCAGTCACAAGTCCAAAGGTATTTGAGCATGCCATTGCAAAGCCCACAATACCACCATCCCTGTCAAAACCATTTATTCCATGTGATGACTCAAGACTCTATAGGATAAAAGTTTAAATGGCGGCCATTAAATAATTTATCAAGGACTCAAAGCAAAAAAAAACGTTTAATGGGAATGAAGGTAGTATTTTGTTGGTAGTAATGATCATATTGGTTTTCTTTACAGATCAAACGACTCTAGCCTAGACATGATGCTTGCATAGCTTTTCCGGGTTGAAATGTCCGAAAGATGATTCAAAAAAACATTTCATCACTTGTTTGGCAACAACACCATCAAATAAAGCTGTAATCACAAAATTAAAATGGCAAACAAGGCTATATTTGCATATAAGATGGGTCACAGAACATTCAAGCTCAAGTGAAGATTGAAACATACCAAGCTCTGTGCATCACTAAAAGCAGTATGAGTCCAAAGAGGCCAATAGCTCCCACAATTGAGTAAAAGAGCAGGTTCATGTGAATACTAGTTTTCAGCCTTTCTTTAACAGTGAAGTCTCCAGCATCTTCGTAGCCTTGAATAATAGGAACTACAGCCCTGTTTGGTTATGTAAACATAGGCCTGGTTTAGAGATATAAACACCATTGCAAATGATAAGAATAAACATTAGAGCATTTGAGACAAATTTAGATATTATAGAAAATCCTAACAAATACAAAAATATAACTAAACTACTACCCCAAAAAAATATTGGGCTGTCCTGCTAGAAATAGATTAAGCAACCGTACAGGAACAACACAAGCATAAGACCCTGAAAGACCAAATAGGTAACAGAAATCATCAAGCACATATGAGAGGGCAGGATTTTTCCCGCATATTGCCGTTTTCAGACCATGCGGTCATAGAAAAAGAAAGAACTTTGCATTTTGAAAATAGTATTGACATCTTGCTCTAAGAAACATCTATTATGCAAGGGTATGTGCATCAATAGTTGCTGTGTATGCCACTAAGAATCAGGAAAATTGCAACCATGGGCAAAGCTAAGCTAGACATTTAAATAATGATAGTAGAATACCATGTTAGGATAAATGTGCTCCAATATGACCAGCTCCAAAAGAATCCGATGCCACCCTTCTCACGGCCAGTTAATGTCTGCAAGTGAGATGATGTAAGAGTTTAGATCAAATGAATAGATGAAGACCATCTTCCGGCCCAGTGTATCAATAAAGCTTGAGCTATAGAGACTGCAATATTAATTGAACAGATATACATATGTCAATTTGTTGCGAGTTGTGAGCTTCTAAACATATAATGATATAAACATCATGAGTGGACTTGCACTTAAGCCAATGTTGTTAAATAAAATAGGCCAAATGGCAGGATTATTTGATTTCATGGGCCTCAGGTTTGGTCATAGTCATACAGATAAAAACATTTGGCATGTATGTGAAGCGGTATAGGTAGTCCGTGATTAATACCCTAAATGAGCATGGCATCGACGGGACATGTATCTACAAAATATTGAGACATGGTAATGTAGTTAAATCTAGGGCTTGTCAGTAGCGAAAGATAAAACCTGGTCCAACATTTCCACTTCACCTAATCTCTATGGCTGGTGAAACGAATCAAGCTCATGTTCAGCCTTTCTGCAGCTACCGAGGGGAGGTCAACAGTTGACACCAATACTTCCATAGCGTTCACACTGAAGATGTTTGCGAAGCTGGAATATGCATTCTGAAGAAGTTAATGGATTTGGATGCCTGGTTAATGTTTTGATCCCATCGTTTGGTTCTTAGTTTCTTTGTGTTAGATGTTGCTGCTTGTTGGAGGAGCTGGGTGTTCTGTTGTTGAAGTCATGTAAACCCTCAATTAGAGGATCTCTGCAGATATTTTTCCCATTTTGTATGTGCTGCACTAGTCTTCAGGTTTCTACAATCGTTTTTTTTTGTGGGGGTGGGGGGCACAGACCTCATTCCGCGACCAGAAGCAACAATTCAAATGCGTGGCTCGCCGAAAATTCTCTCCTAAAGCGCCCCAAGTTATTCTGTTTTAATCCGCTCATACAGCCTAATTGGCGCAAAACTAAAACACGTAATTAGCTCTGCCAGGGGCGGATCTAACCGCACCGACGGCGAAACCGGGGGATTCATGACGCGGCGAGGATCGTAATCGAGGGGAAGGAAAGGTGGGGGGAATGAGAGGCATGAGAGATCTGACCGTCCAGATGTCGGCGGGGACGAGGATGATGAAGGAGAGGGAGCAGAACCAGGCGTAGCCGACGGTGGCGATGACGTAGCGCGGCACGCCCGGGCCGGCGAAGTAGCGCAGCGTGACGGTGACCATGCCCAGCGTCAGGGGCAGCGATATCAGGTAGAACACCCACATCTCGCCGCCCTCCGCTTCGCCTCGCCGCGAGGAGTGGGAAGAGAGGTGGGTGAAGCGGAGGAGGTGGTGGTGGTGGAGTCGGACCGGCTCGGAAGCTTCTCCGTGTCAAGCCTCGTGCGTGGCCGCGTGGGCGGAGGTGAGCTGGGGTCTGGGAGATCGGGGTCTTTTTGTCTCCGGAGAACTGGAGAAGCGCACGGCCCGAAGCATATGACTGTTGGGCTTGGTCCGGATATGGTTCGGTCTGAACGGTAGCTAGGACGGGTTGGCATTGTTTGACTATATGTGTTATGTTTGAGTCGGCACTCTGATCTAGCGGATTGATCTAGCATCGCACGTATAGTGTCGTGTTCAGCACAGTTGGCACGGCCGACGGAGGAGAGGAGAAGGATGTCGACACAGAGGAAGAAGTTGGCGCGGAGAAGGACGCCGACACAAAGAAAAAGAAGTAGAGAGTAGGAGGTCGACAAAGCAATGGCACGCAGGCGAAGCGAGACAAAGGCGGCCGTCATGGCATGACCTCTTTCATGGCTTCCTTTGTGCCTTTAAGGCCTGACCAGGCTAAACGGTAGCCAGGCCGGCATGTGCCCGTGTCGTAGTGCCTGGTAGGCCACCACTAGCCGATAGGCTCAGGAAGAAAATCCTAATAGAACTTTAATGGGCACCACTAGCCAGTAGGCTCGGAAAGAAAATCCTACGAGAGCTTTACACTTTATTTTATGTAGACCATTTAAACCTCATGACATATGGTAAAATAAATCGATCTTTTTTTACATGAACACATATCATGGTTTGAAAGAGGTCCACATAAGAATCTAAAGATGATGAGGTCACATAGTATTTATTTCCGTGGGCTCGGCGTGCCGAATAGAAATCGTTTGTTGGAATATGGAAATGTCAGTACAAGGGGAAAAATAGGCACACAAAACTGGATCCGTGGAATAAAATCGATTATGTTTTTTTGCGGGTGATTTAGCTATTTGAAACACTAGGTTTTATTTTCTAATACAGATAGAAGCAAAACTTATTGAGATGTATTGCTGATAGAAGCAAAACTTATTGAGATGTATTGCTGACTTGTTGATACAAATGCTCGACATCTGCTTACTAAGGCACCGTTTGGAACACTAAGAAATTTAGAGAAAATAAGTTCAATTCCTGCGAGAATCAAGAAAAATTATTGTATTCCAAACTGAGCGTAAACAAATTTTAAAGATTAATTGTAGAAACCCATTTTCTAGTTGCAATGATGTATACGCACCTAGGAGTGAAAACGGGCCGAATACAGACAGATATTGCTCCTCCAGGATCAAAACCCTTTTTTTTCTTGGATTCAAAGTCGGATACAGATACAAATTCGGGTTATTCGGAATACGGGCACAGGACAGATGCGTGCCAGATTCGGGTTAAAAATGGATAAAAAATCACAGATAGTGTGCGCATACATAGAGTAACATATGTTCGACCAAACCACCATATGAGTACATGATCATAATATCAAGTTATCAACCAAACTGACCATACCACATAAATACTGATCAAACCATATATAACATGAGACAGAGGGGGCGGTTGCTCGAGAGCGGAGAGGCGCACGGTGGTTGTAGATTACAAAGAGAAGATCACAATATTATGTATGAGCAGCAGCAACACATGCCCGAAAAGAAAAGGTGAAAACCAATCACTTCTTGGTGTGGTGGTGGAGTTGTGGGTATACGACTTTATCCACCAGGGTTCACATCTGGAGTAGAAAAATAGAAAATGGAGCAGAAAAAAATAAAAATGGAGTAGAAAAAAGGTATGGTTGATGGTTGGTAGAGATAGGTGGCTCATAACTAGTAGACAACTCCTCTCCTCCTTCGCCGGCCTTGAACCACCACCATCACCACCATGCCCATGTGTCGCGCAGCCACTTCTCGCCTACTCCTCCTTCGCTTGCGGTCTCCATCTCTGGTAGTCGCGCCACGGCGTACACTCTCCTGCACCTCCGACTCTTCTCGGTGCTGCTACCCCGGCCGGCCGAGGCACAGGTGGAGGTCACGGTGGTAGAGGCACGACGTCTAGTGCAGCTTGTGGGGGTCGAGGTGCTCAAGCTGCATCTGCGGGATGGACGGGACGAGGTGGTCGGCTATAGGGAGCTCCTCAACGCCTGCGTGGAGGCCGGCGTGGCACGCACGCGCGCCGAGGCGGAGGCGCTCGTGCAGGCGACACCAGCGTCATTCTGCTCTTCCGGGACAAGGCCTACCTCTACCCCGAGAAGGTCAAATCTCGAAGCATCCCATCCTTTTTTTTACTAGCTTGTTTGATTCTTGATTCAGAGGAGAGGCTAGTTGCCAGATATCTGCCATCGAAAACTCCTGATATCCTGTTTCGGTCCCGAATTTGCCGAATATTGCATGCTCGGTATCCTATCCCGAATCTGGATTCGACTATTCGGATCTCGTCCTAAATCCGATCGGATAGTGAAATCCCTTCCCGGATCCGGACCCGTCTGGCTCTGGCTCCGGATCGGGCGGGAAATATCTGTTGGATGAGAGATAGGTGGATCATATTTTGTGGCAATCATAGCATGATTCATCCTTGCCATGATACATAATTTTCTAATACGTGAAGTGGTTTTTAGAAAAAGCCATAAATTCCTCCAAATATGATACATGTATCCCTTATGGCCTTGTGTAGTGGCGCATGTAGAAAGTTTGAGTGACTATAGATAAACATGAGTTTACAAAAAAAAATGTACTTTAATATTAAGGGGTAATTATATTTATATGTAGAGAATGGATTTTCCCAGTGATTAAAATGGCAGGCTATAGTGGTTTCGTAGCCTCGAACGCTCATCTATATGCCAAATCTTGGCTATTACAGCTACAACCGCTATAGCGAAAATAGCAGTCCACTAAAGCGCTTAGTGGATAGCAGAAATAATGGTCGTTATGCCACATATAGCTTTTTTAAACAAATATCCAACATATTTCCATGCTATATTAAGCTTGATGAGGATCTGATAATCTCCAATTAATTAAATTGTCTATATGTAATTATTATTATAGATAGCAACATCTTCATGTTATTCGTAAGGATACCCCTTACCATTAAAGGGAGAAACTTAGCCAGTGGTCATAAACTATTTTACGACTACCTTATATGATTGTAAGTTCTTCTATGACTACCTAGTGGTTGTAAGATTTCCTACGACCACCTCATGATCGTAAGTCTTACTACGATCACTTCATGGTCGTAAGCTTTACTATGACTAGGTCAACTACGACCACCCTATAATCAACAAAGCCTAAAGACATATGGGTCCAACCGACTAGGGACACTTATGTGATATTTTTAATACACACAGCAGTTAATATGTGATGTTATTTTCTAGGATAATTGCACGTATTAAGCACATATCTCTAACATAACTGCAAGGCGACGTGGGAGGATTAGTCTATGACAATAACCGTCACTGAACATGCGTATTTCTTCAAATGGTGAGACGCCTCTTGATGTGGGCCAACTTCCACCCCTTCACGCGCTATATAAGGAGTAAAGCCGGTGGATAGAGGAGGACAAGAAGAACAACGACAACAGAGACAAGATCAGCAGATAGAAGTTATTAAGCCCTAGTTCTAGTGGTTTCTTCCCTGTTGTAAAGCATAGTCAATACAGCAACACAGAAGTAGGGTTATTATACTCTTATGAGAAGATTTGAACTTGTATAAAATCTCCATGTCTTTTTATGTGTGGTTGAACCCAAGGAGAGTCCCCTGCATTCATTCGTAAGATCGATACTAAATAATCGACAATTAGCGTCGTTTGTGGGTTTCGTAGTGAAAGACTAGACAACAGAGAGTGGGGACCCTCGGTATCCACGCGAGGGATCGGAGGGTCCTCGATGAAGGGGTTAGTCGGTAGGAAGTAAGTGTATTATTTGCTCTGAAGAGTCATGTCCATCTTTACATAGGGGAAGGAGGGCTATTTATAGCCTCTTGATAGAGTACATGAGATTATGGCTTTATCCCTAAAAAGGCCCTACGTGTGTAGGGGCTGCAGGGGCTTTTCCTGCCCCTTCGTGTAGCCTTCGGCTCATGGTGGTCCCTCCTAGGCCCGGTCCACTCGGTTGGTGCGCCTAGTCCACTAGTGCCCCTAGCCTTTTGAACCCTACGAGGCAGCTCTGGGCCGAGGGGGCCCTGAGCCCCTTTGCATCCTCGGGGTGGCCCCGTGGGGCGTCCTTGGGCCCCCTTCGGGGCTCCTCTAGCAGCCTTCAAGGCACCTTCTTGTAGCCTTTGGGCCCCTTCGGGGTGGGGGCCCTGTGGTGCTTGCGGGTCATGGGGCCGATGAGCTGCCCCTATGATAAGCCCCTCACGGTCGAAGCCCTACTTCGTCATGGCTAAAACCGCACCCATTTCTCAAAGGGTCCAGGTACAACGTCCCCTTCGGCCTAGCGAAGCGTATGGTTGATGGGCTCCTCCCTGGGCGTGTGGATCAAAATTGCGACTATAATGGTGTTGCTTTGGGTACCCTGCCATGGTTGGGCACTGTGCGTGTTTACACCGCCTGTTGGTTCTTGTGCGCCCATAATGGTGTTGGCTGGGTGTGCTTTTCAGTGTGCACGTGTCATGTTCTGGTTGGTTCGTGGCTCTTTGGTTTCCCTATCCTGTCTTGGTGCTTGCCTATTTCTTCTATAAATAGGGGGTGCGCTCCTTGTGCCGTCTTCATTCGCGTCATTGCCAACCGTAGTTTCTATTTCTTGACCCTCTACGCTAGTTGTGTGAGGCGTCGCATTCCCTTGTCTGGTCTTTGTTCTCCTCTGCGCATTGTTATGACGAAGCGGAACAGGGATGGTGGCGGTGCGAGGTGTACACCGACGAGCTCGATCGCTCGACCGTGACATCCCATGTGTTGCGGACAATGAAAGATGAGGGGAAGCTGGGGGATCTCGCCAGCGCCTCGGGAGGATGAGATGGTTGTGTTCGTTGCCTTCTTCGACGCCGTTTTTTAATTCCCTTGCGTGCCACTGGTGGCCTAGGTGCTCCAGTTGTACAGGTTGGATCTAGCCTAACTGACGCTATAAGATCAAGGAGGCCGACTAGGGGGGTGAATAGGCAGTTTTAAAAACTTCTTTGGCTAAAACCGAGTTTTATGTGGAATTGTAAATCAATTCAGTTTTCCACAATTAAAGCATAAATCAACTAGTCTTTACTAAGTGCACCAACAATATGAGACTATATAAATGATAGCAATCATACACATACAAGTAACCAATTAAATACAAGGAATGTAGATTGCAATATAGTAAAGCACAAGAAATCAAACCACAATAACACAATGATGTTTTACCGTGGTGATCAGAGACTTGCCAGTCTCCTCTAATCCACGTTGAGGTAAGCCTAAAATCAATTGGACCAGCTCCACGAATTAAGCCAAAACACCTCCGAGGTAAGTCCAACTACTTGGACCGGTTCCAACAAGAACCAACACCTCAATCCACTAGGGTTGCTCTTCCTCCACTCCGGAGATGGCAAGCGCCAAGCCACTCACAAATGCCCGGGTTTTATCACAACCTTCTTGAGAAGATCACCGAACCACAACGCCTCCACGCCGTCTAGGTGTTGGCAAACACCAAGAGTAACAAGTCGAAGACTCCCACTTGAAGTAATCAAGTGTCTAAGCTCAAGTGGATACACAATCCACTACCTAATGCAACACATGCAATTAGGATTTGCCTTCCGTCTAGGTGTTGGCAAACACCAAGAGTAACAAGTCGAAGACTCCCACTTGAAGTAATCAAGTGTCTAAGCTCAAGTGGATACACAATCCACTACCTAATGCAACACATGCAATTAGGGTTTGCCTCTCAAAGCTCACTAAGTGCAACACATGCACCAAAAGAGTGTAGAGGGCTTGCTCTTAGCTCAAGGAAATAGTATATGTCACCAGCAACGCTCCCACAACCAGCCAAGGTGGGTATTTAAAGCTCACACACAAAAACTAGCTGTTGGGGGAAAGATTCCAAAGAATCAGGGGGAAATCGGTTTGACCGCCAACTAATGGCCGGTCAGACCGTCCCAGCTCCAACGGCTATAAAACTAGCCGTTCAGTTCACTGCCGGTCTGACCGCCAACTAATGTCCGGTCAGACCGGTCATACCGCCCATATGTCTGCAGTCATACCGCTCGAAGAAATTAAGGGTGATTAAGAAAAAACACCTTCTTTGGAAAAACGCGTCACCAAATAAATCTCGGAAATCGCCAAGATAATCGGTAGTACCAGCTCAACACATGCGGTACTACCGCACAAATTATTATGTAATAGCAGTGCCGTCGGACCGTGATATGGCGGTCGACCTTGATACATAGAGAGGTTTGCCCTTCACTTAAATTCTCAATGCAAAACTCATTTGCCAATTGAAGCGCGATGCAAACACAGGTTAAAGGCAGGATTCTCAACAAGTTGCAAAACACATTTGCCGACTTTTAGAATCAATGCCACAAGGAATAAGGTACATGGACTAAACCCGTTTGCAAAACACATTCACAAACTAAAGTCACAAGGATTAAGCATGAGCCTCAACTATTTGCAAAATACATTCACAAATATTGGCACCATGCTAACGAGAGGTAAAGCAAACACAATGAGCTATCAACACATGACTAACTCAAGCTACTAATCAAGACCCCTCTTAATAGTACGGCAACCTATACTAGCAATCCGGTCTTCCATCCAAACACCAAGACCGGTAAAAGAATTGGAACAAATCCTTAGCCCTAGCTAGCCATACCTTTGCCTTGCACAAACACTTGAAGCTTGATGGTGCACATCTTCACTTCAAGTTCGGGTTCTTGACTTGATAATCATCAACACATGATTATTTCATTCCGAGTCTTGATATGCATCAACACATGATGCATCCATCACTTGCCCTCCATCAACACATGATGAATCTTCTCTTGACTTGATGATCAACTCATGATCATCTTCTCTTCTCGAATATCATCAACACACGATGATTTCCTTTTCTTCAAGTTCTTGATGAGCATCAACACATGATGCATCCTTTACTCTTGAACCTTGACTTGATGACGATCAACTCATGATGTCATCCAAAGTCTCTTTCACCATAGGACATAACCTATTCATCCAACTCATGGAAAACATTAGTCCCACAACATGATTATCATTAATTACCATAACATACCATTATCTCATAATGGTGGGACAAAACATTCCAATCTTTCCCTTTTTGGTAATTGATGACAACCATCACAAATACAAGTAATTGAATGTAGATAAACATGAGTATGTATAAACTATACAAGTTTTGTATACTCATATGATATGTTTCAAAGTAAATATCCTTAATATATGTGGATAAAAAAATATGGATCAATACTAATGAAACCACAAAACATAGAGTGAACTCCCCTAGATGTGTGCATACATGAATGTGTAATGAGAACATATGCACATATTCAAGTTAGACTATCTGTGGAGATCAACCTATATTTTGGATTTGAGGAATGCAACAAGTTATAAGATTATGATGTTGAATGCATACCTCTTGGATTTTCACCTTTTTATCCAAATTAGACTGAGCAATAGGTATATCAATAAACGTGTTAGTCTCACAAATAGATTTATCATTAATCACCAAAATACTCCATTAACACATAATGGCGGGTCTAGATTCTTCAGACGCCTAACTCCATCGTCAAGCTTAGCGTGTTCGAGTGGGTATTGCGCTCCGTAGGGGCGAGCGACGGGGAAGCGCGGCTCTTCGCGTACCTCCATGACATGCGCTGTCAACCCAAGAAGAAGGACACCGGCGAGACGTTGAATTTTAGAAGTGTCAACTTCCAGCCAAAGATGCGTCACCTGAAGTACACACCTGCTCCACGGCCCGGAACCGGTGGGAGACTGACTGGACCCGGCGGTGGTTTTACCACAAGTGTCCTACGGACACCGGTCTTCGCTCTGTCAGAGGGCCCATCCAACTCATTGCCTCCCGGGAGATCAAACTTTCTTCGAGGAAAGAGGCGTTGCTCTATCTCCTGCTCAATGCGACATGGAGGCTTTCGACGAGGGATCTCATGGAAGAGTTTTGCACGCTCCGGATGTGGCCCTTGGCCTAGGGCTGGAGCGTGAAGCTAGGGGAGCCGAGGGGTGGAATCCCGCCCTTCGAGTTGGTGGATCGCGAAGGTGCCGGTTTTCCCTCTTGGCCTTGCGTCCTGTTTATATATTTGTCGGTGCTTGATATTAGGCTCGTGCAATGTTGCCTATTGACGAGGCCGCGCGCATCGTAGAGCAGCTTCTAGGCCCCTACACTGGGGAGGAGCATGGGCTGGTGGTGCGCGAGGCATGACTGAATCGGGCGTACGTGGATCCGACAGTTCGCTTAGTGGAGCGCCTGGATCCCGACGCTGGGAAGAAGAAGCGTCCCCGCGTCCCCAAGGAGTTGGAGGCCCAAGGGCCAATCAGCGCAGTGCCCCTACGAGCCGTTGGGACATGTGACATGGGCGACCTCGGCTGCGCGGGGGTGGACACGATGGGTCGCCCTTTGAAGAAGGGATCGCGTGCTCCCGTGGCATAGCCGAAAGTGAGCAGTTCGATGAGTTCTTCGTCGGCGGTGCCGCAAGTTGTGCCAGGGGCTGGTGTTGGAACTGCGGAGGTGGTGGCAAGCTCGTTTGGTGTGGCGAGCATGCCCCTCAAGGAGTTGTCCGTTGGGACACCGTCGCAGGTGTACGGCCGGGGGTCCGAGGACACTCGGGTGGAGGCGCCCAATTTTCTCGCAACATGATCGGTCAGCTTCACCTCCTCGCTTTTTGTTGTATTCTTCTGCACTCGCCTAACTTGTTCGTGCCACGCAGCGCGGAGCGTTGAGGAGGGGGGTGGCGGTGAGAGCTGCCTGTGGTCGAGGGCCTATTGGTGGCGCCGTATTTGGGGTCCAAGGGTGGTTCGGTAGGGTGGTCCGAGGCGGTATCGATGAGCTTCTGAGTGCGGGTACCTCGGATGTGGGTCCGTTGTGTACCCAAGACTTTAAGATCAGCCCTGGGACGGTAGCTGTCTGCGAGGAGGTGGCTCACTTTGCCGCCCTGTCCTACCTATCCGAGCTTTTCTAGCGCATGCCCGCGGACAAGATGTTCCGGTCGATCGAGGCCAATGGTAGGTTCGGATATGTGCGTAGTTCTGTTTCGCATGTGCTTCTATTACTGACAGCGTACTTTCACGCAGACCCTGATGTTGTCTCGTGCCCTCGAGGGGGATATCCAGCGTGGCTATGTGGAGATCCAGGGGCTGGTCGACTCGGAACGTGCGCGGAATGAGTCTCTTAACGCCGAATGCTCGGCTCTTGCCGAGAAGGCGAGGAGGCTGGAGTCAAGGGTCACTGAGCTTGAGGGTGAACGATGCACCCTCGAGAGGAGGTGGAGGCGCGCACGGGGTTCGCGCTGTCCTTGAGGCAGAAGTTGCGGTACAGCGGCAACTTTTGGTCACCGTGTCGCAGGCTACTTGGAAGGCGATGGAGTCCTTGGAGGGCACCGTGCCCAAGCTCGGCGCGTGCCACCACCCTGGAAGCATACCCCATCGAGATGGATGTCACGCTGGAGCGCCTTCATCACGCCGGGGAAGTTTTGGTGCCAGCTGCTCGAGCCTACGACAACCATTGTGCGAAGGCAGCTTGGATGGTTGTCCTTGCTTCGCTGCAGCAGGCCGGATGCGGGCATGTTGACGCCCTTGGCGCTCGCTCCATGCCCGTGGCCTCCCCAGTGAAGATTGCTTCTAGCCAAAAGGAGGTGCGTAGTTCGAGCAACGTCGTTGCGCATGACTTTTGGGCGCCGCGCGGCCATGGCGCCGCTATGGAATCCCTCTGGGCCGCGCTAGCGCATAAGAAGAAGGGCAAGGCCTTGGCGGGTGGCGACGGAGCAGGCGAGCGGGGGGGCACCACCGGGGGCAAGGTGTGACCGTGTGACCCTCCGCTCTTCACTATCCCCAGTTTTTCCTTTTTAGCTCATTTTTTGCTAGGTTTTTGTTTTTGCTCCAGTCGGTCTCTGTGCGCCGGAGTGGGTTTATGGAGGGGTTTGCCTCTTTTTGTAATGACCCCTGCTGATGAATGAAAATTGTTTTGCAGAACTTGGTTGGTCTTTGCTGCTTTGCTTGGTCATTTATACTTTGTTCGTTGTTTACGCAGGATAAGTGGCGCTGTTCCGCCGCACCACCCAACAGGGGCCTCGTCCTTCCATGGCGCGACTAACCAAGGTTATCGCTCCTCCTCGGGGGTCAAAGCATGAGCGTAGTTTGCTATCTATTTGGGCGATGAAGCTGTGCTACCGAGGCGTTGTGTGACATGGCGCCAAGTGGCAGCACTGGAAGAAGGCGAATCTGGATGGTTCTATGAAGAAGTTTTGGCACTTCCGTGAGCGGAAGGCTGCGAGTGCGTGGGATGAGATATGGGCCTTCTGGGCGCGTCGGGGTGCCATGATCGCATGCGAGGGGCCTTTGCCCTTGCCTGTCGCATTTGCAGCTTCGTCGACGAATTCGTTCGAACCATCGGATGATTGGGCCGTGGCGAGGGAGTACCTACAATTCATGGCGACTGGACCATCTGACGAGGAGTTGCATGAGTGGGCGACGCGTATGGAAGCATGGGATTTCGTCTCGTAGTGATGTTGCGGCCGCGCTATACATTGTATGTTGTACTGTGTGATTATGTTATTTATCTTTATTCTCTGGGCCGAGCCCTTGTAGTGTGTGTATCCTTTGTGTGGAACCCGTGACTAATAAAGCGTGATTTTTGTGTCAAACGAAGTGTGTTCCTTTTTGGCCTTCGATGGGGGTGGTGAAGCCTCGCGCCGTCTCTCATACTTTGTATAGGGCTGAGGGGGAGCCCTTACAAATTTTGCGAAGGGGGAGGCGGAACCTCGCGCCGTCCCCCACTTTTTTAGATAGAGCCCTGGGGGAGCCCTAACTTACAAATTTTGCGAAGGGGGAGGCGGAGCCTCGCGCCGTCCCCCGTACTTTTTTTAGATAGGGCTCCGAGAGATCTCTAACTTGAATTTTTTTGTGAAGGGGGAGACGGAGCCTCGCGCTGTCCCCTATACTTTTTAAGATAGGGCTCCGGAGGAGCCCTAACTTAGAAATTTTGCTAAGGAGGAGGCGGAGGCTCGCACCGTCCCCCATACTTTTTTAGATAGGGCTCCGGAGGATCCCTAACTTAGAAATTTTGCGAAGGGGGAGGCAGAGCCTCGCGCCGTCCCCCATGCTTTTTTAGATAGGGCTCTGGGGAGGCCCAACTTGAATTTTTTTGCAAAGGGGGAGGCGGAGCATCG
The DNA here is from genome assembly GCA_036346405.1 of Phyllostachys edulis. Taxonomy (NCBI): domain Eukaryota; kingdom Viridiplantae; phylum Streptophyta; class Magnoliopsida; order Poales; family Poaceae; genus Phyllostachys; species Phyllostachys edulis. Next base: position 103,634,205 of record CM070562.1, on the reverse strand, counting down.
CGCCGTCCCCCATACTTTTTTAGATAGGGCTCCGGGGGAGCCCTAACTTAGAAATTTTGCGAAGGGGGAGGCGGAAACTCACGCTGCCCCTATACTTTTTTAGATAGGGCTCCGAGGGAGCCCTAACTTGAAAATTTTTGCAAAGGGGAAGACGGAGCCTCACGTCGTCCCTCATACTTTTTTAGTTAGGGCTCTGAAGGAGCCCCAACTTAGAAATTTTGCAAAGGAGGAGGCGGAGCCTCACGCCGTCCCCCATACTTTTTTAGATAGGGCTCCGGGGGCACCCTAACCTAGAAATTTTTGCGGAGGGGAGGCAGAGCCCGGAGCCTCGCTCAAGAGATCACATGAATACTTCGGGGCACGATGGTCAGGCTCGAGCAGACTTGACAACACTGTCCTGGTAGTCGTATCAAGATAACTCCATCGAACGCCAGTCATTCAGATGACTCTCCTCATGGAGAACGACAAGACAACATGTCTGGTTGATCTCCTAACCACGACCCTAGTCGAAAAAGAGTCCCTCGAACAACTATTGATCGACAAATTCCTAGGAGAAGTGGTCGTTCATCACTTCTTTCGAGAAATCTGCACCATCAGATGGAGTACGAGGAGTATTACCCTCATAGGGCTGAGATCTATGATAGGTTAGGTAAGTGGGTATCATCGAGTACGATCACCTGGTGATGTCAACTCTTCTTACCCGCAAAGAAGGCGTTATTATATTATTACTAGATGTCGGACGTTTCGCCTAACCTTCGAGCAGTTCACTGGCCACCACAGTTTTGACCAGTGAACATGGAGAAATTTGATGGGTCACAAAATCCCATCGAGTTTTTTCAAATCCATACCACTGTTGTTCGAGTAACAGGAGGAAGAGAGCATGTCATGGCCAACTACCTTTCGACTATGCCCGAAGGATCTGCTTGGTCATGGCTGTTAAATCTGCCACAAGAGTCGATCTATTCGTGGCAGCACCTGTACGACCTACTACTAGCCAACTTCCAGGGCAATTACAACTGTCCAGGAAAGGAGGATGACCTACACATAATGTGACAGGATTCTCACGAGACCTTGCGCTAATTTATAGAGGCGTTTCAACTAGGTTTACAATTCAATTCCTGAAGTTTTGACTCTTATATCATCTGAGCATTTAAGTAGGGAGTCAGCAATCAAAGGATCATAGAGGATATCACTCTAAATCCTTAGACTACCGTCACCAAGCTCTTTGAAATAGCTGACCGTTATGCAACTACTGCAGAAGCGATCGAGTGGAATCACACGATTGACCGTGATGATAAGAACATTCGAGGAGCGGGCAAAGGTAGCAAGAAGAAAAAGGTTGGAAAATCTAAGAGCAAGACTAAAGGCCAAAAGATTCAATTCAAAAGCTCTAAGGAGGTCTTATCCATGAGTGACAAGGAGCCTTGGAGCTCCAAACCATATCTCGATCGGAGCAAATGTAAATGCCCCGAACAGAAGAATGACAAGCCTAGATGGTGTCCTTTCCACAAAAATAAAGGACATGACCTTCTCAATTGCCGAGTTTTTCAGCAGAAACTCGAGGATTACTACTCCGACAAGGGGCCACTTCCTACACTTGAAGAGGTGGGGCAAACGAGTGGTGGAAAATAGTTGGATGATGATGAGGAGATGTCATTTCAAGATCTAGAACACACAATTGATCACATCAATAGAGGATCTTGACATACGAGTCAAAACAACAGCTCAAAGCTGTTGAGCGTGAGGAAAATTTCAATTGACCCTCCTCTTGTCAACAAAGTACGAAGTGGCCAGAAATAACCATATCTTTCAAGAAAGGTGACTGTCTGATCCCTTCTACTCGACTTGGTCACTTTTCGATCGTAGTCGAGTCCACCATCAAGAACTATCGAGTCAATCGTGTGTTAGTTGATGGTGGGAATTCACTGAATATACTCTTTACGAATGCCCTGGACGAGATGCAAGTCCCTAGGACAAAGATCAAGCATGTACAATACTTATTTCATAGGATCGTACCAGGGTCTTCGGCCAAACCCATTGGTCAGGTTTCTCTTCCTGTAACGTTTGGGTCACCAAACAATTTTAGGACAGAGAAAATCTCTTTTGATGTGGTCAATTTCGAGACGGCATACAATGCCATACTCGGTCGACCAACTCTAGCACAATTCTTAATGGTTGTTCATTATGGTTATCAATGTCTTAAGTTGCCAGGTCCCAAAGGAGTAATCACAATTCACTGTGATAAAAAGATAGCACTTACATACAACCGCAAATCCCTTGAGATGGTTAGCCAAATACCAACTCGAGAAGCAAGGGGCAACCTTCGACCAAGCAGTCGAAGCCTAAAGTTACACCAAAGCCAAACGACCAAGTCAAAGAAGTTCCACTAAATACAGAGGAGCCTTTGAAGATAGTTCGCATTGGGGTGGGTCACTTCCGACCTTGCATAGGAAGATGCCCTCGTCACCTTCCTCCGAGCAAATGTAGATGTCTTTGCGTGGCAAACATCTAACATGCCTGGAGTCCTAGGAAGATGATCGAGCATAGACTAGCTCTAGGTCTAATAAGAAACCCATAAAATAAAAATTATGGAGATTCACACCTGATTGACGAGATGCCATCAGATATAAATTGGACAAGCTACTTAAAGCGGGCCTTATAAGACAAGTCGACCACCCAGAGTGGTTGGCTAACCCTGTAATGGTTAGAAAGTCTATTGGTAAATGGCGTATGTGTGTAAACTTTACTGATCTTAATAAAGCTTGTCCGAATGATGATTTTCCCTTTCCTCGTATTGATCAGTTGGTTGATTCTACTGCTGGTTGTAAAATATTAAGTTTTTGAGATGCATATTCTGGCTATTATTAGATAAGTATGTGCCTAAATGATGAAGAAAAGATCATATTTATTACACCATTTGGAATATTTTTCTATGTTAAAATATCATTTGGTCTAAAAAATGCTGGCATTTCTTTTCAACGCTTGATGCAAAAGACCTTCCTTCCTCATCTGGCCGAAATTTGGAAGCCTATGTTGATGATCTGGTTGTAAAAAACATTAAACGTCTTAATCATATTTCCGACTTGCAAGAAACATTCGATAATCTTAGAAAACACCATTTGAAACTCAACCCTGAGAAGTGTGTGTTCGGAGTCTCTTCAGAAAAGTTGCTTGGATTCCTTGTCTCTGTACGAGGCATCGAAGCAAACCTTGAAAAGAAAAACGCCATTGAACAAATGCACCCTCGGACCACAAAGAAGAAAGTCCAAAAACTCACAGGATGCATGACGGCTTTAAGTTGTTTCATCGCACAGTTGGGAGAAAAATGACTTCCTTTCTTTAAATTTCTGAGGAAACATCAGGATTTTGAGTGGTCAGAGGAGGCAAACAAAGCCTTCGAGGATGTCAAGAGGTATCTTACGAGTGCTCCTATTCTGGTTTCTCCGAAACCAAAAGAGACATGCTAATATATCTAGCTACTATGCCACAAGCATTGAGCGCAGTGCTGGTCATAGAATGTGAAAACGTTCAACAACCAATTTACTATATTAGTGAAGTTTTACATAGGCCTAAGGAGCGTTACTCTCAGGTCCAAAAGCTTCTATACACCCTCCTCATGTCTTCGAGAAAACTAAGGCATTATTTCTGGGTGCACAAGTTAATCATGTCTTTTGAGTTTCCCTTAGGAGAGGTCCTCCAGAACAAGAAAGCAGTGGAGCGGCGGGCGCATGGCAAAATGGTGGTTGAACTTGGCTGGCATACGAGCAGCGAAAGCGCTTGGGATTCGACGACTACTCGTGAGAGGAGACTCTCAACTGGTCATGAATCAGGTCAAAAGAGAGCACCAATGCTATAATTCGACCATGTCTCAGTACTTATCGGAAGCCGGGAAGCTTGAGAAGCATTTTTTTTGGTTTTGAGGTACAATATATTCCTCGAAAGGATAATTTACTCACTAACCAGTTAGCTTAAATGGCTTCTTCCAGATTACAAGTACCACAAGGAGTCTTCCTGGAACAGCTCCAGAAGCTGTCCCTGGTCGAAACACCACATACATCTCCTATAGACACAGCCTCCCTAAAATACGAGGATACCTGGATGAGTCCCTTCTATAAGTATCTTCAGAAGGACACAGTACCCAATGACGATCTTGAGGCTGATCGTCTACACCATAAGACCATAATGTATACTTTGGTCGAAGGAGTCCTCTACATACGAGGTACTCACCTGGTTCTCATGCGATGCATATCGCAGAAAGAAGAATTAAATCTCCTTCAAAAAATATACAGAGGCATCTGTGGAACACATGCTTCTTACAGAATACTTGTCGAAAAAGCCTTTCGACAAGGTTTCTATTGGCCAACAGCCCTCCATGATGCTAAAGAACTTGTTAAGAAATATGTACAATGCCAATTTCATAGAAGGCAAATAAACCGGTCGGCTCAAGCATTAAAAACTATACCTCTTTCTTGGCATTTTGCCACTTGGGGTCTCAATATCCTAGGACCATTCCCAAAAGCACCATGGAGTTTCGAGTTCCTTTTTGTGGCTATTGATACGTTCACGAAATATATTGAAGCCGAACCTGTGACTAGGATAACAATGGAAGTAGCTAAGAAATTTATGATGAAAAATATGATCACTCAATTTGGTGTTCCAAGTCGAATTATTACAGACAATGGTACACAATTTTCGAGCGCATAATTTCAAGAATTTTGCGAAGAATTGGGTACCAAGCTATGTTATGCCTCTGTCTCCCATCCACAAAGAAATAGGACAGTCAAAAGGGTAAATGACCAAATTATGCAGGGAATTAAAACTCAAGTTTTCGACCAGCTTATAAAGCACTTGGGGGCTTGGGTAATAAAATTACCCTCAGTACTATGGGCAATTCGCACGACTTCTAGTCGGGTTATAGGCGAAACATTATTTTTCTTAGTTTTTGGTGTTGAAGCTATGCTTCCACCTGAACTAAAGGTTCAATCGATAAAGGTCGAAAATTACAACGACACCGGCCAAGATCAACTTTGAGCTGGTGACATCAACCTACTCGAAGAGAAAAGGAATCAAGCCTTAATCCATTCGGTAGTCTACCAATAAGCCCTACGCAAATACTATGATCGTAAGGTCCAACCTCACAACCTTGTTGTAAGTGACTTGGTATTGAAAAAGATTCAATCTTAGTCTAATCGCAACAAATTTTCTCCTAAGTGAGATGGTCTTTACACAGTGGTCGAAGTCACGCGACCAGGCTCGGTACGACTAGCAATGGAAGATGGCAGAGTACTTTCTAATTCATGGAACATTGATCAGCTACGCAAGTTCTATGTGTAACCTCCTATATTCTCAATAAAGTTTATGGTTTCTCTAATCTTTATTGTCTTAAAATTTTCATTGAGCAACGCTTCGACAATTTTTCGATCACTTTTTAAACACTTGTTTTTTTACACTGGTCGAAAGAGGGAAACATCACTTAGTCGAAGTCTTTCCTCTCTGCACGTGGTCTTGCCCACTAGAAGGAACTTCCTAGCGTCGACCTGTTCCTAATTTTAGCTGCCAACACAAAGAAAATAGGTTCAATAAAATGTGGTTGAAATATCTCTAAGCAAGCTCTTTTTAATAATTAACTGTGTTTATTTCTTCATTTTATGAAGAATTTTCTAAGTGAGTCAAGCTTTCACAGTTTGTTCGACTACTCTTAATACGCTCGATTTGGTTAACCTGGTCGGAGGAAGTAACACCACCTAGTCAAAAACTTTCCTCTCTCCTCATGGTCTCACCCACTAGAAGGAATTTCCTCACTATTTACTTAGTTTATCTAATTAAACTAAGAAAATAGTCGACGCTAGGATAAAATTATAAATGTGACTTTAATTCTTAGTCTTAAAAATTCAATTTTTATTTCTATTTTTGTCTTATGAGTTACTTACTACTTGAAGAGACAATTTGCAGGAAAATAAAGATTTATATTCATAAGCAAGAAATTGTTTTTACAATGTAGACCCTATTACAAACTACTCTAATGAAGGAGATCCAATCTGCATCTCCTCTGCGACCTTCTTGCCAACTGGCTGCACCTCTTCGATCAGTTGTGCTGCCTCTTCTTCAGGACAGTTGAAGTCAGCTTCGACTGGTTGCTAGAGCAAAACTTACTGTACTTTCGGTTGCTTGCCTTATCGAGTCGGCTTGGTTGGTCTTCTGAATCGTTATCAACTCCTGGAGAGTTCCAACTTGTTGTCCAGTCGTACGTGTATGTCCGACCACGGTGTCACCAAGAGGAGTGACCTCCTTAGCACCAAGTCCACCGAGCAAATTGTTAAGGAGAGAAATGTTGTCTTGAAGGTTGATCTTCGTAGCTTTCATTTCCTCCTGACTGCGAGTTAAAGTTTCCTGAAGTCATTTTATTTCGACTACTTACTCTGAAAATAGAGCACGACCAGTTAGAAAAGCATTTCTTAAAGACTAGTAAATAAAACTGATCATAGGTAAAAAAGTATTACCTACTAAGAGAGGCAAGCCTCTTGATTTAGTCATCGTGGGAGGCAGCATCCTTTGCGCACTGCTCCTTCCATGCCTTTATACTCTTATCTTTTTCTTTAGAGATACGAGTAAGCTCGTTGATCACCAAGATCTTTGAATCGACCTCGGTTTGAGGCTTACCCATATCAACCTTTTTTTTCTAAAAATAGAAAAGGAGTTGGAGAAAGAAATAAAGTTGTCGAAATGAACAATGTTAAGTGAAATACTTATTGTTTATTTCATTCTGCAGCTCGCAAGCTGCAGAATTTGCCTCGTGAAGGTTTTTCAGCAGGTCTTCTTTTTCATCCTTTAGCTTTTGCAGCTCGGCTTTTACATAGTTGAGTGCATCGGTCAAGGTTCTTTAGTCACTTTTAAACCTACAAAGGTTAAAGTAGACATAAGTATTGAACGAATGATCGAAATAAGAAAGACTACTTGTAACAGTAACTTACCATCTCAGTACTTGTTCACAGAGTTTAGCCTTTTTCTTTCTCAGTAACACCAGTTGCCTGTGGTATTCACCAATAGTAGCAACTTGTTCAAGAGCTCTCTAAACAAAGAAATACACAGTGAGAGAAATGAAAAACCCAAATATATAAATATTTGGTATCGAATACTTACATCGATGGCTGACCGAGCGAAATGGGCATACACTGTCTTAGAATCCGCTAATTTATGAAACCCGTTGACTTTGTCCCACCATATTCTTTGAAGATGCTCGTCGTCAAAAATATGTCCTCTGCTGGGAATATCCTAAGAGTGTGAGACTCGGTCATGAGACCTAAACGAAGAGGACCCGACGATCGATGGTCCGAAGAAATCGAGGGAGAGGTCGAAAGAGTCTTCAGCGTCTTCTTCTTCATTGTTGATAGCAAGCGCGACTCCACCTTGAAGACCCGGAGGAACATCCTCCACAACCTCCTTCCCGGCACGGCGGTTGGAACTCCCTGCTGTTGCTTGATCGGCTACTCTTGGTGATCGTAGGACCAAGTCCCTTATCTGATTATTGAGATTCTCAACAATCGACTCAATCGCCAGGGCGTCCTGGTCTTCCACTGTCTTCGCCTCCTCCTCTACGACCACCTCAGTGGTCGTGGTTGGCTCAGCGGTAGTAATCACCTTAGGGATAGTGGTCGAATCTTCAACCACCTCTGTTGTCTCTACGACTATAGAAGAAAGCAATACTCCCATGGTTGTAGACAAAAACAACGGCGGACCTCTCAACAAAAGCATCCTCGAGGGCTGGAGAAGCAAGACTAAAACGATGAGAAAAGGGGAAGATATGTCAAATTGTGGAATTAAAAGGTAAATACAATTTTAAACGTTTGATTTTACATACCTTGGCCTCCTGGATACGATCCTAAATTCAGAAGAAACCTTCCCAAAGGAAGACTTCTTCATCATCATCTTCTTCTTCTCTTCTTCGGCCGCCTCAATTTTTGTAACACCTTCAGCCTCTGGAAGGCTTCCAGTGTCATGAGCTTAAGTGGCCAGGACTTCCTCGACCACGTCTGGTCGAATGTCTTAAGGAAGAATTGGGACCTCTACGACCACATTTGGTCGTAGGTCTTGAACGAGAGCTAGAGCCCCCGAGCTACGCGCCTCTCGTGATGGTCAGAACCGGCTGACCACTTGAGTGACAGTGCTCGCCTCAACCACAGGCTCTGCTATTGCAGAGGTAGCCTTCACAAAAAATATAAAACTTTTTCAGTGCCCCTTTTCTATTTGCTTGACAAAATCATGAGAAGCACAAACTAAAAATGGTTTTTTATCGTAGCAGAAGGATACTGTCGGTGTTTTAGAACCGATCTTACGTAATGATTGTTTTATTCAGGGGCCTCCAAGACTCAAATCACGCAGAGAGAGAGAGAGAGAGAGACAAAGATTTTTATACAAGTTAGAGCCTTCTCCGGAGAGAATAACAACCCTACTCTTGTGTGGATGTATTAAGTATGCTGGTTTACAAATCAAAAGAAAGACTCGAGTGTGATGTCTTGTGCTCCTGATTGCGTTGTCCCCCTTCTCCTGATGATCCCGCCTTTTATACAGTCTTCGAAGTGAGCTACTATTTCTTCAGTCTAAAGGGCGCCTTAATGCTTCAGATGATGGAGCCGTTACTGGAGATTATTATGGGAGTAGTAACGTTCCCAAGTCACTAGGCAGTTATCACTAGGACAGAGAGTTAAATCGTGCCATTATCCCGGAGAATAACAATGTAATTAACTGCCCATATCTTTAGAAATGGTGTAGAAGATCCCCTGATCGACCAGACCCACGTGTCTGTAAGCCCTATCGACTAGGGATTTGTCGTAGAAGAGCTTACGACCAGGTGGTGGTCGTAGTAAAGCTTACGACCACAGACTGATCGTAGGAGAACTTACGATCAGGTGATAGTCGTAGAAAAGCTTATGACTAGGGACTGGTCGTAGAATAACTTACGACCATGAGCTAGTCATAGAAGGACTTACGACTGTGGGGTGGACGTAGAAGAACTTATGACCTTCAACTTCTCCTTTATGAACATTAAGGGGGTATACTCAAGAATCATATGACGGTATTATTATCTATAATATGAATTACAGATAAATGATTAAATGAGGATTATTAGATCCTCGTCATCTAGCCTCTAACTTCAAGTGAAAATAACTTACTTGGGAAAGGAGCTGTAGATGATCTTACGACTAGTAGATGATCGTAGAATGGTAGTCGAAGGAAAAACTCTTCGACCGATATTTTATTTGATCAGAAATTGACTTGGTCAAGAAGATTGTAGAAAATCTTACGACTTACAAGGTGGTCGTAGAAGATCTTACGATAACAAGGTGGTCGCGGTACTGTAATCGGAAGCAAAATCTTTCCAATTGTTGTTTCATTTGACCATAAATAGACTTGGTCAAGAAGGTAATTTCGCTTGAGGTGTAAAAACAGACTCGGCTTTCTCGAGCAGACAAATTAAAGAATCTCAATTGACTCTCATAGAACTGTCTGTTGGAGCGGTTCCCGAAGTGGTGGCAATTGTTGGGTCGCCATGTCTTTAACTCAGGCACGATGTTATAAATACTTACCGTGGGTGAGACTTATATTTTTTACCTTTCCCCCAAATCGCTTCCACTATTCACCAAGTTCTTGCGTTCTCCGCCGCCGACCAAATCGTGCGCCTCCTTTATACATTTCTAAATCCAAATCTCCGTCCCTTGAGAAAGATGGCCGGAGCTGCTTCCCAATGGGCCGAATCAGAGATAGATGTGACCAAAATGAAGGCTCTGGTCACCGCCGAGAAGATCCCGAAGAGGCAGTTCGTGAAGTGGATTGAGGCTGTTGGGCAGCATTGGCCGTCGGGGGAGATTTGGCAGATTCCCGTCTTCTAGGTGTATTGTGAGTGCGGTTTTCGATTGCTCGCTCACCCTTTCCTCACACTCATTCTCGAACTCTTCAGGGTAGAGTCGGTGAACCTTATTCCCAATTCCATCACGATGTTGGGTGTGTTTGTTTACCTGTGTGATGCCTACCTAGGGATTCCGGCCGATTTGGAGTTGTTCCAGTACTTCTATGGGATGACCAGGTTAGCGGGAATCGCCGGTAGTTGTAGTTTGAAGCTCCACGACGGGAAGTCGAAGGAGTATATTTAGATGTTCACCCGGTCGTCGTGACCGGGATGGAAGAAGAGGTGGTTCTATTGGGAGACGACCAGTGAGGACAGCCTCTCCTTCGTAGGAAATTCGGCTGAGAAGATTCCTTTCTGGGATTCGACTTCTAAGGATCTCGGTCAGATCTCCCTTTCATTTAAGCCATCAAAGACCTGAAGGAAGAGGGGCTCATTGGATGGCACGTGGTGAAGAATTTCAGCACGCGCCACATTAGCTCTCTGAAGAAGAGGGCTCATCCCATGTGGAGGTATTCGGGGCCGCAAGACCTGATGAGAGATTACGAGAATGGTAAGTAAACTTCCAATCTTAGCCTTCTTTCTATTGATTTCAAACTTGGCTATTGAAAATTTACTTGCTCCTGCAGATCTCTCACAAGCAAAAATTGACGTTTGAGTCAAGCTGATTTGTGAGAAATCCTCACCACCCAATGTGGTGGCTCCTCAAATCTTGGCGGTCCTGTCCACAGAGGACAAGATGGAGCGTTTAAAGGTAATCAGGAATTTGATTTTGTTTTTAGGATCTTGTTTGCCTCCTACTTCGCTACTTGTACGCACTGTGGAACTAATTATATCGTAATTGTAAATTTTAACTTCATTTGAAGTGTCAATCTGTCGTCGTGACCTATGTCTGCAAAGCACGACATGACATCGCTCTACAAAGTAGAACGTGACCACTTTCTACAAAGTAGGACATGACTTCTCTCTGCAAAGCAGGACATGACCACTCTCTGCAAAGCAGGACAAGACTACTCTTTGCAAAGCAGCAGGACGTGACCTCCTCGAAGGGCGCGGCGCATGAACGCTAAACACATATGTGCCTCATTGCAATAGAGCCGGTACAACTGCGTTCGCTCCCGTTATAAATACATCGCTACTCGGCCAAGAACTCCACACCAACAACACTACTAACCTAACATGTACAAGGAGAAGGAATAGGAGCACATTCGTGAGCTTTTGAAGGACTGGGAGGCTCCCCAAGAAACCACCGCTTGCCACAGGGCATTTAGTCAGTGGCCTTACACACACCATCCGAAGCTCGTCGATCTAAGAAGGTTGCCTCACAGTACGCCCAAAGATCCGGTCGAGCCGTGCCCCCCTCCTGTGCCCGCCGAGCGCCCTCCAGAAGGGCCCTGACGGAGGTGGTGCCACCCCTTTGCTGGTGCCGGGACGTCTGCAAATATGTCAAATCATCCGACGAGTGGACCATTGGACAACGCTATGGGTGCTGCCCAAACTACTGCTTAGACTACCCCGACCGCAGGTTTGACACGCCAAGCCACAGGCAGCCGGTAATGCTATCGTATTCAAATGCACACCACTTTTTGCTTCCCGTTACACCGTAACCATATCTCTTTTCCCATCGCAGTCTCCGCCGCGTTTATGCGACTTCAGCTAGTGAATCGATGACAAGATCCACCCCTACGATATGTGGATGCTGTTGACATGTAAGAGTTGAGCCAGGGAGGTCTGCGAGGGCCGTGAAAGACGTCTCGAAGAACTACAGGCTGAGATGGAGGAGAAAAAGAGGAGAAAGAGGTTGCACGAGGAGCATGAGCGCGAGCATACCAGGCGACGCGAGGCGAAGAGGGCGCGGAAGAGGGCTATCGCGGCGAAAACTAAGGAGCAAAGCGAGGAGTACAATGCCGAGCTGAGCCGTAAGGACAAATGACTACATTCCACGCAGTAGTTTGATCCTCTACGTATATATGTCCCATGTATTTCTAATTCCCTGAAGGCATACATCTATCGTCCTTAGTTCGTTAGCCTACGTGCCATGTAACTCCCTTGCTGGATCAATTGTCATATTGTTATCATTCCCCTTGTTATCCAAAGTTCTCCATCGTGTATGAATTCTCTTACGTATCGCAATATCACTTACGTTTCTACTTACGAATCATTGTTACCTCAAACGTCCTCACAAAATTCTTCAGAAATTTACCCTACTACAATAATATACGACGATCAAAAAATATTATTACGAGTCTAACAGATTTCGTACCTTTCAAAATAATATTATTGTTCATTAAAATCGCCATAATATTATTATTGTTAGAATGCTCATGGCTAGACAACTTGGGCACTTGACGCGCAGGTATTGGGCGACTAGCCCGACAAAGGATTATTACTGTCATAAAAAAAGAATATTATTTCTGTAATCTAATAGCTGCGCCATGGCGCGAGGCTTGCTCGGCTCGGCCGGCGGCGCCGGAACAACTAGGTGGTTCTCGTGTTTCGCGCGGAGTCTGCGCGCTCGGCTCGTCTATTTGCGTCGCGCGAAAGTACCGATACGAGTTTGATACGGACGCCGGAACAGGAGATAGGGTCGGATTACCATTGCCCGTCTCATTAACAACGCGTTAATTAACCATAATTAATCACCGTACCCTTAGCAAAACAACTGCATCAAACACCAAATTAGCAAAAACAAAAACTTATATCTAACAACACGCTTAACTGCTTATTTCATAGTAACACAAGAGAGTTTGTAGTAATTTCGTAGGACGCGTAATCTGAAGTTGCTACTCGACGTTGACCTGGAAGACGTCCTTGCGCTCCTCCTCCTTCACCTTGGGCACGACCACCTTGAGCACGCCGTTCTTCATCTCGGCTTTGATCTTGTCCATCCTGTACACCTCCGGCGCGAGCTCGATGCGGCCGCTGTACCTCGGGGGAGTAGCCTCCTCCTCCTCCTCGGAGTCCTTCTCGCCCTCGCCCTTGATCACCAGGCTGTTCTGCTCGGCCCACACCTTGACGTGCTCCTTCCCCAGGCCCGGCATGTCCACCCTCAGGTGCAGCGCCTCCTCGTCCTCCTTCGCGTTCCACCCGCGCCGCAGCGGAGCGGCACGGCCGGGCGCCGCCAAGTCGTCCATGAGACTCAGCAGGCGGCCTAGGCTCTGCGGCGCACTGAACGGATCACGAAACACGTCTGGATATTGTGACAATTAAAGAGAAGTTAGTGTTGCCATATTACTGGCTGCATTTGGGATTGGATGATTTGGATCCAATGGCGTAGCTGAGAAATGGAGCGAATGACTCGGACATGGTGCGAGATGACTGACTACCTGAGAAGAAGCTGGGCACGGCGATGTCGCGCGCACGGTGGCGGCCGTCGTCCTCGCGCCCGTTGTCGTCGTCCGACTTGTCCCTTTCGTAGAGGCGGAGCGGCGCGCCGGTGTTGTAGCTGCGGACGCCGCCTGCGACGATCACCGGCCTGAGAGTAGATGAGGCGTCGGGGGCGGACGACGCGGCGAGGAGTTTCTCCACGGCGCGCACCAGCGGGATCCTCTTGGAAGCCACAATGGAAGCCATGACTCTCTCTCTCTCTCTGTGTGTGTGTGTGATGGTCAGCTGTTTCTGGAATCTTCTGGTGAGAATGACGCAGAGCAGCGGATACCAGGGAGGAATTATATAAGACGGCGAAGCTTGGGGAAGAGTTTAGAAGGTTGGGGAAGGTGCTGCTGCAACCGGAACATTCCAGAAGGCGCGGGAATGCAGCCTTTAGCTTCCCGGTGGGACGCGTGGGCCCACCTACCAGGTCTTCTCGTGGACCTCCTGAATACGTAGTGGAATCGGATGGCCCGAGATCTAAGCCTACTGAAATATCCAGCCCAGTCTGTAACCTAGCTCCATATGATCGCAGGCCCATAAAGCCCAATAAAACCCAGCCCATTTTGGGCCCACCCGCTCCCTCCCCTCTGTCCCTCAGCCTTTCCAAACCAAACCCCGCACGACGGCGACCAAACCGGATTGGATCGAAGAGACCACGCAGCTCACCGCCATGGACGAGGAGGAGCACGAGGTGTACGGCCAGGAGATCCCGGTGGACGGCGACATGGACGGCGCCGACGTCGACATGACCTCCGGCGGAGACGACGCGGCCAAGGTAAACCCCCTTGATCCGTGTTCCGCGCTAAACCCTAACCCTAGGTCTGAGTCTCTGACCGTGTTGGTTCTCGCAGCTACAGGCACTAGACGAGATGAAGCGCAGGCTGAAGGAGATGGAGGAGGAGGCCGCCGCCCTCCGCGACATGCAGGCCAAGGTCGCCAAGGAGATGCAAGGTTGTCAGTCTTCCCGATGCGCTCACTGCTACTTAACTTTTGATGCTTATGCTTCTTGCTGCGATTCACTACTACTTAGTTTAGATTAGCCGCGTTCGACCTATTTCGCTAGATCTTGCGAGGACTGTGCGTAAAGTAGGCATGAGTCATGAGGCTATTCGATCAAGTAAAGATGAGTGCCTGTAAATTTGACCACATTCTTGATTTGGTTAGATTAACTCGGTAAATTGTAAACTTGCAAAATCGTGGATTTGTTCAATTGGCATGTTTGTTATTCTTTTCTCTGTGTCGCAATCTGTAGTTTAGAGTAGGTAAAGTAAATCGGGCGAATCATTTCTTTCACTTACAACACAAATGCACGAATCATGCGGTACATTTTAAGTTCTGTCTACACAACTAGGATTACTGATTTTATTGAGCGGGGCCTATGGATTTACATGTAACTTGGGTTAACTTTTGCCGATTATATTACATGTAGAATCCACTGACCTGGAGTCTAGATATCCGATTCCTTTTTGTGTACCTCGTCCTATTATAGCCAGGATATGCAATTCAATAACAGTTTTCGTGCTAAAATTTCGAATCGCCAACCACCCCCACTTCTCCCAAAACCCCTCCCTTGGCCTTGTGCTCTTTTCTCTTGTATATCTTATTCGAAAGATCTCCAATCATCCTATTTCTTCTACTGATTACTTCATATTGCTAACAATGAATTTAGGTGTGTGCAGTGAAGATAATGCTTTTGTCGAAGTGGTGGTGTCATGCTTCTGTAGTTGCAAACTTGTGTCGCATGTATTACCTTTGTTTTGGCATGGATGCCTCTTGGGGCGTTTTTAAATATTTTTGGGGTGCGGGATATGGTTACAACTCTCGCAACAAAATGAGGGAGCAGGTTCCCACATGATTCCTTCTGGTTATGTGTATGCTTGTATTGATCTAATTTGGGACGGTGGTCATGGCGCACAGGCGTATCTAATTCTCATATGGCTGGACATAGCAATTTAGCCATGCAATATCATTTCTGTATGAGCCTTTGAGATTTGGTTTAGGGTTTACTGCATTTTTAACTTGTGATAGCTAGGTTAGTACTGACATCAAGTTCTCTAACACATCACTTGGTCTGGTTTTTATCTGTCTTGACATACTAATTTACCCGGAAAACATCATTAAATCTATCTGGCTCATCCTTTAAGATTTGGTTTAGGGTTTAGTGCATTGTTAGTGTTCTGATTTAGTCTAGTAATCACAGCAAGGTCTCTTACGCAATTACTCATTTTGTTTTGTAGGTGGAGATCCTAGTGCATCTACAGCTGAGGGAAAGGAGCAGGTGGATGCTCGCTCTGTGTATGTTGGAAATGTAAGATTTTATAAGCTCTCTCTCTCTCTCTCTCTCACACACACACACACACACACACACACACTCGCGCGTAGAGCCATACACATGTCAAGTGTTGGGTATATAGTATCAGTATGGTTTCTGTAAAGTATGTAGTTGCATTGCCAAGGTATTCCTATAGTTGTTGTGCTATGTAGCATTAAATGTGGAGTGTGGATATATGGATATATTCAAATTTTCATCAGATATTGGCTACTGGCCAGTGGCTAGTTATAAATGCCTTTGGTTCGCTTATATATGAGATACCTATCTCAAAAAACCTGATTTCTTTTCTCCACTTCTCTTATGTTCAATAGATAGTGTGCCGTGGCTCCTGAAATTGCTTTACTCTTGCTTGTCTTTACTGTCAGCAGGCATTGTCAAAGCTACTTGCTAATTTGGATATTGCTCTTCGTTGTATACTTGTAGTTCATGCTTAATACCATTCCTTGGAAGGAAGAAAACAGCATAAAATTTTGATTTGCGGTTTTGCACTGCTGTTGTGATTTGTTGTTTGCATTTGCCACCATTGTTTGCTAACAATACTCAGATATAGTCTATTCTTTGTCTTTATGGTGTTATATTATTTTTGGTTCATTAATTGAATAATGGTGATGGTCGCAGGGGTAGTATGCTGTGATCAAGCCTTTTGAAATCAAGTAATTGGCATCTGGTTGAATACCAGCCCATATTTTAGTATTAGCTTAGAGAGAAAAGAATCCCTGAAAAAAATGGCATGGAAAAAATAAAAGGAAAAAGGAAAAGAAGAAGAAGAAAATACATATTCTAGGATAGGTTACCTCCCTGAAGAAGCAAAGGATGTCTAGAAAGCTGCTGTACACACTTGGAAACAGCACTTGAGACTCGAACCTGCGTGTGATGTGGAGTGGTTCTTAGCCACCGGTCCAATGAGAACCACTTGAATGGTGCATTGGTATGACATGTAAGTTTAACAGTAGGGAGCCTTATTGTTGACTCTGTTCTTTGCTCTGTATGAACTTGCGCTTGCTTATCTTCCCCCTCTTTCATTTTTGCCTCCCTCTTTTCACTTCAAAATTGTTTGTGTTTGCTATCAAAGCACGTCTCGCTGTTCCTTTTCTATTTTTTGATCCCTTTTTCATTGATCTTCTTAACTAATCATGATGCCTTTGCTTTTGTCTTAGTGTAAATGTGATTGTTATTGTTTTTCAAGGATCACATCTAACTCTTTCTTACTAACATGCAAGTAAAGGCTGCCGAATATTCTAGTACTGCACATAGGGTGACATGCAGAAGACAAACCTTTACTTTATAAATGCTGTTGAAGGTACTAAAAAGGAAGCCACGTCTCCTTGATGTTGCAATGATTCTGGAAGAGAGCATAGTTTGATGAAAGATTAAGTGGTTAACAATGCTTGGTGCTAACAAAATTTTTCTTTAATTGTATTTGGGCTTTATTTTTCTTGAAATGCCTACAGTATAGACTAGAGAATAAAAGTACTATAAATTATATCATGCACACACAAGTTTTAGGCTGTTAACATGCTATTGAGCTATTCTTTCCACTTGTTTCTTAACTTCTACATTTCCCATATGTCATTCGCCACATCACAGACAGAATTATTTCACATATACGATGTTTGTCTTATATTACCATTCTCAAATTGGTTGCTACCAATTTCCCCCCAAAAGTTTCATCCTGACCAGAGCTGGAATACCTTTTAAACAAATATTTTTCATGACTTCAATAAATTGCCCTACTTTGCTATTAATTATGCAATAATTTATTGTTTGTGTTGGATATTGCAATTTCTTACCTCAGTGAGGTTTCTTGTGTAGCACATAGAAGCCTTCAAAGGAATGATTAGTCATAGTGAGAAATAACCATTTAATTTTTTGATGTTATCAAAGCGACTAATATCGATACATCAGTGATGGTTTTCTTCATACCTATATGTCAAATATATCCTTCTTCCCTTGGTTACATCGTGTCATGAGGATTTTTGCCTGTTTCTTGACATCTACTTTAACCTTGATCTTGCGTAGTAACACAATTACACAAAGACCAGTACATGTGTCATTGACTGATGGTTGTAAAGAGGTGTTGATAAGCACTTTTTTACTCTCTTAGCGGTCTGCAAGTCCAAACCTGGTAAACACGATTTTAAGTTGCCTCTTGTGTTAGTTGATTATTTAACATAATGTCTTGTGTTAGACTTCATTTTACTGATACGATCATCTACCGCAGGTTGATTATGCGTGTACCCCAGAAGAAGTGCAGCAGCATTTTCAAGCTTGTGGGACTGTCAACAGAGTGACAATCTTGACTGACAAGTTAGGACAACCGAAAGGTTTTGCTTACGTGGAATTTCTGGAACAAGAAGCCGTTCAGGAGGCTCTTAATTTTAATGAATCTGAGTTGCATGGTCGTCAGATCAAGGTGCAGAAATATTCAACAGAACCTCATTATGACTTCAAGGGTCCAAAACTCTTTGAACAATGTTTTGCCCTTGCATGAAACTCAACCTTCATTCTGTGCTCAACAGGTGGCACCAAAGAGGACTAATGTTCCTGGGATGAAGCAGCGCCCACCACGTGGCTATAATCCTTATCATGGCTACCCATATAGATCATATGGGGCACCGAATTTCCCACCATACGGTTACGGGTGAGTTCAGCGGCCTTTGACAACGTGGATGCCTAGCTGGATTTTTCCTCTCTAACATTATCTTCTTAATGCCCTTAATGCCCTTTCAGGAGAGTTCCCAGATTCCGTCGTCCAATGCGCTACAGACCATACTTTTGAAGTATGAGGTTTTCATGAAGTCAAATGCAATGCCAACCATAGTTACTCCAATCAGTCCCGAGAATAATTCTACCTGCTGCAGTTGTAATTATGTTATTCATTTCATACCAGTAGACATAGTATGCCTGGTAAATGCTCCTACTGCCTTATCACCTTTGGTAACATCTGTTTATCAGCATCATGTACCCGTTGGCTTGCAGTATGCAAAACGTAGTATTATACCAGCATTATGTGATATTGGTTTGTCGTACTGGGTAATTGGTATTGTGTGTCTCATTTTTTACTTATGTGATTCTGATGGCTCGAATACTTATCATATGAGAAGTTGACGTAACATGATTGCTGATCTAAAGTTAATCATACTTGATTCTTGACAAGTGGATTCAGCTAAAGAAGAAGGAAAAAGTCCGGTTTACTCCCTGAACTATCAGAAAAGTTTGGTTTACTCTCTGAACTACAAAATCGGTTATTTAACCCCCTGAACTTGCAAAATCTGGTCAAATAACACCCCGTAGCGGTTTAGAGCGGTGGTTTTGCTGACGTGACCGGATTTATCCACATCAGCGTCTATTTGTCACCCCTTTATAGCCCGTGCGCTCACCATGGAGAACTCCACGCTCCAGCTCATCCTCAGCATAGGCGGCTCCAACTGGTCGGCGGTGGTGTCGATCTCGTTGGGGAAGTTGAGGATGCTTTGAGCCACGGAGGCGGAAGGCAGCACGGTCGTAGATGCGGGTGGCCTCGACGGCGGTGTCGTACATGCCCTCATCGCCTCCGTTCCGCACAAACCTCATGGCCGCGCCTATATATCGCTCTCGCGCATACTTTCGCCGCTGCGTCTCCGGGCCGTGTTCACCAGCGTCGGTCTTTTCTTCGTCTTCCATCGGCCCCGGCTGCGCTACTACCGCACCGCGACATCCTCAAGAACGGGCCGCTCACGATGACCGTATTAAAACAACATTCTTTGGGGTTCTTTACGCAAGCAGACGGTTCGATGATCGCTCAACGTGTTAGAAATGCCTACGGTGTCGTCGTCACCGGCTGTCTCGTCTCTTGGTTTGTGCGGATATGGCGTGTCCACGATGTCATGTTTTGGTTCGGGAACTCATAAGAAGTGGTGATGGCTTCTCCGGAGCGGCTCTCTTGTTGCGATATTACTGTGTTTGGATCACGAGCAAGCTCAAGGGCTTGTGAAGAAAATTGCAATGGATTCCTTCTCGTGATTGCAAATTCATTCTTGAATTCATCTTGTACTTTATGTGCTATGTGTGTGGTAAAAAAATTTGTTTGATGAGTTGATGTTCGAGATGTGGTTTTTGGAATACAATGATAATCGCTTTTGCTAGGAGCAACTCACGGGAAGAGCTTTTGAGCTTTTCTTGAGCATGCAGTGGCGGCGTCGTGGTGGAGGCCACGCCGACCGTGGGGAGAGCTGGCGCAATCGGCAGAGACCAGAGGAAGCGGTGGCGGTGCTAGAGCTGGGCATTGGAGGAAGCAGAGAAGGCCAACGCGCTTGTTGGTGGAGGAGAAGGCCAACACGCGTCTGCGTCTGTGTCGAGATCCGAACTGTTTGCGCTCTGCTGCCAAGAGAACCACCCGCCGCGTGGCCATCGGTGTGTGGCGCCTGCAACGCGTGGCGAGGCGGAGGCGCGGCGAACGGAGCACACCTGGCCGTGGTTGAGCAGTTATCTTGAGACGGAGGACGCAGTGATGGCCGCGTGGGCAAGGGGCGTTGTGGCGCCCTGTCTTGGCGCCATGTCCGGCAAGTGTGAGGCTGTGGGCGGTGCACTAGTGAGCCAGAGCCACAGATGGACAAGAAGAAATGAGGAGAAGAAAAAGAACAAAAGAAAAGAAAAAGGGGGAGAGGTGGACTAAAGAGAGATGATGACGTGGATGTTCACGTGGCCATATATGTGCCATATCAGAAAAAACGCCACTTGAAACCGGCCTGGGGGGTTAAATAACCGGATTTTGCAAGTTTAGAGGGTTAAATAACCGGTTTTGTAGTTTAAGAGGGAAACCAGACTTTTCTGATAGTTGGAGGAAGTAAACTGGACTTTTTCGAAGAAGAATCATGACTAATTCTTGACCTGTACATGATGAGCTTGAAGCCCTCAGAAGAGAGAGCATCTAATCTGTATATCCTCGAACTGGAGAACTAGACTGTTTCAATATTCCTTCGCAACTGGCATGCCTATATGTTGCTGTGGTACTCTTCACCTGTATATCTCATCATCAGTAGTCACCGCACATCACCTGCTAAGAAATCTGGCGGCTCCGGTTTTACTCTTCTGTCAGACAGCAGAAGCCAAGCGGCACATGATTTCACTCAGAAAACCTGTGCCGCTCCTGTTCTGGCGAGACCTTGTCCCCTCGTTCCCGTGTTAAACTCTGCTAATATCTTAGATCCGATATTGCTTGCAGATTGCCACCTCAGAACGGTTCCAAAGGAGTCACCGGCAGCGTGTGGCAAACTGGCAACAGCGACAGTGTCGGCGTCCGATGCATGCTGGTACTCGCCGGGGCACACGGCGCTGGCTCGTCGCCGTCCGACCTATCCGTTCTCTTCTCCGATCCCGACCACACCATCCAATGACGCAGCTGGATCTCAGGCCTCAACCAGTAACAATCCCCTTTACCAGCCTGCGAATTGAGAATCTATGCTCTCGTGTTTACCGCGGGGAAAGTTGATTCGCTGTTAGCGTAGGGCCGAGATAAAGACTGAATTTCACTATTACAATATTTTTTGGTCGCATGGCCCAATACAAAGATAATTATGGTTGCTTAGTTTGACAGGCTTGTTTAGAGAGAGAGAGGAGGGAGGATAATGGATTGATGGCTGAATTTCATTGCCAAAAATAATCGAACCAGCCAGATGCCAAGAGTGCAGTGATGGTTAGAAGCAGCAACAAGCCGATAAGCTTTAGCAATCCTAGATACTATTGTGAACTGCAAGTTCCAACAACGAATCTTGAAAAGTTAATAAAGCAAGGGGACAAAAGAATGGCAGGAGAGGTGAGAACTTTTTTTTTAATTAATTAAACTATTTTAATTTATTTTTATCTCGCTAACTTTATTTCTAATTCTTACATTTTGGTCACGTCATGATAAAATAATATTGTCATATCAGCAACATGGTATGACCAAATCTTGTCACTCTATCACTAGTGGCGTGACATAGTTATTTGGTCATACTTGGTGTCGTGGAAAAATAATATTGTCACTTCAGCACCATGACGTGGTCAAATCCTATCACTCCACCACCAGTGACGTGGTAGTGTTGTTTGGTCACGCTACCATCTAGTGACGTAATAAAAAGTGCTATTTAGTTAGATTTACCTTATAACGTGGTAGTATGGTGTTGCCACACCATAGGTGGTGGTGTGATCAAAATAGTTATATTTGAAAATAAAGTTGATGAGGGGTTAGTAATAAAAATAAATTTAAAAATATGTTAATTAACAAAAAAAGATCGTGAGGTGAGGACGACACATGGAAAGCACAAAACCGAAATTGAAAGGAACATGGCTAGGGTAGCAAGAGCAAGAGTACAGACATCCCATTCAGAAAAACCGCATTAACAATCCTAATGCCGGTGTTCATTGTGGATTTCCAAAAAGTTTATCCCTTTTCCATCCTTTTGAGAGAGACCACCCTAATCAAGAAAGACCTTATAGCACTGCACAGTGCCATATTGGCCAAAGATGCCACTGTATCAGCAGCAGAAGCATGGTATCTCTCATCTTTTGTTTCTCTGAACTCTTGAACTGTTGTTCAGTGCACCCATACTTGAGAAATACACACTGCCCTACAGCCAAAAATGAAAAAGAGGCATCCCTGATCCACCGATTCCTGAATCAGCACGGGATCATATGGATATAGTAGTAACATAATGTCAAGCAGACAATCCTGACCCAATGATTTCAAAAATAGCACAGGATCACATCCAGAGAGCATCAAATATTTTTGCCAGAGGTATCCACTCAGACCTGACCGTACCTCAAGGTAGATAGATATAATAAGCTGCTGCTGGTATGGGAATACCGGCAGGATCTGGTGTGCAGTGCCAAAGTTGCAGAGATGCAGCAGAGAGGCACAGAGGCGCATGACAAGGCCGGGGCTAACCTTGTCTTGCAGGAGAATCGACTTGCCCTGGCTGGAAATGATTCCCATTTTCCCACTCCATTTCTGAATGAGATCCCGCTTTGTCACATGATTTTAGGGCAAAATCTTAGGACTTCCCATTTTCCCACTCCATTTCTGAATGAGATCCCGCTTTATCACAAGATTTTAGGGCAAAATCTTAGGATCTGGCTCCGGTCTGAAAGTGGGGTGGCTTTTAACTGTTTGGGTTGTCTCGAGAGTGCTGCATTGACATGTAAATAGAAGCAGGGCACTCTTCTCCACTGTTCTCCCTGGCACAGCAGGCCACATCTGCTGCACATCTTGTCCAATAGATAAAAACTCCAACCAACAAACACAAGATCACAAACTGTCGTACAATAATGTATAGTAGGATGGCACTAACACAGGTGAGTTTTCACCATATGGATTCATTTGCTTCATGTAAACACCAAAGTTTACATCCAGATGTAGTAGCAGTAGTTCACTTCACATATCTGCAAGCTAAACGACGACGATACACAGCATAACAACATATCTGCAAGCTTACGAACAGCACACGGGGGGAGGCAAACAATAGAAGCAAGAAGATGCAGGATTTTTCTTTTTGTCAAGGTAAACGCAGCTCTCATGGCGATGGTGGCCAATCGAAACCAGCGTAGCTCTCGCTGAAACCACCACCGTAGAACCTCACCTCAAGGTTCTCGAGGCCCTGGCCGTCGTCCCACACGGCCTCGTCGTCGCTCCCGACAGCGTAGTAGTCGTCGTCCATGAACTCCCAGCAGTAGATGGAGGAGTCCGAGTAGTCGGAGCACTCCTCCCAGTAGTTGTTCTCGAAGCAGTCGTCCACTCCAGGCCCTAGAACCTTGAGGCCGGGATGCCTCTCCTGCAAGAACTTGTCGTCGACGCCCCAGCAGCCGCGCAGGTCCAAGAACTTGAGGTCGCGGCACTGGGAGAGGATCTCAAGGACCGCCTCTGTCGCGATGAGCATGTACCCCATCTCGAGGTGGCGGAGCTTCGGCATGGTGCAGGCGATGGCGTGGGCCTCGTCGCGTTGGCAGACCTTGTCAGCGACGTCTATGGGATGCATGACCCGCCGGAGCCCGACCAGGGATTTGCAGTGCTTGCCGAACGCCTCCAGGGCGCGAGCTCCGATCTTTGTGCAGCTGCTAATGTCCAAGAAGGTAACGTTGGACAACCTCGGCGCCACGTCTTCCACTATGGAGTCGCTGATCTCGCTCCTTGGAATCTCCAAGGTCCTGAGAGCTCGTGCACTTTCAGAAGCAAAAGAAAATGCAGCAGGATCAGTACTCCAGTCAGTCCAGTCCTCAACAGAAATAGCATCAAGATTTACTGGTAATAAACCAAATGATTAACGATTGATTTATACTTCTGTTGGAAAAATGCAATTGTTGAAAGTGGATGAGAACATGCGGTGTAATTCTGTAAAACTATGACAGTAACAATATGTGGACCAACTGAATCTAACATGATATAGCAAACAGGACGTGGCGGGGCAAGATAGCAATATAGCATGATAGAATGGTGCATAATCCCCTGGATAGCATGGGTGGATGCATGTGCACGCCAGTACTTGTGTTTGTACTTGTGCTTCCAATATTATGTGTGACTGATAAACGGTGATATGTTGGAAATAAAGAGACCTAAGTATATTATCTTCACCACACAATTATTGACCAAACATCTAATGCTTAATTCATTATGTCAAGAATGAATAGATACATATATCATTTGTAAGACGATTAGGAAATGGGGAGAGAGCTGAGATTCCCCCTTAGTCTTCCTAATGGATATAGAACTAAGGTAGGGCAAGCTGGGTCTTATAAAAGGAGCTAATCAATTCTGTGCATGCATCATGTATGTGATATTTTGTTTAGTCTTGATGCTAAATATATCCTCTGCAAATTTGTGGTGTAGAAAGGGAAAGCAGACCCTGAACTTTCGTTTTTAAGACCAAAATAAGCCTTCTGTTTGTTTTTTAATGGGAGTATGAATTGGATGTATCAGCCTGCCAGTTCCATATATTTCCATCCAGAAAAAGCATCGCTCAATTTACAGAAAAGGAATGCTGAACTGAAGCCAACCAAAGTTGAGTTGATTTGTGCGGTACCTAAACTCCAAAGGTTGAGGTTTAAAAAGATATTGAACCATTGAAAAATGGTGGATACACATAATTAACTGTCTAATCGAATAGATTGATCCATGATGCATGCTGGCCCTCGATCGAAAAATTGTTTAAATACACAGATCATAATGGCAGAGTGATGAGTGATCCACATGTTCTCTGCATCCATACAGCCCATTGCAGGTTACACCGCTGAGACCAGTGGCAGTCTGAACCATTTCTTGCATATGTGATGCAGAACCCAGGTTATCTTGACATGTCAACCATTTGAGAGTGTGTTAATTCAAGCACGTGGAATGTGTTATCTTCTCACGGGCCATGAGTTTACAGCAGAATCAATATGCTAGAATTCCAACCTAAATTATCCCAGACTCCCAGTGAAAGCACGACGCAAAGTGCAAATAAGAACATTGGCAACAAAAAAAAATCAGACTTACTGATCTCCGATAAACGAGAACAAAGGGTCGCAGGGCAGCCCGGAGACGCTGATGCGGCGGCACGAGCCGCAGCTGCGGCTCACCAGCATCTCGACCATGCGGACGAGCTGCTCCGGCTTGCTCTGCTGCTGACTCCACTCCTCGATGTCGATCTCCTGCCAGCAGTACGGCCCGGCGACCACCCGGCTCCACGACTTGCAGACCCGTGGCACGACGGTGAGCACCTCCTTGAGGGGCAGGTTGTGGAATATGAGGCCCAGGGCGTCCGGGAACAGCTCCTCCCAGCATCTGTACTCGCTGCACTCTCCCATCCCTCTCCTGCTGCAGTCAAAGGACCATCCTTAGGAGCCCTACATGATGCGTGCTTCAATTAACAAGATCAATTGCATCAACTCAGATTAAACATGGAAGGGGGGAGTAAAGCTTTGATTCTGCGAACGAGTAGTGGATTAGACCACCACAAATTCACAATCTTGGAGGTATGTCTTTTGTGTGTGTGTGTGGCAAAATTGGGCTAAGGACACCATCTTTCGTCAAAGGAGATGAAACAAATGTAGTTTTCCACCCAGGAGCCACGAAGGACTACAGAGAACCTGAATTTCTTATTTCAACCAAGAACAAAAAAAATTCATTTCCACTTCTTTCTAGGATGTGGGGGCTTACCTTGGAGATAACTCAAGAGTGAGAGATGCAGCTAAAAGCAGCAGCTTCCTTGGAGCAAATGGCTGGTGTACACTATGAGCAAACCCAAATAAGGAAAAGTATCCAAGAACCAAGTGAGGAGTAAGATGTAAGCATCACCCAAAAATTGGCAAGGAAAGGAGCTTAATTTAATACTAACTACACACTGCAATCACAGAGTACCAGGAAGAGCAAGGCACAGATCTACAAAGAAGGTCTCTTGCAGGGATGGAAAAGGCTGGGGGTCAAGTATGTATGCCAATTGGTGCCCATCCATATACTATTCCACACCACAGCCAAACGAAAGGTACGGCTCTGGATATTTGTGGGAAAGAACACAAAAGCCTCAGCCTTTTTGGCTCAAAGATAAGAACAGGGGAGAATATATATATTTTCCCTACAAGAATTCGCAAGAAACAGTTCTAGGATTGGGAGTGCTTTATGGCCTGCACATTTTACCAGATCGATGCGGGGGAGAAGGAGGTCCAAATTCCAATTCGGATCTGCAGGAGGAAGCACCTGGTGAAGGAGAGAGACTTGTGAGGTTGACACTGCAAGTCTACAAGGGAGGATGGTCGGTAGAAGCGAAGACTGATGAAGAAGACCACAGTTAAGCTTTTCTGTGTGCATGTGTTCTCGAGAAAGAGAAAAAAAACGGGATTATCGAAGATGTGACATTAATTTATGCGTAATTATCAAAACATCATTCTATGTCTCACTGATACGTGAGTTTTGACATCATATGTCAGTGAGATATGAAGTAGTATTTTGATAATTACACATAAATTGATGTGGTAAATATAGTAATCCCCCAAACAAAAATATGGAGGGGTGCGCGGTGCGTATGCGTAGCCATCTTGTAGACCACGTGAATTATTGTGATGATTTATTTTCAAAAATAGTCAGACAAATATTTACAGGTTGATAAGACGGTAACATGCAATTATTCACTAGATTGCAATCTTAAAAGCTTAGGGAATGTTGAGCACAGTGACTTACTTACTAGGACTCATTATAAGGATTCATATTTGATCCTAATAGCATTAAGATTCCGACTTCTTTTTTGAAGAGAACACGGAGCACTATTATCAGGATCGGATTTCTAAATTCGAACCCTTTGTGTACTTCTACAGCAGTCCCAGATCAGTAGTTAGTGCACACAGTAGATACAACGTTGATAAAAAGATTGAATCACGATTCAACATAAAAGTAATAACAAAATACCGACCTTAAGGTCACTTATTACAATAAAGGTCACATGACCTCAAGTCTTACAACAACGGAAATAGCAAATGTTAAACTCCGAGCGATAGCCCATCACATTGTCCACCGGCATTTAACTAGGGAGCGTAGCCTAGTACTCTGGGTGTCCTTCATCAAAGCCATAGACGAAGTAGTCGTAATCCTCCTCCGTATTGTTGAAGGCTTCTGCGATTTAATTTGTGTAGTACGTGAGTACATAAAGTACCCCGCAAGTCTTGAGAAAAATGCATATGCATAGCTTTAACAAATAAGGCTTATATGGTTCTTTTGCACCAAGCAATATTTTATGTTTCAACAATTTTCATAAAGCACATTTGACAAACTTAGTTTCGATAAATAAATTAATTGTTTTACTTGTGAAGGTTCTAGCTACCAGTCACTAGTATTGAGGCTCTTGCCGCCAAGGTTTAACAAGTAAGGCTATAGCTGCCCAACTAGCTCTAATTGCTAGCACAACAATCCAAGAGTTCCAACTACTCTCAGATTTTCCCAAAATAATTATTTGAAAACAAAACTAAAATCTACCATGTGAAAATGCACTTTACCCGCCCTTGACCGTGGGCACAACTATTCAAACAGTTTTACACTCTGTAGAGATTGTACAACTTGACCCACACGACATAATCAGCTTATACTGTCCGTTTCACACACTTTCAAAGGTGAACGACTAAGTGATTATCACAAGACCTTTAGAATACCTCATCCTTACATAAGCACGCCCGATGAGCTTAAACCAAGTCATGGACGTCATTTACCATCAACACGGAGATCACCGTTGTGGGGGAATAACTTGCCTGGATATGGACGTCAATTACCATCGCCCGACGCAAGCCTCGACAGACATGGACGTCATTTAC
Source organism: Phyllostachys edulis (assembly GCA_036346405.1). NCBI lineage: Eukaryota > Viridiplantae > Streptophyta > Magnoliopsida > Poales > Poaceae > Phyllostachys > Phyllostachys edulis. Next base: position 103,606,315 of record CM070562.1, on the reverse strand, counting down.
CATCGTCTGTGTGAGGACCCCAGTTTATTAAGCTTGTAATACTTAGTCAACCATTGACCCTAGCATCACAAACGTAATAATCCGTGTCTTGAGATATGTATACTTCCCGAACGCAAGATACACACCCTTTACAAAATCATGCATCAATTCCATTCAAGACATAGAACCAAAGCACGAACTAGATTAAAAGACATACAACATATAGAGTTATTACAAAAGGGCCAATAGGCCAAATACAACAATAAAGATAGCACAATGAAGCAACATGCCATAAGATGGCGATAATCAAAAGAGAGCCAAAAGGTTTGCCTTTAGCCCACAAGGCAACCAACCAAGACGCCTAGCTCGATTCGGCCCATGCACATCTCACAAAAGTAAAGCTTTTAGGCTCTACCTCCTCTGCAACAAAGTTATTAAGCAAAGCAAATGAGTACAAAATGTACTGCAAGACGGCGATGTAGTATATGAGAACTATAGTGTAATTACATGCAAGCTTTATTTGGGTGGATGAGGCTTTGGACTTATTTTAGCATAAAGCAAGTTTTCATTTGCAATATTTAAATAATTTCCAAAAGCAGATTTGCAATTCATTTTAATTTGCAAGAACAACGAGACAAGTAACAAAAGATAGACAACAACAACAATCACGGAAGTGACTAACCCAATAGCCACCACGGTAGCATGAACATCCATTCATACCAACCCATCAAGTTTTAATTAAATGTTGTAGTCTAGTTCTTGCACGACCTTACCAAGCATGTCCATAACCTAGGGCGAGGCTATTGAATAGATTTAACCTCGCAAGGGTGTACCAATGTACCCACACGCCGATCGCCTTTTCGCCAAGCTATTTAGCACACTTCCTTTGGTATCTTAAGCACGGCTAAGTCCTACGAGGCATTTCCAATGAACGATGCTAGTTAAGAGTCGCGATAACTTGGAAGGTAGGAGACACCGACCCACCAAGACAATCTGCGAGTGCTCTTTCCCTTATAAAACAGTTTTACTCACCTGCGACCCACAACTAGCACCTCCCAAAGTACTTAGCCAAGAGGGGTTCCCAATACCCTCATGTGGTTAGCACGCATAAGCGCTTGGCTTAGTGACACAAGTAACTCGGTCCTTGGGGACCTGGGCACCATTCCGTTCACACCCAACAAATCACACCAACATCCATTGTGCCCAAGTCAATAACAATTTTGTTTTATTTGTTTACAAATAACAAAACACAAGAAGGACAACAATGGAATAAAAATTTTGGTGTGATCAAGGCCATCGATATAATGTCGACAACCGCCCATTTCTACCGTTATCTAAGCATTGCTAAGCATTATCAACGTAAACTACTAAGCGATAAGAGTCCATCCATCGAACTCTAAATCGCAGCAAGATAATCCTAGGCTTAGTAGTAGAGAATGAACATTTACCTACAGAATGTGCATCTATAGGATTACTAGAGACATTTTAACACAAAGTAGCATGCATACATATAAGTGAAACAAAGTATTAAGCTTTAAAGTAATGGGACAATAATGGGACATGATCAAACTGCTTGCCTTGCTGGTTTTGCTCAATATATTGCTGAGGATCACTTACGGGTTCGTAGCACTCGTCGGCACCTAACGAAAAAGCGAAAAGAATCGATAAGAACGACGAAAACCGCAAAGACAGCACAGCAAACAAACTCCAAATGCTCTGAAATTTCTACAGCAGCAAGAGGATGATTTTTAGGGAATTTAGCAACAAGAACCAATTGATTTGGATTCTCAATGCAAAAGATATGAGCAAAACAATTCTGCTCAGCCCTAAAAATACCAAAATATCACTATTCACTAATTTAATTATTTGGCAACATTTTATGGAAAGGTGGTGCAGCTGAGATTTTTTCAGTAAAACAAGCACCTCATGAGATGAATAACACAATTGAGTTCACCTCATTTGGAGCTATTATGCATTCTCTATAATTTTTCAAAAACAAGAACTTGAACAAAATTAAAATGCACAAGAAAGCTTTTTGAAAATAGTGACATGCCTAATGCCTATTTTAACAGTTAGAGAAATAACAGAGGAAGCCAATAAAGTTGGATTCACTCAAAAATAATCTACAGGGATTTACTTATGCATTTTACAAGTTAATTGAATTTTTAAGGAGACATTTAAAGTTAGTTTTGAAATCTATTTGCAATTCACTTTTCTGGAATAGAACTGAGCTCACAACCATTTTTAGATTAGAGCTCAGCTCAAACCAGAGCTGCAGAAATTTGAACCACCTCATTTGGATTTAAAATGAATTAGTTATGCATTTTTAAAATTCATACCTTTTTCAGTTTGCAAATAAAGAGTTCACTGGAATTTCTAGAAACCATTAAGACTGGGGAGGACATGAGCCACAGATCTCAGATCTAACGGCTCAGACCTCCCAGAGTCTGCCGACACAGCGTTCGCGAGGTCCAGAGGTCATGGGTCGTGGATCTTGGATCCAACGGTCCATGTCCTCTCAAAGAACGCAGCAGCAGCAGAAGTAGAGGGAGGTCGTGGCCGTTGATGCTGCATCCAACGGACCACAACACAGAGGGACGACCGGAACGGCCCAGATCACGCGAGGGAGGTCCTCAACGGCCGAGATGACCTCGAGGAGGTCCAACGCGGAGGTCAACGCGTCCTGAGACCTCCGGTGGAGGTGCAGGCGGCCACGATTGCGCAAGGGAAGGTCTTGGATGTTCAAGATCTCCTCGGAGGAGGTCTTGGATGGCCCAGATCAACGCCTTAGCGCTAGCAGCGCTTGCTGTATGACATTGAGTTAATCGCGGGACAACGAGGAGGTTCGCGCAGACACAAGGAGGTCCAGCGCTAAGACGCGATAAATGCTCCATCATTGGGAGCATTTATCGCCCCAAATCTTTGTCCTAATGACACGCGCGGGTGGTCAATTCCGACAAAAATGCTCACCGTAAAGACACGGGCAATGCCGTGATGCACGAGACCTCATGGCGACCACCAAAGGTACCATTGTGTGCGCAATAGTGTTGCGCATACAAGTGGACCAACTCTCGGCGGCGGCATGACGGCTTTGAACACCGTGGCCGAGATGGCCAAGGTGACAAGCACGGGCCAAACGACAACAATGATACATTGAGCTCCGCAGCGACATTCAAGCGTATGCCAAGCGCCTAGGGATTACCAGGAAGATTACCTGGAGGTCCAGAGGTGCTACGGAGGTCGAGGGAGGAAGAACCGGCGTTGGTGAAGAAGGGTGCTCCACGGTCAAAGCTCTAGCTCCAAGCTCCACTTGGTCCACCTCTGTAAATGCCCAACTAAACGAGTTAGGACTTGGTCACAGAGGGAATGGCACAAATTGAAGCACTGAGAAAGAGAGGAAAACTCAGGACCCTTGTCCACCGAGGAGCTCCAAGCTCCCACAATGGCGCCAAGGAGAGCTTGGTGGTTTGAGTTTACAAGCACAGAGGTGCAAGCAAAAGCGGCGATGGTGTGAAAAAAAGCCAAGGGCGACGAGTGGGAGGTTTTATACCTAGGACAAAGAGGTCTGCACCATGGGTTAAGCTCATGGTGAGCTTAGCCTGAGGAGGTCCACGGAGGTCCATGGAGTAGACAAGATGGAGGGACAGAGTAGGTAGTCGAGCATGGCCAAGTGGGCGGAAAGGGCCGACACGCATTTAATGCGCCCATAGCAGAGCCGTTGGACAAGACTTGAGCTGACCTTCCCCTCTGCCATGGCTCGCACGCGAGCCCAAGCTAGGAGAAGAACAGGTCCTCAAGCCCACCGTTAGATTGAGAGGATGGGGAGGTCCTGGCCATCGGATTTGTTTTTGAACCATTAAGTTTTAAGTGACTGGGAGGAGGTCCCAGCCACACGATTTGGACGGGGAGGTCGTGGCCCTCCGATTTGACTACGAGGATGCGCAAGTGGAGAAGGGGACAGGAGGTCCAAAGCGTTGGATCTAAATCCAACGGTGCGGACCTCCTAGAAGGACTTAAGCCGCACACGACTTTGAGTAAATCCAAGGGCACACAACCAAAGGGGAGGTCCTGAGCTTGCGCATAGCGCACAGGAGGTCGTGGCCGTAGATTTTAAATCTAACGGCGCACACACAAGATGGGGGAGGTCTGGTGCGCTGATAACGCGGGGAGGTCGTGGGCTGTTGGATCTGATCCAACGGCTATGACCTCAACAAGGTGGAAGGACCTCGCTGTGATGGTTTGCAGAGGAGGTCGTGGCCTTTGGATTGAATCCAACCGACTCGACCTCAAGTGAGTGCAAAGGAGGTCGGGTGGTTTGATAGCGAGAGGAGGTCATGGCCATGGATCTTTGATCCAACGGCAATGACCTCGATGAGGTGGGGAGGACTTGAGCTGCACAGCAGAGGAGGAGGTCGTGATCTTTGGATTTGAATCCAACGGTTACGACCTTGGCAAGGTGGGAGGTTAGATTGGTTTGGCAGAGAGGGGAGGTCATGGCCATGGATTTTTGATCCAAGGGCTGTGACCTCACCGAGGTGGAGGAGAGTCTCGATGAAATTTGAAATTTGGACCGACTTTGCAAAGCTGTTCAACCCAAGGAACAAGGCACCCCTTACAATTTTAATTTTTAACGGTGAGACTTAGCAGAATTGTTTGGGATAGCAATTCAACTCTAAAATTTATGAAATTTTAACTGGAGCTTGCTGACATTAAGATTAACCTTACATAAAATTCCCAGAGGTTCTTATGCAATGCATTTTTCTCAGGAAATTCATGAAGGCTGTTCAAGGAATTGTTTTACCTCCAAAAATTATCAACCAAGTTTTATAACCCATGATATTTTTCAGAGAGGTCCCACATCATCTCTAGGACCAAGGAAAATTATTTTCAAAAGTTTGGCACAAGATTTAAGATGAATGGAAAATGAGTTTGACTTTTGGTCAACGAGAGCTTAGTGTTTTTGGATAACACAACTCTTGGACAAGAATTACATGAGAGTTTAGGGGTTTCAAGATGTGAGAAAAAGTTTTAATTTCTACACATTTAATTACATTTGAAACACACACCTGTTTATACAGTTGGGATGTTACAGTCTGCACGACCCAAAATATGGAAGTACATTTACTATGTTCTGCACATCTCAAGATATGGAAGTACATTTACCATAATCAAGAGAACACATATGAACTACAGCCTGCGGGCTTAATGCTTGGACTTAGTAAATTAGTCGACCAGGTCCTCCCTATTCTGGACATGTGGTTGTACGGTAGTGCTCAGTTTTGATAGTCACAAGTGTCGGTTCTTAATATGACTTGGGCGGAACTTAACACATTATAATTTCTCATGCTCTAGCTGCACCCGCCTGAACTTACCATCTGCCCAAGTCTAAACAAATTTTCACCATTTTATTTTATTTTATAAATCAATGCCAATACATATTGCCATACAATTCTCAGAATGATTTGCATACAAGGTAATAATAGTTTCCTCCCAAAGGGAGATCAAGACCGATAAAGTGTGTCTAAGCAATTCTACCATTTTAACTAATCCAAAAATAATGTAATCAATATCATGGATTTTCCATACTAAGGTGACAAATGTTCGAGGATAACAACATGAAATGAAGACAATAACAAAGTTAGAATTAACTAATGTCCTAGGATTTGAACTTATCATTTTATGTAAATAGCAATGCATATTAATTTTGAAATTTAAAATAGGATTTGAAAAACATAGTACGATATGATCAAAGGAGACTTGCCTTCGCTGAAGGTTGAGTTCACCGTGTCCGGTTGGTCCAAACCTGCTTTGACGACGTCGGACTCTGCATGCGCGAATCGAGACAAAATAAATAACAAACAAATAAATAAAATCCAAAATTATAAAATTAGTACTAATATAGAGATTGTGAATTTAGATGAATTTAGGAATAAGAATCAATTGATTCGGAGTTCGTATGAAAAAAAAGGACTCTCGGAAGATTTGCCAGAAAGGAAAATACTGAAATTGAGAAAGAGGGGAATATTCCCTTTCAAAATAATTGATTAAATTAAAAGAGCTTACATGTGGGGCCCAATTTCTAGAGAGAGATAGAGAGAAGATGACAGGTGGGGTCCACCTGTCATTTAAAGAGAGAGAGAAAGAGCAACAGAGGAAGGGGAGGTGGCGCTCGGGCATGCTTGTGGTGGCCGGTGAGCAATGACACGAGAGGCGTAGAAACAAAACCGGACCCAAAGGTCTCGAAGTCTTGTGACATCGATCGCGCCTCAATGGCGATCGTTTGGGGGCGGCGAGAATGGGCTCGGTGTTGGCTCAGGGAGCACGCTGGGTCGCTCGAGGAGACCGGAGGGGAACCGAGATGGTGTAGCGACGTCATCCGGCGACGATGGCTTGCTACGGTGGCAAAGAGGCCGAATCAAGGTGGGGGATGGGTTGAGGGAGGCTGGGAACACATTGTGATGTGATCCAAACGGCGAGGAGCTCACCGAAGAAGGAAATCAAGTGATGGAGGAATTTTGGCTGGGATGAAGAAGACGATGAAATTCGATGATGAAATTCAACGAAGAACTACAACCAAAAGCGAAATTGATTTAGGGGAAACGTTTGTGGAGCTCGAGAACATGAGATGATGTGGTTAGGGATTCCAAAATCTCACCGGGGATACGGGAGCACAAGGTGAGGTCGCGGCCGGCGCTCGGGAAAACGATGAATCTGGTGGCGACGATGTTCTAGTGACTATGGGAGTTAGAGGAGGTGCAAAGGGGGTGAAGAAGACACTGATGCTTCCATTTATAGGCTTGGCTAGAGTTTCAATGGATGTGGCAGCGATCGCGATCGTCGGCGACATTACGACTCAGTTTTGGAAACGGCCGGAATTGACAACGCATAGATGACACGACATTAGGGGGATTTGAATGCGTGATGATGGCGACGTCGTGATGATGGCGACGGCGTGATGACGCGGACAACGCAGGGGCACGATGTGCATGGTGCGGGCGGGACCCACATGGGTGCGGTTGGGGCGCGAGCAGGGCGCGCATGGCTTGGTGCGGGCACGGTGCAAACGGCTCGAGTGCGCATGCGGGCGGTGTGATGTAGATGTGCGGCCTAACGCATGCGGTGCGAGCGAGGCTTAGGTGCAACGCAACTCGGCGCCACGCGGGTGATGGTGGGGGTTCAAGTGCGAGACAGATGCAGAGGAAGGAAGAAAGAGGAAGTGGGCTGTGGGCTAGTGACGAAGAGAAATGGGCTCAGCCCAAAGCAAAACACAAGTGGATTTGGGCTCAAAATCTGAAATAAAGATTTGAATTTTTGGAGAGATTTCAGATTTCATATTTGAATTTTAGTTTCGGCTGAGGTTTGAAATCAAGGAGAGAGATGAATTCAAATTCAGAATTTGAATTCAAATCCGGCTGAGATTGATTTGAAGAAAGACGAGGATTTAAATTTTGAGCTTGAGATTTGGAAAGAGTTTTGAACTTTGGATTTGATTTGAGATTTGAATTGATTTGAACATGGAATTCAGAATCGATTCGATTTGGAATTCAAATTGCTATTGAAGAAGGAAATTGGTTCAAAGTTGAATTGAGAATTGGAATTTGGATTTGATTTAGCATTTAATTATGCAAGAACTCTAATTAAAATCCAAAATTTTGAATTAATTAATTTCAAATAATTTTTTTGAAATTGCCATGTTTTGGGATGTTACAACAATATTATGATTACGACTTCTGTTTGGAGGAGAACAGGGGACACTATATAAAAGCCATGAGGGCTGATAACGGAGAACCCAAGCTATAAACCAACTCATCTAAAGCAAAAAGATGAATGAGGGGATTATAAGCTAGGTTATTATTTAGCACTAGATTCTTGTATAGGACAAGGATCCGAGGGGTGGATCATAGACCTATTCAAATGCCAGACCGGGCCTAAAAGCCTGGTCTCGAACGGGCAGGCCCAAGCCTGTCTCGACCCAAAAAAATGTATTTCCCAATAAAAATATTATTTTAATTCTTTTTTGGAATATAAAATTAATATTTAATTCATTTTGAGAATAAAAAATAGTTTTTTTTATTATTTTAATTGCATTTCATCGACTTTCGGGCCAGAATTCGAGTCTTGAGCCCGACCCTGACTGGGTCGAGCTCGGGCCGGGCCACCCATGAACAGGTCTAGTGGGTCATAGAAGGTTTGAGAGGGTTGTGAGAGAGTGACAATCCCTTGTACTCTTTTAAGGTTGTGATTAAGGAATTTGCGATCGGCTTCGCCAAATCTTTCTCTCTCATCGTGATTGTTCCGTCGTTGTTATTTCGGTTCTCTATGAGATCACACCTACTTCGTTCTTGATATAGTGTACACTCGTGCCGTTGTTTGACGCAAAAGAAATCCCACTAGGATTTCTATGCGTGGGGTTAAGTGCGTGTGTGCCAATGTACCTAAGTACACAAAACAAACAAAACAAATAAGTATAGGGTGAAGGATCTAGACCTACCATTATGTGTTAATGGAGTTTTGGTGATTAATGACAAATCTAATTGTGAGACTAACACTTTTATTGATATACATATTGTGTAGTCTTATTTGGATAAAGGTGAAAACCATGAAGGCATGTATGTGATTAATGACAAATCCAATTCGTTGGATAAACAAAAGGAAAATCCAAACAGGTATGCATTCATAATGATAAATCTATTTGTGAGACTAACTCTTCTATTTGCCTTATCCCATGATTAGTCTCGTTTGGATATAAAGAACAAAAAAGGTATGCATTCGACTTCATAGTTCTTATATACTGTTGCATTCCTCGGATCCAAATATAGGTTGAACTCCACCAAAAGGTTATGTTGAATATGTGCATATGTTTTCATTACACATTCGTGTATGCACACATGTAGGGGGAGTTTATTCTATATTTTGAGGTTTCATTAGTATTGATCCATATTCCTTTGTCCACTTATATTTGAGATCTTTACTTTGAAACATATCCTTTGAATACATTTAACTTGCATAGTTAATATATTCATGTGTGTATATGAGACTTGTGTAGTTCATATATCCTTGAATATATTTAACTTGTGTAGTTAATATATTCATGTGAGTATATAAGACTTGTGTAGTCTAAATATACTTATATGTGAGTATAACATAACTTGTGTAGTTCATGTGTACTCACATATCCTTGAGTATATATATCTTGTGAAGTTAATATATTCATGTGTGTATATGAGACATGTGTGCTCATATATCCTTGGATTATATATTACTTGTGTAGTTATATATATATATATATATATATATATATATATATATATATATATATTCATATGAGTATATACAATTTGTGTAGTGCTTATATACTCATACAAATCTACATTCAATTATTTGCAATTGAAGTGATTATCATCAATTACCAAAGAGGGAAAGATTGCGGTATCTTGTCCCACCATTATGAGTTAATAGTATGTTGTGGTAATTAATGATAATCATATTGTGGAACTAATATTTTCCATGAGTTGGATAAGCAGGTTAGGTTCCATGATAATAAAGACTTGGGATGACATCATGTGAGGATTGTCATCAAGTCAAGAGGAGTTCCATCATGTGTTGATGGAAGTCAAGTGAAGGAAATCATCGTGTGTCGATGATGTTCAAGAAAAGGAGATGATCGTGAGTTGATCATCAAGTCAAGATTCTTGAAGAAGAGGAAATCATCATGTGTTGATGATATTGAAGATCAAGAGTTTGAAGTAAAGGATGCATTATGTGTTGATGCATATCAAGTTCTAGAAGAGGAGATGATCATGAGTTGATCATCAAGTCAAAGAGAAGGCCCATCATGTGTTGATGGAGATCAAGTGAAGGATGTTATCATGTGTTGATGAGCGTCAAGTTAAGATCCCGAAGCAAAGCTTCATCATGTGTTGATGAAGGTCAAGTGAAGAACTCATCATGTATTGATGAGTATTCAAGTCAAGGACCCGGACTTGAAGTGAAGATGTGCGTCATCAAGCTTCAATTGGTTGCACAAGACAAAGGTATGACTAGCTAGGGCTAAGGATGTGTTTCTAGTCTTTTACCGGCCTTGGTGTTTGGTTGGGAGACCGGATTGCTAGTATAGGTTGCCGTACTATTAAGAGGGGTCTTGACTAGTAGCTTGAGTTAGTCATGTATTGATAGCTCATTGTGTTTGCTCTAGCTCACCTTAACATGTTGCTAATATTTGCGAATGTGTTTTGCAAATAGTTGTGGCTCGTGGATAATCCTTGTAGCGTGTGACTTTAGTTTGCGAATGTGTTTTGCAAACGGTGTAAGTCCATGTACCTTATTCCTTGTAGTGTGATTCTATAAGTTGGCAAATGTGTTTTGCAACTTGTTGAAAATCTCACGTGAATTCTTGTTTGTATCGCGCGTCAATTTGGTGGCAAATGTGTTTTGTAAACTGAGTTGAAGCGGATTGCAATTTGTGGTGTGATTCTAAAAGTTGGCAAATGTGTTTTGCAACGTGTTGAGAATCTTGCTTTTGAACCCTTGTTTGCATCACTTGTCAATTGTCAAATGTGTTTTGCAATTGAATTTGTTTTGGATGCAAACTGTTGTTTTCTCAGGGAAATCGGTTGTACCGATGTGTTATGGGCGGTACGACCGCGCTGCGGTTCAACCGGATTTTGGTGCGGTATGACCGCACATCGGTTGTTCCGATTTCCAGTTGGCGATTCAAATAAAACAGTACCAGTGTATTTTGGTTCGGTGACTCTCTTGAGAATCGGTAGTACCGCGCTCCTTGAGCGGTACAACCGGACCAAGCGGTAGTACCGCATGTTAGTTGGCGGTCGTACCGCATTGGTGCCCAACGACTAGTTTTATAACCGTTGGAGGAAGTGCGGTCGTACAGCACCCTAGTTGGCGGTCGTACCGCATGTGCCGATTTTTCAGCAGACTTTTCCACAACGGCTAGTTTTTGTGTTTGGGCTATAAATACCCACCTTGGCCATGTGTGGGAGTGTTGCTGGTGCCCCTAGACATTCCATTGAGCAAAGAGAAAGCCCTCTACTCTCATTTGTGCATGTGTTGCACTTGTTGAGCTTTGAGAGGCAAACCCTAGTGCATGTGTTGCATTAGGTAGTGGATTGTGTATCCACTTGAGCTTAGACACTTGATTAGTTCAAGTGAGTGTTGGAGACTTGTTACTCTTGGTGTTTGTCGACACCTAGACAACGTGGTGGCGTCGTTGCGCCGGTGAGCTTCTCAAAGAAGATTGTGATAAGACCCGAGCGATTTGTGAGTGGTGTGGTGCTCGCCATCTCCGGAGTGGAGGAAGGAGTAACCTTAGTGGAGCGAGGTGTTGGTTTGGTTTGGAACCGGTCCAAGTGGTTGGACTTACCTCGGAGGCGGGTGCTCAATTCGTGGAGCCGGTCCAATTGGTTTGGGCTTGCCTCAACGTGGATTAGGGGAGACCGGCAAGTCTCCGAACACCACGGTAAAATATCGACGTGTCTTTGTGGTGTGATCTCTTTTGCCTCACTATTGCATTTACATTCATTGTGTATGAATGCTTGATTTACTTTGTGCAATTTATATTCCTAGAATTAAATTGCTTATTCATTGTGTATGATTGCAATAGTTATTCATTACCTTGTGCTATTGTCCTTGTTAGAATTGAATTGCTTACAAGTCTATGCTTGATTGTTATATTTATCATTAGACTTGTTGTTGGTGCACTTAGTTGAACCTAGTTGATTTAGGCTTTAATTGTGCAAAACCGTATTTGTATTAGCTTCCACATTAGAAATTGGTTTTAGGCAAAGAAGTTTTAAAACGCCTATTCACCCCCCCTCTAGTCGGTCTCCTCGATCTTACATAGGGAAGCATGTATTTCATTAATATTGCATAGAATAACAAGAGTACAAGATCTCTTTATTGAATTGCGCTCCGTAGCCTGTTGGCGCGGCATAGCTGACTTAGGCGATGTGGTCTTTTGGTTCTCGAGGCCTCAAGAAGCTCCCAGTTAATTACATCCATAGGTCAAACCCACAGAACACTTTCGATTAAGCTACACATTGGTCGTCGTCTTGAAGTCTCATCTTCTCCACGTGCATGATGTAGATGCATGGTGATGCAGGCGGAGTCCAAAGCTTCGTCAGCTATGGTGGAGTGGTGATGGAGCGGTACGTCTCTGACGACGCTTAGTCGTAAGCTCCTCCGACTTGTTGATGTCCGGTGATGCAGGTGTTCAGAATTTCAGCCAGAAATCGAAAATTTCAGCCATACCGATGGGGCTCGGTAGGAATACAAACTAGTCAAAAAAATCAGTTTGGATGAATTTTGTACAAAAAAATCAAATTTGTTTAAATTTTGCTTGAATTTGATTTTTTAATTTAAAATGCAAAAATTCAAATTTTGATTTGAAAATTTTGGCCAAGATTTTATGATTTTCGGCCTTACTACCCCTGGTAAAAAATTGTTTTCGATATCCAAAACCCTGGTTTGACCTCGCCAGCTCAGATGGGTTGACGGGGTGAGCTTCGCCTTGTAGGTGCTTGGCCTTGTGGAGGGTTGTCGGACGGGATTGTTTGCGTTCGCCTCATCGGTGCCCGATAATTGGGAGTTTGCTTCATCAGTACTTGACATTGGGTGGAGTGGCTACGCCTCGTCGGTGCTTAGCCGATGTTAATGTAGATGGAGTAGACGTGAGTGTTGTCGCTTGCGGACTGGGATGGTGCTCGATGGAGACGAATCTTGAGAGCTTGGTAATGACGCTATTGTATCTTGAGTGCAAGTATCATGCATGCTAGATAAGAGAGGGAGAGAGATTAGATTATGTTAATACTTAACACTACGAGAGGGTGCCATAGTTTCCTTCCTGTGCAAAAACTCCTTGTTCCTAGCTTGCTTCTGGACAGTGGCGAACGCAGGACAGAAATAGAGGGGGTGCTCAAGCTAATATAATAAAATTATACAAAACATACATAGTACATTTAAATGTCTAATGCAATTCAAATTCATACATAAATAAATAAAAGACAAAGCGAGAATGTAAAATGAACTTAAGGTAGTACCTGACTAATGAACATAACAATCCAAATGCGTATAAATACATGCGAGTAGCAATCTGTGGAACAAATAGTAGCTAAATTAGCGTGACAATCAGAAAATTGTGACTAATTGCAAACATTGAAATGAAATGGAAGTATGGAACATACCACAAAACCGCTAGGCGCTAGCTATGACTAGGAGCGGGAGGCAAATCCATTCTACGAGATTTCATCTGTTGAAAACGATCCATAATTGTTTTATCATCAATGCTTTTGAATATCTATCGCTCAGTGTAGCACACCATCAAGTCATTGAGCCATTCATCGGAGACTTTGTTGCGCAAGTCTGTCTTAATAATTTTCATTGCCGAAAAGATTCTTTCAAGCGATCCGTTGCCACGGGAAGAATCAATGTTAGCTCAATGAGACGATACACCAATGAGAATGTTTTATCTTTTCCGTTTCAACCATCTTTTCAGCGAGCCTTACAAGGTCACGACATCCATGAAATTCTACACTTCTCCTAACATTGAGAATGTAGTTTTGAAGCTGAGTTCTTAACAATATACGGTCACTTATGGAGAAATCATCAAGATAAATCTCAAAGAAGTCGCAAAAGCTTGTCCACATCAAACTTGGAGAATGAGTTCCTTGGATCAAGATAAGACATACATATCAATAGCTCTGTAGAAACTTCATTAAAGCGATGATTTATCTCTGACTTAGTGGCATCGATAGCCGCATAGAAGATATCAACTCTATAAAAATGATCTTGAGTCACTCTATGGCCTCGACGTGACATTCGACCCATAATTGGGGTGCTTTCATCCATATCCGGAACAGTGATGCCATTTGCTTCACAAAAGCTTGTTGCTCGCTCGAGCAATGGCTCCCACCCATTATCCCTCATGTTTTGCAAGTTCTCTTTCACATCCATAATCAAACCCATGGCATGAACAATGTCTAGATCCTTCCTTTGGAATTCATGTGATAATTCATTTGTAATGCCTAACAAGTCCAACATCAAATGCAATATGAACACAAATTCAAAGGTTTCCATTTTTCTTATCAAACCATATGCTCCACCAGAATTGGATGGTTGACGACTATCATCACTTACAATTTCTAGCACCTCCTCAGTTGCCTCCCACATTTCATACAAACGGAGCAAGGTTTTGTGATGTGAGCCCCATCTAGTATCTCCAGGTCTAGCTAGGCTAGTTTCCTGATGCAACCCCGTTCCAGTGAGAATCAAGCCATTCTGCACCTTCTGCAATAAGACCTCACAATGCTTTTCAATCAAAGCATCCATCCTCTTGCAAGATGAACTAACAGTGTTCACTATTAGTGGAATATAATTGAAGAAATCAGCAATAGCTTTGACACTACTCGAGACGGTGACAACTGCTAATTGCAACTGATGGGCAAAGCAATGGACATAGAAAGCATACGGATTTTCATCTCGAATCTGTCTTTGCAAGCCGTTAAATTCTCCTCTCATATTTGAAGCTCCATCATATCCTTACCCACGAAGCCTCGAAAGAGATAAATCATGTCCTGCAAGCACACCAAGCAATGCACCCTTCAATGCAGCAGAAGTACACTCTTTGACATGTACAAGTTTAAGAAACCTTTCCCTGACCTTCCCTTGGTTGTTAACAAATCTGTATGTCACAAGATATGCAAGTTAGGACACACAATGCATAAATGGTATAATTAAAAAAAATATAAAACCAACTACTAACCTCACAATCACAGCCATTTGCTCCTTTATTGATACATCTCGAGATTCATCAATAAGCACTGAAAAATTCTTATCTCCAATCTCACCCATAATCACCTTAGTGACCTCTTCTGCACAAGCTTTTGCAAGGTCTTTTTGAATCCAAGGAGAAGTCATAGTACAATGCCTAGGAGCTACATCAAATGCCTTCTTTACTTCTTCCTTCTTATCTCAGATACCACTCCAACAACTCCTTAAAATTTCCCTTGTTGATGGAAGTAGAAGATTCATCATGTCCACTAAAGCTTCACCTTGCATTAAGAGAAATCTTGCACAATCTAGAGAAGGAAGTTAGGCTAATTTTATATGCAACTTCGTCGCCTTACCACGAGCATCCAATTTACGTGACACACTTAATCTTTGATTATTGAAATCCTCACATGCTTGCCTACAAAAGCTATGGGTACTACTAGGTCCACCAACATGGTCATTCAAACTTTTCAAAGCCTTCCTCCAATTAACAAACCCAACTTTTGTGAATGCATCATTGCCAAAATAATGAGGATGAGATGGACTCTTGAAAAGAAAGCAATAGAAACAAAAGGCGGCATCCTTTGACACGCTATATTCCAACCAATCAAATTTGTTGAACCATGCTTCTTGAAAGGATCTCCAACAATCCATCATTTTCTTTGGAAAAACATGGCCAATTGGTCGAGTTGGACTCTTCAACAAATATGCCCTCCTCACTTGATCTCTAATTTCATTGGGATAATCTTCAATTGGTATACGACATGCTGGATTAGCAATGGTGTCATCGGGATTAAAATCAATCCGAGGCTTCTTTGGTTGAGTTGTGCTCTCATTGGTATGAGGAGTAATACTTGTATTTGAATTGTTCAAGAAATAACTATACAAAGTTCGTTTGTCCATCTTTTATAAATCTACAATAAATTGTATGTAATCCATGAGTACTAAAACTAAATACATGTAACTAGACTAGACAAGTAGACAACAATACAACATCACAACATCATCTCAACATCACATTAATATTATCAAATATCAATGATATTAACTGAGTAAAATTATTACCTTAGCTCACCTTCTTGCTTCTTAGTTATGAGTTATGACCATATCCATATATG
Organism: Phyllostachys edulis; assembly: GCA_036346405.1. NCBI lineage: Eukaryota > Viridiplantae > Streptophyta > Magnoliopsida > Poales > Poaceae > Phyllostachys > Phyllostachys edulis. The sequence goes on along the minus strand of CM070562.1, from coordinate 103,590,434 downwards.
ATTATCTATTCTCAGGACTCAACACACATAACAACGCCGGCCATTTCTTCATTTTCTTTCCCCTCCCCATTTCTTCATTTCATTCTTCTGGTCGCTGGGCGCAGCTCCCCTCCCCTTTCCCCATTTCTTCTCGGCTCGTGACGCCTTGACCAAGACGCAGCCTTGTGCCCGCCCCCCCCAGTGGCTTCATGGCGGCGTCCCGCCTCTGCCCCGTCGTCACTTTGGCCGCCTCGACCTCCTCTTGGGCTCGGCGCCCTGCTCTCGACCTCGGGCCTCCTACCTCCGCCCTCCGGCTGCCTGCCTTTGGCTCGCTCGCCTCCCCTGGCCGCCTCGGTCGCCACCTCGCCCAGTGGCCCGCTTCGCCGCCTCGCCTCCTTGCGTCGCCGTCACGCGTGAGGTCACCAGGTGAGTGTGAATTAGGGATTTGAGTCTTGAGAGATGGGGATTTGGGGGATTGGCCGAATGGGGATTTGGGATTTGAGGATTGCGAAAATGGGCTTATTACATTGGATTATGCAAAGAATTTGGCCCAAGAGGCCCAAATATGCTTGTAAATGACGAGTGCTTCTTCCTCCTTGTGCGGTTGTGCTTCTTCATTCTCGGCTCTTGGTGCCCAAATTGGTCTTGGAGCCATTGAATGGAGGACTAGCGGAGGAGTTGCAGCATTCGGGTCTCCAAGGGCACGGGCGATGGAGCAGGCAAGACGCCATCAGCAAGACCGGTGTTGCCTCATACGGTTTATCACATTCTGTGATAAACCCTTTGTGAAGGGATCTGCTAGATTCTTAGCTGTTTCGATATAATCCAAAGGTATTACTCCAGAGTTTCTCATTTTCTTGACAGACTTTAGTCTTCTCTTCACATGTCTTGATGACTTCATATTATCCTTAGAACTGTTCACCTTGACAATCACAGTCTGATTGTCACAGTTCATCAGAATAGCCGGTACCAGTTTTTCAACCACCGGCAAATCCATCAAGAGCTCACGAAGCCATTAGACTTCAACAGTGGCAGTATCTAATGCTATGAGTTCTGCTTCCATTGTTGACCTCGTTAAGATGGTCTGCTTGCAAGACTTCCATGAAACAGCACCACCTCCAAGTATGAAGACATATCCACTTGTGGCCTTAATCTCATCAGCATCAGATATCCAATTTGAATCGCTATAACCCTCTAGTACCCTGGGGTACCCGGTATAATGAATGACATAGCTCATAGTACCCTTTAGATAGCGCATTACCCTCTCAAGAGCATGCCAATGATCATCTCCCGGATTGGAAACAAAACGGCTTAGTTTGCTCACAACAAACGAGATGTTAGGCCTGGTACCGCTAGCTAAATACATCTCTGGAATGCTCGATCCATTGATAGACCTGTTGGAGTAGCCAATTTTGTATCGTTATGTACGTAGGTGGCTATGAAGTGCAAGCTCCAAATGAGATATGTCTCTGTTGCCCTAGATGCTGCTTGGGGCCAGATGTATCCATCCAGTGTCAGAGCTTTGGTGCACGGTGCAAATCTAGCGCCGGGTTACGTAAAAGTGAATGTGGACGGTGTTTGTGCCAATTTCAAGGCCGTCCCACTGAAAATTCCCCCAAACGATGATGTCATGACTCTAGGGCAAGCCGTTGGAACATTCATCCAGTGGCCCAAGGAGGACATCTGCCTGGAGCTACCTGCTCCGGTGTCAACTTCATGTGACTGTCCTGCAACGACATCAAGTCCACGGGACCTGACTGCACCGAAGCTACCTGCACTAACACGGCAAGGGCCCGCTGCATCACATGCATCTACACCTCGTGCTCGATCGACTCTTGTGAAGTCGACCTATACAAAGCGAGGCAGCAAGGGCAAATCGAAGACGATCGACTCCTCTCCTGATATCCCCTTCTTGCCGTTGGCCCGGAAATTCGTGCTAGGCGAGCCGTTGCTCGAGAAGTTAGACAGCCCTACCCTAGGACTGGATTGCACGGCATTGCATACATGGTACATGTAACAGTTCAACAAGCCGGTTGATCAACGACGCTCGGGTTTCACCGTCAAGTTCAAGAAGGATCATTTTAACAACGTGCATCAAGACGCTGTCTTCACGGTGACCTTCGATGACTTGTTCTGTCTCTTCAACCTCGACGAGCTCGACGTCTCACTCATACGATGCTGGACACTGTAAGTGTGTACAATCACGGTTAATGTTCGTGTAATACCGATAAATGTTATATATAACTCTTTGCTTTTGTATATATATACATGATCTCTGAAGCCGAAAGAAGGAAATCACCGGTAGGTTTCCTCGACCCACACATTGTCTCCGAGCAAAGCATCACGGCGAATGCAACATTCGTCGAGAATTACGTAATAGATTTTTTCATGGCTCGCCGCAACAAGGAATTCATACTTTTGCCCTACAACCAGAAGTAAGTGTTGCACTACTGGCTATACTTGTTGATTTGTACTTTATAAGCAACACGAACTTAGGTTTAATGACCATGCTGACATACCTGTGTAGCTACCACTGGATTCTAATGGTAATTATACCTAAACGGAAATGCGTAATATACCTAGATTCCTCTGAGAGGCCACTCACAACTTCACAATTATCCGAATTTAATCATCGGTAAACACATTTCCTCCATAGAAACTCTATTGTAGTCTTTCCTTCCTTTGCAATGTCTAAGGCTAACTTCTTGGAGTCACGTAGGGTGTTCGACGTGCTACATGCTAGAGGATGGAATATCAGGGGAAGGACGCTGTCACATGATCAAAATTCCGTGACTCGCTAGCTAGTACACATTAATCCTATATAACACTTCGTAGTAATGCATCTCGAACTAACCGGTTCTATTTTTGCGAGACCACCAAAGAATATAGAAGCCGCCGGGCCGCAATGTCTGTGGATACTATATTTGCCATAACATGCAACTACTCATCGGTTCCGCGATCACCAATGATCCTCAGGTTTGTCAATCTTTCAACAATTATTTCATATATACTTACCAATTTATATAAGCACGAATTTAATCTTCCTATCGACAGGTTGCGACCATCGACGAAACCGCGTTGGAACAGAGCGAGCTCATAAAAGTTCGATCATACCTTGCGTCATTCCTGAACAGACAGGTCATAAATCCAGATGGGAGTTTCCACAGTGTAGATTGAACTTGATTGGGATAGATTGAACTTGATTGGGATAGATTGAACTTGATGGTACATGTGTGTAAATTAATGTACATTAATGGTTAAAGTTAATTTATTTGTGAATTGGATGTGCTTGTTTCTGAAATGAATGCAATTTTGATGTGCTTCTGAAATGAATGCGAATTGGATGTGCTTGTTTCAGAGGGCATGGCTAGCATTTCTGAGGCTAGCCAATAAGCGTAAATAGATTTAGCAATGCAAAGACTACCATGCAGGCGGTGCGTAGATGAAACAAATCAGTGATAGTCGATTACCACAAACGGTGCAGTAGATGAAACCAAATGCGTGATAGTAGAAAATCACAAATGGTCGTAGATGAAACCGCTCGTGGTGATCGACTATCACGAGCGGTTTCATCTGACTGCATCTGCCTGTATGTATTACTGAGCGGTTCAAAACCGCTCGTGATGACCTCATGTATTATTGACCCATAAACTCGACGGCTCACGAAACCGCTGCGTGATAGCGTTTTTGAACCGTCTGTGAAAGCCTTTTCTGTAGTAGTGGAAAAAAGCCTATGCCTATAATAAAGTTTTTGGATTGTTGAATATATAAGCATTTTCGAAGTACTTTAATCCAGATATAAGCTAGATAAAACATGGAAAATACTTTAGCTATTTTCACAAAGCAGGTAACTGAGAACACTATAGACATACTAATTTCTAGGACATAAGTTAGCATACCTATCTCAGTGTTCAAAACAAGAACATATAATAAAGTTAACCAAGTAACAAGAGAGAGACAGCCATACCCAGATTCAGTGGAAGAAGAAGCAGCATCAGAAGTCTTGATAAGGTCGTCGTTCGTCATGGTGTAGTGGACATCATGTAGTCGTGCAGTTGATGTAGAACGTAGCAGGGAATCGTAGTCGTGCAGTTGATGTAGACGTAGCAGCGAGTAGTCGCGCGAACGCTCCTCGAAAACCTTATTCATCCTCGCTCGTGCAAGCCTTCAAGGACGAAGGTTCCGGAGGCCTGCTCTCCCGGTGCGACCGTACACGCGCCTCGCCGTCCCTCCATGTGGGACTAAACAGTTTTTAGCACGTGCACATGGGCCTTTGAGATTTTTTTAGGAATTAATTAGAATTAAAATTAGGCCTAGCCTGTATTAATTCCAACAATTGCTACGGTGGAAGTTAGTGATGGTGGTGGAGGAAGCTTAGATGGTGACAATATTAGAGGTTTTCGCGGAAGGCATGATGGTGGTGGAGTTTTATGGCAAGTAGAGAGACCCTAAAACAAGAGGAGAGGATTGTTCATGTGGTGCCTTTGGTGGTTGTGCTAATGGTGGAATTAGTGGTGGTCTCGAAGGTAGTGTTGATATTGGAGTTGGTAGCGAAGGTGCTCGTTGGAGTTGCTGATAGGAGATATATTTGTGGAGGTAAGTTCGATGGTGGTGGTGAGCTCGACGAAGCATAAGATGTTGGTAGCTCTAGTGGAGGCTATGATGATGGTATTGGTGTCGTGTGACGGTGTTGGTATGGGTGATAGAGATGATGTTGTTGGAGAGGTCCGAAAGCGGGTTGGTAGAAGGTGAGGACCGAGGTTGGGGGTCTGTGGGCAGAAGTGGTGGAGGCCAAGGGTGGCTGGGGATGTGGGCAGAGGAGAAGGAGGTTTAGATCAAGGCAGTTGGTAGATGGTGGAAATGGATTTGGTGATATCCCTGGTGGTATTGGTGTTGAGTAACTTTTGGCCTTTGTGGTATTGGCTATGGAGTCGATGGTAGGTTTGGTAAAATGTTAGATTTTAGTGATAGTATTGCAATATGTAATAAGATGGTCATGATTGTTATCTCATGCCCATCTTGAGGAGGAGTGGTGGAGAGTTAGTATTAAGAGTTTAATAAGAGTCCAAGTTGTGTACGAGTCGAAAGTTGTGTTAGAGTCGAATTGTAATATTTGACACTATAAATAAAAAGACGTGGGGTAAAAGGACAACACATAATTATTCTCGAAATTAACAGTAAATATGAGTATAAAAAAGAGAGAAAACATCACTGCAAATAGCCTGGCACTAAACTATAATAGCTTGCTATTTTTTGCAACACAAGGGTACATGATATTCTGGTTGGAGATCAAATTCAAATGTTATTTACATCACCGAAAAGGAAAAGAAACACCGAAAGGGAAAAAAAAAAAAGAAAAAGGCCTCATGCTTGGATGGTAGGATTAGGCAGGGTATAGCTGCTGCCAATCATTGTCCTTCCTAGTGAAAAACAAGTACTGTTATAATATGTCCAAACTCCAAAGCACATCGTAGGACGGCGACACTTCGTTTTTTTCCGTCTAATTTTGCTCCGAATTGACCAAAACGAATCGGCATTGCAAGCTTGGAGCCATCCGCTTGCATGGGGTCCTCATGAAATAGCTCACTTACCTACTCTATGGCCTTCTGTCTTTCAGCTCTGGCTACGTGCCTCTTGCTCCACATGGAAATGCAGCTTTTTGCCCATAATGTCATGCTTGATGCATCCTTCTGGCCCTTACCAGCCAAAAATTCTCACAACTACACAATAATTATCAGTTTAGCGTGCACGTAAAAGCATGCTACATACCTGTGCAAGCACTGCTACTGGTGAAGGTGAAGCTTTTCCCATGTACTTACTAGCTGTTTTTTCAGTACCTTTCAGAGTTTCAGTAATCGTCTGTAATCTGCTAGTTTCACAATTCAGACTCTGAATGGATATACAAGACTATCGATCTGTATTTATCTCATCAACTTTTCTCCCTAAGTGCATCAAGGAATGAATGATCTCATCAGCAATAGATTACCGGAAATAACTCCTTTATCTGTGATATATTGTTACATGCGTGTGCAGTAACTTATGCCATTTGCAGGATGAAATGAAAGGAGCGAGTTATTACTGTTTTTTTATTACTGATTTACCTTCCCAGCATGCACTAGCATGCAGTTGTGACCTGTGAGGAATACGGCCGAGGTGTAGATGTACGCATCAGTACATCCGCACAGGGAGATGCCTTTTAACCTTTCATTTATGGTTGCTTCGGCACTGTGGACGTCTCGCTAGTCGCTAGTGCATGGAGGCCCCTCTCCTCCTCCCTCTCCGTCTGCCTCTCTCTCACACAGTCTCACTGCAGCTTGAATCCAAGATTGGGACACTTGCTAAATGCTTCTGCAGTGGCGAGGAGAATAAATGTGCATTGAACTACTGGCCAACCGAGCAGGGCCACAGGCTTTCAGGCTTCAGCAAGTACCCTCACCACATGGTGTTGGTGTGGTGTGTGAGCTTCGCTTCTCTTTGGCACAGTTCACTTCAGTTCACACTTCACACCCGTCTCACAGTCTCAGCTTCTTCTGGGTTCCAAAAGCTCAAAGTCTACAGAGAAAACGAGGCATTCAAGTTTGAGTTGCCTTACTTCTTCCACAAATTTAGGCCTAAACAGACTTTTGATTTCTGAAGCTAGCTTAAAAAGACTAAAATTACTCAGTTTGTAAGTAAAGCTAAGCAGTAAGTGTTCCACAAGAAAAACGAGGAAAGCAGAAGACTAACTACTACTAGTAAGTAGTAACCACTGAACCAGCTTTGCTTTGCAAGCCTCTGTGACACAATGGAAGCGTCCTGTTCCTTTGACAGTTTCACCTACCACAGAAAAACGCTGTAGGGAAAGAAAGAACCGGGGGAACAGGGAGAGGTCAGCAAACACCTTTAAAACAGCGATGTCGACTAGGGCCCATGCAGTGACCGAATCCCCTAAGCAATCGCAGTGTCAGCTCACATGCGAAAGGAATCCGCTTGGAGCTGCCATCTTGTTTCCAAATGAGACAAGTAGATGTTCTATTAAGCGAGATTTACACTGTGCAATCACACGGCAAGCATTAGGCACCGCAGTACTACAGGCAGGCAGATCGGAGGAGGGAGTCACCAACCGATTGAATAAACAAAAGCTACATGACTGCCATGAGGAGTGTGATAACAGGCAGTCAGGCAGCATCACAAGACTTTTCAGTGGACAAAGCTGTGCAGTTGTTATGCAAAGTAACTGGCTATAATAGTATACTATTTAAAAGATGATTGGGAGTAGGGTCTACAAGGACCATAACTTGGCAAAAAGCTTGAGCTTTTAAAAATCATACAGTGTCTTGAAAAAAAAATGATACAGTAAAAGAAGGAAATTGACAGAACTGATTCGTTTGGCTGTTTTGTCGTTACCAGTTTGCATGTTTCTTTACTTTTCGCCATGCCTCCTGCACTCTCTTTTATATGAACTTTTTTTTATTAATTAACCTTTTTTTGAATTTTATTTTAAAGTTAACCTCGGCGCACTTTATTTCCAAATCTGACCCCTTTAGTCACGACACAGGTGGTGGCGTAACAAAATAACACTGTTACGCGCCAGGATAAGCTCCCAAAATAGCACTTTTTGTCACGCTACTGGTTGTGACGTGACCAAATAACACTATCACGCTACTTCCAGTGAGAAGTGGCGTGATAAGAGTTTGATTAGAAATAGGCTGACGTGACAGTGTTGTTTTGTCACGTCACCACCCGTGGCGTGACCAAAAGGGTTAGATTTGGAAATAAAGTGCGCCAGGGGTTAACTTTAAAATAAAATAAAAAAGGTTAATTAATAAATAAAAATTCCTTTTTATATATATATATATATATGAAAAATACTTTCTATTCTGAAATGGCTCAGTGCTAATCTGCGTGGTGACCACACTGGACATTAAATACAAAATCTTCGCAAATAACAGATGTAATGGGTACGCTGGTACTAGTATTGTTTGACTCCAGTGATCTATTCTAAAACCCTGTTTACACCTGATATCATTTTATAGCTGGTGCCTAAGGGGACATATGACACCCTAGCAGTGAAAGCCAGATAAGAAAGAGACCAAAGCTGCATGCAGAACTGCAGCAACGTAGCTGTGCAGTGCAACGAAAACATCACGCAGGCAGAACACGTTTCTCTTAATCAGAAGTTCAGAACCGATTACGCCCAGAAGGGAGAAGAAATCCTCCAGGTCAATTTCCTGCTGACATTGAGCAGCTAGCGACACTAGACAGCAGTACTTGGCTACTTGCATCACAAATGACTTGTTGCAGAACCTGGAGGCTAGAGCGTCCTGGAGCTGAACATTAAGCTACGTATCTTATGAAGATGGCCTCAATTCTCCCCGAGAAATGGAGCAGAGCAAGCAATGAGAGCGGCCGTGGCAGCCGATGGCTAAACACGTTTTAAGGCGCATTGATTTGTCATAGGGTACAACTCTGAAGTCTGCAGGTCGAGGAAAGCAGAATCACAATGTAAGGATACTACGTTTGTATAAGAGTTGTCCTGACATGTGTACAAGGCAAGGAGATAAATGTATAAAAGGGGTTTTAATCGCTGGACTTTTACTACTTTAAACTTTGGCAGGCCAGTACAAGGAGCAGGAAAACATTGAAACACAAATTTCTTGGAGCAGTCTAAACTCTTGAGTGGAGTGCTTGTTTCTTTATCGACATGCAGCATGGAGGTCTGAAAACTAATGTCGCTCTATTAGGGAAATGACAGCCTCAGCCTGTGAAATGCCACAGTTAGTATAACCTTACATCAAAGGACAACGCTAAGGGCCAATTAGCCTAATCCTGTTGGAAAATGCAGGCCGGTAGTTACTGTATCGCAGTACGTAGCGCCTAGTAGTGAAAGTTTAGAACGCAGGAGACACACCCCATGTCAGTCAAGCACAAGAGTCATTGAGTGGTATTTTATCTAGAGAAATTTGACGGTACATTCTACTAGTAGTGCACGATGACAGTATAAATCAAACTTGATCGTTGATTTGTTAAGGGCATAGTAGACTTTTCTTTGTATTTATAATTTTTTTTGTGAAAGTATTATGTATTTTTCCAACTAAAGTTGAAAATATTACTATTGTATCATGTGTCCCCCCACACAGGCAAGTACAATTCTATCATCTCAGGATTCTACTACTCATACAACTAGGTGTAATATAACTAAATCATAACTAATCTGAACCATCTATCTTCTATTACCTTATTAAAGCAGAGTTAAAAGAAGCCATCATATTCGCTCTCAAGGCTAGAAATTCCAATGTTAATCGGTGGAAAAAGAGAAAGATCTACACCGTTGATCATGTTGGATCCAAAATACAACGGTCTATATTAAAAGAAAGAGTTCATGTTAAGTACAATAAAATTAAAATTTAGAATAAAAAATGAAACAAAATCAGCAATTGGATTTCCCCATGTCAAGTACAATAAAATTCAAATTCGAATAAAAATAAACAATATGATTTCCATATGAATGTCTAAGTAAAATACCTAAATAATTATAATTTGGAATAAAAAATAAACAAAAATGGAAATTAGATTTGTATATGAAATCCAACCAAAAATAATTGAAATTTGATAAAAACAAAATACAATTAGCAATTTCATTTCATATGAATTCCAATAATTATAATTGAGAATAAAAATTAAACAATAATTAGAAATTAGATTTTTATACGAAATCAAACTTAAAAATAATTGAAATTAGGAATAAAAATGAAATAAAATTATCAATTTGATTTCAATACAATTCCAAAGTAAAATCCTAAAATAAGCGTAATTCGTAATAAAAATTAAAGAAAAAAATAACAATTGGATTAGGATACAAATTCCAAGAAAAAAGAATTGAAATTCGGAATAAAAATAAAATAAATTTGTAATTTGATTTCCATGCGAATTCCAAAGTAAAATCCCCAAATAACTAAAATTCAAAATATTTTTTTTAAAATAGCATTTTTATTTGTATACGAACTCAAATAAAAATAACTAAAATGTTGAATAAAAATAAAGGTTATTACGAGGATGGCACGAATGGTGTCGGATGAGACATAAAAGAAGCCATCGCGTTCGCTCTTAATGTCACGTGTTTCTATTTGTTGCTTCCTATGGAATAAAATAAAATAAACTAAAATTTTGATTAAAAAATATAAGTTATAACGAGGATAGCACGGATGATGTCAGAGGAGACCACGAAAGAGTGCAATGACATTGATCTGTCCTACAAGAAAACATTGCCCTAGGGGGGACGAAGAGCCGATGCAGTGACGACGGTGATGAGGACAATGTCGTGCAGTTCACCTTAGTCGTTCAACGAGGACAATACCGAGCTGCTCGCCGGAGCCATTAAAGAGAAAGTCCAGTGTTGAAGGAGCCAATGGCCGCGATAACAAGTGGTGAGCGTCAGGGTTGTTGAAGAAGTTAGTGTCCAAAGAAGCTCGATGATGGGGAAGCTCTGGCAGAGAGGAGATGAAGCTTTGCATTGAAGACGAGCTATGGAAGATATGGTGCCATCGGGTAGCTCGGAGCGTGTCTTCACTAGTGAGAGGCACGTCGTCGTCGACGACGGCGAAAACATGTGGATCCCAATGAACCCCAAACAACTAACATTAAGGCCGCTTTTTTATAAGCTAGGAGCGTGTCTTCACTGGTGAGGGACACGTCGTTACCAACAACGGCGAAAAAATTCTCCATATCGTTAGACAACTACTAAAGTAGACATGTCGACATCAATGAAGATGGGTGGTAGCGGCGGTTAGTAAGGAAGCCACAACGTCGAAGTAAAGGAGCGACCAACACAAGAGAAGAGAATATCGAGCATGCTTATCATCATGCATGCGTATGTACATGCATGCATCCGTACGAATAGAAGTGTGGGCATAAAGAGGCAGATGAGCAAAAAACTTGGAGTAGAGATAGTGCAGCCGTAGAGAATATGCCCAGGTTCACTGGAGAGAGCGTGTCATGTGTCCCGAGCTGGGATCGGCGACTGTTGCATGCGTATGTGTGTTGATATCGCAATGGCTAGCATGAAGCAATAATTAGGGAGAAGTATAAGATAACTATGTGGTAAAGTATTGCATTGGAAGGGATAACAACTGAGAATGATCGATCGTGATATGGGCTTACTGTTGGAGGTTGAAGCACAAAAAGTTATGACGGCGAGAAGAGATAGAAGACACATGGTTTGGTAGGGTAGCTGGCGTTTGAGAGAAGATAACTTCAAGGCAGGTCACTCATGGTGCATCGGTGTATACATAAGCAAGGTACCCTAATACTATGTAAATTAATAAGATAATTTTCCGTACACATAATCAACGCATTGGTTGAGATTAAATAGAGGCACATGTGCATACATACAATTTGAAAAAAAATAACTAATCGAGTAAGAACAGAGGCATGCAGCTACATGACCATGCATGATGAAAAATGGTTAGTTTCTAAGAACTCCAACAACTTATTATACTCAATGATTTTCTTCCATTAAAGCTCATACTTCAATTACGTTCATCAAGTTGTAATTTCCTTCAAGCCTCTATTGTCGTTTTTAATGTTTAGGATATCTTAAATATCTAAACAACCACAAGATACGTAAATATATTCCCTAATATTTATACAAACTTCGAAACAAATCTAGCCACGTAAGTACGCGTTGGATTAAAAAAATGAACGGTCAGTATTAAATTGAGTGTACGGTGCAAGAGCTCTTATCCTCAGTGATGAATTTTTTTTGTTGATTTGGCCCCCCTACTGCCATCTTATTTGAAAAAAATAGCCTCCTTAGCATCGTATTTGCAAATCTAGCCCCCTCCCAAGTGCGGAAGCATCGGACGGCGACATGTGGCACTTCATGTAGTCGGGGAGTGCGGGAAGCAAGCGGCCAGCGTAAGAGGCCAGGTGAGCGCGGGAGCATGTGGACCGTGCAGAAGGTGGTGGGCCCGGTCGCTTTCCGCGCCACCAGAGCGCAGGAGGTGGCCAACACCTTCCCGCGGTGCCCGAGCACAGGAGCACGGCGCATCAACAAATTGCTAATGCAAAGCATTGCATTAAATACCGAATTAAATAATGCTAATGCAATGCTACCAAATTAAATAATGCTAATGCAAAGCATTGCATTAAATGCTTGATGCAAAGCGTTGCATTAAGATGATCCCGCGCTCGATCACCGCTGGAAGGTGGCGGCCACCTCCTGCACTCCAGTGGTGCGGAAAGCGGCCGGGCCCACATCCTTCCGCACCAGTCCGCATGCTTCTGCGCTCACCCGGCCTCCCACGCTAGCCGCTTGCTTCCCGCGCTCCCCAACCGAATGAAGTGCCACGTGTCGCCGTCCGGTTTTTTCGCGCTCGGGAGGGAGCTAGATTTGCAAATACGATGCTAGGGATGCTAATTTTGCAATTAAGATGGCAGCAGGGGGCCAAATAAAAAAATTCTCGGTGACTAGCTCTAGATGTGCCAAAAATATCCCAATGGTAAAATAGTAAACATAGGAAGTTAAAAGTGCTTCCAATGTTTGCAAACGAGAGTCACAGGAGTCACAGCACCGAAAGGTAGGGGTGAGCTGTGTCACAGGACTGAAAGGTAGGGGTGAATTGTACACATATTACCTAATTTAATAGCCGGAGGAAAGCGTGTAGGACCGAAAAGGCGACTAGAGGGGGGGGGGGTGAATAGACGCTTTATCTATTTTTCACCCCGATCGAACTCAACACTATTTTCACTCCAATAGCTATAAAAGCTATGAAGATCTGTATACAGGCACAGTGGATGATCTGTGTTGAATCCGATCAAACCCCGAAGCAAAAGACTAAAACCATAACACAACTGCATGCACAAAACAGCAGCTAAAAGAAATAACCAAATCTCAAACAAAGAACTGCTGGCAATCAAACCGAAGACATCTCTCGCATCAAGTAACAGCAGAACTGGTCGTGGCTACAACAAACCAAACAGAACCGATCACGCAAGCAGATACCAGATTCTGCCAGATCCTGATCTTGTGCACAGCGTCACATGCACTGCGTGTTCTGTATCAACCCAAGATGAACAGAGCCGACAGCAAGCACAGAACAGTTGCAGTCAAGGCAATAAAATAACCAACGCATCACTCGTATTGATGGCAGCACACCAAAACCTTACTCGCATCAAAGAGGCAGTCAACAAAAGAAAAACTCTTTAAACAGGAAACAAGTCCTCTTACACACATGAGCCTAATACCGGAACATGCAACTGCTGCTTTTACAGATCTGAACACCTATGTGACTATTGGTCCTCGATTCTTCGGACTACAGATCATACATCAGACCGCCACCTAGGACTCTAGTCACCCCAGGAACCGGATTTTTTATGGACTCTACAGGCCGCCACACACAGCTGACAAGACAAGCAATAAAATGACAAAACCACCACTCGAATTGATTTCAGCAGACCAAACAATAAAACTTAAGCAGTTTCGGTCACAACAAACATGGCTGCCATAGCAATCAACATCAAGGTCTCAAGCAATAAACTAATTCACAACAGTAAAATCACTGGGAGTAAAAACCAAGGACTCCAGGGCGCCGCCACCAGGAAAACTTTTTCTCGGGCATTCTACAGTATGCACGAGGGCTCCAAGTTCTACACAAGAGGTCACGCCCGTCTTCTTTTCTTTTTTTCACGCCACAGTGGCTCTACAAGCATTCCACTCGCATTAAACAAAAGAGGTCACAACCATCAGTCACATCAGGAAAGCAGCCCAAAACTAATTCGCACTCAAAGCAGAGAATCGAGTTACACAAACCGATGACAAGCAATCAAAAGGACAGCAGTAAGGCAATAAATACTCCAAACAGCAACACGCATCAAGTCGCACACAGCAAGAGGCAAAAACGGCAAACACTGCACATATATCGATCCGCTCACAAGCAGAGGCAGGATGCTGCGATCTCTTGGATTTCCTCTCTGCACTCAAGGCTACAGGTTGCAACACGCATGAGGCAAAAAGCCAAGACGGCGATCACTACAGCCGCCGCCATGCTCCGATTTCTGCGGGCTCACAACACGCGCTCCACAGGCTCTGCTGTTTTTCCGGGAGTGGGCGCTGCCACCATGGCTCCACAAGCGCCACCCTCCGGATGACCCAACTCTATCCTTTTATATGACAGCCACCAACCCTAAAACCCTTTTAGAATTGGAGCTTCTAGAAGATTTATCCTAATGGGCTTCCGTTAAGGCCCAACATCAACGGAACACACACGCACGCAATTTAAAGTGCCATCATCAATTCTCTTGACTTAAACCACTTCCTTTGCGCCGTCCCGCGCCATGGTTCAGCCAAAAGGTCACTAAGATGGTATTTGGTAAAATTACCAAAATACCCCTTCTCGATCCTTCTCCAAAAGACCGAGTCCATCTGCGCGAAGCACTCGCCTGCTTTGTCACGTTTAGGTTGATCAACGGCTCCATGTCGTCAAGTCTCTCCCGTCCGGATCCCACCGGCACCACCGAGCACTTGTAACGACTCCGCTACCGCTTGATCCAACCAACAGACCGAATCGCCTGCTCGGTCATCCATGTCCATTCATGCTCGCTTGAGTCCTCGACCTCACGGCATCCTTGATCGTTTCGGACCTCGGCTCTCCAAGCTTAGTCCCGATCCACCTCGCCGCTGACCGTCATAGACCTGCAAGCTACCTGCACAACAATAGACCAAGAAACCATTTCTGGGAACAAGTTCTTCACAACTTGACCCACGTTAGTGAAAACATGCAACATGCAACACATATGCATTAACAAATATGGATATGACCTATCCCGAAAACAATTCACCACTTAAATCAGCATTCAGCACAAAAGCCGGTCAAACCGCCGCTGACCTGACAAATCTGAAACTTTGTCGAAAACACTTGAAACTTCAAACCAAAAGCACCATTGCCAATTTTTTCATCATCCTAAGATCATGAGCATATCCCCATGATATCCACAAAGCGCCTCTTCTCGTGCGGGCCACGTCGCCCGCAAATCGGACGTCGTCCGATTACGCACTGGTCGGCTGGCGCTCGCATGATTTCGGGCGATGCACTTCGTGGGAAGGGCCTTCCCTCACGTGTCCACGTTGCCTCGAGAGCTGCTGCGTCGCCTCCATCTCGCTCCTTCCGTCTCCTCTGTTGCGTAAAAGTGCACCGCATCTCCTCCCCTCACTAGCACTGCTTTCCCCTCCACTTTCTATCCCCTCCCTCTCCCTCTTCCATCGCCCCTCTCTGCAAGTGCTGCCGGCCCTTCCCTCTTCCTCCCCTACCCTCCCTGGTCTCCCTCCCCCGTAGCTGCCGCACCCTCCCTCTTTCTCCCTCCCACCCCCTCGGCCTCCCTACCCGGCCACTGCGTTAGCACCGCCAGTGCTACAGGACCGTTCGTCTTCCTCCCCTGCCCTCCTCGGTCTCCCTCACTCGACGCCGCATCTTCCTCCCTCCCGCCCCCTCGGGCTCCCCTCCCTTTCCCTCTCCAGAGTTGTCGTCCCCGCGTAGCGGCAAGTCATCTCGGTCTCCCCGCGCAGCCACCGATCGTCCTCGGTCTCTCCCGCACAGTCATCGTTCGTCATCGATCTCCGTCCTCGGCCTCTGCCTCGTCGCCTCCATTTGCCCCTTTTCTCCTCCGCCTCAGGTCCGCTTCCTATCCCTCCTCCGCTGCCCTCTTCCACCAGCGTCGCCGCTCCCTCTCTCTTCCTCCCCTGCTACCCTCCTCTACCAGCGCCACATATCCATTCGTCCCTTTTCCCCTCCACCTCAAGTCCGCTTCCTCTCCCTCCTCCACCGTCCTCCTTCACCAGCGCCACCGCTGCCTTCCTCTTCCTCACCCACCACCCTCCTCTACCAGCGCCACATACCCTCCAGCCTCCTTTCTGCCTCCTCTGTTCGTGAGGCCGCTGTTCGAGGTGATGGGGGAGCAAAGCAAGGCGGTGCGGGATGGGGCGGCCACCTGCCTGGCAAAAATGTTGGAGGGGGCAAGGCCTGGACCCAGGGTGCTGGGGATGTTTGGGAAGCTTGGTCTAAGAGTTTGCAGGTTGCTCAATGGGCAGGGAGTGTAGGCAAAGGGGCACTACTTGGTGTCGAGAGAAGCTTGCCTCAGGTTGGTGCTGGCCTTGTGAATTTTGTTGTGTTTGCTATGTGTTCGATGAATTGACATAACGGATTTCAGGTGATATAGATGTGTAGAAGACCAGTGGTCGCTGGTTTTTAACGGACGATTGGTTTTAGAGTCTGGAGATGGGAATGTTATCCTAGAATGTGGCCTGTGGAAAGGGTTTATTTTGTAGTTAGTGTTGTTTGACACTGCTTTAGCCGTAATTAGTTTTACCGTAATAGTTAGTTTTGGATTGCTACGGATGTTTAGGAAGCTTGGTCCAAGAGTTTCTAGGTTGGTTGGTGGGCAGGGAATGCAGTCAAAGTGGGGAATTCTCATTGTCTTCGGAAGCTTGGCTCAGGTAGGTGCTCGCTCTGTGAATTTGGTTGTGCTTGCTATGTGTTCGATGAATTGACATATCGAATTTCATGTGATATAGATGTATGGAAGACCGGTAGTTGTTGGCTTTTAATGGACCTGTAGTTTTAAAGTCTGGAGATGGGAATGTTATACTAGAATGTGGCCTGTGGAAAGGGTTTATTTTGGAGCACGTGCTGTTTGGCACTGCTGTAGCCATAGTTAGTTTGACCATAATAGCCATTTTTGGATGCGCCCTGTTATATCTCACTGACAACCCTAGGGATGGAAACATTGGTAGGGTTTTGAAGTGTAGGCCAAGTGATTGATAAATTACCATTGAGAGTATGGGACCAGGGTTTTGATTTTAGAAAATTGCTATTACAGTGTGGTTTTTTAACTTTTTATAGAGGGCGTATAGGTGGGAGATTTAGCATTTGATATCCTGACACAGGGCATAGAAGTATGTGCTTACTTTTACTTGTTGTTTGACCCCATGAACAATTGAAAGCATAGTTCAGATGTGATTATACGGTTTAAATATGGGCTTAGCTAGCCTTCCGGTTGCATATGAGCATCGTTGTTTCTATAGCTCATCCTTCCATCTTTGCACTATCTTTGTTTTACTCGCCGGTTCTATTTTGTCTTTGCTTCTTGCAGGGTTATGTTAGTAGAAAGAAGTGCAACAAACCCATTGGTCTTGCAAGTATCAACAAGTCGAAATGGCAAGTAAGAGTTTCTTGTGGTCGAAATCAAATTTGCGTTTGTTGCTGATCGCAGATCTGGTTGCATCGTTGTTAAACTGAATGGTAGATTGAACAAGTATGGTGTCATGAGTCCACGCTTTTATGTTGGAATGAAGGAAATTGACTCTTTAACTTCAAGGCTGCTTCCCTCACGTCAGGTTAGTTCATGAAAATGTACTAACACCTTATGTGGAAATACCACTTAGCTTAATGTGCCTCAATCTTTTGGCTTTGTATCCTGAGAAGTTTACTTTGCATTCTTCAGTTTGGCTAAATCATCCTTACTACCTTAGCCGTTATCATGTGTCATGAAGAGGCCAGGAAAAAAATATGGGAGGGATGATCCTGGGATCCTTCTACTACAAAGATTTCTTTTCATAACACTCTACTAGGAAGATTTCTATTACAGTAGATGGATTCTTCCAGTAGATGTTAGTGTCCAATATGCCAAAGTTGTCATCTACAACAAAGAGAAATAACCTGCACAACTCAACAGTCACCAATAATGACAGTAAATTCTTTCGGTGCATGTTAGTGGAAGAGCTTTATAACCGTGTAGTGGCTAAGATCACCTATGTCTGAATAGTGTCCTTTTATCCATTTGTTTGTTTATATCATTCGATCAACCTGTAAGGTGGGATGAATGAACAAATTGAAAAAGAGCCTCATGACCTGATGGCCCTACAGAGGATCCGGCCTTGTAGAGGATGTCCTTCATTATCTGATGATTCATTGAGCTAAAATGACAAAGTAGATGAGAAAGAAAATGAAATGCCTGAGTCTGATTTTACTGAAGAAGAAATAAAAAGAGATTTGTTTGATTCTTATGGGGAAGATGGTCCTGAGCTAGATGGCCTTTCTTTTCTTTTCTACCAAAAGTTTTGGAGTATTATTGGACATGATTTATTGCTCCTTTTAAAGGACCTTACTCAATAGATCTTTGATGTTACAATTCCTATAGAGATGTACACTTAGTTGTTGCGGATTGGAATTTAGGCCTTTTTTTGAGCTTGGGATGAACTACTATTTTTCGATGCCACATCCTATGATAGAAACTTGCCATTGTTGTACAACCGTATATTGATACAAATAGTATGCATGTAAGATCCAATCAGAATTACTATTACTGCTTAGCTAATTAGGTTTCATGCACGTATGCCTTTTATTTTTACATTCTGTTTTGACCCTTGACTGAATTTTTTGTCATGTTGAGAAAAAAACAAAACAAAAAAAAATGCTATGGTACTTGCATGTTGTATTCATTTCTTTAGTACAATAGACATGCTATATACCTGTATGAAATGTTATTTTTCCCGGTTCAAGATACAAGTTTTATTCATTTTTCCCTTCCCGATTTCATATGTGCTAAAAAATATAATCTGTTAGGTTACATGATGTGTAAACCTATCGCATCTGCTCAATCATATATTCGTGTGTTCGCAGGAATGTAAGAGAAGCTACATGCAAAAGACCAATACTGTAAAATTGAGGTGTGTTTTCGTGTTAAATAGAATTTTGTCTCTCCTATTTTACAATTTTTTGCCAGTTGTCCTAGGATGCGTCGTAAAATTGATTTAGTTGCCTTATATTCCTCTGATAATGAGAATAGCTTTTAGAATTTAGTTTAAAACGTTATTTTGTTATTTACCTGACTGGATTTTGATAATAGATGTGAATTCAAACTACCTATGCTAATTGATTGTGTGCTAATTTTGTTACCTGTTTTTCTTTTCCCTATCATTGAACATATTCGTGCTATTGGCGCGGGTCCATCCTAGTTGTACATAACTTTTGTAGCAGTGCAGGCAAGGCAACGCTGTGGAAAGCCTGTATCATGCACAGCGGAGGGAGGGAAAGACCGGCCGACCGCCGAAGATGGGATCGTCAGTCACGCCGTCATGGGCCGTGCCCACGGCCCGTGGGACCGGCAGGGAGTTTGCCGTCTCGTGCAGGTTTTGGGAGATGGGCGGTCTGGGCTGGGTGGGGCGCTGCCTGGTGTGGCCTACAGGTCTATGCTTACGGGCTCGGCTGTCGTGTGGAGTGAGTATAGTTTCCAATACGGAGTAGGCCATAATCGGGCCTTGCATGATATTCCGTGGGCCGTGGCTCGGTAGGCACATCACCTGCAGACCTGCCGTTTGGGCTCGTGCAAGGGAACGGTATGGGATCCTGGCGCTGACGGGCCAGTTTCAACGTCCTTACTGCTATATTAGCCGATCGTAACATCGCAAGCCCAGCTTATCCTGAGGTGCTGTTGTTCGTCGCATGATTCAGATCGAACCAGAAACACCCGTCAGAAAAGAAAAGAACAACGGGAACATTCACCTAATGTAGCTTACTTTGGTGGAGACCTAATGTAATGCACCTTGATGGAGAAAAAAAATCCGACCTGATGGATTCGAACCAGCGACCTAAGGATTATCTGCTCAGATTACAGTCCTCCGCTCTAAACCAACTGAGCTAAGGTCGGTTCCTGAAGGGCGACCATATTTTGGTTTACAAGTTCGTTCTAGCTTTGTTCTCAAACAGAAGAACACTCTGCAACAGGCATAGAAGTCACTGTGGTATTGCCGTTGCGCGCAACCTTCTATCAGAAATATTTTTCAGTGCCATATTTGCACAATGGAGACGGCAAGTCTTTCTTCACCGTATCAAGCATTCGTGGTGTGTGTGACCACCGGAAACAGCGGTGACATATTTCTTGGTGAACTTCGTTTTGGTGCTGTACTGCTGTCCAGCGGTCCAGCCTCGTTTTCCTCGCTTAGTTCTCAATTCCTACCTTTCTCAAGGGATAATGCTACGCCTGGACATGCTAAAAAAATCAGACGCAACTAGGTCACTCGTTTTTTATTCACTAGTCTGATGTCTCCTCCCATCTCTCCCTAACCCCCTACCTCTCCCGACCTCTCTCTCGCTCTCACTCTCTCGGGGAGCTCTAAGGTCACCACTGCAGCTTGAGCTTGAGGGCCTACAGCAGGTGTCCCATCCAAGGCCGTAGGAGATATTCGTCGCTTGGGAGCACCGCCATCGAGGAGCTCCTACTACATCTCAAGGTCCACTGCCGCAGCGGCCTCTGCAAGCATTGCTCGAGCTCCTCGTTGTCATCAGCAACGGCGATCCCCTGCAAACAACAAACTTAGTAGTGCCCCTGGTCAGAGGCGACAAGGATGACATGCCTCCTACTTCAAGCCAATCTAAAATGTTGGCACCAGTAAATTAAGTTGTTGTGGTTATTTTTGAATGTTGCAGCACCCTCCAAAAATATTAGGGTTGATTAAGTGTTTTTTTTGCAACAATGTTTCAATTTTGTTGTAATAAATTTTTGTATTTGTTACCCTAATTGATCTTATTTGTTGTTCAACTTTTTAGTTTGCGTTTATAATTTGTTGGCTCAGAGTAAGAATTTTATTACATCCATAGAATTAATTATTGTGGTTCACTAATTTTTATTGCGCTAAATCGATCTTTTTTGTTGGCCGGACGGAGATTTGATGGCTGGAGAAGGGGGTACGATGGGACGTGATCTTTTCGACCTTCCAAACTGTTTTACAGCCCGCCAGAGCTGTTGTGACATACTTGCGCATTTCCCAATTCCCCAACATCCCATCGCACATAAAGAAAAAATTTGTGACAACTCGGATTCTTTTATGTTAGCTAGCAACTCTTTATTTTCGTGCTCTACGAATACGGGAGTCGCACGCACTTCACGCATTTTTCTGATGGCCTGCTCGACTGACACCATACGAACAAGACAAGTCACAGGTGCACAATAAAACGATGCTAATGTCAGTTTCGGAACAATACTCTTAAACTAATTTTTTTCATCGAACAAATGAAAGAATTTCACCACCACTACAGGTACAAACTTGCAGTAATAGCTACAGTAGTTGTAACATCCTACAAATCTACCCCACGGTGGAGCAGGCCGACGTGTCGGGGTCCACGAGCGCGGGGACCAGGTACTTCCTCCCATGGGCCCCATTCGCGTTGTAACTGGCCCCGCTAGGAGGGTCCACCAGCAGCGACCCCGCGTAGCCGGGGTACGCCCCCTTGCCGTACACGCCGGCGCACGCCGTTGCGGCCTCCAGCGGCGCGTCGGCGGGCCCCTGGAAGAAGCCGTTGCCAAACGGGTTGGTGACCGTGCCGACGATCATGGACGCCAAGGACACCACCATGCCGTCGACGCCGACGTCGCCGTTGGGCGGCGTGAGCGGCGAGGACTGGGGGCCGTACACCGGCTGGTGGTACGGCCACGCGCACTGGCCGGGGCATTGCGTCGCCGGGTTACCCACCCACACGTACGCGAACCGCCCGGCGCGTGACCGCGGGGACGCGCCGTGCGTGCCGCACCGGCTCATGCAGAACCCGTCGACGGCCACGTCGTCGGCCGTGAGCACCACGTTGATGGCGCGGCTCGGTGCGCCGCGCGCGGCGAGCTTGAGGAGGTCCTTCTCCGTGAGTCGCTTGCCGATGGAGTAGGACTGGTCGAGGACTTGGGACCCGACCACCAGAGACGGGAAGCGGGTCTTTGAGTTGGCGTAGTACTTCTGCGCCGTCTTGAACCAGGTGGCGACGGACGGCTCCGGTTGCGGCTGCGGCTGCGGCGCCGGGGCGGCGGACAGCGACGAGACGAAGTCGTTGATCACCGCGCGCTGCGACGGGGAAAAGTTGCCGTACCAGATGAGGTTGACGGCGATACGACCCGAGAGGAGCGCGCCCTTGTGGTACGTCATGGTGATGGGCTGGTCCTGCACCAGCGCGGCGGGCTGCCTCGCCGCGAGGCAGGTGTGGAACAGCAGCGCGCACACTAGGAGCGACGCCGCCACAGAAGCGGAGGAAGCCATTGGTGGGATACTGGGATCTCGGACTTGAGGTTCTTGGTTTTGACTTGAGGAGGCTTGATGGGAGGGGTGGGCAGCAGCCGGGGTTTTATAGAGGAGAAGAGTCGAAGAGACAATGGACTAATGGAGTGGGGTGGGGTACCGCGTGACGTAAGAGGGAGAGTACTGCTTTCTGAGCCAAAATAAAGAGGCGTCCTTGTCCGGGCTGCCCGAACGGTCACTGGACAGCTGGCTTTGCGTGCCCTGCTTGCTCCCAGCTGTAGTGGAGTGAGCATTTTACTGTTGTGCCCCTGCAGTTTGAGCCTCGGGGGCTGTATCCTGTGCGTGTGAGTGTGTGACAGCGGCCAGCCTCGGTGGAAAGCAGGGGCAATTAGGAGATTGCGGGGGGATAGGGTAAAGTGGGGACTGCGGTAGCGGGTAAAAGCAGGTTGGCTTCTCGAGGAGCTTGAAACCAGCCTGCTTGGGGCAGGGGAATACGAACGTTGGGATGGGAGGTGGGCCGGGCCATTTGAGTTTTTGAACGTTCGGGTCACTGCTTGATGGGCGCGGCGCTAAATATCGGAGGCTGTAATGACAAATAGTAGTACCACAGTAGTACCCGTACTGTGGTAGGAGGTACCGTTGGTGCTCAGTAACTCACCACTCGCCCGTGCCATTAGGATTAGGTTGTTCCTTATCCGCGCGGAGAGTATAACCGAGTTGGTACTAGGAACTTGCAAAAGCCGGGATGGTGCTGGTTAACTTAGGAATCGGGGTGGCAAAAGGCGGGAGAGCACGGTGATAACAGTGAAAATTAGAGTGGAAGTCGTGATGTGATTATGTGATCCCATCCACACGGAAAAGGAAAAGGTTGAGTCAGCTCGCCCTCGATCATCCCATATCAATGTGCTATAACAAGCCGCATGGTCCAAATGGACAAGCTGGTACGCACTACTCCATCCATGATCTGATCTCCCAGCACTACGGCATCTATCGCGTCATCTTCTACCGTACATAACTGACTTTACATCCATGCAAGGCTGTGGCTGACAGCCATGCATAGTGGGGTTAGAGAGGAGGTGATCCCGTAAAGCTGTCGATTTAAGACCGGTTTAGTCTCCAATTCTCCATCCTCCTTACCCTCATCCAGATCGCTTGCAAAACACATCGCACGAAGGCCCATCTACGTACGGTACCAGCAGCCGAAAGCGAGCGAGAATACGGGACCCACACGCCGCAGCGTGCCACCCAACGTCGCCCTGTAGCCCAGTGGGCTCTCGCCTGGAGATATGCGTGCGAACGGCGGCCGTGCCCAGCGCCAGCTGGTGGTGAAGCGGCTAGGCCCGTCGCCGCACTGCGACACGGGCCCTACGCCTCAGACGCGCTCGCTCTTATTACCTACCTTAGCCAGCAGCGGCCGCAGCCGGACGGCCGCCCGCCAGGCGCCAGCCGTCCCGGGGGACACGCGGACGTACGGACATGGAGGTAAGCGAAGCCGGCCCGGCCTTATCCGAGAGATCGCGTAGGTGGTCATGGGCCGTCGGATCTGGCCGATCAGGACCAGGAAAAGCAGCGCTCTTAAATGGCGAGTTAGCTCGCTCCATTTATGACGATTTATGCGTGCGTGATGCAATGAGTGCGGACTGATCCATCGTGTCCGGCCGATCGATATCTTCTTCTTTCTTTTCATCTTTTGGCGTACGTGCTTGCTGTAGTTGGATCGGAGTGGAGTGGTGCCTGGTTGTGCGCCACTTGGGTTCCTTTCATGCACTGATTCGCCTTGATCTTGACCCCCTTCAATTTTGGCCGTTTTACAGTCAGGAACAGCCTAGCATCGAATTGAGCTGGCTTCCAGTGCTAAGGTGCAATCGAGCGTTAGCTAAGTACTCTAACAAGTGTCAATTCTAGCATCAACTCAGCCTCGGAACTACTACTGTTTTATCTCAAGAGGAAAAACCACGTAGTAGCACTGGTCCAACTGGGAAGCGAGCGTGGGTTGGAGAAGCAACATCCTCTGCAGAAAAATTCGCCATTCTGATGACCACTAAAGTGCAATAAAATCATACCAGTTAGCGCACCCATGCTAAGCATCAAACAACTCAAGAGTTTGTGGGGTCTAATTCTGTAAAATATAACAAATAACCTCACAAAACCATACTTCCTACTAGTAGTTAGAAGGAAGCGAACCTTAGCTTTATCTGAAAGACAAATGCGACGTCAGTTAATCATATCAATTGGAGTACTATTCACCGGTTGGTATCAAATTATACTGGTCGGAACTCGGAAACTAGTCACTAAATACGAAGTTATGATACGCGTAACGACGCTTATAATTAGGTACGAGTACGACGTTCGGGCACGCATACGGCGGATGTTAACTCTGCTACAGTATGCTAGGACAGGGATTAGGTGCCCAAGCTGTCATTATGTAGGACGTCTCTTTGTCCTCATTAAACCGGCTGCGCCGTGTCGGGCGCGTGTCTCCCTGCCCTCTAGCTTCCGGATGATCTTATCGAATGGGCACCGGCACCTGCACCTGCACTGGATTATGAGATTGTTAGGAAATTAATTATTACTACTACACGACTGTCGTATTAGTACTCAGGAGAGAGAGAGTTGTTCGTGCTTTGGAGTATAGTAAAGCATGTTGATTAAGAAATGGTTTGCCGCTGAATATGAGTACTACTCCTACTAGCTAGTTTTGCAGGTTGTTTACTTGTTAAGGAACCGGATAGACAATCAGGCATGGAGACAGGATTGAGATCCATTGCATTGAAGCTATCAATGCAAAGACCTATAGTGTATAGGCATTAGGGCCAATCTTCACCGTCCAACCGAAAACTGAAATTCCAGATCAATCGATACAATATTTTCTTTCATGACACAAATTTCATTGTTGCTAGAGTATACTGCAGAGCGCTATTTGCTCCCCCTCATGTAGCACTGTTCACACAGTGACTCTTGCGGAAATGCAAATGATCCGGGTCCATGAGATACGGCATTCCACGGGCTTTGGATCATGTGCTAGTACTACGGTATACTCCAGATACTAGCTAGCTAATGGTCAATGTCTATTCTTAGACCCAAGTTGTCCAGACTCCAGATCGTTCAATTCATCTTGGGGATTTGGGGCATCGCAGTTTGCATTCTACTACCTGCAGGCAAAAGGATTTGAAATTGATGGTATTCTGTGGGGCGCAAAAGATACTCTTGCTTAACACAGAGATAACCATTGGTAATTAAGTAGCATTATCGTGTAAAGTTGTGCAAAGTGCTGGAAACAAATCACAGTTGCCTGGAAGTTCCCTGTAGACTGTAGCTGCATTCCTCAATTCCCTTCTCGCTTCACTGATGAGAATTCAGTGTCCCTGACTTACTTGAGTAGTAGTACAGCTGAGAATCAAATTGCTCTTACTGTAGCGTTGGCAGATATGTGCTGGTCCACTCGGAAAACAAGGAACAAAAGAAGCTTTGCTTCGAGGTGTTTTTGTTGCCGGATGATGTTAGCCGTCTTGTGATTGTAGTACTTATTTGCTTTGAGTAAATAACGTTTCTTCCCTCTAGGAAAGCATGCATCAATCCCGGGAATTCAAGGCAGTTGCCATCCAGTAAACAAATACCGCTGCTATACATGAACACTTTTGTTTTGTGCTTGCAGGTAGAAGTACAGACATAACAGCAGCAACACACAATATACAGTGCGCACAAGAACGGTACTCTTCTACGTTTTGCATTACTGCTAAATCCTCTGAGCGGCGAGGAGCTTCTCACACACTCGTGCTGCGTGGACAGTGGATGGTGCGCTCGCTGATTGTCGCACCTATAAATACCCGAACCCATCGCCATTTTTACAAACCACACAAGAACACGTACATCTCTTGCAAAAATCACCAGCAAGCTGCCAATTCCACTCCAAGAAAATGGCCTCAGCTCGTAGCACTTGCTTTAGCTCTCACACGAGCCTGCACGTTGCACTTGTACTGGTTTCACACCATAAGAGGTTCAGACTACAACTGACGACTTAACTGAAAATGACAACTCTCTGAACTTCTTCAGAGAATGACCAGCTAAACGCGCATCTCACACCACAACCGACGTGATCCGCTTGACTCGGATCCCACTAACGCATAGCTTAAACCAAACAAGCAGGACGTGCTAAACTGCACGATTACAAAACAACCAAACGCACTCAACTGAAAAGAAAACTTCAGAGTTGGCCTGACTGGGACCAACTGAAGACAGAGCCAGTCCTCCTGACCGACTCTACACTGATGTTGCAGTCAGCTTGAGTCCAGCTTATTTTCCAACAAACTCCCCCTTAATCTTGACTCGGCTGAGCCAAGTGCTCCATTCCTAGTAGCTGACGCATCTTGGCAAATCTGATTCTTCCCAGTGCTTTTGTGAGAACATCTGCACGTTCTTCATCAGTGCACACATTGTCCGTGAGAAGGTGTCTCTTGGCCAAGTTCGCGTTCTACACATTCCATCGAGCCATCAGTTTGCGGATTCCATTGTTAGAATAATCTTGTGTATGCGGTTGCATGCAGCATGCAGTTAATTAGTACGGTTGTAATAAAGTGAAACAATGCGTTACTTCCAAGTGATGCGTCTCCTGACCAGAAGTCGCGTCCTTTCTAGCAGTATAAAACCCCATGTACAGTGAAGCATTGTGTTTTAAGCCATTAGCAAATATATACACCGAAAACTTCTCTGTGCTAATTATTCTGTGCGTTGATTCTTCTTCTCCTTGCAAGAGATAGACTTGGTGTATTTCTAACAATTGGTATCAGAGCTATGGCCAACGAAGACGTGCAGTCCCCGTCTGGCTCGCGCACTCCACCGAGAACCCGTGGGCGGAGCAGGACACGAAGGGACGGACGCGAGCTATTGGTGCAGGAACGCGTCATGAGGGAGTCCAGCGGCACGGTCGTCTACCCAATATTGACGAACATCAACTACAAAGAGTGGGCGCTTGTAATGCGCGTCAACCTCCAGGCGCAAGGGCTCTAGGAGGCGATCGACCCCGGTGACGCTTCTTTCCGCGACGATCGCATGGCTCTCTCGGTCATCCTCCGCGCCGTCCCGCCTAACATGCTCGCAACGCTCGCCGTGAAGGACACGGCAAAGCAAGCATGGGATGCCATCAAGCTGATGAGGATTGGGGTCGAGCGCGTACGCAAGGCTAACGCCCAGAAGTTACGGAAGGAATTCGAGGACATCTCTTTCAAGGATGGGGAGTCCATGGATGCGTTCGCAATGCGCATCACTGGGCTCGTTAACAATCTACGCACGCTCGGGGACGCCATCGCCGAGGAGAAGGTGGTCCAGAAATTTCTCCGGGTAGTGCCCCCCCGTTACACGCAGGTAGCGATCGCGTCGAGACGCCGCCGATCCGAGCACGATGACGATTGAGGAGTTGATGTGCCGGTTGCGTTCGATGGAGCAACGCTACTGGCCTTGACGACGACGACGACAAGAGTCAGGGAGGCGATCGCTCCTCACGGAGGAGGAGTGGGCTGCACGCGTCTGACAACAGGAATCGCTCCTCACGGAGGAGGAGTGGGCTGCACGCGTACGACAGCGCAAGCAGGCCCGGGGCTCATATGACGACGGCCAAAACGACAACCGAGGCCACGAAACCAAGGACGGAGGCAATTTTGGAGAACGTGACATGACCAAGGTAAAATGTTACAATTGTAACAAGATGGGTCATTTCTCCAGGGATTGTCGTGCACCGCGCCGTGAGCGCAAGGAACGCGCCAATTTGGTAGAGGTCGACGACGACGAGCCGACACTGCTATTGGCACGAGCGAGCACGCTCGACGAAGAATTACCAACACTGCTGATGGCGCATGTGAGCACCATAACCGAGATCACAACAGGCGTCACCGAGCATGTCACGCTGAACAATGAACAAGCTCAAGTCCACCTCGGATGCGAGGACGACCACTGCGACGACTTGTGGTTCCTCGATACCGGCGCCAGCAACCACATGACGGGCTACAAGAGCGTCGATGGCATGACGCCATACGAGGTCCTGACATGAACACAAGTCAGACATACACTTCCTCCGCACACAACAAGATTAGGGAGTGATTGTTAGAATAATCTTGTGTATGCGGTTGCATGCAGTATGCAGTTAATTAGTACGGTTGTAATAAAGTGAAACAATGCGTTACTTCCAAGTGATGCGTCTCCTGACCAGAAGTCGCGTCCTTTCTAGCAGTATAAAACCCATGTACAGTGAAGCATTGTGTTTTAAGCCATTAGCAAATATATACACCGAAAACTTCTCTGTGCTAATTATTCTGTGCGTTGATTCTTCTTCTCCTTGCAAGAGATAGACTTGGTGTATTTCTAACATCCATGACAAAAGGATTACTGGCGTCACTTTTCACTGATTTCCGTTGCAGCTTGTGCGTGCGCTCCTCTACCGCTCCAATTGAGCGGGGCTGTTAACGGAAACAATCCTAGGCACCGATCCTTTCCTGATTTTGTGGGTATTGTCAACCGATTGTAATCTTCCTTTGATTAGATTGGATTATAACTTGCCATGCAAGACATTGGCTGTTGTAATATCTATATATACGGAGTGTGATCGCCCCAAGACGTGGCGTTTCCTCCTCTCGGTCTCTCTCTTTTCGCAAGTACTTCACGAGAAGTTTCCTCGGTCATATGGAGAGGACTACAAGTATATGGGTTCAAAAACTTGATGCCTTTTGACTCAATTGGCCCAGACCTAATTCCACTTCTCCGATCAACGTTATTGACTAGAACATGACAATTTCACAAATGAAAGAATTACACATGATCTGCACTGATATATACATAAGCTTCTTCTCAACAAACGAACAAAAAAAATCGTCCTGCGTTGTGGCTTGCACTACACCAACGAATTGCAAGCAGACGTGGAAGGGTTGTACAGCGCAGGAAGCAAGTATTTCCTCCCATGCGCGCCATTGGCGTTGTAGCTTGCCCCAGTTGCCTGATCCACCTTCAGGTCGCCGGCGTATCCGGGATACGCCCCGTTCCCAAAGACTCCCGGGCACGCCGTGGCGGCCTCCAGCGGCGCGTCCCTGGTGCCCTGGTAGTACCCGTCGCCAAACGGGTTGGTCACCGCGCCGGCTAGCATGCTAGCGAGGTTCATGACCATGCCGTCCACCCCGACGTCGCCGTTGGGCGCCACGAGGGGGGCACCCTGCGGACCGTAGATGGGCTGGTGGAACGGCCACGCACACTGGCCGGGGCACTGCGTCGCCGGGTTGCCGACCCAAATGTAGGCTGTGCCGGACTTGGCGTCCGAGCCGTGCAGCCCGCACCGGTCCATGCCGAAGCCCTCCACAGTCACGTCCTGCGCCGTGAAGACCAGAGCAATGCCGCCCTTCTTGGGCTTGGCCTTTGCGGCCAGAGCGGAGACCTGCTCCAGGGTGAGGGACTTGCCCATGGAGCACGTCTCGTCGGACAGTTGATCTGCAACTAGGATCTGGGTTTTCTTGCTCGCGCCATTGGAGTTGGTTTGCGACGCCTTGGACAAGTAGAGCTGCTCAATGGTGTCCCACCACTGCGCAACGGACGGCGAGGCGGCCTGAGGCACGGCGGTGAGCGAGAGGAGGAAGTCGAAGATTATCGACTTCTGCGCCGGCGTGAACTGGCCGTACCAGAAGATGGACACGGCGATGTCGCCCTGGAGCACGGCGCCGTTGTGGTAGGAGATCATGTCAGCTGGGTTTGGCTGGTACAGTTCCATGCGCCTCCTTGCCCCCATGGAAAGCTGTGCCGAACTCACAAGGACTAGTACTGTAAGTAGCACCGCCTTTGCACAAATGGCAGCCATTTTAGACTTGGGTTTTTGATTGGAGAACGAAGTGCAGCTAAAAACTAGAGAGCGCGAAGGAACTCAAGGAAGGTGTTCTCGTGCTGAGTGATGAGTCAAGTGAAGCGAAGAACCACTTATTTATAGGGAGGCTGGGACAGGGCACCACCGGATTGTTAGTACGCGTTCCCGGATGCTTCCCTCGATCAACAGTTTAATGCATGGCATGCAGATCTCAAGGGACAGCTAGCAGCAACTGCTCGTAGCAAGGTTGCAGCATCTTGAAACTTCAGACTTGCTGAGCTGTTGGGGTGAGACTGGAACGTAAACAAAGTGCAGGTCAACGGATTATAGCAAGCAGAGATTGGCGACAAGCGCTGTTTTGCCTTCCCGGCTGTTCATTCAGCAGACAAAACGGCTGCATGTGCGCGAGGAAGGCTCTATCTTCTCAGGGTCAGGGAACACAGCGATCTAGCCGATGGATCACGTTGCTGTGTGTACCATCCTTCCTGGCATGCAGCCTTCACCATATGGCTATATGTAGCATATGCGAATGGTATGGCCGTATGGGATCCGATCCATGGCCCTTGTTTTGGGAAGTCAAAGTGTTTGATCTGACTCAAAAAGTAACTGTTTTGACAAAAAAAAAAACAGTCATATATTGTATAGACACTCCCTTAAAAAAATCGTGGACTACACAGCTCTACCTTTTCTAAATTTCGATTTCAGAGGATCATAAGGCCATTTCCCAATTTTTTAACAGTTACAAAATCGTGTCCGGATGTCATGTGTCCATGGCATGGTCTGATGCATGACTAGCAACAGATGAGGCCCATGAAACTCGCATTCCAAATGCGCTGTTCAATTCGCAAATTGCAATCCTGGTCTGCCGGTAGTGCGGTACTGCAAGGTGGTTTACTCCGAGGAACAGCGGTGCTTGCCACGTTCGCCAAGATCGACAATGGCATATGCGAAACCTTGCAAATAGTGGGCAGAGTGGCCACTAAGCAGTGTACTCGGAAAGTGGTGCATCCAGCCGCACTTACGCCGGGGCGTACTGCCGGGACACGGCAGACGGGTCAAACTCGTGGTTTCCTTGCCACGCCGGCCATGCCGCAGCCACGACACCACGGGACCGAGACCGCACGAGCGCTGCGGTTGCCAGGGGCGCACGAGACTCCACTCCTTGAGGGTTTCGCGCTCACGCGTGCCTTCGACTAGCGTTCTGGCCGGTGCTCCGGCTGTTAAACAATTCGGACGCGTCATCTCGGTGGACGCGCACGAGGCGCCTCGAATCGCACGGTGGACAGGCTGTGCCACTGCCCGTCCTTGGGACGCAGGCATGGTTGCTGGAATTTTTTTAAAAAAATAATCTATTTTTTATTCAAAAATACAGAAATAATATCGCTCGATTGTTTTTTACATAAATAATCCCGTGTCGCCGTACGGTTGGGCGAGTCGTGCAAGTCGCCTAACCGCAGTGCGACCAATCTTCAAGTCGCCCAATGGAACATCAATTTAAACGTTCGAAGCGTCGTCGCTTCATGGCATGGCGACTTAGATAGAGTCGCCATATGGTCGAGCGAATTGCTCGCAGCTCAATCCAAGTTACTCAACCGTATGACGACTTAGGGCGGCTATAAAACCCGCGCGCGGCCGAACTATCGCCATTCTACCGAGCGAATCGACGAAATCCGAAACGAGAGGAAAGAAAAGAGGAGAAAGAGAGAGAAAAAAGAAGAAGGGGAAGCTGCAGCGGCGGGTAGGCGTTGCAGCCGCTGCCGTCAGGAAGGGCGCACTGTCAGAACTTGCAAAGCGCATGTCGACACGTAGAAACTTGTATTACAACTGCTAGTATGTTGTAACTTGTACTTCAGTTAGTACTTTGGTTCTTGTAAACAACTGTGGAACTAATTGTATCGTAATTGCAAATTTTAACTTTATTTGAAGTGTCAATATCTCGTCTTAATTCTAGCGGATAATATCTGGTATGGAATAGCTTGGCTTTCAGTACTCGTTCATACAATGCATATTTGTTCAATGCATATAGCTTAAAGCACACGACACCATTTAGATACATGCTTTAGGAGATTGAACATCATTTTGCTTACGGAAGGGGAGACTACCGAGGTTCGCCCGTGCCTAATGGTAGAAGGTGCCTCTCGCTACCCACATGGAGTGTTCTCCAGTTGGACGTCTCGGACGTGGCTGGCTATCGTTGTAGTAGCACGCACATATGCAGCTAGGGTTGACGCAGCAGCATATGGGATCATAGGAGCTTCCTATGTTCACGACCTCCTCGTTGCCCCTCTCGCGCTGCATCTGTTGGAGGAGGTCATCGTTTTGCTCCTTGAGATCGTCAATTTGCGCCTCCAAATCAAAGATTCGGTTCCACAATGTATCCATGTGGATCAAAC
This sequence comes from Phyllostachys edulis, assembly GCA_036346405.1. NCBI lineage: Eukaryota > Viridiplantae > Streptophyta > Magnoliopsida > Poales > Poaceae > Phyllostachys > Phyllostachys edulis. Next base: position 103,558,195 of record CM070562.1, on the reverse strand, counting down.
ATGTCGCTCATGGGGAGGATCGATCCATGGGTAAAGTTGCATTTCGCCATCTGCCGCAAGGGACGGTTAGTATGGAGGATGTATTAGCAAGAATATGAACAAAACTATTTACCCCGAGTATGGGCATCGGAAGAAACGCGTCAGACGCCATCGAAAAGGCAATCTATGACGCACGATAGCGCCCTCCCGTGTTCTGCATTTCGGTCATACCGTTGAGCACGCTTGTTCGGCATCAACGGTAGGTAGGGTCGAAGTCCTCCTCCTTTCCGGAGAGAAGGTCCGCTTCGGTGACCTTGTTGGATCGGTCCTCGGCGCTCGCCATCGTATGTTCTTCAGAAGATGCACAAGGTTCTTCTTTCTACGGTTTCAAGGGTCGAGTGGTCCTACTTTCGGGCGTGGGCGTGCATTTTATAGCCTGCAGGGGAGGCTAACAAAGCGGTAATGTATTAGCTTGCAGATGACAAGACCAGACGGAAATTTGGCGGCTTTCTTGCGAGAGACAAGACCAAATGAGGCGACTTTTTGCGCAAAGGACAAGATGAAAGGCTCTGACCTTGCGCAAAGGACAAGACCACACGGGCGACTTTGCGATGATAAGACCAAAGAAGACAAATTTTATGCAAGGACAAGACCACACTGGGCAGCTTTGCGCAGTGACAAGACCACACGGGGCAGCTTTGCGCAGTGATAAGACCAAAGGAGACAGCTTTGCGCAGTTTAGGGTTTAGGTTTAGGGTTAGACTTTTCAGATCGACTTGACAACTCTGAGCACCTCGCTAGCTTTTAAGACCGAAAAGATAAGACTCTGGAAAGAAAGACGTGACAACACTCTGTCTCGCCAGATTTTCAGACCGATAAGACAACACTCTGCAAAGCAAGCCGTGACTTCTCACTGCAAAGTAAGACGTGACAACACTATGCCTCCTCGGCTTTTCAGATGGACATGACAACACTCCACCTCCTCAGCTTTTCAGAACTAAAAGACAGGACTCTGCATGAAATTAACCACACCATGCCAACTATGGGGCTTATAAAAGGGGGTTGAACCAAATCCAATACTACACAACACTACACAATAGATACCCAGCTATGGACTCTTCGGCAAATTTCTACGCGAGGATGTTCCAGAAGCAAAAGTGGCTTAAGTAGAAGAGGAAACAGCTACAATACCTAGATAAATCAATAAAAGATGCTCCAGTACTACCATTTTTTTCGATCCCGCAGTGTGTGTGTGGCGAACCGGCAGAGATCATTCAGTCCACACACCCAGACACCGCCCACGTGCGGGCATCACATCGTAAGTGTTTCTTTCGCGCGCATTGATTTTCATCTCAAAACGTTGAATTCCTTAAATTTTTAACTTCATCCCCACGTGATGGTAGCCCGAGATGCGCTGCCACTTCTTCCAGTGGGTCGACGACCCAGAGATGTACGATAGGGCATTCATCCAGCAAAAATACATGCTGAACTACTCGGTGCGGGCCGAGAACTTCGTACGGTAGAAACCTTACGTACCGGACCCTGTTGAGGAGGCACCGAAGGAGCCAAGTACTCGCCCGGGTGTAATCCATATCGACGATGTGAGTTATGAAGAATTTACATCCTTATTACGTTTTTCACTGTACGGTGTACTTACATCATAGAATCGCAGGACATGGACGACTTCAACATACCAGCCCGACGTGGACAGTCCCGCGACAAGGGCAAGGGAAAGGCTCATGCGACTGAGCCCGACCGCCATAACAGATCGCCGGGCGAATCCGTATCGACGACGTGAGTTATAAAGAATTTACATGCTTCTTACAATTTTCACTGTACGGTGCACTTACATCGTGGAATCGCAGGACATGGACGACTTCGATATACCAGCCCGACGTGATACCCCGCGACAAGGGCAAGGAAAGGCTCATGCGGCCGAGCCCGCCGCCACAACGATCCGATCGCCGGCGTCTCCGATCCATCCATGACGTGAGTTATGAAGAATTTACATCCTTCTTACGATTCTCACTATACGGTGCACTTACATCATGGAATCGCAGGACATGGACGACTTCGACATACCGGCCGACGTGGGCGACCCCGCGACAAGGGGAAGGGGAAGGCCGGCGAGGAGTTCAACGCCGAGGTAGCAAGGAAGGGAAAATGACCTCGGTCCACGCAGTAGGTCAGGTCATTACGTAGTAGTCCCCCATCCTATCCCCCATGTTTTTTACTATTCCCTAAAGGCATGTATACTTATATGGTCCGGATGCTTATGTCGTAGTGTACCGTAGTAGTAGCGAGGATGACTAAAGCAATTAGCTGAACCATCATGCCATGTGACTACGTGTAATGTGCTTCTGTCCGTGGACTTTAATGTACTTCTCGTTCCGTGTCCCCGCTAAGCCACCAAAGCAAGCCTATATTGCAAGTATGCCTCTTCTAGTGGAATCCCAGAAAGAACCATTCGCACCGCCATCGAATCATCCATGTTTTATGGCATCTTCATAACCACAACGAGCGTTCTCAGCATCTTCATAACTTCATTGAGGAGAGACTCCCTCATGCATCGTAATATCACTTACCTTTGTACTTACCACTCATTACTATCTCAATCGTCCTAACAAAATTCTATAGAAATTTAGCGCACTACAACAATATACGACGATAAAAAAATGTTATTGTGAGTCTGACAAATTTCGTACCCTTCGTATTCTACGAAAATAACAAACAGACCAACCAACATTGTCACAACACTTTTATCTTTTTAAAAAATGACGTCATATAATACGATTTGCTAAATACAATACCTAAAAAATGTAATATCTATTTTAACACAATTGTTCCAATTGGATTTGCATAATTCCAGGTTTATGAGCTAAAATCGTCCACTGGTTGGGCGACTTCAACTAAGTCGCCCAACCACTGCACGACTTCCTAAACTCGCTCTACAAATGGGCGATTCCAACACATGTCGCACATCTGTTTGGCGACTAGGTCCACTCAAGCTCTAGCCGCCGTTCCATTGGGCGACTTGAATATGTGTCGCACTGCGGTTGGGCGACTTGAAGGACTCGCCCAACCGTACGGCGACACGGGATTATTTCTGTAAAAAAAATTAAGTGGTATTATTTCTGTATTTTCGAATAAAAAATAGATTATTTTAAAAAAATTCTGGTTGCTGTACATCGTAGTACGACTTGAGAAGCGGAATTTTCACCTTGCTTGAATGTTAAATCGAAGTAACTAGAGTCAGGTTTATTGGACCAATCCTACCGGGTGAAGGGACGCATGCTTCGCGGCCAGAGAGCGCATCCATGCCACCCCATTTCTTCGTGCCCGTCGGATCTCGCGCGGCTCTTCGTCCTCGCCGTTCGAAATTTGTTTTGTTTTGCACGCCTGTGTTCCTTCGCATCGTCGCTATCTCGGTTGCTCCGCGTCTTCGCTTTCTTTATTCCCCATCTCTTCGCGTCGTCTCGTTTCTTTCCCCCTAGCGCCTGTTTCCTCCTCGTTTCCTCTCTCGCCGTGGCCGCCGCCAACACTCCTTCCTCCCCGTCTCCTCTCACGACGTCGCCTCCGCCACCGCTCACTCCTCCCTCTCTCGGCGCCCTCTTCCTCGGCGCCTCCTCCCTTTTCCTGGACTCCCTCATCTCCACAGCGCCAAGGACCCGCGCCCACCCCACCCTACCCAACCCTTGCCCGGCTCGACTGCCCCTGTGCCTCTGGCAGCCATCCCCAGCGGTCGTGGCCACGCCGGGCCCGCCTCCCTTCCCCGGCGCCCTCCTCCTCGACGCCTCCTCCCTCTTCCTAGCCTCCCCCATCTCCACTGCGCCAAGGACCCACACCCACCCACCCCCTCCTCCCCTTGCCCAGCTCTGCGAAGAGTTCGCGCTTCCTACAACGGTGGATCCATGGCGGGGGAGAAGGCGCCACACGCTTTCTTGATGGAGGAGCTACCGGGCCACCTCATCGGGGAGGTCTTGACCTCTGGCCGTCTCACCATGGGCGACCTGGTGCGTCTCGAGGCCACGTGCTGCGCACTCTCGCCGCTAGTCGAGCACACGGTGTCGAGGCTGTGCGTCGCCTCCTCCCTCTTCCTGGCCTTCCCCATCTCCACCGCGCCAAGGACCTACGCCTACCCCACCCCACCCCACTCCTCCTCCCTTGCAGGCTCGGCCATCCTGTGACTTGGCTGGCACCATCCTCGGCGGTTCTTGGCCGTGGACCGCGCCTTCCTCCCGCGCCACACCCTCCTCCCTCCCCCCAGCGCCCTCCTCCTCGGCGCCTCCTCCCTCTTCCTGGTCTCCCCCATCTCCACCGCGCCAAGGACCCACGCCTACCCCACCCCCTCCTCCCCTTGCCCGGCTCGGCCATCCCAAAGCCATCCTCGGCGGTCGCAGCAGCGCTCCAAGCGGAGCCCCGTGTTGCTTCCTTCCAATTTTCACTGTACGTGACCACCTTTCTCTTCTTCGAGTTTGTTTCCTACTCATAATAAAGAGAGCAGGCACCATAAGAAGAGGAGAAGAGGCAGGTGCAAATTTCAGGCTTCAGAGAGGGAGGAGGAGAGAGAAGAGCGATCAGGAGATTTTTGAAGGGCCAATGGCTTGTGGTGGTGCGAGGATGTTTGCTACTGGTATGGTCAGGATGATTGCGCCATGGATTATTGCCTGCAGCTTCTTGCTCTTCTCATTGTCCTTGCCTGGTGAGTTCAATCGACGATCAGTTCACCTATACTTTAATTTCTTTTGTTTATGATGCATATATATCTTGCCAGTAATTTAATTCTTCTGTTTTCTTCGCTTGTCATGTGTAGGGGTAAAAACGGATTGGATAGTTTTTGACCGATCCAGACGGAAACGGATTCGGATTATCTCGGATAATTTTTGGATTGGAAACGAATTTGGATTTTTTTTGTCGGAAACGGAAACGAATACGGTAGGCATGCTATCCAGCGGATACAGATACGGCTACAGATTATTCGGATAATACGAAGTCTGGATATCCGGATTTCAGCCCAAAAGAGAAAAGGAGATTTTAATTGATTTCTGAATTTCAGAAAATGCAACAAATCAAATAGCCTTTTAGAAAATAGCAAATAGGGTTAAAAATTCTAGAAAAAATCACAGAAATTCCTTGAATTATTTTGAACTTAATAAAAATAATTCCAACTTAAAGTTGGTTTTTATTTTTGTACATAAATTATTTTTAATTTAGAAAAATAGGAAAAACATTTTTAAATCTAGAAAATTCAAGAAATTAATTAAAATTTCCTTTTTCACTTTAAATCTAATAAAATCTGAGAAAACTTAATAAATTTTATTTTTGACATTAAAAACTAGGAAATTAAATAATTGACTTTGTTTTACTTTTTTTTTCTTTTTAACCAAGAAAACTCTTTTAAATCTCGTAAAATCAAATGAAATAATAACTTTATTAATTTTATTTTTAGTAACATACTTTGAGATGTTACAATCATTTGCGTATAGATTAACCATCTAGCCTCGATCAATGTTAATGTGAACTAAGTTTTATGTATGTGATGAACTAAGTGTAAATGTGTGATGACTTGTTGTGAGTTATGACTTATGAGCTAAATATAGTAAACTAAGTGTTACATTTGTGATGAACTAGTTAATGCACCTTGCTAGTGCCAATATTATGTGTGGTTACTGAAAATATGAACAATTCATGAATGTTTGCATCAAATAAACTAGTTATATGTTTTTGTTAATTTCTGGCATATAATTTAAGGGGTTTTCATGTTCCGAAAAATATCCACGACCGTATTCGTTTCAATTCGTATTCGCTTCGTATTTGTATTCGGTATTATTCGTATTCGTATTCATATCTAGGGTATTCGTATTCGTATCCGAATCCGAGAAAAAAATATGAAAACAAATATGGCAGAGCCATTATCCATCCGTATCTGGTCCGTTTTGACCCCTAGTCATGTGAGTTCGGTTGAGGATCAGTTATCTTTTGTTGTCTTCAGTTTGCATGTGGCGCGTCTTTCTTTTTTCGGCCATGGCTATCCCAATTTGTTCTTGATACTTCTTAGTTATCAGTGCCATTTTGCCCATCGCTTATCCCTGAATGTCTAGGTTGCTTTTCTTTCCCTTAATGTCTTGTTCCTTGATTCGAGTTTGCACTCTTATTAGGAAAAAAAAATTGTTTTGGGAGGGGATCCTCGAGGATAAAGATGGCGCCAATTGGTTGCTTCTATTATATATCCCTTCTGGTTGCACGCAGCTATCTACTTGTAAGTACTAATTGGTAAGTACATTTTGTCACAATATGCACTTTGCACCTTGTACAGGTTTTGATGCCTAGAGTTATCACCCTCTGGGAGGCCTTGTTTACAGCCTTACAGTATGGATTGCTTCTACTTCATGCATATGCGCAGGATAAGCGGTGGCCATATGTGTCAATCCATTTATATTGTTCTAATCCCTAAATATTTTTGCTTATCTAATCTTTACTGTGGCCAAGTTACAGGTTGATGATGGACTTTTCTGATATTTGTAATTTTATTTGTTGCAATTAGGGTAAGAGGTGAGAGACTTGAAGATTAGGTTCCAGTCGAAGATGCTTCAGTTGATTGTGACAACCACTATGATGAGATTAGTGGTGGGACATACCCTGGCGACAATAATGGAGGTATGCAGTTTCGATTTTGTGGTTATTGTTGTATTGAATGGACTGAAATTCTTACCGTGTCGCTGCAATGAGTGCAATCTTGTCGGACCCGGATTTCCTAAATCCAAATCCTCTGTGAAAATACTATGTTGTTCCCTGGATCAGTAGATAACACTCACAAGCACAATGCTAAATCATTTCATACATGGCATGAACTAAACTATTCAAATATATTACAAACAACAGAGTACCATAGACCACGTCAGATCAAGTTTTACAAAAGGGCCGAATAGGCCAAATTGGTTACATTACATGAAAGCAACGTAAACTAAAGCGGAAGCAAAAGGGTAGAGCTCATCTCTCCACAGGCAAGCAACTGGGGTAACTTGTGTACGACTGATATTAACCCAGAGTTGGATAATATCAGTTGTACGCAAGTACCAATGAGTCCACTAGACTGAGGCGAGACCTAGACTACTCTTCATCGTTTCCTTGTCCGTCGACTTCTGGGTCTTCAAAGTAGGCATGATCTCCTTGGTCCACATTATCTGAAGGGTTTGGGGGTGAGCGAGAATGAGCACAACTTCCGTGCTCGCGAGCCAACACACAAGATGCAATAATATACATGCATGGCTTAACAAGGATGGCTTGGGTTCTTTTATTTGCTAAAACAACATTTTTAATTATCATAATTACAAATTCCTATCACTTAGCATTTTTAACCAAATTATATTTTATTAAAGAGAGTAATTGTGCAATATTAAATGACAGCAAAGGTTCCCTCCGTCGGAAACTCTTCCTTATGCTTCTTTTGATTGGAGCTACCTCCATTACTAACACCACTGAGCTCGACAGCTCAGGAAAAATCTAATCTCAGGGCTAGGTGAGCCCGACCTGATTTTCATACCGCCCACAAATGTTTTTGAAATAAAACTAACTCTAGCAAGTTCTCATGTCCACCTTTGACCATAGGCACGGCTGTTTAAACAGTTTAGACTCTGCAGAGGTTGTACACTATACCCACAAGAGATAATCATACTCGTTACCCCACATGATTCCGTAGTCATGTGATTGAGTGATCGTCACAGTAACCTTTCAAATTATCTCACCCCTTTCGTCATTTCACCCATATGGGGTTACGCCCATACGTTGTACGAGATGTTTACCTCGGTGATCTAGAGTAGTTGTACTACACCACAGTGACTGGCAACTTCACCTTGTATCGGTGTCCCATTCAAGCCGGACGTATCACGCGCTTGCATGTTCCCATTATCCATCCAGCGAGATGACATTCAGGGTTTAATAAATTTACTAAGCCAAGTTGTACTTTGCAGACTTATAGTTGTACTTGTTTTACACGGGAGGTCATAACAAGATTAAGTCCTTAATTCATCCCGACGGTTCATTCCATATACCAACCACTCTCGTGCCCCAACGGCACCCACCACTATTCCATCCGCCTAGATGTGGTAATAGTAAGCTATTAGGGTTTTGAGGAGTAAAACAAAATTATCTCATTCACTTCAGTCATGGACCCCCACTGCCCAAAACTATGTCATGTTTGAATAGATAATGATTAGGGCATTTTAATGCCCTGGTACTTAAGCAAGACTAGCATGTCGCTTAAGTACAACATATACTAGTATTTACCACATAGTTACTAGGGTGACATGGAATAATGGATTCAATTATCAATGGATGGCATAATAATTAATTAATCATCAAATGGGTAATTAACTACCTTGAGATTTAATACACATTTGATTAAAGAATTAAAGCATGCAATTTTGGTAATTTAAATGAATATAATTTACATAAAATGTAGGCTCAAAATGATCAAAGTATCGACTCATCTTGGTTAAAAGCAAGAGAGTCTTGATAGTCTTATGCTTGATCAAGTTGGAGATCTCCCACGCCTTCAAATTCTATTCGGACGAACGTATTGGAAAAAGGCACAAACAACCAAAGAGAGCAAATAAATACAAAAAGAATAACAAATGAACTCCAAACTAAACAAGACCAGTGCCATAAGCAAGATCTTGAATTTACAAAATTTTAGAAACAAATTTCATAATTTTTGGAGTTAGAACGGAGGAGAACGAAGCTTCCGAAGTTTGAATTGGAATTAAATCGGAAAATTGAGAGAGAGAGAGAGAGAGAGAGAGAGAGGCCCACTGACATGTGGGACCCATGAATAGTGTTCGGTCCATGTGCACAATGCATGGACCGGTACGTCAACATGCACTGTGCACTGGTCCATGGTGCACTGGGTGCACACTGTGGAGGGGCCCACTTGACGGTCACAGGGGAGGAAAAACCGGTGTTCGTTGTTGCTCGGGCCCATGAGGTAGTGAGTCTAGGGGGCATTTAAGCCGGCAATTATTAGTGCTAATAATTGTTTAGCTTTTAGGACAGTGATTAGGGTTAATGATTATGAATGAATAGGGTTGTCTGAGTGTGCCAAAGACGGAGGGCTTCACTACTGTTGGCGGCTATAGCTTCACACAAGTGAGGAGGAGTGCGGAGGCGGGGAGCGGCCAAAATGGATAGCCCACACCTAGGCGAAGGCGACGGTGGTGGTGGCAAGGGAGCTCTGGCGGTGTCCTGAGTCGGGGAGGGCAAGCATGGGGAAGAGCTCGGGGAGGCGAACCTACCAGGTCAACAAAGGGGGCCGGAGAGGTATGGTGGCCGGGAAGGAGGCGGTCGGAGTTGGAGGAGATGGCCGAGTACAGCGACGGTGGTGGCCTAAAGCCAAATCCCTTTGGGGGAAGGCCTCCTTGGCGATGGGGGCGCGCAGTGACAGGGGCGGCGCGGTGGAGGCGGCGCCAGAGCAGCTAGACGCCGGCGGATGCGGCTTGGCCGAAAGGGGGAAATGCGGAGATTTTCGGGTGGACTTACTAGACAACAAAAGGGGCAACGTGGGGGAGGTCCAGGGGGAGGAGGGAAGCTTCTTATAGGCAAGGGAGGGGGTGGAAGCCATTGGAGGGGCTTGGGTGTGCGTGCGGTCCCGAGACGGCCAACATAGGCGCACTGGCGAGCTTTGGGCGCGGCGGCGACTTGAGCGGGCAGTGATGCGACGAGGTGGGGCTTTGCTGACGCGGGCGGTGAAGAAATCGATGGCTGAAGCAGGTGGTCGACAAGACGGGGCGACGCGGTCATAGCGACCACGGCGCGCTGGCCGGGCATGGCGTCATGGCGTGACGCGGTTGACGTGACAAGGCGAGGAGGAGGGCACCGGGGTTGCGGGCGGTCAGAGGAGTAGGCGGGAGCAGGTGGTGGCATAGAGGCATAGGCAGGAGCACGAGGTGGCGTCAGGGAGTGGCGTCACGGCGCAGGCGACACTCGTGGTTAGTGACCGAGTGGAGAAGAAGGGGTAGGCAGGGGGCTGCTAGGCCAAGGAGGTAGAATGGAGGAGGTGGGCCGAAGAGGTGCTGGGCCAGGTGGGCCAAGAAGGGGAAAGGAAAAGGGGCCGGGGCCCAAAGGAGGCATGGGCTGAGCCCAAGGAAAAGAGGGGCAAAGTGAAAAAAGGGCTCAAAACCGAAAAGGAGAATTCAAACTTGAATTTGAATTCGGGAATTGCAAAAAGGTTTGAAACACAAACCCGAGCTTAGATAGAAGCTAGGAGATTTTGAGACCATAAGCTAATTTGAAATACGATTGAAAACGAAAACCAAATGGTAAACACTATTCCCGTTCGAAAACGGGAGTGTTACAAATCTGAACACATTCATAGTGTAGTAAAATAAATAAGTGCCTTTCAGTATATAGTGTTTTGCTTTTCATCTGATATCTGGTTTTCCTATTTCAAACTTGGGTTGAATTAGCACTCTAGCAGTTATGTGGTATTTTGGGATTACACTGATTTATCTCTTCTTTAAAAATACATTTATATTCATGGGAGATATTTGGAATGATAGTTGTGGTTTATGCGATCGCCCGTCCATGAATATTCCTCGCCATCGTTCTGATAAAAGGCGATTTGTTGAATTATTTTGAAAGTAATTTCTTATATAATTAGGCATCCACAGCGTATCATCCTGTTCCAGAAAATGATACAGTAGAATCGTCAATGACGAATCGTGTAGTAAAGAACACACAAGAGGTACTTACTGGCTTTTAATTTTTTGGGAACAATTTGTTGATGTTGTGACGTAATTTAATTCAATGTTACTCTATTACATAGTTTGTCAATACCGTTTCTTGTTTACATTGTGGTAAAGAACACACAGGAGGATACTTACTAACTTTTAATTTGGTGGGAACAATTTGTTCATGTTGTGACGGTAATTTAACTCCTTGCTACTCTATTACATAGTTTGTCAATGTCGTTTCTTGTTTAAATTTGGCTCAAACCTTGTGTCAGCAACTCATTTCAGCTATTGGGATTAATGTAGTTAAACTTGTACCATTTATTTTGCTGGCCAACAAGTACATAACAATCAGAGATTGTCAAGATTGAGAAGCATGTTCTAGACTTTTGGCTGCATACAATTTAGAAATTTATTTTTAGTTGCCCATTTAGTGAAACTATATACATATACTGTTGGGAGAACTTTATCTATTACATAATATCTTGTTGAAATTAATTGTATGTACCCCTTCTCCCGTATCCTCTGCTATTTTGGGTTTAGCAGTTCTAATTTATCACCAAGGCAAAATAGGAAAAACAAGCATTCTTTTTCTTTGTTTAATAGTGTTTGCTACATGCCTATCATTGCAGCCTTGCGTTCGTAGTTTCATCCTATCTGTGTTCACTAGCATTGACACCTAAACCATACTCATTTTGTCGGTCTTCAGAATACACCAGCATTGACTGAAAACAAGAACAATTTGCTTTCACAGCATCTGGCATATTAAGTGATTTTGTTAATATATGCAGTTGGAGAGTCCAGAGTCAAGGAAGATGGACTCCATCTGCCTAAGATTCATTAGAATCTTTTTGAACTCGATCGTTGCTCCTCGGAAATTATTGTTTGCTTTTGTGCCCACATATCAAATTGCACGTGGTTGGATTGCCTTTATTTGCTCCCTGGTCTTCATAAGTGGTATTGCCTATGGGGTTTCTAAGCTTACAGATCAGATAAGCTACGTCACAGGTCGAAACATGCTCTTGCATAGGTTTCATTGTCATGTGCTCACCAATATGTAATTGTCCGTTTGCTGATGTGAAAATCTACTATTTTGTGTAGGAGTAAGTCCATATGCAATAGCATTCGCAGCACTTGCCGCTGGAAAAAGAGCCACCTAGATGATAAGGCTTCACGCTGGATATATACCAGGTAGAATATATATACTTATTTTCCCGTTCGTAGTTATTTTCGTCTTGTATATACACGTCTAACAGTATTACGCTTGCCCTCTCATATAGTGTACAACAACTCATACACAATACGATGCAGCCACACGACACTTATTCAGTATGTATGGGGAAAGTAGAGGTTTGAACGGGATGCAGAAAGGAGAATAAATGTACTTGTTTGTGCTTGTCTGTACTTGTTTGTGTATGAGTACTTGTTTATACTTGTTTGTAGGTATATTGTCCATAACGTCGTCAATAAACATCCTTATTGAATTCGAAACATTTCTATCTTTGGACAGTCACTCTGACAAAGAATGGTGCCACAACATAGCTAACATTTGGCTTCTACCTTAGAAATTCGTATTTTGTGCTCTGCTACATCATCCGCTGCTTTTTCTTTTATGCAATCTACTCTTATAAACATATGGTGTACTCTATGTTTGTCCTGTAATATTATGATCTTCCTATATATGCTCCTAGACTGCACGTCATATGACTTTGCTATACTTTCTTCATACAGTTTGTTCACAATTTCAGTCATCATTTTTCTATTTATCTTCAACGAAACTGCAGAGTAAAGCTATTCAACTTTTTGAAACGTTTATTGTTACATATACATCTAGCTTTCAATAATCGTCTTAAACACATCTTTATCTCTGTATGTTTGCTCCATGCATCATATATCATCTTGTATACACACAGTTATCTTCACAATCCAATATAATTCTAGAGGTAGCTTCGATAGCTAGAAAAAAATGATATAAGCATCGTTTCATACAGGCGCGCGAACGCCTGCGCAGGGCTCTAGTAGTAAATAGTTGGAAAAAGTCCAATTTACTCCCTCGAACTATCAGAAAAGTCTGGTTCTCCCCTCCCCCTGAACTACAAAACCGGTTATTTAACCCCCCCAAACTTGTCAAATCCGGTCATTTAACCCCTCGGGCCGGTTTGGATGGGCGGTTTTGCTGACGTGGCCGCATTTAGAGTGGTTTTGCGGATGTGTCATACTAAATGGATACGTGGCGCTCCTAGTCATCTCTCACATCACCTTTTCATCTCCATCTCTCTCTATTCCTATCCCCAATCCTCCATCTCTCTCTCTCTCTCTCTGATTGCCAGATTTGCCCTGGCACAGTTCAACGGAGGAGGGGCACCAAGTCGGACCCGACTGCGCTCCGGCGTGGGCCACGTTGAGATGGGCATCGCTCTAGGATTTGCCACGGGTGCGACGCGACCCTGCCGAGGGCCGTCGCCTCCTTGTCGCCACCAACGCCCACGAACTCTCTCTCGCGCTCGCCCCTGCCGCCTCCCACCATCCCTTTGCCGCGCGCCCCCTCGGTGGTGGGGGTGGCTGCCCGCTCCTCTCGGAATTCGAGTGGAGCCTCCCGGAGGCGAAGCCCCACCCGGCGAACCTCTTCATGGTGGTGGATGGGCGTTGCGAGGCGGCGGCGGCCACGAAGAAGCCCAAGATCGAGGCGGCCACCGGTGATAGCGACGGCTAGCTCTCGCTTGTGCTCCCACGCGGTGAGGCGGAGGAGACGCGGCGCGAGACGAGATCCTCCGTTTGCGGTGCGCGCTAACCATCGCTCCAGCGCGTGCACAAGGCGCAGTGTGTGCCCATGGACCGTTGGCTTCTCGATGGCGGGCCTCGACGGCGGTCCCTTCCTCCTCCTCCTCGGCTCCTACGACCGCTACGTGCTCCTCATCGACGTCGAGGCCACCATTGGGCCCTCCCACGGCGTCTCCACCGTGCAGCACGACCGCGCCCACCACCCGACGCCACCAGGAATGCTGTGGCAGACCATCCGCAACACCACGCGATGAACCGGTGTTGTAGCAGCTGCGTCGCCGCTGGCTACCTCGCCGGGCCGGCACGCCGCGACGCCGGTGATGGTGAAATCCATGTGGGTTGGAATGGGGAAAGAGAGGCAGGCGTCAACGGAGTGGGGATGTGGCGCTGGCAGCTGGAGGTCGGAGGGGGAGGAGTCGAGCCAGAGATAGGAGGAGGCGGCCACCGGCCTGGCTGAGCAGAGGGCGGCGCGGGCCAAGAGCTCCAGGAGAGCGGCGGCGGAAAGGGAGGTGAGGAGATTTGAGGAAATGGGGAGAGGAAGAACTAGCAAGAAGATGTTGATGTGGATGCCATGTGGATGCTGACTTGGACAATCACTGCCACATCAGCAAAACCGCCCATCCAAACCGGCATAAGGGGCTAAATGACCGGATTTGACAAGTTTGGGGGGTTAAATAACCGGTTTTGTAGTTCAGGGGGAAAACCAGACTTTTCTGATAGTTCGAGAGAGTAAGCTGGACTTTTTCCTAAATAGTTCCATACCCTGGGCATGCGACAGGCTGCTTTGTCAAAGGTGGAATGCACGCAGCCGATAACTTTACACCTGATTTAACTGTAAACAGTGCTGACTCTGTGGAATGAAATTTTTTCCATCAGGTTCATGCACACAGCAGCGTGGTTTTGTGAAACTTGCAACCTATTTCGTAAGTGAATGCTTCGAGATTAGATCAGATCGTGCATTCATTCAAGATTAGATCAGGAACTGTACATTCCTGTGATATGTCCAGGAAAAATTATGGAACTTTCAGAGTAAATAGTTGAGCGAATGAAAAACCAATAGATTAATCGACAAGAAACTGTTCCTGGAATGTGTGTACCGTCTTGGTATTGACAACATAAAGCCCACAAATCCAGAATTCTCAACAGTGCATCCAAGACTAAGAGAGGCTAGGTTTTCCCCTCACTTTCATAATTGCATCGGTGCTATAGATGGGACACATATACCTGTGACGGTGCCATGCGAGAAACAACCTATGCATTTCAACCGGCACGGATACACTAGTCAGAATGTCATGACTGTTTGTGATTTCGACATGAGGTTCACTTTTGTTTGCACTAGTTGGCCAGGGTCTGCACACGACACACGCATATTACTTGATACCTTGTTAACGTACAAGGACTGCTTTCCACACCTTCTAGAAGGTACTTTCCTTGTTACCATTTTCCAATAAGGTACTTTCATACGTGGGTAAATAATATATTCGATTTGAATTATAGGAAAGTACTATCTAGTGGATTCCGGATACCCCAACCGCAAAGGTTATCTAGCTCCCTACAAGAACCAAAGGTATCATGTACCGAATTCCTAACGGTGGTACACCGCTTGGATTGAAAGAGGTGTTCAATTACCACCACTCTCCCCTTCGAAATGTTATTGAGCGTACGTTCGGCATTTGGAAGATGAAGTGGCATATTCTACTGAAAATTCCAAGTTATCACGAAGACAAGCAAAAGAAAATTATCGTTGCAACAATGGCTTTGCATAATTTTATTCGAGACAGTGCTATTGTTGATAATGATTTTGCTCGTGCACAGAGGAATGAAAATTACGTGGACGGGGATATGTCCACTAACCACAGTGCACATAATGTTACAAGTGCTATGGATGATGTTGACATGATCGACCTTCGTGACGCTATTGCAACGACTTTGGTAGCATGATGATAGGATAGATGGAAGATATATGTAGCATTTTGTATGTAGTATCACGGCTTTCGTAGCATGGCGATAGGATAGATGGAAGATATATGTAGTATTTTGTATGTAGTACTTGCCAATTAATAGCTTTGGTAGTATGAAATATTACATAGTTTAATGTTCTGAACATGTCTTCCCATGATCTGGAGCATCTTGTTGTGGAAGTTCTTGCAATGCTGATGATGTTGAAGTGGTAAATGATTTGGGATAACAAGTTTGTTGTGTGTTAATTGTGCTTCACATGTCTCTTTTTGATAGCTGATTACTTGTGCATACTTTCACTTTTTTGTTAATTGTGCTTCACATGTCCCTTTTTGATAACAATGCTGCATACATGTCCCTTTTTTATAACAGTTTCAATTATTTGTTGTTTTGCCAGGCAAGTAAATTGGTCTGATTTTAGTGATGTTTGTAATAATTATTTGTTTTAATAAATGCTTCAATTCGGTGTTTGATCAGTTTTATGACTTAATTGAGATTGGTAAGGTATATTTGATATCTAGAGGATCAGTGAAACTTGCTCACAAGTAGTTTAGGATGCCTCAACATCTATAGAAATTTGTCGTTAAATGTTTTAAGACTTTTCTTGGATTTTCTGGAATTTAGAAATGGTTTTTCCTCTTGTCCCTAATTTAAAATATATTTTATTTTCAAAATTAAAAGCTAAAGTATAGCTAAAAGTATTTTTATTAAGTTCTAAATAATTCCAGGGATTTCTGTGAATTTTCCTAGAATTTTTGGACGGCTTTAACTATTTTCTAAAAATCCTTTTCGTTTTCTGGTATTTATTCTATTCAAAATGCTTTTAAACTCCTTTTCTTTAGGCCAAAATTTCCCGGCCCACACTCTCCTGTTCATCCCCGCGGCCCAGCCTCCTGGCTCGCTTCGCCCGCGCGGTCCGCTCTTGTCGACCGTGCGATCAAAAATGTACGAACAGATCTCTCGTGATGTTCGGCGGTCCGAACGTCAAAATCATCGTGGACCGTCCGATCAAGATTAGACGGTCCGGTCTTAATGAGCCGTTCGGACGGTCCGAACGATCAAATCGTTTTGGACCGTCCGATCAAAATCAGACGGTTTCATACGTCGCGCCTTTTCTCGCTTTCTCCCTCCTCTCGCTTCCGCTGCCATGTGGGCCCGCCCTGTCAACGTCTCCGACCCCTTCTTCCTCGCGCGTACCTCCCGCTGCCATGGCCGTCGGCTCAAGCCTCGTCAAATCCTTGCGATTTCTTCCCGAGCCCTATAAAGGTGCACACTGAATGCACCTCGAGCTCCTCTAGCCTTTCCCCCGATTCACTCAATCCCTCTCGCTTCGATTTCGCCGGATTTCGCGAAGAGCCGCCGCCGGCCGTGAAGCTCGCCGCCGCCAAGCCTCCTCCGCTGCCTCCGACCTCACCTCCAGGTGAGCCAAACCGAGGGCTTCCTCGTGCACACTTCCCCTTTGCCCAAAACCTCCGGGCGCACCCTTCACTTTCACCTGGCCCGCCGCCACTTGCCACGCCGCCGCCATTGTTTGCCCTCGCCGTCGGCTTCCCCTTGGCGCCGCGTCCCCGAAACCTAGCGCACCGGACTCACTGTGACCTCCTCTACCCAATGCTACCCTTGCCGGCCACTGGGGTGCCGCCGTTCGCCGGTGAGCCCTAGGGCTCCGCGCGCCACCGTTGGGGAACGATGTGGCCGAGCCACGTGGCGCCACCTCAGCGCCTAGTCGGCACCATGTCAACACATTCGCTGACGTGCCTGCCCCGTCAGCATGCCCGTGTGGCACCCCAGCCCAAAACCTAGTTCCAACACCGTGTGAACCCAGTCCACCGTACACCTACCCTTTGATCGTGGGCCCCACTGTTCTCAGGGTATTTCAGACTTTTCACATCTCGGAAGCTACAGTCAGTCTACCTAAAAGTCAGATAGCCAAACATCAAATCAAAAGACCAAACTGCTCAAATTATTAAATTAAAAGCCTCAAGAAGACAACCGAAACCGCTTTTCAGAAAAGCACAGCCGAAACAAACAGGGCTAAAACTACAAAGCTAACTTTGTATCCTTCCATCCAGCGTGGCTCACTAGCTTGTCCCTCCCAGTCCCAGCACCAAAAAACGCTGCATGCGCGGTCACCACAACAAGACTGTAAACAAAAGCACGGTCCACCACGGGCACTGGAGATCGATCCTCTCCAGATGCGCTCATGTACGTGTGCGCGCACCTCCTCGACACGTGTGCCTTAAGATCTCGGCTTGGTCTCCATGCCGCACCACCGAAACTTTGGTCAATCAAGCGCTCGATCACATGCCAAACCCAGCCGTAGGAGTGTCATGCTCATGCGTGCCTGGGCAACGGAGTTCGCCCATATACCAGTGGTGTAGTGTTGGTTAATCGTGCAAAATGTGCGCAACTGCGCATACAGAGGCAGAGCGCCCTAATTAGGTACTCCGCCGGCCGCGACTAGTGAAGCATCGGGCTGCGTTTTGGCCGGCGTTAGCATGCACTTCCCCCGCGCCATACGTGGAGTACTCTCGCTCGCCGCTGAAGGATATCCATATCTCGGACACCAAATCTTATCATACATGCCAGAACGACCAATTCTGATCCGCTGCTCTGCTCTGCTCTTGGGAACCTTCCGCGGTCACATGCGGCGGACAGCTGTGGTTCATCGATAGGTGGCGGGAATCCGCATAGTCAAATCATCATCCGATGCACGGGAATAGAGTAGTACACTATGCGGCAATTTGACTCGCGCGCATCGGCATTGTATCTGGAACCGTGCCCGGAAGCAACCGGACAGCGCAGCGAGCGCGCACGGAGAGCGACACACGGTGGCGTGCGTGCGGTGCGGTGCACAGCGCATAGCTGCCTCTCCGCACTGTCCCCCGCCCGCCACGCCATACTGCCTGCCCCAGATGCATGTGCCATGCGGCACGTACAAGTAGTAGGATAGGAACGATCGGCGAAGTCGCACTAGTCACGACTCATGGCCGCGCCTATAGATACAGCGTCAAGGAGCCTTCCCGTTCCATCACCATAACACAAGCAATACAAGTTCGATCGTCAAGTACTACTAGCTCTCACAAGTGCACCATTTCCGCGGGTGCAATCTCGTAATGGCTTCTTTTGCTCTGATAGCGGCTATGGTACTTAGCCTGGCGCAGCTCTCCATGGGGAGCAGGAGGCTGACGGAGCTGTACCATCCTCCGGTGAGCGACCAGCTCACGTACCACCACGGCAGCGTGCTCAGCGGCGACATCCCGGTGTCCATCCTCTGGTACGGCAAGTTCACGCCGGCGCAGAGGTCAATCATCTCCGACTTCCTCCTCTCGCTCACCGCCGCCCCCAATGCGGCCACGCCCTCGGTCGGGCAGTGGTGGGGTACCATCGACCAGCTCTACCTGTCCAACGCCGCCACGAACGGCCCGACCGCCACGCACGTGCTCCCCGCCGAGCAGGTGTTGGACGAGCAGTGCTCCCTTGGCAGGTCGCTCACCTTGGCCCAGATCGAGCAGCTCGCTGCGCGCGTCGGCCGCAAAAAGGGCGGTGTCGCGCTGGTGTTCACCGACGAGGACGTCGCCGTGGAGGGCTTCTGCAGCAGCCGGTGCGGCAGGCACGGGTCAACCCTGAGCACCGAGTCCACCCACATCTGGGTCGGCAACTCCGTGAAGCAGTGCCCGGGGCAGTGCGCGTGGCCGTTCGCGCAGCCGGTATACGGGCCGCAGGGCGCGCCCCTGGTGGCGCCCAACGGTGACGTCGGGATGGACGGCATGGTGATGGTCCTCGCCACGATGGTGGCCGGCACGGTGACCAACCCGTACGGCGACGGGTTCTACCAGGGTCCCAAGGACGCGCCGCTGGAGGCGTGCACGGCGTGCCCGGGCGTCTACGGCAGCGGCGCGTACCCGGGCTACGCCGGGAACCTGCTCGTCGACCCCACCACCGGGGCCAGCTACAATGCCAACGGCGCGAACAGTAGGAAGTACCTGCTCCCGGCGTTGTTCAACCCCGCAACGTCCTCCTGCAACACGCTGGTGTAGTCCAAAGTGTCGGACACGTACTTTACTTTCTGTACGCTTGAGAAGCTGTACATACGAGTTGGAAGAAATGAAATTACCTTGTTCGTTTAAAACTTTAAATTGCTCGTGTCTGGGCATAAATGTGGGCCTGAAGATGCCCATGAGAATTCACTCCTACATATCGAATAAAAAGTGGCCGTGGCCCATGAAGACTAACCTAGATGGGCCCAAACAAATACTACAACGAACTCGGCTACTCCACAACCTGAAACCGCCCCCATCAAATTCGGCCGCCGTCGCACAGCAGCGCAAGACTCCCCGACAAGTGCCCACGGTACGCGGAGGCGGTGGATGCGCCGTAGCCGGCGCGGGTGCCTTAGGATATGTATAATGGTACAGACAGCTGCTGTTTATAGCAATTCTCTATATTATCTGTAGATAACATTAAAGACAGTTTATACAATAGTACAGACAGCTGTTGTATTTTTAGTTGTCTTTGTAGAACACACAATCTTTTAATGCTTTTCTTGTTTCTCATGATACAGTCGACTACAGGATTGTAGACATCATCTTTCTCTCTTCATTCTCTTTCATCCACGTCAGCAAAAATCCTACGTGGCAGCGACTATAGACGACTGATATAAGCCTATTGTACATGCTCTTATGGTGCTTTTGGTTCATTGAATTATATGGTTCTAGATTGGATGGTTTAAGAAATAAGGACATTCACGCGTTTGGTTGAAGGGATGGAACCAATTCATTCCGGATGAGATGGTTCAACTTTATAGAATATTCTTTGGAGATGTTGTATCAACTCATTTCGAAAAATTGGTTGAACCACGTCGTCCCGGTCGCGCTCGCTCACGTGGCTTCGCTGCATTTGGAGTTAAAAAGAAATAGTTATGCATTTTTTAAATTAAATGATTTTTCAGTGCAACAATAATTCCTTTCGGAATTTATAAATGCATTAAACCCCTTAAGTCCTTATAAAGACCTCTGTAAAAATAATTTAGGTGAATACTATGATATTTATCATGATTACATATAATTTTTTCTAAATTTTTGGAACTCTATTCAACCAACACAAAATTCAAACTCTATTTAACAACCTAAGCTGGGTTTGAATTTAGTTTAAGCAAATAACACTTGAACAACGAGGTTTCAAATTTTATTTGAGTATTAGCACATCACAGGAACCTCCCTGAATTATTTCAGGATTTCAAGATTTTTTTTGCTATTTTATAGAGCCCGGGTCTGTTCGGACGGTCTGATCGAAGGAGACGTTCGGACTGTCCGAACAAGCCAGTCTTTTCGGATATTTATCATGATTAAATATAATTTTCCCTAAATTTTTGGAACTCTATTCAACCCACACAAAATTCAAACTCTATTCAACAACCTAAGCTAGGTTTGAATTTAGTTTAAGCAAGTAACACTTGAACAACGAGATTTAAAATTTTATTTGAGTATTAGCACATCCCAGAAATCTCCTTGAATTATTTCAAGGAGATATTCGGACGGTCCGAACAGACCCAGACTCTATAAAATAGCAAAAAAATAGGGGAAGAAAATCCTAAAATCCTAAAATAATTCAAGGAGGTTTCTGGGATGTGCTAATACTCAAATAAGATTTAAAACCTCGTTGTTCTAAATTCAAACCTAGCTTAGGTTGTTGAATAGAGTTTGAATTTTGTGTGAGTTGAATAGAGTTCCAAAAATTTGGAAAAAAATATATTTAATCATGATAAATATTATAGTATTCACCTAAATTCATCTAAAATCGTCATATAGCTACTGTAGAAAATTCATGCATTTTTTAGCACTTTGAATTTTTACGTTTTTCTCGATGTTGTTTTTGTTTTGTATAGAATCCAAATATTTTAGATGAATAAAATAAACTTCAATTAAATTTAAAAATATTTTATTAAATTTTTATGTAATTTTCATGAGAAAGGAAGAAAAGAAGAGAAAAAAATTATGGCCATCCAAATACAACCTCATTCATCAAACCAAACATCATCTTGAAACATCAAGAACCATCCTATCTAAGCAACCAAACAAAATTATGTATTATCTTATCCCACCAACCAAACAATATACTTGTATCATCTCATCCAGGATCATCCCATCCATCATGTACCATCCCATCCCATTCACCCCGATTCACCCAACCAAACGCTACCTTAGTTCGTCCAGTAAGGACATATACAATGGTATAGATAACTACTGCCTATAATATCTCTTTATGCCTTCTATAGACAGCAATAAAAACAGCTCCTACAATAGATTATCTTTTTACATATCTCTATAGGCAACTCCTTCATGTATAATATGTCTTTTTATCATGTTACATTCGGCTACTGCATAAGAGGCGACCCAATTCTCTACGTTCTCTCTCTCATCCACATTATCTAATGTTCTACGAGACAAGTCTTACAGATAACTGACGTCACACTATTGTACTTGCTTTAAGGTATCTCGTCTCCGTTTCAACAGTCCCGTTGTTCCCTTCCGCATTCCAATAACAATAGTCTGCTGCTCTGTTTGTAGAGTACTATTTTCTGTGTCGCATTTAATACTCTAGTTACAAATTGATGCTGCATCGATCAGATTCATATTTCTAGAATGGTATGGAATCTAGCATTCACAGCAAATCCCTGTGGATGTAGTAGCGTAGCCATGCTTTTTGTGTGCCACAAATTTCGAAACTTCTGGATTTTTGACATGCATGCTTCAAAAGAGCATTTTCGTCTTTTCTAAAGACTTGATTTATCTTTTTATTATTCAGTGCTTTTGTGGGTTTCTGACAGAATTGTTGATCAAAAACTCCACTACCACTCTATTTGTATGCATACTAATCTGAAGTCTCAAACGCAATCATTACACGTTACAAGACTGTGGATACTTAGCTATCAACTAGCTAGATAAGGAAAAAATAGATTTACAACTCGAACTATGGCCGGAGTTCGTTTTTTAACCTGCAATTCTAAAACACAACCTTGTAGTATTAAAACTAGGCCACTTTTTTTTTTTTCCAAACAGGCAAAAGCCCAGCTTTTTATAAAGCTAATCAAGCGTCTTACAAGAGAACAAAAAACAAACTGAGTTGGGGATACCAACTAACTTTACAAACACCATTCCAGATAACCAAAAGAACGACATAACAAACACACACACCACCATCTAAAGCAGTAACATCCAGAGGTAACTAACAAGCAGAAGCTACCAACTGATCAAGCATTACTTTGAGCAACAAAACGATGCATCCAGTCTTCAATATTCTTCAACATTTTGTCCATCTTCAAGAAGTCAGCTCCTTTGATGAGGATACACCATTGCTGTAAACAATACAGGAACTTGAACAAGACTTCAATAGGTTGATTAGGATAGCTCTTCTCAATAGCTCCTTTGTTTCGGATTTTCTAAAGGGTCCACGCCATGGCTGTAAAACTAAATAATCCAAGATTATACTCATTAGCACCCCAATCATCAAGCCACCCAGCATGGAGATTATCTAAAGAATTAGGACATCTGTCCCAATGGAACACCTCTTTCAAACTACACCAAGCAAATTTGGCAAAACACTTCTAAAGATGACATGGTTAGCATCCTCAGCAATCCCACATAATCTGCAGTTGATGTCTCCCTTCCAGCCCCTTAATTTGAGCTGGTCAGTAGTTGGAATCTTATACAGATATAATTTCCAAAGAAAAATCTTAACTTTTAAGGAAATTTTGCTAGTTCAAACCTTTTGCAATTTCCAGTTAATGCCCCCCAAAGCAAGATGTATATAAAGGGTTTTGACTGAAAATTGTCCATGCTTGTACAGGCACCACTCCATAATGTCACTGTTATTTGTAAGAGCCACCCCATTAAGGAAATTTTTTAGCTCTTCCCATTGCTCTCTTTCCTTTGTCCCAAAATTTCTAACAAAATCAATCTTCCAGACCCCATTAATGCAACACTCATCCACTCTGATAGAGGGATTCCCACAGATTCTGAACAGATTTTCAAACCGAATCTTAAAAGGATAAGTTTCAAACCAAACATCTAACTAAAAGTTAATAGAAACTAGGCCACTTTACCTCCTCGACCGAATATAAAACGGTTTTGACTGACTTAGATGCCACTGTCCACCCTATTATGTAATAAATCAACAAATTGAAAAGGATAGAGGGGCCAACATATCAGTCCCTCTTATTTTCTTCTTCTTCCTCTCTCTCTCCGCATGGACGTCATCTTCTTCTTCTTCCTCTCTCTTCTTCTCTCACATTGACATCACCAGCCACAAGCCCACAACCCTTCGCAAGGTGCGACGAGGTTGTAGTGGCCGCGGTGAGAAAAAGCAGAGGATGACCGACGAGGATATTATAATACATTAATATCTAGTAATCATTTAATCTTGTACCCGACCGGTTGGGTACCTAGTATCAACCCGTTAAAAGATTTATTATTTAATTTGCAAGCACGTGTCGAAATAAGCTGAAATAGTTGACGGGTCCATAAGCCTACCATGTGCTCACATTCCAACCGGTTTTCGGGTCTACCATAGACTAGACTCGCACGTGTATAACTACCCTATATGAAGTCAGTGACAATAACCAAATGGTTACTACCTAGACATACACCCACTGAAGACTCATCTCCACGTGCATTATTTCTAGGAGACGCCTTCACCGACAACGATTATTGGTAGCCGTCTGTTCGCCATCAACTGTCGTCTCCTCAGAAACTATAAAGGAGCAATGGATGAGCGCTAAGAAGGAGAGATTAAATAGCACTTTGTACTCGCATACACGCTCTTTGTTCTCTAAAACCAGTTAGCATTCCATTGTAATACATTCTCGATAATACGAAACACAGAAGTGTGGTTATTATCAGGGCCTCACGTTTCCTTCGTAAGATGGACTCGCAAATCGTCAACAACGACGTCGCTGGCTTGGCGGACTTCGGTGCTGACACGGGAGCAGACCTCCAGTGGGCGGATGGATAGGCTCTGGATGCGGCCGCAGTCGTCCGCCTCGGTGCCGGCGTCCGTGACTTCTTCGCTCGCATTCCAGGCCGTAAATGCAGTAGCTGGCCATGCTAGGAAGCTCCAGCGGCGGATTCAGCGCTTGGACCGTGTGAGGTGTTGGAACCAAGCCGAAGAAGACTCATGCTCGCGCTCACATGTTGTTGCTAGCTAGTCTACACACACGTTATCACCCTAGACACACGCACGCGAACACGTTGAACATGAAGAAGCACTACATAGAAGAGAGACGACGAGGAGACTTTTTTTTTGGCCGCAGGAAAACTACTGCTTTTGTTTTTTTTCTTATCTTTTTCATATATAGACTTACATGCAACCAACTAACAAGAGAGATGCTAACTACTAACAAACTCATGTACTTGCACGTGAACATGCACTGCTTGACTAACAAACTAACAACTAACAAAACCAAAAAATCACGCTACATGCAAAACGTCCTATCGGTCGACCTCGCTGTGAACAACACGCATGACTAGATAAACTTGGAGCACACTACGTAACACATCTCCTAGTGCACAGCTCCCCAACGCGACTCAAATAAGAAATAGACTTGTGCGGCAAGCGGACATGGCTTCGTCTTGCGGCGCACGTAGATAAACTCAGCGACCTTGATGGACACGGCTTCAACTTGGCTTACGACAGGAGACGGTGATACAACTCGAACACGTCTCGGACTCTAATCTATTACAAGATTAATTCTAACAAACACCCCCTTAATCTTGTAACATCAACTAGCTCTAACATGTTGAGGCAGTCGGTCTCAACTACAACTTGCCCAACTGATACTCGACACAGGACGGCGAACACACCTCCTCAATGTCCCAAACTCAACTCAGTATCAGAGCAATGTCGATTGGTCTTCAGCATTGGCCACAATTAGATGCACCTCCGCTTTCTCCTTCTAGGATTACGACATTCAGAAGCGAAGTGCTCGTAGTCCTGATAATTGTAACAGCGAATCTTCGCCTCGTCGAACTTGCGATTCTTCATGCTTGTGAGAACCCGCATGATTAAACTAGTCTATTCAACAGTAATAGGTAATTAGCATAATTAAAAATCCATTAAATTAGTGTTAAAGCATAACATCATTTTTCATGCAGCATATCATTAGTACAATTGTCTGCATAAAGCATTACAATAGCAGTGCATCATCATCAACTCATTGCATCAATTGTTATTTACATAATTACAACCCATAGTAGTTCGCATTCATTAATAAAAATTTTGCATGCATTCTACCGAAGCCCTCCTTGTATCCTCATCCGTTGGTCGCCAGTCTATCGAACCATCCTTTGACCCATTGCCATCGCTCACCAAGAATGCAGAAAACAGTTAGCGAGCTAAGTGGAAAGCAGTATTTGAGAGCAGTAGAATAAAGGATGTGGCCGTTAGATTTTTTTCCCCAAAGTGCAATAGAATACCCGGAGCAACCTGAGTAGTCGGTCCCTTGACCATCAAGACACCCAGACCAACCGGAGTTTGTCGGCACTTGATCGTCAAGATGTCCAGACCTCCCGAAGTCGTTCGGTACCTGTCACTTCCGTGGGTCTCCTCATCCGGCATTATTAAAATCCAACACCCATTGTTTGCAATTGCCGCAACCGCAATATAATCCCGCAATGTACACCCTATTAAACCCCACCCTCAGCCAAGCATCACTAGGCATATCAAAAACCAGCAGCCGAATCCAACTCAGGGCAGTAATGCCAGTAGCGCCAGCAGTACAGCACAACCCACAACCCACAAGATTAAGTCATATCACCACAATTCATTCCCCCCAGCCAAATCTCCACATTCATTCTCTCCTCCCCAAAGACAAAGCCGCCCCTAGGTTCATTCCCCAACCAAGAAGACAAGAACCATTCCCCTGGGAAGCCTATGCTCTTTCTCAGCCAATACAAAGCACCAAGCCATAGTTGAAATGCATTCCCCCCAGCCTTCTCATTCATCCTCCCTCCCATTCACCGATCACAATTCATTCTCCTCAACCAGTAGCCACACCACCATTTCTCCTCCACCAGAAGCCCAGAGAAGCAGGAAGGGAGCAAGGAGGAAGAGGAGCCAGGGAGTTAGGAGGAAGACCAGAGAGCAAGGGCAGCAGCGGCGACGGCGTTGAACCATCAATGATCACATGAACCCCACACCAACTGGCAGGATAGGAAGAACCACAAGAGCAAGAGGAGAGCACCAGCGCAGAGCCGGCACTGCCATCCTCTTCTCCATCCTTGATCTCAATAGGAGGTAACCCACAGTTGAACCCCAGTGCTTCCCTCATACACATCATTCATCCATCGAACATCCCACAATAGCATCCATATAGCTCTCAGTTCACATGTCATCACAGAGCAAGGGGAGGGTCTGGGTGAGAGAGGAAGGGGAGAATACCTCAGAGCGAGGCTTAGTAGCACCACCATCACCACCAGTAGCAAGCCCGATATCCATATCCAACACCCCTTTGTTCATGCATAATCAACAGAACTCACATTAGAGCAATCATCAAAACTCAAACTTGAAACCAAAGTTGTAAAAGGGGGAATAGAGGGAAGTGAGTCGGGTAGAGCGCGGTGCCGAGTCGAGCGCCGGCGGCCATAGGCTGGGCCGGCGCGTAGGGGACCTAGTCGAGGCGGCTGGACCAGTTGGAGAGCCCCGACGGCGGGGCGGCGCCATGAGGAGGGTGGCGCCACGAGGAGCTAGAGGCGGTCGAGCCAGGGACCGAGCCGAGGAGGCGCGACCAAGCGGTGGCGCTGCCTTCCGGCCAGGGGAGGAGGAGGCGGCGGACGGGCGGGCCAAGCCTAGGGCGCGAGGAGCCGGGATGCGCGGAGCTTGCTTGCGGCGTCGGACTGGGAGGGAGTAGATCTGGAGGAGGCTTGGTGTGGGTGCGTTCCTTTCTCCTTTTATGGCCTACCGGCTTGAGGGAGCCGAGGGGGCTTGGTCAGGAACCGCGCAGGGTCGAGCCGAGAGGGGCAGAGCTATGGCGGCGGCTAGGTGTCTTTGGTGGCGCCAAGTGGCTGAGTGGGCCGAGCCGAGGACTTCCCAAGGTGGCTTGTAGATAGAGGGAGGAGTTGGGAGAGAGGTAGTGGGATTTGGGGGAGAAGATGGAGTAGCAGTGTGGTATGGGTGTGTGCCTGTGTATGTGGGTTGGGTTTGGAGGCCGGCCGAGAGGGGTGAGAAGAGAGAGAGAGAGAGGGGTTAGGGTAGAAATTAGGGGTAGATTAGAAATTGGATTTTTGATTAAGGAGAATGTTAGGAATAGGGATAGATTTTAAATTATTTGCTGCGATTAATGATTTTTTTCGGTAGCAGTGGTTAATGGTATATTTGTTAGATGTTTAATTCTTGTTGTTAAATAATTTAACCCGGATCTTGTCGATTTAACCAACTTAAAGTTAATTTGTGAATTAAAATTGCTAGATAAGTGAAGTAGCCATTATTTCTGTTGTTAATAGAATAGCTAGCTTGTGTAGCAATCTTGCGCATCACTAATATCTAGTCAGGTGGTTTGAACTATTTAATTCTGTTAGTTTAATATGTTAAGCGTGAACCTCGTCTTGTCGACCTTAGTGCGCGTTTTTAGTAGAGCGATTATTCCGGGGAGTGCTAACTTAGTGTTAGATCTCGAAAAAGCTTTATTTAAATTAAATTGTGCTAACAATTAAGAGTCACTAACTTAGATACCTATTATAGCACTCAAAATCAACTATGTATTTATATTGCTATTCGTGCTACCATGTTGCTACAGAAGACGAAACGACACCGACGGGAGCAGTTGATCAGAGTTTCCTCAACGCCAATCTTTCCTACAACTCCAAAGGCAAGCTATCATCTTGAACATAAATATAGTTAATTTAAATGTAAACCGTATATTGCACTATATGTTTATTGCATCAAAATTGTTTTCTCAAAACTTAAATCAATGATTGAGATGAAAATGATTAAGATGAATATGAAAGAATTGAGAATGAGTAGAGGAAAGAAATGAGGATTATTGTGGTTGGTAAAAGGGGGCCCTGGCAGGGGAACGCGACGATGAAGAGGTAAAAGGTGGGCCCCTTTTTACATATGGTTATAATATAAGGACAAACAAAACTCTTACTCGATGGCCTCAAGTCAGAATTCAAGACCAACCATTTTCCGCTTCGACGGCAGTAAAATGCTACCTTGTTACGAAATTAAGTTCTCCACAACGGGTCACGTTGGAGTGCTGGGAGCAGGAAGGGAGCCGCCCCAAGGTGGAGTGTTGAGCGCTGGGGCAGAGAGCCGCCTCAACCAACATTACTGGAACTCGGTGTATGACGAGGTCAGCAACGTGACTAAATCAGCACCAACGGAAAGTAATGGGTGGAGACTTAATTAATCACGTAACCTGAAAAACGTTCTGTATTCTGAACTCGAACCCGCATAAAAGGAAATGCAGGGGATCCAGCTCATTTAGAGCTCAAAATAACTATGGGTAAAGTGGTACAAGCCTGCGCAGTACTATACAAAATCATGAATTCATACCAGTCTCCTGGATTGGAGTCTATGGGAACCGCCGGAGGTCTATCTTCTCTCCGAGTAATCAAGTAGTCTTTTCAGAATTAAAATTGCAACCTAAGTTTTGAAAACTATTTTCAGAATAAGAGAAGAGGTAGGAATTTGAATAAGGACTTGAGGTAGAGTCAATCAAGTGCATTCTTTGCTATTAATGCTTGCTGAGTACATTCGTGTACTCAACCTTGTTAGTATTCTCCTTTGTAGATCCTAGTCCGGCTGGAAACTATCCCGGGTGGGACGAAGGACATGCAGGTACCGAAGCAACCGCAGGAGGAGAAGGCACAGGTTACGAGGACCAAGGCGCAACGGGCGCCATGTTTGACGCATGGGACGAATGGGCGGCCGAGACTTTAGGGCTTGCGAGAGAAGCAGAGAAGCTCCTTTTGTAGCTATATAATACTTGTACTAAGAACAATAGCCTGGCGTGGCTATTACTAGAATAAATGTACAATTTCTATCTTATTGTTCTGCTGTGTAACCCTGGTAAAGGCTTACTATTCGTTGGAGTAGTGTTTTACTGAGCAAACGAATAGTAATCCGTATGCCTAAGTGTGATTACCCTTGAGGTAATGACATGGGGCGTTACAATGCTAGAGTTGTTGGCGCCCTCTTGCTTGGACCTGTATTCCCACTCGACATGGGTGAGTAGTAGATGCTCACCTTCCTCGTCACGCCGCCGTCCTTCGTGCGTTCCTCGTACGCCTTCAGTTGTCCAACCACCTCCACAACCATCGTCTTCATATTGTCAAATTGCTCGATGGTGGAGACGATCGGTAAGAATTTGTCGAGGACGGCATGAAGAAATTTCTTCACGACGGTAAGCTCCTCCATCTTGTCTCTGAGGACACGAATCTCATTGACGATGGTGGTCAGCCTCATGGTGAAGTCCTTGATGGACTCCGTCTCCTTCATACACATCACATCGAACTCACCCATGAGGGTCTGTACTTGTGCTTCCTTGACGCGGTCAGCACCGACGTGCATCTCCTTCAGAGTGTCCCAGAGCCTCCTTGGCTGTCTCATTTTTTACCAAGACCATCATCATGGCCTCGAGTACGGCTTGGAATATGGCGGCGAAAGCCATCTGGTCCTTACACTCATCGACCAGCTCATTGCCTTCCACCGCCACCCACACCCCTTGTGCACGCATGAACACCTTCATCTTCACCGCCCAAGAACCATAGTTGGTCTCAGTGAGCATTGGGTATCGGAGTGTTACTGATCCCTCCTTCGGCAGTGCCTTGGATGCCGCCATGTCCGAGGTGTCACCACTAATCATGGACTTTTGCGGGGACGGCATCTGTTTCGACATGACACGCTATACCTCACTCTGATACCACTTGTTGGAACCAAGTCAAAGAAGACTCACACTCGCGCTCACATGTTGTTGCTAGCTAGTCCACGAACACGTTATCACCCTGGACACACGCACGCGAACACGTTGAACACGAAGAAGCACTACGTAGAAGAGAGACGATGAGGAGACATTTTTTTTTGCCGCAGGAAAGCTACTGCCTTTGCTGTTTCTTATCTTCTTCATATATAGACTTACATGCAACCAACTAACAAGAGAGATGCTAACTACTAACAAACTCCCTCAAAAAATCACGCTACATGCAAAACGTCCTACCGGCCGGCCTTGCCGTGAACATCACGCATGACTAGATAAACTTAGAGCACACTAGGTAACACATTTCCTACTGCATAGCTCTCCAACGCAACTCAAACAAGAAACAAACTTGTGAGGCAAGCGGACAAGGCTTCATCTTGCGGTGCACATAGACAGACTCAACGACCTTGTTGGACTCGGCTTCAACTTGGCTCACAACTAGAGACGGTGACATAACTCGAATACGTCTCGGACTCGACTCTGTTACAAGATTAATTCTAACATGAGAAGGAGAAGGAGGAATGCGTGAGGAGCTTGAGCTCAGGCGAGTGAAATCCCAACTGATTTGTGATTCAGCCGTAAATCCACACGTGAGTAGCTGCTGCTCGGCCTCAAATCAACACATACATGCAATTCTTGATCTATCGGTTTTATAGAATTAATGGAAAGCAAGGAGCTTGCGTCAGCGATTTAGAGGGAGAGAGAGAAGCAATGGAAGCACCGCTTGAGAGATAGATAGGGAGGGGAGGAGGGGGACAGTGGCGACGAGCAGCAAGCCAGCAAAGCTGATGGGGTGGCCGACGAGCTGAAGGATGGGGGGAGAGAGAGGAAGAAGGGTGACGTGTCAAAACCAGTAACGCGTAGTCGCCACGTCATGTTAAACCGCTGTGGAATGGGTCAGTGTGTCAAATGAACTGGTTTCGCTTGTTAAGGGTTACGTTTCAAATGGTTTTCGAGTTGAAATTCAGACTGAGCCTATAGGGTTGAAAAATGGACTTTTTCTACTAACAATATGAAGCTGGAGACCGGCCTAATTGAGCTGTATTTTGTTGCAGCTCACCTAACTTTGGGTGAAAATGAAGATCAAAACAAACATCCAAAACCTAAGGTAAGCCACATTCCTTGTAATAGTTCTCAACGAGCTTATAGTGTCTGAACTTCCAAGAATCATTGGCTATTATCAACCGATGAGATATTGACTAGTTAGTTGTGAGACCTGGCCAAGAGAGGATGAAATGAGCTCACGTAGAAGCATGAGCACGAGAGTTGAAAGCTTGGTCTCATCTTGCTAGTTGAGCACTAGTTTGCACCCGCATATAAATCATAGTACCAAATACATTTTAACTACCAGTTAACCCTTTTACGTGAAGCAAAGATAAATATGTAAGTAGGGTTGGTGCGAGTGTGTGGTTTATCCGGTGTGTGGGTAGACTTAAACCTATTTGTAGTTGGAGCGTTACAAATGGTATCAGAAGCGATCCTCGCGGCTATACATGCGTGCGAGTCAGGAGCGTAGACATATGGCACATGTTGCGTGTGAGCCCAAATGAGTGCTCACACGACATGACATATATGCCGGACTGCACGTACAATGTGTGCTATGAGGATATATCCTGCATGCTCATTTGTCTCATTGTGGGTATGTTGCCGATGAGGACGTCGAGTCCTTTGAGGGTGGGTGTATGTGAGACCTGACCCAAGAGAGGATGAATTGAGCCCATGTAGGGGCATGAGCATGAGTGAACTATGAGTTTAGTCCCACCTCACTAGTTGAGCAAGAATTACACCAACATATAAAAACCCTAGTGTCAAATGTATTTCAACCTCCAGGTTAACTCTTTTATATGAAACGAAGATAAAAGTTTAAGTGAGATTGGTGTGAATGCCTAGTTTATGCAACATGTGGGTAGACCTAAGTCTATTTTGAGCTGGAGACTTGGAACTCATCCAATGCCCCAACTCATCTCTTAACCCTTGATTAGACCACTTGTCCTAACATCTTGACCTTTTTCTTCTGAACTAAATGATTCTGCAATTGAAATCTGCTCTGCTAGTATCTTTGTTTGCTGGTCTACTCTCACGGCTCATTTCACCATGCCGTACATGGTCACAAGAACCCGGTCATGTGACTCGAGAATTCGAGACACCAAATTTGGAGCGGAGTGTACGTTGCCTAGCTATAGGCGTACCCTAAAGTATCCAATGGCTTATACATGTACCGCCAGCGTCCTTTTCGCCAGCCGCCAGGAGGGGATTTTTAATTACTGGGGGGCAAAGAATATTTTTTTTTGTAAAGTTGGAAAGTTCGGCAGACCAATGAGAAAGCTTAGAAGGTTATGCAGTATCCTACCCTGCGAGCGCATAAGAAATTTTACGGTATATTCTACTGCTACATATATGGTAGCAGTATAAATTAAATTTGATTATTAATAAGTTAAGGGTATAATAAATTTTTCTTTGTATTTATATTTTTAAGGTATTATAGATTTTTCGAACTAAAGTTGAAAAATATTACTCTTATGGCAAGTGATTTCCACATGCCAATTATGTTCTATCCCTTAAGATTCTACTATTTATACTACCAGATGTGGTATATAACTAAATACTAACTAATCTGAACCATTGAATCAAAGATAATAGACGACCGTATTAAATTAAGTATATCGCAAAAGAGCTCTTCCACGTATGCTCTCAATTTGGGAGCTGTGTCTGCCTTCTTCGTTCGAGCGTCCATTTCCCTGCCATCTTGCAATCAGCATCCCTACGACCCTGAATTTGTTTTCCTATTCTTAGTGGTTCTAGTGCAAAGTTCACCATCTCTTCTTCAAGAAACAAGCGAAGTAAAGTGCAGTCTTTTGTTATTGATGCTATCCCAGGCATAAAGAAGACATGGCGTCACGGCGAACTGAATCCATTGCCACACGAAAAAAAAAGGCTGAATTCATTGAACAATAAACAGTGAACACAATGTCAGGAAACTGAAGTTAGTGCCCTTACGGCCGTGTTCATTAGGGCACTCCCAATAATCCGCCCTGTACAATGTCTATAGAATTAATTAGATATCCACATAGGATCCACATATGACAAGAGATGATGTGGCAACGAGTTAAGGAAGAGAGAGGAAAGCTGCGTCTTACTGTCTTGCACTAGACATTGCATGGTCACACAATCCAATCATTAAGAAACATCAAAATCTTGCCTTGGGGGAGGAGAGTAGTGTCTATGTACACTATTTATTGGGACACTGCATTAAATGATGGCATGTCCTCATTGTCGTTGCCTGTGTTGCTCGCCGTCTTCCGCCATGGCCACTGCATTGCCCACCGTGGCATGGGCGGAGCTAGCCTAGCCCAACGCCTCGGGCCGGTCCAGTAGGATTTCAGTCCAAATACTAATTTACACTGAGTTTTTATGTTTTATTTTTTAATTTGGCTGGTGTTTTTTCGCTGGGCCTCGGGCCCCGAGGCCCAGCTCCGCCCCTGCATCGTGGCCTCCGCACACGACCGAGCCACTTGCCACTACGCTCGAGCCCATCGCCTTGCTGGCGTCCCACCGCAGCCCCTTGCCGAGGTCACAGCCGTGCCATGGCTACGTCGGTGGGCACGTCTCAGATCCGGCCAGATCTGGGGGCAAAGGAGAACAGAGCAGCCGGCATCGATAACAGCGGGCGAGGTGGCCAACGGAGAAACCGTGGGAGGAGGGAGTTTGAAGGAGAGAGAGGGGGCGGCGACGACGGGAGGTTGCCGACGGAGGTGGAGGGGGAGGGGGAGGGGGAGGGGGAGGGGGAGGCGGTCACCGGTGAGCGGGGAGGCGAGTGTGAGATGGGTGAGGGAAGAGAGGGAGACGGTCGGTGGGAGGGAGGAGAGCGGGGAGAGAGAGAAACATGGGAGAAGGTGTCAGATGATTTATTGATTGAGCTCACTTGTAGACATTACATATTGGAGAGTGATGATATTCATAGTTATTTTTAGGTGACGTGGAGGGTATATACATAGCACATCAATGTTGGCTGCATATCTAGTGCACATATGCCATTTGGTGCACATATGGAAAAACTTTTAGTTTAGGTATCAAATTAGCATATAGTATTACTATTCAGATGAATTTATTTTTGTTTCTTCTAACATTTCGATTTTGAACTTCAAATTTTAAATGGTAGAACAAAACTCTATAAATTACATATAGAATTTTTTTCTATTAATTTTTATGCTAATTTGATACCTAAACTAAAAGTTTTTTCATATGTGCACCAAATGACATATAGTGCACTAGTGCATTTAGTATCATCAATGGTGAAACTTTTTGTTTGGGTATCAAACAAGCATAAAAATTCTGAAAAAATTCTAGATGTAGTTGATGGTGTTTTGTTCCACCCTTTAAAATTTCAAGTTCAAACTCAATGTATGTTAGAAGAAACAAAAAAGAGAAATTCACTGTGAATAGTATGAAAGAGGAAAGAGGAAAGAGAAAACATGAAATGTTACTATTCACAGTGAATTTCTCTTTTTTGTTTCTTCTAACATACATTGAGTTTGAACTTGAAATTTTAAAGGGTGGAACAAAACACCATCAACTACATCTAGAATTTTTTTCATAATTTTTTATGCTTGTTTAATACCCAAACAAAAAATTTGTGTATATGTACACCAAATACACTATATGCACTAGATATACACGCATCAATGTCTTGCACCGGGAATAACCTTATTAGTCTCAAGCACGCTGTGGCGCGCGCTGAGCGAATACCATTGGACTAGACCACGTGCCATTGCTTAAACGCTGCCTTTAAAACGGGCGGCATGGTTCTGCGATGCATGCGCTGTGCTAGTCCTGTGACCCGAGGATGCACATTGCTCGGCGTGAACTTCGAAAGAGCAGCGGATCCGGGTCGGCGTTCTTGCTGGAGACCGTGTGCTATGGAAGCATCGAACACACTGGTGAAAACATTTGATGGATAGATGGCTGGAACTACAGCTTGTACGTACGTAGACAGTAGACCGTCTTTTCTTTCGATTCTGCCACACTTTTCAGCTCTCACACCAGCCCTGCTCTTGGCCGGCCTGTGCTGCCACCAGGATCGACGCGCCCCCGACCTGCCGACCTACCAACCTCACTGCTGCCCTACACGAGGAACTACACCACGAACGTTTGACCTCTACGGCGAGCCATTGAGACTGGTGGTTCTTCATCTGTTCATCATCGTCCTTGCGAGTAAATGGACTTCTGAACTCTTGGTCCTCGAGCGGTAACGCTGTCGACCAGCAGTACGGGTTGCTCAAAGCGTCTTGATGGCCATCGTTGATGCATCGTCTATTAATCATTTGTACGGAACCTCACATTCTATTTGCTACGAACCGAGATCACGAAAGGATGGGTTGTTTTCCGGTGCATGCGATGCCAGTCTACTTGGATCTTGCTGCCACGGAGAATTTGGACCATGCACGCATCAGAGGAGCGTAGATGTAAGCTGTTCTCACCCTCATATTCACGCTTCCCATCTGTCCTAGCTGCCATGGCTAGTAGTAGCTGCTAGCGGCCAGCTTTGGCACTCATGCAACAACAGTGAGGTCCTCCGCTCCTTCGCTATCAGCGTCGCCCAACTAGCTAGCTGCTCGACCTTTCCTTATCATGTAAGGTGGCCTTGTTCTTTCGGCTAGCTATATGTATATAGCTCATTCGTCGTGGCACGCCAGTCAGTCAAAGTGTCAAACCCGGCCATGTTCCCAAAATGATAACGATTGTTGTGGCGCCATTCAATTCCTTTACTCCGAGAAAGCGGTTTAATTAATTCTTCACAGGAAGGAGCGAGGAGAGAAAGAGAGAGGAGCTAGCCAGTAGAATGTCACTAGAAGCCGCGCGTTTACACCAGAGTGATAGGTAATATACACGTAGCAGCGAGGGGTGGTCACACCCCTGTCCTCGCTGTGGCCTCCATTCTGCAGTGGTGCCCCCCTTTTGTACATTTGTCCGTGTCGTCTCATTCCTCGAGTTTTTGACTTTTTTAGCTTCGTTTTAAACGAAGTGGCAAATCTAGCCACATATGAATGAAATGATAAAAATAACATCACGACAGGTTAGACAAATGGCACGTGTCCTCTACCGCATTTTTAGTCTGCTAAAACCACCTACCGTGCTCTCCGTAGGCGGAATCGCCCTACCGCAATCCCCATGAGCGGCAAGTGCCTACCGTGCTCCTAGCCTATGGCAGGATGGTGTGTGCACATGGGCACTGTGGGCAGGTACGTTCTTGCCACTGACTGGAAGCACGGCAGGTGAACTACTGTGCACGGGGATCACGATAGGTGGTGGGGTTCTGCGCACGAAGAGCACAGTAGGAGGGGTGCTTGGCACGTGGAGTGCAGCAGAGATGTTATTTTTGTTATTTCGGATGCAAGTTGTCTAGGTTTGCTATTTCGTTTTAAAAAGATGCCAAATTAGACAATAACTCACCATTCCTCCTCCCCTTTGCAACTTTGCTCCTCATAGGCCTCTGACCACCTTCTCTTATGCTCCGCTCCTGTGGCACCATCACTGCCCATACCTTAGCTCCAAGAAGCAAGGTTCTCCTAGCTGCATCTTTAGCAAGGTACGTAGGCTAATGGAAGAGCCTATACAGAAGGCAAGCTAGCTTTCTCTTCGATCTCACTGCAAGAAGCTTCTCTTTTGTTTGCTACCTCCAAGACGCTTCTCTTCTCGTTAACTCTCTCCAATACATTACATCTGGTTGTAATGAGATGGTCCAATGGCCGTGAGCTCACCTCGCCGAGCATTCCTCGCGGCCATGTTTCTGAGTTTCCTTCTCGGAGCTGCAACGGGCATCCGCACCACGACGCGCTCCTCTTATCAGGTACGTATGAGAATATCGCATCGCATCGCATCTCACATTACATTACTCCTCATTATGCGTAGCCTCCTGTACGCGTCTGAAGTGCACTGCATTTGCGAGCAGAACTTAGCGGAGGACAAGTCGCGGCTGGGCTCGACGCCGCCGAGCTGCCACAACCGGTGCAACGCGTGCAACCCCTGCAAGCCCGTCCAGGTGGCGACGCTCCCGGGGTTTAGCCGCCCGGTCCGCGTCGCCGACGACGAGGTCGCCGGCTTTGCGCAGTACTCCAACTACAAGCCGTTGGGGTGGAAATGCCGCTGCGCCGGCCACCTCTTCGACCCCTAGTACGTACGTAACTACGGAGTAGTTGCTTAGCTTCTCCATGGTGTAGTGGCTTGTGAATGTACTATGCTACGGTCGAGACCAACAACTTTGGTCAGGCTTTGGTTAGTTAATCTGCTCCCGTTCCTTCATCTCTGGTGTGCCATGCATCCTCGCTCCGCGAGCTTGAATTCTTTAGAGTTGCAATTAGCACTGCCTGTCGCCATTTTTTTTTGTTGCTGTGCCGAGCATTTTACACACATGTAAGAGTGATTGGGAGTGGTAAATTCGGTGTAGCGTAGTAGCACTAGTACTATGGTCATGACAGGTTAAAGGCAGGCCTGCATGTGACTCACCTCTGATGAATCTGAAATCCTAAATCTATTGCAAGATTGCTCCCACGTACAGTCGCGATCTGATTAGCGTCATTTGACCGGGTCTCAGACACGTAACCAGAAGTGACTGAGCAATGGGCCCGTAGTCGAAATAATTGTGCTTGGTTTGGATGATTGCGCTGTAAATCTTGCACGAGGTGTGAGATGAACGGAGGCTGATGCGTTTTTAATCTAGTGAATCATATGACATGATCATACCTTGGTACGATTCCGATGGCTTGCCATGTGTTTATTTATTGAGGTGTCTCCCCCGTGCCGAGCCGTTCGTATGGGAGGATCCCAGTGTGGGGTTCGTCGCGTTTGGAAGTACCTGCACGGACGTTGTCTTTGTCGGGCCTCCCCTGTAGCGGCGTGTAGGCTTAGTTACTTGATCCGCCCAGTAGCGACGACGCAGGTGTCCCTGACAGGCTGACATTATAATTTGCAGCTTTTGTGGAGCAAGAGTAATCTTATCTTCTCACTTGATGGCAATGTTATGTCTACTACTTAAAAATTAGAGTTGGTGGTCGTCCATCCTTCTATCCTCTTCTGTGTCCGTCAGATATATGAGCGGGACACCTGAGGGCCAGATGTCATCGTGCGGTAGACAACCCTATCCTCCCACCTCCCACGCTTACACCACCCTCCATCCTTCTCTCTCTCCTGCTCCCTTGTCACCCCATATCTCTCCCCTCTCCTGTCTCACCCGTGTGGCGTGCCCGCCGACCAATCCTATCCTCTCCATCCTTCTCCTCACCCGCAACCCCCCTCTCGACCTCTCCGGCCTTCCCTCTACATCGGCAAGTGCCCGTGCGTTGCAACCCCCCTTTTGAAGTCGGGGATAGCCGGATCCAGAGCGAACAAGCCGGATCTGGGCCGGTTCTGTGTGGAGGGGGTGGTGGGGTTCATTCTTCACAGACTCTTCTTTCTCCGCCCCGCCAGCGATTCACGTGGCCGCATTCAGACGTTGCCCCTTCACACAACTGCATTGGCGCCACCACCCTTGGTTCGCGTGCTATCACCATCGCTCCATCGTGCTGCGCTCCGACGCCGCCCCTCATCACATCTCCGCTGCCCTAGATTTGCGCCGCCATGGTGTAGAGGATGGAGACAGCTTGGTGCTGCATGTCGTCGACCATGTGAGCCTAGCTCTGCACAAACACTTTTCTTGCAAACCACCCAGTTCGAATGCACGGCGATTGCAATCAATGAATCGTGCCTATTCCAGCAGTTTCCTCCTTTGAAGATACAAAAGATGCTGCTCTGCTTCCACATAACCTCATTCCTGCACTTGCTCTTCCCTTCTACACTCAAAAGAACCGGGTAAATTCTTCGCCTTCTGCACTTGCTCTTCCTCTTCTGCACTTGCTCTTTCCCTCTGTTTGTAATTTTCATGCTTGCATCTTATTTTTCTTCTTTCTACTACTGTTACTGTATCAATTAGGTGGATTGGGTTAGAGGTGATGGTGAAGATATATAAGAGCTATGACCCAGCACGCCAGCAGCAAGGTCCGTTATCTACCGATCATGGTTGGGTTTTCGTGGAAAAAACACTTTCTACATTTGTGTACAATATAGGTCTTCAAATGTGCTTGAATGCTATGGATGAAACAATTTTAGTGTCCGAATTTCCTTGCACATGTCTCATGCTCTCATTTGCCTAATAGAAAGGTCATGGTCTATGAGGCAATTGTTGATGTTACAATGTTCGAAAGATGAAAACACCATATGGCTACACCCAAAAATCTTGCTTATAGGAGACAGTAAGCAAACCAACGATGTACTACACAATAATACTTCCTATATCTAACAAATATTGTAGAGTGAACCACTTCCACTAAATACTTAAACAAGAAAGTTTTTGTATAAAATCTGCAAAACTTTGATTAAACTTATTTAATCTAGATAATCACATGTGTCTTTGTGGTGCTAATGTAAGTTTTGTGTTTGAAACACACCACATAATAAGTTAATATGTAATTTTAGATGCCATATCTTACTGTTGATTTTGTCAACTAAGAACTAAGAATCAGTTTAATTATATTAATAGAAAACTACTTTTCCACAAGACATAGAAAACGACCAGATACTTAGTCTTGAGTATTATTGAAGGTAAACACTACAATTTCGTTTAATTGATATTATCCAATTACTCCCTCCATTCTTTTTTATTTGACACCCTAGAATCTATGCCGTCAAACTTTCCAAAGTTAGGTAACCAATATGTTTAAAACTATATGGATTGGCTACATGAAAACTATACCATTAGATTTATCGTCAAAAATACTTTCATAATATTGTAATTTTATTGGTATGCTTTAATATAAAGTTATAAAAAAGTAACGGTCAAAGTCGCATCTCAGAGATCGTGAAAAGTTAAAAACGTCAAATAAAAAAGAACGAAGGGAGTATTATCTTATATCTTAATCTAACATCATTTATGTTGCCTGGTCTAACATGAGGTTAAGCTAAAAATTATTCTTTCTGTCACTTCAACATGTGGATGATGGGCTATCATCTAAGAGCATCTACAATAGGTTGTTTCTTAGTTTGTTACTAAGAGGAGAGAGAGTACTCAATCTAATAACAAGAAACAACCATTCCAATAGATTGTTTCTTAAGCTTGTATCTAAGACTTAATTGCTACAAGCATATTGGTAGGCAGTGGGACCCACAAAATGAATGTTTAAGTAACAACTAAAGGCTCCAATAGAGTATTTTGTTGTTACTAGTTGTTACTTACGTCTTGGTATTAACAATCTCATAGTTTCTTCATATAGAAACAGCTTCACTCTCTCTCCTCCCCTTCTCTCTTCCACATCATCAAAATGCTGATGTGGCATGCTCTTAGTAACAGCTGAGGTGTATTGTTGTAGATGCTCTAACAGCATGTTTACTAATAAATCTGACAATAAGTGCTATTGTAGTGCAGTTTAACTTAAATCATTTATAGGCTCCACTTGGATCTCCTAACAGAAGGAAACTCATCACTACAGCTTAGTGTGCATGACAAAACACCCTTTGGGGATGCATACAAAATAGTGTAGTATTGATGTTGTGATTGCTTTTGTCTCCATATGTTTGTTACCACACTTTGTGAATTTTATCTATGCCAAATCATAACAACAATGTTCAGCCCACTTTTCCCTCTACCGAGGCATACTCAAATAATTAAGAAATGTCCTGTTCATTGCGGTGGTTTCTGAGTTTCTCTCAACGATTTGTCTTGCCTTCTTGAGTATTTGTGTTTGTGATAACAAGTCCTTTGTAGGTTTTTCTTATCATTGATGGTTTACATATTCTATTTGTGTGTTCTTTACCTGTTTTCGTTTAATATACAATAGGTCCTTTCCTCCATTTTTGGTCTTCACAAGTGGTATGTTTCCTATTTGCAGGTATTGATGTTGTGGGATATCGAGCTATTAACCATGACAAGGAATTAATGCCTGCAATTTCCTGGTATGCGCGCACAAGCTTCTATCACTAGACATGCGGTTATTATTCCTGCCAAAAACGAAGAAACTTTTTCCTTATTTTCTTTTCATATTTTTTTTTGCTGAAAAAATTAAGGACGTGTCAGGAATATGCATCAAAATACAGAGAACTTTTCTGAATTAGTAGTTGATCATTGTTAGCAATAATAAGATGGTAGGATGTTTTAAAGTGTTCTTGTCCTCCCAAGTTGCATTATTATAGATGATTTCTCACAGTTAATGTAAGTGATGTTGCATGTCGTGTCAACTTGCCCATAATATTATGTTTGTGGATTACTTGACTGGACATCAGTAGCTACAAGCTTTTAATAGTTAATGATTATTCAGTGGTGGATTGATTTGGAATTTTAGTTGTCATATTGTATGCTGCAATAACGGTCCACTACTACAGAAAAGGTATTCACAGACGGTTCAAAAACGTCATCACAGACGGTTTCGTGAGCTGTCTGAGTTTATAGGTCAGTGATGACATGAGGTCATCACAGACGGTTTTCAAACCATCTGTAATGCATACTTTTACTGACGGTTATTACTGAAACCGCTCGTGATAGGAACCTATCTGCACGGTTTGTGGTCAAACTGCTCATCATGACTTTTTCTATAAAGCCCCAAGCGGTGGCATGCTTGTGCCATTAAAACGGCATCATATATATTGTTATGGTGAAGTCTCGGCCATGTTGGAGGGATTCAACGCATGGATCTTGAGAAGGATCGCATCATGTTAAACCCAACAAGAACACCAAGCAACCATTCTCACATTTCAAAAGAATTCTCACTTGTTGCTTGGTGTTCTTGTTGGGTTTAAAGACAATTACATGCTCAAGAATTGTTGATTGTCGATAGATGATGCCACTTCCCGCCGGAGTACTCGCAAGATCCACGCCACTTTCTCGAACATAGCGGCGGCCCAATTACTTATCGACAACATCCGTAATTGGATGTCCCGACGCCTCCTTGCATCCATACTTTTTAAACTTGCATGGGCTCAATGAGGTTGCCCGTGGCTACTGCCTCATCCTTCTCATGTCATGGGACTAATTTCCTAAAGTGGTCAGACTATTTAACAATATATATATATATATATATATATATATATATATATATATATATATATATATATAGAGAGAGAGAGAGAGAGAGAGAGAGCAGCCACTGCTTGGAGACTTTATAGAGAAGAGATTATGAATGGAATGGTAAGGGACTATTAATATGAACTAATTATCAATTCAATTTCAGCATAAGACTATTAACATCATTACATCACAGAGCAAGGGGACTATTAATATGAACTAATTATCAATTCAATTTCAGCATAAGACTATTAACATCATTGAGAAGTTCAACAGCAAGACAGCAAGACCAAGGGTGTCCAAACCCACCACACCAGTAGTAGCCCTCGGCATTCACAGAGCAAGGAGGGTAGAGACAAGGAGGGAGTAAGGTAGGGTGATACCTCAGTACAGCGCAACCACGGTGGTAACCCCACCACCAGCACAACCCTCATCCATCTCCTTCACCTTGCATAAATCACACAAACATCAGGACACAACTTAAGGCTCAAGCATAAAAATCAAACTCAACAAAAGACATTAAGCTAACAGATCTAGAGGAGAATAGAGGGAGGATGGGGAAAGCAAAGCCAGGGGAACAGGGCCCGAGCACAGGAGGACGAGCAGGAGAACTAAGCCATGGTGGCGCAGGAGACACGCGGGGCCAAGCCCAGTGGCTTGGGTGGTGGCGTCACCGTAGTTGTGGCACGACCCTGAAACTGCACAATTACTACTATCGTACGAGTGTCTTGTGCAGTGCAGAGTGGTGTCACAACTGGCGGCGACGGCGACGAGGTTGGGTAGCGGCGTCGAGGTGGGGAGGGGAACGGACGAGAGTAAGTGCGCTAGGGAGTGACGAGTTAGGGCGGGCGCAAACCCTAGCGGCCGAGCTCCTACTAATAAAGAGACTTATCACAAACGGTTCTATTATGGAACCATCAGTGATAATTATCACAGACGGTTCCATAATAGAACCGTCCGTGATATGTCCCATATCACAAACGGTTCCATTATGGAAACATCTGTGAAATGGTTTTTTTCAAGTATATTTATCTTGTATATACACTTACATGACGTGAAGAAATTACATGTTTATATGTCAATTTTGTCATTTAAATATCGCTGAAAATTTGCTATATATAATTAATTAATTTGTTCCTACTAAGCTTATATATATATATATATATATATATATATATATATATATATATATAGAGAGAGAGAGTAATAATTCAACATATAATTAATATTGTAATTTCACCTCCAAACTAGATTTTTTTTTTACATTTTGGAATTTTCAACATATAACAAAGTTTTTCTAGTGCCGGAGG
Source organism: Phyllostachys edulis (assembly GCA_036346405.1). NCBI lineage: Eukaryota > Viridiplantae > Streptophyta > Magnoliopsida > Poales > Poaceae > Phyllostachys > Phyllostachys edulis. The sequence goes on along the minus strand of CM070562.1, from coordinate 103,514,383 downwards.
TAGGCTGCTATCTCCGTCTTCAATACTTCGTAGGCGACGGCGTCAGGGGTGGACGGTTCGTGATCGAACGAAGCCTGAAATGCGTCCACCTGCTGATGCGCTCATTCGAGTGTCTCCCGAAGACCCTCGGACTGTTAAACCAAGAAGAATTGAGTCCATAGGCTCTCTTCCTTTTCTTGAGGGGTCTTGGCCTGGTCGACTCGGTCGCCTGCCGCCTCGATTAAGTAGTCCAAGTGACTGCAAGCCTCCTGGAGACGTACAACATCGTTTTGGAGGACCATGTCGATGACGTGGTAAACTCGCCGAAAGTGGGAGATCACCCTTAAGACGCGGCGGAGGAGGATGTTAAGACGGCGGAAGGTGGCCGTCACCTGCTCCGGCAAATTCTAGGATAGAGGAGTGAAGACACTGTTGAAACAGTGTTCTTCCAAGAAGACGGTTCAACGACTGACGAGAGAGGTGCTCAGACAAGGCGGCCTGTAGGCCATTAATGTTGGCGACAAGGAAACAGAAGAGGCAGCCATTTCGGTTTTTTTATATAAGTACTAGATCATCTATATATGGGGATGATCATCTTCGACGGCGGATGATCCTTTTTATAAAACAAGGAATAAATTCAGAGCGTGAGACGAAGAGACGCATCGGGGAGCCGAAGCGATACGACGAAGAGACGCAAGGCCGGGCATTTAAGAAACTCATCAGCTTCAACCGGGAGTCAGAGGGATATTATTACGATGGTTATTGTTAAGAACCGTCGTGATGTTTCACAGACGGTTCTTTATTGAAAACCGCTCAGGATATAGAATTATCACGACGGTTATTAACAATAACCGCTCGTGATAATTCTGATGGTTTTAGCTATGAACCGTCGTGATATTACCTCTTCACAAACGGTTTTTAGCGCGACCCAAGAATACGTATGGTCTCTAAACCAAAACCGCTCAGTGATTGATGTAATATCTGACGCTTTTGGTCAACCGTCTGTGATGAGGCGTCCAGTATTAGTATTTTTGTAGTAGTGGTCCCATGTAATATTCCTGATGTTAATTGTTTGTCATGGTCCCTGTTAGTGTGCATGACAAAACACGTAACCATTGGGGATGCATAGCTTTCAAAATAGTGTAGTATTGACGTGGTGATTGCTTTTGTCTCCGTATGTTTGTTACCACACTTTGTGAATTTTATCTATGCCTAATCATAAGAACAATGTTCAGCCTACTTTTCCCTCTACTGAGGCATACTCAAATAACTAAGAAATGGCATGTCCATTGGGGTGATTTATGAGTTTCTCTCACCAACCAAACCTATATGTCTCTTTGAGCTACACAGGCTTTGTTGAGAATCTGAAGTATATGTCTTGGTATCAACTAAACAGCAGATGACCTGTCAGCAAAAAATGTTTGTTTATTCTTATTACCTATATAACAGAGCAACCTCTGTTTTTACATGTTATAAGTGTAGGGATATGGGTAGGCTACGATAGCTAACAATTTAAAAATTCTACCACGTAAACCAGGAAGCCATACAAGTAGAAGATCACAGATCGTTACCACTAGACGCGCAGAGCAGCGAAAAAAGAATTGGAGCAGCCTGGTCCAACGTCGAAAGCGCCGATGCAAGGGTCGAGTCGATCGGCCAAAGATCCTCACGAGTCGATCGTCTCCTCCAAAGAATCTCGCAGTTCCTTCACGAAGATCGTGGATCGCCCTCAAGTGCAACAAAGAACCACGAAGAGCGCTCTACGGTATCCACGTCGCCCAGAAAGGAACAACCGTGACCGGTGTAAGCTAGCACCAGTCGCATCAGTAGAGCTCGTAGGAAGATGGTGGCTAGGGTTTTGGTGGAGCAACTCACGTCAACTTGTCTCTTTCTCAATAGCCTCAAGCATCTCCTTATATAGTGCTCATGACGGATCCTATCCGAACACGTTTAACGAATCGTATCCATACTGATTTGTTCCAACCCGTTAAGTGTGTGACCCATTAGGTTTATGTGTATTCGGTTGTGACTCAGAAACACCTTTCCGACTACGAGTCGTTAGCGGTACCTAGCAGGACATAACAATTCTCGAATACACACAAATTATATCGGACGAACCTTAATGCAACATGATCTACGACCAGATCCTCATCACTTACGACCAGGTCCTCATCACTTACGACCAGGTCCTACCTTTATATGACCAGTTCGTAACTCCTTACAACCAGGTTATGACCACTCTATGATTACGTTTGACCAGTCTACGACCAGCTCGTATCTCCATAACGACCAAATTCAGAATCGATCGAACTAAACAACCGCTCATGTATTCTCCCTTTGCCTCACGATATCCGGTTGAACTCTGTGAGATGTTGTGTCATCCATGGATCGTTTCAATACTTTCTCGATTGAGTGTCGATAACTCACGTGGTCGAACACTTGACCACTAGTGGCATGGCCATGCACTTACTTTATCTGACCACAACGAGGGGCCCAGAGACATCTCTCCTGTTATGTTAGGAGGGGCAAATCCCATATCCGACCAGTCACATTCCTCTGCATGTTTCATAGTATACCTGAAAGCTACTTTTACAACTATCCAGTTACAAGTAGCGATTGGTAACCCCTAAGAGTGCTATTACACATGTAGAAAAGCATATTGATCTCAGATCTAAGGATTATACATCATCATTGCTTGAGACCAACTAATGACACATAGAATCATAACAATCTCAATAGTGTCTCAAGGTGGGTCAATCCAACCCCATGTTCTCTAACATATGTTCATATTATTGATTCGATATCCCTATATCCATTACCGGTGAAACATGGTCATCAATCAATATATGTGCTGGTCGATAGAGTCACTAGTGTTCCAACCAGTGACATCCGACCAGGGATTCATTTAGAACGACATCATATAAGTTAAAAGAGTTTCACCAACAAGTCACGTACTTGTTAATCTTCACAACCAATGATTCATTCAAGGAACAGGATAACATATTATCCAATATTATGAACATAATGAAATATAATCATCTCTATGATTGCCTCTAGGGCATATTTTCAACAATAAGTAGTATTCAGTTTACAACTACAAAAAGAGTGAAGGTCAATGTTGAACTTATTGACGTGATACTAATAGTACATCCTTTGATGTTTAATATTTTAATATTGTGAAATTTCTCCTGTATCAACAGAGGTCCTACAAAATTTTAATCGATGTTTCAGGAATATTATCCTGGTGTTTGCATTTAGGTTGTTGTCGTCAATTTAATCAATTTGTATTGTGAAACAGGGGGTTTAATCAATTTTTGGGTACAACATTATTGTGAACTTTGGTCTACTATTACCTTTTTATGTTCCATAAGTTAAATATTAGGCAACTAACCAAAGACATTGTTGTCACTAATGTGTTGATAGTTTATTGGCATATTCTACTGCAATTTATGTGTCTGACATGGTTTTATTTGGGTAGATACTCTAGCAATAAATTATACCAGCATGAGAAACTATATCACATTATGCAGCTTGGTAGAGAGCTCAGAAACATTCAAAACCCATTTGGGTTCTTCTTCAATATCAATACATACATAAAGAAACAAGATGGATTACCATACAACAGCAATTGTATGATGGTAAAAATAATATCCATCATAACATTTAGATCATGAAATTCTATAATTTATCTAATAAATATATATGCCCACCAATTGATGGTATAGATTTCTTTTCTTTGATTAACATGGGAATTACATGCTCCCTTTCATTGCTCTTCGCTCTTCGGTTCATCTTTTAACTTATGGAGGACACACACTTAAAATAGTTAGTATTTTGCATGAGTATGTCTTTCATCTGCTTGTAGATTGCCCAGGGAGTCAGGGATGACAAATTTTTACCTATTACTAAATTTTCTTGATAGTATGTCAAGAAATAAAACCAACAATGGAGCTAAAATGGAGCTTTAGAAGTTTCTGATATTTAGTCTAATAAAATAGTTTCTTTCAGATCAAATAGAGCAATTCACACTGATGTGGATCTAATAATCCTCAATAATTAAGTTATTTATTTGTATTATTATAGATGATAATATCTCTTATACAACCTTCAAAGGTACCCCTCAATATTAACAATGAGGGAGATCATCATACACACCTAGTAGTCGTAATCTTTTCTACGACCACCGTATATGGTCATCGTAAGTTCTTCTACGACCACTGTAATATCCCATTTAAAAATAAAACAAATAAGTGATTAGTACTAAAATTAAATAGAATTAGGAAGAGAAAATTCAGAACTTTGAAGGAGTTTTAGAACTCGGGCCTTCGGCCCATAGCTCTTTGGGCCCAAGTGGGGGGCCGACTTAAGAGGGTGGGGGGAACCAAACCCTAGCACCCCCATGTACTGTAGCACGCCCAGGAATCGTAGCGACGACGGCTACTATAGCACAACCGAAGTTATCAGAGCGACACTGCCATCAGAAGACGCTCGTGCCTCCCTTTAAGCCACCCTCTGTCTCCTAGAGTCGGGCGCCTCCATCTTGTCATTGGATAGGAGGAAAGAGGAAAGAGGAAAGAAAGGAGAGGAAGAGAGGAAGAGGAAGGGGGAGAAGGAAGAGGAAAGGGAGTTCTCGCGGGTATTTCAGTGGTCGTCTTCATGGTTTTCAAGGGTGACATTTAGATCTCCTTTGTGTTGTTTATTACTTTTGCTAGTCGGGAGAAATCGTGTAGCAGTTTGGCTATTCTGCTGTTCCTATTGATCTGTAGTTTTGGATTATTTCAGTGCGAAATTAGGGATTTACGCCTCCTAGAGATTTATGGATAATTTCAATATCTTTCTTTAAAGTCCTTATTCACGTTGTTTAGATTAATATATTTTGAGTTATGATTATTTTAATCCTGCTGTCAAGAGTTTCTATCAGGTTCTAGCAATTATAGTAATCTGTATAAATAGTTAATGATCTAATTAGGGAATTTGACCAACATGAATATTTTAGATAATTCCTCAATATTTCAATTAAATCCAAGAATGCAATTTTTGGATAAACAGAATAGAAGTTATGATTATTTCAATCCTGCTGTCCAGAGTTTGTGTCGGATTCTGGCAGTTGTAGTAGTCAGTTGATTAAAAATAGTTAAAAATTTAATTAGGGAATTTTACCTACATGACTATTGTAGATAATTCTGTAAGGTTTCCAGATAGACCAATAATACAATTTTTGGATAAACAGAATGAAAGTTATGATTATTTGAGTATTGTTATCCAGTTCTGAATTGCTACTAGACGCAATTGTGGGAAAAAGCCTCAACTTGATTAGATTAAAAGGCATAATTAAATTTAATGAGCAACTAGGAAGTGGGACAAAACTTTCTATAGATTCTGAAAATATCATAGTTCATCATTTTTGTTTGGGTAGATTAAAAGTTATGAAATTGCTGGATTTTGGATTCATGTAGGATCGGTGTTGTCTAAGTGATTGTTTTGAATTGCTATGGGTAACATTGTGACTGAATATATACTGTAGGTGGTTTAGTCTCGGGTGTGTTGTCTTCTTCACATTAACCCAGTCATTGCAACTAAAAGGCAAGTACACCTTAGAAGGATATTGAATGCTTGGCGTTACTACATGGCTAAGTGATTGTTGTTGTGGTTATTCATGTGAAGTATGAATATTTCCCGCTGCTTATATGTTTTCGTTAATTGACGATGAATACTGGAAGTTATTCATATCATTTTATTTTATTTCATTTCATTTCAAGTATTCATGTTAGAAAGACCCACGAGAGTGGGCAATGAGATCCTCATATATAAGATATGGGCAATGAGGTCTCCGTCTGAAAAAGAATGGGCTTTGGGTCCCTGCATTTAAAGAATGCGGGTATGAGTGAAAACTGACAGGTGTTACACTCCGCTATACCGGTATAGGCAGAAGTGAAGTGGAGACAATTGCATAATTTGCATTGCATTCATCACATTTGAATATGTAATTGGAATATTAAGAACGGGTTGTCATTGATACGATGTTTCGTATGTCATTTATTTGTACTTGCTGAGTCTTGGACTAACACTTGTTTATTTGATGTTTTAGGTGGCGTTGATGACGACATACTTTAGGAAGAAAGTAGAACATGGAACTTTTACACTTGTGTAGCACTTCACTCCACTTCATGGTTCATTCATTTTGGGCTTATAATATTTGAATAGGTTGTGGTTCCCTTAGTTCCTCATGGCTGATACTATTACTAGTTGTTGTTTTCCCTTAGAAGAAATTTATCTATAATGCCAGTGATAATTATTCAGATCGAATTATAATTGAATTATGTTTATCCGTCTTGCTGAAATTTATGAATTTCCTCATTGTCGAATGTTTAATCGTGACGCCTAGAAGGTAGTATTACTTGAGTTTGATGTAGAAATTGTAGTGATATTTAGTGATAGTAATTGTAGGTGATATCTTGGCTTTTGCTAAGCTAAGGTGTTACAACAACATATTAATTGTAAGTCTTACTACGATCACATCATAGTCATAAGTTCTTCTACGACCAATCTATCAATCGTAAGTCTTACTATGACCATCTCATGGTCGTAAGTCTTACTACGACCAGTTTATCTACGACCACCCTATGGTCGATAAAGCTTACAGACATATGGGCCCAATCAACTAGGAACATTTGTGTGCCGTGTTCAATACACGCAGTAGTTAATATGTGATGTTATTCCAAAAAAATAACTGCATGTATTAAATCTCTATCTTCGACATAACCGCAAGTCGACGTGGGGGTATGTCTCTAACAATAACTGCCCTTAAAAATGTGTGTATTGCATCAAATGACAAGACGCCTGTCGACGTAGACAACTGCCACCCCTTCATGTGCTATATAAGGAGTAAAGTCGGTGGACAGAGGAAGGACAGAGGATTGAGTGATCAAGCGATCAAGAGATTCGACAGCTACTCACGTCAACTCGTCTCTTTATCACAGCCGGTTCTTGTTTAGAACCGATGTGATAGCTTTTTTCACAGACAGTTTGAAAACCGTCTGTGATGACCGCCTATTATCACAGACACATAAATCCAGACGGTTCAGAAACCGTCTGTGATGACCTTTTGTGTAGTAGTGATGGCTCTTGGCAAACTAGAATGTGTAGGATGAAAACTTGTGCGCTTTATGTAAAACTAAAGCCATTATAACCTCTCCTTTGGTCAACCTTTAGCATGTATAATTCCCTCTCCTTTGGATAGTCCTATCATACACATTTCTTTTATTAGTTTGTGTAAGACTTGCGAGTACCTTTTGTACTAAATCAGATTGTCCACTTGTTTTAGGTGAGAACATCGTACGAATCGGTTATAACTATCGCGCCATTTTTGAGCGAAAGCAGCAGATACATCGACTTTAACTCCAGTTGGTTGCTTGTGGATTATGGACATGCCAACCTGATATTCTCCTTTTATTTCCAAGTTTATCTTCCATTGCGATTTATTTAATTATGATTAGACTTGGCCAGTCGGCTGCCTTCTGAAAAATCAGGCCATAAGGTCCTATTCATCAAAATTGTAACATTGCTTCCAATATTTTTTGCATATTCGACTATGGTTGTGATCAATGTTGTTTGGATATGTGCATGTTAGTTACTGATCCATGGGAGCTAACATGAGACGCATATCCGGGAATCTTAAAATCGGTTTCGTTTCATGTTTAAGGTTGTGCCTTCTGTGCAATCACTTTGACTTGAAACGGATTCTATTTTGGGATCCCACAAACGTGGCTGTGGCAGGAGGGGAGTGCCACTGCACAGTGGCCAAGCGGGAGGGGAGGGCACGTGGCGGGGGAGGCGGACCGCATGCTGGCCGTCTTGGGAGCGCCTTCACCAAGACATGGCCGTCGGCGTGCGGCACATGTCGCGCCCTCGCGCGTCTGTAGCGGTGACTATGCGGTCCAGAGCGCTATTTTTGTAATTAACATGCGATGAGTGTCATTTTCGCAAATCCGAGCGCAAAATGTGCCCATATGGCAAAAACTCCTAGAATGGAGAAAGTACATTATTCCTTTACACGACTACAGTACAATGATCAGTACTAGTGACCCATAGGCCATAACTCTCGAAACAAACAAACAAAATTACAAAGAAACAAACATGATATTACTGGAATTTCGATGGAAAGAGCTAGTTCTTAGCCAGGAGCACGTCGCGGACCAACTCGTCGAAGTTGCGGTGAGACGAGCCGCCGGGGTTGGCCGCCTTGACCGCTTTCTCCCTCCATTCCTCTGCCTTCTTCCTCATCTCCTTCCCCTTCTCCTCCTCCATGAGCTCCGTGATGAGGCCCGCGATGTTATCGCGCTGGACGTTGCCGTCGATCTCCATGCCGACGCCCCACTCGTTGCACTGGTACCGGCAGTTGGTCTGCTGGTCAGCGAAAAACGGCCAGCTGATGACGGGAACGCCGCCGCACATGCTCTCTAGTGTCGAGTTCCACCCGCTGTGCGTCAGGAAGGCGCCGACGGCGGGGTGATTCAACACCTCCTGCTGCGGGCACCAGGAGGCCATGAGGCTGCGCTCCGCAGTCTCAGCCAAGAACTCTGGGGGTAGCACGGCCGTGTCGCCCTTGACGAGGTCGCGCCGGATGATCCACAGGAACTGCCTGCCGCTGTTGGCCAGACCCCACGCGAACTCCACCAGCTGCTCGTTAGTCATGACGGTGATGCTGCCGAAGTTGACGTACACGACGGAGCCGAGCTCCTTGCCATCGAGCCACTGCAGGCACTCCTCCTGCTCCTTCCACAGACTGAGGTTGATGGATGAGCGCGGGGTGGGCGGGTCCTCCCGCGCGAGCAGCGGGAGCGGGCCGAGCGTGTAGACCTTGGGCAGGCCGAGCGCCTCCATGCCCGCCACCGCCTCGCCCTCGAGGTCGCCGAAGCTGTTCAGGATCACGGCCGACGCACCCGCCGCGCGCTCCGACTCCTTGATGGCGAAGTGCACCATGAACTCGTCCGGATCCGTGGTGCGTATGAAGCTCGGGAAGTCCCTGAGCCTCATGCTCCTCAGCCCCGGCACGTCTTCCACCGGCGTGTCAAGGTATCCATTCGTCAGTTGCTTGACATCTGCACATGCAAAGACAAACAAGAGGAGGTAGCAGATGTCAATGCCACGGACTCTCTTAGGGCGTGTTCGAGACGTAATGTGTGCCGACTGCCGACTGCCGAGCAGAGATGGTTGACGCGCGCGCATTAACGCAGGGACCAGGGAAGAACTGTACCCTTGAGTGGGGCAAGGCCACGTTCGATGAGCTGGCGGTAGAAGCGGAAGCCGAGGAAGCTGATGGCGCTGGCCGGCCAGAGCTGGACGTAGGGGAGGCCGATCTCCTTGGCGGCGTCCATGGAGAACCCCATGACGACGTCGGACACGACGCATGTCACGGGCGGGTGGCCCGTGGCGGGGTCGTTGAGCTCGGCGAGGAGGCGGCGGAAGGGCCTGAGGCAGGTCTCCGAGGTGGACTTGCACAGCGATGGGGTGTCCTGCGTGACGTCGTCGTCGTCGGACGGCGGCAGGCCGTCGGGGATGGTGGCGAAGCGGAAGCCCGGGACGCCGGCCACCGCGGCTGCGCCCCTCGTCCGGACGAGACGGGCGTGGTTGTACTCGGTGTTGACGAAGGTGACGTCGAAGCCGCGGGCGTGGAGCAGCTTCGCGACGTTGAGCATTGGGGTGATGTGCCCCTGCGCCGGGGCCGGCAGGCAAACGGCGTGCGCCTTCTCGGCCGCTCCCAAAGAACCCATCTTTTTGCAAGATTTTCGGGTGTTTCGAGTCGAAATGACAAGGGCTTTGGACTCTACTACTATGGCGACGCGATTCTTTTGTCACTACTTCGTTGCAACTTGGCCGGGGATGGTTTGCCTTTGGCATGGGCGCTGGTATTTATAGGCACGGGGCACGGCCGGATATGACTATATGACAGGATGGCAATGTCAAACAATACTGTGGTATGCACAACACAAGCGATGACGTCTTTGGATTGGGCTTGCTTGGATATATGTTTGCTTATTGATGTGTCTCCATCACCACAACACAAGCGATGACGTCTTTCGATTGGGCTTGGTTGGATATATGTTTGCTTATTGACGTATCTCCTTCGTGGATGGAGACTTGCAGTAGGAGCCTATAAGGTCAAACTCCACAAAGCAGCCGGGCAAGATTAAACACTAATATGCAAGGTTGAAAATGGTGTGCGTGGAAAATGAATACAACCATATAAACAAGAAAGTGCCAGTATGATCGTATCTAACTTTTCGAGTTTTTAGCCGCATTGTCGCTTTTGCGACGCGTATTAGCAAGAATGGTCGTCCGTGTTGGTTTTTTTTTTAAAAATAGCAACGTACCACACGGCTACCATGCGGCCAACCCTTCCCTCTCGACACTTGCCACCTCCCGCATGGCCACCGTGCGGTGGCCCTTCCCGCACTGCCAGCTTGCGGTGCCCACATGCCACGTGCCACCTCCCGCACGGCCACCGTGCGGTGCCCGCTCGCCATGTCCTCCCCTCCCGCATAGCCACCGTGTTGTGCCCGCCCGCACTGGGTGCCACGCGCCCTCTCCTCCCCCTCCCGCACGCACAGCCCTCCCTCCCGCCACGTACCCTCCATCCAAAAACCCGGCCCGATATTCTGAAGAAACAAAAAAACCGCTGGTTTTTCAGTACATTTGTTGTTCGCACCATGCTTGGAAGCCAAGCCCCTCCCCTTCGATCCACCGCTAGGCCTCTCCCCGTCACTTCATCGGTCGCTGTTGTCACTTTATTCCACGTCCCGTCGTTGTCATATCATTGTCTGATGCATGCATGTGAATTTCAATTCGCTCGCGCGGGGAAGGATTCCCTCCCACAACGGCTATAAATTAGAGAGCGAGTGAGTGCGATTTTGTTTCGCTATCGCTCGCTCTCTCTCTCTTTCGGTCGCTCTCTTCCTCTGTCGATTATATTTTTGGGGAAATTTTAGCGTTATTAACCGCTGTCATTAGAAGCCAATTTAGGTGATAACTTTTATCTTCATCGTTCGTAAATTCTTTATTAACTGCATACCTCAGTAGTTGTAATTTTCCAGGCACACCCATTATAGGCGTTCTGAAATTTTCGTAGGAAAATCTGTTTGACTTTATTAGTCACATTTAATTAGATGCAGTTGAACTAATCTTACGTAATTAGTTAGTTTTAATTCTTGAGGCCTCGTTAATTTGTTACCAAATAATTAGTCATAATGAACATTGTTTTAGATGCTCATGCAACTCCCTAGTACTACATACTACTAGTCCTGATTATTTTACAGTGTTTTAGATGAAACATACATGCACAATCTAACTCCTCATGCCTGTACCAAGGTTAGGGTCAACAAACATACATAATGTTTGTCTTCTAGCTAGATGCTGACCTGCTTCCCGACCATTTTTTGCATAATTAATTTAGTCATGTTTAAATAGTCTTATTTAATTTTATACTAGTAAATTAGTGTACATTTGGTCCTAATTTTTTATTTGTAGTATTTTATGGTCATTATCAATCTTCTCACTAATATTCCGTCTATTCCATGTGTTGCAAGCCGTGTCTCTACCAGCGCTTCTAGACTACGATGAGGACCACCAGTGCAAGCTGTGGATCACCGGTGACACGAATGGCCCTCCGCTTATGCTGCTTCAGTCAGGGAGGGATTACTGTTAGCTGGACGGCCGCAACATTTCAATCCTTCGGGACACGGGCTTGTTGCCCCTTGCGAGGCTGGACTCCGTCGAATGCCGGTTCACTCTAGACGTCAGTCTGCTACCGGCACTTGTCGACAGGTGCAGGTCCGAGATGCACACCTTCCACTTTTGGTGGGGTGAGATGACGGTCACTCTGCAGAACGTCTCATTCTTGACCGGTCTCCTGATCCGGGGTGAGGCACTTGTTCCAGGCCGTCCGCCGACGGACTAGAAGGCCAGGATGGAGCATCGGTTTGTCCTACCTATCCCAGAGCGTGCACGTTGTGTCCCCCGGACTTTGCTGAGGCACTTCAGTCAATGCCCGCAGGATGCACCTAACGAGCTCGTTAGGACGCACCTTGTTCCTACCTTCTTCAACTCTTTGGTTGGGTTATATTTTCTACCACACAGAGCGATTGGTGCTACCCCAGCTTCGTCCATGTCACTGGGTCTTTGGTTGACGTGAAGGCTGGGTCGATGCTGTTGGTGATATGCCCTAGAGGCAATCATGGATATGATTGTATCACGTCTATGTTTATGAGTTATTGAATAAATGTTATTCTGTTCCTTGAATGAATCATTGATTATAAAGATTAACAGGTATGTGACTTGTTGGTGAAGCTCTTTTAACTTATATGATGTCGTTCTAAAAGTATCCCTGGTCGGATATCACTGATCGGAACACTAGTGACTTATCGACCAGCGCATGTATTGATTGATGACCATATTTCACCAGTAATGGATATAGGGATATCGAATCAATAATGTGAACACATGTTAGAGAACATGGGGTTGGATTGACCCACCTTGAGACACTGTTGAGATTGTTATGATTTTATATGTCATTGGTTGGTCTCAAGCAATGATGATGTATAATCCTTAGACCTGAGATCAGAATGGTTTCCTACATGTGTAATAGCACTCTTAGGGGTTGCCAAACACTACTCGTAACTGGGTAGTTATAAAGGTAGCTTTCGGGTATGCTATGAAACATGCGGAGGAATATGACAGGTCGGATATAGGATTTGCCCCTCCTAGCATAACATGGGAGATATCTCTGGGCCCCTCGATGTGGTCGAATAAAGAAAGTACATGGCCATGCCACTAGTGGTCGAAGTGTTCAACCATGTGAAGTTATCCAACACTTGATCGAGAAAGTATTGAGCAGTCCATGGATGACATGTTATTTCACCTGGAGTTTAACCAGATATCGTGGGGCAAATGGAGTAAGCACCAGCAGGTATTTTAGTTTGATCAGATACGAAGTAGTCGTATGGAGATACGAGCTGATCGAAGATGATCACTAAGTGGTCGAAACCTAGTCGTAAGGAGTTACGAACTGATCGAGACCAAATATGAACTAGTCGTATAGAGATACGAGCTGGTCTTTAGTGATAAGGACCCGGTCGTAGATCATATTGCATTAAGGTTCGTCCAATATAATTTGGGTGTATTCAGGAATCGTTATGTCCTGTTAGGAACCGCTAATGACTCATGGTCGGAAAGGGTTTTCGAGTCACAACCGATTACGCATGAACCTACAGGGTCATACACTTAACGGGTTGGAACAAAATGTAACATCCAAAAAAAATGCATAAATACAAAAATACGATATTTTTAAACCTTTTTGCGTATTATTTCATTTTTACCTTGATTGCATTTTTAGAATTGTTCAAATGACATTTTCTCTTTTGCTGGCACAAGTGATGCAGAAATAGAAAACCCTTAAAACATAAAATCATAAAAGAGGAAACCCTAAAACATGAACCCTAGAAAACAAAACACTAATATATCAGAAAGGTCGAACGCCTAAAACCCTAAGTTATAGGAAACCTTTAAGTCAAAATCGTGTTCAAAACCTAAATCTACAAACATGCAAAAGCCCAACTAGAAATCCTTTAGCAAATAACAAATTTTTATCTAACATCACACAAGAAAATTCCGAAAGCAAACACTAGAATTTTAGAAACCTAAAATTCTGCCTTTTTAATTTTTCCCTAAATTTTCCTTGATTCATTCTCTCTCCCTTCCTATTGTTCCTCCAGCCGAACCTGGGTGCAGCCGAACCAACTCGCTGGTCTTCTCTGTGCTTCTTCCCCAACCAATGATGGCGCCCATGCCGCCCTCTCTCTTTCATCAACAGCCTCTGGCTCGCCCGCCATGTCTCGACCATGCACACGTCAGCAACCTCCTGAGTTCTTTTCCCTCCCTCTACTTAAGCCGCCCATGGTGCTCCTACTTCCGGTCATTTTTCCCTTTTTCCTCTACTGCAAGCTCTGGAGAAAAACCGAGTGTGCTCCGCGTGAGCTCCAACCTCGGCCGAGAGCCATGGCCGCACCACCTATCACCGTTCCGGCCAGCCCGAGGCCCTTCTTCCTCAATCGATTATGTCATTCTGTGTTCCGGAGCCCCAAGAACATTTCCCCTCTACTGATTTCTCCTTCCATTTGCAGGATCATGCTGGCATTGTTGTCATCCTCACTACCGGCCAAAACTGCCATTTTCGCCGCCGCTACTCCCTCGATGAGCCCCGTTTCAATTACTTCCACCCCAAGCGCCCCTCCTCCCTCATGTGATGCCGACCTCACCACCCTTCTCTCTGCTCACAAGGCCACCACGGGAGCACCACCGCCTTTGATCGCCGCCACTAGATCTCCACCGCAGCCCCCATCGCCACCTTTCACGCCAGTAAGTTCCCCATAGCTCCCTCCCGCTCATGCCCTCCCGGTTCTCCCCTCCCCATCCTTGCGCCAAGACCTCTCACCCCCACTGCTTGGCCAAGATTGCTGCCACCACAAGGCCGCCCAAATCACAACTCCGCCTCCTCTAGCCTCACTAACCCCCGTCAGCCCATTTTGCCATCCACGGCCTCGCCGCCGCCCAACCACCGACGACCACCACCTCAAACCGCCTGAGCCTTCCTCACACTTTGATTTATTTTATAATTTTTGGATTTTATTTGGATTTTATTTGAATGTTATTTGAATTTAGACCGTTTACATGTATAGATTTCGACGACTTCGGACAACCGGATTTCGACACTGTTTGAGAACATCAATTAATCAAGCAAGCAAGTTACACCTTTGAACATATTTGATCCTATTATTTAAATTTTGTTTTAAATTATTATTGCATGTGTACTTCTATTCAATGTAATTTAAATACATGCTTTCAAATTATAGTTATGCCTAAATCCTCTGTACTGCCAATCTTGATATTTAAGTAAACCTACCTTGACACCTTAGATAAAAATCTAGTTTATGCAATAGTATGAACTAGAACATTTTGGGGAAAATGATGCTTAGTCATGCTTAGATCAAAAATATTTGATTTGGGAATTTACAGCCAAAAATCAAATGTTGTTTAAAAGTTTATGGCATTGGTTTGTCATGAAATATTTTGCAAATGATTTGAAAAACAAAAAGGGAAAGTTGGTTTGTACTTGGGCGAAACGGGTGGTTGGTGGGTGCAGGTTTATGTACGGGCTCAATTCAGGTAGGATTGAGGCCCAGGGGTTATTTTTGGAAGTCACCCATGTCAGTTAAAGACCGGTCTTCGAGCCGCATGTTGGAAAGCTCCACCGTACTACCACAAGTCTGGAATAGGACATACTAGGCTAAATAATTTGCAACGTTCTATTGTTAGTTGTGCCATTTTGATGTGTAGGTGTCGGTTAGATAGTAGTCCCACTTGGCACTAGAGGGGGCTTGAATCTGGCGAATGGTTAGTCTAAAGGAAGTGAAACCTTAGCGAGGCATAACTACTTTGGAATGGTGCATTGTAAAGGCCTTGTGATAATCTCTTAGTCGCACACCTTCGGAAGTGTGTGGGCAAACAGTTTAAGTTGATTATCTCTTGTGGATAAAGTTGTACAACCTCTGCAGAATGTTAAGAACTATTCGAATAGCTCCACGGTCATGGACATACTTAGCAAAGCCACTCAAAGTTAGACTTCAATTTTGTTTTCAAAAGATTTTGTAAAACAGTTTTTGACATGGATGGGTGTCCATGAGAAAAGTTATGGGTTGAAACCCTGGGTTGGTGCCTGTGTTTAAGTTAGTGTTAGGTTGGTGCCTACACTAGCTTTATTAATTCAGTTAAAACTCAATTTTAGTTATTGTAAAATTTGAGCTTTTGAACTTAGTATTGTATTTAAAATGTCAAATATTGCTTTTACACAAATAACCCTATAAGACTTCCTTATTAATATCCATGCGTGCATTAACTCTGTTATTGGGTATAACTTGCGAGCACGAAAGTTGTGCTCATCCTTGCTTAATGCAAATAAATTTCAGAGGAGAAGGACTTCGCTTTCGGTGTGGATCTCGACGACTAGGCTGTGACCCCAGTCGATTGCCTGTGGCAGATCAGATGGACTCTACCACGTCTTCTGCTGTGTTTGTTTATTGTTAGCTTGTAAGCCTTTCCTGTAATAAACTATGTTGTTATTTATTAATAAAGTTATACGATTTATGGATGTTACCATATCTATTTACTGTGTGGACTAGATACTGATCATGGGATTAGTTCAGAAATACACAGAGGATTTGGGGTGTTACTCCCGGGTCCGACAAGTGTGCTGTTGGTTTGCCACGTGTCATACTGTGTTTGGGCAGTGGCTTCTCCTCTTCCGTGCCCTGCATCGCTGCGCATGTGCTGGTCTATAAATAGGAGGCTTGGGGCTGGATCCCCCCTTATTCACACCCACTGAGCCTTGGCTTATAGCCCTGCCTCCCACGTCTTGCTCTTTCACGTGTATGGCGCCCCGCCGTTCCGAGTGCTCCTTGGCGCCTTGAGATAACGAAGCGAAACAAAGATAGAGGGGGTGTGGTGGTGTACACGCATGAGTTGGGCCGCTCCACCGTCACGCCGCTGGTTCTGCGAGCCCTCAAGGATGAGGGGAAGCTGGCGGATCTGGGCGACGTTTGTGCCCCCGGACCGAAGGTTGTGCCGACGCCCCGAAAGGATGGGATGATCATGTTCGTGGCCTTCCTGGACGTGGGTCTCTTCCTGCCGTGCATTGACTTGATGGTCCAGGTTCTTCAGATGTACGGGGTCGATCTAGCCTAGCTGACGCCCAACTCCATCGTCAAGCTTGGGGTCTTCGAGTGGGTGCTCCGCTCTGCGGGGGCGAAAGACGAGGAGGTGCGACTGTTCGTATACCTCCATAATGGGTGGTGCCAGCCGAAGAAGAAGAAATACACCGGCGTGACGCTGAACTTTGGGAGCATCAACTTCCAACCGAGGGCGCGGCTTCTTCAATACTTGCCTGCTCCGGTCACCCGGAACAGGTGGGAGACCGATTAGACTCGCAGGTGGTTTTACCACAAGTGCGCTCCCGACGCTGGTCTTCGCTCTTGCGGGGGGCCTATTCAACTTATTCCATCCCCAGCCATCGACCTTTCTGCGAGGGAGGAGGTGTTGCTCCGAGTGTTGCTTAATGCGACCCGAAGGCTGTCGACACGAGACCTCGCGGAGGAGTTTTGCGCGCTTAACTTGTGGCCGCTAGTGCGGGGCTAGAGCATGGAGCTTGGCGAGCCGAAGGATGGGATTCCCCTCTTGGAGTTAGGGGGTCGCATAGGTGCTCACTTCGGCCCTTAGCTTTGCGGTTTTAGTTAGTTGCTTCAATGCCTGACACTCCTGTAATGCTATCTATTGACGAGGCTGAGCATGCTGTGGAGCAGCTCCTGGGCCCCTACACTAGGGAGGAACACGTGAAACGAGGGCTAGTAGTGTGCAGGCCACGTTTGCACCACGCGTATGCGGATCCTGCCGTTGTTTTGGTGGAGCGTTCGGATCCCGACGCAGGCAAGAAGAAACGGGTTCGTGGCCCGGAGGAGTTGGAAGGCCCCGGGCCGATCAGCGTTGCCCTTGCGGGCTGTTGGGGCGGCTTGTGCGGATCGCTCTAGCTACGCAGGGGAGGGAGCGACGGGCCCTGCTTCGAAGAAGGTGTCGTGAGTTCTCGAGGTGCCACCGGAAGCGAGCGGCTCGATGAGCTCGTTGGCAGCGTCGCTAGCGGTTGCTCCATGGGAGGGTGCTGCGGAGGTGGTGGTGAGCTCGTTTGGCTTAGCGAGCATGGCCCTTGAAGTGGTGTCCATTGGGACGCCTTCGCAGATGTATGGTCGGGGTACCGAGGATACCCGGGTGGAGGAGCACGCCTTTGCCCATGACACGATCCGTTAGGTTCGGCTCCCCGTTTACCTTGCTTTGTTTTTTACACTGGTCGACTTGCTTTTGCGCCGCAGCCATGAAGTCGCCGAGGGGATGGCGCGCGGGCGGTCTCGGGGCGATGGGTCCTTTGGCGCCGATCTTTGGGAGGCACTGGGACGGTTTTGATGCTGGAACGTCGAAGGATGCTTCCGGCGCTGGGCGGGGCGAGACGGCTGTCGGTGCATTCGGAGCCGTGGGCACCACTGATGTAGGCCCGCTGTGCACCCAGGATTTCAAGGTCAGCCCTAGGGCGGTTGCAGTGTGTGAGGAGGTGGCTCGCTTTGCGGCCCCGTCCTGCCTATTCGAGCTCTTCCGGCGAATGTCCACAGAGAAGATATTCCGGAGCATCGAGGCAAATGTGATGAGTGTAAGTTTGGATGTGCCCACCGTTCCGTGCTAGGACTTGTTGCTGATTGTGCGTTTTTTGGGCAGACCTTGATGCTGTCACACGTGCTCGAGGGGGATATCCAGCGCGGGTACGCGGAGATCCAGGAGCAGATTAACACAGAGTTTGTCACTAGTCGCGAAGCGCTCGACCCTTGTAGAGAAGGCGAGGGGGCTGGAGGCGAGGGTTGCTGAGCTAGAGGGTCAGCAGCGCGCTTTGCAAGAGGAAGTGGGGTCCTTGCGGGGTGTTCGCTCCATCCTCGAAGCAGAGGTTGCAGCGGAGCGGGAGCTTTCGGCCTCCGTGCCGCGGGCTACCTGGGATGCGATGGACCGTATGGAGGGCGCTATGACCGAGCTTGGCACCGTGCCTCCTCTCCGGAGGCACACCGTCGATCAGATGGATGAAACCCTAGATCGTCTCCATCGTGCTGGGGAAGTGTTTCTCCCGGCCGCTCGTGCCTACGACAATCACTGTGCAAAGGTGGTGTGGATGGCAGCCCTCATTTCTCTGCAGCGCACTGGGTGCGGGCATGTTGACGGGCTTGGTGCCGGCTCCGTGCCCGTGGCTTCTGCGGCAGAGATTGCTTCTGGTCAGAAGCATGTGTGGAGGGCTAGCAACATTCTTGCCAAGGAATTCTGGGCCCCGCACGGTCGGGATGCCACGATAGAGTCGCTCCAGGCGGCCCTGGCATAGAAGAAGAAAGGGAAGGGCTCGACGGATGGGGTCAGAGCAGCCGAGCAAGGGGCCACCACCGGAGGCAAGGTGTGACCCTCCGCTCCTCTTTGTGAAGTGTTCTTTTATTTCGATCTTAGGTTAGGGTTTTTTTTTCTTCGCTCCAGTGTTGTTATGCGCACCAGGGCGGCATTAGGGAGGGGCTGACTTTTGTAATGAACTGTTTTGTGAATGGAGAGAAGTCGTGACAGCTTTAGTGCCGATGCTGCTGCCGTGTGTGTTGTTTTATGTTAGTTTATATTTTGCTCAGGGTGGTTCGGTTTTGTTACGTCGCACCGCCGGGCGAGGGCCTTGCCCTAAAAGGTGGTGATCGAAGGTTTCTGCCCCCTCACACGGTTCGTAGGACGAGCGCGGGGTACTCTCGATTTGTCCTCTCAAGGTGTGCTACCGAGGCATCGTATGTCACGTCGCTAAGTGGTAGCGATGGAAGAAGGTGAACCCAGAAGGGCGAATGAAGAGGTTTTTCCGTCTTCACGAACAGATGGCAGCAAGGGCGTGCCAAGAGATACGTGCTTTCTGGGAGAGCCGGGGGGTTTTGACTGTGCCCGAGGGGCCGCTGCCCCCTCTCGCCATGCCCGCTATTTTGTCGAGCCCCTCCGACGCATAGGACGAGTTTGTTGCAGAGAGGGAGTATTTGAGGTTCATGTCTACTGAGCCATCTGACGAGGAGCTGCTTAAATGGGTGCTGCTCGAGGAGCCGTGGGATTTTGTCCTCGTAGACGGTTGATGTGGTCACGTTGTACCTTGGCTGCTGTGGCACTGAGCGTGTGTATTGTTATTGTGTGGGCCGCGCGGTTTGGCCACTGTATGTTGTGTATGTTGAGCTTGTAATGTATCGTGCATTATTTGCCCGCCTTGCCTTCCATTTTCTTTTGTTTTCATTTGGGTAGTGCTCCGGGGGGAGGCGAAGCCTCGTGCCGTCCCCCATACTTTTTTTAGTTAGGGTTCCGGGGAGCTCTAGGTTTTTTTCGAGGGGGGCGAAGCCTCGCGCCGTCCCCCATACTTTTTCAGATAGTGCTCCAGGGAGCCCTAGGTTTTTACGAGAGGGAGGCGAAGCCTCGCGCCATCCCTCATACTTTTTTAGATATGGCTCTGGGAGCCCTAGCTTTTTGCGAGGGAGAGGTGAAGCCTCGCGCTGTCCCCCATACTTTTTTAGATAGGGCTCTGAGGAGCCCTAGGTTTTTACGAGGGGGAGGTGAAGCTTCGCATCGTCCCCCATACTTTTTTAGATAGGGCTCTGGGGAGCCCTAGCTTTTTGCGAGGGGGGCGAAGCCTCGCGTCGTCCCCCATACTTTTTTAGATAGGGCTCCGGGGAACCCTAGGTTTTTACGAGGGGGGGCGAAGCCTCGCGCCGTCCCCCATACTTTTTTAGATAGGGCTCCGGGGAACCCTAGGTTTTTACAAGGGGGGGGGCGAAGCCTCGCGCCGTCCCCCATACTTTTTTAGATAGGGCTCCGAGGAGCCTTAGCTTTTGCAAGGGGGAGGCAAAGCCGTGCACCATTCCCTATACTTTTTTAGATAGGGATTCGGAGAGCCCTAAGTTTTTAAGAGGGGGAGGCGAAGCCTCGCGCCGTCCCCCATACTTTTTTAGATAGGGCTCCGGCGAGCCCTAACTTTTTACAGGGGGGCACTGTCTCCCATACTTTTTCAGATATGGCTCCGGGGAGCCCTAGGTTTTTACGAGGGGGAGGCGAAGCCTCGCGCCGTCCCTGATACTTTTTCAGATAGGGCTCCGGGGAGCCCTAGGTTTTTATGAGGGGGAGGCGAAGCCTCGCACCGTCCCCTAAAATTTTTTAGATAGGGCTCTAGGGAGCCCTAGCTTTTTATGAGGCGGTGGGCGAAGCCTCGCACCGTCTCCCATACCTTTTCATATAGTGCTCCGAGGAGCCCTAGCTTTTTACGAGGGGGAGGCGAAGATCGACACCGTCCCCCCTAGTGCGTTTTGGTTCTAGGACCAAGCGTCGCGTCAGGGCTAGCCTTGCGCGTCGTCTTCATTTATACATTCATGCCTGCGGAGGGCATCGGTGTGCACCGGGGCCGAAGGCCATGCGCGGTGTCTTTGGTTATACACTCATACCTACGGAGGGCATCGATGTGCACCAGGGCCAAAGGCCATGCGCATTGTGTTCGTTTATACACTTATGCCTACGGAGGGCATCAGTGTGCACCAGGGCCGAAGGCCATACGCGGTGTCTGTTTATACACTCATGCCTGCTGAGAGCATCGGTGTGCACCGGGGCCAAAGGTATTGCGCGGTGTCTTTGGTTATACACTAATGCCTGCGGAGGGCATCAGTATGCACCGGGGGCGAAGGCCATACGCGGTATCTTCATTTATACACACATGCCTGCGGAGGGCATCGGTGTGCACTGGGACCGAAGGCCATGCGCGGCGTCTGTTTATACACTCATGCCTGCCAAGGGCATTAGTGTGCACGGGGCCAAAGGCCATGCGCAGTGTCTTTGTTTATACACTCATGCCTACTGATGACATCGGTGTGCACCGAGGCCTAAGGCCATGCGCTGTGTTTGTTTATACACTCATGCCTGCTGAGGGCATCGGTTTGCACCGGGGCTGAAGGCCATGTGCGGTGTCCATTTATACACTCATGCCCGCTTAGGGCATCAGTGTGCACCAGAGCCGAATGCCATGCGCGGTGTCTATTTATACACTCATGCCCGCTGAGGGCATCGGTGTGCATCGGGGAGAAGGGCATGCACGGTGTCTTCGTTTATACACATGGACTTGTTGCTACTTGTTCACTAAATGGGGGGGGCGGATGCCACATGGTACATATTGATTTTGTACATGCCCTCGTCATGCAAGGGCGACGGGGCGATTTTCCGGGCACAGCCGGTTTTTACAAAGGCCCTAGGGATAGAACTTTCGGAGGCTCTTTGCATTCCATGTGTGGTCCATCTGGTGTCCCTCTGGCGTCGCGATGCGGAAGGAACCGGCCCTCGTGGTGTCGGTGATGATGTATGGTTGTTCCCATTTGGACTCCAGCTTGCCTGTGGTCACGGGGTTTGCGGCTCGCTTTAGAACCATGTCGCCTAGTGCTAGGGTGCGGATCTTGACTTTTCTGTTGTATGCCCGAACAACTCCTTCGCTGTACCTTGCATTGGTTGAGACGGCCTGCATGCGTTGTTCTTCGAGGAGGTCGAGAGAATCCTCCCACCCTGCCGGGTCTGCCCGTGCTGTTGCCCGGTGGGACCTGGCAGCAAACTCTCCTAGGGTCATTGCTTCGTCGCCGAAGAGGAGCTTGAATAGAGAGAAGCTCGTAGCTCTTGTGGGTGATGTCCGAAGTGCCCATAGAGCTTTCTGGAGCTCTTCGGGCCAAAGTCCCTTAGGAAGGCCCACGAGGCGTTTCTTCAAGTCATCTAGGAGGTTGCCGTTGGCCCACTCAATGGCCCCGTTGGACTCGGGGTGTCCAATGGACGCGAAGCATATTGTTATGCCAAGGTCCTTGCAAAATGCTCGGAAGGCCTCCAAGTCAAACTGGGTGCCGTTGTCGGTGATGATGTCACGCGGCACACCATATCGATAGATGATGTTCTTCCATGCGAACCACTGTGATGCTACGGTGGTGATTTTGGTGACTAGCTCAGCTTCGACCCATCTCAAGAAGTACTCGATGGTGATGAACGCGAAGCAGAGATTGCTCCTGGCCACTGGGTATGGTTCGATAATGTCCAGTCCCCATTGTGCGAAGGGCCAGACGGGGGAAGGGGTTACAGCGGGAGCGCCGGTGCCCTCGGGTTGCGGCTAGTCCACTGGCACCCCTAGCAGCGCTGGACATGGTCTTGCGCATCCCGAAGCGCTGTCGGCTAGTAAAATCCTTGGCGAAACGTTCTCCCCACAAGGCCCCGAGGCGCTTGGTGCGTGCCGCAGAGGCCCTCGTGGACGTCTTTAAGGAGGGATTGACCCTCCTTCTGGGATACGCAGCGGAGAAAAGGGGCGCCGACGCCTCCCTTGTAGAGCTCCCCGGCGATCATGTAGTAATTATGTGCCCGACAACGAAGGCGTTTTGACTTCGGCCGCATCTTCGAGTTCTTCGCCTGCGAGGTACTTGATGATGATGTCTCACCAATCCGCCCCCGCCACCGGGAGCACCAGGCATGCAGCGCCTTGCACTTCGGGCGCAGCCCCTTGTGCTTCGGGCGCAGCAGAGGGTTTTATGAGAGTCTC
Source organism: Phyllostachys edulis (assembly GCA_036346405.1). NCBI lineage: Eukaryota > Viridiplantae > Streptophyta > Magnoliopsida > Poales > Poaceae > Phyllostachys > Phyllostachys edulis. Next base: position 103,491,165 of record CM070562.1, on the reverse strand, counting down.
ATAGAATACTTCCGGTGGGGGCCGTTCGCCAGAACTGGCCATATTTGCCAATTTGTCTGCTGTCTCGTTGTTGCCTCTGAGATTGCTTGGACGGTAATGCAGAGGAAGTGATTGGCGGCTTCTCATACCGTGGCTAGGTACCAGGCCATTTCGGGGCCCCTTGCCAGGAACGACTTGTCGAAGTGGCTTGCCACGAGGCGGGAGTCGCTTTTGATGATGACGCGCTTTGCTCCCAGCACTTTTGCTTTGCGGAGGCCCAGTAGTAATGCTTCGCACTCCGAGGTGTTATTTGTTGTCGGGAAGTCCAGGTGGGCGGCGTGTGATACGCTCCGTCCGTCGGCTCCGGCAACACACCATGATCCATCCATGTACATTATCCACAGGGCCTCCATTGCCGCCGAAGGCTGTTGTTCTTTAGTCGGGGTCCACTCGGACACAAAATCTGCGAAGGCCTGTGACTTGATGGCGGTTCTCACCACGAAGGTGATGTCGAAGGGTGCCAGCTCGGCCGCCCACTTGCCTATTCGGCCCGAGGCATCTTTGTTCGGAAGCAACAATGCTAGTGGGTAGGACGTCAGGACTGTGTATCAGATTTTGGCCCCCTGGAGGGCCTCTGAGACATAGTATATTGGGCACTGACCATTCCTTTCTTTGACAAGGACTGCGCTTACCGCCGAGGGAGATGCGACGATGTACAGTAGAAGGCCTGCACTTTACTTCGGGTTGGTCAGGCTTGGCAGCTGAGCGAGGTATTGTTTAAGGTCTTCGAATGCTTTCTGTCAGTCGTCTGTCCATCGAAGCGGCTCCGTTCCCCGGAGTATTTTGAAAAATGGCAGGGCTCTTTCAACCGAGCGGGACAAGAATCGGCTGAGGACAGCGAGGCGCCCTAACCTCGCAGGTGTTGTGAGGGGGCTTCATCTCCTGGATGGCCCTAATTTTTTCAGGGTTGGCCTCGATACCCCTTTTGGACACGAGGAAGCCTAGAAGCTTGCCTGCCTGTGTGCCTTATGAGGTCTTAGTCTCCCCGCACCGTGATGATCTAGTCCAAGTTCACGTTTGAGCCGCATCGCGGTAGGAATTCGACGTTTGCGGGCTTGGCCGCGCCGCTCGGCTGCATCATGTACACTTCCTTTGCGCCGCTGCCGCCAATAGGCCTAACACCGCTTTGCCTCGGCCCGCGCAGACTTTATGTCTTTACAGACGCGACTAAACTGCCGCGCGTGTGGAGCAGGCTGGGACTCCGCCGTCTTCGGTTTCTCGGCTTATCCGTTGCCGCCTCACTCGCCCTGCCCAGTTGCCGCAGCCCACATTATTAGCTTGGCATGGGCCACTTGATGTCATGCGGGAAATAGTGGAACGGTGAAGCTTGGTTTCTACATGGGCCGTGTCTTTACAGCCCAAGCTGGGTCACGCCTTCCGAATTTTTTCGTGTTGATTTGGTGCCACAACTGGCCGAGTTGCACGGTTACAACGTAAGGGTGGGTTGCGCCTGATATGTTGCCAATGATACGTGCGTAACATTTGCATCACAGTATGCGTCACAAATTTTTTTCTGCTAGATAAAATACATGCGTCCAGGAAGCTCATCAACTCGCAGCCCGAAGTGGCGTCCACCAATTGGTCAATGCGGGGTAAGAGGAAGTTATCCTTGGGGCATGCTTTGTTGAGGTCGGTGAAGTCGACGCACATACACCATTTGCCTGTTTCTTTCTGTACGAGGACAGGGTTGGCCAACCACTCCGAGTACTTGATCTCGCGAATGACCCCCGCCTTTAGCAGCTTTGCAATCTCTTTTTTTTTTTGCCACTTCCAGGTGGTCCGCCGACATGCGCCGCAGTTTCTGTTTCTTAGACGACGCGTCGCTTCGGATGGCTAGACAATGCTTGATTGTTCCCCGCGCTACACCAGGGATATCCTCCGGCCCCCGGGCGAAGGCGTCCGTGTTGCTACGGAGTACTTCGAGGATGGCGTCGCGTGCCTCCATCGAGAGCTCCGCCCCGAGGGCCATCGTCATTTCTGGGGAGTTGTCACTTATAGGGATTCTTAGAAGCTGCCCTGCGGTTTTGGCTTCGGCGCCCATTTCGATGACGGTGGGCTTGCTTGGTCCTATTGGTCCAACCCGACGGTGTGGACGTGTCGGACTGGTGAGAGAGCCTTCAGCTATGTGTGCCTTATGAGGTCTTGGTCTCTCCGCACCGTGCCGATCCGGTCAAAGTTCACGTTTGAGCCGCATCGCGGTAGGAATTCGACGTTTGCGGGCCGGTCGCGCCGCTCGGCTGCATCATGTACACTTCCTTTGCGCCGCTGCCGCCAATAGGCCTAATACCGCTTTGCCTCGGCCCGCGCAGACTTTACGTCTTTACAGACGTGACTAAACTGCCGCAGCGTGCGAAGAGGTGGACCGACGTCGCCGGTTTCTCGGCTTATCCGTTGCCGCCTCACTCGCCCTGCCCAGTTGCCGCCCCACATTATTAGCTCGGCATGGGCCACTTGATGTCATGCGGGAAATAGTGGAACGGTGAAGCTTGGTTTCTAAATGGGCCGTGTCTTTACAGCCCAAGCTGGGTCACGCCTTCCGAATTTTTTCGTGTTGATTTGGTGCCACAACTGGCCGAGTTGCATGGTTACAACGTAAGGGTGGGTTGCGCCTGATATGTTGCCAATGATACGTGCGTAACATTTGCATCACAGTATGCGTCACAAATTTTTTTTTTTGCTAGATAAAATATGGGGTGTGACTATACAACATGTGACAGTTTTCACAGTAAAAAACTGTCACATTCTGAAAGTTCATTTACAACTCTATTATACATAAATTACAGTAAATTATTTATGTAATTTTAGTTCTTGGTCACTGTAATTATTCTTGAAAGTCTTAATAACTTATATTTCCATCATATGATTCAAAAACAAAGACAAAAAAAATTATATAACAACAAAATACGGTAATGTGATGAACCCGTTATGTTCTTCACATGTACTTTGAGAGGTTGAGCAAAAACAAAGACAAAAAAAAATTATATACCAATAAAATACGGCAATGCGGTGAACCTGTTATGTCACATGTACTTTGAGAGGTTAAGCAAAAACAAAAACAAAAACAAAAAAATAAAATTATATACCAACAAAATACGGCAATGTGGTGAACTCGTTATGTTCCGTATTGAAGGAGCTCGGCGCCGACCACCCGTACCTGGAAGCGGCCAAGGTCTCATGTATACGTCAAGGAAGCAAGTATGCATGCTTGCATGCATGGCTCGATCTCCGACCTCATCAGATGCACAACACCACCCCGATGGCGTACGACCGCGAGATGGTTGCCACGCCCGTCGTGCCGAACTTGATGAAGATGAGCGTCCCAAGCACGAACTGCAACATTAATCGTCCAAACGGCATGTTATGTTGTTACCACAGCTGCCAACTTGGAGTTACTGGAAGACTACTAGTGTGTGTGATCTCACACATTAAAAAAGTGACAGTTTTTTAGTCCAAAAACTGTCGAATGCTAGCTAGCAATTCCGTAAAATATGATGGTGAACTATGTATATGAATTTGCTCCCCTGTGCTTTCGCTAAATTATCCAATTGTCCACTTGAAAGGAATCTCGAAAAGAAAACATACATATGTTTACTCACCAGCACTAGACAAATTTTCAACTAGTTTCTCAATTGAACGAACAAATGTTGCACAAAATGTAATGATTAGCTGTTCTGTATCTAACCTTCCAAGATATAGAAATCAATGAATGAATGCCACATTGCGACATGCCTATTCTGATGTTTCACGCCTATTTTGATCGAAATTGTTTAGCATCATCCGTTAGCCATGCCTGAGTCCAATAAATTCAGCACATTGTCAAAGTGCCGGATGGTGAACAGGACAGAGCAAAGGAGTTGTTATCAGGCCGACAAGGAGTACGTCTTCGAAAACCCAGCTCTCGGTTTCCAAATGCAGACTGGGCTAAGTAGTTGTGTCTTTAACTGAACTTTAGAGGTAAGAAGGCCCAAATGAGGGCTAGTATAAAAGTAATGTCCTGAGTGCTGTAAAGGGGACGGCGGATGTAATCTCTGAACCCCTCTTCTATCTCGCGGCTCCTCTGAACTCCCCTCCCTTTTCCTTGCTGTTCTTCGGACATATTTCTTCTGAATGCTTGTAAACACTACTTGAGTGCTATCTAGTATATCGAATCGGAAGTGGTTCGTATCACACATGCAGGTCTAGCAACAAGTACCGATAAATACCTATACGGAGTATTAGATGTAGGCATTTTCTCCGACTCCTAGAATGGAGAAAGTACATTATTCCTTTACACAACCACAGTACAATGATCGGTACTCATGACCCATAGGCCATAACTCTCGAAACAAACAAACAAAATTACAAAGAAACAAACATGATACTACTAGAATTTCGATGGAAAGAGCTAGTTCTTGGCCAGGAGCACGTCGCGGACCAACGCGTCGAAGTTGCGGTGAGACGAGCCGCCGGGGTTGGCCGCCTTGACCGCTTTCTCCCTCCATTCCTCTGCCTTCTTCCTCATCTCCTTCCCCTTCTCCTCCTCCATGAGCTCCGTGATGAGGCCCGCGACGGCATCGCGCTGGACGTTGCTGTCGATCTCCATGCCGACGCCCCACTCGTTGCACTGGTACAGGCAGTTGGTCTGCTGGTCGGCGAAAAACGGCCAGCTGATGACGGGCACGCCGCCGCACATGCTCTCTAGTGTCGAGTTCCACCCGCTGTGCGTCAGGAAGGCGCCGACGGCCGGGTGATTCAGCACCTCCTGCTGCGGGCACCAGGAGGCCATGAGGCTGCGCTCCGCCGTCTCAGCCAAGAACTCTGGGGGTAGCACGGCCGTGTCGCCCTTGACGAGGTCGCGCCGGATGATCCACAGGAACTGCCTGCCGCTGTTAGCCAGACCCCACGCGAACTCCACCAGCTGCTCGTTAGTCATGACGGTGATGCTGCCGAAGTTGACGTACAAGACGGAGCCGAGCTCCTTGCCGTCGAGCCACTGCAGGCACTCCTTCTGCTCCTTCCACAGGCTGAGGTTGATGGACGAGCGCGGGGTGGTCGGGTCCTCCCGCGCGAGCAGCGGGAGCGGGCCGAGCGTGTAGACCTTGGGCAGGCCGAGCGCCTCCATGCCCGCCACCGCCTCGCCCTCGAGGTCGCCGAAGCTGTTCAGGATCACGGCCGACGCACCCGCGGCGCGCTCCGTCTCCTTGATGACGTAGTGCACCATGAACTCGTCCGGATCCGTGGTGCGTATGAAGCTCGGGAAGTCCCTGAGCCTCATGCTCCTCAGCCCCGGCACGTCTTCCACCGGCGTGTCAAGGTATCCATTCGTCAGTTGCTTGACATCTGCACATGCAAAGACAAACAAGAGGAGGTAGCAGATGTCAACGCCACGGACTCTCTTAGTGCGTGTTCGAGACGTAATGTGTGCCGACTGCCGAGCAGAAATGGTTGACGCGCGCATTAACGCACGGACCACGGAAGAATTGTACCTTTGAGTGGGGCAAGGCCACGTTCGATGAGCTGGCGGTAGAAGCGGTAGCCGAGGAAGCTGATGGCGCTGGCCGTCCAGAGCTGGACGTAGGGGAGGCCGATCTCCTTGGCGGCGTCCATGGAGAACCCCATGACGACGTCGGACACGACGCATGTCACGGGCGGGTGGCCCGTGGCGGGGTCGTTGAGCTCGGCCAGGAGGCGGCGGAAGGGCCTGAGGCAGGTCTCCGTGGTTGACTTGCACAGCGACGGGATGTCCTGCGTGACATCGCCGTCGTCGGACGGCGGCAGGCCGTCGGGGATGGTGGCGAAGCGGAAGCCCGGGACGCCGGCCACCGCGGCCGCGCCCCGCGTCCGGACGAGGCGGGCGTGGTTGTACTCGGTGTTGACGAAGGTGACGTCGAAGCCGCGGGCGTGGAGCAGCTTCGCGACGTTGAGCATTGGGGTGATGTGCCCCTGCGCCGGGTACGGCAGGCAAACGGCGTGCGCCTTCTCGGCCGCTCCCAAAGAACCCATCTTTTTCCAAGATTTTCGGGTGTTTCCAGTCGAAATGGCAAGGGCTTTTGGCTCTAGTACTATGGCGATGCGATTCTTTTGTCACTACTTCGTTGTAACTTGGCCTGGGATGGTTTGCCTTTGGCATGGGAGCTGGTATTTATAGGCACTTGGCACGGCCGGATATGACAGGATGGCAATGGCAAACAATATTGTTTCTGGTCACTGTAATTATTATCAGAAGTCTTAATAACTCATATTTTCGTCACATGATTCAAAATCTAACATATACTTTGAGATATTGAGTAAAAACAAAGACAAATAATGAAATTCTATACCAACAAAATACGGTAATATGGTGAACTTGTTATGTCGAAAAAAATCATAATAAATTCGGATCTAATTTATTATATGAGAAGAAGTGCAACTTTCAAAGCATACAGGACGGACGAAAATTCGACTATTTTGACATAAAAAAAGTCGCATGTTGACAATACTGTGGTATGCACAACACAACGTTGCGTCTTTGGATTGGGCTTGGCTGGATATAATATGTTTGCTTATTGATGTATCTCCTTAGATGATGGAGACTTGCAGTAGCAGCCTCTAAGGTCAAACTCCACAAAGCAGCCGGCCCCGGATATTTTACGGCCAGCGCGTGTGCATGATGTCGGTACGCACGCAAGGGCAATAGGCGGCCGCCTCGGCGATCCGGGAGCTTCGCCGATTGGCAGTGCGCTCTGGTTCTGCCGTGTTAGGTACGATGTAGTAGCGTTTTTTACCATCTTCGCGATCTATCGGATGTCAAACGAAGCCGTTCAAACGTCAAAAAGACGTTGCCAAATCCAATGCGTGTACACTCGTAGGGCATTGACCAGGCATGCTCTTTGTTGGAGACTTACTAGACTCTGAATCTATACGTTCAGGTCATCGTTGGTTGCGTACGTGCTTCTGAGACTAGTAGTTCATTCATTGTTAGCAAATCTGTACAGCTCCTCGACTTGTAATCCTGATGCTTGGCAATGTGGTATGCCATCTTTCTGGCAGCTCCCGGACACTGCAGGTTTGAGATGATTAATTGAAGGGAAACCCAGAGTCGTGGCAAAGAAAGAGAAACAAAGAAGGCAAGAACTCTCTCTGATACTAGTTGTTTTCTTCCCTTTTGCTTCTGGGGTATTCAAGTATGCAACAGACAAGAATGAAGTGATACCATCCAAAATTCGAAAGCCACTTTGATGGTACGTCCAAGGCCTGAGCATCCTTTTTTTAAGGGCAGGCCCGAGCATTGTTTGTTGCCGCCGCAGACGAGTCCTTCGAGGACTAGGTCAAGGACAAACGCAAGAGGAATGGACCCGCTTCTGTCGATGCCATTTAATTATGCCATGATATGATCCTTCAAAAACAATTACGCCATGGTATGTTTTGTGATCCGCGCTAGGCTGTGTGCTTTTGTTTTTTTGCGATTTTTCTCAAAAAAATTTATATTAAATAACTTTTTTAAAAATTTTATTTTAAATTTAACCATCGACGCACTTTATTTCCAAATCTGACCCTTTTGATCACGCCACCACCCATAACGTGATAACTCTTGTCACGCCATGGGTGGTAGCGTAACAGTGTTGTTTGGTCACGCCATGACCAGTGGCGTGACCAAAAGTGCTATTTTGCAGACTTATCCTGTGACGTGATAGCGTTATTTTGTTACGCCATAGGTGGTGGCGTGACCAAAGAGGTCAGATTTGGAAATAAAGTGCATCGGGGGTTAACTTTAAAATAAAATTTTAAGAAGGTTAATTAATAAAAAAAGTTCTAGTCCGGTGAACAACGTGACAAGAGGTAATCGGTTTGTTTATGGTATAGGGAGCCGCAACATCGACAAAGGTGCTTGTTTATATAGTTTTTGTTGTGTTCCTTATAGTAGTTTGTTTTGTTCCTCTTTTTACAGACTGTCAAATCATTTTTACCTAATTTAATTTGCCTAAAATTAGTATATGATTGATGTAAAAAAAATAAGACCATACAAAAAAGAATAACATGTATTGAAGCATTCCTCAAGGAATCACATCTCATACTAATACCTACTTGTAAAAAAACCAATGGAATAGAGTCAATAAGCAAACTCATCAGTGCAACAAACTAATGGGCAGAGGCAGATATGCATCCAACGGCCAAAAAATTGATTGCTCCCACACAAAATACCCCCTCCAGTCACAAAAGTAAGTTGTTTTCCGTTACATGTAGTCATACATTATAAACTTTGGCCATAATATGTTACAAAAGTAAGTTATTTTCTGTTACATCCAGTCAAACATTATAAATTTGTTCAATGCCATTGCAATCATTCGCGAGTTGCAAAATACTATCGTGAACGAGGCCGACTAGAAAATACCATTGCAAACATGAAAAACTCTGAAAAATGACATTATCGTCATGTTTTCCATCCAAAATAGCCATTAGATCCTTTCTTAAAGAGGGAAAATTTCAGAAACACCAACATTACCCCTCGTAGAGAATAGTTCGAGAAAACACATATTAAATCTACAAAAATACGAAACAAAGCTAACAAATTCTAGGCAAATTCATAGAAATTCCCTCAGACATTTTGCACTTCTAAAAATTATTTTCAACTTAAATTCGGTTCTCATTTTTACATAGTAAATCATTTTCAAAAGATAAAAATACTTTTAAACTAGAAAATAGCAACATAGCTCTAAAAAATCTATAAAATTTCTAGAGTAGTTAAATAGGTATTTTGAGCTTAATTAAAATATTATAAACTTAAATTTGGTTTTCATTTTTACACGTAAATAATTTTGAAAATTTGAAAACACTTTTAAACTAGAAAAATAGCAAAATAGCTCTAAAAATTCTATACAAATTTCAGAGTAGTCAAATAGGGTATTTTGATCTTAATTAAAATATTCTCAGTACAATTTTATTTTTTAAAATTTTAGAAATACAATTAAATTATTTTTTCAAAAAAAAAATCGATGTTACACCATTCCATTTTGCCTATCCCCCAAGCGAAGCCTCGCCACCACTATCATTCACCATGGGCGGCGGCTTGTGAAGGAGAAGCAATGGTAAAATGACATATGGAACCGGCCTTAGCAAAACAAAAGAAAAAAGAAAAAAGAAATAGAAGAAGAGTTATTTTGTACCCTTGGGAAGGAAAACGTGACGACAATGGCATTTTTTTAGAGATTTTCATGTTTACGATGGTATTTTTCAATCGGTGTCGTTCGCGATAGTATTTTACAACTCGCGAACAATTGCGATAACACTGAACAAATTTACCCTTTAGATTAGACAAATGAAAATAATATGTATATTTGTCTCAAAAATATACTTCATAGTATTACAGTTTTATTAGGTTTTATAAATATATCATAATAGAAATAAGTGATCAAAGTTGTATTTTAGAAATACTTGGTTGTTCAGACTTTCTTAAAAGTCGTTTTTTTAGCGATCTTGCAAGTCAAGTTGATTCTTGCTTTTTTAGGCTATGGGCCTATTCCGAACAAATTAGCAGTCTACAAGACCCGACCCGTTAACACACGTCATTTTCGAGCGCAAGGTGGAGCGAGAAAACAACGCGCTGTTTTTTTTGGACCGTAACGTATGCTATCATGCCTAAAATTTTAAGTACTCCTAACAAATTAGTACCCCATCCTCACTTGGACAGCTCCAACAAATAAGTGCTTAACGTCTTCACTATAATGCCAACCACATCTTCATGCAGCAACATAAATCTGCTTAACGTGTTTAATGATGTGTAATTAAAGGGGCATGATTCACATATCATATTCAGATTTTGCTTTTAGAGCATCTACAATAGTTTGTTTTTTAGCTTGTTACTAAGAGTAGAGAGACTACACAATCTAATAAAAAGAAACAAGTCTTCCAATAGATTGTTTCTTGAGCTTGTATCTAACTTTAATTGCTACAAATGTGCATGATGATTCTTGATATCAACAAAAGACGTTTTTAAGTAACAAGTAAGTCTCTAATAGCTATTTTGTTATTTCTTGTATCTTGGTATCAACAATTTGCTTGTTTCTTCATCTAGAAATAAACTCACCTTCTCTCCTCACCATCTATACTGATGTGTCTACCCTTAGTAATAAGTGATATGAACTATTATAGATGCTCTTAGAAATTACAACTTCACAAAATCGACAGATCGGGCACAAATCATTTATGCCAAGAGTTGCCTAAACTGGCTGTGAAGGCTATGTATGGACAAGAAAATTTTCCGACAAAAGTAGTTTCCGACTCATGCTCCACTAAGACCGTAATTTTGTCCACGTGAGGACGTATATATCTCTCTAATTCTCCTGAGAGATTTTTATACCACGCAACTGAAAATCTGAAATGAACCTAGTACTAGAGAAAGATCGTCTAGATCTCATCTTGATCTGCTAGTCATCCACGCGCGATGACTAGATGACTACTCCGCGCTAGCTAATTTATCATTTTCTGTAGGAATTAATCCCCATTAACAGCTGTCCATCGGTTGAGACTGTCCCCTGCTTCTCCGGAAGGATCATGTGTAGTAGCATTGTAGCAGCAGTTGACTCGCATAGTAGCAAGATACGAAAGCCGCGCTGAATTACTTATCTCCGTTCTTTTGTACTCGTCGTTGCACGGTCTAAAGTACATATTTTATTTGATCATTACTTTTTAATTATATTTTATTTAAAATTATTAAAAATATAATGATACTAAAGTATTTCTGATGACAATTCTAATGACATTATTTTCATGTGACAAATCCAAACACTTTTTGTACATATTAACGGTTAAAGTTTAAAGACATTGACAACATGCATACTACTGTACCTTTTTCTTTGATTTGTTGAGAGGTTCGTGGAAGAATCAGGGGACGGTCGAGCATGGCCATGACGCCGTTTCTTACATCGCACTTGCGCCCGGCTGACTGCTAATCTGAGGTCAAAACTCGACGACACCAGAAGATGGGATGGCTGGATTGGCCTCTGACCATCTATTTGTAATGTGAAGTCAAAGCCAAGGAGGCCATGCCGCCATGATCGATGAGCCGGTAGCGCCAAGAAAGCTCGTGGTGCATGTGCTGTGCGCCTGCGCGTACGGGTTGCATGCGGGAGATCATGCGAGGCGCGAGGAAATAGTAGCTAGGCCTTCACATACAATCCCGGCTGTGACGGTGTTGACATGTATACGTTCTTGTACCTAATATTGTTATACCTTTTATTTGTTTTTAGCATACTCTAATAATTATTGTAAGATACTTCAAAATGAGATCCATGAAAAATTTCATAAAAATCCACTTTTTATAGCATAATTTGTAGATATAGTCCTTTTATATATGGAAAAATGTATATAGCAAAAAATAAAGAGTTCGATGAATTTTTTCAACCATGTCGCATTGGATTGATAAAGAAGTATAATATATCCGTTTAAGTGATATATTGGAAACGGAAGTGTGTACTCCCAGGAGTACGGAAAAGGCTTCATACATTTTCATACCTAAACTCTAAATTTTGCATGATCATACACGTATATCGAATGATTCATGATGTGGCTGCCTAGGCACCTGGGTGCTATATATAGGACAAGTGTTTCACGCACCTTTGTGCCTAAGCAACCTTTATTAGTTTTTAATTGTTGGAATTAAAATGGGTTGGGCCCATGTTTAATTCTAATTAATTCCTAGAAAATCTCAAAGGCCTATGTACACGTGCTAAAACTATTTAGTCCCACATAGAGGGATGAAGAGGAGTTACACCACTTTATAAAGTGGAACGTGGTAGCTCCTCTTGTGGAATTGGAGAGGGCCATCACACAGCGCGCTCACTCGCTCGCCGAGCCGAGCCGTGCTGTGCGTGCGCAGGCGTGTCGGGTGCGGACGCGTTTTTCTTTATTTATTCGAAAATCGAAACACACTGACTTGTAATTGATGGTGATTCAATGGCAACCATTGGTCTCTGGCCTCTTTGTTTTTGGCCTTTGAGTTCTACTTCTTGATGGCAACTGTTGGCTTTTGGACTATCAGTTTTTGGCTATAAAAGGAACAGAGTTTTGCTTCTTCTGGTTGCTTCCACAATACAGAATTCCACGTTTTTGTTGCTGTCTCTGGCTATCTCCATCCCGGCGAGATGCGTGTACGGCCGCACCGGGAGAGCAGGCCTCCAGAACCTTCGTCCTTGAAGGCTTGCACGAGCGAGGATGAATAAGGTTTTGGGGGAGCGTTCGCGCGACTGCTCGCTGTTCCTTTGCTACGTTCTACATCAACTGCACGCCTACTACCACGACGTCCACTACGCCATGACGAACGACGTCTTCATTAAGAACTCTGCTGTAGCTTCTTCTTCCACTGAATCTAGGTATGGCTATCTCTCTCTTGTTACTTGGTTTGCTTTACTATCTGTTGTTGTCTTGAACATTGAGATAGGTATACTAGTTTCTGTCCTTCTAGAATCTGGTATGGCTATAATGTTCTTGGTTATCTGCTTTGTGAAAATAGCTAGAGTATTTTTCATGTTTTAATATCTAGCATATTTCTAGATTAAAGTAATTCGAAAAATGCTTATATCTTCAACATTAATCACGTTACATCATCCAGAGGGTGTGGGTTGATACAAGAAAATCTGGTGCTTCGTCATACCAGCACATGTTCGGCTTCGACGCCATAGCATAACAAGCAAGCTCATGAGCCGCCCGATTAGCTTTCGGTGGACAATGAGAAAAGGTTGCCCTCGCAAAAGAAGTTGCCAATACTCAGCACTCCTCAATAAAGATGTACAGCTCCAGAAGATCTTGAACTATCCGAGCTGCTAGTTGCTTCAATGACCAGAGATGCATCAGACTCTTAACATATAACTTGTTGCATCCAATGTGCAAGGCAAGCAGGGCACCATTCCGAAGGGCTTTTTGCTATGCTTTTAAGACATCCACAGCATGAGGAACCGACCCGGCGCCGCCTACCAGCAGCATGCCCTTCTCATCATGCATCATTGCTCCAGTTGCCCCTTCCCCACTCATGATCTTCATCTACATTCCCAAACCGATCCTATTTGGAATGATACCGGTTTCGGCTTTTAGCTCGAAAAAGCTAGAAACCGTTCTAAATGGACGGCTTTTCCTACCGGCTTTTCCTAAAGCCGGAAACTGCGTTTAGCGTGAGAAAGCCAGAAGCCGCCGTGGGGCAGCTTTCCGCACCCTCCCGTTCCGTATTTACCCCTCGACTTCGGATGTATTTATCCGTTTTTGCCATCGCATAAAACCCCCTACCAAGTACCAACCCAAACCCTAACCCTAATGGCCTAATCTCGCGCCCCTGAGCCCCCGACCCGAGCCCCTCTAGAGCTGGCCAAATGGGCCAGGCCTACCGGGTCGGCACAAAGCATGACACTGTAGGCTCAGCCCAAGCACGGCACGGTCCGCACTGTTCATGGTCAGGCCGACCGCAAGACGAGGCCCTGGGCGTGCAGGCCGCCACTCGGCGCGGTGGGCGGCCGCGCAAGACGAGCGATCTTGCAGGCCGTGCCGCTGTGCACACAGCCGAGCACGACCCGACCGCCCCGGCAAGCACGGCTATGGCCTATGGGCGACTGCGTCATGGGAGGTGTGGCGAGGGTCGGAGGCGGCGGCCGGCAATGCCGAGCCGAGGGAGGCGGAGCACACGGTGTTGCGCGTCCACCGGAGCGGAGGTGGGAGGAGGAGGGCATCATTGTCGCCACAGAGGTGCAGCGGCGTGGCGCATGGGGAGAGAGGAAGCGAGGAGCCAGCCAGCGGCGGGGGTCGTCGGCCAGCGGGGGGCGCTGGGAGGCGAGGAGGCAGCTGGGTCGACGAGGCGGCGCTGGGTCGTTGACGCAGAACGGGCCGTGGGAAGGCTCCGCGGTGGGGTCGACGAGAGGCGCCCGGCCATGACGGGCCACAAGGAGGCTCCGAGGCGGCGGCTCCTCGGCGTGGTCAGGGGCCTCCGAAGCGAGGAGGCGGCGGGCCTCGGCAGGTCGCGAGGAGCCTCCGAGGCAGCGGGTCGCGTCAGGGGAGGAGGCGGCGGGTCGGGAGCCAGGAGGCGAGAAGGCGGCGGTCGTGCGGGTCGGTGAGGTCGGGTGGCCGGCTAGGGCTTGGGGGCCGAGGAGAAGAAAAGGAGCAGGAGACCGGGTCAGAAACAGGCAGTGGGCAGTGCTGACCCAGACCTGACCAAAAATTTTGACCGTTGTGTGATTTTTTTGACCCTTTTTTGACCATTTTTGACCGTTGTGGGCTTAAAAATAGCAAAAAAATTAGAAAAAAATCCAAATTTTTTTCTATAAATAGGCACCATACCCCCCCTCATTCAGCACCCCTTCATTCTCTATTCTCTCTTTGAAATTGTGTTGTGCAAATTCAAATCCGTGTTGAGCTAATTTGGCAAAATTCAAAAAAATTTGTGCCAAAATTTAGAAATTTCAATTTTCGTCACCAAGTCAGCGAAAGAGGTGCAATACTATTTTTGTAATACTTTTATTGTAAGTTATTAGTATGCTAAGATTAAAGTAGTAATAGTGTTATTTTCAATTTTGCAGTTTTTGTTATGGATAGTCCTTACGACAGCTTTGCTCTTAGTGAGTTCGGACTTTCATCGGACGAAATTGCGTCTATGGAGGCGGCTACGGCTGCCTCAAACCAACCGGAGGTTTCACCGGGGGAGCAAGGTGAAGTTCCATCATCAGCCTCCATGTCAGCATCAGGCTCAACGGCAACCGGAGCAAAGAGGTCGAGGCCGTCTACATCGAGAGTGTGGGAGAATTTCGACAGGATAACCAGGCAAGACGCAGCAGGAAATGAGGTACCATATGCTATTTATAAAATTTATCGCCATGAATTGTCTGCAAAGTCTACAGGTGGAATGGGGCACTTGATTAGATATGCTACAAGGTGTCGAACCAAGCAAGGATTGGCGATGAGACAGACGTAGCTGCAATACAACCCCGACGGTACGGTATCTAGCTGGGACTACGATCCTCAGGTAGCCCGCCAATCTCTCTGTCGTTTAATTGCTTCTGAGGATTTACTGTTAGACTTTGGCGAGTCTGTTTCTTTCCAAAATTACATTAGGGCTGCACATAATCCTAGATTTACTTCCGTTTCTAGACAAACAACAACTAGAGTTCTAGTGAAATACTACAATGAATGTCGTAATAAAATAAATGAATTATTTAGTACGTGCACATTTTCGATGGCCCTGACCTCAGACATATGGAGTGGTTGGGCTAGAGAGGATTACGTTAATGTAGTTGCGCATTATATTAACGACGACTGGGTAATGGAGAAAAGGATTATAGGTTTGAAATTAATTGATGTAGCACACACGGGAGAGAATATTGCGAACTGTATTATCAAAGTCGTGGAAGACTTTAGTCTTACAGACAAAATATTCGTAATTACTTTAGACAACACCGCTTCAAACTCTAGGGCCATGGACATTCTTACTCCAGTGTTGAGTACATATGTCAATTCCTTCCTGCTACATCAACGATGCACTTGTCATATTATCAAGCTTATAGTCAAATGTGGTTTGAAGAGGTTGAGTCCGTATATTAAAGCTTTTCGCGATGCGATTTCTTTCTTGAATAATTCTAACGTAAGAAGAGCACAATATAAGAACTTCTGCAGGGCGATGGGTGTATGTCCAAGAAAGTTCGGTTTGGACATAGAGATAAGGTGGAACTCTACTTACCTCATGCTTAAGAATCTTTTACCATACAAGAGCACTTTTTCTGTATTTATTCAAACGCACTATCCTAGCAATCGATGATACTATGTTATTAATCGAGCAACATTGGTTCGTTCTTTGAGAAGGTCTTGCTGCTTTTAGAAATTTTTTATGAGGCAACTGTTGCTTTGTCCACTGTCTACTATCCAACATCTCCTATCATTGTGCATACTATTTTACGGATTGCTACTCAATTGAAAATGTTTGAAAATGACATAGTTTTACGCGATGCTGTTGTTTCCATGAAATCTAAATACCTTAAATATTGGAGAGAAATCCTTACCTATATGCATTTGCATTTCTTTTAGATCCTAGGGCTAAAATTGGTGCATTTGGTATTGTACTTGATCTTCTTAGTTATGCTACGGGGCTAGACTATACTGGTTATTTTGCAGAAGTTCGTTCTCGGTTATACAAGGTTTACCAAATGTATAAAAATAAGTTCCGGGAAGTCCGTTCACAATGACCTCCAGTAGCCCCCACCTCAAGTGGGAAGACAAATATGTGAGGCGCGATCTTCGGTGCCTCTTCCTCTAGGTCCAGGTCCAGGGGTTCTTCTTTTTCTTCTACACCAACGCTTGCTCAGCCAAGACCCACAAGGAGCGGAGAACTATCCATCTATCTGGACAGCGATACGGTGGATTTCAACTCAGAAGGCTTCGACATCTTGCAATGGTGGTAAGCCCATAAGTTAATATATCCCGTGCTATCCATACTTGCACGTGATGTGTTAACTGTTCCTGTCTCTAGGTTTCCTCCGAGTCTGCTTTCAGTCTTTCTGGAAGGATATTAGAGGAGAGAAGAACAAGTCTCACAAGTGAGATGGTAGAGATCCTTCTAACTGTGAAGGATTAGGAACAAACTGATTCACGAACACAACACTATGTGGAAAATCTAGAGTTGTCGGAAGTGTTCGAAAATCTGTACTTAGACAATGACACCGACACATAGAACAAAGATGTATCATGTATGTAGAACTGCAGAGCTATAGACTGTACCATTTTTCTTTTGCCAAGGTTTTCTCATTTTGAGTTTTTACTTGGCAAAAGTTTTAACGAGGTAGCCAGTTAGACATAAATAAAGCTCTTTATTACATTTTCAATATGATTGCCTCAATTTTTTTAAGTTTCATCTCTACTTCTGAATTCTACATATTTTTCTGGATTTTTTTGAATTTTTTTGTTCTAATGGGTCAAACGGGCCACATCTAGTTCGACGAGCCAAACAGACTCAGTCGCCCAAGACAAAGACGAATGCTCGTCAGGCCATACTGGATGTCACCCTAGTCAGTAGGGCGCCCGACGAATAGTACTGAGCGAGCAGGCCGTGCCTAGCCGGTTCAGGCCGTCTTGGCCGGCCAAGCCCATTTCGCCAGGTCCGAGCCCTCCTCTTCTCTCTCAGGCCTTGGCCCCCTCCTCCTCCCGCTCGTGCCGCCTCTCTCCTCTTCCTCCTCCACACTTGCCGCCGTCCTCCACGACGCCGCCTCCCATCTCTCCCCGAGCCGCCACCGTCCCTCCTCCTCCCTTTGAGCCGCCGCTCATGCCGTCCTCCTCCTCCCCATGCGCCGCCTCCCCATCCCTCCCCGAGCCGCCACCCTCCCGTTCTCCTCCTCCTCCTTTGAACCTTGTTGCTCACGTCGTCCTCCCCAAGCCGCCGCCCAGTTCCCAGACGCCGCCGCCTCCTCCGCCCTCCTCCCGCCGCCGCCTGCCTCCTCCTTCCCCAGCCGCCGAACTCCTTCCCCGACACCTCTGCTTCCTCCCGCCTATCCTCAAGAACGGCCATTCCCATTCCCACCTCCGCCCCTGTTCCTCTCAGAGCACCGAGATCCGTGATCGCGCGATCGTCCGTCGGCCGGAGGCCTAGAGGTATCTCCTCCGCCTCCCTCCCGATCGTCACCGCCGAGACGCGAGCACTACTCGTGAGCCCGCCCACGCGGCGGCGTCTCGCTCGCCGGCGTCTCGAGCAACTTGGATCCAAGATCCGCATTCCCGAGGCCGACTCCGGATTGTCGAGTTCAAGATTTGAGAACTCGAATAGCAATTCAGAGAATCGGGATGGGCAAGAAGAGAGAAAGTAACTAGGGTTCTACAAGCTAACAAACTAAAGTATGGAATATGCTTCTTGATGATTTTCCCATTAGTTCGCCATCGACTAAAAAGCGAGGAATCACCGAATATACTTTTACAAAGAAGTATGATCGAAGAGTAAAAAACAAGCTTGATCTTCCCGCGACAAAAGAGATGACGTAAACAAGAATTTCTTAAAATGCGAATTAGCCATCCGATCCTCCTTCTTCTCTTTATCACCCATCGTAGCCGTTGTTTCCTGATGTAAATGAAGTCGCCCAAGCGGTAAGTTAGGCACCGACTCTTCCTTCGTTCTTTCCCTCGAGTATTTCTCTGAACTTCAGACTGGACTGTTTTCAGGGTCCTGACAATTCCTTCCTCCTTGAGTTACACCATGTCCTCATGGTAAAAAGTTTGGGAACGTGTTCTGAATAAAGCTGGCGTCCTCCCAGGTTGCATCTTCAGGTCCTAAATTCAACCATTGAATCAGCTACTGAGCCATTTTTTTTTTGAACTCTGAAAGGCCCGTAGTATTTTGATCTGAGTTTCAATGATCCCCTTATACCGAAAGTTGTCTGCCTGTATAGCTTCATCTTGAGGTACACCATATTCCCCACAAGAAATTGCCTCTCTGACCTTGATTTATCAGCAAAGTGCTTCATCCTCTCTTGTGCTCTGTGTAGATTGGCTTTGAACTGTTTTATCATAGCTTCTTTTTGCCCCACTATGATTTTAGCCTCCTTTGAAATGTTGCAAGGAATGGTCAACTCCCCAATTTGTGGTGGTGCATAGCCATATAATGCTTGGAAGGGGGTAATATGTAGTGCAGGATGGTATGAAGTATTGTACCACCGCTCAGCCAATGTCAACCAAGCTAGCCATTTCCTCGGTTCTTGGAAAGTCATACTCCTCAAATATGCCTCCAAACATTGGTTCACTCGCTCGGTTTGCCCATCAGTTTGTGGATGGTAGGCATTGCTTAGCCTCAAGGTCACCCTCAGCACTCTGAAGATTTCTTGGAACAAATGACTGGTGAATATTCGGTCTCTATCAGGCACAATAGCTACAGGCATCCCATGCAGTTTAAATACATTATCCATGAAGACTTGTACCACTTGCTGAACTGAATAAGGGTGAGATAATGGTAGGAAATGGGCATATTTGGTGAAGCGATCAACCACCATTAGAATTACCTCCTTTCCTCTAGACTTGGGCAATCCCTCGATGAAATCCATGCTGATATGAGACCAAGCCATGTCTGGTATCTCCAGTAGGTTGAGCAGCCCTAGCATGTGGGTATGTTCAGATTTTGTGATTTGACACACTGGACACTCCGCCACAAACAGCTCCACATTCTTTTTAAGTCTTGGCCAATAGAATAGTTTCTTAATTCTATGATAGGAAGCCCTCATCCCTGAATGCCCTCCGATGGGAGAAGTGTGGAATGATTCTAAGATCTTTGGCCTGGTATCATTTTCAGCTCCCACATATATCCGACCCTTATACCTCCCCAACCCAGCTTCTATGGTATAACCATTGCCGGGTCCATCATTATTCTGAGTGTTACCTATTACCTTCTCATATTGTGAATCATTCACATAACTTCCTTTAACATCTTCCACCCATTCTGGTATTACAGTGACTATAGCATGGCATTCATCTTCATCATCTTTGCTTCTAACATCCCTTCTAGATAATGTATCAGCCGCCAGATTCTCCTTTCCCCTTTTGTATTCCACAGGTAACAGCCCAGAGCTTTGGGTTTCGGCCTCCTGACCCCAGTTAACTTGAATTATATATCCCAAGGCATCTTTCCTCAAAATCTTCTCTAGCTTGGGTGCATTTACCATGCAATGTTTATTTGGAGTGGTATAGTCTTTGAGAACAACTGTTTTGCCTTCTTTACATATGGTCAGTTTTCTGGTTTTGAGATTTAATCCAATCGGATTGTGTTCATATATCCAATCTGTCCCTAGAGTGATATCATAGCTCCTGAGATTTAGCAATTGAAATGAATTGGCAAATGTACAGCCCTGTACCCAATAGGAAATCCTCTCAGTCCTGGCTTCTGTGCACAACTTCCCACCACCGGCCATTGCTACTCTTTTGGTTGGTTGGTACAGTAGTTTACAGTTACTTCTGATAGCAAATTCATGATCCGTGAAAGTAGTTGTGCTGCCACTGTCCACTAGCATCACTGCTTGCTTTCCCCCAATCACTGCAATCAAAGAAAAAGTAGCAGATCCTCCTATTCCCTCATTGGCCAAACTAGATATCACTAAGAGCTGTTCAGCCTCTGTACTGTCTTCTTTCTCCTTGGGACTTCTAGGAGCACTGATGAACCCTTGTTCCTGATTCAATCCCGGTTCTTCCATATCCCGGGTTACCTCTTCCTCTCCTTGCATTAAGATGACATGCAAGGCCTTCTTGACTTTGCACTTCAATCGATGACCTGGCACCCATGGTTCTTTACAATGCCAACAAGTCCTTTGGTTAGCTTCTTGCCCAGGTTTTCTTTCCCTTTCATTCCCTTCTGTAAGAGTATTCTTGGTCGGTACAGTCGTGTGAACATTAAAATTGGTTTTGTTCTTGTTGAACCCTCCTTCATGATTTGTCCTTTTGGCCAAGGTAGCTTTTTCTTCCAACTTGGCAAACCAATAAGCCTCTAGCAGTCCCTTTGGGTGATGCATACTCACTCCATACTTCACTTCTTCCTTCAAACCCCCAATAAAACAGCTCAACAGAAAAGCCTCCTGCAAATAGGGATGATCTCTCTTTACTAACTCTACATATTTTTCAAAGTAATCAATGTATTTGCCTACACTGCCCATATGCTTCATAATCTGAAGTTTTTCTACTGCCTCATAAGCACTCACATCTGAGAATCTGTCTGCTATCATGGCACACAATTGTTGCCAATTCAATACTTGCCATGCTATGCCAATGCCTTTGAACCATGTATGAGCCCTTCCAGAAAAATGACCAGTTGCTATGTTTACCCATTGATCTCTAGGAGTACCAACCATCTCAAAAAATTTCTCACATTGTTCCAACCAATTGATCGGTTCATCACCAGTGAATAATGGTAGCTCTAACTTGGGTCCTCTAATCACTGCATCAGCATATTGGTGTCCCCCTACTATTGAAGGTTCCATCCCATACCTCCAGTAGACCCCCTCGGGTTCCAAACTGTTTCCTGACTTGGATTCATGTTAAGGACTGGGTGATAATATGATTGGGTTATAGCAGGTTGGATGGCTGTTTGCCATGTCCATGGAGGACCTTGTCGTATACCCATTCCCTGGTTGACTCTCGTGCGGTCCCTGCACTTCTGATTCTATCGGTATTTGTTGTCCCACTTGACTTCCCCTTAGGTTGCTCAAAGATATCGATGTGAGCTGTGGTTCTATTGGCTGGCGAGAACACAGGAGAAGGTTTGGGCAGTATTGTATTTGGTTCGACAAAAAATGGTGTTGAAGTTCCAGATCCAAGTGGATGCTCCTGTTTCCAGGTAATACTTCTCCCGATCGGGACAGATCCGGACACCATTTGAGGAACAAAAGTGCAAGGCAGATCCGGGTGTTTAGATCGGGGTTGTGAACTCATACATGCTGCTTCAGTTATAGTCGGCCACTCCTTCCTTTGATCCACTGTTCCCTCATCGCACCCAGTGACTGCGGCTGGACCAAATCTGGAGAACAACAATGCTTTAATCTCGGCCACATCAGTCTTCAGAGTCTCCAACTCGCTCAGCCTCTCCTGGATCTTAGTGATTTCTGCTCGATTTTTCATCTCCAAGTCTTCCTCTTCAATAGATCCTTGCAAGCGAGTTCTACCCACCATTTAACCGGTTCCACCACTCTTCTAGATCTGGCTGAACTTAGGGATTTTACGACAGTCAATCCTCCGATTGCTCCAACCTATTTCCACCAGATCCACTCTCCAAGGACCGGATGTGTGCTCTGATACCAATGTCAGGTTCCAAGATTTCAGAACCTGAACAGCAATTCAGAGAATCGGGATGGGCAGCAAGAGAGGAAAGTAACTAGGGTTCTACAAGCTAACAAACTAAAGTATGGAATATGCTTCTTGATGATTTTCCCATTAGTTCGCCACTGGACTAAAAAGCCAGGGAATCACCGAATATACTTTTACAGCAGAAGTATGACTGGAAGAGTAAAAAACAAGCTTCAGTCTTCCCGCGACAAAAGAGATGACGAAACAGTAATTTCTTAAAATGCGAATTAGCCATCCGATCCTCCTTCTTCTCTTTATCACCCATCGTAGCCGTCGTTTCCTGATGTAAATGAAGTCGCCCAAGCGGTAAGTTAGGCACCGACTCTTCCTTCGTTCTTTCCCTCGAGTATTTCTCTGAACTTCAGACTGGACTGTTTTCAGGGTCCTGACAGGGATTGCGAGACCATCTGCATCCATGGCGCCTGGCCATGCCCTGGCGTGCTGCGGCTCGGCTTCGTCATCGGGCAACGGGCATCATCTGGCGTTCCCTTCTGTGGCTGCGGGACTCACCATGCACCAGGCGCATCCTCGGCCTCAAGCTACGGGCAGCCCTCCATGGTCAACGCCCTTCAGGTGCTCGTGGTTGGGGCCGTGCTGTCTTGGCGTGCACTGAACTCAGAGGTCCCATCGACAACTCCTTCGTCTTCCGGAGCAAACTATGGGAAGCACCTTATGAAGGAGGTCTTGCAGCTTCCTCATCCTCGATCGATGGGTAGCAGCTCATCAAGGACACACAGTTTGCAGCTGCCTCAACCTCTTTGACCACTAGGATCTGCAATTGCCTGGCTGCGACATCTTTACTCTATCTGCTGATGCCATTGGCGAAGCACAGCCGTAGGAACCTACTCTTCCTGCCTGGGGCATCTCAGTGGCCAGAGCGCATGGCGCATGCTCCCCTCACCAGCAGCCAGGATCACCCATATGAACATGGTGCCACCAATCCCTTCAGCCAATCAGCCCCAGTGCTCGTGGCAAGGTCCGGCTTCTATGCTGGTTAGTCCTTGCAGTTTTTTCTCTGGCTTTAGTTTTTCAGTGCTATCATGCAAGTAAAACAAGCTCGAACTTACTTACCTTTTGCTATGTAGGGGACTAGGGGAAGTGTTAAGTGCACTGATCGAGATATGTTTGATCTAAACCAAAACGAAGAAGAGACGGTGCTCCACTGTTTCGAGGTCACTCTAAAGCTAACTTCAGCTCTGAAACGAATTGATGCATTCAAGGATGCATCTCCTTCAGTAAGTAGCTATGAACAGGAGATGCTTATGGAGGATGTCAGAGTTATCGTTACACATTTGTCATGAATTTGGTTTGTTATTGACTCAGAATATGCAACAGATAGTTTTTTATTTAGTTAATCTCAGTAGGGCAGTAATATCGTCTTAGCAGAGTTCTTTAATATATTAACTACTATTCCTTTTTTTTGTAGCTGTTGGGTGATGTCCAGCCTGTAGGTTTTATTCGAGAGAAAAGCAATGTCATCTTTAGGCAGGTATGCCTCTGTGGTTAGTTGATCCTAAATTAATTAGTATTATCTTTGCTAATACTTTGTAGCAATTTAGTGGAATTGGCTCAAGAGACACGAAGTTTTGATTACTGCGCATGGCAGTCCTTTAGTTGAATATCTGTGATTTCCTGTTCTGATTTCCAAATTAGTTGTGTCATATACTTGGACTTTTTGGATTTAGTTATTTTGCTATGCTCTAATGTATAGTGCAGTCTTTTTACTACTAGTTCCTAGTCATCATCTACTTTATTTTATCTCCATACAGTAGAACATTATTATGGTCTCATGCATCATGTACTACTGAAACATATGTTCCTCCTCCCTGTGCTAAAGAACAACTGTTGGTAGTGTGTCACTTTCGGTCATGAATGTTTGAATTTTATGTTAAATTGGTTGCTCTCCCATTTTTAATCTTCTAGTATGTAGCTGGTGATATATCCCTGATTAGTTAGAAGTGTTCTCTGTTCTGAATGTTCATATTGTCTCTTAAGATTTATTCTATGTTGCGCTTGTTGATTGAATATGGCCTAGTTAACATCATTTCAAATTTTTTGGTTTTATGCTCACCGCAGCTCCCTCTGTTTCTAGAAAAATGGGACTGATGAGTAACGAGTAAGGAACTAAGGACTGATGAACATATTTTTGGTTTTATGCTCACCGCAGCTCTTCACAGATGCTGGCCAGTATGCAATTCGACCGTTTTGGTGATGCTCACGGACAAAGATTTGGTGATGCTGGACAAAGCCGTAAATTTGGTCTCGTTGCAGATGTAAGTGTTCTCACTTTACACACACTAACGCATTTGCCTCAATGTATATGTGCCTGCCTTGCCCACTTAACTACTCTTTACGCTGATTTCAAATTCACATCTGCTTCCAGATCGAAGAACTACACGTTGTTCGCCAGCTGACTTTACCGAGAGGGCTGTGGCTCTTGCTCTTGCGGTGTCTCTGGATTGTGACTACTTTTCTAGGAGAGGGGGCTGGTAAGTATATTACCTTGTTTCAAATTTGACTTGTCTGGATGGATAATATGAATATGTATCCTTGTATTTATCACCTACCGCTGTTCTGAAACTAATTGAAGTGCTTGTTTCTTTCAGGGGGGCTTCCTTTTCTTATCGCCACAGAATAGACACATACGAACTACCATCTTCAGTTCACAATGAAAAATAATTGCCAGCTGTTTCATTATTGATTTCTGAAGAAACCTAGTGGCCATACTATTGTCACGCAATCGAATGAGATCATTACACAAGCATGAAATGTCCCTCTCTTTTTTGTGTGTAACCGAATTTGCTCGCTCACTTCACTTCTGCTTCAGATGAGTTTTTGAAGCAGAGATTACTCAAGGAGTGTGAGCTTGCATCCAACTCGCTGCCTTTTCACTACTAGTAGCTGAACCTGGCTACTTGCTGGTTGCGACTTTTTTTTCATCTCTATTGTTCAATGGACGCAAAGGCAAATCCCTTGTAGCGAAGGAGACGTGCATTGAAGTTTAGTACCATCTAGTGCGATACTACCATTACATTACTACTTACAAGTTTCGATGTTTACTGCAGAATTCATGGGCAGCGTTAATGGTCGTTAATTACCGTTAATTACGGTGGTTGTCATCACTTGTGTTAGTTGTTAATTATGTTAATTCTGTCAATTGTGTTGATTATTGTTAGTTGTGGTTAATTATTTTCAATTGTGTTAATTGACGTTAAATAACATCAAACAAGTCATTATTTGCTTTAGAGGCATTTTAGACATTTTCTGTCTTAGAAGCTGTCAGTCTTCCTAAAAATTAAACATCGAACCTTTTCAGCTCAGTTGTTCACCCTATGGTCTATCCGGAACTCACTTTTCAAAAAAGATGTAGCCGTGCTAAACATGTCCTAAGTTTGAGTTTTTGGCTTATTTAGCACTGTTTCGTGTGACGATATATCCGCACACAGGGATTCGGACATGCGTAGGCAAGATTTGATATTCTGTTCTAAAAAGAGACCACAGACTCCATTAAGTTTCACCATGCCGGCCGCTGGTGGCTCCCAGCCGTGAAGTCTCACAGTTTCGAATCCAGACCCAACTTTGTTAAAGCTTGCGACTAAAGCATTGATCGCAATGGCTGAACGAGCTGCTGGTTGCACCTGTTCACCTCTAGCCTTTTGTCTTCCCTCCCACCATATATACCAGGTTGCCACAGCAAATGTTTCCTGCAGGCTGCAGTCCGAGCTGCCCAAGAAGACCTCACGGTCGATCAGATGCTCCAAAATCGATGGCCCAGCTCTATCAACCTGCAGAGCTTCTGTGATAAAATGCTCTAGACCCAGGCTTCGCCATGCCTCATTAGCTCGCGGACAAGTAAACAAGGCATGTCTAATATCTTCAGCTCCCTCTTCGCATACCGGGCACTGGCCACTCTGCCTGATATGTTTATTCGCTAGCATACAGTATCACAGCACAGTACCATGCAACGTATTGGCGTATAATTAATCCTGTATCCAGAATTCAGGTTGCATTTTCTGTAGATTGTAGAACAGAATTTTCTCAAGGAGCATGTACCACTGTAACAGTACTTGTAGAGTACTACAGTACTACTAGTAGTACCGCACTAGTGTATACCTCACCAGTGTAGTCGTCAGTTGTGTAGAAAAGTTCATCCTATTCCTTTTCCCTGAGCACTGACGAGTGATGAGCACAATTATCAATACCGTATCAGTACCGGTCATACGTACCATACTGATATCTAATCTGGTACAAAGTAGCCCTATGTACCATATCGGTATAATACCGGTCATACCGACTCGATACCGGTCAACACCAGCCACATCGGTGGAATTGATAATACCGTCTATTGAACTATATGTTATATTTGATAGTATTATTATGTATTTGGAAAAATACTATAAGCGACATTTGGTGTGCATATAATTAAACAAATATATACTTATAAATATATATATACTTGTATTATTATATTAAATCCAAAACAGTACATCAGTATGGACCAGCACCAAAACGTATCATTCTAAAAACCAAACCGGTATAACATCCGGTACATTAACAAGTATGGTGACTAGTAATCATGGGTCATTCCGGCGTGACAACGAACAACCACTCATCTCCTTTACGTTTATTTTACTCCGAGAAAAAGCCTAATTATGAGACGGCGGCCGTCGTCTTCCTCCCACGCCAGGATAAACTAAAGCAGCCGTCACCGTCACGCGCCACTGCTCTGCCACCGTGCCACAGCGCTTTCACATTTCTGATAGGCACAACTCCCCTACCGAATTAAGCAAGCCTCCAAGAACAGCACGTCCGGATCATCTTCGAACGCTCGTCGCGATCGCCGGTTCAAGCAAGTCCAGGCCGGAGATTGGAGGAACGGCGATGAGCTCCGAGGTGCATCAGTGCTCATCCCGCAGCCGGCGCAGGGCCACGTCACGCCGATGCTGCACCTCGCCAAGGCGCTGCACGCCAGGGGCTTCCGCGTCACCTACGTCAACTCCGAGTACAACCACCGCCGCCTGCTCCGGTCCGCGGGCCGGGCTCGTTGGCCGGCGCCGACGGCTTCCGGTTCGAGACCGTGCCAGACGGTCTGTCGTAGTCCGACAACGACGACATCACGCAGGACATCGAAATGGTGAGCGATCACCTCTCCGAGGGGCTTGTTGATTCTCTGACGTTCGAAGGACATTTCTCCGAGTAGGAGATCGATGCGACTTGTCTTTGCGCCGATCTATACACGGGGTATTGTTCAAATGACTGGTAGCTGAGAAAGTTGTATTGCTACGACTTCCTGAATGATGTTGGCGAGGTGCTTCCAGTCTTGCCATCGTGGTCCGAAGCTTTTGTGCGATCTCTTCGACAAAGAGGTCGTAGCCTGGCGCTCGGGCGACCTCTCGAGTAGGGTTATTGAGCAAGTCGTTGATGTGCTGGAGCTCTTGAGCTTCCTCTGATTGATACTGGATGCGTCTAGGCAGATTTTTATGGGCTGCAATTTTCTTCCGTCGAATAGCCTCAAGATCTTCCACATCAGATCCTTGAGACTACCTCAATGGAGTAAGAGTATGTCGAGGATTTCCCTCGCGTTCATCAAAGTATTGGTTCTGTCTGTCACCGGTGGTGCCCTTGCCATTGCCACGAGGGGGGCGCAGTGCGTGATCTTCGGGGAGTGTCCCTAGCTCGGTCTCTAGAAGAGTGACCTTGATCTGAGGGAAGGACGAAGACCTCCCATTGATGATTCTCACTTGCGCTCGAGGCCTCCCCGCTTGAGGAGTAGTCGAGAGACACCATCTGAAGACTTGGAGTAATCCCCTCCAGGAAGGGGAACTCTAGGTTATAACCGTCTCCGTCCGCATGTGTGATCTGCGGAGAGATGGTCGAATTTGCAGGAAAAGCATGCTTGATCCCACTCTCTCTGGAGTTATCCGGAGAGAGAGGACCACCAGATGCTGGTGAAGCCCTGGAACTGTGGCTTCCAGAACTTGTCTTACCAAGTCGGGCCCCCTTAGGGGGACTTGGATACTTGGAGGAAAAACTCTCGTCATGTTGTGAACCCGCCTGGGTGTAGTCCTGACCAAAGCCGAAAGCCTAAAGCTGCACCAAAGCCGAACGACCAGGTCAAAGAGATTCCTCTGGACACAGGGGAGCCCTCGAAGACTGCTTGCATCGGGAATACTTCCGACCCCAAGTAGGAAGACACCCTCATCACCTTCCTCCGAGTTAGCGCAGATGTCTTCGTGTAGCAAGCATCCGACATGCCCGGAGTCCCTAGGGAGGTGATCGAGCACAGGCTAGCTTTACGGCCTGACAAAGTACCCGTAAAACAAAAACTATGGAGATTTGCCCCTGATCGACGAGATGCTATTAAATCAGAATTGGACAAGCTACTTAAAGCAGGCTTTATAAGAGAAGTCGATCACCCAGAGTGGTTGGCTAATCTCTGTAATGGTTAGGAAGTCGAGCGGCAAATGGCGATGTGCGAGACTTCACCGATCTTAATAAAGCTTGTCCGAAGATGATTTTCCTTTACCTCAGACGATCGGTTGGTTGATTCTCTCGCAGTTGTGAAATGTTAAGTTTTTTAGATGCATACTCTAGATACCACCAGATCAATATTTGTCTAGACGATGAAGAAAAGACCACATTCATTACACCATTTGGTATATTTTGCTATGTCAAAATGCCATTTGGTCTAAAAAATGCCGGCGCTTCTTTTCAACGCTTGATGCAATCGACTTTTTCATCTCAACTAGGCCGAAACCTGGAAGCCTATGTTAATGATCTAGTCGTTAAAAGCATCAAGAGACTTAGTCATATCACTGACCTACAAGAAACATTCAACAACCTCAGAAAGCACCGCTTAAAACTCAATCCTGAGAAGTGTGTGTTCAGAATCTCTTCAGGAAAATTGCTTGGATTCCTAGTATCTATACGAGGAATCAAGCAATCCCAAAAGATAAAGGCCATTCTCCAAATGCGCCCTCCAACCACAAAGAAAGAAGTCCAGAAACTCACAGGGTGCATGGCGGCTTTAAGTCGTTTCATCGCACGACTAGGAGAAAAAGGACTACCTTTCTTTAAACTTCTAAGAAAACATGAAGGTTTTGAGTGGTCGAACGAGGCAAACGTTGCCTTTGAGGATGTCAAGAGGTATCTTACGAGCGCTCCTATTTTGGTTTCTCCGAGGCTAGAAGAGACGCTCTTAATTTACCTAGCTGCCACGCCACAGGTAGTGAGCGCAGTACTGGTTGTAGAACGTGAAAACGTACAACGACCGGTTTACTACGTTAGTAAAGTTTTACACGGGCCTAAGGAGCGTTACCCTCAGGTACAAAAACTTCTATATGCCCTCCTCATGTTTTCGAGGAAACCGCGGTATTATTTTCAGGCGCACAAAATAGTTGTACCGTCTGAGTTTCCCTTGGAAGCAATCCTCCAGAATAGGGAAACAGCGGGACGCATGGTAAAATGGTCAGTCGAACTTGGGGAGTTCGACCTCCATTTCGTGTCCCGAACGGCCGTTAAATCCCAGATCTTGGCAGACTTTATCGCCGAATGGACAAATCCTGAATCTGTTCAGGATCCCCAGTACGATTCTCACAACCAGTGGACGATGTACTTTGAAGGGTCACTTACTTTAAGTGGCTCGGGGGCTGGGGTGGTCCTGGTATCTCCTACCGGAGAGACCTTAAAGTATACCATATAATTAAACTTTCAGGCCACTAACAACGTGGCAGAATACGAAGGTTTGCTAGCTGGCATACGAGCTGCGAAAGCGCTCTCGATTCACCGACTACTCGTAAGGGGAGACTCTCAACTAGTCGTGAATCAAGTCGGGAAAGAGTACCAGTGCTCTAACACGACAATGTCTCGGTACTTATCGGAAGTGCGTAAGCTAGAAAAGCATGTTTTCGGTTTCGAGGCACAATTCATCCCTCGAAAGGATAATTTCCTTGCAGACCAGCTTGCTCGAATGGCTTCTTCCCGATCTGTAGTACCAAAAGGAGTCTTCTTAGAACAACTCCAGAAGCCGTCCCTAGTTGAAGAACCAGAGATACCTCCTATTGAGACGGCCTCTCTAGAATACGAGGATACTTGGATGGCTCCCATCTACGAGTATCTTCATAAGGGTTCCGTACCCGAAGACGATCCCGAGGCAGATCGCTTATCCCGAAAAGCCAAAATGTATACTTTGGTTGAATGGGTCCTCTATAAACGAGGTACTCAAGGGGTGCTCATGCGATGCATTCCGCAGAGCGAAGGATTAACACTCCTTCACGACATACACGGTGGCATCTGTGAAACTCATGCTCCTACAAAATGCTGGTCGGTAAGGCCTTTCGACAAGGTTTCTACTGAGCAACAGCCATGTACGATGCTAAAGAGTTGGTTAAAAAGTGTGTCCAATGCCAGTTTCATAGCAGGCAAATACACCAACCAGCTCAAGCATTACAAACGATACCTCTGTCTTGGCCTTTTTGCATCAGGGTCTCGATATCCTAGAACCGTTCCCCAAAGCTCCGGGAGGTTTGAGTTCCTTTCGTGGCTATTGATATGTTCACAAATGGATCGGTTTAACTCAGAATCGATAACAACGAAGCAAAAAACGGTTCAGATGAGATGCGTAATTACTTGATTTGGAGTTCCAAGTCGAATAATCACAGATAATGGTAAACAATTTTCGAGCGCAAAATTTTAGGAATTTTGCGACGAGTTGGGTACCAAGTTATGTTATGCTTCTATTGCCCATCCCCAAAGCAATGGGGCAGTCGAACGTGCAAACAGCCAAATAATGCAGGGAATTAAAACCCGAGTCTTCGACCAGCTCGTCAAGCGCTCGGGGGCTTGGGTACAAGAATTACCCTCCGTATTATGGGCAACCAGACGACTACTAGTCAAAGCACAGATGAAACACCCTTTTCTAGTCTTCGAGTCGGCCATGCTTCCTCCGAACTAAAGATACGGTCAACACGAGTCGAAACTTTCAAATGACTCCAACCAGAATAACTTCGAGCGGATGACATTAACCTACTCAAGAAAGGAGAAACCAGCCTTAATCCGCTCAAATAGCCTACCAACAAGCCTGCAAGCAGATACTACGATCGAAGGTCCAACCTCGCAGACCTTGTTGTAGGTGACTTGGTATTGAGGCTAAGCGGTAGTTCCACCATGAAAACTCCATGTTCACTGGTCGAAAACAAGGTGGCCAGCGAACAGCTCGGAGGTCAAGCGAGAATGCCCGACATTCGGTAATGACTTCTTGACGCCTCCTTTGCAAGAAAGAAAGGTTGATATCACCAGGTGATCGTATTCGACGATACCCAGTAACAGGTTGACCCGACCTGTAGTAGGTCTCGGTCCTACGAGGGAAATACTCCTCGTATTCCATCTGCTGCTGCAGATTTCCATGTCAGAATGGTGAGCGATCACCTCTCCGAGGGGCTTGTTGATTATCTGACGTTCGAATGACATTTCTCCGAGTAGGAGATCAATGTGACTTGTCTTTGCGCCGATCTCTACACGGGGTATTGTTCGAATGACTGGTAGCTGAGAAAGTTGTATTGCTACGACTTCCTGAATGATGTTGGCGAGGTGCTTCCAGTCTTACCATCGTGGTCTGAAGCCTTTGTGCGATCTCTTCGACGAAGAGGTCGTAGCCTGGCGCTTGGGTGAGCTCTTGAGTAGGGTTATCGAGCAAGTCGTTGATGTGCTGGAGCTCTTGAGCTTCCTCTGATTGATACTGGATGCATCTAGGCAGATTTTTCTGGGCTGCAATTTTCTTCCGTCGAATAGCCTCAAGATCTTCCACATCAGATCCTTGAAACTGCCTCAATGGAGTAAGAGTATGTCAAGGATTTCCCTCACGCTCATCAAAGTATTGGTTCTGTCCATCACCGGTGGTGCCCTTGCCATTGCCACGAGGGGGCACAGTGCGTGATCTTCGGGGAATGTCCCTAGCTCAGTCTCTAGAAGAGTGACCTTGATTTGAGGGAAGGACGAAGACCTCCTGTTGATGATTCTCACTTGCGCTCGAGGCCTCCCCGCTTGAGGAGTAGTCGAGAGACACCATCTGACGACTAGGAGTAATCCCCTCCAGGAAGGGGAACTCTGGGTTATAACCGTCTCTGTCCGCAGGTGTGATCTGCGGAGAGATGGTCGAATTTGCAGGAAAAGCATGCTTGGTCCCACTCTCTCTGGAGTTATCCGGAGAGAGAGGACCACCAGATACTGGTGAAACCCTAGAATTGTGGCTTCCAGAACTTGTCTTACCAAGTCGAACCGCCTTAGGGGGACTTGGACACTTGGAGGAAAAACTCTCGTCGTGTTGTGAACACGCCTGGGTGTAGTCCTGATTGTGGTCGGATTGACCCTTGTCATTTGAGGGAATTGATTGCTCTGTTGGACGTACTGTTGTGGGGGATAAGGATCCCTCCTCAACTCCATCAGTGACATGGTCTCCTGGATCTGCAGAAAGATCTCTGGAGGCAGCAACACCATCGGATGAGTCGATACTCGGCTCAGAATCGAAACCGCATCCATGTCGACGTCACAGACCGCCAAGTCAAACCAGTTCTCCTCGTTCCATTCTCCTGCCATGAGTGCATGAGATTTGGAAAAAGAGAGTATGTTGACAAGAGATTACCGGAAGACCTCCACGGTCGGCGCCAACTGTCGGTGTTTTAGAACCGATCCTACGTAAAGATTGTTTGATTTGGGGGGTCTCCTAGAATGGAATCACGCAGAGAGATTGACACGGGTATTTTTATACAGGTTCAGGCCTTCTCCGGGGAGAATAACAACCCTACTCCTGTGTGTGTTTGATATTGAGTGTATCTTGTACAATCGGGAGAAAAGACTAAGACTATTACAGAAGATAGTGCATGTCTTCCCGATTGCTTGCTGTGTTCTCTGATTGCCCTCCTATTTCTTCTCTGATCGCCGCCTTTATATAATCGTGAAGGAGTAGCCGTTTCTCCAGGTGAAGAGGCGCCTCATCATGTCTCAGAATGCAGGCGATGTTTGCAGAATCACCGGAGTGTTAACTCCTTCATGCCGCCCGCGCTTATTTGTCGAGATAATGGGGTATTACGTGCTATTACTCAGTAGAATAACAACAGATGTTGATCGCTTGGATTCCTTAATCAATTGGACCCACTCGTGCAGAGGTTTTATTGATCATAAGGTGGTCGTGGTGACACGGTCGAGAAAAACTTACGACTATGGGGTAGTCGAGAATAACTTACGACTAGATAATGATCGAGAAGAACTTACGACCATAAGGTAGTCGTAGCAAGACTTATGACTTATGGGGGTGGCCGTAGAAGAACTTACGACCACCTGGTAGGCTTCTCCCTTGTAAATATAAGGGGTATACCTAGGGACCACATGACATCATATTTACCTATAATAAGAATTATAGATAAAAGATAAAATGAGGATTATTAGATTCTCGTCAATTATAATAAGTCTTGCTTCCCCTAAATCTTTCTTCTCTTCTACTTCTTCTATTTCTCCCCCCTTGGCATAAAAGTACTAAAAACATCTCAAACTACTGAATCTTGAGGAGGAAGAGGAGCTGGATCTTGAGGAGCTGAAGCTTGGGCTTGAGGAGATGGAGCTTGAGGAACAGGGACTGGATCAGATAGGGCTAAAGGAGCTGCAGTAGGGGCCAAAGAAGAACCAGTTGGAGTAGAGGAAGCCCTTGAAAGAGGAGGACGACGAGTGTAGCGCTGAGGAGTAGCCAACAACTTCTCCATATCATCAACACTTTCTGACAGAGCTGCTAGCCTGTTGTGAGTCTCATTTTGAAATTCTAGCTGTGTTGTCCTCATATTCTGCTGAGTGACCTTAACTTGTAGCAGATTATTGAGGGTCAATTGTTGATTTTGGAGAATCTGTGCAAGTGTCACCTGACCCTGAGCACCACCTGCAGTGGCCTCCTCTGGAGCATTCAAGGCTTGTAAGGCTTATGGGTAGATCTCAATCTTTCGTGATACTCAAACTTGCTTAAAATCAAAGCCATAATGTAGAAAGCATGGTAAATCCTTTTGACCCTATCATTCTTTGAATTAACTATGCCCCTAATAATGACTTCCACCACATCAAATTTTCTTCCATTCATGATGTTGTCAATGATATTCCAAACATATCCTCTCACTGCATTAAAGTTTCCACTCTTTGGAAAGAAAGTATGAGTAATAATTCTATTAATTAAACTAGGAATGGGCTTGATACCATGTATCTTTCCTGGGGTATACCTGACAGCTGGATCATAAAAATCAGTCCAAGCAGGAGCAAGCAATGCAGGACTATTATAGAGCTTATCCCAAGTGCCGGATGGTGTTCTCAAAACACGCTCAAAGTCTTCCTTAGTGCACTCCAAACATCTGGTCACTGTCATCCATTTCATGGTTGAAAGATCTAGAGACACATGGACAGTGGCATAGAATTGTCTTATGATCTCCTCATCGTAGTTATTCCTTAGAGCTACGAGATCATGAAGACCAACAAGCTGAAACAACCGGTATACTCCATTATACTTGTCCAAAGAGTTGATGTGCTCCCACTTAATCCATTTATGATCTGCAAATTTTCTGTGAGATCTATACAGTTGATCATAGACTTGCTCTTGAAATTTTGTGTGGAATTTTGGATTGATAGAGTTTGAAGGGAAGAGGTACTGATTTATATGTCGCTTGATGGCAAACTGATTAGCTGAAATCATTCTTAAATCATCTTGAGGCTCTTCTTGCTCTCTCATTTCCTCATTTGATCCTGCTAGACCTTCTGATTCTATTTCAGATTCAGCTTGAGACGAATCTTCATCATTTTCTGGTTCATCGACTGGTGGACCCTTCCCTCTGTCTTGCACTGCCTTTTGTCGCACCTTTGGAACTTCTTCAGCTTGAACAGAGGCTGCCGAAGGCCGGGACGAGGAGGATTGACCTCTACTAGCGCCGACGGACTTGCGAGTGGCACCTCTGGTCCTTGGCATCTTCAAGCAAAGAGGATAGGTTACAAGGAGTTCAAAAAGATAAAACAAAATAGAATTAATTTGAATGGAATGTCGTTTTTGATCTGTCAGGATAATCGGTAGTACCGTCATTCTTAGGCGGGTGCGACTGCATCGCGGTAGTACCACGCTGAAGACAGTGGTAGAACCACATTTCCAGACTGAGTTCTAAGGTATGAATTTTAATGAAATTTGTGATGTTTCTTTTGGATTGAATCCAAGGAATAGATGCATGAACATCATAAAACATCAAATTTGTCTATTTGCCCAACTAGAACTCCAAATAATCATCCACATTCTAAAACTAGGTAAAACAAAGATCAAAGGGGGTTTTACCTTGAGGATTGAAGGAGATGAACCCTAGTGATGCAAGGAATCAATAAGGAACGAAGAATCGCCAAAGAAATTTGTGGAGTTGCAAAGGGGATTCGAGGTTCTTCAGGTTGGAGAGGGAGAGACCGAGATAGAAATGAAACGGTGAGAGGTGCGGTCGAACCGTTTTGGAAGTAAAACGGGCACGAAGTTGAAACCGCACGGCAGTTAATGCCATTTACAAACCGACGCGGTAGTACCGATTCTTTGCCATCGGTAGTATCGCACAGCGGTCATACCATGGTTTTAACGCCGGTTGTACCGCACTACGGTTAGATCGCGCTTAACCCGCCGGTAGTTCCGATTTTCCTGGAACTTTATGATTTGACTTTGGATTTGAGAAATATGCAAATGATTCTTAGTTTTGCACTCAAACAAATATCATTTAGGATCATTATGCATTGAATACACTAATGCCTATCTACCAACATAATTTTTATGAACATAATAATTTTTAATAATTGTTTTGAAAATATTTTCATAAAAAGCTTCAAATAACACCAAATGAAGCAAAATGCATAAGGCAAGAGTTCAACCAACATTTCAATAGTCTATGACATTTAGTTCATTCCGTAATTTGCAAAAACGACCTTCATCTAATGGTTTGGTGAAAATATCCGCTAATTAGTTTTTGGTTCGGATGTGGCTAATTTCAATATCTCCCTTACTCACACGATCTCTCAAGAAATGGTGGCGAATATCTATATGCTTGGTTCTTGAGTGTTGGACGGGATTATTGGCTATTTTCACAGCACTATCATTGTCACACAAAATAGACATTTTATCAAATTTAATTCCATAATCCATCAAAATTTGCCTCATCCATAGCAATTGAGCACAACAACTTTCTGCGAAAACATATTCAGCTTCGGTGGAGGATAATGCTACGGAGTTTTGTCTCTTGGATGACTATGATACTAAAGATCTTCCTAAGAATTGACAACTACCTGAGGTGTCTTTTCTATCCACTTTGCAACCCGCATAATCAGAATCCGAATATTCAATTAAATCAAATTTAGCACCTTTGGAGAACCATATGCCAATGCTAGAGGAATGCTTTAAATATCTTAGTATTCTTTTTACGGCCATTAAATGATACTCTTTTGGAGTTGCTTAAAAACGTACACACATACAAACACTAAACATGATATCGGGCCTAGATACGGTAAGATAAAGCAAACTACCAATCATGGATCTATAAAGCTTTAAATCTACCGGTTTACCTTCCTCATTTAGGTCAAAATGACCGTTGGTTGCCATGAGAGTCTTGATCGGTTTTGCATCCTCCATACCAAATTTCTTGATCAAGTCTTTTGCATACTTTGTTTGGCTCACGAAAGTTCCATATTTGAGTTGCTTGATTTGAAGTCCAAGGAAATAGCTCAATTCTCCGATCATGGACATTTCAAATTACCTAGACATCATATCACCAAATTTTTTTGTAAAAATCTTGATTAGTAGACCCGAAAATAATATTATCAACATAAATTTGACAAACAAAGAAATCATCATCTAAAACTTTAGTAAATAAAGTTGAACAAATTTTCTCGATTTTGAATCCTTTTGAAACTGGAAAATCTCTAAGGCGTTCATACCATGCTCTAAGAGCTTATTTAAGGCTATAAAGCGCCTTGGAGAGTTTATAGATATGATTTGAATTCTTTGGATCTTTAAAGCCGGGAGGTTGTTCAACAAAGATAAGTTCGGATATTTTACCATTTAAGAAGGCACTTTTAACATCCATTTGAAATAATTTAATATCAAAACATGATGCAAAAGCAAGCAATATCCGAATTGACTCAAGCCTAGCTACGGGAGCAAAGGTTTCACCAAAATCCAAACATTCGACTTGTGAATAATCTTGAGCGATCAACCTTGCTTTATTTCTAACAACCAAACCGTTTTCATCTTGCTTGTTCCTAAAGACTCATTTTGTACCAATGACATTGTGTTCTTTGTGTCTATCCACCAATGTCCAAACTTCATTCCGGGTGAAGTTATTGAGTTCTTCATGCATTGCATTCAACCAATCCAGATCATCAAGTGCTTCTTTTACATGCTTTAGCTCAATAGAAGAGACAAAAGAGTAATATTCACAAAAAAAGCAATACGAGAGCGAGTTTGAACACCCTTACTTACGTCACCCAATATTTGGTCTATTGGATGATCTTTAGCAATTGCATTGTGGATTTTTGGTAGTAAGTTGGATGGTTGATCATCTTCCTTATTGTCTTCTTCATCAATTTGAATTTGATTTGTGGAAGAGGTTGGAGGTTCAACTTGGGTGGAAGATGATGGATCATCCTTAGGCTTGTTGTCGCCAATTTGCATGTTCTCCATGGCTTTTCTCAAGGCTTCATCACCTACATCATCCAAATTCTCATGGTCTTCTTGAGAGCCATTAGTTTCATCAAATTGCACATCGTGCCTTTCTTCAACTAAACCGGAGTTTTTGTTAAAGACACGATAAGCTTTACTATGTGAATAATAACCAAGCAAGAAAACAACATCACAACGACTATCAAATTTTGAAAGATGAACACTCTTTTTTAAAATATAACACTTGCAACCAAATACACAGAAATAAGAGAAGTTCGGTTTTCTTCCAACAAAAAGCTCATAAGAAGTCTTTTTCAAAAGCCGATGCAAATAAGTACGATTTATGGCATGACAAGCGGTGTTAATAGCTTCCGCCCAAAAACTATCGGAACTATTGTACTCATCAAGCATTGTTCTAGCCATTTCAATTAATGTATGATTTTTCCTTTCTACAAGTCCATTTTGCTCCGGAGTGTAGGTTGTGGAAAGTTCGTGCTTTATTCCAAGTTCATCACAAAAGTCTTCAACTTTAGTATTCTTAAACTTGGAACCATTATCACCACGGATTTTCTTAATTTTGAAATCAAATTCATTTTGAGCCCTTTTTGTAAAACTTTTGAAAATACCGGAGGTTTCACCTTTGTCATCTAGGAAGAATACCCATGTGTATCTAGAGTAATCATCCACAATAACTAAACAATAGCTATTACCCCCAATACTCTTATAGGTTGTTGGCCCAAACAAAT
This sequence comes from Phyllostachys edulis, assembly GCA_036346405.1. Classification (NCBI taxonomy): domain Eukaryota; kingdom Viridiplantae; phylum Streptophyta; class Magnoliopsida; order Poales; family Poaceae; genus Phyllostachys; species Phyllostachys edulis. The sequence goes on along the minus strand of CM070562.1, from coordinate 103,452,894 downwards.
CCATATGTAAGAGGTTCAATGGTCTAGAAGTTGACATGATACTCTTGGAAGGATGAGAATTAGCGACTTGTTTACCGGCTTGACAAGCACTACAAAGTCTATTTTTTTTAAAACTTCACATCTTTCAAACCAACAACTAAATCATGTTTGAAAAGCTTTTTAAATTGAATCATTCCAACATGAGCTAGCCTTTTATGCCAAAGCCAACCCAATGAGGTTTTTTCAATTAAACAAGTTTTTAAGCATGATTCATTTGAAGTAAAATCAACCAAATAAAGATTTCCAAATCTAAATCCTTTAAAAACTAGAGAGTTATCTTTTGCATTTGAAATTATAACACCTTCATTAGAGAATGAGCAAATTAAGCCAAGATCACAAATTTGAGCAACCGATAGCAAATTGAAATTTAATGATTCTACACGAGATACATTTGAAATGGAAAGGTCATTTGATATAGCAATTTTACCAAATCCTATTACCTTTCCTTTGCTATTGTCACCAAATGTGATCTTGTCAACTCCTTTACCATTCTCAAATGTGGTGAACATCTTTCTATCACCGGTTATGTGTTGAATGCATCCACTATCAAGCACCCAATGTTTTTCACCGGTTTTATAGTTCACCTACAAAACAAACATCAAGTTCTTTTAAGTATCCAAATTTGTTTGGGTCCTTGGAGATTAGTGACCAAGGATTTTGGCACCCAAATAATATTCTTTTTAGCGCCTAAAATCGAAGTGCCAACAAATCTAGCAATAACTTTATCATACTTAGTTTTTCTAAGCATATAACATAAATCATATATACCAAGGACAATTTTGTTGTATATGTCCTATTTCCCTGCACTTATGGCAATACTTGCCATTTTGCTTACCAAACCTTATGAGCTTGTTTGCCGGCTTCTTACCTTTCTTAGACACATACCCAAGTCCTTCCTTGTTGAATGAACATCTTTGCTCACTCAAAAACTTGTCAAGGGTGGCCTTACCCTTGAAGCAGCGTTCCAAGCTTTTTCTTAGTTTGGTCACTTGCTCTTTTAACTCATTGTTTTCAATAACAAGCTTTGCATAATTTTGATCAACATTATCATGATTAGCATTAATATTTGAGCAACATGGCATAGCAATAGGATCATTACATGAAGTAGATGCACTAGTTCTAACAATTTCTATACTGGGCATTTCATCAATTATATCACATGTAATTCTTACACTATAGCAAGATTTGCTTGAATTTTCATGGATAAGCAAGTCATGGGCTTCCTTTAGCTCCTCATAAGATTCTTTTAGAGAGTTGTGCTCTCTCTTTAAGACTTTATGTTTTGACATTTCTTTTCCAAGATATTCATTCAAGTCTTCAAGCATATCTATTAATTCATCATATGTTGGTTCATTATCATTAATGGATATTATCTTATCTCCTTTTGTCATGAGGCAAGTAGAAGTGGAGAATAGCGATGGAGCCTCCTTGATGGCGATGCCAACGAGTCCCTTCTTCTTGGGGGACTCATCCTCATCCTCATCGGAGTCGGTTGACTCCTCATCGGAGTCTCATTCTCCAATGTGGGCTTCATGCTTGCCATCCTTGTGAAGCTTCTTGAAAAGCTTCTTCTTGTCATTGTATTCTTTCTTCTTGAATGACTTGCCCTTATCATCCTTATTTGCGGGGCAATGGGAAGCAATGTGCCCCTTCTCTTCGCAATTATAGCACCGAATGTTGCTATAACCATGTTGTCACTTGAAGATTGCCCTTTCTTGTTCTTGTCGAAGTTGAAGCTTCTATGTGGGCGTCTTCACATGAACTTCTTTATTCTTCTCACAAGAAATGCAAACTCCTATTCGGAGTCTCCTTCTTCATCCTCACCATCACTTGATTTCGCTTTCGTCTTGAAAGCGGTAATCTTCTTCTTTGAGGAAGACGACTCCAAGAGCTCTTCCTTGTCTTTCTTAAACAACTCATTGGTTATGAGGTTGCCCAAAAGTCCCGTTGATGTCATTCTTGGCAACTCGGGAGAGTTGAGAAATAGCGTCACCAACGTCTCATATTTGTCCGTAGAGCCCTAAGGATCTTGCGCACAATGTCAACATCAAGAAGGTTAGCACCAAGGCCTTTGAGCTCATTCACAATGTTGTTGAGCCGTGAATACATCTCGTTGATGTTTTCATGAGGCAACATTACGAATGTCTCATGTTTAATCCGAAACCTGTGCAATTTGGCCTCTTTGACCGTGGATGTTCCCTCATAAATTTCGGAGTGGGTGGTCCAAATTTCATGAGCAGTTTCTAAATTGCTCACTCTATTGAACTCATGCACGTTCAAAGCACCAAAAAGAGCATTTATTGCTTGGGTATCTAAATAAATATTACGCACCTCTTGATCCATGGGAACTAGTGGGTTAAGAGGCACGACATAACCCTCATTTACGATTTTCCATATGATTGGACTCATAGCCTTTAAATAAATTGACATTCTAATTTTCCAATAAGCATAATTAGAACCATCAAACAAAGGAGTCTTTCCTATAGCAATTCCCTCACTAGCCATCATTTTCTCTCTTAGACGGTTAAGCCTAAAACAATGAGAAACCTAGCTATGATACCACTTGTAGGATCAAGGATAACCGACTAGAGGGGGGTGAATAGGAGGTTTTAAACTTTTTAGGAAATGAACAATTTAAGCTAATTATGAATTATGTCTAAACTAGAAACAATTCTAACTAAGCAATTTAATACAAGATAAATGCTAGAATTGTAAATGCGGAATAAGTAAAGACAAGAATTAACCACAATAGAGACAACGATGTTTTCCCGTGGTATCGAAGACTTGCCAGTCTTCACTAATCCACGTTGAGGAAGCTTGAACGAATCAAGCCGACTCCAAGAATTAAGCCTTCTCTCTATCACTATTGGTTGTTCTTCCTCCGCTCCGGAGATGGTGAACACCAAACCACTCACAATCTTGGCACCGAGCCTCTTCATAAGCTTCTTGAAGAGATCATCGTGCTCCCACCACTAAGCCGTCTAGGAGTTCAGCAAAACTCCAAGAGTAATAAATCGATGACCTTCGCTTGATGGCACTTAAGTGCAAATGGATCAACTAGAATGAGTGAATGCACTTGAATTGGCTCAACTACTTCACAATGAATGCACAAGTGTATTTGAGGTGTTGAATGAACGCTCACGGCTCTAAAGATGTTAAATGAAGAGTTGTATACTGTCCTAGAGCAGGTGGGGGGGTATTTATAGCCCCCACAACCAAATCCAACCGTCATGAGAGAAACCCCAATATTTCAGCGAAATACGATACTACCGCCAACCAAGGTGTGGTACTACTGCATTCCACCAACCGCTCTATAACGGCTACAACATGAGCATTAACTGCCTCTGACATAGCTGTTTTAAACGCGGCGCGGTACTACCGCCAACTATCATGCGGTTATACCGCTAAGTCCAGTCGTACCGCACATTGGAACGGTACTACCGTTTGCAGGGTTTTTAATCTCAGTTGAAAAAGGGTGCTTCTCTAGTTTTACGTACCGCCACATAAAATTCGGAATGACCGTGGAACGGTAGTTCCGCCACTAAAGTTCCGATACTACCACAACCCTGACTTGAACCAGTTCACCCAAACACACTAGCCACGTGGATAGCTCAGATGCAATGGACTGTTCGGACCGCACGTTTAAACCACACGATCTTGAACTTTTTGGACAGTCCGAAGGGCCCACAATAGTACCGCCAAAGGAAGTGCGGTTATACCGCTAAGTGGTAGTTCCGTCAAGAAACACTCGGCTACCATTTGCCAAGGGAGCACAAGAGCTCCAAAAGGGTCTCTCTGGAAAATACGTTCCGCTCCATTTTCCGAAAATACCGTAGAGCGGTAGTACCGTTTAAACAACGGCGGTACTACTGTTCCAAGGGTTTTGCAATTTCAACAGAAATGGAGTCTCTCTGGAAATTAGATACCGTCAACTAAAATTTGGAACGACCGGGCTGCGGTAGTACCACACCACGAGCCGGTCGTACCGCTGAGCGTCCAGAGAACAATGGTCCGATTGGACTGCACACATGGACGGCCCAGATTCAATGTGCTGTTCAGACCGCATGTTTTAACCACACGATTCGGTCACTTTTAGACGGTCCGAACGGCCCACGGTAGTACCGCCAACAAATATGCGGTCATACCACTAAGCAGTAGTTCCGCCATGAAAACTCCAGTACTACTGTTTGTGCTGTCAATTGCACAGAGAGCTTTCAAACTCAAATTCAAATGCATGCATGATCCTAAATTGATCCAAATAACACAAGAACATGCTATCAAGCTACTAGTCACGACCCTCTTATTAGTACGACATTTAACCTATAATCTGTTTTTTCAACTATTTCTCCTAAGACCGGTAAAACACAAAATGATTCTAGACTACTTGTACCTTGTCTTTTATCCAAAAGATCTGCATGTTGTCCTTTAGCATGCATCTTCAAAACATCAAACTCACCAATGGGACTTAACTTTGTAAATACTCAATAAACATGTTAATCCCATATTCACATATTATCATTAATTACCAAAACTATTTTTAGGGGCCTAGATGCTTTCAGAGGGGGAGGAGGAGCGGGGCGATGGAGGTAGAGCAGCGGTAGCAGGGTGAGGAGAGGGAGGAGGAGGAAAAGCGGGCGAAGAGGGAGGTGCGGATGCGACGGCATCGCCATGGGGGCCAGGGCTATTAGTGCGGACCGACCAGAGGGGCATAAAGGACTTTTCGCAGGTAGGACATGGCTATTAAACCGGAAATATACATTAAATATTCGAAAATGGTAAATTAATGAAGTGTGGAAATAAGATATGGAATATAGGCTAGTGCATCAAACTTAATGGCATTTTGCAAGATGCAGAAAAAAATGTGGCATTTTGGTAATTGTCCTAAAAATAAAAGCTTATAAATGTGTTTGAGCTTTCAACTGGTCTTATATGAGCTATCGACTTTAAAAGCTTTCACCTAAAATGTATAAGGGCTATCAAATTGGTCTGTATGAGCTTTGCACATTTAACCTTACAATGCATATGAGCTTTCAACTACCCATTGCGACCTTTCAACTTCTAAAAGAGCTTCGCCTAAAAACGCATATGAACTTTCAGTTGCTCTGTATGAGCTTTCGGCATTTAAAACACACGTAATATATGTAAACTTTCAACTACCGTGAGTGAACTTTCACATTTAAAGGCTTCACATAGTGTATATAGACTTTCAGCTGCTATGGATGGGACTTTCAGATAATATGTGAAGAGCTTTCAACTGATATACATGAAACTCTCAAGTAATATGTACATAACTTTCAACACTATACATAAAACTTTCATGTAAAATATGTACGAGCTTTCAACTACTTATTTTACATAGAAATCAGAAAAAATATGACGATGATGGAGAAATTTATGAGCTTTTAACATTTAAAACTTTTGCATAATATATATATAACTTTCAACTAGTGTGAATGAACTTTCACGTTTTAATGCTTTCACATAGTTATATAGACTTTCGGATGCTATACACGGAATTTCCAGGTAATACGTAGAAGAGCTTTCAACTGGCACACATAAAGCTTTCATGTAAAAATGTAAGAGCTTTCAATTACTTATTTTACATGGAAATCAAACAAAAGAAGAAGAGGAGGATGATGATGATGATGGAGAAATTTATGAGCTAGGTAATACGTAGAAGAGCTTTCAACTGACACACATGAAACTTTCACGCAAAAAATGTAAGAGCTTTCAAATATTATACACGAAACTATCAAGAGCTTTCGACTACCTTGTGTGAGCTTTCGACTACTTATTTTACATGGAAATCAAACAAATGATGATGATGATGATGTGCCTACAACATTTAAAATATTCACATAATATATGTAAACTTTCAACTACTGTGAGTGAACTTCCACATTTTAAGGCTTTCACATAGTATGTATAGACTTTCGGCTACTTTGGATGGGATTGTCATGTAATATTAGAGCTGGGAATTGGGCCGTGCCGTGCCGGCATGGCCCGGGCCCACCGTGCTTTGGGCCGCGTCGTGCCGTGCCGGCTCGGCCTGGTCACCCCGCCGTGCCGTGTCATGTCGGCCCACCTCGCATTCGGTCAGCCAGCACGCCCAAAGTCTGTCAGGTCGGTCGCGGCTTGGTCACCCTAAGCCCAGCCCTAAGTAACTATTGACGGCGGGGCGGAGGCGGCGATGGCAGTAGCGACCGCCATCTTCATTCCTCTCGTGCGGTCGTGCCCGCCTCATTAAAAACCTAGTTAAAATTGAATTAATTGTGTAAAAACATGGGCACGAAAATATTTCGAGGAAAAATTGAAATTTTCTTAATATTTTACAGATACAATGTTACTGCCTCGTTAAAAACCTTACACCCCAGAGTGGGGTTCCCCGAGTAAGGAAAAGAGTACAGTAATAACATGTGCACATACTAACTACTCATCAATGTCGAGATCATTCATGCGTTCGAGGTCAGCGTACGCCTGCACGATCTCAAGATCCTCTAGTTGATGCTGTTGCCGCTCTTTAGCCAATTCTCAATCCTTGGCGCATGTGATTGCCTCCACCATCCTAGGCGTGAGGGATGATCTTCTTTCTTCAATTATTCTCCCTGCCATGCTGAACGTTGCTTCTGAAGATACACTGGACACCGGCACTAACAGAACATCTCGTGCGAAATGTGATAGCACAGGAAATATCCGCGTGTTGTTCTTCCACCACTCGAGCAAGTCTATCTTTCTACCGGAAAGATCAGGATCGATATTTGCAAAATCATGCTCCAGGTAGTGGTTTAGCTCGAGACATAATTCCACAAGGGGCCGCTCGAGACCGAGAGGACGAAGAACCGGACTTGCCTTTAGCTTCTTCCACAAGTGGGATGTCAAGCTTTTCTTTCCTTGTTGCATCTCAGTAGCGGTCTCTCGATCTCGTATTTGTTGTTTAACTTGTCATGATACATACGGAAAACACGAAAAAGCTCCTCTTTGACATGTGCAAAAGTTTCTGAGTAATCAAGACCAAGGCATTCACCTATTCCCTCCATACCCATCTGCAAACCTGGCAACTTTTTCGTAGGATCGAAAATAATAGCAAAGCAATACACATGTGAAATAGAACTAAAATATTTAATAAACTTTTCCTCCATTAGTGCAACAGCGTGACCTAAAATGGGATCCTCCCTAGATTTGGCAATATTGTCTGCAATTAACCAAATATATTCTATAACTAAGCAAGAGGTAGGGTAATAAACACCAGATAACATTTTTGTTGCTCTATAAAAAAGGTTGTAAAAACTGTCGAAAATGACCAGCAATCTGCTAATCTGAATTGGTAACTACCAATTCATTGTTTTAAGAGTTAGCATTGACAACAACAGATATAACATGTTCGTACCCTTGTAACTTCTTTAACATGATGTAGGTCGAGTTCCACCTCACCTTCATGTCAAGACCGAATTTTCTTGGCTCCTTCCCATTGGTCGCAAGAAGACTCGTGAACTCCGGCCGCCACTTGTGGGGTATTTGTGAGGTAGCGTAACGATTGTCGTGACACTGTTCAAATATCCGCCAATCGCTTGCATACCGTCTTGAACAACAAGGTTCAAGACATGGCATACGCATCTCTGGTGGAGAACATAACCACAAATATACGTCTACAATCTTGGAGTGAGGATGTTCATAGCAGTCGTGTTCACTGATGCGTTATCAAGAGTGATCGAAGCAATCTTATTATCTATCTTAAAATCATCAAGTACGTGTAGTATACGCTCGGCAATAGCCACTCCCTTGTGTGATTCGTTAATTGGCTTAAACCCTATGACTCTCTTGTTTAGTTTGTAATTGTCGTCTAAATAATGTGCTACAACACTAAGGTAAGCACTTCTCTGGTGTGATGATGTCAAAATGTCTGAAGTTATAGCAAAAGAGAACTGAACTTGTAGGAATTGTTCTTTTAGCTCTGCTAGTTCCTTATGATACAGCCGTAAAATATCAGATGTAGTGGTTCTCCTCTAACATGTTGGTACTGTGGGCAAAAGCCGCGTTGGATCATTTTTTCGAATGCGTGGTTTTCACCCATCCTAATTGGTTGATCTTCCGCAACAATATATCTAGCAATTTCCTCACGGGCAGAAAGCGGGTTGTATACCCAAGTACTTACAGAGCCATCGGCCTCGAAGTTTAGCTGCGTTTGTACTCCTCCCTCGGCTCTGCGCCCGATCTTGCGCAAGCATGCCTTGTAGTGCCGGTTCAAGTGCTCGTCTCGCAATTGTATGAATAGATACTTTAGCTTGGCAATAATTACATGTTGCGATATCTACCATTTGGTCATCATGGATTTCTGCTCCAGTCATGTGCTTCCAAACAATTAGCCCTTCGTCTGCACTCGCCAATGTTGCCGCCTCAGGACGCTGGGAGAACTCGAGTCCCCATTGGCTCCGGACCACCTGGTACTCCTCAGAGCCCTCCGTACCGTCCATATGACGGTCACCCATGCCGTAGTCTCCCATACTTGGCAAGAGCTGGCGAGCATCAACGGGAGTCGGAGGAGGAGGAGGACTAGGGGAGCGACGGCGAGAGCTTACACTAAGTCGCCCTGCTGTCCTTTTCGTGCTCCGACTCCTCGGTAGCATACCGCTCGGGAGCTCCTTAGTGCTCCGACTTCTTGGCAGCATAATGGATAGATAGTAAATAAATAGGGAGAGTATATGGCTGTTGAAGAAATGAGAAGAGTAAATGAATTAAGAAGAAATGAGAGTGGATGGCAAATGCTCGGTGAGAGTTCAGTTTTATAGGCACGGTGAGTTGCTTTCGAACGTTGAGTTTTCGAACGTTACTTCTGATCGTTGAGCTTCCGAACGTTGCCTTTCACTATCTTTTTCCCGCGATTCCCTTTCCCTGTCTTTCGGTCTTTCCCAGCGCCAACGGCCATGGTCCTCTCTTCCTTTCATTTAAATTTATTTACTTTTGTCATGTCAGCTCTCATCACCAGTTAAGCAGATAGAGACGTAGCAGCTTTATTTGGGAATCTCCAAAGCACAGTGATAGCATGGCATGATCAATCCCCATTCCCCACCCACCCCACAGTCCTTTTTCCTTCGATCCTTCCCCAATCTCTTCATTCTCTCTTCCTTCCCTCAATCTTCCGGTCCAGGGCCGCCGCCTCCCCTTGGTGCGGTGTGCCCACGCCGCCTCCTGGCGCGCCGCCTCCGCCGCCTGCCGCCCTGCGCCTCGGGCCCTCTCCGCCTCTCGCCCGCCTCGCCGCCTGCCCGCCGCCGCTTCCGGTCTTGGCTCACTGTGGTCTCAGGCTGCGGTGCGGTGCTCCCGAGGCGACGGAGGAGGCAGCGGAGCCGAGGCGAGGAGGCGCGCGGTGCTCAAGATCGCCCGGTCCGGCAGCAGCTCCGAGGCGGCGGGAGGAGGCGGCGGCGGTGCTCAAGACGTCGGCCGTGTCGGCGGTGCTCCCCATCGACGGGAGGAGGCGGCGGAGTGGCGTGGCGGAGGAGGCGGTGCTCCCCATCGCCTGTGTCGCGGGAGCCGAGGCGAGTGGCGTGGCGGAGGAGGCCAAGCGGCGGGCGGGCGGAGGCGAGGCCGCCGCCAGCCATGAAGCGCAAGCCGAGGTCCCGGGAGGGCGACTAGCGCGGCTGCGCGGGCGACGCGGGCGCGCCGGGCAGAGGCTCCAAGAACGTGTCCGCCCGACAAGAACGCGAGGTGGAGCTTGCCGCCGGATCGCCGGACCCGCCGCTTCCGGTCTCGCGAGCTCGCCGGCCCTCTGCCAAGACCGGCTCGCCTCCGGCGCCGGCCGCTCGGTCCTCCGCGCATGGCAAAGGCTCGCTCCTCACCTCCGCCCTCGCTCTCCTCTTCTCCCTGCGTGGCGTCTTGCCGGCCGAGCACGCAAGACGCCACATCGGGCGCGGTGCGGCCGCCTGTCAGGTTGCTCTCAGAGGCCCAGCCCGCCTGCCCGGCCGTCTGCGTGCCGTGCCGGCCCGCCCGCCACGTGGTGTGCTGGGCGTGCACCGAGCGGCAGACCTCTCGGCGGGCACGGAAGGGCCCGGCCCGACTCCCACCTCTATGTAATATGTATGGAGCTTTCAACTGACATACATGAAACTCTCAAGTAATATGTCAATAGCTTTCAACACTATACATGAAACTTTCATGTGAAATATGTACGAGCTTTCAACAACTTATTCTACATGGAAATCAGAAAAAAGATGGTAATGGTAGAGAAATTTATTAGCTTTTGACTTCTAGAACTTTCGCATAATATATGTAAACTTTCAGCTACTTTGTGAACTTTCACATTTTAAGGCTTTTGCGTAGTGTATATGGACTTTCAATTGCTATACATGCATCTTTCATGTAATACGTGAGCAGAACGGAGGTAACGCGGCTCGTGCACGAGGCGATGGACGGCGAGAGAGGCAATGATATGAGAGTGAATGCGATGCTGTGGAAGGAGAAGGCCAGTTCCGCGGCGGAGGACTGGGTCATCGAGCAAAAACATGGACCGGCTGATCGAATTCTCGCGTGCAGGAAATGATGATTCTGCAAGCTGAATTGGTTTCAGATCAGTCGTGTTAATTAGCTTTCCTGCTCTCTATCCCCTGCCCTTGGGATGTATTATTTTGTAGTGGGAAATTTGGTGTCTCAAGAGTCAAGAAACAAGAACTGTGTTCGGAGTGAACGAACTAGACAGAATAAGGAGATGAACTCTGCCTCGTTTGTCAGTATTTTGCATCATGGTCTTGGAGTGTTTGGTTAGGCAGAACGGAATTTGACCAGGCCGTTAGCTCTAAATGAGCCCAATCCTCAATGAAATCCAGCCCTGGCCCGCGGACAGATATGTTTATCTGGCTCTCTTTTGGGTTCATTCATTTCTTGCAAACCTTGCTCCATACTTATCGTACTCACGCCCTGTCGAGCGAAATAATTCGTGGGTACAACCAGAGCCAGAGGTACATATCACCCTAGGTCCTTGCATATGGGAAAGTCGAGGCCCGAGCTCCAAAGCCACAACACACACGGGACGGATCCAAGTGTAGCTTCATATACACAGGAGAATATGACACTGAGGTCAATATCGTTTTACCTTATCAAAATTCACATACGTATAGGTGTACATCCTATAATTTATACTCATTTACTTCGTATATATGTGGTAGCATGTATGATTACACCCGGTCGATTTTGTTCTGGATCTGTCACCGTCACGCACAAAATGTTCTCTTCTCAAAATCAACCGGATTTCCGGGCCATTTGATTTTTATCCGACGGTCTAGATTAACCCACCATTCTCATATCCAAGTGAAGCTTTGGGGTGCACAGGACCAGGGGCAGAGGGAGAGAGGGCTGGCAGGGGCTAGGCCCCCTTCTTACTTTGAAAATTTACACTATAACATTGTATATTTTGAGAAATATTGTTGTCGTTAGGGCTATTTGGCTCCATCATCAAATAAAATTACATTGTATAGCTTATTTGGTTCTCGTCATTTTTAAATCCTGGCTCCGCCCCTACACAAGACACCGGGTTCAATATCGTTTTACCTTATCAAAATCCACGTACGCATAGGTGTGTACCCCGTAATTTATGTTCATTCACTCCACATACATGTGGTGGCATGTATAATTACACTAGGTGGAGTTCGTTCTGGATCCGCCACTGCCACACACCAAATGTTCTCTTCTCAAAATCAGTCAAATTTCCGGGCCATTTGATTTTCATCTGACGGTCTAGATCAACTCACCATTCTCGTATCAACACCACCTCCCCAACCCTAACACACACATACACATACACACACACCGCCACACTAGCCTTCCCACTCCCCGTCGCCACCCCATCGCTTCGCTAGCGTTGTCCCCAGCGCCGGTGAGCACCTCCCCTACCACTGGTCACCTCCCGCCACCGCCACTGTCGCCGCCATTGGCGCCAGCACCGCCCCCTCCTTTTCTGCCGCCACCACCACACCATCTTCTTCTCTGTCTCCGGCGGCTCACTGCCGTCGGATCCATTGCCCCACCACCTCTCGTGTTGGCCAAAATTTCCTCGGAGTCGTCACCGTCCCGCTCGTCTCCACCCCCTACCTCCCTCTATAGTCGGGGATTTCGATGAGCTCGGGCGAACCTAAACCCTAACTCGGCGAATCTCCGTCTAAGACGGAGATGGAGGTGGGCGGGAGCACCAATCGTGGCGCAAAATCAAACAGTGAGATTCAACTGATTTCCAAAAAAACCATTCGACATATTTCTAGTAATTCCGAAAAAAAAACTGCACCAATTTATTTTAGCACCGCTGCCTGCCAAAGATCTCGATAGGGATGTACCACCAGCGGTAGTTTTCACGAGATACGTACGCACATAAACTACGTCCTAGACTCCTAGTCAGATCGAGATCATCTCTCCAGCCCTGGCCCTGCACCACTACCAGCAGCCACTGTCCACGAGTGAGTAATATACTCGTAGGCTGTCGCGCTCCAAGGCACAGCTCGGCGTGTCAAGTGTCAACGCCGGCGCGCGGCAGTTGCGTTGCCACTTGCCCCAATCCCGATCCAAGGAAAAACCCAGCCCATCGCTGTAAGCAGCGACCGCTTCGTCGCGGCGCGTCGCTCCAAGGCACAGCTCAGCGTGTCAAGTGTCAACGCCGGCGCGCGGCAGTTGCGTTGCCCCAATCCAGATCCAAGGAAAAATCCAGCACAGCGGACAGCTACCCAAAAGCTTGCATAATGGAGCAGTGATTGATTGAATATTCTGAACTCCAAGGAAGCAAAAGGCCGGTAGCGCGCGATATGTACAACCGTATTATCCGTTGCTCGCAGTCAAAAGCTTGCATAATGCCATAATGGAGCAGTGATTGATTGAGGGTCGGATTGCTTCGAAGCCTCATGCGTTTTGCTTGGCCGGGAGCTAACCGGCTGAGCACCTGTTGCTCGCTTGGATAATGCCTGGCAGCAGGCGTGGAAAAACAAGGAGGTAACTCTGAATTCTTATTCCTCTCTTTAGTTTTTTCTCTCCTCTTTATCTCTAGACACGTATCATCAATCAAACATTATATCTCTAGGTTTGTCTGATCAGGCAAAAATCATCTGCTTCTCAGGCTACTCTCATACAACACTTTTTCTCAGGCACGGCTCTCAAGCCTCGAACCAAACATGCCCTGAATATTCTGAACTCCATGGAAGTAAAAGGCAGGTAGCGCGCGATATGCACAATTGAATTAACCGTTGCTCGCAATCAAATCGCAATCTTTGATTGCGAACTTCTTGGATTTGCCGTCGCTGGCGAGTCTAGTCCAAACGATCACCTCGTAGACAAACGTAGAATCGTTTAGAACAATGTAAGAACACAAATACAGAATAGTAGAATGAACACAGAGATACGGGGAACTTCTTGTTTTTCTTTATTTCTTCATCACGCGATTAACCTTTTACAATGACTAGTACCCCCTATTTATAGGCTACAGCCCCTGCTAGGGTTTTAGATGAAGCGCTCATCTATGGGCCGGCTGCTGGGCCGAGCCCATGGTTTTCTAACACTTCTCCTTAGGCACCCATCATCATATGTTCATGCCTCGTCAAAACTCCATAAAAAACCCAGTGGAAAAAAATTGGAGAAATAGTATATAATACACATTCTTCTGAATTACACGAATTGTCTCATCAAAAACCTTAACCGAGAAACCCTAGAAAAACTCGTCAAGGAAAAAAATAGTACAATCCACCCAATTTCATTTAATCTACAGGATTTATTCTTTGGGTACTCGATCTTCATGATTAAGTTTTAATAATGAGTTCATGAATATTCTCCTCCTGGATCTTGCACTTCTCTAAGTCTCATCATTCCAATTCCACGTATGTGCGTTTCAAAGCTAGATGTTGGAAGTGACTTAGTGAATAAATCTGTAAGATTTTCACATGACTTAGTATGCAGTACTTTAATTTCCTCCATCTTTTGTAATTCAAGAGCATAGAAGAACTTGGGGTTGATATGCTTTGTGAGATGACTCTTCACATAACCCATCTACACTTGTGTAACACAAGCTGCATTATCCTCATGGATAATAGTGGGGTTTGCGCGGTATTCAATCCACATGACTGCTGGATGTGGTGAATCATCCACCAAAGCCAAGCACATTCTCGCGAGACCTCGTACAGTGCTATGATTTTCGAGTGGTTCATTGGAGTCGATACAAGACTTTGCTTAGACGATTTCTATTAAATTGTAGTTCCACTACACAGGAATACATAGTCTGTTTGTCACTTGGCTGTATACGGGTCCGATAGGTACCCGATATTTGCATAGTCATTCATAGACATGTCTTGATTCTTTCTGTAGAACAGATCAAGCTCTTTTCTTCCTTGGAGGTATCGGAAGATGTCCTTTATTCCCTCCTAATGCCTTTTGGTAGGTTCTACACTATACCTTGCTAATAGGTTCACGACAAATGCAATGTCCGATCTAGTACAGTTTGCTAAATATATGAGTGCTCCTATTACACTTAAGTATGGGAATTATGGTCCCAGGACTTCCTCCCCTCTTCTCTGGGTCTGTGCGGATCCTTGCCTTGCTGTAAAGTTCTTCCAACCATTGGCACTTTCGAAGAGTATGCATTTTCAAAGCCAAATATTTCTAACATCTTTTGAGTGTAGGTTGACTAATGCACTAATATCCCTTCAGGGGCATGCTTATGCTGCAAGCCTAGGCAACATTTGGTTTTACCCAAATCTTTCATTTTGAACTCGGACTCCAAGTAAGAGCTTGCTTTCTTAATATCTTCTAGGGTCCCGATAATATTCAAATCATCTACATACACTGAGATTATACAAAATTCATCCTAGGATCGTTGTATAAATACACAGGGACAATTCTTATTGTTCGTGTAGCCTTTCTTGCATAGAAAGTCGCTTAAGCGATTATACCACATTCTATCTGATTGCTTAAGTCCATATAGTAACTTTATGAGTTTCATACTGTACATATTTCTATTTGCCCTATCTTGGTTCGGGACAGAGATACATTCACGTACCTTCATATAAATGTCTGAATTCAAATTTTCATAAAGGTATGCAGTTACCACATCCATCAATTTCATTTCTAAATTCAAGTTTACTACCATTGAGACTAAATATCTAAAGGTACTTCCACCCATGATCGGGGAATAGGTTTCTTCATAATCAACTCCTAGACATTGAGTGAAACCTTGTGCAATGAGCCTTCCTTTTTTTCATTTCTCTTTCGAACAAATACCCACTTGTGCCCTACGGGGTGCACATGAGGAGACGTGTGGCTTGCAGGCCCAGACACCTCTCATTTATGTAGAGATAATAATTCAGTTTCTTTTGCCTTCTTCCAATCTTTCCATTCTGATATTTTTCTTATATTCAGCGAGCGATGCAGACTCTGGATCAAGATCGATGATTGTGGCAATTTTCTTTGCAAAGTAAATATCGACATTGGCTGTTGTCCTATTCATAGGTTCTCCCGTGGTCACAAAGTTTATAGCTATTCCTTCATGGAGCGATTATTCTAATGCTTCTACTTGCCCACCACTGCTTCCAATTACGGGGACAAGTCCTTTTAATTTTTCAACTTCGATGTGTGCGCACACATCTATGCTGGTATCTCCCTTCGTGGAAATGTTCAAATCCAGTACGCCTTTTCTGAAGGTTCCATACTGGTGCCAGATCTCAATTGGCTTCCCTCTTGGTTCTGGGGAAAACTTCGGTGATCGGCTGTGTCAAGTCCTTCTTATCCTTTTTCACCAGGCGTCCTCGGTTACTTCGGATTCGAGAGGCCGGAATTCTCGTCCTTACTGAGGTTTTAGGACAGGATTAGGGATACCTTTTTCTTCCTTCGGTATTTCAACCCTCTCCGGTGTATTACGTGTAGGCACATGCGACTTGGTCACGCTCTTCAAATCACTAAAGTGATCAGGCAGTTGATTCGCTAATGCTTGCAAATCAATTATCTTCTGGACTTCTCTTGTCTTCTGGACTGCTCTATTTACTTCACTAGTGCACGGGGCATTTGCATGGATTTCTATGGCTTGCCACGTTATTTCTCGATATTTTTCATCAAGGGGTTGATTTCCTCCCCCTAATGACGGAAAACTATCATCATCTAATGTACTATCAGCGAATCGGGCAGTATGCAAATCTCCAGTCATAGGGTCCAGATACCAGATTATGGATGATGTCTCATAACCAACGTATATCTCAGACTTTCGGAGAGGACCCATTGAAATTCGCTGCGGTGGTGGTATAAGTACATAAATCTTGCAATCAAACATGCGGAGATGAGAGATTTTCGGTGCTAACCTTTGAGCTAGTTGCATAGGTGAATGGATGTTATATGCCGACGGTCTAAAATTGATGAGACTTGCTGCGTGCAGGACTACATGTCCCTAACATGTAGTTGGTAAATTACAATTCTGCAAAAGTGATCGAGCAATTAATCTAATTCGTTTAATTAATGTCTTGTAACATCCCAGTTTTTAAGGCTTTTTGAGAAAATTTCAACCACCCCTTCGGTTTCGACCAGCCTTTCGGTTTCGATCAGCCTCTCGGTTTCGACCAACCTCTCGGTTTTGACCAGATCCCCCGACCAGGTTTCGACCAGCCCCGCCCGACAGCCTCCTCCTCGCCTGGTCACCATCTTCTTCACGACCCATGCCGCCATTGTCAGATGCGCTATAGCCGTCAGAACTGTTCTCGCCCCTACAGATTTTCCTCCCTCTCTTCCCTTCCCGACGCGCATTAAATGTCATCACTTCCGCCGTCTGGAGCTCTGCCCATACCGCGAAGCTTCTTTGCTACTCCTCTTTCCCCGTTAAATAGCGCCCCAGGACCCCCTAGTTCCCCTCTTGCTTTCCCCCGCCCAACTATCCCTCTCTCGCTCTTGTTGCTGTGGTTTGCCCGAAGCCCCGAACTCCGAGTTCGAGCCGCCGCACACCTCCTCTCGGTCATCACTGCGCTAGTGCAGCCCCCTCTTCTACCCACGTCAATTCGTGTCCCAGATCTCTTTGAAGCAATCCCCTCACTCAAATTCAGTTTTGTTTCACAGGAGCCGCCGCATTTCCTCTTCCGCTTCAGTCCCGACCGACCCCGTCATCGCCGTCCTCCTTCGCCTTTGACCATGAGTTTCCCCACCACCGTTCGCCATCTACCGACCTCCTCCGGCCTCTCTCTCGGTCTTGATAAGCTCCCTGTGCCCTGTTCTCCCTCATGCTCCTTCCGACCACCTGTAGTCGAACCTCCTTTCGACCAGGTGGCCTAAACCTTTAGCGATTGAGTTGGTGGCAAGGTTTATCAGCTCAACTCCATAGTACTCGAGCACCTTGGAGAGGAACGGGTGTGCTGGAAACCTGAATCCGCACTCGATGTAGGCAAGGAAAACAGGAATTTTCCCTTCCTCACAGCTTGGAAAATGCTCCCCGATACAGATTTCGCCAAGAGATCAGATTCTGGTCAGGAAGCATCTTGATCTTCTCCAAAGCTTTTAGCCGCTTTTCCATCAATTCGAAAACTAGCCAGTTGGTGATCGAATTCGACATTGTTGGTTTTTAGCAAGAAGATGAAAGAAAGTTGAAAGAGGTTTTTTGTGAAAAAGTGAAAGGAAGTTCATGGAAAATCTGAGAGCGTAAAAACCCTAAAGCAATGCGTTGTGGGGATTTTATAGGCCACACTCCATTAACTGCAAAAGGAAGTTGCATGAAGCCTAACAGGCATAAACCTCTTCGGTTTCCTAGATAGTTCCTCAACTTTAAAGTGAATACAGATCCCTTCGTTAACTACGTCATTAAACGAGGGTTTCCCCGATACAGATTTCGCCAAAAGAGATTTCAAATTGCAAATTCACTTAAAAGTTCGGGGGCTAGCTGACGAGGATTAAATCCCTCGATATTAGCTTTTCATTTAATTAAAGGACACACAGCTTATGTGGTTGTAAACCTTGAGGCTAACGATCCCTGTGGTCGTTGGAATCTCAGGGGTTGCCTTGTGAGTAACCTGGTCGGAGGTGGCTCTGTACCCATTTGCTCGACCAGATGACTGCTCATAGAAGCTTTGAACTGGCACTTGGATCTTATTCCAAGTATATTTCTTTCGTGTGATGAATGTGACGAGGATTGTTGACTAGTTAATTATCCGAGTATATCTTTATTTGCTTATTAATAGATAAGCTAGAATTTTACTAGGCCTGAGTTAATCTCCTGGGCCCAAGATCAATCAAGCAGTTGGAAGGTGAGCCTATAAAGTCTTTCCTTTGACCGTTCTCGAAACCTCTCCTAGAGGCCCAGTTGGACCTCCTCTATAGGTTCCTCCAAGACCTCCTCCAGGATCTCTCTAGGACCTCTCCAAGACCTCTCCTCCGCAGAGGAGGTCCTAGAAAGTGGTTACCTACGTGGTTAATAATAGCTACACGTGGAGATATCGGCAATAACGGTCATCACGAAGGGACGTGACTATTGGCGTGAAGAGACGAAACCATTGGCGCGAAGAGGCACCACTGCGACTAACTGCCGATGCTTGTAATACTATAAATAGTTCAGCCTACGTGCTTTTGTAATATAGATTCACACCCAAGCCCTAATCCGCGTGTATTCATAGCCACTTTCCCTGTAATCAGAGCACACCCTTTGCAATACACATTCACTATCTTGAGTCATTTGGCGAACAGATAGTAATCTCTATTTTTCTTTTTATATTCTTGTTTGTCCGTTCTGTGACAAGAGTCCCAAACGTCGACAGAATGGAACACGTGCCTTATATGCTCCGAACCACATGAAGCTTTTCAGCCCTAAGTCACTTACAATAACCATTCTGCAGTTTTGTCCCCCACTGACATCAACCGGCGATCATTTACTGTCTCACTAAGTGTAACTGACCCTCCAACCAGACGCGATGGTTCTAAGAGGCATCTTCTCTAAGAGTAACTGCCAACTCTTCGCTAGTTATTTAAAGGTGGATGATGAACATCAAGGGGGCATCGAATGAGACATGAAGCCAATTTCGGAAGATCAACAGGCAATTGGATTCCATCCAAAGACAATTGAAGCAGTAGCATAGCAAGCAATACTCTCAGTGTAATTAGGGCTAGTCTGTCGCTTTTCTAAAGGCACCCCTGTAATAGCCAGTTCATTGCAATAAAGAGCAACCCTACTCTTATCCAAGAACTCTTAACCATTTTTCTCGTTTTATTTCATAAGATCGGCGACTTGATCGTCGATAAACATATATACTACATATATTTTCAACTACGAGTAGTAGCATTATTGTAATATCAAATACACAAATCTCATATATATATATATATAGTGTGTGTGTGTATGGAAAATGATACGACACTACTGGGAATACATACTCCCACTTCTCATATACTACTTAAATCGTATGATGATACCTCTTTATCTATTTGAGCATACTCCAATAATAATTATAAGATACCCCAAAGTGAGTTCCATAAAAAAATTCATTAATATCCACCTTTTATAGCAAAATATATATGGGGAAAAATTAGCCGAGTAACACTCCTATAGTTGGTATTTAGAGAAATAGCATACAAATCGAGCTCTTGAAAATGACACTATCGTCACTCTGACAGCCGTTAGTGCGTAAAAAGACTCATTTGCCCTTTTCTTTTATTTCTTTTTTCTTTGATTCAGCTATGAGTGAGTAGGGCTAGACTTCACGGCGGTTAGGGCCGGTGTCGGTGCGAGGCTTCGATGGTGGCGACGCTTGACACTGTTGTGCGCGGGGGCGCGGCCGTGAAGCTGCTCCACCACTCACCGCATGAGGAGATCTGCTTTCCTATCTTCCATCTCCCTCCACTTGTGAGCGCTCTCCTCGGCCCCCACGACCGCGCCACCGAGGGGAACCCACACTCTGTCAGTCTTGCCGCTAGCTCCTCCCTCGTGGGGAGCCGCCTTACGGTGTTTGGCGGGTGGGACCCACATACCTTCGAGCCCGTGGCAGACGTCCATGTGCTCGATGCCACCACCGGCGTGTGGCAGCATGGTGTGGCACGTCGATGCGGTCGGAGCGGTCGTTCTTCGCGTGCGCTGAGGCGGGGGCAAGATTTTCATGGTTAGCGGCCACTACAAGAGCAAGAATGCGCTCAAGACCGTAGAGGCGTACGACGCTGGGGCCGACGCGTGGGACCCGCTCCCGGACATGTCGGAGGAGTGGGACGAGTGTGACGGCATGGCGACCGTAGTTGGCGATCGGTTCCTGGTAGTGAGCGGGTACTGCATGGCGCGGTAGGACGGGTTCAAGCACGACGCCGAGTGGTTCAACCCAGTGGCGCGTGCGCGCCCCGCCGTCAGTGGCGCACGTGGTGGTCTGCGGTCGCATGTGATGCATTGAGGCCATGGCCATCATGGAGTTGCTCGGGGAGCGCTAGGGCTGGCGCGAGGTGGGCCCGCCTCACCAGGGTAGGGCTCAAGGCCGGCATGGCGTGCGTGGTCTGTGTGGGCGGTGCAGGAGGAGTAGAAAGTAGGGTAAAACTGGCATTAAAATTATATTCTCTCACATCATACATCCTTACTGTTAAAGATGGAAAATATGACGGTGGTGCTATTTTCGGGATTTCCAATTGTTCGTTGTATCATTCTGCAGCTGAGCATTACTTAGATGTTATCTGAATACCAACAATTAGAGTGCTACTGAAGTAATTTTCCCCATATATATCACCCCATCTGTACGTCCCAGCCGTTTCTTCCCGCAGCTCTTACTTTTGGCAATTAACAGCACCACCCGATTGAGAAAAGTAGAAAACTGCCATGGGCTCTAACTCGCGCCCCCACGCCGTGCTCATCCCGTACCCGGCACAGGGCCATGTCACGCCCCTGCTGCACCTTGCCAAGGTGCTGCACTCCAGGGGCTTCTACATCACCTACGTCAACTCCGAGTACAACCACCGCCGCCTGCTCCGGTCCCGCGGCGCCGACTCGCTGGCCGGACTCGACGACTTCCGGTTTGAGACCATCCCAGACGGCCTGCCGCCGTCCGACAACGACGACGTCACGCAGGACATCCCCACGGTCTGCGTGTCCTTCGTCAGGCACGGCGCCGCGCTGTTCAGGGACCTCCTGGCGAGGCTCAGCAGCGCGCCCGGGGGGCCACCGGTGAGCTGCGTGATAGCGGACGGCGTGATGAGCTTCGCGCAGAGGGTGGCCAACGAGATGGGCATCCTGGCCTTGGTATTCTGGACCACCAGCGCGTGTGGCTTCATGGGGTACCTCCACTTCGCCAAGCTCATGGAGAGAGGCTACGTGCCACTGAAAGGTACGACCCATGATCAAGTACGTGTCTGACTGCAACAATATTGAGTGACTCAGACACTCAGTGAGTTCTCGACACCATAGTTATTTTCGAATACTTATCTTAAGTATGATTATACTAGGAGTTCATTATTGATCACAAACCTCAAGTGTCAAACAGTTTATGCACTTAAAAGGAAATTAATTTTCTGCGGATACTAATTATTGAGTTGCATGCACCAACCAATTCACCTAAAAGCTTAAGCTAATAAGGAAAGACAGACAATTCACTTATACTTCAACACTACTCCTCACTGGTAGGCTCCCTCAAGTCTAAGATGTGGAATAGAAATGAGTTGTAATTATTTTCTTAACTGCACCATCCGGATCTTGAACTCAAGACCTCTTGGCTCTAATACCATATTTCTCCACTTCCCAAGCCTGCTCGGACTGCGCTGAAGGACCCTCATTGGCACGCCGCCATGAGCGACGAATTTCGTGCACTCATATCCAACAATACTTGGGATCTAGTGCCTCCTCCCTCCCATGCCAATGTCATTTCCGGCAAGTGGATCTTCCGTCACAAACTCAAATCCGATGGTTTCCTCGAACGATACAAAGCCATATAGGTACTTCGAGGTTTCTCTCAATAGTCCGGCATTGATTTCGACGAGACTTTCAGTCCTGTCGTCAAGCCGGTCACCATTCATCTTGTTCTTTCTCTCGCTTTGTCCTCTGATTGACCAATTCACCAACTCGATGTTAAGAATGCCTTCTTATATGGCACTCTATCCGAGACGATGTATTGTCGCCAATCAATCGGCTTCGTTGATTCCTCTCAACCCGACGTCGTGTGTTGCTTAAACTGATCCCTCTATGGTCGCACCCCACGCTTGGTATCACCGATTCGCCACTCATGTCTCATCGCTTGGATTCTCGCCCTCCAAGTCCGACACCTCGCTATTCATTCTTCGTAGCAAGATTGGTACCGCCTATCTTCTCATTTATGTCGATGACATTATTCTTATGGCTTCCTCCGACACTCTTCTCCGGCGCATCATCTCCGCTATCCGCGCCGAATTTGCCATCACAGATCTCGGTTCCCTCCATTATTTCTTAGGCATCACTGTCACCCGAACCTCCTCCGCCTTATTCCTTTCCTAGGCCAAATATGTCGCCGAGCTTCTTGAACACGCTGGCATGTCCTCATGCAAGTCGTCTCTCACCCCCATTGACACCTCTCCTAAGCTTTCTTGTGCTATTGGTGCTGTCATTGATGATCCCACATCCTACCGAAGCATGGCGGGTGCTCTACAGTATCTCACGTTTGCACGCCCTTGACATCGCGTACGCTGTCCAGCAAATCTGCCTACACATGCATGACCCGCGCGAGCATCATCTCAACTTGATCAAGCATGTCTTGCGGTACATCAGTGGGACACTTCACTACGGCCTACAGCTCACCCGGTCGGTGCCTGACTCCCTCATCGCCTACACTAATGCGGACTGGGCTGGCTACCCAGATACTCGACGATCCACGTCAGGCTTCTGTGTTTTCCTTGGTGAGAATCTTGTGTCCTGGTCTTCCAAAAGACAACACACGATCTCTCACTCCAGCGCCGATGCAGAGTACCGAGCTGTCGCCAATTACGTCGCCGAGGCGAGTTGGCTTCGCCAACTTCTTCAGGAGCTTCACCGTCCTCTTCGTGAGGCGATCGTTGTTTTTTGTGACAATGTAAGTGCTGTCTACATGTTTTCGAACCCAATTCAACACCAACGGACAAAGCATATCGAGATAGACTTGCATTTTGTCCACGACAAAGTTGCTCTGGTGACGTCCCCGTGCTTCACGTTCCTTCATCATCGCAGTTTGCCGACGTCTTCACAAAAGGCTTACCTTCACCACTGTTTCTTGATTTGTCGGTCCAGTCTCAACATCCGGAAAATCGATGTTTCAACTGCGGAGGAATGTTAGCTAACATTGGTATGTATAGCTATCTTTGGTATGATATAACCGAACTTTGTTAGTATCAATTAAGTAGGATTGCAATCAGGCTATGTATGGTTGTATAGGATTGCAATCAAGCTATGTATAGTTTGTATCATCCATTAGAGATACTTTCCTAACCAACTCTTGTACATGTATACTTATACAAATCAATACCAAACAATGCCGTGTATTCATCTAAACTACACTAATACTATACATATATGTTTGCTATGTGCATACGCACTCTAGAATCTTGAGTTTGCTGTTATGTGCTGCACATATCGTAGATGAGAGCTACCTGAGCAATGGATACCTCGACACCGTGCTCGACTGGGTGCCCGGGATGCCTGACATCCGACTGCGAGACTTCCCCAGCTTCGTCCGCACGACCGACCGGAACGACATCATGCTCAACTTCGACAGCGGCGAGGCGCAGAACGCGCACCACGCGCAGGGGCTCATCCTCAACACGTTCGACGCGGTGGAGCAGGACGTCGTCGACGCGCTGCGCCGCATCTTCCCGCGCGTGTACACCATCGGGCCGCTCCTGACGTTCGCGAGAGCCGCGGTGCGGCCCGAGGTGGACGCGATCGGTGGAAACCTCTGGAAGGAGGACACGAGCTGCCTCCGGTGGCTCGACGCCCGGCAGCCTGGCTCGGTTGTGTACGTCAACTTCGGCAGCATCACGGTCATGTCGTCGTCTCATCTCGCCGAATTCGCGTGGGGCCTTGCGCACTGCGGCCGATCGTTCTTGTGGGTCATCAGGCCGGACCTCGTCACCGGCGATAAGGCTATGCTGCCGGAGGAGTTCGTCAGTGAGACTAAAGAGAGAGGGATCTTTCTGAGCTGGTGTCCGCAAGAACAAGTCCTGATGCATCCAGCAATCGGGCTGTTTCTGACGCACTCTGGGTGGAACTCGACGCTGGAGAGCATATGCGCCGGCGTTCCGATGATCTGTTGGCCGTTCTTCGCCGAGCAGATGACCAACTGTCGATATGCTTGCACCAAGTGGGACATTGGAATGGAGATTGATAACAACGTGAGGAGGGAGGAGGTGGCACGGCTCGTGCGCGAGGTCATGGATGGCGAGAAAGGCAAGGATATGAGAGCGAAAGCGTTGGCGTGGAAGGAGCGCGCCATGGCGGCAACGGAGGAAGGCGGGACTTCGAGTGCTAACATCGACCGATTGGTCGAATATTTGCTTGCAGGAAGTGATCCTGCAAGCTGAAATATTGTTGAATCAGCACTTATCATGAAATGGGTATAAGAAAACTATGATGTTACCATTTTCCACTGTACCAAACTGTTACATTCTCAGATTAGTTCTGGAGTGAAAATACAAGATGAACAATTATTCAAGCTCTGCCGCTACAATATCATTCTGTCAGTATTTCAGGTTTGTCTGTAGTTTCACCTGTCGTACTGCAGAATAAACGATGCATCGTTCTCAATTCTGTAATAGTAGTAATAGGTGTTGCAAGAATATTATATTTCATACTCATAGATAACTAACAGCAGCATGCCTCTGGAACTTATTCTGGCAAATGTCAGATTTTTTTGGACATGAAATTCAATTTGGCCGTACATTGGATTCGCCAAAGAAATGCATTGCAAAAATTGGAGGGAAAAAACAGAAATAATGAAAGAACAAATCTTTTTTTCAGTCAACAAGTGAGTATCTTGGAACTCTGTTACAGACCACCAATAGTCTGCACCAGACCGACATCGAATCATTTTGGCAGAATATTCAGTTCAGCAAGTCAGTTCGAGGTGTTTAGATCTGAATTTGATCTTATAGGCTTTGACGATTCCTGGTTGTCTGTGCTTGTAGTTGTAGCTGCATTTGCAGAGATTGGCGGAGTTGATTGAGAACCTGCAACATATGTCAGCAGTAAAGCATGAAAACATGATGGTGCTGTCCAGAAAAGAAACTGCAGTTTACTTGGATCGAGACATTTAACAGTCAAAACTCGAACATTTAATGGGAAAAATTGGAATCAGATTGGCATATTACAGGATGACATAGTAACAGGTACATTTCTAGATGACAGCAGAATAAATCAACTGAAATGCAATTTTTGTTTTTGGTCTCAACAGTGAACAGCAAAGCTAACTAAATGATAGGCTAAGAATGACATACCAGATGTTTCGTCAGATTGCCTTGACATTGCATGAGAGGGTAGCTGGAGTCTGAAACCAGGAGAAAGCGAAGGACCTGGCGGGAAAGAACCCTCAATCTGCGCCGTTGGCTGCTGAAAGAACGGTGGCTGTGCAGCTTGCTGCATCGGCGAGAAGCCAGTCCTCGGACCCGGGCCACCTGTCATGTACCCCATGTATGGGTAGGGTGGTGTTGAAGGAGAAGTTGGACCATACAACTGAGGGTAGTAATGCTGCAGCACTTGAGAATTGTACAAGGCCTGCTGATGAATTTTCAGACATTGCGCGGTTTTAGTTAGATTGCCAAATGGAAAATAAGATTGTCTGTACTTGTGCTATTATCTGATTCTGATAGACGTTAGTATAACTTGTACTAATTTGAAATGAAATCCATGCAGCTAATCAAGATTCAATGCCGAACATTGCCAGCATTCAAAATTTTGGAAGTGACTTCAAATCTCCATGAACTCTAAACAGTGAAACTTATCCCTTCTTTTGAGTACTGTTGTCAATTGGAGATGCGTGTAGCAAGGAGCAACTGCATGTGAAGGAAGTAAAACAACAGAAATGACATTGAAGGAGGAGATGAGTGGAACGCTTGCCTGTTGGTATGGATAGTCAGGTGGGTACCAGTACCTGCAAAAGTTCGCATAACTTCTTCAGTGCGTTATAAAAGATTGATAGGGATTGAGCTGAGCACGAGCCCACCATTGTCTCTCGGGACATATCTACCAACTATCATGGCTGTAAAGCTCAAACTTATCTCAGACACTAATATATGTCTAGCTAAAATTAGGACCATATCAAGCAAACACTTCCCTTTTCCTGTACTTTCATTTTTATAGGAGTGGAATTAATAGTTCATAAATAAAAAGGGTGCTTGATTCCTCAACTTGAAATAACCTAAAAACACCTAGCTGGCTAATCATAATTCCTAACAAATAAAACAATATTCTTTGGCCTGAAAAAACTGCAGTAAAAAAAGGGAAATGTCTAAATATCGCCACATCGTCATTAACCCTTTTTTTTGCCCTGAAAATTAAGCTCACAAATTAAACTTTTAAACCACTTGCTTGTAACTTGCATATGAATAGATGCAGAAACAACTCAACCACTTGTTCTTGGCCAAAAACCACCAATATTTGAAGTCCCAAACTGGCCATGGAATCCTACTCCAACGATCTGTACAGGCCAGTACCAATAAATTGATATGGAGTACAGAAAACCCTAACCCAATTAAGAGCATAAAATTGCAATGCTCTAGCAAAATAGCCAAGTGGCACCAAGATCTCAATGCAGGCATTTAACTCTGCAGCAAGCCAACAAAGTGCAGTGTGTGTTTGCAGGGGAGGCAACACCCCACGGTGGTCTAGGACTGTAGGGTAGACGATGGGACCACCAGAGTTGAATGCCCATTGCTGAGCTGCTGTCTCCCTCCCATCGGCCCAAATTTAATAGGCCTCCTCGCAGGGCCCAACTCAGGGGGAATGGGGACACGTGTGTCCGCCTGTGCTCTTTGGCAACTGAACCCATCTGTCCAATTAAGGAAACTTAAAACCGAAAGCTGCGCCGTGAAAGGAACCCGACCTCACTCGCTGCCGTGAAAATGAAACGCGGCAGCTGGCGTAGCAGCAATCGGTTTGGTAACCGCCCCATCAACTCCAATAGAGAACAACCTCCCCGTGCGTTCTTCACTTCAACTAAAGGGCAGCTTAGTACGACTTGTCTATTACTATTTTATTACTATCTATTTTTACCTCAAGGTCAGCATGTAAGATATCTGAATGGAGATGATCAGAAGCACTGGCTACCTCACATCCATATGGTAAAACTATGTACGTCTCTCTGAACCACCAATGGCAACCACTATGACATGGAGTCCTCAGTTCCTCACTACCTAACAAAACTTTACTCATCCATGTTTGAATTGCAACTACAAGAGATAAAAAAGACACACACAATGCAAACTCCAAGAGGACATGACAATATGACGTGGTGGTGATAATGATATAGTGCTGCTGTCACAGCAAAACCAAGTGAGAGGATTCAGGATCGCAGTGTACTCAGATTCCACGATGACGACGTACTAATGTGGCGATGACGATGTACGCGTACTGCACATCATACTCAGCCCACATACGTAATGGTTGTGTCATCCATGCATCATCGTGAGCTCTGAGTTGCGCTGCATTGGCTGCCTAGTTTCAGAGCTGATGGTGTACAGTGAAATGACACTCACCCGTATTGCGAAGGGTAGAACACAGCGCCAGGAGGTGGAGGGGTTATCTGCTGCGACGGCATCCTGCCGCCCATGTAAGGTGGGCCCATGAGTGGCTGATCCGGCAAGTGGGGCCCACGTGGGGCCCTGCCTGCAGGGAGAGAAACAAGAGGAAATAATTTAGGCATGGCATGTTATAGGGTGCAGAGGAAACAACACACACCAAACAAATAAATGAACTGTGCAGAGGTAGCAGGCGTATGTATTACAGACAGGAGAGCGAGGATTGCAAAACAGTTGTATGGCCTGTGCAGGGAGGTGTCGCCATGTGCCCTACGCTGGACTGGGTTTGACTAGATGCATTGGTGCTTACTATGGTTTTGATAATTATCACATAGTCACAGGTTAATTGCCTATGAAATCATTAGCTTTAGAACACATATAAACCAGCTTTGCTCTGAAGTCTGCATTATTGTGGTTCATTATTAGAAAAAAGAAAAGGCCTATTTTTCAACCATGAACTATTGGCTGAGTATGAAAAACATCCTTCAACTTCAAAAACGTCCGGTTTGCATCTTCAAACTATCAAAACCTTTCAATTTTCACTCTTGTCTGTTTTCATGAGTAGTTTTCACCACGATGGCGGCCACATCACTCCTTTTGGCCGATGTGGCATCTTAGTAGGCAAGCTTATGTTAACGTGGCATCTTAATTAGCAAGAACAAATTAAAAAGTAAATAGTATATTTAAAACATGGGTCCCACTCGTCGTACTCTAATACATCTTCTTCCGCATTCAACGTAAGTTTGTTTATTGGGATGCCACGTCAGCCAACATCAATGATTTCACCGTGAACGTGGCAAAAACCACTTATAAAACTAGCATAGGGGTGAAAAATTAAACGGTTTTGATAGTTTGAGGATGCAAAGTAGACGGTTTTGAAGTTGGAGGTTGTTTTTCGGAATCGGACAAGTTCAGGGTTGAAAATTGGAATTTTTTTACTTAGAAGAATAATAGATGAAGATATATATAGGTTTCTTTAATTGAACACTGCATAGATTAGCATAGTACTAAATAAGTCAAGACTAGTTTACCTAGCTAGCACTGCAACCTACGCCAGTTTGGTACTGTTGTGCTGCATTGCACTAAACCGTTTTGTAAAAATAGTATTCCGATCCAATTGTTCTATTATGAAAAAAAGGGAGAAAAGACCTCTAGTGTCATTTCAACCCACTAATTCCAAAAGCACCATATATTGTATAAAATAAACACTAGATGATCCAGCATTACATGTTTACACTACACGCACTGAGGATTAAAATCATAAGGCCATGCATATTGAAGTGAAGGGGCACAAATGAACTGAAGTGAAGGGGCGAAAAAACAAAAGGGGGGAAAACCAACCCATTCCGTCCGCAGCATCAAGTAGTAGTAGTATCTATTCCTCCAATCGTTGATACACCCACCCAAACGGGTCAAAGACTACTGCAAGAGTAGTATATGCGATGGACATTTTTCCAATGCTCTCCACCAATTTTCACCATAAAAGAAAAGCGGCCGGATTCCCGATTCTCCATCAATAATCGATCTCCATCCACCCCCTTTACACCTCATTCTCGCTGGAACGATTTAACATATCACCACTAGGGATGGCAATGACCTCATTCCCCATTGTTCGATAGGGAATTCATCCATTAGAGGCTAGGGTTAGGGGCTATTTCTCTCCTCACGATGATGCTAATATGCAGATACAATTCCCTCATTCCCCGCTCTCCATCCCCACTACCCGCATAGACCCTCGATAACTCTATGACATGTGGGCCACTAGCACACTATCGCACAACCCGGTAAGGCGATAGTCTGATAATCTATTTTGCATTCTTTACTTCTAGATGCTAATTAATAAAAAAAAACATTGCCATTTTAGCATTGCATGTGATGTTCATACCCATTTTATAACATTGTGGATCTTATTTTCTGTTCTTTTGAAATTTATAATTTTAATAATCATGCAATAAATGAAGGAATTGGCTTCTACTAACACATGTTCCTTTTTCTTCCGTCAAGATATGGTGTTCTGCAAATCAATTCTTCATGAATTTGGTGTTAAAACAAAAATCAATCAACCCTCTTACTCTATAGTTAATCTAGAAGAGTAGAGCCCATGAGTCTATGACCATGTTTGTTACATCTGTGTTGTTTGATGGGAATACTTATACTGGTGAAGTTGCAAAAAGCAAGAAGAACGCATAGTTGAAGGCAGCTCGTGCTGCAATCAAGACAATTTTAGGTAACTATTGTCTATGTAGGAGAGGTTGAATATCCAATTTTCGGGTATAAGTCCCTGTAGGCCCCGATATCCCGATGGAGATGGGAACAGAGAGAATAGCACCCGAGGACGGAGATAGAAACGGATTTTCCTTCTCTCGGGGCGGAGATGTTCCACCACTCCCCGACGGGGAATGGCCCGTTGCCATCCTTAATCACCACCTACATGCATTCAGATAAAGCAAATTCTTTCCCAATATGCAGCAAAAAAAATGATACTCGTTCAGCCTAATGCTTGTGCTAACAAATCACCCAATCACCAATAGGCCACTCAGATTGTACGGCTGATTAGTAGTGGTAACTGTGAGGCCAGCCTGGGCAAGCTAGCACAGCCATGAGGCCATGGGTAATGAGTCATGCTTGTGTCTGACTCTTGCCTCCCCTCCCAATGCAGCTGCAGTTAGGAGTAGTAGTCGTCGTCCTGCTTCTTGTGTGCTGGCGCCCAGCGTTTTAGGCTTTTAGTTTAGCGGCAGGAGCTGGGCCCCACGGCCCCACCTATGTGCCAATACAATCCCCTTACCCCTACCCAAGCGCAGTAGTCGCAAGGAAGAAAAAAGAAAAATAATGCAAAAAGCGCCGTGCCCTAATCAAGCTTATCCGGTTAATTGCGTACGGCTGCCGCTAATCATGTCCTAGTTATTACTGCCATGCACATGCGCATGCCTTTTTCTTGCAAGGAATGGAGGGGAGAGAGCATTGATTCGGCTCCTTGTTTTGCTCACCTCTCGGCGGCGCGGGCCGCGGCGGGCCCATCGATGCAATGTTGCAGTTGGCGCGCCGGCCGGCGATCACCGGGTTCGGGTTCTGCACCGCCTGCCGCGCCGACTCCGGGTCCCGGAACGTCACCTGCGGAGATAAATTAGCACGCACATGCATCTGATGAGATGAGATCAAGCGCACATATACACGGCGGCGCGTGAGCGAGCGAACGCCGGCCGGGGCATACAGCGAGAGGAAGGGAGGACGTACGAATCCGTAGCCCTTGGATCGGCCGGTGTCGCGATCGGCGATGACGACGGCCTCGAGTATTTCGCCGTACTCCTTGAAGTGTTCGTGCAGCCCCTTGGACGGCGTCTCCCATGCCAGGCCGCCCACGAACACCTTGGTCAGCGTCGTGTCGCCGAACCGCGACCGGTGGTACGGGACGACCCCTCCTCCTCCTCCGCCGCCGCCGCCCGGCACGTGGGCCGGCGACCCACCAGCGGACGACGACGACGAAGCCGCCATCTCTAACTAGCTAGCACGTACCACACGACTTACGTGCGCCGCGCGCACCTAGTTCTTTGTCCCTCTCGCCTCCCTCCCGGTCTGGACTCTTCGATCTTTATGCCTCACAAACAGATAGCAAAGCCTAAACCTGGACTCTATACCCGATCGATCGGTGTGTAGCTCTACCTATCAATCTAGCTAGTGGTTTTGGCCGGGTCGGTTTGGTCCGATCCGGCTCGCTGCTTTGCCGGAAGACACGCCCTTCCGTGTTTCCTCCTCCCTCTTTTCTGGTTTCCAAATGGTGGAAAGATGCCCTGCCATAACCTCTCCCGGCCTTCCTACCTCAGGACTCAGGAGAGAGAGGGAGAGGGATCTGTTAAGACGGGAAAGGAGATGGGAGAAGGGACGAGGAGGGACAGGTGCGAGGCCGGGGCTGTGGCTGTGCGCTGGAGGAGAGGGGTTCCGCCTCCGGTGTGGGATGACAGCTGCATGACCCTTTCTAGCCTAGTTTCCAATGGACTATAATAAGCGTCTGCCCTGCCTCCTTGTATTCCATTCTAGTCTTCTTTTTCGGATTTATGCATCCCCTTCTCTCTCTCTTCATGTACTCTACTCCTGTATTGTGCGTGAGAGAGGTAGGTGTTGTAGTTGTAATAGGCTAATTAACTAAGTGCTGCCACCTTATCCCACTTGGGTGGGCGTCCTCCCTGTCCACCTCGGGCGACCACCCCGAGCCGCGCGAGCCCAACGTACTCATTGACAGACGGCGGCATACGTGCGCGAGGCGGATCGGACGAGTTGGTGGTGGCGTCGGAGGCTGGGCGGGCTAGCTATCCGCGCGCTAGTTGGCTTCGGTTGTGGTTGCTCGCGGAGTTCAGGAGTTGCGTGTCCCTTAGGCATATCTCGTAACGACACCTCTAATTTTACTATATTAACTTTATATCACGCAAAAATAGATTTAAAGATAATATCTCTAATAAGCTGTCTTTAGCAAGTTGTCTCTAACATTTATATCAAACTTATAATATTTTCACTTCTTCACTCTCTCTCATTTACACTGGTTGCTCTATTTTGATTCATGTGTGGAGATGGTTGTTTGAGAAAGAGACGACTTCTCTTCTCTCTATGCTTTTCTCTCTTGACCTAAGATTTTACTGATATAAAAAAGCTAACCGACGGCTGATATGACACTATTAAATATGCTCTTACCCGCATATATCGGTCACCCCAGTTAATTTTGCCGTCATGTGGACAGCTACAACACATACATAACACACGTACGCCAGCTATGGCTGGGAAAACGAACGCCAAACGTAGTCAGCATTATTAGGTCGGCCTCACGCGTCTCCTCTCGCTGCCTGCCCATCACCGTCCTTATTTTGCTGATCTAGTACGGATCCACGACTCTTACTAACACATCGAAGCCATTAATTATTTATAAAGTGTTATATGCTGCTTCTACGTAGTCTTAATATAATTTGTAAGAAGTCATTGGGTCATGTGACCCATGCTTCCACTTTTGATCCGCCCCTGTTGCTAATGGGAGCACTTAAACACTATACATCATACGGCTCCATTTAATCAAGAGCATTGTCGTACGAGCTTGAGCGCGGCCGACTTATGTTACGCGCCTGTGTCAGTTATGATGGTGAGAACGGGATTTAATTCATTTGTTTTTTTGCAGAAAAACGGCAAAAGTACCGTTAACTCATTAAAGAAAAGAGCGTGTCACAGACAAAAATGAAACCAAAAAACCGGCCGGAAGAGGGCCGGCAAGAGAAATTCATTTGTTTTATTAGCAGCTTGCATGGAGTACTACTGTACTAGTACTAGTAGCTAGCAGCAAGTACTGTGTGTAGTCGACAATTTCGTGTAAGAACACGAGTTAATTACTCTCGAGCTGACCGTGGGGATGGTCGTCTTTTGTAGCATTTCCGGTGAGGGGGAGACCAAAAAAGTGTGGGTGTTGGTTATCCACAAGATTAGCGGGTCATCGGCGCCGCGTCAGCTAGCAAAAATGCTTCCTTCCGGTGTGGTAACAGCCAGCCTTGTGGACGAAGCCTGATGCTGGCCTAGACAGCACTGCAGGATTAGCATAAGCCATGTTCGCCTTGACCTCTTAGCAACACCGTGATCGATCTATTGTGGCCGGGAAAATGTAGCGAAGAGAGAGGCACTCAACTCTCTTGCCGCGGAAGATGCCGCCAGAAATATCAAAATACATGCAAGGGGATGGTAGCAACAGATGGATATGATAGTCCTTCCAGCTAATTACCAACCTGTCCTCTAAGCAATCCAGGTGGATAGGGCTTGCAAAATAGCAACATGGAGACTCACACTGTTGCCAATTCAGCCGTAGGCCCCACCCCCAAGAACATTATTCTTTTTCCTCTCCATCAACCATTAGCAATGGAGCTATATAACCTGTCACCATCAATCATGAGCCCTACTAAAATCTCCCTGTGATCACTAACCTCAAGTTTCTTTCTTTAACACCAAGGAACAAGGAGGTGAAGATCTCATAGGAACCATGAGATGAGAGAGAGAGAGATGAAGCAGAGAGACGTATGCCAAAGTGACAAAAATCCAACGCCCATCCATCTCAGGTTTTGTTGGACTACACGATCGCCTCACCCTCCGGATCCTCCTCTGCTTTCCGCTATTAGTGAATCCTAGCTGGCTTGCTTAGTTGCTTGCTTATTTGGCTTCTTCTTTTCTCTCGCGCAACCTGGCGTCTCTTTCGAGCAGTTTTTGCCAACTCGATCGATCGCGCAGAGGATTCGATTGCCTAGCAGCGGCTGCGCCTTTCAAACCAGCACAAAAGTTTGTTGCGATACACACTACCTGCTCGCAGCGTCCGTCCGTTTGTTTCCCAGTAATTGCTCAGACGACGACGCGGTAGGTAGCTGCCAACGCCCGACCGGAATCCGGATCGCTCTGCCATAATTTTGGCCTGTCCGTGCATGGCATGGTCGATCGATGCCTTCCTGTTCTTCCGATCGAATTTTTTTTAAAAATAACCTATTTTTTATTCGAAATTACAGTAATAATACCATCTTTTTTCTTTTTACAGAAATAATCATCTGTCGTTCAACCATTGAGCGATTAGACCAAGTCGCTCAACAGTTGAGCGACAAGTGTCAAGTAGCTCAACCGTTGAGCGACTTGGACACTTGTCGCTCAACGGTTGGTCCTAGTGTGCAACTCACTAAGCTAACAAGGTATGCATTATGCCCGCTAGGCGATAAGTGTCCAAGTCGTTCACCCGTTGGACGACTAAAAGGTGATATTATTACTGTAAATCAAAATAAAAAAATAGATTATTTTAAAAAAAAATTCTCTTCCGATCCCCTCCTTGACATCTTTATCATATTTCTAGCAGCAGAGATTTTGTTGGTGGCCGGCCAGTAAAATTTCTACAGGTTTGCACGTACTCTTGGCTGCAAATTTGCCGCGGATTTTATTTACTGCTAGGCTGGACGGGTAGAGCGTAGGAGAGTGGCGTACGTGTGTACTACGGGCGCAAGGTAAATGCGGCCGGCAGAGAGTGCCTCGGATCTCTCGCCATGCTAGTAGTCGTGGTACTATTGCCACCACCACGAAGAATGGATATGGACAAGGAAGTACTGTGTGTCGAGACCACGCTGCGGTAAAGAAGCTACCCTTTGCAGTGCAGCAACTTGGTCCTGAATTAGTTGTCAGTTATCACGCATGCGTTGCTTGCTAGTAGTATCTTGGTAGCATCTGCGTTTCGATTTCCTCCTCCCTATCTTGTACTAGTACGGGTTTTCGCTGTGGGGAAACTGAAAATATTTTGCTGCGCGTCCAGATGCTGCACATTGCTGCGTGCTGATTGGCGATTTGCATCGCGCATTTGCGCAGCAGGTTGGCCATATGGGAAATGCTGTATTGGGACGGTCCAGCCGTCGAGGCCTATGGAATTTTTAGGCTATATGGGCTGTTGGCCTTGGTCAGGTAGAGGGTCTGGTGCTCCTACCTCCTATCGATACCACTGTAGTGGTCATGTGGACCAGCATATTTTGGGCTTTTTAGCTGTGCTAAGAGCCAGCCAGCCTACTGCAAGGTCCGAATGATCCACCACTCTCTTTCTTCTTGCTCTTCCCTCGCGCGGTCTCGCCTCTTTCCCTGAAAAAAAGTTCTTCTCTCGCCTGTTGCATCGATTTGTGCCCAATGACATGATATGCCGAAGAGTCTTGCTCATGATTCATGAACCAACGAAATTGCAACTTGACCTTTGTGTTTTATG
Organism: Phyllostachys edulis; assembly: GCA_036346405.1. NCBI lineage: Eukaryota > Viridiplantae > Streptophyta > Magnoliopsida > Poales > Poaceae > Phyllostachys > Phyllostachys edulis. The sequence goes on along the minus strand of CM070562.1, from coordinate 103,417,442 downwards.
TGCAATCCATCCTGCGGGAAACAACACAGCATGCACCCCCATGGCAGGTTTCCAATTTGCAAGAGCAAAAGAAATATGCCGTGTATCCTTAAAATACGATAATGCGGAAAATATTTATGATCTTTACCGTCTTTATTGCCGTGGGAATCAATCACGATTGCTAAATCAACACGTTAGCATGCTAGCACTCCTAACTTCTTTAGGGGTTGTTGCCAATAAGGCTGAAAAAAAACCTCAAGGCTCGCAAGTAAGTTTGCTCGTAAAAGACTCGAGCCGACTTGGTTCGGGCTTGTGACGTACACAAACCGAGCAAAGCCTCTTTCCCATCTCGCTTCGTTAATGAGCCGAGCCCGAGCCGCTCGTGGGCTGCTTAGTAGGCTCGTTTGGCTCATAGGGGTAAATAGGCATAGTCTACCAGTCAGCCTAGCTCATAGGAACGCCCATCACTGCATCCTAGCCCCTTATCACTTAACCTTATAGAGCAGAGAGAGACAGGGCCACAATGGGAGGTGCCGTTTGAGCGATTGCCATCAAGGGGCCGCCATCGTCGCCATAGAGTACAAAGCAGAGGGCAAAGGTGTCTGCCACACCATGTCCTTGCCGTCCGCCGTTTGTCGTGCGGTCTCCTCGACATCTATCTTGCTGCCACCCTGTCCGCCGTTTGCCGCGCGGTCTCTTCAACATCCGCATCACCGTCCACCATCCGCCTTCTTTCGATGCCTCGTCCGCCTTCTGTCGTTCTGTCTCCTCGGCATCCACTACGCAGTCGCCGTCCACACTGCCATTTCTCGCCATCTGCCTCGCCGTCCACCGTATGGAGCACGAATAGGGCATGGAATCTCGTGCGCGCCAAGGGAAGAAGTCTGCCACTGACGTCGGGGCATCCGCCTCTGCCTTGGAACTAGTTCTGCACATGAGGAAGCTAGGCTTGCGAGTTGTCATGAGCCAGCTTGAGCCACCTTTCATGCCAAGCCAAGCTAAGCATGGTTTCTAGCTCATTTCCTAAACGAGCCGAGCCAAGCCGAGCCGCAGTTAATACCGAGTCTTGCTTGAGCCGTCTCGACTCATTTCCAGCCCAAATTGCTAACGTTAGCTTCATAGGACAAGATGAATATATATCCTTGCTGAAAGGATCAAAATGTTTACAAGAAGTTTCTATTGTTTTAGGTAAATGTCGCAAAAAAAAAAGCCTTGTTTTAGGGTATAGGTAACATAGAACCCCCGAATTTTACAAAACTTTTCAAGAAACCACATGTTCTTGGGTAAAAGGTTTTAAAAAAACTTATGTTTAACATATCCCGTTCCATCCAAAGAGATATGACAGGTGGGACCAACATATCAGTCATACTAACAAGTAGGGACAACCTATTAGCCTCATTTACTAAATTTGGGTCCACCTATCAGCCACAGTGGGCGATGCGACATTCAATGATGGTAAGCCAATACTTCGGCGAAAGATGTCGATGTTGATCAGCAACGACAGGGATGGGGTGGGGTGGGAGCGGCAAAAAGGAGGGTGGGGTGAGGCTCACAGGTAGGGCCTACTTGTATGTATGAGTGACAAGGTGGGACCCACACATCATATCCTGTTGGATGACATGACATATATGATAAATCTGTTTCTTTAAAAGCTTTTGTCCAAAAACATGTGGTTCTTTGAAATTTTAGTAAAACTTAGGGTTTTATGTTACTTATTGAAGTTGGAAAAAGTCCGGTTTACTCTCTTGAACTATCAGAAAAGTCTGGTTTACCCCCTGAACTACAAAACTGGTTATTTAACCCCCCAAACTTGTCAAATCCGGTCAACTAACCCCTCAGGCCGGTTTCAAGTGGCAGTTTTGCTAATGTGGCAGTGGTTTTGCTGACTGGGAGAGAGAGAGAGAGACGAGAAAGGCCACAAGATTTTTGCTTTAGAAATATTTTTATTTTGCACAAGATTTTTTCCATGGTGTTACATGGGAGATTTAATCTGCGATACACGCATAGTACAAGAAGCATCAACAACAACAGACGAGGCATCTGATGAGGCCATTCTCATTGCAATCAGGGCATCGTCGGAACTCGCCGTTGCCGTCGTCCTCGATGAGGATCTTGCAGCTGTCGTAGCACGTCTCGCAGTCGTCGCCGAAGATGGCACCGCCCATGGCCGCGGTCCTTGACATCTCCATCGACGACACGCCACCCGAGAGAGAGAGAGAGAGAGAGAGAGAGAGAGAGAGAGCAATAAGAGAGATAGAGCAGAGGAGAGGAGGCGTCGAGTTGCTCACGCCATCCGCCTCTCCCGTGACCTCCTCGTCCCCGCCGCCATGCCGGCCCAAGGCTCTATGCTCTCCCCGTCGCTCTCATGGGGCTTCTCCAGTGGCGCAGAGGGTGAGCCTAGCACAGCCAAGTGGTGGTGCACTAGGGGAACGGCGCCGAGCTCATCGTCGTGCTACCTGCCCGAGCTCATCGCCGTGCTGCCTGCCCGTGCGCTTGCTACCACCACACCACCTACACGCCACGGCCGTGCCCGACACCAACCGTGCCGGTTACCGCCACGCCCATCGCCGCCGCCGCGACGCCGCCGATGCCACGTGCATCCACCCATCGCTCCACCGCCCGCCGTCGCACACCAATCGCCGCTCCATCGTAGCCCCTCACCGAGGGCATCGTCACCCCATGGCCACCACAACGGCAACGTCTCAAATCTAGCCAAATCTGGGCACTACCGGCACAGATCCGATCGATCTAGGGGAGTCGGGTGGTGGGGAGGTAACGGAGGGGGAGGAGGCGGAGGAGACCAAGGTGGAGTGGGAGGCCAGATCTAGGAGGAGGCAACAGAGGGAGGAGGCAACGGAGGAAGGAGGCGGGTGGTGGGGGAGGAGGCCACGGAGTGGGGAGGAGGCCACGGAGGGGGAGGGAGGTGGGTGGTGGGGGAGGAGGCGACAGAGTGGGGAGGAGGCCACGGAGGGGGAGGGAGTCAGGTGGTGGGGGGGGGAGGCGACGGAGTGGGGAGGAAGGCGCCAGCGCCATTTTTGCAGTGAGGGTGGACGCCGGTGAGGAGGGAGAGAGCGTGGGAGAAATAGAGAAAGAGATGGAGAAGAAGATAGCCACCTCATACATGCTGATTTGGATACCACACATGCTGATTTGGATGCCACATATGCGCTGACTTGGACAAAACCGGCCACATCAACAAAACCACCGCTTCAAACCGTTGTGGGGTGTTAATTGACCGGATTTGACAAGTTTTGGGGGTTAAATAACCGGTTTTGTAGTTCAGGGTATAAACCAGACTTTTCTGATAGTTCGAGAGAGTAAATCGGACTTTTTCCATTGAAGTTTACTCTCGTTAAATTCTAGTTTGATGTGACGGTCTACAGCTTGCGCTAAGTTGGGGCGTCCAGAGGTTCGTTCGACAAGGAAACTAATCCTTGGTGCTTTGCTAAACTCTGGTCAACATGAGATGAGGTTCATGCAGAAAAACTCACCAATCATGGCAGATATTCAAGAGCTTAGTAGGATGTTTAGCGATTTCAAGCTTAGTTTTGTGCGCATAAATGTAAATGTAGCCGCTCATGGTGTGCATAAATGTAAATGTAGCTGCACATTATGCGCAAAAGCAAGCATTTTTTAGGCATGTATAATGGTATAGACAATTGCTGTGTATAGTACACTTCTATGTCATTTATAAACAGCACTAAAGACAGACCCCACAATGAGTTGTCTTTTTACATATCTCTATAGACAACTCCTTCATATATAATATGTCTTGTTTCTCGTGTTACAATCAACTTGCATAAGAGACGGTCCAATTCTCTACGCTCTCTCTCTCATCCGCGTCATCTAATGTCCTACATGGTAAATCTTACAGACAGCTGACGTCATACTATTGTATATGTTCTTAGTAGACAACGGTGCGTGTGGCTGAATCAAGCGTTGAACTTCTTATGTGAGTGTCTACTCTAGTCCTAATTGTTGATATAAAGCTCTTGATTCTTAAAAAAGACGAATAGAAGTTCCTTTGAGCGCCCCTCCGTGACAGCATTACGTAGTACAGTCTTCGTGTTAAGTCCTCAGTAACGGAAGCAACCTAAATACGTTTTCCAGCTAGTTCTGCGGAAACTATTCCATTGGCCATTGGGCCGGCCGCTTAGCCGCACCCCTTCGCTCCCGACTCCAGTCGCAGTCAGTGCCTCCCCCCTGCACAGTTCCGGCCTAACGCAACCCTTGAACCCTCCTAATTCCCCAAATCCTCCTCCGCTCCCACCCGCCGAGCTCGCCGCAACCCACCCCGAAACCCCCATGGAGGAAGGCAGCGAGGCGAAATCACCGCCCCCGCCACACGCCAAAGCCGCGGAGCAGCCGCCTCCCGTCCCAATGGACCAAGACGAGGAGGACGGAGCAGCAGCCGCAGAACCCATGGAGGGCGGCGAAGCAGCAGACTCCGCGGCGGCCGCGGAGCCCGTGGAGGACGTGGCTGCAGATGCCATGGGGGATGCGGAGCCCGTGGACGACGACGCGCCGACGTCCTCCTCGACCCCGTCCGCCCCCTCCACCACCGCGGCCGTTGACGACTCCACCATCGCGAGGAAGCGCCGCCGCCGCAAGAAGCAGTTCCCCGGCATGATCCCCACGGCCGGTGTCCGCGTCATCCGCGCTGCCGCCTCCGCCCCCACTGCGTCGCATCTCACTGGCATCCCGCGCCGCCGTGGGCGCCCCCCGACCTCCTCCTCCCTCCGCCTCGCCCGAGAGCTAGATGCCGAGGCCCTCATCGCCCTCGCGGCTGGGTTCCCTGCGGACTCTCTCTCGGAGGACGAGGTCGCCGCCGCCGTCCTCCCACGCATCGGTGGCGCCGACCAGGCCAACTACCTCGTCGTCCGCAACCACGTCCTCGCGCTCTGGCGCTCCGACCCCCTCTCCCCCGTCGTATCCAACGCCGCGCTCGCCTCCATTCGCGCCGAGCACGCGCCTCTCGTCGCCGCTGCGCACTCCTTCCTGTCCGACTATGCGTACATCAATTTTGGCCTCGCTCCCTCCGTTCTGTCCCTCCCCCCATGCCCCCCTCCTTCCCTCCCTCCCCCTTCTGTCCTCATTGTCGGCGCTGGCCTTGCTGGCCTCGCTGCCGCACGGCACCTGATGTCCCTGGGCTTCAAGGTTGCAATTGTCGAAGGCCGACTCCGCCCTGGTGGCCGTGTGTTTACTAAGACAATGCGCTCCTCTGCTGCAGACCATCCTGACATTGCTGCTGCTGCTGACCTTGGAGGCAGCGTGCTCACCGGTATCAATGGGAATCCCCTTGGTGTCATCGCACGGCAGCTCAGGTTCCCTCTCCACAAGGTGCGGGACAAATGCCTGCTGTATCTTCCGGATGGCCGACCGGTTGACCCTGACATGGACTCGCGTGTTGAGGCTGCCTTTAACCAGCTTCTTGACAAGGTGTGCCAGTTGAGGCAGGTGGTTGCAGATAGCGTACCACATGGTGTTGATGTGTCACTTGGCATGGCACTTGAGGCATTCCGGGAGGCGCATGGTGTTGCTGCAGAGCCAGAGGAACGCATGCTTCTTGATTGGCATCTGGCAAACCTGGAGTATGCAAATGCTGCTCCTCTTGCTGATCTCTCCATGGCCTTTTGGGACCAGGATGATCCGTATGAAATGGGTGGTGACCACTGCTTTATTCCTGGTGGGAATTCTCGATTTGTTCGTGCACTTGCTGATGGCATCCCAATATTCTATGGGCAGAATGTGCGAAGGATACAGTATGGGTGTGATGGTGTGATGGTGTACACTGATAAGCAGACGTTCTGTGGTGATATGGCGCTTTGCACAGTTCCCCTTGGCGTGCTCAAGAAGGGTGACATTGAGTTTGTGCCTGAGCTATCAGCTAAGAAGCGAGAGGCCATCCAAAGACTGGGTTTTGGGCTGCTTAACAAGGTTGCAATGTTGTTTCCTTACGACTTCTGGGATGGCAGAATCGATACATTTGGGCACTTGACGGAGGACTCTGGTCAGCGTGGTGAATTCTTCCTGTTCTATAGCTATTCTTCAGTCTCAGGAGGGCCACTGCTCATTGCCCTTGTTGCTGGGCAATCTGCTATCAAGTTTGAGAAGATGTCACCAATGGAAAATGCCGAGAAGGTGCTGGAAATACTTAGGAAAATCTTTTCACCCAAGGGGATCGAGGTTCCAAACCCATTGCAGGCAATATGCACTCGGTGGGGCACAGACCGGTTTACATTTGGATCCTATTCCTATGTGGCTATTGGGTCTTCTGGTGATGATTATGACATTTTGGCCGAGAGTGTGGGTGATAGAGTTTTCTTTGCTGGGGAGGCAACAAATAGGCGTTACCCTGCAACAATGCATGGAGCACTGCTTAGTGGGTACAGGGAGGCTGCCAACATTGTAAGAGCAGCTAGGAGGAGAGCAAAAATGGTGGACTCACCTGAGAAAATGGATGTTAATGATAAAGTCAAAGATAGTGTTAAAGATGCCAGCATTGATTTGGATGATCTCTTCCGTACTCCTGATGTTGCTTTTGGGGGCTTCGCAGTTCTCCATGACCCATCTACCTCTGAACCTGATTCAACTTCGTTGCTGCGTGTTGGAATTGGTGCAAGAAAGTTAGGCTCTGGTTCACTTTTCCTCTACGGCTTAATAACACGAAAGAATGTAGCTGAATTAGCTGCAATGGAGGGCGATGAGCAACGGCTGAGTACACTGTACCGAGATTTTGGGACAAAACTTGTTGGATTGGATGGCTTGGGTAATGCTGGGGAAAACCTTATATCTCGGATAAAGATTGCTTCTAAGAAGTAATACCAAGTCAAGATGTTAAATTGGTTGACTCTCACCTGTAATAGCTGCCAGCTCTGAGCATTGAGTTTGCATGCTCAGCATAGTTACTGACCTTGCGAGTAATTCATTCATTTCATTGATTGCCTTATTCCTCTCAACTCTCATCAAGGTGCAAGTTGTGCCATGTAGTGCTGATAAAACAATGGATAATAATTGAATATCATATTACCACAGGAAATAATGGAAGATTCTGATCAGCACCTTCTGTTCTGACATGGTACACCTCTCGATACTTCTGTAATGACATTGCTACTTACACATACTAGTTATGCTAGGGATATTATTTATTGTGATGTAGCACTTTTTATCATGTGATCTGACCTCAGGGGTTTTACAATTTCTTTGGATGAGTTGTTCTACCTATAATATCGGTGGAAAATGTGGCCAACAAAAGGATTTGAGGTTCCTGATGCTCATAACATCTTATCATCTGGGTGTGGCGATAGATAGTTATGATTCTGATTCTTGTTAGGAATAGTTCTTTAAGTTGTAATATGCTGGGTGTTTTAGTTTTATTTCATGATTCAGTCTCAGTGATCACATGTTAGTTTTTCCTTATTATGTAAGGTGAATTTATATGAGATGCCAAGTGTGTCAGTGTTGATTATTCCTTTTCTCCAGCCAGCTGTAGGTCAAGGATCTTCTTCTAAGTAACACTTCTAGAATAGTTTGATCAGTGAGATAACCCGAGTAAATAATTTATGAAGGAAATGCTCTCACTTCTCCAAGAAGCAGGAAAAGAATAGTTTTACTTGCTTAAACATGAAGTGAATAATTGCAGCAACCCCGTTAACTTATCCAATTTAACACTGTTTTTTTTGTCAAACAGATACGAGATAACTTATTTTTATTGAGCTCCCCAAAGTAAGGCTTTTACACTTTTGTCTGATTATGATTTTATTATCAATTTTTGCTGACTTAGATCCGAGACACATGACCTGTGTCCTGTGGTAAAACCATAAGAGATATTACATGCTTGCTAACGTGAGAAATGAGGATGCCTTTCAGTTTTTACTTATACAGTCTGTGCTTAGCAACTGGTTATGATCAAACTGCTCCAAATTCAGGGCCTTTACAATTTTAGTTTAGATTATTCATTTTCTCGCAATTGGTTCTGATTTTGCCCTTGGTTGAAAAAGGTTCTAATTTCAAGGATAACATATTGTTATCGTAAACAGAGCAGACTATCTAATAGTGCTTGTTGGAGCTGATTAAAATAGACCACACTTTGCAATATCTTGAATAAAATTTGCAGGACATTTATCCCTGGTCGTTTATTTGGTTAGCTGGCAATTTCAAATATAAGCGCATCCCTCTGGGATGTCTGAAACTCAGCATATTCTTTGGCAGCAGCGTTCATGTTTCTGTTTGATTCATCAAGATGTGTTGGTGGTGGTGGTGTGTGTGTATGTGTGTTTTTGAAAAGGAGGTTGCCCCTGTTTCTATTAAAAGAAACCAGATTACAGAAGTTCACAAAGTATTCCAAATGATGTGCTGGTTGGTAATTCTGTAATTGTTTGAATACTGTAAAAATTGTAGCTGTGTCATGGGCCTCATGGCTCCTCCAGCAAGTCCAGGTAACCATGCAGTGTGTTGCCTTAGCTGAACATTGGTCCGACTTCAGAGCAGGGTGTGCCATGGTGGTTTGCACCACAAGCCTGCTAAGCACGAGAAGCCACAGGCAGAATTTGGATATTAAAAACCTCCAAGTTTGGTCGGTCTCATTGTAATTTTTCCTTCTAAAACAGTGGTTGTCTGTAGCAGTTGTAATTAGCTGGCGCGCTCAGTACCTTACAAATGTGAGATTTGTTGGAAATGTCAGGCAGCCATCAGAGATGTTTTATCTTATATATGCTGCAGGCTGCAGCTCTGCGTGGTCGTTCTAAAAGGTATCATTGGGTTCTTTATTTTGATCACCCGCTCAATTTGATGCATTTGTCGTTTTTTTGGGTATAGTCAGCAAGCTTCGTCACTTTTCAGTCCTGTATTTGCTTAGTTAATGCGCGTCGTGTTCTCCTTCATTTCATGTTGTACATTTCTTGCCCCATTCAAAGTTGGAGTTGGGGGCAAGACCATGCGCTGCTCCGGTATTGTGTTCTGCAGATTTTACGGCAGCTTTCCATAATATCCTTAGGCTCAATCCTGTAGGCGAATTGGGTACTGAGCCGAACTTTGGCGACTCTTTTTGACTACTCAGGTTGAACGGTTGAAGACATTATTGAGTCAATTGTGCTCCTTGACCTGTTTGTCACCGGCTATTAAGCGTTTTGCTGCATTGATGTTGAACTGCCGGCACCGGTATTTCTCTGATATGGTTCCGATCTGAACGAAGGATACAAATCTCGGAACCGGTGAAAAACCCGCCGGCGGCGGGGCGGGTAACTAGAAAAACCGCTATCAAAATCGGAAAAAACAAAAAAACCGGTTATGGTTAATTAGAAATTAGAATAATGTAAATATCAATTAGAAAGTGTTTAATGAAGTAATAATTTTGATACATAAGAAGCTTAATGTCTAGTTAGAAATTTGTAAAGAGCCTAATGTTGTACATAAAAAGTCCTCCTTGCTAGCTTGATTATCTAGGGAAGCCCTCTCCTTCAAGTGTATTAAAGTATCCAAAATAATAAAAACATAACTTAATGGTAATGAATGATAACTTGACTAGCATACTAAAAAAACAATAATAGAGTAGCAATTCATATCAATACATTGTCGAAAAACGCGAATGTTGTGCAATATACTTATTGTTTTCAATTTAGAGAAGTCCTTCAGATTAAGCTAGGTGGACTTTATATTGATCTCAAGTGTATGTTTGATGAATATATTCTACCCAATGATTATAAATTAGTTGGTAATATGCGGGTTCCACCTACTGGTAAACAATTCTTGTATTGGCTTGATTTCCATAATGGTAAGTAGGATAAGAAGAAATATTTGACGAATGAGAATCATAACCAGAAGGTAATAAGTTGGCATCATCTAGATTGTCTAAAAATATTGGGACTTGAGAGGATAATAATTAGTAGGTAATCTAGCATATAAAAAGCCTAAACCAACTTAGAAAGTGAATTATGTAGTCATAAATTTAAGTTTAAATTTGACAAAATTACCAACCCCCCCCCCCCACCCCATCTGAACCACCACACCTCCCAGCCATCTCAGCCTGGCTCATTGTTGCTAAAATACTTCTGTTCATTGTTCATTGCATTACCTTGATTCTATTTGCTGCTTACTGGTAAACCACTAAATGTGTGTGTTGAACCTGCTTATTTTTTGCAAACTGCAAGTAGAGAAATCCTCCCGTGTTTGGCCCAAATCAACTATACTAGATTTCAGCAACGAGTGGGATTATCAGGCGCTGGTGGTGTTGGCCGCATCCCACGCGGATATAAAGTGGCTATCGACCAACCTACTGTTTGACATTGATGACCATGTCAAAATCCTAGCTGTTCTATTTTGTCTCCACGACGACGGATCCAGTGCTCGTCCATCTTTTTCAGATCCGTGACCACCCCTGCCGCTCTTCCAAACGCGTCTCGACCCTTTGTGCATCTGTATCGGCAGGAGCATGGGCTCGTACCCATTCTCGTATCTCGATTGCATGTGCCATGAATTTCGTAGATATTAGGTACTGTAGGCAATAAAAATCCATAAAATTTAATCTGACACATTGTAGAAGGGATAAAATATGACTATGGACACATCTTAGTTGAGTACTGTTTCTGATTCAAATGGACATGCAGCAATTCGTGGGTCTACTTTTCCCCTGCCGAGCAGAGTGAATTATGTGCAGTTCCAGGCAAGTAGGAAAGGGACAAGTCGGGAGCCATTGACTGTGTTGAGCTTACCTTTGAGTAGCAGATGCAGAGAAGCGGTAGATGGATGCTGTCGGTGTCAGCCACTGTGCACTGCCAGCCAGAGAACCAGTATGGGGAGAATTATGGCTGTACCAACGGAGGGCTCGAACTCTATGGAGAGCTGGAGCTGGCAATTCTCACCGACATTCATGGTCCAGCCTTGGCCATGCCCCCACGCAAGCGTCGTGTTGCCTACTCGTTGCGTGTTCTATTCTTTCCTTCCAATGCGCCAAGGAACACGAAGGGAGAATACTTCGAACTTTCGAGTTTCGAGCATGGAGCAAACTGGCGTTCCGGAAGAACGGTTCAATTTCCTGCGAAATTTCTGTGAAAATCCTGCGCTCGTGGAGATTGTGGTGACGACGACATAACTGGAGATTTCTGGAGCTGCTGGATGGTGATTAATGGCTCCGCCCGGCACGTCGAAATCAATCCTCGATCATCACCAACGAACTAACTCACCTTGAATTCCAAATTAATAATTAGCAACGATACTATAGTTATGGATGAGCTCACAGTATCTAGTTCCCTACACATGTGGTCTTCAGTTACTTGCTAATGCTGCACTCAGAGGCTTTCCGAAGGACACTACCATAGCTTAGCTTTATGGAAGCATCACTGACCCACGTATCCTTCTTAGAAGCGTCGCGATAGTTTATTTCTTGAAGCATTCTTAAGAGGAGAAAGAGTCTTCAATCTAATAAAAAGCAAGTCTTCCGATGGATTATTTCGAGAGCATATCTAAGACTTTAATTCTTCTGAAGTGTGCATGATTCTTGATGATCGATAATGAAATCAACTTTGTGGCTACATGTTTTTTATTTCATTTATCATATCAATAATGAAATCGATTGCACAAATGATCCAGGTGGATATATTGCTTTAAGACGATGGGACCCACAAAACACGTTTTTAAGTAACAAATCGTCCCGATAGAGTATTTGGTTGTTTCTTGTGTCTTGGTATTAACAATTTGTTAGTTTCTTCATCTAGAAACAACTTCACATTCTCTCTTCATCTTCTCTCCTCCACATCACCTAAATGCTGATGTGACATCCCCTTAGTAATAGCTGATGTGGACTGTTGTAGATGCTCTTAATTAACTAACCATCTCCCTTAACAAAACATCGCATGGACACAGCGTACTGCCGAATTAAGAAGCCAAATTAAACTAGTCGAGATGGTAGCTATTGACTAGCGAAGAGAGAGAGAGTGAGTGACGAGCCCACCCATGACCGGAAAATGGCCGTCACCATCCGTCGCAGATGGGGAGGTTGGTTGGCTCACCGGTTGGGTTGGGTGCCGGGGCATTACACAAAACTGCACTAGTCTCATCACTCGTCAGGCAGCCGTTTCGTTCAGGGGTGCCCACCACGGGCGGCAGGAAGTTTCGGCCGCGCCCGTCCGTCCCACTGCCACCGCAAGCGCGGCCCAGGAGGCGCCAAAAGCAGCGAGCCGGGCCCCGTCCATGCATGGAACGATGATTTCTGCCGCTGCAACCGCTTTTGTCTCCGACCGCGCGCGCCGGCGCCCACCTTTCCATCCGCACCGAAGTGGCGGACTCGTGGCCATTCCCTCCAAAAGCGGAGTCGGCATGAGAAGCCAGCGAGCCACGCGCTTCGGTATGGACTCGCGGCGGCTCGCGGTTAATTTGCAGCGAAATCTCGGTTTATGATGGCGTCCAGGCCCGGCCGGCAAGACCCAGCAGGTCGCAACGTGTTCGCCGCACGGTTGATGAAGAAAACCGGCACATGCGCATATATGGCCTCCTGATTTCCAACTCTCATATTTGCAAAGTGAGTAGTTCAATAATGTCAACAAGTATGGATTGCTCCAGTGATCCATAAAATTTAGCCACTTGTGTCACTTGTTTCCCTAACTGGAGCAACACATTTCCTATTCCTATGGCCTCTGTTTTGTTGTCAGCTCCACTGTAGTAGTCCAGTAGAGCTAGAGCCGTGGCAACCTCGTAGTACAGTACACATGCCGAGCATATTTTTTTTAGTTCAGTCCCCGGGATTACACATGACATGTAGCGACGACAGTGGTTTGGGATATAACGGCCAGCACAATTATTAACTAATCAATCAATCAATTCTATAATCTCCCTGCCTGAGAGTCTCAGAGATTGAAAATTCAGTAGCAACGCACAGCACTGCAAGCACGTCCAGAAAAACAATGCCACATTCTGTAGTATCACGAGACCGACCGGCCCAAACAAACGTCAAATCCATTCGGTACACCTCCAAAACGCCGCGGGCCCCACCCCCATTAACTATCAGTTCCACCCCCCCGACACCACCACGCGCATCTCCCCTCTGTCACCGACAGTGGGCCCTTCCTATCCTTCCCCATCTGTCACCCTCACAGAGCAACCCCTTTAGCCCCGTCTCTATTTATACCAGTGTCTGGCGAGTAAGCGAGAGTTGCACACACATCACGTACAGAGCGTGTGTTGCTTGCTAGTCTCGTGACGTCCATCTCTCCCCTCCTCCCGTCCCGTTCTGCGACGCGAGAGGGGGAGATCCGGAGCGAAACGGCCAAGGACGACTCGCTCGGTTACTGCTACTTGGTGTGGTATTATTGCGCGCTCTCTCTCCATTACTCCCTGCGTGCAATGGTGAGGCAGTAGCAGGGGGGGGGGGTCCGGGAGTGGGAGTGGCGGAGCGGCGCAGGGCAGGCCATCGCGGAATTGCTCGCTCGCTCTCTCCGGTGGTGGTTCGGGCATCGCTTTCCATGCGGCTCTGGTGCGGCCCGTGAGATCCGCAGCAGCAGCATGTCGCGACCGCTGTACCGGGGGGTGTCGGGGATCGGCGGCAAGACGGCGGCGTACGAAGCGGCCGACGAGGCGTACTACGACCCCAAGGAGCCCAGCGAGAACGGCATTGGCGCGTGCGCTGCGCGGGGGCGGAAGCGGCACATCGCGGCGGCGGTGGTGAAGATCGGGGTCCTTGTGCTCGCCGTGGCGGCGCTCGTGGGGTCGGTGGCGTGGGCGGGGTCGCTCTACGCGGGGCACGGGGCTGCGGCCGCCGCCGCCGCGGCAGCGGCGCACCGCGGGTACCGGCGGCTGCAGGAGCAGCTGGTCACGGACCTGCTCGACATCGGCGAGCTCGCCGGCGGTGGGGTCCGCGCGAGGGAGGCGGAGGTGTGCGCGCCCGAGTACGAGAACTACGTGCCGTGCTACTACAACGTGTCGGACGCCGTCGACGTGGCGGATCTGGGGGGTGGCGTCGTCATAAGCTACGAGCGGCAGTGCACGCGCGAGGGCAGGGTCGCGTGCCTCGTCGCACCGCCGCGGAGCTACCGGACCCCCGTGCGGTGGCCGAGCGGCAAGGGGTTCATTTGGAAGGACAACGTGCGGATTAGCGGGCAGGAGTTCTCGTCGGGGAGCCTGTTCAAGAGGTGTGCGAACAAATTCTTCTTTTGGGAAATTTTGAGGTGGTCTGTCGGTGTTGAATTTTGTGGTTTCCGATTGTTGTAGGATGATGGTGGAGGAGGACCAGATCTCATTCCCGTCGGACGCGCATATGTCCGACGGTGTGGAAGATTATGCGCATCAGATTGCCGAGATGATTGGGTTGCGGAATGAGTTCAATTTCAATGAGGCTGGGGTGAGTTGCCAAATTCATATGTTGTAACTTATGCTTTTAATGAGTTTGTAGTTTCATAGCCAGTGTATGCATGACTGGAACTAGCTAGTAGAACTAAACCAATGTCATTTCTGTCTGTGACGTGTTACTCATTCGTAAATTACTGAATTTGATTCTTCAAAAAGACACACACTTGCTAGTGCTTTCTGTCCACATCCTAGGAATTCTGCTGTCTTCTGCGGAGATTTTCCAACTGGTTTAATTGTATCAAGATATTCGTAGTTCTTGCATAAGGAGGTCTGCTTATAACCGTTGAACATTTGGTTTGGGTTTGGTATTGGGTTAAGTACTACTACATTTGACTTCATTTTTTAAAATTTAGAATCAGAGAACACGTTTAAGCACATAATGTTTGTTCAGTATTTTTGGATATATGTATTTCATTGTTTTTTTGGTGCCATGATTTGTTATTCAGCAGCACCGGTCCGTGGTGGTCTTTCCACTAAACAATCCTCTAGAAATTTTGCTTGGTGAGTGGGCTGGCTGGAAAGTGCTGGTCTATTTCCACTTAATCTGACCTTTGGAAACTGTGTACGGCCAATGCGCTGGAAAGTGTACATCAGGGTTTCCTGTACTATACTGCAAAAGTTTTCTTGGTAGGATCGTAGGACATCCACTATGATCGATTATGTAAAACATAGTTGGCGATATTTTTGCATTGTCCTTTTCTTGTCAAGTCGATATGATGCTTTCCTCTGTTGCTATTCGCTAGTTCATAGTTTATCTGCTAATCTGCTGCCATAAGACTTGGGATAATTGTTGAGTTTACATCAATTATTATTACATGCCTTTCTGACTGTGTTTCTTGGCATGATATTTTCAGGTTAGGACAGTCCTTGATATAGAATGTGGATTTGGTACCTTGGGAGCACATCTTTTTGAGAGAGATCTCTTGACTATGTGCATTGCTAACTATGAGGCATCAGGCAGTCAAGTGCAAATCACACTTGAGAGAGGAATTCCTGCAATGATCGGTTCATTTGCATCAAAGCAGCTTCCATACCCCTATCTTTCTTTCGATGCGGTGCATTGTGCTAAGTGTAATGTTGAATGGGATAAAAATGGTGGGTATTGCTTTGTTCTTTCCAATGTTTTAGTTCTCATTGATTGAAATGGTTTTATCTAGTCTAGTTTCAGTGCAAATTGTTTGGATTAACGGCCATTAATGTCTTGCACGTGTACTATCTTAGGTTAGTATCTGTGTAAGATTGATGTAAATATCTAGCTGAGGACCAAATGCTCAACAACTTACTGTTATCTACCAAAAGTGAAAAGATACATTTCCTTTTTAGTTAGCAATAAATGAACAAATTATGTTCCAGTCTTCTTTCTGGATTGCTTCAGTGAACTTCTGACCCTTGTCACTACCAACTTGCATATCTAGAATTGTCATACAGATGTATTTGAGATCATTTGGTACTTTTGGATGAAAATCTAACGTATTTCCCGTATTATATTGCAGATGGTATTTTCTTGGTTGAAGTGGATAGGCTTTTGAGGCCTAGTGGATACTTTGTCTGGACATCGAATCTGAATACACACAGGGCCTTGCGTGACAAAGAAAATCAAAAGAAATGGACAGCCATTCGTGACTTTGCCGATAGCCTCTGTTGGGAGATGCTGTCACAACAAGATGAGACAATTGTGTGGAAAAAGACAAATAAAAGGGATTGTTACAGCACTAGGTATTGTATTGCATTGTTGCGTCTTGCTCATGTTTTGAATCCAACTGCTTACCGATAGCTACAAGTTCTATAGTAGAGATAAAAGTTCAGATGCATGATGAATTTACGCTCTTGTTTTACAGGAAATCCGGGCCTGTGCTTTGTGGTAAAAGTCATGATCCGGAATCACCATACTACCAACCACTAAATCCCTGCATAGCAGGAACAAGAAGTCAGCGTTGGATCCCCATTGAACATCGCACAACATGGCCCTCTCAGGCTAGACTGAACTCAACAGAACTTGATATACATGGTAAGTATCGAGCTACACAATGCAACTGGAGAAAATAAACGAGTAGATAAATAACATTGTGAAAATGTGAGTATTTCTATGTTCAAATGTTTCTCTGCCTTGCACTGAAAACCTTCTGAATTGCCAGGTGTGCATTCGGAAGTCTTTGCTGAGGATACTGCAAACTGGGACTCCATGGTGCGAAACTACTGGTCTTTGCTTTCTCCGCTTATATTTTCGGATCATCCAAAGAGACCTGGTGATGAGGACCCACAACCACCATTTAACATGCTAAGGAATGTTCTAGATATGAATGCTCATTTTGGTGGATTTAATGCTGCTTTACTCAAGGCTGGAAAGTCTGTATGGGTGATGAATGTTGTTCCTACAAATGCCCCGAATTATCTGCCACTAATTTTTGATCGTGGGCTTATTGGGGTTCAACATGACTGGTAAGTAGTTGCCATGAGTTTTTCCTGTCTGATTTTTTCCCATTTGTTTGAGGTGTGTACTGTCCACTTATTCCGTTATTTGACATTCCCAATTGTCTTTCTTGCTAAAATTTCCCATACTATACCCCGTATGTACATGCGCATACAGACACAGCCACAACTTGCAAATGTCAATAAACAGCCTTTAGCGTGCTTATGGAAAATACTTGTTTTGTAGAATAACTCTAGCTAAAATTACATGGAGATAAATGCATATGTAAAACATCTTTATTCTTTATGTAGACAGCTCTTGCCCTGTGGATCTTCTGATCACTTACCTTCAGTTAATTAATAGAATGTCAAACATGTGTTTAGGTGTGAAGCGTTTCCAACGTATCCGAGAACATATGATATGGTGCATGCTGATGGCTTGCTATCACTTGAGAAGCGCCACAAGCATAGATGTTCTACTCTTGACATTTTCTTGGAAGTTGATCGTATCCTACGACCAGAGGTAAGCAAGTTTTGCTTATTATACTGATGTAGAATCTGGATCATGCAGCCATGAAACACATCTATGTCTCACATCTAGAGGTTCCTGATGGATGCATGTTGGGCAATAGACCATAACGGTGTCCTGTTGGGTGTTGGTGGTTCTAAAATAACAAAATGATTCATATGGTGCTATTCTAGTTAGTGTTGTTGCTTAACTATGCCATATGGAACTGTGGAAGGGAGTCAGGGACATCCACAAGATAAGGATTGGTTTAGTTCCAAAAACTTTAATTTCTTCAAAACTTTGCCCTTGTTTGGCCATTGACTGTGGCAGGGCAAATTGCAAGGAGTCTCATTATGATCTATTGCTAATGCAAACTCAACTACTGAAGATGTCGGCATTTGTATTGCGTTGACAAAAATACCCTTGCTAATACGTTCTTGTATTTATTTACTGTATATAGATGTAATGCACATTCTAGCAGTCTTTAACTATCTGAGAGACTGGTTATTTGCTCTCCTAGGGGGGCAGAGGCCGGAGATTGTAAGGTTTTGATCTCCATAATCGAAAAATAGATGTAATGTACAAAGTAACATTGTCATTACCCTAAGAATATGTCATTCCTTGTAAAATACTGTACGTATAAGTTTCGAATCAGGATGTCTTGGACAAGTCTTGGACTCGCATACTTCTACGAATTATATGTGAAGCAGTAGTTGCATTAGTCATAAGATTATTTGTATTCAGTGTGTTAGTTTAAAATGTATGTATTTGTTTGACGCCTATGCAGGGATGGCTTATAATCCGTGACACCGCCCCACTTATTGAAACTGCAAGATCTGTTGTTGCTCAGCTCAGGTGGGATGCCCGCATATTGGATCTTGACATAGCTAGTGGTGAAAAGCTACTGGTCTGTCAGAAGCCCTTTCTCAGAAAACAATGAGCATAGCAGACACTGACACAAGATATGAAGTTATTCTTTACCCCCTACATACTGTTATAAGTATTGTCCAATGACAATCGAGAACAAAGTTCAGTTGGAACACTGGTGGCATGGGTCAGCTAACTCGTCATGAATCGTCATGGAACCGCAAGGTGCCATGAGACTGATCGGGCAAGTGCATGCTGCAGAGCACAGGCTTGGTGGCTAAGCTTTCCAGGCCAAGGTTTTACTGCCAGGATACAGACATGAAGCCATCAAAGTTATTTTAGTAGCAAAACCATATTCAATAAAGGGATGATGCTGCGGTGTACATAATCGCGGCCAATGTGACATATTGGTATAATTCATTTTTTTTCCTCATTATGTTCTTTTTGTAACGGTACTCATTTGTTCTTTTGCACGTTGTCTTGTAAATTTGTTGTTATCCATACTGGTCATCCCAGATTACAGCCCTGTGAAATGAAGATGATTATTTCGAGATGAATGATAAGCAAAAGCAAAACTTATCTCGTACATCTTTCAGAACATGGTATCTGCATTATTCAAGAAGTCTACCTGGTTACTTGAATTGTTTACTACAGCTTGTAGTGCAGGTTTTTACTGTTGTTTCCCGTTAGCGGAAGCTATTGAGGTGAATGGGTGTTGGTCGCTCTATGGTTTCAGCCTCCCATGATTCTCTGCACGGCGGAACGTCTAGATCATCATGGAGTACCATGTCTGTTAATTTGTTATTTGCCAGCTGCCACAGCTATATAGGCTATGGTCAGTGGCAAATCCAGAATAAAAATAGAGAGAAAGCTCTACTGTTGAGATTATAGTACAACATAAGCATATCAAAGCTACATCTACTGGTTTTTTGCCATTGAAATATCAAGTTCATACATAAATAGGAAGAAAACAAATTGAAAATGTACAATACAATAAATTTAGTATATCGTTAATGAATAATGTGCCCTCAAGGCCCTAAATATTCATAAATATGTGAGTACCAATCTGTAGACAAGAAATATCAAATTTAGTGATACAATATTAAATTATGAATATTCATAAACATTAAAAATGAAATAAAAATATACTACTAAGTCACTAAATCTGATTACGACGCAATTTCACTATATAAGTTTTCATGTCTTGAAAGCGTTGAATGATTCTGTTATTATCAAGGCTTCTAAATATCTCTTGCTCAGTGTAACACACCATCAAGTCATTGAGTCATTCATTTGATACCTTGTTGTGCAAATCTGTTTTAATATGCTCTTAAAGTGAGTGGGGTGTGACGGTTTCTTAAAAAGAAAGCAATAGAAACAAAAGGCGGCATCCTTTTCCACACTATATTCCAACCAATCGAACTTCTTATACCATGATTCTTGAAAGGATCTTGAAATTGAACCTTGTAATTTTTTTGGAAAATCATGACCAATTGGTTGAGTTGGATCCTTCAACAAATATGCTCTTCTAACTTGATCTCTAATCTCATTAGGATAATCTTCAATTGGTTTGCGACATACTGGATCGACAATAATATCATCTAGATTAAATTCATGCCGAACCTTTTTTGCTTCAGTTCTACTTTCTATAGTTGGAGGGTTACTGCTCGTTGCATTATTTGAGAAATATTTGTGCAAAGTTCGCTTCTCTATTTTTGTAAATGTAAGAATAATTAAATAACAACCAGTCAAGAGTCAACCACTAATTAAACAAATTAGCTAATCGACTAATGCCTACTATACTATCAATTAAACAACAATTTGCTAATTGGGGATTCACTCATAACTCATTCATAGATGTCAGATTCATCATTCATTCACTGCCTCACCTCAGGCCTCACCCTCACAGTCAGTCTCAGTCGGTCACGGCCTCACCCACATCGCCACACGGCCACACCCGGTCAATAAGCTGCACCAGCACGCTGCACATGCACAAAAATTGGGGATTCAATTCATTTCACACATTCACTGCCTGCCTCACCAAGTCTCTAGCTCACCTCATTGGCTCGTTCGGACTTTGTGTGAGGCGAATCCACCGATGCGGCGTCATGCCGAGCCGATGCCACCACTTGCCAGCGCTAGCCCGCGCCCGTGGCCTCGCTCTCGCTCCGGCCGCCTCCTCTCCTCTCGCTGAGTCGCCGACCGCCTCAGAGCTCCAACTTCCTCCGCGTTGAGTGGCCGACCGCCTCCCCCTCCGCCACGCCGGGCTGCCGAATCGACGGTGAGTCTCTCTCCGACTCGGTCTCTCCTTATCTGTTGAGTGAATGAGTGTTGACTATTCCGGGCTTTCGGCGTTTGGTTGCTCGCCTTTAACGATGTTCCTCTTCCTCATCTCTGATTTGGGCCAGGATTCGCCAATCGCCACTGATTTGGGCCGGCTGGGGCGCTGGGCCTTAAGCCACCGACTGGGCCTTAGCCCTTAAGCGGCTCTCCTCTTCTTCAACCTTCGGTGTCTGGTTCTTCTTCAACCTTCGCCCTCCGGGGTGGGTCTTCTTCAACCTCCGTGCTCTGGATACTGGGGGTGCGGTGGTGGGAGGAGGGGGTGCTTGAGCACCTACGGTGGATTCGCCCCTGGCTATGATACATTGATGGGGATATGCCACCCTAATACAAAGGATATGGGATGTTAAGTTTGTTATTCTTCCATGATTCCATCCAAGGTTTAGTTTTTCCCCCTGCTATTAATAGGTCAACTCTGCTAGTACTCCGGGTCAGATGAATTCATAGGAAAACTAAAACAACAGGTTAGAAAAAGCTAAACCATCATTAGTCATGCTCCCTGCTCATCTTCGGCACAACGACTGTTAGAAAATGCAGGAGAGTAATTTTGCTATTCATAACTGTACAGCTTATCCATTAATTGAGAGGGTATATATAGACATTATTACATGTGCCTCGTGGGCCAAGAGAGAGAATATACAACACTCTTAATACCATCTTCAATGTTGTATTTTAGTCAGTTCAAATAAGGAAAGAGAAGGCATTGAATCGATTCAATACATTAGAGGGGTTGATTCCAACAAAAAAAATGCATGGAATCGGACTCTACTTAGAGCATGTACAATGGGCTTATGTCAGCCGTCTATAACCATTGCCACGTAGGATTTTTGCTGACGTGGATGAAAGAGAATGAAGAGAGAGAAAGATGCTGTCTACAATCCTGTAGCAGACTATAGCACAAGAAACAAGAAAAACATTAAAAGATTGTGTGTTCTATAAAGATAACTAAAAAGACAGCAGCCGTTTATACCATTGTATGAGCTGTCTTTAGTGCTGTCTACAAGTGATATGGATAGTTGTTATAAACAACAGCTGTCTATACCATTGTACATGCCCAGTCGATTAGAAGTATTAAACAACTCACATGAGCATTAAACAACTACATAGGAGAGTGTATTGAACCGATGCCGATTCAAAGTCATGCCACGTAAGCATTCAAGGAACTGAGCTTGTTTTTCTCCAATGTATTGAACCGATTCCTACTAATAACTGCGACCCACGTTACATTAAAAAACCACAAAATAATAATATCCTCTCTCAATCACACTCTCTCCTATGTAGTTGTTTAATGCTTTGAATCGACTCCTAAGTCCGGTTCCATGCATTTTTTTGTTGGAATCGACCCCTCCAATGGATTGAATCGATTTAATGCATTCTCTCTCCTCATTTGAACCGGCTAAAACACAACATTGGAGATGGTCTAAAGATGCTCTAACACCCCCTTCAAACTCAAGGCGGATTATGAGGATCTGATGCACTGAGTTTGAGTAAATGAAGTCGATGATGTTCTCGAGTCTGAGCTTTAGTGAAGAAATATGCGACTTGTAGCTCTGAGAGAACATACTTGAGGGCGATGGTCAACTACTGACAATGAAATCGTGTGAAGGATGCATCAACACTAATGTGCTTTGTCAGCTCATACTTGACTGGATCACTAGCAATCTAAATGACACTTGTATTGTCATAAAAGAGATGTGTAAGATCGTCACAATGGACTCTGAGGTCAATCAAGAGCCATCGAAGCCAAATGATCTCTGAGGTGGTAGCGGCAAAGCTCGAAGCTTAGCCTCTACACTAGAGCGTGACACCGCAGTCTGCTTCTTGAACTTCTAAGCAATGAGCGAAGTACCAAGAGAGATACCATAGCTAGTGATAGATCGGCGATCAGCAGGATCACTCGCCCAAGTAGAGTCAGAGTAAGCGTAGATTTGAAGCTAACTCGAACTGGTATAGAACAGACATCTGAACAGTCCCCCTCAAATATCTCAGCACACGAAGAACATGATCATAGTGGACTGAGTTGGAAGCATTGACAAACTGGCTGAGCATATGAACAACATGAACAATGTCTAGCCTGGTGATAGTGAGATAAACAAGGTTCCCAATGAACCGACGATAGCGAGAATGATCTGTTAGTGATACACCGTCTGTAGGTCGAAGCTGTAGGTGGAGCACCATGGGTGTGGTAGCAGTGCGTGTATCAGTCATACCAGAGTGAGCAAGCAGATCCTGAATGTAGCGAGGCTGAGAGAGATAATAGCCATGTCTATCAGAATGAACTTCAATCCCCGGAAAATAGCTCAATGACCCCAAGTCGTACATCATAAACTGTTCACTCAATTTCCTCTTCACAAAAGCCACATAATCCATATCGTCTCCTGTGATCAGCATATCATCTACATATAGCAGAAGCAAGGTACGATCTGCTGAGAAGTGCGAATAAATAAGGCAGGGTCATGATCAATTGGAGTGAAACCAGCAACTCAAATCACGGAATTGAAACACACAAACCAAGCACAGGGAGCCTGCTTGAGACCATATAAAGCACGCCTAAGGCGACAAACATAGCATGTAGGAGCTTCAACACCTAGGGGTGGTTGCATATAGATCTCATGTAGATCACCACGAAGAAAATCATTCTTGACATCTATTTGAGATATAGTCCATGTGCGTACCGCTGCAACAGCTATAAGAGTACAGATTGTGGTCATATGAGCAACTGAAGCAAAAGTCTCATCATAATCTCGACCATAAGCCTGCTAAAAACCTCTTGCAACAAGATGAGCCTTGTATCACTCTACTAAACCATTTGACTTGTCCTTACTTTGTCCACCCACTTGCAAGTTATAGGAACAACTCCAGATGGTAGTGGAGCAAGATCTCAAGTGTCTGTACACTTTAATGCTGTAAGCTCCTCTGTCATAGCCAACTGCCACTCAGGTATACTGGTAGCCTCCTGATAGGTACTCGGTTCAGCTACTGCACCAAATCAAAAGGACAAGAGGACTGAGAGGTACTACTAGAATATGAAAGTTGTAGATGTTTCCCCAGCTTACAATCAGTACAAGAAAACTAGACTCAACAATGACATGACCTAAGGAACCCTAGTGAACTAGAGTGGTAAGGCGAGCTCTACAAAGATGATCAAGTCTATGATGCCATTTGCTGAAGGAAGAATCAACAGAAGACTAAGATGATGACATAGCAGAATACACTACTGCCTTCAACGTACTGGTGGAAGGAAGATGTAAAGTGTCCAAGACATAGAGACTAGGAGAGCCTCTACGGCGATGGCCAAGAAGCAGAGCGACTGGATGATGGAGCCGGACTCTAGTGAGTAGAGCCTCTTCCCCTCAGGTGAAAAGCGGAGCGAGTGGATGATGGAGACGAGGTGGCAGCGCCGGAGCAGCTCAGGCCTGCCGGCCCGAGCGAAGGACGCTGCTGGCAGAGGACGGTGGCGGTGGGATTAGGAAACAATGCTAGGGTTAGGGTTGAATGACTCTGATATCATGTTAGAAATGTGGGAGAGTAATTTTGCTGTTCACACATGGGCAGCTTATTCATTAATTGAGAGGGTATATATAGACATTGTTACATAGTTCTCGTGGGCTACATGGGTCACATGGGCTAAGAGAGAGAATATACAGCACTCTTAACAATGACTACTTATTCACATTTTGTTGCTCGAAACTGATGTTAACAAACACTTCGCTTTCTAGCGTCAGCTTTGCAATGCACGCTTGGGCTGCTCATTCATAATAACTGTATTATTAGCCAGCTGGCACAATCTTATTCGCAATTGTAGTGGCAATGACAGCCCATCTGAGACCAGAATGACTGGTCCTTCCATTCCTCTTCCCAGGGTTCAATTCCCCACCATTAATCTGCAACGAAAACAAACTCTTCCTTCCCTCCAAATCTTAAACAAGTCAGTCTGTTCCAAATGATTGTTCAAAAACGCAGCCACTTGGTGCCATAACATAGTATTATCTGGGTATAATAGCAAGGCTACTATTGTAGTGATCAATTTGGAACATTGAAATTTAGACTGAATGACGAGGACTGCATGCGACTGTAGCTAATCATGTTTCGTTTAGTTTGTCCTATGAATTATTTTGAGATAGATACCGAGCACAAATATTCTCCAACATCATCTATCTATCTATCTATTATCATACTAAACTACACTTGGATGTGAAAAAAGAGAACTAAGAAATATAGCGAGATGCAATAATTTGTTTTTTCTATGTCTATTAGTTGCCTGATCAGCATCTAGAGTAACCAGTAGGAGTTACTACATACTGTTCAGGATCTACATCGAGCTTATAGGTGCGAGTCGAGCTATTGTTCCATGAAAGACACATCTGAATATTATCTTTTTAATGGGTCATGTGACGTATTAGGCTCAAATTGGACAAATTGGCCTTTCCAGTCCAATATCATCATTCAATTACCTTTCCTCAATATATATTTTTTGCTTCAAAATTTTATTATTATTTCAAATATTAATCTTAAAGGATCTATATATGCCAAATATTAGGTGATTAGATATCCTAAATCACCTAAGTCATGTCTATAAAAAAAGATTGGTAATAAATATAGCCGCATAAATACCCAGGCCTCCTTCTGGTTGCCATAAAACAAGCAACTAGTTGCATAGATTTTGCCTTGTGGCCTTGTCCAATTACCAATGACCCGAAAAGCAACTCGAACAGTTAAGAAACCGGGCCCATGCCAGACAGGCCTGGCCCTATGGTGGGCTCCTCATCCATCTAGTAGCCTGTATAAAGGGAGACCCCAACTATTGTACTACAGTTTTATAGGAAGAGCAATAAATAGAAGTCAGAAATCCCCTCATATATCTGTATTCAATCTACTATTTTATTCTTGTGTTCTTGCATTGTTCTTACGATTCTGAGTTTGTCTACGAGGTAATCGCTCAGACTAGACTCGCCATCGACGGTTCCTCAACACGTTATCAGCACGATCGACTCTCCTCGAATTGAAAGGTAACCGTCGTAGCACGACGCTCGTAGATCGAATCGTTTTTCTAGATCGTTTTCAATTCCGCAATTATTGCTTTCTAGATTGTTTTATCCTACGGTGCAAATCCGCTCTAATCTACCGCGAGCTGACTTGAAGTCATCGACCAAGCCGATCGGTGGGTTGCATGAAAGAGCAGATGACGATTGCACTGTAGATTTGTGCATTACATTAGATGAACAGTAATTGGATGAACAATACACATTTTTTTCGCATCGTGTCGGCCTGAAGGTGCGCACACCGACCAAGAAGTCACATCGTGTCGCGCCGGCCTGGAGTCGTGCGCGCCGACCAAGGAGTCGCGCCGTCACCGGCCAAGGAACCGTGACCCCACCCGGGAGCTCTGCCAGCTTGCAGCTGCCCCACCCGAGCCTTAGCACGACACCACCGTGCACAAAGGCCGAAGCCCCCGCACGGGCCCTCCCTTGCCTGAAGTCGCGCCGCCGGCCGCGCTTAAAGTAGCCGCCCAAGATGGCCCGAAAGTCGTCACCGCGATCTCGCCTGCTGCCACCGTCTGCGCTTCGTCATCATGCGCAAGACAAGCCGCCGCCACGCCCACACGAGCTCGCCACACCGCGCCAAGACCGCCGCCTCACTCCTGCGCTCTTGAGTGCCACCACCACCTTGCAAAGGAGCTAGGAATCCCTAGCTCCCGGTATTGAAGAAGGTAGGGCAGGCCAAGTGGAATAATGGGCCGGGCCGATCCTTTGACTTTCGGGAGAAACCGAAAAAAGGAGACTTTTGTAAAAAAAAAGGCCCCCGAAACTCTGAAATTTATGAGAAATCTTTCGAGGATAAGGAATTTTTTTGCGGAAAATTTTCTCAGAATAGAAAATTAGCGGTTTAGCCCCTGAAAATTGCAGAATTCGTAGAAATTTCATATTCCCGCAGAATAGGGCCTTTTGAACAATTTTTGAACTTTTGAAGCATTTTTTAACTTTGTTATTATTATTTTTCTATGCAATTTATGTATTGTATTTACTGTTCTTGATTATCTGTGATTGTTCATATTACTTTTAATCACTAAAAATAGTAGTAAATCAGGAAAAATATATAGAAAAATATGGGAACATTATGAGAATTCTTGCAACAATTTTATGCAAATTACTAGCAGTAATTTTATGAACTCTTTGCATGAATATGCAGATGACTGGCATTATGAACCAGGAGTTCGAAGAGTTGGCCCAAATTGCTAGAATTACTTGACTTGGGCACTAGATGTCGAGATCGTACTTGGGGCCAAGAAGCTCCGTGCAGCTATCAGATTGGGCACCTTGAAGGATGTCACTCCAACTACTGGGGAAAATGATCAAGCACTTCATTTCCTTAGACACCATCTCTACCTAACACTCAATAATGAGTATATGGCGAAGAAGAGTGCACTAGCTTTATGGGCCACATTGAAGAAGCGGTTCGAGAAGCTAAAGTACACCATTCTTCCTCAGGTAGAGCAAGAATGAAACCGACTACGTTTTGCTGACTACAAGACCGTGGGGGAGTACAATTCTGCTTTGCACAGAATTTATACCAGTCTTCAGCTCTGTGGTGAGGTAATCACAGATGAGGAGAAGATTAAAAAACTCTCCCTACCTTTCATCCGAATGCGGTGAAATCCGCATGCAACTATCGTCAAGACGGCTACAAGGAGTATGCCGAACTAATTGACATCATGCAAGTTGCGGAAGCTCAAGATGAGGTTCTAAGGAAGAATTACGCCTCATAGCCGCCTAGTAGCCACGTTGGCCATGAAGTCAATGCTAGCAGCTACAAGGTGAGGAAGCCCCACTCAAAGGAAAGAGGCAAGAAGGGTAAGGTTATGGGTTGCAAGATCAAACAGAATGCTCAAGCCAAGGAGGGTGAACAAAAGAAGCGCGATGGGAAGCCCTATGGCCAACAGGACCAAAGTTGCTACAAATGTGGCACATGGGGACATTGGTCACGTGTTTGCCGTGAGCCACAGCACGTGATTGATGCTTTCAAGTCTAAGAAGAAGGGTAAAGGACAGCATGAGGCACATCTCGCCATTGCAGGCACAGAGGATCCATATTCATTGGTTGCACCCATGGATATGGACAACCCAGTAGCAGCCCCTATCACACTTTCTTTGGATATCGCAGCGATCACGGTAGTAGTTCTTTGAAGAAGAAGATGGACATGGAGCGATTCGCATGAAGTTTCTTCATACTTCGTTGATTCGATCTAGTACACGCATTGCACTTAGATTTTTATAGTCATTTGCAGTTTATGGTTGTGATAGAACATTGAATAATGGTTGTAAGCTCTAGGAGAGCAAAGCATTAAATTCTTATGATGGGTCCTGCAAGACTTTTTCCTGTATTAATAATAGCAAGTTATGTTATGTTTTGGAGTATTTTATTTATGTGTGGATTGCTTCCTACCTCATATTAATAAATACTTTATATATCAAAACGTGTGTGGTGCCTTGTAGAGAAAGTGTGCTTAGCAGATAACGGCACAACGAATACCATCTTAAGAAAGACAAAAATTTTCCAGTCGATCAACAAGAATTTTGGTAGTCTTACGACAATCCCAAGCAGAGATACTTGTATAATAGGCTTAGGAAGAGCCACAATTATACTTCCGATAGGCACAACATCGGTAATTGAAGAAGCCTTGTTGTACCCAGAATCGACTAGAACTCTCCTAAGCTTTAAGGATATTTGCGCTAACGGTCTCCACGTAGAGACTGAAGAAGAGTATGGTAAAGAATACTTGTTCATTAAAAAGCATGAAGAAAATGAAAAAAACGGGTATTAGAATGGCTTCCTTCATATGAATCCGGGCTATACTACACTAATATTAAGGCACCTGCAGCCTATACTGTCCTGAAAACCACTTTTAGAAGCTCTGAACTTTTCTGTCTCTAGCATGATAGATTAGGCCACCCCGGTCTTAGGATGATGAGAAATATAATTAACAATTCTTAGAAACATAATATCAATATAAAGAATTTCTCGAATCAAGAAGATTTTGTGTACCCTGCATGTACCACCGGGAAATTAGTTACTAGACCTTCCGCTCTAAAAGTGAAGGATAAAATCCATGCATTCCTAGACCGTATCCAGTGAGATATTTGCGGTCCTATACAGCCCCTGTCAGGGCCATTTAGGTACTTTATAGTGCTCATCGATGCTTCCTCGAAATGGTCGCATGTATGCTTGTTGTCGACGAGACACCATGCTTTTGTGAAGCTGATCTCGTAGATAATTAAAATTAAGAATAATTTTCCTGATCACCATGTGAAGTCCATCAGAATGGACAACGCTGGAGAATTTACTTCAAAGGTATTTGATGATTATTGCATGGCAATGGGAATTACCGTTGAACATTCCGTACTACATGTCCACACCCAGAATGGACTAGCAAAAGCATTAATTAAACGAATTAAATTTATTATTCGACCGCTTTTGCAGAATTGTAATTTACCAACTACATGTTGGGGACACGCAGTCCTACACGCAGCAACTCTCATCAATTTTAGACTGTCGGCATATAACATCCATTCACCTATGCAACTAGTGTAAGGGTCAGCACTGAAAATCTCTCATCTTCGTAGGTTTTGTTGCAAGGTTTATGTACATATACCACCACCATAGCGAACTCTAATGGGTCCTCTCCAAAAGTCTAGGATATACATTGGTTATGAGACAACATCTATAATTAGGTATCTGGACCCTATGATTGGAGATTTGCATACAGCCCGCTTCGCTGATAGCATATTTGATGATGATAGTTTCCCGTCATTAGGGGGGAGGAAATCAACCCTTTGATGAAAAATATCGGGAAATAGCGTGGCAAAGTCACGGGAATCCATGCACATGACCCGCGCACTAATGAAGCAAATAGAGAAGTCCAGAAGATAATTGATTTGCAAGCATTAGCGAATCAACTGCTTGACCACTTTAGTGATTTGAAGAGCGTGACCAAGTCACATGTGCCTGCACATAATGCACCGGGGATGGTTGAAATACCAAAGAAAATTGATGGTATCCCTAATCTCGTCCAGAGGCCTCAGAATAAAAGGACGAGAACTCTAACCCCTCGAATCATAAGTAACCGGGGACGTCTGACGAAAAAGGATAAGAAGGACTTGGCACAGCCGATCACTAAAGTTCCCCAGAACCAGAAGGGAAGCCAGTTGAGACGTGGCACCGGTATACAACCTTTAGTAAAAGGCATACCGGATTTGAACATTCCTACGGAGGGAGACATCAGCATGGATGGGTGCGCACACATCGGAGCTGAAAAACTAAAGGGATTTGCCCCGTAATTAGAAGCAGCGGTGAGCGAGTAGAAGCATTAGAAGAATCGTCCCATGAAGAAATACCTATAAACTTTATGACCACGGGAGAATCTATGAATAAGACAACAGCCAATGTCGATATTTATTTTGCAAAGAAAATTGCCACAATCATCGATCTTGATCTAGAGTCTACATTGCTCACTGAATGTAAGAAAAGATCAGATTGAGAAGATTGAAAGAAGGCAATAGAAACTGAAATATTATCTCTGAATAAAAGAGATGTGTTTAGACATGTAAGCCGCACGCCTCCCCATGTGCACCCCGTAGGGCATAAGTGGGTATTTGTTCGAAAGAGAAATGAAAATAAAGAAATTGTAAGCAAGGCTCATTGCACAAGGTTTCACTCAACGTGCAGGAGTTGGTTATGAAGAAACCTATTCCCTGGCCATGGGCGGAACTAACTTTTAGATATTTAATCTCAATGACAGTAAACTTGAATTTAGAAATGAAATTGATGGATGTGGTAACTACATACCATTATGAAAATTTAGATTCAGACATTTATATGAAGGTACCTGAATGTATCCCTGTCCCGAATTAAGACAGGGTAAATAGAAATCTGTACAGTGTGCAACTCAGAAAGTCACTGTACGGACTTAAACAATCAGGCATAATGTGGTATAATCGCTTGAGCGACTTTCTCTGCAAGAAAGGCTTTACGAACAATGAGGATTGTCCCTGTGTATTTATATGATGATCCCAGGATGGATTTTTGTATAATCTTAGTATATGTAGATGATCTGAAAATCGGGACCCTAGAAGATATTAAGAAAGCAAGCTTTTACCTGGAGTCAGAGTTCGAAATGAAAGATTTGGGTAAAACCAAATATTGCCTAGAGTTGCAGCTTGAGCACGCCCTTGAAGGGATTTTAGTACATCAAGCAACCTACACTTAGAAGGTGTTAGAAAGGTTCGGCTTTGAAAAAGCATACCCTTCGAAAGTGAAAATCGTCTAAGCAAAGTCTTATATCAACTTCGACGAATTACTCGAAAATCATAGCGCTGTACGAGGCCTCGCGAGAATGTTCTTGGCTTCGACGGATGATTCACCATATCCAGTAGTCGTGTGAATTGAATACCGCGCAAACCCCCTACTATTATCTATGAAGATAATGCAGCTTGTGTTGCACAAGTGCAGATAGGTTATGTGAAGAGTCAACTCACAAAGCATATCAACCCCAAGTTCTTCTATGCTCATGAATTGCAAAAGATATATGAAATTAAAATACTGCATACTAAGTCATGTTAAAATCTTACAAATTTATTCACTAAATCACTTTCAGCATCTAGCTTTGAAAGATGCATACGTGGAATTGGAATGATGAGACTTAGAGAAGTGCAGAATTCAGGAGGAGAATCTTCACGAACTCATTATCGAAACTTGATCGCGAAGATCGAGTACCCAAAGAATAAATCCTGATGATTAAATGAAATTAGTGGATTGTACTCTTTTTCCCTTGACGAGTTTCTCGAAGTTTATCGGCTAAGATTTTTAATAAGGCAATTCGTGCAGCACAGCAGAACGCATTCTATGTACTTTTTCTCTAAATTTTTTCCACTGGGGTTTTTATAAAGTTTTAACGAGACATGAACATGACGGATGAGTGTCCAAGAAGGAGTGTTAAGAAACCGGACCCAAACCAGACAGACCTGACCCATGATGGACTCCTCATTTATCCAGTAACCTATATATAAAGGAGGACCACAACTATTGTACTACAGTTTTACAGGAAGAGCAATAAAGAGAAGTCGGAAGTCCCCTCATATCTCTGTATTCACTATACTATTCTATTCTTGTGTTTTTATGATTCTTAATTTATCTACAAAATAATTGTTCGAACTGAACTCATCAACGACGATTTCTCAACGCGAACATCTCATCAGCGTCAACCCGTGCAGATTTTCCACGGAAGCGTGCTACAGCCTGGTGCCTCCAAACCGCGTGCCCCGCGCCAGCAACTGACAGGGACGGCCCCACCTACATAGAAACTGACATGTGGATCCCGTTGCCGGCGTCTCACCTTGGCCCACATGTCATAAATATACGGCGTAGCAATCATATGCAGCGTCATCCCCTATTGCAAAGTGGGCCCCAGCCATCACGTCACCGCACGGGGGCCCCCGCACGCCATACTCTGGAGGCGGCCTCGCGCCCCGCGTTCCAGACTGGCTCGTGCGGGAATCGGCCTCGCCCGATCGAGATCGGAGGGTCGGTTGGTAGTTTGGTACACGAACGGCCGAACCAGATCAAGCGACCCCCACAGCGCAAGCCTCACACACCACCGAACCCACGTCCGAACCCATCGCCGTCCAAATCGGCAATCGCCATGGCCGCCGCGCCCTCCCGGCGCTGAGCGTTAGCATATGCGCTGCCGCTGCCGAGCTCAAGGCGCCCAGATCTAGGGTCGAGCCCTCCCGGCTGCGCAGCCCCATGGCGCAGCGATCGCCGTGGTGGGCGGCGCTGCTCCTCCCCATCCTCCTCGGCGCCGTCGAGCCCTCCTCCGCCGCCTCGCCGCCTCCCGAGGCGTGCCCGGTGCCTGCTGCTTTAGAAACCATCCTTGGGCCTTCCGACACATGCTCGCCTCTAGATCGCCGCCTCGGCGACCCGGTCGGCGTCATCGAGGTGAGCTATTGCCTATTGCGACTGTGTGATTAAATAAATAATGACAGAAAAATTGTTTTGTATGCAAATTGGTTCAGACCATGTTCATAGGTCCAGTGTAATCGTGTTATGCGATCGAATGGAGATCAGTAAATGATTGATGAGGTGAATTGCTAGGAGTTAAACGTTGGTGGTTGTGAAATTAGGAAATTTTCTAGGGTTCATACCTATTTCGGTGGTGGTTCTCAGGTTATGCGAATAGTTTCTTCTATCCTATTGATTACTTTAGGCGTTTAGTGACTTGCGCTGATAAGTTATGTATGCATTAAGCTATGAAAAATTTGTGCTTATGCCAAAGCAAGCGAGAAGTCCGTTTTGTATTGGTTTCAAATTGTCTGCTTTGGAGATGTGACCTTGAAACCTTGCTCCTACCTATAATAACATGTCGTACATAAGTGTTATGTTCTGTATGTCTTATCAATTGGTGTTTGTGCTATCTCCAAATCAATTATTGAATTAATCAGAAATACTATGTACGTTGGTTCCAATCTGGTTGCATAAAGCCATGAACTTGTATTTTTGGGTTATCAAACTTGGAATTTAATGGCTCGTTTGATTTAGGCCAAAGAAAATATAATAGAAAATTGGAAATAGCCGTCCAATCTGGTCTCTTGTTTATGTCCTCACTCCTCACATGTGGAGCTAAAGGCAAGAACATAAAAATATCCATAGCATTAGCATGACTCTCTTCTTCTTCTGTCTGCATCTAAGTTGGTTAAAAATACTAGATAGGTAATTCTATTTTCTATTTATCTCATTTTCTCTTCTTTTATTATAGTTTCTCTTTGTCCCTCTCACCCCCCATGAGCACAAGGATATTCCATCTGTTGTAGTTGTAGTTGTAGATGTGAGGTGGATTCTAATCTTTATTAGTTAACATTATAGGGAGATGAGGCTACATTGGCGAGGGCAGTTAATCTTCACATGAACAAAGATGACTACATTGCTGTACTTTTCTATGCCTCGTGGTGCCCGTTCTCACAAGAATGCAAACCAAATTTTGAGACATTGGCTTCCTTATTCCCGACTATACGTCATTTTGCATTTGAGGAATCCACAATTAGGCCAAGGTATGTCTGCCTCTAGAGTAAAGAAAAATGTCTTTCTTAGTGTGATACATTCTTTTTGGTGAAATATTAATTTTACATTGGAAACTGCAGCATAATATCAAGATATGGGATTCATGGTTTTCCTACACTATTTCTCTTGAATTCAACAATGCGAGTGCGGTATCATGGACCACGAACTGTGAAGTCCCTAGCTGCTTTCTACAGCGATGTTTCAGGTGTGCTAATTGTTCCATGTGGACTCTTGTTTTCTTTTTCCTCTTTTGGGGATAGTTTTGCTTGCATGCTTTTATCTGAGTTCATTCTTGTACACCGAGCAACTGAGCCATGAGCTTGTATTTTTCCAGCTTGTTTGTGGTATGAGGCATCTTTGTTCCAAACTAATGTTCCTGACTGCCTGCGTTTGGACTATAGAATTTCTTATGCTTAAAATATCTTTGGTGGCTGTATCTGTTTTTCTAAGTGATTTACCAATGGTGAATTTATGTGATATAGGCATCAATGCTTCAGTGAAGTCAACTCATGGGGAGGCCATGGTACATTCATTAGATGAGATTGAGCTTAAAAAGGATGCTGAACAGGAAAATTGTCCATTTTGGTGGGCGCGTTCGCCAGAGAAAATACTTCAGCAGGATACTTATCTAGCATTGGCAGCTTCATTTGTACTCTTGAGGTTGCTGTATCTTCTTTTTCCAAAGATAGGTTCCTTTGCCAAATGGGCATGGAGAAGGCATAGTCTTTTTGCAAACTTGATGTGTGTGCATGAATATTTCCTCACCTACCTTGAGCAAGCAAGACAGAAATTTAATAGGTTATACCCTTCAAAGCGAGGGAATTTACAGGAGGGGGCAAGGAATGCCACTGCTTGGGCTTCCAAATCATTAGCATCTGTATCAATTGGAGAACCAAGCACTATTGGAAGGACGAACTCTACAAATGAGCTAAGATGAAGTGTTACTTTTTTGTCCGTAGGGATATATGTACAGTAGAGTGATCAAGGTATGAACACCAAGAATCTGTTGTAATCGGCTTTATTAGCTATTGTAACATCCTGCTTAGAATAAGCGCTTTTACATTTTTCTTCTTATTTTTATTGTCATTATAGCCTTGTATTGAATAGTTGTTGCCTAAATACATATTCTTGGAGGGAAAGGGGTTTCTGGTGTATTGCACAATATCTCGTGTTGTGAAAAGTGTATGTATGGCCTCTGCATTGCAAAATTGAGGGTATTAGAATTAGGAGTAAGGGCTTTGTCTGCTGTTATGGGTAATGCAGGAAAAAATAGCAAACATCTTGTCCCATTTTGTTTCCTTTGTATCCAGGAATGGTTGGGAGTAAGGTTACAATTTATTTGGTCTGTGTGGTCAAATTGGTTACTGAGAAATGTCGAAGCACCGAATGCAAGTAGCTGAAGCAGATTCACAACAACTGTGTATTTGCATGTGCTGAGATAAAAGAACAATTGCATACAACCCTATTGTTCAGCTAAGAAGACCTAAATTGTAACGTCTGGCTCAACACTGAGTCCAGAATACCACTAAAATACACTAACTAATAGTTTTAACATTATTTTACAATAAATTATAGCAACCAATTCAATATTAAAACTTGTCAATGGGTCACAATAAAACATGAGTAATGATGTGACAAGAATAGATATTTAATCTCTAGACAACAAAGTAGAATAATAATCCAAGAATTAAATAAAACCAACTATAAAGAGCCTAATGAATGAATAAAGAAGTTCCAACCAATCAATTATAATTATTCAATGACTATCAAGTCCTAAAGAATAATTCATCACGCTATAATAAAAGTTTCTCAAGACCAAGTGAATCAAGTAGTTGATGTGAATGCAATTGTTCCATGTGCATTATCTTTTTCCATACAAGATGCCGTTAACGATCACCTAAAGCAACAATAAAGTAAGGACGAGTCCACAACACAATAAGTACACAATACAACGATAAATACACAAGTTCATTAAACAATTAACGCATTATCATAAATATCAAACTTCTCGTCCCCAATT
This sequence comes from Phyllostachys edulis, assembly GCA_036346405.1. Lineage (NCBI taxonomy): Eukaryota > Viridiplantae > Streptophyta > Magnoliopsida > Poales > Poaceae > Phyllostachys > Phyllostachys edulis. The sequence goes on along the minus strand of CM070562.1, from coordinate 103,381,873 downwards.
CTCAAATCTCATCAAGATTATTGTAAATGCCATGATGCACCTCTTTCAACTGATACCAGTATAGCGGAGTGTTCACCCGTCGATGTCACGCTTTTCTCCCCCACCTTCGTTACGGTGGGGTCCCTACCTCTGTAAGATTTTAACATGGGGCATGCCAAATTAGCCATAATCATGACAGTACTCACTGCCCTGGCCCTTATGCAAGTGAATGATGCAATAATTCATTAAGCAACAATAATCTTACCACGTCATCCCATGATAGTTGCATCATTAACACAATCTTACTCTTTTCACCAATATTATCATGGCAAATAAATAACTTAACAAAAACACAATGAAATATCATGATAATAAATCAATAAGACAATGACAATCACCCGTTGTTCACAATTATACAAAGTACTTGCTTCTTTAACTTCTAGGAGCCGGGTGACGTAAAAACGACACGATGCTTGAGGCAACACTCCCTGGATAAATAATTAACATGCATTAAAAAACATGCCATCACAGCACCAAAATATTACACTAATTGCCTTCACATGTCTACACAAAATTAACACATTTAGCTTGATTCTACCGGACGCACTACCCACTGTCCTAGTAGTAAAATGACTCTAACTCTCTCATCTGAACCCCGAATCTAATAAAACATGTACTTTCTGGAATCCCCACAAAATTATCTACAACTTTTTAGTTATGCTAAACTTCTGAATCCACAGTTTACTTCCCCATTTTCAACTCCAAAGACTACCCCAGAATCTGTCAGGAGGGGCCACTTCACAATTTCGTATCTTTTTTATATAACTCGAAAAGTAATGAACAATAGTAGTTCTGGAATCTATTAAAAATTTCCTAGTTTATTCCAATTATGGAAAAAAAAATTACTTCATTTACTAGGTGTAAACAACCCATCTTCACGACAGCTACCAACGACGTCCGTTTTCTAGACAGCGATCTTGATGCCATAACTTTTCGATCACAACTCCAAATTTAGTGTTCTAGACCTTCTTCAAAAGCTAATGAAATTCTCCACACCTTTTCTAATTGGATGAAACTCTGAATACGAAATTAAACATATATAATTTCTCCCGCAATGTTATGTGTCGCAACTCGACGAACTATAGCTTAGAGAAAACTACACTTCACATGGACCAATCGATCTACGAATTGAACATCGATTAATCTATGATAAATCTAGGGATTATCAGACGTTACCCACAAGTAAAACGTCACCGATCACGAAACCCTTGGTTTCTCCCTCTTCTTTCCCTTCTCCTTTCCTCCTTCCTTCTCTTTTCTCCTTCCTCTCGCCGCCATTCCCTTCTCCTCCTCTCCGAGACCAGGGCAGCCACCACCACCATCAGCAGGCGTGACAACACAGGGGCGCCAGCCAGGGAGATGAGCAGGGGCGCTGGGGAGGTGCAGGCGGCGCACAGGGGCAGCAGGGCGCCAGCAGGGGAGGCAAGAGGGGGAGGTGGTGCTGGCAGGGAAGGTGTTGGGGGGCGGCGGCTAGGGTTTGGTCAGCCCCTGCCTCCTGCTTTAAGTGGTCGGCTCCCCTTCTTGGGCCACGGCGCGATGGGCCTTTGGCCCAAGTTCTAACACTTCCCTCATTTTCTGAATTTTAACTCTCAAATTCTCATTTGCTATTTTCTAATTCTCCATTATTTATTGGGATATTACATAAATATTCATTTATATTAGTTTTCTATTGGACGTGCTATCAAAAGGCTGAATCCTAAGGACACTTCCGTCTATAATACTCACACAAATATGAAAAAGGAAAGAAAACTATAAGCAGAAGTCACGATCTAGCTCGCAGACAGACCTCGCTTGCAGTTCCGATTCCCGTTCGACAATCGCCTCTCGCGCGCACCATACGAGCGCATCGTCCACCAGAATTCAAATCACAAAGAAGCACGTCATCAATCGAGTAGACTACGTGGTACGTGCGCTTGCTCAGTTGCCCTGCTTGGCCAGTTAATTTACCATGCATGTATGGGGACATGCTGCGACGCTGGAGCTGGCGAACATGGCCACCGCCAAGCTCAGGATTGCAGTAAGCAAATTTCATGTATATATGCATAATTATAGAACGTTTAGATCTTCACAGGGGGCGGATTTAGGCCTCTCGCAGAGTGCGCTTCAACATGGGACGTGCAAGTATTAGTAGTGTATAACCTAGTTCAGCATGAGACGTGCAAGTATTAGTAGTGCATAACCTAGGTAGTTTTACCCAGCTCAGGTTGATAGTGTATTATATGTTAGTTTTATGATGTTTAGCCTAGGATGGCAATCGGGCGCGGCGGGTACGGGTAGTGCTCGTCCATACCCATGCCCGCGACCCCAATTTTCCCCCACGGGCATACCCGCGAAGGACGACGGGCGAAAAACCTCGCCCATACCCGTCGCCCGCGGGCATGCCCATTTACCCGCGAACATTTAAAAATGTAACGTGGATGAGGCACCATATTCACACATTAAGAATCAGTAACACAGGGTGAAGTTTTTGCAACAAGTGAAGGCATCACACATTCAACAACTAAAATGGAAATACAACAGTGCATCACACATATGAGAGTTGAACACAAATATGAGAGTTGATGGTAAGATTGCACATGTTGGTTTAGAACTTCAGATGACTATTAATGGATAAAATTCATGGTTCAGATTGCAAAGCAAGAGGCCAAATAAAATTCATGGTCTGGAATTCTGGATCATCTCAACATGGCAGATTGAAAGGAACTATGACAGATTGAACCCATGACCCAGGAACTCATCACATGACTATGACTATCTCAACTATGATAGTTTGTTCTGGATCATCTCATCTCAACTATGACTATCAAATTTAGCAAATCATATAACTCAAACAAGAACCCAGGAACTATGACAGATTGAAAGGAAAAGGAATTTTCACACTTGAATAAATTAATGCACAAATTTGCTCTAGCACTCATCCAGATCTGCACCAAATCTCCCAATTAACATCATCAGTTCATCAGTGAATCTGTACCAGCGTTGAGCTCTTGAGGAGGAGGCCGAGCGGGAGGACCAGAGGAGGGACTCGGGCCGGGCTTTGAGGTCAGCCGGGCACCTGGGCGGGAGGAGGGAGGAGGGAGTCAGTCCGGCTTTGAGGAGGATGCTGGGCGGGAGGAGGCGACCGGGCGCGAGGAGGGGCGGCGACCGGGAGGAGGACGGGGGCGGCGGTCGGCCGGGAGGAGGACGGGGTGAAGTGATGGATCTGGATGTGGAGTGTGGAGTGCTTGAGCGGTGGCGGCCGGGTGTGAGGGGGGACAACTGGGCATGACTCGTGGGGAGGAGCGGCGGCAGGGCGGAGCCTAGGGCACGACAGCTGGACACGATCTCCTGGATGTAGTTCTCGCCGAAGCAGCGGTGCCCCACGTCGTAGAGTTGCCGCAACATAGTACACCGGCTTGGTCTTCCCCACCTCCGCCGCCACACGCCCCGACCGCTCCGCCGCCCGACCTACCCATGCCAGCACTGTCCTCAGCGTCGCCGCTGCCGACGCGGGCGCCAGGCGTGAGAAGAGGTGGCGGCTGGGAGGAGGACGGGGCGGATCTGGAGTGCAGAGTGCAAACGGCCGGGCGTGAGGAGATGGCGCGCGGTGGGAGGAAAAGGGCGATGAGGAGATGGCGCTGGGCGGCGGGCGTGATGAGATGGCTGTGAGGAGGGGGCGGGGGTAGGTGGAGGGAATGGGAGTGGTGAGGCGGAGGAGACGATGTGAGACCGAGAGAGTGAGATGTGGGAGGGGAGGTGAGTGGCGGCTGTGTCTGGAACTCTGGGTCTGGTGGACGAGGAGGGGGAGGCGAGGGGTAGGGTTTTTCAAGCTATGGCCCACCTGTCAGTAGGGGATGGCGGGTAATCGGGTGGAACGGGCACGGGTAGATCTACCCCGTACCCATGCCCGTTTACCCGTCGGGCAGAATTTGCCCCCCATGAACATACCCATGGGTACCAAAGGAAGAACATACCCACCTCTATTAGGGTTTTTGCCCGCAGGTACGCGGGTAATCGGGCAAGATTGCCATCCCTAGTTTAGCCTGTTAGAGTACAACATGGGGCGCGACGAAATCCTTGATCGATCTTCATGCATGTAAGCATGTTCTATGTTTTTACAAGGTTGTAGCTCTATATTGCCAAGAAAAAAAAATGTTTTACTGGCTCTTTGTTGTGTTAATAGCCCTGAGATAGAAGTATACATGCATGGACATGTGAAGTCTCAATTAAGTAATAGCTTTTTTAGACTATAATAGTAGATGCACACATGAACACACATATACACCAACCTGAACGCGCACGTACGTGCACCCACTAGCAAATGCATAGTGTGAGCTTCTTCAACAATTTGCCAATATTGTCACATTTGTCTTAATTTCATAATATACAATCTTGTTTAATCTATCCGATTAGATCCTGGTGATGTTTCTAAACCTATCTATCATATATGTCGTTGATGAGAAATATCAACCAAAGTACTAAATAACGTTGGTAGGATATTACGTGTTAGACGAAACTTAGAAGACAACTCTAGATGTTTGTATATTTGTCTCTTGCATTTTTTATTGGTTGTTCATGTAAATATGTAGAACCGGGCCGCCATTCGCACGCCTGGAGGCTGGAACGCTGATGCGGTGTCGCACTCCACAACTCAAGACTCCGTTAGAGCGAGATGCAATAATTGTTTTATTCTCTGTCTATTAGTGGCCTGATCAGCATCTAGAGTAACCGAGTAGGAGATACTACAGACTGTTCAGGATCGACATCGAGCTTATAGGTGTGAGTCGAGCTATAGTTCCATGAAAGACACATAAAATTACATTTTTAATGGTCCACGTGACATATTAGGCTCAAGTTGACTTTTCCAATCAAATATTGTCATTCAATTACCTTTCCTCAATATATGTTTTTTTCTTCAAAATTTTATTATTATTTCTAATATTCATCTTGGAAGACCTATAAATCCCAAATATTAGATTATTAGATATCCTAAACCACCTAAGTAGTATCTATACCCAAAAAATGGTAACAAATCAAGTTGCCCAAATGCGCGGCCACCCTGCTAGCGAACAACTTTTTTTTAAGTATACATACATCATACATACATGCACAAGCAAGTGAGCAACTCGTTTGGGTGCGGTACAACATAAAGCGACGAGCCAAAAAACGATCCGGAAGAACCAATGTCCTCTGCTCTTGGCGTATCGGACAACTGCATCCGGTAGTGCGCCCAACGGCCCAACGTCTAGTACTGGCTATTTCACCTGTTTTCTACCGTACACCGTTGCGATTTGCGAATACAGGTGGGATCGGGCTCGGTTGCCGTGCACGACCCGCTCATATAAATTTGGGGGGGGGCGACCCCGCCCCACCCCCACCGCAACGGCGACAGAAACCGTAAAGAAGCAAAGCATCTAGCTAGGAGGATCCCGCGGCGGAGGAAAGGAGAGAAAGGAGGCAGAGATGGCAGGGGGAAGGAAAAGGGGAAGCGGCCTACGCACGGGGTGAAGCTCCAGTGGACGGAGGAGGGGCGGGTGGCGAAGCGGAGGAAGACCCGGCGGCTGCAGCAGGAGGAGGTGGACTTCATTAGGTCGTATACGGAGACACAACTTGCCGACTTCCTCATGCCCGAGGAGATCCTGACGGCCCCCCACTGCTCCGACCCCGACGAGATGATGAAGACCAACGAGTCCATGGCCGAGCTTGTCCAGGAGGCCGGCGAGGAGCTTGTCTCCAGACTACGACGCCAAGGGCTACCTTGAGGTCCCCGCCGATCTTCAGGCGCCCACCGCTCCATCGTCCAAGCTCTAAATCACTATATATAGGGGCGGACCTAGCTATCGGGCAAGGTTGGGTGGCCGTCCGAGGTAGCCACTGGCGGGAACCCCCCTTCCCTCTATCCTATGCGTCGGCGACCCTTCCCCCTTTGGCAGTTCGTGGTGGAATGGGCAGGCGCATTGCGACCAGCCCACACCTTGGTCGTTGGCACCATGCCACAACCCAAAGCCCAGCACAAAAGCCCACTGCCGCTCCCTCTTCCCACTATCCACAGGCCACAGCATAGCCCACTCGCCACACCAATACACCAGCCCCACTGCCCACAGCTACAGCCCACTCGCTACTCCCTCTTCCTGGCTTCCCCCAAATTCTAACTTAGGCGTCGGCGGCACCGCGATAGGGCGAAGGTGGCGCACGCGCGGGTGCTGGGCGAAGGAGGTGTGTTACCATTAGTAGTTTCTCCTACCATAAGTAATTGCAGAGTAGGAATAATATTAATAGATAGCGGTAGTTCTTTAGACCTGTTATTTATTAATACCTTAGATGAGATGCAAATTCCTCGTTCTAAGATTAAACCAATGACAAGTCCCTTCTATGGGATAGTGCCAGGTATGTTTGTTAAACCAATAGAGCAAGTAGTATTACCAGTAACCTTCGGTACATCTACTAATTTTCGAACTGAGTTAATTACTTTCGAAGTGATTGATTTTGAGTCTTCCTATAATGCAATTTTGGGAAGACCATCTCTAACAAAGTTCATGGCAGCTACACACCACGCCTACCAAAAGATCAAGATTCCTGGGCCAAAAGGCGTGATTGTGGTGCAAGGTGACCAGGTCGTCGTGCTTTCATGTTATCGTAAGTCGTTAGAACTTGTCGATCGATTACCTCTGAAAGATCTTACTTTAGAGGATAAAATAGGAAAAGCTGCGAAGATCAAGGCCACTCCTCAGCCAAGTGAGGAGATAAAGTTGGTACCGCTTAGTCCTAACGACCAATTCAAGACAGTCTAGATTGGCACGGCATTAAGTGAGAAATAGGAAGACAAGCTCCTCACCTTCATCCGAGCCAACTCAGATGTCTTTGCGTGGAAGCCATCTGATATGATCGGTGTCTGAGAGGACCCCCGGGTTATTTTCGCAAGACCGAGGCCTTCCCGGTCTTATAGAAATAACTCTGGGCCTCAAGTAAATGAATTCCAATTTAACCCCATTAAGTGAGAAGTCTTGACCGAACTAGAGCTTCGATGATCATGCGTACTACTTCTCTGCAAGCACTACATGATGATCAGTTCTCCAAACAGTCCAAGCCTACACTTAATGAGTTAAAAGGGAATTCAAAAACAGCAAGTATGAGACTATGTTGGCTCCCAAGATCAGTGACCAACATGCTCATACTCTCATTTAACGTTGATCACATCCATACAACATTCATACATTGATAATTCAAAAGACATGCATCATAATAGTTTAAGTCTACAACTATTACAAGTGGCCGACCGGCTAAATTCAAAAGAGAATATTAAGTAGCAGCAGAAGTAATGTAAATAAACCAAAAGTCCAGCATGGTGTGCCTCATAACCCATGGCAACCAACTGGGAGTTAAATAATAGCACTATTCGTTAGCGTCGCCTACATCGGCGCTAACGAACTTGTCTGGCGTAGAAACATCGATCCTCACCTGAATTTGCAGCAACCGGGTTAAGTACAAATATACTCGCAAGTCTTATACAAAGGAAAAATTATTTATACTTAGAGGTTAACAAAGGATGGAAATAGTGGCTTAGTTTTGCAGAAAACGCAAAAGTCTTATTCCTACACATACAAGTTTTACAATTGCCATTTAGAAAACAGATTTAAAACAAAAGTAAAACATGTGCTAAAGGAATTCGTTAATAAACAATTGAGTCAAACAAATACCAAAGTGGTATCCCACTAATAAACAATAAAGCAAGAATACCCATTCATGCCGAATACCAAGTTGGAACCATGCCAATTTTAATTCAAAGTCTAACGATAATGACTCCCGAATTCAAGCGGTCGTCTGTAACTGTGGACACGGCTATTCGAATAGATTTACACCTTGCAAGGGAGTACTACTTTACCCACACGACTCGACTACCCTGTAAGCCTCCGGATAATAACACACTTCCTTAGGTATGTTGGCTGGGGAGAATCGAGATTCGGTATTGTTCAGAAAGAAGACCCTATTGAGTTAGATCACCCATGCGAGATGAAATCCCAATTTAGTACATATGCATATAGCAAATGTTAAGCAGGCACACAAGTTGTGTCGGACGGGCCAGTGTAAGGTAGTTAGTATGTTGGTTGATCACCAACATAGGTAATCGTGCTCACCCGCACAGTATATATTACACTGGGTTCCTAAGGAATATAGGATTTCATGGTCTCTATGTCCTCACACCACCTGTGGTATAAAACAATGAAACCTTCCTCTTACTTAACCAAACGGTACCCATATCCCGCGTGTGGAAGTACGAGTGTTACTTGAATTAACGACATCACCAAAGTTCGGTCCTTATTGGTCCGGACAAGACAACTACATTCCCAGTCTCGTCCACGAAGGCACCCTCACTAGCAACCACTTGTCCAAACCCAAATCACCTTTAATTTTTAACCAAAAGAACTAAACAACCAGATTAAAAAATCTGGACCAAAGGTAGAGAATATGAAAGTAAGGTGTTTTCCAAGGTCAACGAAATAATCCCATCAACCGTACTAACGCACTCTCTAGACTTGCATGGCTAAGCAAACCCAAGATATATTTCACCAATGCTAACTTAAGCATTCGGGTACTGGAATAATTCAAGGATAACCTTAAGAGTAGGAAATAACTAGCTACTCATCACAAAAATATCGACATAACAAAATAGCATGCAAGCAATATCATTGCATTTCAAAACACTAACTTATAAAAAACTGGGATCAACATGATGCAAAAGAAAGTTCAAATGATGCTTGCCTTGCTGGTATTCAAGTTGTTCTCTCTCGGTGGCAAATGTGTCTACGTCGATCGCTTCGGGCTCTATAGAATAAAGACATCGATAAACACCGAGAAATACCACAAATTTCAAATTGCTAAAAAAATGTATGAAATTTCTACAGTGGCTAGATGATGATTTTAGATGAATTTAGGTGAAAGAATTGTTCTATTGGAGTTAGTATGTGAAAGTTATGGTGGTTTGAAGATCAAATTTTTGGAAAATCCAGGAAAATGACCTTCGGTCACTATTCATCTTAATTTAATTATTTGACAAAAATTTGTAGAGCATTGGTGGGAAAAAGGATTACACAGGTAATTAGGAAATAAAATTATAAGATCAAAATAACTTGGTTTATCTTAATTGGAGTTCATATGAATAAGTTATGGATTTTCAAAGTTAAAAGCACTTTCTAGTTTTAAAATAACTCAGTTTTGGATCACTTTCCAAAAACTAAATTTCTGAGACAATGACAAGTTTGAAACCTATTTTGAAGTAAAGCTCATTAAATATGAAAATTTTCTACACTGGTTTCATTCATTTTGGAGTTAAGATGATTTAGTTATGTATTTTTTGAAGTTATTCAAATTTTCAGTGTGTAAATAATTGATTTCCAGAATTTCTAAGGCAATTAATACATTTCTTACCGGGCGTTCTGCTAGCCACAGACGTTGTTGTGTGGGGTCCTATGAATAGTATGTTTTTCATTTTAACTTCGGATTTAACCGCGCGCTGACAGGTGGGCGCAGATGTCATAGACTCAAGTCCATGAACCCGGTTCACCGGTGCACACGCACAGCGCACGACGCTTAAGGGCTAGGCCCACATGTCATACTCCGCAAGCTACCAGTTTAGCCTCTCGATTTCTGTTTGTGGGGGTCCACATGTAAGCGACTTATTTACTTCCTTAAGACAACATTTAATGCTAATCATCGTCATTATTGTCTAATCACCGTGCTACAGGGCTAGTCCGTGTACGACAACAGGGTCTTCCCCGTCCCGCATGATTGCTCGGCGGCTCGCCGGTGCTACGTGCCACGGCGGAGCTGGCCAAGGCCTGGGATAGATTCACAATACTATTGTGCACCTTTCGGTAGTGTTTGCGACGGCTGGGCCGGCCTGTATCAGCGACTAGCCGGAGAGGGCGGCGGTGTCTTTACGGCAATGGTGCATGCACAAACATAGCTCCGCAGTGTTCATTCAAGCGGGTGCCCGAGCTATTAGGTGGTCAAGTGATGCTACCTGAAACTAGGAGAAGGGTCATGTATGGTCAGAGTTGCTTGGAGCTGGGCCGGCGTCGTAGAGGTTCACGGCGGCGATGAGCTTCAACGTGGAGAGGATGCTCTGGTGACAACAATGGAAAGTGAATGGTTGGGATAGCTCAAGGATGCTATTGGTAAGGCGTATGTGAAAGGAATTTGAAAATGCCTTACCAAATCGAAGTGGGAGATGAAGGGGTGTTCTTCGGCCGAAAATGGAATCCTTTCAAATCCACGAAATCCTATCGTGCAAAGGCAAAATTGATTGAGGGGTTTACTATCTCATGTTCAAGGACACAAGGCGACGCGCAAGGTTTAGGTTAATACCTACCGGAGACGAAGAAGACACGACGGTGTCCTCGGGTGCGTGCTCCGGAGCCGAGAATGGCACCAAGATGGTTCGAGAGCTACAAGCCCAAGCACGAGCTGGGGTTAGCTAAAATGGAAATGACATCGAAGAAGAACGAGAAGGGTAGCATTGGACTAAAGCTTACCCAAGTAGTTTGCACTGGAGAGCTTCTTCCTTAGCCACCGAGAGGAAAAATGGCAAAAAGGGAGGGTGCGAGGGGGTATTATGCTCGGGGAGTGACGGCAATGGAGACGGCGTGAACGGAGGAGCTTCAGGAGTGGTCAATTTGTGCGGTGGCTCACGATGTTGACAAAGCGGTGCAGCATGCGGTGGTGACGTGGTGTTGAACTTCTGCGCGAGTGCCAACGGGAGGTTGAAGAGAGAGCTGACAAGTGGGGTCCACCGGTCAGTTGTTCAAAGTGGCACGCGCCTGGGTTCAGTCGGTGTAGTTAGTTGGTTGGTTCAAGCCAGCTCACCGGGTCAGAATATTTTGGACGATCCGATCGAGTGGGGCGTTCTGTAACATCCTAAAATTTGCTTTCTGAAAAAATACTTAATTTCAAATTAAGTATTTAAAATTATCTGGATTTTATTTGGATTTTATCCGTATTTTATGTGTAATACTGGAAGGAAATCTCAAATTTCAAAACTCCATTTCCAATCTTTATTCCAAATTCAGATTCCTTATTCCGTAAATTCAAATTCAAATCTCCAGAAAAATATTCGTTCCAATCTCTTGTCCAATTTAGTTATTTTTGCCCTTCTCTCTTTTTCTAAAAAATAAATAAAAAAACCCCAACTTCCCGAGTGATAACGTCTAGCACCTCTGCATGCAGGCAACGTGGGGGCTTTTGCTCTCATCTGATAGTGTGCTCTCTCCAATTCTTTTATTCTATATTTCCTTCTCTCCCAAAACAGCTTTCTTCCTCCCGAGCCTTTCTTTCTTGTTGTTTCTTTTTCTCTAACCGAGAGCTAGTCTTGGCTGCTATCCCATGGCCGCACTCCCCACCACCTCGCCGGTCAGCCGGCCACCACCGCCGGCAGCGCCGCCCCTGCCCCACTCCACCGCGCCACCCTCCCTTCTCCTCTCCCATTCCCTCCTTTGCTCCCAGCGGATGGTTGAGCTTCATCACCATTAATGGCAGCCATACCTTCATTCTCTCATTCCTCTCCATTCAAAGCCTTAAAGTCAATTTCTATTGATGAGAAACGGCTGCAATAACCTTTCCCACGTTGTCATGCCATCATTGCGCAGCCCTTCAGGTGCACCCATTGAGTTTCATCAGTTGCCAAACCGAACCGACGCCGGTGCTCTTTGTCTTCCCGACGATGCAGCTCTCGGTTGAAGCTTATAAATGGCTTGCTATCTATGCATTGATTCGGTTGCACTCCCTCCAAGATTTAGAGTTTTCGGAGCATAGCAATCTCCATTGTCAGTAGCTTGGTTGGTTACCACAAGTTCAGTCCCCACCCTCGCCACCTCCGGCCACCACCGCCGACACCGCCGGCCAGTCCTCTGCCACCTTGTAATGCCATTACCATGAGCTTCTGCTTCGGCTGCATGCTATTGTGCTTCTGTTCGTTGTAGAAGAAACTGAACAGTAGCTTTGCTAGCTAGTTTGCTTCTGTCGAATTGAAGAAGGAAGATGAACAGTGCATACTACTAGATAATCCTGCATGGTGCTTTGTACATGATCGGCTGCTTGCCATTTGCCTTCTGTTCTTCATTCGGCCACATGTGTTTGCATTCTGTGCGGCTGCAGCTAGCTAAATGCTTTCTGTTCGTAGCTTGAAGAAAGATGAACAATGTCCTGCTAGATAATCATGCTGGATGCTTTGTGCATGCAAGTGATTTTTGAGAATTTATTTTCCACAATTTCGTTCGTTCTCATACAAACTCCAAATCTATCGATTCTTTCTCCTAAATTCATCTAAATTCATTCTCTACTTCCAATATTTATTTTGTAATTTTATTTATTTTCTGCTATTTATTTGGTCCTATTCGCGCGTATAGAGTCCGACGTCACCGACGTGAGTTTGGATCAACAGGAAGCACCTACCTCCAACGTCACCGAAGGCGAGTCTCCCTTGACCATTTTGTACCTATGATTTTTAAATCATGTTTTCTGTTTTTAAAAGTATTATGCATTGCTATTTACATAAAATGATGAATTTAAATTGTAGGTTGTTAGTTAAACCTAAAAGTTGTTAATGTCTTCCTTTGATGTTGCTATCATAATCTATTGTCACCCTAGCATAGCAAATCCACGATATTGATTACAACATTGTGGAATAGTTTAACGCGGTAGAATTGCTTAGACATGCATATCGGTCTGGATCACCCATTGAGAAAACCCTTATTATCTTTTACGCAAATCCTTTTTGAAATGTATGACATGAGGTAATGTCAATATTTAGAAAATAAAATAAAACACTGAAAACTTGTTTTAGACTTGGGCGGGTGGTAAGATCAGGTGGGTGCAGCTAGAGCACGAGAACTTGGAATGTGGTAAGTTTCGCCCAAGTCATACTAAGGACCGACGCTTGTGACTATCCAAACCGAGCACTACCATACAACCACATGTCCAAAATGAGAACGGACCTAGCCAACTAATTTACTATGTTCTAGCATTACGCCTGCAGGCTGTAGATAGTAGGTGTTACTTGGTTAGTGCAGACGATGGTAATTGATGTCTATGTCTGTCGGGGCTTGCGCCGGGCGTTGGTAATAGACGTCCAAGTCCGGGCAGGTTATCCCCCACAACGGTGAGCTCCAGGTCAATGGTAAATGACGTCCATGACTTGGGGTTAAGCTCATCGGGCGGGCTAATATTAGGATAAAGTATTGTAAAGGTCTTGTGATAATCGCTTAGTCGCACACCTTCAGAAGTGTGTGAGTAGACAATATAAGCTGATTATCTCATGTGGGTCAAGCTGTACAACCTCTGCAGAGTGTTAAAAACTATTCGAATAGTTGTGCCCACGATCAAGGGCGAGTAAGGTGCGTTTTCATATGGTATATTTTGGTTTTGTTTTCAAAGGAATAAATTTTGGGAACCGAGAGCAGTTGGGACTCTCGGGTAGTTTCTAGCAGCTAGAGCCAGTTGGGTAGCTAGAGCCCTATCCTTTAAACCTTGGCGGTTAGAGCCTTGATGCTAGTGGTTGGTAGCTAGAACCTCCACTAGTGATACAATTTATTTATTTATTGAAACTACGTTTGTCAAATGTGCTTTATGAAAATTGTTTAAACCTAAAATATTGCTTTGTACAAATGAACCATATAAGCCCAATTGTTAAAGCTATGTATATGCATATTTCCCAAGACTAGCGGAGTACTTTATGTACTCACATGCTACACTCATAATTAAATCTCAGAAGCTTTCAACGACACGGAGGAGGACTACGACTACTTCGCATGTGGCTTTGATGAAGGACACCCGGAGTACTAGGTTGCGCTCCCCAGTTGAATGCCGGTGGGAAATTTGATGGGCCATCACTCGGAGTTTATCATTTATTGTTTCCGCTGCTGTAAGACTCAAGGCCTTTTGACCTCTTTTGTAATAAGTGGCCATAAGGCCGGTACTCAGTTGTTTATTAATGTTATTTGTGATTCAAACTTGTTATTAACAATGTTTCTACTGTGTGCACTAGCTACTGATCATGGGGTGATGCAAAATACGAGAGGTTCGGATGCGTAATCCGGTCGACATCGTTCGGACGGTCCGAACGGTCCAATCTATGTGGACGATCCGATTGGAATCTAACGGTCAAGAGGCGCTGCGCGTTCAGTCCAATTGACCCCGTTCAATCTGGCAGTTGAAATCAAATCGGACGGTCCGCTCATGTTGGGTTCAACCAAAAGAAGACAGCGCGATCCAATTTGAAATTGGACGGTCCAGATCGAGCGGGTTGTTTGGACAATCAAAACAAATTTAATCGATCCGGCGATTGATACTCAATCGGATAGCTCGAACGCGATGGGTTCAACCAAGTCAAGGTGGCTTAGTCGGGGTTGGGTCTAAGCCCGAGGAACAGTACTAGGGTTTGACTATTTAGATTTCAAATGGTTCTGCTTTGACCGGGTCACTAAAAATAGAAATAAAAATCTTAAAATTTTTGAAATAAATCAGAGGGGTTCCTGGGAAGGTCTAGTACTCATAAAAATTCTTAAACCTCACCATTCAAGATTTATTTGCTTAATTTTAATTCAAGCCTAGAATAGGTTATTGAATTGAGTTTGAATTTTCTAAGGGTCGAAACTAGTCCCAAAGCTTTGGAAAAAATTATATTTATTCTTGATAAATAATATAGTATTTGAATAAATTATTTCCCCTGGAAATGTAATAGTATTTGTTCCTGTTTTCAATTGGGAAGTTGCTTTAGGTTAAAGTTTAATATTGTGATTAAGATTTTTCAAGTGCAATAATTTATGCGAATGCTAAAAAACACATTGCATGCTCATGAGATGCATACTAATTCTCATTAAATAACTTGGGGGTGTGACAGCATCCCAAGGGAGGTGATTGAGCACAGGCTAGCTATTCAGCCTGAGAAAAAACCAATCAAACAAAGACCGAGACGTTTCGCCCTGGATCGTCAAGAAGCCATTAGAGCAAAGCTTGATAAGCTCCTTGAAGCCAGCTTCATTCAGGAGGTAGATCACCCCGAATGTCTTACAAATCCAGTCATGGTAAAGAAATCTGACGATTAGCATGGCAAAAGAAGATGAAGAAAAGACTGCCTTCATCACACCCTTTGGCATCTACTGCTATGTCAAGATGCCATTCGGATTAAAGAATGCTGGAGCCACGTACTAGTGTTTGATGCAGAAAACCTTGAGCAGTCAGCTAGGGTGTAGTTTAGAGGCCTGTGTAGATGACCTCGTTGTGAAAAGTAGTACTAGATATGACCATTTAAAGGACCTCACAGAGACCTTCGAAAATGTAAATAAACATGGAATAAAGCTTAATCCTGAAAAGTATACTTTTGAGGTTAATTCTGGCAAGTTGCTTGGTTTCCTTGTTTGTTCTCGTGGGATTGAAGTTAATCCTGAGAAAATTTGAGCCATTGAACAATTATGGCTACCTTCCACTGTGAAGGAAGTCCAAACCTTATCTGGTCGAATGGCGGCTCTTAGCCGTTTTATTTCTCGATCAGGAGAACGTGGTTTACCTTTCTTTAAGGAGATTCGCAAGAGTAATAAAGGGTTTCAATGGTCCGAAGAAGCTGACAAAGCCTTTGAAGGCTTAAAGGCTTATCTCTCAAATCCTCTAGTATTGGTTTCACCTTTAGAGGGGGAACCTTTACTAGTTTACTTGGCAGCAACGCCAAATGTGGTCAGTGCAATACTTATCGCAGAAGGGGAAGGGTCTCAATGACCCATCTACTATGTAAGCGAGGTCTTACATCGTACATGGACCGAAGGAAAGATATCCCGAGATCCAAAAACATTATTTTCAATCTCGTAAAATCACATTGCCTTCATCCTTTCCTCTTGGAATATGCTTCATAACCAATAAGTAACAGGTCACATAGCCAGGTGGGCAGTAGAACTTGGGGAGTTTGATCTTTATTTTACTGCCCGAATAGCCATAAAAAGCCAAGTCCTGTCTGACTTTATGGCTGAATTGACGAACATCGAGGATCAACTTCAAGAAAGTCCAAGGCCAGACGATCATTGGACACTGTATTTTGATGACTCCCATGAGCTTAAAGGCTCGGGGGCTGAGATTTTGTTGATAACATCATAGGGTGATCAACTTCAGTATGTCATACAGTTTCTGTTCCCTGCCACTAACAACGTGACAGAGTATGAAGGACTTCTAGCCGGGCTTCAAGCAGCCAAATTCCTCGGAGTCCGTCGGCTTTTAGTGAAGGGAGATTCGCAATTAGTCGTAAACCAGGTATCAAAGGAATACAACTATTCCGATGAGATAATGGCTCAAAACCTGGGTGAAGTGAGAAAGTTGGAAAAATACTTCAGGGACTTCGAAGTCCAACATATACTGCGCAAGGAAAACTCCTTAGCGGATCAATTATCGAAATTGGATTCCTCACGAACGCTTGTTCCAACAGGTGTTTTTCTCGAATACCTTACAAAACCTTCAATAGAAATAGGTTCGACGACCTCAGAGGTCGGGGTCATCGAGCAAGATGCGGAGTGGATAAAACCATTAACCACTTATCTCGCATCAGGGACATTGCCTGATGATCCTGAACAGAAGGATAGGTTAATTCGAAGAGCACACATGTACAAGTTGGTTGACGGATCATTGTATAGGAAGGGAGCACATGGTGTTCTTATGTGTTGCATATCCCGAGACTCCGGGATAAAATTACTAAAAGAAATCCATGGGGGCTTGTGTGGTACACATGCATCCTATAGAACATTGGTTGGCAAAGCTTTTCGGCAATGCTATTACTGGCCCACCGCACTACAAGATGCCATGCACCTTGTTAAGATCTGTGAGCAGTGTCAGTTCCATGCCAAGCAAGTGCACCAGCCATTTTATCAATTACAGACCATTCCCTTGTCATGACCTTTTTCGACTTGGAGCATTGATATAGTTGGACCACTATCGCAAGCACCCAATGAGTATAAATTATTATTTGTGCCCATCGATACATTCACTAAGTGGATAGAAGCTGAGCCAGTCGTTCGTATAATGGCTGCAGCAGCAAAGAAATTTCTTGTGCGAAGTATTATTACAAGATTTAGAGTACTCAGTCATCTTATGATAGACAATGGGAGCCAGTTTATTAGTGACATGTTTCAAGATTATTGTGATGAAATTGGCACTAAAATCTAATTTGCTTCCGTGGCACATTCACAGAGCAATGGAGCAATAGAAAGGGCCAATTGTCAGATTATGTAAGGTATTAAAAAGAGAGTTTTTAATCGCCTTAAGGCATGCTCAAAGAATTGGATGGAGGTGCTCTTCTCTGTCCTATGGGCGTTGCGTACTACTACCAGTAGAGCAACTGGTGAAACACCATTCGCACTAGTCTACGGTGCAGAAGCAGTGCTACCTAGTAAGATTCAACTAGGTTCCACACGTATAGACCTCCTAGATCAAATAAACCAAGGAGACTTGCGCGAAGATGACGTCAATATACTAGAAGAAAGACGTGATCACACACTTTTAAAATCGGCTACCTATCTGCAAGGGCTGAGACGCTACTATAATAGAAGGGTTCGTCCAAGAATACTTCATGTGGGTGACCTGGTCCTGAGACGCATCCAGAACCAAGCCAATTTGAACAACACTTCATGTGGGTGATCTGGTCCTGAGACGCATCCAGAACCAAGCCAATTTGAACAAGTTGTCCTCTAGATGGTCGGGTCCATATACTGTAGTCTCTGTCACTAAGGCCAAGATCAGTTAGATTAGCCATAGATGATGGTCGTATTTTATCTAACACATGGAACATTGAACATCTCTAAAAATTCTATGTATTAGTATCTTTTTTCCATATTATATAAGTTCAGTTGTCATTTTACTGTCAGTGTTACAAATTTTTTTTTGTATCATTTCGCATACATGATCACCATCTTTTATGAGTGCCTACAGTTGATCAATTTTGCTCATGGGTCATAGCGTCTTTACTTATCAAATGGCCATCGGTATGCATTTGGAAAATGACAACTGTTTGGGACCTCTTATATAAGTCAATTCTCATTGCATAAGAGCCCAACAGTCTGACCTCATCTTCCTGAATACACACTGGTCCGGATCAATGATTTTGTAACAGATATCCTTATCCTAACGCATTTATTCGCCCGAAACACTTCTCCCATTGCTGGACATAGTATTCTAGGCGGGGGGCTACACATAGCAAAATATACGGAATTCAACTTGCAAAAATAATTTAATTTCCAAAAGCAAGTCAGTCAACTTCTAATAAATAATCACTATTATTATACACCAAATCTTTTCATTATTCCATACAATTTAAAACAAAACATGTGTATCATTACAATATCATTTTTGTACGCTTGAGCGAGGAGTACTTGAGGAAATGGCAGGAGCACTAGCTTCAATATTCCTGATAATCTCTGCCACCACTAGTGTGATCTTTCCTTGAGCCGCAATACCTGCTTCTTTGTCTTGAACTTGGGCGCAGGGACAAGCTTCCAAAGATCGACAGAATCCTCATAAAGGAGATCAATCTTTAACAAGACTCGGTTTAAAGCTTGACCCATTGCTTTCGTCAAAGATTGATATATGGTAGTCTTCATAGCAGGTATGTGTTTTTGAATATATGTAATTTGAGTATAAATGTCATTCCTAAGGTCATCTTGGTTGCGAGAGGAGTTACCGGAGCCTTCAGTTGCTCTGCGATTTCTCGTAGAGAAGCCGAAATTCGAGAAAAGCTATTTCCCGTGATCGTAGTAATTTTCTTGCCAGCCTTCATCAAAGTATCCACCTTCTTTTTAAGTTCTTGTACGGTAGTATGACTCCGTTTTTCCACTTCCTTCAAGTCTTGAATATGAAGATCTTTGTTACAAGAGGTCTTCTGAAGATCCTTTTTTGCCTTTTCTAGTTCTAAGAAAGAACGAAAAAAGAGAATAAAATTTATGCATTGCAAATAATAGGTCAAATGCTCTGTAAGAAATAAAGAGAGGTTTTTTTACCTTCTTTCTCCTTAATGAGCATGTTGTTCTATTCAAAGGGATCATGACTTTCTTTAGATTGTCTGCCCAGGATCTCTTATAACTTTTCTTTCTTCTGAGTCAAGTGGCGGATTTCTTCGGTTTTTCCTACCATGACCACCACACTCTTCTCAGATATTTTCTCTGCCTCAGACAATGTTAATCTGAAAGCATGAAGTACATATTCAGCATTTTCTTGTCCGGCCTTCACCAGTAAATACTTCGTATGAAGTAAACAAAGGCATTAATTAATTATTTAATTAGAATCTTACGATTGAATAATAATTTTCTATGCTTACTTCTCTTTCTCCTCTACCATTTCTATATTGACTCTCCAACACCTTTTGATAGATGTCATGAGGTCCTGAAGGTCCTTCTTTTCAGCTCTGGGAGAATTTTCCAAAGGATTTTCATCCTCGGGTTGATCCAATTGAACCAGATGAAAAACTCATTTGGTTGGATCAATACTGGTATCTTGCAACTCCTAAGACATTCTATGAGTCAGGTCTATACTAGAAATTCAAAATAAAATTACCAAGATAAAAAAGCTTACCAAGATATGGTCATCTTCACCTTGAGCTCCAGTGGTCTCTTGGACCACCTCTTCTGTCTGATCCTCTTGGGAGGTCCTTTCAGTTTGGACCTCCATGTCCTGTGGTATCCCCTTAGATGTCCCAGTAGTCGTTGTCAGGACGTCCTGGACCACTTCCTCAGTGGTCCTAGGAGGTATTTCCGTTGGCAGAATCTTTTCTGTCGGGAATTCCTCCGTTGCCAGTACAATTGGTGACGACATTTGTTCCTGAGCTGTCAGTTGCCCCCTTTTCGGGTCCGACGGCAAACAAAGGCTAATAAAAAAGAGAGGATTGGTTATTTTAAAAGTCAAAATTATAAAGTTATCATCGAAGAACTTACTCGATCTCGAAGCTACTTTAGCTAAAAAGCGACATAAAGTCCTCATTCACAGTGAAAGTCAGTTCTCTCCTTTACTCTGACAAGGAGGGAACCAAGGCCAGGGAGGTCCTTGGTCTTGGAACCCTCTGAAGAGGGACCTCCTCTTCGGACTCTTCTGACGAGCCTTCATCCTGGACCACCCCAGCCAAGAAAGTTGATATAGAAGACATTGGTTGGGGGTTAGAGACATGTCAAGAAATAGAAGTCTTAACTTTTGTTTTCAATACCTCGCGAGTAGAATGTCTCGAAGGAGTTGGGATTGAAGCAAGAGGTCTTGGGGGAACTGAAATTGGAGCTGGTGTGGGTTTCATCTTCTTTGGCGTAGTAGGTCCGGAAGTAATCCTTGCACTCTTTGCCAAAGAAGGAGAAGAGCTCACACTGACATCTAAGGTGGGATGTTTCTTTGATGTCATCTGTCTAGAAACATACAAAAAAGGTATGAGTAAATTTACTTCTTATGTCTATTTAATTTCTATGAATACTTACCACTGAGTGATCTTTCCTAAGTGATAAAGTTGCCCCAATCAAGCTTGGGGGCTGCGCTTCTATATCGATCGGTTCTTTTTCTATAACCCGATCCTTTAACAGGATTGAGGTTCTAGCTAGGACCTTATCATTTGAAAGAGCTGCAATATAATAAAAAAAATTACTTTACTTTACTATAAAAATTCAGTTTGAGTAAAAAGATAAATAAGTTGTTACCATTTTCTGGAACGTCGTGATTACAGTATAGTATTTCCCTCTTCTAGAAGGGGAAGATCTTGTTCTTGAGGAAGTCATGGACAACCTTTCGTCTAGTTAGACCTCCCTCTACCGAGTTGTTGATCACAAGGGGACTACCTTTTTTCTCATCATCTGAGAGCTTGATTTCCTTGTCAGCAGCTCGACTTTTTGAGGACCACTCCGGTGGTGCATTACGATTGTAAGTAATCCTATTTTCTTTTAGAACTTCGAAATAAAACCATTCCTTGCTCTATGTTTGGCTGGCATATTTGATAGCCAAGAAGGGAAACATCCTCTTGCTCGCATCTTGAAATTTGAATTAAAAAAAGCCCAAAGTACTAGCACCTTTCTTGTTGCGAATGATTTGATGATAAAATCTAAACGGCGCAGACTAGGAGCTATCCCTAAAAATACCTCAAACATGTGGGCGAAAACGCTAAGTACCAGAACTGAATTTAGTACATGATGAATTAACTCTATTCCATAATGATTAAGAACTTCAATCAGGAAACCACTCTCGGGCAAGCGGAGGCCTGCCGGAGATAGGGCACGAAGAGTACCGTGAACCCGCTGGAGGATTTGGTTTAATCTCCCTCCCCGGTGCACGCCACTCGATGAGAGCCTTCTCTGATAGATGCTCGTCCTGCTCTAGTCCTTTGAGCTCCTCCACAGATAGCATTGACGATTTTCATTCCGCCATTGTCTCTGTTCAATGGCGGACTGAGGGATCCTTCTCTTCGAAGGTTCGTAGAGGACGAAAGGCTCTCGGTGAAAGGGAAAAGTGAAAATGACTAGGGTAAAAATGCACCTATGGAGAGGTAAAAGATCCATACATATATACCCTTGGTGCATTTAAAACCCACTACTTCTACAGCACAACAACTGCACCTCGATTAGCGGTGACATGACAACTCATGTCCAGTCAAGGAAGCTGTTCTGCATGTCAGAGATGTGTAAGAAAAAGTAGTTGAAAAGTTTTTTTTCTCTTTTTTCAAAGTTATCTTCATCCCATGACCATCGCGAGTGGAAAGGTACAAAACCGCTAAACATAGAAGTTACATCGATATACGTTTCGAGAGAAGTTCAGCTGATCATCGGGATTTCCTTCCATCAATCCCTTCAAGACTTTAATCCATAGAGCAAACTAACTGTCCAACCACCATAAAATAAAGATGATCGAAAAGTCAATTTGGTCTGTGGATATTGTTTGTTGTATGCTCCAATCATAGGAAGAGACATGTCAAAGCAACATGAGTTCGTACTCATGAGAAAACTTTGAGGACAGAGATCTGATGGAAGTCTCTAAAGGAATGTCTCTGCCCTTCTGGTGATTATTTATAAGATCAATAACCTTTGGTAGAATTAAATAAACCAAACGGAAGTCTAACAGATAAGGTTCTTTTAGAGTTTGTTCCTAATAAATCGCTAAAGACTAAAATGTATTTGTCCCTTTGGGAATTACTCTCATAAGTATATACGGCCGACGCTCCCGCTTCTTAAGGAAAATAGTTATTTACAACTCAAGTAAAACTATCTTCTTGACCAAGTCTAGTTCTGGTCAAAAACCTCTTTAAGTAAGTTATTTTCACTTGAAGTTGAGGGGCTAACTGACGAGGATTTTTGACTAGTTAATTATCTGAGTATATCTTTATTTGCTTATTTATGAATAAGTCGGGTTTTTACTGGGCCAAAATTAGCTTTATGGGCTCAAGAACAATTAAGCAGTCGGAAGGTGGGCCTAAAAGTCCAGAGGTCCAATTGGACCTCCTCTATAGGTTCCTTTGGACCACTCCAGGATCTCTCCCCCGCAGAGGAGATCCTAGAAAGCAGTTACCCACGTGTGGTTAATTACAGCTACACGTGGAGATGTTGACTATAACGATCACCACGAAGAGACGTGACTATTGGCTCGAAGAGACGCAACCATTGGTGCGAAGAGGCACCACTGTGACAAACTACCAACGCTTGTAGAACTATAAATAGTCCAGCCTTTGTAACACAGATTCTTATCCAAACCCTAATCCACGTGTATTCACAGTCTTTTTCCTGTAATCAGAGCATACTCTTTCCAATATACATCACCATTTCAAGTCCTTTGGCGAATAGATAGTAATCTCTATTTTCTTTTATATTCTTGTTTGTTCATTCTGTGACGAGAGTCCCAGACGTCGACAAATTCCAACTTTGATTTATCCTTTTGAGATAGTATAAACCGTGTGGGAACTTGACCAATCTTGATTAACTGATTTGACAAATCTAGCCATCTACGTTTAAGTGCTTACGCCGCCACTTGGAACAAATGTTTCCATATGCAACCGTGTTGCATATTATATTAATAAAGAAGGGAACACAAAAAACAAAGGGTGGAATAAGGTTAGAGTAGAGACTTAATTACACGGTGTGAATCAGGGGCGGATCCAATTAAATCTTCAAGGGTGCACAGGACACCGGGTTCAATATTGTTTTAGTTTATCAAAACCCACATACGCATAGATGTGCACCCCATAGTTTATGCTCATCCACTCTACATACATGTGGTGGCATGTACAGTGATACTCGATCGATTTCGTTCTGGATCCGCCACCAGTGTGAATTTCTCTAAACACTTGGTTCTTGTGAATTGTTCTAAACATTTGGCTCCTGCGAGGGTTCAAGCTCTGCATTCCTCCTTTATCTTTGCAAATATATCCAAAGGAGTGGATAACCTGCTATGGAAAATTCTAGCGTTGTGTTCCTTCCAGATCTCCCAGGTGGTTAGAATGACCACCGTGGCCATCACCCTCCTTGGGAGACCTCCCAAACTATTAGTTTTCATCCACCAATTCCCAATGTTCCAACTATTAGTCCATTGGGATGGCCTAAGTAGTGCACAACCTAACCATTCGGCCATCGAATTCCAAACTCGTCTAGAGCATATGCACGTGGAGAAAAGGTGCAAGGCCATTTCTGGTGATTGTCTACAGAGCGGGTAGGTGCGCTAGTTTGGCCAACCCCTTGCTTGCAATCTATTTGAGGTCCAGTGACAGTTTTGGATGGCTACCCAAGTGCAGAACTAGCATTTTGGGGATGACGAGGTTTTCCAAATTACTTTTTTGTAATTTGTTGTTGTTGAGCCTAGGAACTACAGTGCATATGCAGATTTCGCAGTACAGCTGCCCTTTGGGTTAGCTTCCAGGTGATCTCATCCGAGGCATTTGGGTCTAGATTGGTTTGGCTTATTCTTCCCCATAGATCTAGGAATTCCTAAACATGCTGGGATGTTATTCCCCCAAGTATGTTGATGTCATGTACCCATCGCCCATACTGTAACGTTGCGCTGACTATTCTGTACTTCCTTCCGGATATTTGGAATATCTTCGGGGCAAGGTCTTTGGGAGCTGTACCGTCAAGCCATAGTGAGGACCGTAAATTAGCTTTATTTATGTCGCCTACTATGATTGTTGTGGCCGCTGCAAAAGAGACATTGGTTAGCGTCTTCACATGAAATCTCTATTCCTACCTAAGGTTTATGGCCAGCCTTCCATTCTATAGAGCCATTCAAGTTTGAGGGCCACTACGAACTTTTCAAGGTTGTGGACACCAAGCCCTTCGGATTGTGGTGGTCGGCAAACCTTGTCCAAGTTGACTTTGCATTTCCCTCTCGTAATCGCGTTTGTGCTGGACTAGAGGAACCGACGCCTTATGCGGTCCAAAACACGGAGGGTGCATTTTGGGGCTTTTAGGACTGTGAGATAGTAGATCGGGATCGAGGTGAGCACCGATTTCACCAAGACGGTATGCCCGCTTGGTGTTAGCAGTCCGCCCTGCCATCCTTCTCCCTGCTTTATCCACGAGGGGTTGGAAGCCTACCCTTCTTAATCTTTTGTAAGTAAGTGGGAGCCCTAGGTATTTGATAAGGAAACTTAATTGAATTGTAGGGTGTTGGACCGGAACGACGACTACAAGGGGAGGGTGAATAGGAGCTATACTCTTTTTTGATCCTATACAGATTTCAACTTCTTCTCCTCAATAGCTATAGAAGCTACGAAGAACAGAGAGCACAAGCACAACAGAAGTCTTGTGATGAAACCGACGAACCCAGGAAGCAAAAGAACCAAAAACACCAAAAAGACTCAAGGCGGCACACGGTCGGCCAGACTGCCCTGAAGAGCGGTCTAATCTATGGTCGGATGTTCTAACCACCGATGATGGTCGGTCCAACCGGCACCTTGGCGTTCTAACCGTCCGAGATGCAGGTCTGACCGCTGGTGCCTTGACAACAACTCACGAAGATCACAAAAAGATCTAACTTCCTCCTAAGTTATCCAAATCCCTTAAAATTTTAACTATAGCTCATGAAGAAGGTAGGAACATATTCCAATCGATGATCGGGAAGATAGAAGCCAAGATTCCACGAATTTCTTATAGGAGGGAAAGAAGGCACGAAAACCTATGAAATTTAAACTTTGATCTAAAAACTTGCTCGTGGGAATGATGATCAAGACAATCCTAAATGTATTCCCACATATCCTAGCAATCTAGATCACAACATGAAGATCAAGAAAACCAAAGGAACACGCAAAACCCTAAAAAACATCAAAGAGAGAGCAAGAACAAGAAGGAACTCATGTTGAGAAAATCTTGCTTGGATTGAATTGAGAAGATTGTTTGTTTACAACCACTTCACCATAGAGGATAAAAGTTCAATACTTGAGCGTTAAATCAATCCATCTATCACAAACCCCAGCCTCCTCTACTCCCCTTTCCCCTAAAACATAAATTAGGGTTTACACTTGAAAGGTTTAAGAGGGAAAATCCCACACCTCTCCTTTTATAGTAGAGGCTAGGCTTAGAGAAAACCCTAACATGCACCTGTTAAGCCCACACACAAACAGGTCTACACCCACACACGCTTCTCAAAGCAGACGATAAACTGGGTCTTCCTACATCCATTTCTTCATGAACTCCATCTTCACTTAACCTAAACCGTCTCTCCTTGTGCCGTCTTGTGATGCGGTAATGCCAAAGGTCACCAAGACGGTATTTTAGTGAAGTTACCAAAATACCCCTTCTCGATCCTTCTCGAAAGACTGAGTCCACTTGTCATGAAGCAATCCTATACTTCGCCATGTGTAGGTTATCAACGATTCTCTTCATTTCGGCGAGTCTCTCCTACCTGTCTCCCACCGAAACCACTATGACACATGCACCGACCCCCCGCGCTACTTGATCCAACCTGTCACACCAAAATTACCGTTTCAGCCATGTTTGCGTCCAATGACTTCACCCGGCATGCTTGATCGTTTTGGACCTCAGCTCTTAAGCCTAGTCTCGATCATCCTCACCGTTGACCGTCAGTGACCACAAAGTCTCCTGCACAACAATAGACTAAGAAATCGATTTCGGACACAATTTCTTCGCAATTTGACCCACGTTAGTCAAAACATACATCATGGAACACATATGCACCGAAAACCATGAATTTGACCTAACCCACAAAAATCATCACCTTCCCAAGGTATGATCAAGGCCTGGCCGGTCTGACCGCCCAACTAGAGGCCGGTCAGACCGCCCAAGTCCTTAGCCAAAATTTCTCCCTGAAATTTTGCAGACACTCTGGAAACATATTTCGCTAACTAGTTTTGGCTTAAAGCTCCAAAAATTATGGGACCAAGTGCAAATGTCACGTCAGTTTCCTACACTCTCTATTTTTTTTTGCCCGACTCAAAACTCTGAATTTTAGTTTTGGCCGGGCTGATTGCCTATTCATCAGCTAGCCGGTTAGACCGCCACCCTGGCTGGTTTGACCACCAATTCACTCGATCAGACCACCGTCAAGCCGGTCTAACCTCCTGACGACCGACAAAAAAACTTGATTTTGCCGAAAACAAGGGTTTTTCCAAACGGCTCGACGCTATTGCCAATTGTTCATCACACTGAGATTAGGAGCATATCCCTATGACATCCACATAGGGAAATCTTGGAGAACCGTATCGAGGCCAGTATGGTCGCAGCTTATAGGCACAACTAGAACTTTTGTGGAAATTGGTTTGCAGCCTAGGTTTTCAGAAACTTTTATTCCAGGCAAATTTGGATGCTGGTTTAGTTTCACCTTTTTCGAAGCGTGTACTGTGTTAAGGGTAGTAGTGTAATGTGTAGTAAAAGTGTAATAGTCATATAAGTGTTAGGAGTAGTTATGTAATTATAGTCTAGTCTAGAGTTTCTCTTGTATACTATATGTTGTCCCTTGGGCTCTTGTAGTAGATTAAACAATTCAGCCCTCATTTCTCTCTTCTCTCTCAAAATCTAACATGGTATTAGAGCCTAGATCCATACTCTAGCCTCCATCTTCTTCCACTCCTTCTGCCCCGGGAGGAGCAATCTCCACTCTCGGGGGCTGCACCCAATCTCATTTTTGTCTTAAGTAATTTTTTAATATCAAGTAGCAACAGTAGCAACTTCCAATAGCAGAATCTTCATTCGGTTCGGCCAATCCTCGCCACTGGCCGGCATGCCACCCCCACTTTCTCCTCATTGATCCACTCTGGATCCGATCACTGGAGCTCGCCCGTGCATCACCCTCGTCTCCTCGACTAGAGCTTGCCCTTTTCCAGCGTCGCCGCCTCGACTGGAGCTCGCCCGTGCTTCTTCCTCGCCGATCCATCCTGGATCCGGCGATTGGAGCTAGCCCGCGTGTCCTCCCCACGGATCTGACGCCTAGAGATCACCCGAGCGTCGAGGATCTTCACCTTCGTCACGGATCCAGTCCTCTTCAATGCATCTTCATCACGGATCCAGTCCTCTTCAGTGCCGGCACCGTCGTCACCTTGTATCCAACGCAGATCGAGTGGAATCTAGTGCTGGAGGCCAAGGATTCGGTGACCTCAACCTCACCTCAACCTCCCTCCTCTTCTTGACGATGAGATCCAACACGCCGGGACACTGGCCTCCTTCGCGTTGTCGCCAACACTGGCCTTCTTTGCTTCGTCTCCAACATCACAACAGTAGCCCTGTGCTTCATCGCCAACACCGAAGCATGCTGTGCTTCGTCCACCGTCCTCTGCTTCTCCACTGCCTCGCGTCCGGTGACCTCCTCAACTCTACGATGGCCGCCGCCCCTTGCCGTCAATGTGGACCTCTCCACCGGCGTCACCACCCGCCGCTTCGTCGGCCATGACAAGGACGAAATCTACGTCGCCTTCTCCATCGACAGCTGCCAGACCATCTAGGATCTGGCCATCTTCATCGCCGACCTTTCCTCGTCACTACCGCGTGCATCTTCGCCACCATGGCCTTCCTCACCGATGGCGGCGGCCTCTTCACTGAAGGCAACTCCAGCGGCGACCTCAACCTCTCCAAAATCGAGATCCATCATGGTCGTCGGCCATCGTCGACCTTTATTCATCTTGGCGGCGGCGGGGAGCAGGCAGCGGCACAGCAGAAGCAGAAGTCGGTCCTTTCCTTCATCACTGGCCATCGTCACCTCTCTATCTCTAGACGACAACCCTTGTTGTTGTTCATTTCTTGAGGGTGGATCTTGGTTACTCTTTTGGTCAGTGGAAGTAGGTTGTTTTGTGTCGTGAGTTGCCGCAAGTTGTTGCTGTTGTTGGTGCCTCTGTGATCACTGCTGCTAATGCTTGTATTCTAAGTCTATTTTCCTTCGATTTTCATCGAGTCCATCCAAGTTCGTTGCATATCTCTTTGAGTTTGTCGAAGTCGTGCTAGTTCATCATATCCTTTGTCGAT
This sequence comes from Phyllostachys edulis, assembly GCA_036346405.1. Lineage (NCBI taxonomy): Eukaryota > Viridiplantae > Streptophyta > Magnoliopsida > Poales > Poaceae > Phyllostachys > Phyllostachys edulis. The sequence goes on along the minus strand of CM070562.1, from coordinate 103,353,416 downwards.
CAGCTGATTGCTTCTTTCTTTTTGGGTTACCGCGGTCCGTCCATTGGATCGAGTGTGGTCACCCCATTATTGTTGTTGATGCAACTTTGCCCTCTTGGTCCTCTCTTGTAACCACCTTCCTATACATCTTTACATCATTGCGACTCTTGACCAATGGCTTTCTTTGTCGTTATCATCAACTGTCTCTTCGTCTTTGTTTTCATCGGACACTAGATTTGACACTGTCACCTCACATCTTAGGTGGGTGGATCTGGTCCGTCGTCTTTGTTTTCGTCGGGCACCAGATTCGACACTATCACCTCACATCTTGGGTGGGCGGATCTGGTTCGTCGTCTTTGCCTTTGTCAATCACTAGATTCGACACCGTCACCTTAATTTTTTGGGTGGGCAGATTTGGTTCGTATCTTTGTTTCTATCTCTCTCTTCATCGGCTTGATTTGACATATGTTGGACCCGGGAGTAACACCCTAAATCCTCTGTGTATTTCTGAACTAGTCCCATGATTAGTAGCTAGTTCACACAGTAAATAGATATGGTAACATCCATAAATTGCACAACTTTATTAATAATCAACAGAGTTTATTACAAGAAAGGCTTACAAGCCAACAATAAACAAACACAATGGAAGACGAAGAAGTAGTGGAGTCCAACTGATCTGCCACATGCAATCGACTGGGGTAGCGGCCTAGTCATCGAGATCTACACTGATAGCGAAGCCCTTCTCCTCTGAAATTTATTTGCATTAAGTAAGGGTGAGCACAACTTCCGTGCTCGCAAGTTACACCCAGTAACAGATTATAATGTAAGCAAGGACATATCAAATGAAGCCTTATTGGTTGAATTTGCATAGAGCAGTATTTTCTTTAAATATTTGTACTAAGTTCCAAAGCTATTATTCTATAACTAAAATTCATTTTATAAATTCTCAAGTTTTATAGTCAGATAACATTCACAAAAGAGTGGTGAAGGATACCCTCCTATCACATGGCTTTCTACCAAATTTCTCATTTGGATAAACCATTTGATTGTTGTAGGTATAAAAACCAAACACGAGTGAGGGGGTGGACATCGGCCGTCTGACGGACCATCATCCACGAGAGTATAAAATAACACGATGATTTATACAGGTTCGGGAGTCCGAGAGGACCGCCCTACTCCTGTCGGTGAGCCAAAGGGCTCACCAGTTTTAGTATGCTTCATTATTGCTCAAGAGAGCTCCCCTTGAAATGAGAGGTACATGGGGTATTTATAGGCTCCCAAGCCTGTACAAATGACCAAAATACCCCTTGGGGATAGCTAGCCTATGAGTATAAGTAAGGGGTACAATCAACCTTTGCACGGTAGTTACATTTCTTGACCTGTTAAGCAGGTGTTTTCCCTGAGGAGTGGGTCCCACTAGTTAAGAGGATGAAATATTCTTCCAACAATTGCCCCCTGCCCCTTGGCATTTCGGGGGAACGCCAAAGGGACAATCTTGAATTGTGCCTTTCATGCGGAGGTCGATACTTCATAAGAGTTCTGGTAGACTTGAATGATAGTTGCATTCCGGCCGGCGAGGTTCCTCCGGTCTTGTGGGCGTCATAGGGCGTACGGTGTCGTCGGGCGCTTGGGAGCGGGGCGGGGCGTATGCGAGCAGGGCACCGCAGGGCACGCGGTGGATGCTCCGGAGGCATAGGGAGCTCCAGAGGCGCGAGGTGGCCAGCAAGGGGCCGCGCAAAGCGGTGGAGACGCCGAGGGGTGCCAAAAATGCCACACTCATGGCGGGTCCATGATCAATAGGCTACAGAGGATCATTACATGTCGCCTATGTAGACCATAGTGAACAATGCCTCGCTTCTGTTGTTCCTGAGTGGAGGACTCCCCACGGCGAGGGGCTGCACGGGCTCTGCGAAGCGGCGGGCGCTCCGAAGGCGCGAGGAGCTTTGGAGGCACGAGGTTGCCGGTGAAGGGCCGCCCGGGGCCACGCGAAGAGGTGCAGACGCTGAGAGGCCACGCGAGGCGGCGGACGCTTCAGAGGTACGAGGCATCATAGACGTCGAGGGGCCACGTGGCGACGCGTGAGATGGTGAACGAGGAGGCAAGATGTCGCGAGGACGCACGACGCCATCGGGCGCATGGGAGTGCGGGCGCGTGGGGCGCCGAGTGGGTGCAGGGCCCATCGAGTGATGGTGGGCATTAGGGCACCGATGCTAGGGCACTGGAGTTCGCAGGGCACAGGCACCGTGGAGGTGAGTGCCAGGGCGCCGGGTGATCTATTGCAGGGCGCTCCGCCAAGGGCGCTCCCTTTGCTGGTTGCTGGGTGAGAGGCGCTGGCGCAACAATGTGAATACAATGAATGCGTGTGAATGTAGTTCACATTCTATTCGGTTGCGTCCATAGAACACAGCCACACAGTACGCTGTGCCTTGCCCCTTTTCTTTAATGAGCCAGGAGGAGGTGGCCTCCAAAGTACTCAACTTAATTTAATGCCCTCTTCGTTTCCTTCTTTTTGCTGACCAGGGATTTGGCTAGTGAGGTTGGCCAGCATCTTTGTCTTCACGCGATGGTGGACAGCTTTTGTGGGAATCCAAGGCAGGCAAGGAAAGCATCCTTATCTTCCCATTCGGCTGAGGACAACCCCTGGCTTCCTTTTTCTTCATTTCCTTTACTTCATCTCCCCAATCCTCCCTACTCCATTTCTTTACTGGAGAAGGAGACAGAGTGACCCTGCAAATCAGCGTCTTTGTCATCGCCAGGAAGGGCGAACCACCCGCTACCAGATCTTGCCGACTTGAGGCAGGTGTTCGGCGGCACGCCGGTGTTCATGGCACCTGAGGTCGCGCGCGGGGAGGAGCAGGGCCCCGCCGCCGATGTGTGGGCGCTCGGGAGCACCGTCATCGAGATGACCATGGGCCGCGTCCTGTGGAGCGATGCGGAGAACGTCCTTGCCGCGGTGCGCTGGATTGGGTACACGGACGCCGTGCCGAAGGTGCCTCCTTGGCTATCGCTGGAGGCAAGGGACTTCTTGGACCGGTGCTTGCAAAGATGCGCCCACGATCATTCCACGGCATAGGCACTAGACGCCTCCGGCGACTCAGCAGGTGGGCTCCTGATGCCATCGCTCCGCGGTGAGCGGCGGGAGCTGATCTGGAGCTCGATCTCGCCGACGGAGCCGTGCTTGAACGAGTTGGCGTGGCGGGTCATCGAGCCGCCTCCGGCCATGCGGGGGTTGTGCAAGCACGTGTGGTGGTGGAGGTGGCCGCCGCCGCTCCCCGAGGTCCCGGTGGGGCCGCCGCCGTGCATGGGTTGGAGGTGAGCCTCCGTGGCTCCGGCGCGGTGTTCGCACTCAAGACCGCGTACTACCCCGACCCCAACACGGAGGGGGAGGCAGAGATGCTTCGCCGCGCGTACAGGTCGCCACACGTCGTGCGCTGCAACGCCGTCTTCCACGGCGATGCCGACGAGCCCGCGATGCTACTCGAGCTCATGGACGCCGGGTCGCTCGACAGCGTCGCCGCCTCTGGCTCGGCCCGGTGTGGCTCTTGTCTGCGAATCGTGGTGGCGGCGCTCTTGTGCGAATCGTGTCGTCGGCGTTGTTGGTGCTGTGGCCGAAGTTTGCGGTATTTGTCTTGTTGCCGAGGCTCTTGTACGTAGTCTGTTAGGGCGCTGAGCTTGATGGGGCGCTTGAGGCCGAGCGCAGGGTGCTTTGCGGGTCTTGCTAGGGATCCAGCGCTCCACAGATCTTGGCTGCCAGCCGCGAGCTCTTGCCACCTTCCTTGCTTCGTTGGTTTTTCTTTATTTTTAGCATGGGAGCTGGGTGTGACCTCTATGATGTTTTTGCCAGGGCACGGAGGCGGTCTGCCAGTATGCGGAGGCAAGATCTTGCCAGGCGCAAGGTGCTTGTTTTGCTGGCGTCTGTTCTTTGGCCAGGCATTTGGGCGACGTTGTTTTGTGCTTTGTGCTAAAGTGAAAAGGAATCAAGGAACAGACAACAGACCAAGAACCTGCGTAGCACAGTGGTAGATGGACAGGAAAGCATGCATGTTGAACAAACTGCATATTGAACAACAGCACTGTATATCTGTAACTGCCACCCGGTGGGTTATATTTGGAAAACATGCTTGCAGTGTGCTAACCGATATCCCACCAATGTGATTTCATCTACTCGAAAATCTGCCTGCAGTATGTAAATTCATTCTCATGTTGATGTGATTTCTCATCCTAGTCTGATCACCGTGCAATCCCTTAGCCTGTAACGTGATTAAGGTATTTGGATATGGAGATTCATATTGGATTTGTGTTGAGTTGATCGGTGGAATGAATAGACTCTGAATTTATTCACATGATGTTATATTCGCGAGGGCTTGATGCCGCGAGGCCCCGAGATGCGAGGGCTCGATGTTGCGAGGGTGTGAGGCCTCGAGGACACGAGGCCCCGAGACCTGAGGGATCGACACCGTGAGGCCCCGAGGTGCGAGGGGTCGATGCCGCGAGGCCCCGAGGGCACGAGGCCCCGAGACCCAAGGGTTTGATACCGTGACGGCACGAGGCCTTGAGATGCGAGGGCTCGATGCCACGAGGGTGCGAGGCCATGAGGCCCCGAGGGCGTGAGGCCCTAAGGCCCCGATGGCATGAGGCCCCGAGGCACGAGACCCCGAGGCTACGAGGGAGCGAGGGCACGAGGCCTTGAGGCATGAGGCCCCGAGGGCACCACGAGGGCGCGAGGGCGCGAGGCCTCGAGGCCCCGAGGGCCTTCGCAAGGCGTGAGGACTGAGGCACTTGGGCGCCTGAGGCCTGTGAGATGCGTGAGGCACTTGTGGCGTCTTGAGAGGGCTGTGGGGTGCACGGGCATAGCAGCGCAAGGCACACGGGTGCGCAGAGCACGTCTTGCGCCACAAAGGCCTGTGGGCGACAGGTGCCACAGGCACGTGAGTGCTTGTGGTGCATGGGCACGTGGGCGTGCGAGGGCACGTGGGGTGCGAATGGCGCAACCGCACAAGGCACACGGGGTGTAGTCACGTAAGGCACGCGGGGTGCGTGGAGCACGCGGGCGCACAAGGCACGTGGGGTGCGAAGGGCGCAACCGCACAGGGCACGCGGGGTGCGTGGAGCACGTGGCGCCACAGGCATGTGGGGTGCGCGGGCGCAACCGCGACAGGCACGCCGGGTGTCGCGAACGCAGCGCACAGGCACGCTGTGCGGCGCGGGCGCAACCGCAAAAGGCCTGTAGTCTGGGCGTAGTCACGCAAGGCACGCGGGGTGCGCGGGGCGTAGTCACGCAAGGCACGCGGGGTGCGCAGGGCGTAGCCGCACAAGGCACGCAGGGTGCGTGGAGCACGTGGGCACACAGGGCACACGGGGTGCGAAGGGCGCAACCGCACAGGACACACAGGGTGTGTGGGGGCGTAGCCACACAATGCACGTGGGGTGCATGGAGCACGCGGGCGACAGGGCATGCGGGATGCGAAGGGCGCAACCGCACAAGGCACGCAGGGTGCGCGGGCGTAGTCACGCAAGGCACGCGGGGTGCACGAGACGTAGCCGCACAAGGCACGCGGGGTGCGTGGAGCACGCGGGGTGCATGGAGCACGCGGGCGCACAGGGCACGCGGGGTGCGAAGGGCGCAACCGCACAGGGCACGCAGGGTGTGTGGGGCGTAGCCACACAAGGCACGCGGGGTGCATGGAGCACGCGGGCGCACAGGGCACACGGGGTGCGAAGGGCACAACCGCACAAGGCACGTGGGGTACACGGGGGCATAGTCACGCAAGGCACGCAGGGTGCACGGGGCGTAGCCACACAAGGCACGCGGGGTGCGCGGGGCACGCGGGCGCATAAGGCATGCTGGTACAGACGTGAACATCCATGCAACACGAGCGTGTAGTGTGTGAGTATCCAGCAGGCCTCGAATCATTTCCAGTGGTTGGTGGCCAAGCACCTAGGGCAAGGGGCTCACGTACGCCCCTTCTGCAGACTTGTCGAAGTATAGAGCATTTTAGACAAGAGGTGGTAGGATTCCTCAACACTAGCCCCCCTGTCCCTTGGGCGCTTGCAAGGGCATTTTTTCAAGGGCGCCAAAAACTTGGCCAAATTCTAGCTTGACGGGAATGCAGACGCTCGAGATTTAGCCAAATTCTGACTCGATGCAGTGCGAGGCACGAGGGCTGAGGAATATGCGCAAACGCAGGCACCCAAAGCCTTAGACTTATTTTGTGCTTCATATCGCGTGAGTGCTTCACATGAGGGCGGGTACCAAATTGCCGCTTCTCGCTGGCCCTTCGTGTCGCGTGGTTTTCGTTTTCGATCTGAAGGTGAAATCTTGAATGTAGGGTCGTCCCATCGAGGCCTGACCTTGAGGCGGGCGGCGCGTCAGAGCGAAGCCTCTGTAGACGAAGTCGTGGACGTGAGGCTGCCGAGCCGAGACATAGCCTTCGAGGCGGACAGTGCGTCGGAGCGAAGCCTCTGTAGGCGAAGTCGTGGACGTGAGGCCGCCGAGCCGAGGCATAGCCTTCGAGGCGGGCGGTGCGTCGGAGCGAAGCCTCTGTAGGCGAAGTCGTGGGCACTGGGCCGTCCTGTTGAGGCATAGCCTTCGAGGCAGACGGCGCGTTGGAGAGAAGCCCGTGGAGGCAAAGTCGTGAACGCGAGGCCGCTGAGCCGAGGCATAGCCTTCGAGGTGGGCGGTGCGTCAGAGTGAAGCCTTTGTAGGAGAAGTCTTGGACGCGGGGCCGCCGAGCCGAGGCATAGCCTTCGAGGCGGGCGGTGCGTCAGAGTGAAGCCTTTGTAGGCGAAGTCTTGGACGCGGGGCCGCCGAGCCAAGGCATAGCCTTTAAGGCGGGCAGCGCGTCGGAGTGAAGCCTTTGTAGGTGAAGTCTTGGACGCGGGGCCACCAAGCTGAGGCATAGCCTTCGAGGCGGGCGGCACGTCGCAGCGAAGCCTATGTAGGCGAAGTCTTGGACGCGAGGCCGCCGAACCGAGGCATAGCCTTCGAGGCGGGCGGCGTGTCGGAGTGAAGCCTATGCAGGCGAAGTCTTGGACGCGAAGCCGCTGAGCCGAGGGATAGCCTTCGAGACGGGCAGCGCGTCGAAGAGAAGCCTATGTAGGTGAAGTCTTGGACGCGAGGCCGCCGAGCCGAGGCATAGCCTTCGAGGCGGGCGGTGCGTCGGAGCGAAGCCTCTGTAGGCGAAGTCGTGGACGCGAGGCCGCCGAGCCGAGGCATAGCCTTCGAGACGGGCGGTGCGTCGGAGCGAAGCCTCTGTAGGCGAAGTTGTGGGTGCTGGGCCGTCCTGTCGAGGCATAGCCTTCGAGGCAGGTGGCGCGTTGGAGAGAAGCCCGTGTAGGCAAAGTCGTGGACGTGAGGCCGCTGAGACGAGGCATAGCCTTCGAGGCGGGCGGTGCGTCAGAGTGAAGCCTTTGTAGGTGAAGTCTGGGACGCGGGGCCGCCGAGCCGAGGCATAGCCTTCGAGGCTGGCAGCGCGTCGGAGTGAAGCCTTTTTAGGCGAAGTCGTGGACGTGAGGCCGCCGAGCCGAGGCATAGCCTTCGAGGCGGGCGGTGCGTCGGAGCGAAGCCTCTGTAGGCGAAGTCGTGGGCATTGGGCCGTCTTGTCGAGGCATAGCCTTCGAGGCAGATGGCGCGTTGGAGAGAAGCCCGTGTAGGCAAAGTCGTGGACGCGAGGCCGCTGAGCCGAGGCATAGCCTTCGAGGCGGGCGGTGCATCAGAGTGAAGCTTTTGTAGGCGATGTCTTGGACGCGGGGCCGCCGAGCCGAGGCATAGCCTTCGAGGCGGGCAGCGCGTCGGAGTGAAGCCTTTGTAGGCGAAGTCTTGGACGCGGGGCCACCGAGCCGAGGCATAGCCTTCGAGGCGGGCGGCATGTCGCAGCGAAGCCTATGTAGGCGAAGTCTTGGACGCGATGCCGCCGAACCGAGTCATAGCCTTCGAGGAGGGCGGCGCGTCGGAGTGAAGCCTATGCAGGCGAAGTCTTGGACCCGAGGCCGCTGAGCCGAGGGATAGCCTTCGAGATGGGCGGCGAGTCGGAGAGAAGCCTATGTAGGCGAAGTCTTGGACGCGAGGCCGCCGAGCCGAGGCATAGCCTTCGAGGTGGGCGGCGCGTCGGAGTGAAGGCTGTGGTCGAAGTCGTCCTCTTCTTGCTCCGTGGCTTGATGAGAGTCGTCGTAGTTTGAGCTAGAAACGTTGTTGTGACAGGTAGATAACACGAGCGTCTCTTATGCGAGCATGATAGTCCTTGATCGATATTCGAGTCAGGTCGATGGTAGATGATTTGAGCTGCCTATGAAACTGAGTCTTGGACATATCAGAGGGGTGCCCACGAGGCTAAGTCGTGGGGCACCGAATGGCCCACAGGGGTGGTAGCCCCCAAGTGGACTTGGAGGCACCCATGAGGCTAACTCATGTGTATCTTGAAGGTGTGCCCACATCACTAAGTCACAGGCACATCGGAGGGGCGTCCACGAGGCTAAGTCGTGGGGCACGAACGACCACTAGGGGTTGTAGCCCCCAGTGGACTTGGAGGTGCCCATGAGGCTAACTCATGGGCACCTTAGATGTGTGCACTCAATAGTAAGTCACGGGCACACCGGTGGTGCCCAGGAGGCTAAGTCGTGGGGCACCGAATGGCCACTAGCGGTTGTAGCCCCAGTGGACTTGGAGGTGCCCATGAGGCTAACTCATGGGCACCTTAGATGTGTGCCGTCAAAAGTAAGTCACGGGCACACCGATGGTGCCCACGGGGCTAAATCGTGGGCGTCGAACTATGAGGGCGATGGAGCCCTTTTACCCCGTAGGTGGGTTTTTTGTGGTGATCGGGAATGCATGAGAATGGTTAACCCTTACGAAGTAATGGAGCTATGCATGCGGGGACCCGGAGGTCATTCGACGCGTGGCCTGGAGTCTAAGGGAGACGAGTTCTCAGAACATCCATCAACTTAGTACTGGACCAAAGTTGTCGCTCATGCCCTAGGTCTAGTAGGACACGAGTCGCCATGGTGGAGGCGATGGATGCCCAAGCCACCATGGACTTTTGCTAGGGGAGACCGCGGAGGTCGTACGCCCTATGCATCACGAGGGTGGTCGCTCATGCCCTAGGGACAGTAGGACACGAACTGCCATGGTGGAGGCGACGGACGCCCAAGCCACCATGGACTTTTGTTAGGGGAGACCGCGGAGATCGTACGCCCTACGCACCACGAGGGTGGTCGCTCATGCCCTAGGGACAGTAGGACATGAGCCGCCATGGTGGAGGCGATGGACGCCCAAGCCACCATGGACTTTTTTAGGGGAGACCGCGGAGGTCGTACGCCCTACACACCACGAGGGTGGTCGCTCATGCCCTAGGGTCAGTAGGACACGAGCCGCCATGGTGGAGGCGACGGACGCCCAAGCCACCATGGACTTTTGTTAGGGGAGACTGCGGAGGTCGTACGCCCTACACACCACGAGGGTGAAATCTCTTGGAGGGAAAGTGTCTTGAGAGCCCATACGAGATTTATATGTCGGGACTGTCCCCTAACAGTAGTGCGTTAGGGGGCAGCCCTCGTAGCGAGCCTTCATTGCTCGTGCCGCATGGACGTCATGCGTCCCGGGGGTGATGGTTGGCCTCAGAATCATTAGCCTTCTGGCTGCGAGGGTGCCTTGAACTGCTTGCCCTTGGCTGGGCCTCGCATCAACCTGCACAAGGGAGGAGGACGCGCGTGGGAGCCCTAGGGCATGTTGGACGTTGCCATCCTGAGGTGGATGGCCCTGATCTCCGACGAGGGTGCTCGGCTGGGGCTCCTTCAAAGAGTGTCTGGGTCGTTCACGAGATCATTGCCCTCCGGAGTCGGAGGAGGTTTCATGGACTTAGAGTATTTTTTGGTAGGAGACATAGCCTTTCGTCGATTAGCTACGTCCCCATGGACGGCGCCAATGTTGTAGGTATAAAAACCAAACACGAGTAAGGGGGTGGACGTCGACCGTCTGACGGGCCATCATCCCCGAGAGTATAAAATAACACGACGATTTATACAGGTTCGGGGGTCCGAGAGGACCGCCCTACTCCTGTCGGTGAGCCAACGGGGGGTTACCTTCGGGGAGGGAGCCCCCGAGGGCTCACCAGTTTTAGTATGCTTCATTATTGCTCAAGAGAGCTCCCCTTGAAATGAGAGGTACATGGGGTATTTATAGGCTCTCAAGCCTGTACAAATGACCAAAATACCCCTTGGGGATAGCTAGCCTATGAGTACAAGTAAGGGGTACAATCAACCTTTGCAGGGTAGTTACATTTCTTGACCTGTTAAGCAGGTGTTTTCTCTGAGGAGTGGGTCCCACTAGTTAAGAGGATGAAATATTCTTCCAACATTGATAAAGTCTTTTGAAAACAAAATCAAAGTCTAACTTTGAGTCGCTTTGCTCAACATGTCCATGACCATGAACACGGCTATTCGAATAATTCTTAACACTCTACAGAGGTTGTACAGCTTTACCCACATCACACAACTTCTCTAGTTTATTTGGCATCCGTCGATACGTCCGCTCACTACCTTAGGTAAGCAGTCTAGAGCATGTGTCAAGGCCTTTACAATGCGTTATCCTACCGTAGTCCCGCCTCGCTAAGGTTTCACCCCCTTTGGATAGAAATCCGCTGGGTTTAGGCCCCCTCTTGCGCTAGGTGGGAATATATAAAAGTAGGTCATAAAAGACACCCACGCAACTAGATGGCACAACCACGGTGAAACGTTGCAAATTAGTTAGCCAGGTCCTGCCCACTCAGGACATGTAGTAGTATGATGTGGCTTAGCAAGATGCGGCTCGAAGACCAGTCCTTAACTGACTTGGGCAAATTTTCATAAAACCCATAGACCTCGATCATAGAAATGACTTTGATCCCGTGCATCAACATACACCATCCAAACATCCATTTCGCCCAAGTCCAAACTAATTTTTATTTTGTTTAACAAGTCAAATCATTTTATAAATTTCTATGGTAAAGACAATACCATAGAATCATCTTCAAATCATAGTTGAACCTTTGGCTAAAGTTCCCACAAATCAAGATTTTTAGTCTAAGCTTTGACTAAGCATGATTTTCTCAAAATGATCCCAATTCATACTATCGTATCAACTAGGTTTTATCTAGGGTGACAATATGTTTGATTTAATATAAACATTGGCCTTACAAAGGATTTAGGCATAACTATAAATTTAAAACAGGAATTTAAATTACTGAATATAAATAAGCATGCAGTAATAATTTAAATAAAATTTAAATAATTTTAAATACTGGGCTCAAATATGATCAAATGATGTAACTTGCCTTGCTTGATTAATTGTTGTTCTTAAACGGCGTCGAAATCCGGTTGTGTGAAGTCGTCGAAATCTAAACGCGTAAATGAGCCAAATTCAAATAACATTGAAATAAAATCCAAAAATTATAAAATAAATATTGAAAGGAAGATATTGACTTTATATGAATTTAGGAATTTTAATTGACGGGAACGGAGTTCGTATGAGGGATAATGAATTTTCGGAAGATTGAAAGTCACATGAAATAATAGAATTCCAAAAATGACCATTTGGACTGCATGTTTTCGGTTTGACTGGACATTCAATCGGCTGATCAGAGAAAGAATGTAGGCACATGACATGTGGGACCACTTGCTAGTGAGAGAGAGAAGTGAAGTGAGGGAAATGAAAAGGGACATTGACAAGTAGGGCCACCTTGTAAGGGACTCAAGGAAAAGAATTGAAGACTAGAAAATGATGGAGTTCTCAGGATTTGGACTCAAGACCTTTGGTCTAGGGGTGGACTAACTTTCCTCACCTAACCAACTGACCAAAGTCTTCTTGTTGATCCAAACTCGCGTCGGCAACGCCATGCGCAAATTGGACCAAATAAATAATAGAAATTAAGTAAAATCTAAAAATTATAAAATAAATACTAAAAATTAGAGGATGAATTTAAATGAATTTAGGAGAAAGAATCAATGGATTTGGAGTTTGTATGAGAGAGAATGAATTTTTGAAAAATCAATTCCCAAGAAAAATGGATATGTACAAAGGATTGAACTAGACTAGATAATTAGCTACAGTATTGAAATTGCAATTCGGCCGAACAGAACTAGGAGCACAGCGCATGGCCGGCGGCTTGCAAAGGATGGCGGTGCTCGAGTGGCGGTATCGGTGAGGAAAGGAAAGCAGCACGTAGAATGTGACAACGATCGCGATGCCGTTGGTGGAGATGGTGTGGCCGGAACTTGTTCGACGGCGGCGCAAATTACAGTGGGATGAGTTTCGGCCGGCGGCTCGAGTAGCGGCGTTGCCAGTAAATGGTGGCGTTCCGACGACCGGCGAGGGGTGGAATGGAGAGAGGGAAGGATGGGGATGACGGTGCTCACCTTGGTGGTGGTGGAACGCGTACGGATAACCGACGGCGAGGACTGCGACGTCGGCGTGGTTAGGCCCTAGGTGGTGCGGCTCTCTGGCGATGCTCCGACGAAGACGAGGGGAGCATGGCATAGAACGTCGTGAGGTGAAGCCAATGATGTGGTCGATGGTGGCGGGGATCCACTGTAGGAGGCGCAAATGGCCGATGAACGCAGTTCGACCGACGATGGAAAAAACCTTGATTGTGGAGTGGAGAAAGGAAGGGAGGAGCTAAGACTTTTTGGGATGGATGAGGGAGAGGAGAGGCACACGGTGCTATCTTATATAGGGGTGGAGATGGATCATGGAGGGAGATCAATGCACGTATGTCACAGCCAGACATGGTGCATTTCTGTTGATTTGGCGCATTGATGAGGGGAGAAATGGTCGGTAATGGGGGAGGTGTGATGAGAGGAGTTGATTGCCACTAATATATTTTTGGAAAAATAGGAAACACCTTTTTTTAAATACCAGAAAATTCCAGTAATTAATTAAAATTTTACTTTTCACTTTAAATCCAATAAAATCCCAGAAAACTCAATAAATTTTCTTTTTGACTTTAAAACCAAGAAATTAAATAATTGATTTTATTTTATATTTTTTAACCAAGATAACTCTTTTAAATTACAGAAAATCAAGAAAATCTTTGACAGCCCGAAAATCGAATAAAATAATAACTTTATTAATTTTTATTTTGGTAACAGAACTTTGGGATGTTACAACATATCTCTCTATTCTTGTCGGTTAAAATATCTCCAAATCAAGATATTCGTGTGTGAAGAGCCAAAGGACAATTTTTTTGTTCAAGAGTTGCATGCTTCAACGACATCTTCAAGCTTGGACTTTGGATTTATCTTTTATTTTAGTGTTGTCCTCTTCAAACTCAATGCTATTGCATACGCATTGAGTTTGAGTGGGGGTGTTAAGGGTAGTAGTGTAATGTGTGGTAGAAGTGTAATAGTCATGTAAGTGTTAGGGATAGTTATATAATTGTAGTCTAGTCTAGGGTTTCTCTTGTACACTATATATTGCCCATTGGGCTCTTACAATACATTGAACAATTCAGCCTCCATTTCTCTCTTCTCACTACTACAAAATAGGCTATACTGGACGCCTCATCACAGACGATTTCTGGAAACCGTTAGTGTTGTAATTATCACATACGGTTTTACAAGCGTGACCATCTATGTTACTAGCCCTGGCTAGAACCATCTATGGTACATCATTATCACATACGGTATCACAGACGGTTCTTAACAAGAACCGTCTGTGATAATTGCAATTATCACAAACGGTTTTTAATTATAACCATCTGTAAAGTATCACAGATGGTTCTTAACACGAACCGTCTGTGATATTTGATCATCATAGACGGTTTTTGTTTGAACCCATCTGTCATTCGCAGCGCGGGATGGCGGAAATTTTTGAACACGTGAGCGGGAGGCGAAATGTTTTGGCACTGTCCTTACATATTATAGCCACACTCGCCTTGTCTTCCATCAGTCTCTCCTTCTCCCCTCCCCTCGATTCCCCGGCGTGGTTCGGTGAGGAGACGTAGCCGACGAGGAGGAGGAGGAGGGACGTGCAAGCCCGATCGAAGCAGCGCACCGTCCCCCTAACGACGCTGACTACCACTGTGAGCTCCTCTGCCTCCGGTTGTGACGCCACGGTTTCTGCACAAGGCACTCTTGTCGTAAGAGTATCTTGTGCAGTGTCACCATCGTGACACAACAGTGACGTTGCCGCCGCCTCTCCTTCATTGCCGGTGATATCCCCCATCCGATCCCCTCCTCTCTCTTCCTTGTTGATATCCGCCATGCCAGTAAGTGATCAATCGCTTGTCACCTCCCCTTGCGTTGTTGCTTTTGGTGGCTCTCAGTGGTGACCGTGGTTTTCCTGTGAATGAATAGATCAAGATAAGATTACGGATTTTGAGATGAAGCACATGGACATCGACAGCGAGCACCTCGGCAACCCTGACTTCGAGTACCAGGCCATCGTCTGCCCCTTCGCCTCAGACTCATTTTCCTCCTCGGCCCCAAATTCGAACCCAAACAAATTTCAGTTTCACGCACTATATGGTAAAACAGTCATAACTTTTGCATATGAACTTGGATTGCGTTGTTCTTTGGCTCAAGGTTAGATTCTCTTCGCGAGGCCCCGAAAAAGTGAAAACCCCAAAAAAGGTCGTTTAGGGCCTCAAAACTGCCTCCGAAGTTTCAGCACCCGTTTTCGCCGTTCGTTCGCCATCCAGTTTGAGTTTTCTTTCATTCTAGAATGTGTAATAAACCATATGCAGATACTCAGGTCCAATTGTCCAGCAATTGATTGGTTTAGCTCAAAATTCGAATTTTTTTGCAATAGAAAAAATTATTACAGACGGTTCTAAATAATAACTGTCTGTTAAAAAAAAACTATCACAGATGGTTCTAAAGAACCGTCTGTAAAAAAAACTATCACAGACGGTTCTGAACAAGTACCATCTGTGATAATTGATTATCACAGACGGTTCTTGTTCAGAGCCGTTTGTCATAGTTTTTTCATAGACGGTTATTGTTTAAAACTGTCTGTGATAGCTATTTCATAGACGGTTTAAACAATCCGTTTGTGATAGTTTTTTCACAGACGATTTAAAAACCGTCTGTGATGACCTCATATTATCACAGACATATAAATACAAACGGTTCAAAAAACCGTCTGGGATGACGATTTTGAGCCGGCTGTGATGACCTTTTCTATAGTAGTGTCTCTCCCAAAATCTAACATACAAATCTACCTTTTGTTAATGCAACCAGAGATTTAGGCCCTTCTAGGCCTTCTTGCCTTATAAAAAACAAGAAAAAAACATAGGAGGCCGATAGCACGAGAATAGACTTTAATTTATTATCATCTAATTTAAGTTACTTATAAAACGGATTTTTAGTCTTTTGATAATTGGGTTCACCTTCCCGGCCCAGCACAAAAATAGAACCAAATGGAGCACCACCAGTCGTTCGGCCCATGCTCCAAACAGAAGAACACATAAGAGGGAGTCCATATCTCGTTGTGCCCCTGCCGTCGTTGTGCCTGCTTCCTGCTCCAACCCCTTGTTTCTTTATCAGCTTCAGGCAATTTTCAGCAGCCTCCATCCGGTTAAGATCGAAAGGCAATCCCTATTTATTTTCTCTATATTATTGTATTCACTGTATAAATGTGATGTTTGTAGTGTAAGCCTTTTCTGGTCGATTCCTATCTTTGACGGCACCGGCGCACAGCTGCAGGCAAGGCGGCTGTAATCCCTATTGTTCTAAATAGAGAGTAATGCACTCCGTCATAACAACGCCCAAGCTCGACGAGCCCAAGCTGGCCGTTCCCGTGCTCGTCAATGGAGAGAAACAAAAGATCTTCTCCATCAATAATGACGACAATGGCGAAAAAGCCGACAGCCTCTAACTTACCTTATGGGCAGGAGAAGAGCGAGGATTAGACCATAGGAGACCGATAGCTCGTGAATAGACATTAATTTATTATCATCTAATTTAAGTTACTTATAAAAGGGAAAATTGAGAATTTTTCACTCCAAAGCTCTTTGATTTAGGATTTGTCATATTTAAGTTTTAACTTGATAATTTGCTACTCCTAAGCACAAAATACACATGATTTGACACCCCAAACGTATTCATGTATTTTTGTTTTTATTTTGCACTAAAATCCACTATGAAAAGACGTGTTTACCCCTCCCTATTCAAGAAGAAACTTAAGGTAACAAATCTTAAATCAAGGTGCTTAGGAGTAGCAAATTAGCTGATTGGGCAAAAAGGCAGGTGTTAACCTCCTAGGAATGGAGTCATATAGTCATGCGTAGAACCGATGCCGTAGAATTTTTTTCCGGGCACCATCGACCATTTCAAGCTGTCAAATAGCCTTTAAATTTCATATGTTTGCTGTAATGAGCTAGGTCCATCCGATCCAAGCTTGATTATACTTATTCCAAACCTGAATTAATGCCTATGTTACTAAAGATACGGCTAATTACAAATTTTCACCAGGCTTTCGGAACTACAGAGTTCAGGAGCAAATAAAATGCAGAATACACAAGTCTATGATGTGATTGTTGTCACTGTGAACTTCCCATTTTGCTATACTGTATACATAGACAAGCAACTCAATCGAGTATACATGTTTTCCATTTCGTTGCGCTACGCGAGCAGCCTGCGGGACTCCACGTACCAGCGCGTGTAGCAACTCTCAATGTTTGGCCAGTCGTTGTCCGGGCACGCCGCGAAGTGGTGCAGCCAGAGCGCCAGGATCTCCTCCTGCTGCTCCCAGCTGAGCTTCTCGATAAGCTCCTCGAGCACGGTCACCATCTCCGTCCTCTCCCTGCTGCTCAGCACCGGCGCGTCCGTGCCGTTACTGCCGCGGCAGAGCAGCGGCAGCCACAACCTCAGCATCGCCACCCGATGGTCGGCGACGGCGCTCTTGTCTTCCTGCTCGAACTCTCTCGAGTTGGCGTGCTTGAACAGGAACACTGCACAGGAACGAACACTCGTTTCAGCAGAGCTTAACATGTATTCTTAGAAAGTCAAAGCTAACATGCATGCTCAGATAACATAATATGTGTTGAGGCAGTTCATCATAAACTCAACACGTACAGGAGTCTGATGCAAAGGAGTTCCTGAGATTTCTTATGTGGTTCGTTTGATTATCAGTATCCTAAGCAACATTTTGATCTGTAAACTAAACTGGCAACTTTGTTGTCCGTGCATTTGTGTTAATTGGAGCAAATTGACATGTAACTAATTCTGCAGTCGGCAACATACCAGTCAAACGGTGTTTTCATCTAACTAACCGCTTGGAAAACTACTTGTTGTACACTTGTACATACCATAACCATGCAGGCCATTAACAAATGTGGTTCTTGTTTAATTGATACTTCAGCAACCAACTAATGCGGACATGAATGTGGCTAAGCTAATACATGCTCATTTATGCAGGTTCTTACTAGTCGTGATATATGCTGATAACCAGATGTCGTTTGATATGTCATGCGACATCAGACAGAATAAATGTGATCATCTGAGCTGGAGGTTGCTCTAAATACAGAGTTATAACAGTACAAACATTTGATGGTTTAAAGTCATATCAGGGGGTCATCATGTTATACTGGGAAAGTTTTGGTAAGTGTTCATTTAGCAGGCCGTATTTACAATAAAACGGATTTTTAGTCTTTTGATAATTGAGTTCACCTTCCCGGCCCAGCACAAAAATAGAACCAAATGGACCACCACCAGTCGTTCGGCCCATGCTCCAAACAGAAGAACACATAAGAGGGAGTCCATATCTCATTGTGCCCCTGCCGTCGTTGTGCCTGCTTCCTGCTCCAACCCCTTGTTTCTTTATCAGCTTCAGGCAATTTTTAGCAGCCTCCATCCGGTTAAGATCGAAAGGCAATCCCTATTTATTTTCTCTATATTATTGTATTCACTGTATAAATGTGATGTTTGTAGTGTAAGCCTTTTCTGGTCGATTCCTATCTTTGACGGCACCGGCGCACAGCTGCAGGCAAGGCGGCTGTAATCCCTATTGTTCTAAATAGAGAGTAAAACACTCCGTCATAACAACGCCCAAGCTCGACGAGCCCAAGCTGGCCGTTGCCGTGCTCGTCCAATAAAAAGATCTTCTCCATCAATAATGACGACAACGGCGAAAAAGCCGACAGCCTCTAACTTACCTTATGGGCAGGAGCGGAGCGAGGATTAGACCATAGGAGGCCGATAGCTCGTGAATAGACATTAATTTATTATCATCTAATTTAAGTTACTTATAAAAGGGAAAATTGAGAATTTTTCACTCCAAAGCTCCTTGATTTAGGATTTGTCATATTTAAGTTTTAACTTGATAATTTGCTACTCCTAAGCACAAAATACACATGATTTGACACCCCAAACGTATTCATGTATTTTTGTTTTTATTTTGCACTATGAAAAGACGTGTTTACCCCTCCCTATTCAAGAAGAAACTTAAGGTAACAAATCTTAAATCAAGGTGCTTAGGAGTAGCAAATTAGCTGATTGGGCAAAAAGGCAGGTGTTAACCTTCTAGGAATGGTGTCATATAGTCATGCGTAGAACCGGTGCCGTAGAATTTTTTTCCGGGCACCATCGACCATTTCAAGCTGTCAAATAGCCTATAAATTTCATATGTTTGCTGTAATGAGCTAGGTCCATCCGATCCAAGCTTGATTATACTTATTCCAAACCTGAATTAATGCCTATGTTACTAAAGATACGGCTAATTACAAATTTTCACCAGGTTTTCGGAACTACAGATTCGTCACTCGTAGGATCGAGTCGGTGCTTTGAATAATTCTTGGTTTCTTGATACTTCAGCAAATAATACATGCATGCTCATTAATGGATAGTCTTACCACGATCCTGTGGAACACCTAGGTCGATCTCCAAGAGACGTCGAAGGCCACACTAGTACTGACAGTAACTTAATCCAGTCTATTCAGTTCACACTATCCTCCCCATGCTTGCATCCTTCGCGACCACGGGATCGCCATCTCTCCTTCGGCACCTGTCCGCCACACACGGACACGGCATTTCCTCCCAAAGATGTCCAACCACGTAGCGTATCATCACAGAAGCTCTTGAGACCATCACCGTTCACGAAAAATGATCCACACTAGCTAGTGCACTACGGCGTACGGCCTCGGAAGTGCGCAGTATCACAAGGTTTCGATCGGAGCAAATTTCGCAAGTACTAACGTCTTTTGTATCGTTTTCGAGCAACGCCGCGGATTGTCCAAACTTTGACGAGAAGAAAACGAAGAATTAAGAGTAACCTCATCGGAATGGCTGTGATATGCTGAGTTTTGCACGTACCAGCTAGCCGAAGCAGCGCGACCTGGAGCGTCGGCTCTGCAACGAGCGCGCGGCTCCCGAGACGAGCCGCGGCGCCGAACTGCACGGCGGCATCGCGGACCGCGCCGCACTCGGCCATCTTTTGCCCGAGCCACAGCAGCTCGGCGGCAAGCTTCTCGGCCGCCGGGCCGCCGAACCCCTCTTCCAACGCGGCAGCGGCAGTCGGTCTCCACCACCGTATCCCCGTCCTCACGGCGCGCACGGCCAGCTCCATCCCGGGCCACTCCCCTCCCGCCGCCGCCTCCAGCTGCAGCAGCGTGCGCTCGAACGCCCCCGCGAGCGCCGCGCGGTTCACGGCCCCGACCCGCGCGCCGCCGGCGCGCACGTTGTCGTCGAGCAGCCGCTCCGCGAGCCCCCGCACGAGCTCGTACTTCCGGGAGGCCACGGGGAGCCGCGACCCCACGGAGAGCACGTGCGCGAGCGCGCGTCCCACGCAGGTGGCCCCCGCGGGAGACCCCGGGTCCGCCCGCAGCAGCGCTGGCGCGAGCGCGGGAGGAGACAGCGGCGGCGGGGGAGACAGCACGGAGAGGAACGCGAAGAAGAGGGAGATGAAGGCCTGCGCGGCGAGCAGCAGGAGCCGGCGGAGCACGGTCAGCGCGCGCGCCGCAGCGACGGGAAGCGGCAGGAGGAGCACCGTAGACGTAGAGCCCTGCGGCGGCGAGAAGGCCGAGAAGAAGCTCGCAGCGAAGGACGCGAGCGGGTCCCTGGCCGTCCGGAGCTGGTGCCTGCGCTGCTGCGTCTCCATTCTCCTCGTGAGAGTGATGAGGAAGAGAAGAGAAGTCCAAGGCTCGGAGCCAACGAATCACGGGGTGCAAGGAACGCGCGCGCTTACTTATCCAGCCAGAAACAACATGCGGAACAACACAGGTCGCGCCTTCTCACACACTGACACACAGGTACGCGCGGAGGAAAGAGGCGACAAACTGGGTGGTCGCCGTCGGCTACGTGGACAATTCGTCAGTCCGGTTGCGTCGAGCGTTTGTTCCTTTGCGCAAGGGCAGAATGTTCGTGCTCCGCGGGGCAAATCCTAGTGCATGCGTTCGGGGGTCGGCGCTACGTGTCTCATGCTTTCCGGCTGTTTCCCCCGAACTGGATGTGAAGATGTATGTGATCGTGGAACTGTGGTGTCCTCTGGCCATCCTTTTCTTTTGTGGTCACGGTTTTACGGATTTCGCGTTCATGTGGCGGAGAATTGTTCTCGTTGGTTGGATTTTTTTTTGCTGAAGTACTTGCCGGGGGTATAGGACGGTAGGAATTGAATTGCTGGGTTCTTTACTAGAGCTACAATCAAGTAGAACTTTTGTTGGTTGAAACGCCATAGCTGTAGTTCAGCCCTGTCGATGACCTTTGGATAAGACGAAATAAGGCAAGAGAGTAGACCGTGAGACAAGTCTCAGACACTGCAAAATCGTGCACTCACTTTACTTCACTCAGGCTTTTCAAGCCACAGCGGCATACTTCATACAAGGCTTGCGATATCCTGATTACATGCTGCCGCTTGCCGTGTTGGACAGTATCTAGTAAGTAAATGGTACAGCTTTATCAAACCTTGAATTACTGCACTCAGAAGCCAAAATCTTCTCGAACTCGTGATAAAGTACTAATTTATGAAAGACAACACAGCAGGCAAGACCGCAAGAGTTCAATGGTTCACGAAGACAGCACAGGGGCTGTACTCCTAGTTGATCAAAATTGCCTGCAACCAGGGGCGCCTTTCAAAAAATTACAAGTTGGAGTACTCATATCACCTGAGGAGTTTTTGTAGTCTTTTCTCTGCTGCAAGGCCTGCTTTGTTCTGCGGTTCCAAAGCTAAAGCATGCCTGAAATCTGCACATGCAATGGATTATGCAAGGAGCAAGGTACAGATAAGGTGGGCTCTTAAGAGAAGATTATCTTCAAAGCATATTTGAGACAATTGAATACAGAATACACAGTTTGGCAACAAGTTTGACAGCTCATCAATAATGAAATCACTGGACTCTTCTCTCAATAAGAAAAGGAATCAACCAACTCAATGTTAAGACCCATTCTTCATGAGTTACAGGTGGAATGTATGTTCGGCTCGGATCCAATAGTCCAAAAGAAGCATGTATATTTGTTTTGAGTGAATCCGACCAACCTGAGTTATGCTTACTAATTACTACTATCTATAAGAGAGGAGGTTTAGTGTAGGAAGAAAATGATAGGCTGTATCACCCTTTAGGATCATAATCTGATAGTAGAACAATACTCTCATCTACCATCATCTGCTTAGGCATATGAATGACTAAATTGAACAGATCGAATTTACATTATGAATTAGCAAACGCATAGATTGGCAAAGATGTCACGCATGATCACTCTTCTTCCTACATTTTGCAAATGCAAATGTATTCTGCCAACAAAAGGGTTTACTTCTAAAACTATTGAATAAATATCTTTCGCCAAGAAATATTCCTTTTTCTATATTTGAGTGACACTATCTGCACAGTTCCCATCAGGTCCCTGGTACTGGAAGCCAGAAGGAGCTTGGTTTTATGGTGTATCCTTTATAGAATATCTTGTACTGATGATATGTACTAAATGTTAATTACATGGGATTTATGCACAGCATATTGATCATTGAACATTAATTAACTGAGGATTTCTAGCAAATATGACACAAAAGAATGCAACCATCCATTGAGCTTTGTTTTCTAGCCCTTGAAAGGTTTTTACACTAGTGTGAGCGATTTAGCATCATTACAAGCAGTTGGTGTTATGGACTAAGGGCTGAGGCACTGCAGCGACGCGCAAACAGTACCACGTGTACTGTAACGCCTCGTGAACAGTACTGTCCGAACTTATTAGGAAGAATTTATTATTTAGAAATCTATCTGCTAGGTGTTATGTATTATCTATTAGTTATTCAAGTTATTATTAGATTGGATTGTTAGAGATAGGCTTACTTATAGATTATTTCTAAAGCATCAAGTCGAGTCATCCCTATAAAATTGACAGCATATATCCATTATCAATCAAGCAAAAAAATAAACAAAGTCTCTAATCGGTTGGCTAAAAATCAGAACATCCTTGTTTGTCGGGAAGAGCCTGATCGAGCTTGGAGGACGATCCCTTGCCTCACTGACTAATTAGGCCTCAGAGCCTTGTTACCTCAACAGGAAAAAGTCCCGCCAGCGGTTAGATGAGGGTGATTGTCCTACCCTCGGTCCTCGGACCTGTACCCAACCAATGACCACAACAGTTGGACGCACTGGTTTACCAGCCTAATTAGCCACACTTGCCAATAAAGCTGGCTTCAACCCTTTGACAGCATTATCGGATGCAAGTAAGGTCCATTTTTGTTTTTAGATATGCTAGAAAAAAGCAATGCCATGCTAGAAAAATGCCACACCTTGGAGAGCTTCTTGGTAATTCAAAACTACTTCTCTTGCGGTACCTCGTCGGAGATATGCTTTAACGTTCTGAGACAACAACAAAAGAAGACATCAGGATTTTGATGTCGCCATTACAGCACAAGATGGTAATGATACCAGAATCATGTAGAACCATCCAATGGGGGTATTTATTTCTTTTTTTGGTTACGACAGCTATGAAAATGTACACAACTTGAACTGATCATTAGGCATTATCATCATTCACTGCATTGCATCAGCACAATACAAGACATTCTCTTTCTTTTTCTAGAATACAGGTATTTCAGGAGTTTAATTGACTAAGCAAACTACTCCGTGTGAGTACTTAATGAAGAGATGGTGTTCGTACTTGAAGAGATGCATAGGTTGTTAAGGGTATTCGTGGTATTTCTCTTGTACTAGGGTTTAGTCTTATGTCCCCTTTATACCCTATATATATTGCCCATTAGACCTCTTTAATACATACACAATATTCATAACATGATATCAGAGCAAAGGTTATGGTTAGGGTTTACTATTGCCGCCGCCGGCCGCCTCTTAGCCTCCGCTAGTCTTTCGCTACCCCCGGGAGGAGCAATCTCTGCTCCCGGGGGCGGCCACTCATCGTCCAGGCTCATCCCCGTTGCGCACGCCTAGAACACCAGCCGCTTCTGGATTCGGGTGCCCCCGCTCGAATCCGCGTCTCTCCTGACGGATTTGTGCCTCCTCCGCTCGAGATCAAGAAGTTGGAGGATCAGTGGCGGAAGACGAAAGAGCACGCAGAGACCTACATGTACGTGTGGGGCTCCTACATCTTCGTCTGTGGCTCGAGGAAGACGGATCGCTTCAAGATCGTCCGTCGCGCCGCTCACCGAAGCTCCGTCGTAAACGCGCCGCTAAGCCACCCGAGTTCGTCGCCTCCTCGCCTCGCCTCGCCGCCGCCGCTCTCCTTGGCATCGGCTCGCCTCCTCGGCCTCCTAAGACCGACTCGCTTAATCCGCGGCCATTGACGCCGGATTTCTGCATCGTGGTCATTGCTTCTCACCGAAGCTCGGCTCGCTCTACGACAACCGCCGCTCCTACTAACGACCGCTTCTGGGGTGCTCTGCTTCTAAGGTGGAGATTGAGAACAGACAAGGAGGGGAGCAGGTGATCGATCTTCGGCTTCATCGATGTTTTTAACCAAAGATGCTTCGGCTTCATCGAGATGGTTGGAGACTTGGAGTTTTGATGTTGGCTCGATTGGGATGGCTATTGGGATAGCTTGGTTGTGCCAGGTCATCGAACTACATGATTATACTGCTGCTAATTAGTCTTTTCTTTTTTCGTGTCGTTTCTTCCGTTATGTCCATCCAAGTCCGTATCACTTTATCTTTGAGTTCGTCTAAGCCGTGCGAGTCCACAAATTTATTGTCAGTCATAGAAGTATAGGAATTCCCTTTTACATGGCAGCAGCCGCCACTCTTCTTTCCGAGCCGCTGCAGATCATAGAAATCGTTATGATGCTGCCGTTTCTCTCTGAGTTGCTGCCCTGAGCTTCTAAGGCAACCTCGCTTCTTCCGCACTACGCCTCCGTTGTGCATTTTTTGCACTGCATCGCCGCCGTCTTGGGTTTCGATCTGCGCCACCATGCTTCTATCTATTTCTCTTAGGCTTGATTTGACAGCTTGCTTTATTTCTATTGGTTCATCATCTTCTTCGTCATGTTACCACGGTCAACTTTGCTCCCGCTTGCTACTTTCTCAGCCCCTGCACCTTGTGCTTTATAGGCTGTCACACGACCCCGGATGAGAGGAAATCTTTTGATACTCGACATATTTTCCGAGAGCTACACACTACGACGACATTATCAAGACTCGGACTTCGGATTTTTACTATTGTAGTGTCAACCCTTTCCAAATGCAATACTATTGCATATGCCTTGCATTTGATAGGGGGTGTTAAGGGTATTTGTGGTATTTCTATTGTACTAGGATTTAGTCTTATGTCCACTTTGTACCCTATATATATTGGCCATTTGGTCTCTTCAATACATACACAATATTCATAACACAACCACAACCGGAACTCTTTTCAGTAAGGAAACTAAATAAATGTCGCATTTGATTTAGCTTAGTGCTTAGATCAGTGTTTTCGTATCCATAGGGTGTCATCAACTCATCATAGGTCAATAAATTCAAACTTGTAACACTCTGTGTGGACCAGAAGATCCATCCATACCACATATATGTAGTTAGAATGCCAATAAAAAAAAAATTGTATGAGATATCTTATCAACAAAAAGAATGTAAAGCAAAATGTACTCAAATACAGAGGTTGGATTTTCGAAACAGCAGAACCCAAAAGTGAAATGTACTAGAAAGCATTATACACAGAAGTATAATCGAAAAGTAAGAATTACGTTGTGCATTATTAAAAGGGACCATCTGCACCTTATGATACGAGAGAGAGAGAGAGAGAGAGAGAGAGAGGAGCCTTAAAAAACCGACAAAAAAATTCCTTACCTTTTTATCCAACAGTAAGGCCTGGTCACAATCCGCTTCAGCTTGCTTAAAACTGCATAATATTACAAATGCCTAGCTTTAAAGTGCTGATTTCAGACAAAACTTGAGTGGTCAAAATGAATGCTAGCAAGTATACCGGCCAAGTTCCAGATAAGCAGCGGCTCTGTTGCAGTAATATGTTGCATTCGTGTCATTCAAATCGATTGCCTCAGAATAAAATTCAATCGCTTTGCTCCACTGTCTTCTTTTGTAAACACTATTTCCCTGTTAAAGGGAGGCAAAATTCAATAGTAGATTGTTGGAACTATTAACAAGTTAGATTCAAAGTTCAAACAAGCATGTGCTCAAGACATGCAATCAATTGCTTTAATCTGGTGGCAACTCAAAGACCTAGCATAACTATACTTTCCCACATTCTAAAAACCAGTAACCATTTATACTCTAATTTTACCTTACATGTGCATACTCTAATTTGGTCCAGTGTAGGTATTTGTACTTTCTATGTGGTGTGCTAATGCTGCAAACAATAATCATATTAACTATTAAGGCATGGCCAAAAATGACCTCCTTAATCCTATTGATTTCTCCAAATATCTATTTATTAAGATTGATAAATAATTGCTAGGATTAATAGAAGGGTATAAGGAGAGAGAATGTGACAAAGTCTTTTAGTAAAGGTAGCAAGACTTGTAGTTAGGAATGCAGTATTAAATTTGCAATTAGCCTGGAACACAGTACTGGTCAATTTTTAACATCAGGATTCAGGACTGGTCAGAAGGTGTGTAAGAAAACCTAATATAGAAATCAGGCCCTATGGAATCTTCCCCACCCAACCCATCTTTTTCATCCCCATACCATCCCTCCCTCAGCAAAAGAAAACAAGGGTCAACAGATTGTTCGTTGAAAATAAACCTTTTCTTTCAACAACTCTGATGCATGAACATCAACATCACCATTGGTTACTGGTGTGAGTACCAACTTGGATGCCAAAACTACTTGTTCTTGGATGAGAGAATACATATCTAAGATAGTACGAAGAAGCAATTTGTCTGATCCATGTGCTGCTACAAATGAAAGAGATATAGGATGATCATTGTGGTTTCCTAAGGGAATAGTGGCCTGCAAAAGTGAACGGAGTCATAGACTGTTTATAATCTTTTATAGGAAAAGAAAAAAAGAATACCTGAAAATGGCTAGACAAACAACCTGGCAACAGCCTGAAAGTGCAGCAATGCCTACAAATGCATACATTCTATCTTCAAACTCAGATGATAGTCTCTGTTTGGAGTTTCTCTTCAAAGGATTTCCAGCTGTGGTTGGCAGAACTAAAATTCCAGTATCCTAAATGGCAACATATCAATGAATAAGTTAAGAACAAAAACTTCATGAACAAACCAATGATAAACTTTTGGCAAGAAATAATTTTGATTTCAAATTTACCATGAATTCTAGCTTATGGTATTGGTGACAAAAGGAGTTATACATGGCACCTCACGCTATCATTTGATAATTTGAAGAAATGGATAGAACCAAATTAAATCATGCATGCAATCCATTGTTTACCATTTTTTCCTGATCTATCACAGCGTAAATGTAATAGAATGCATAGAAGAACTCATTATCGGTTCTTTTTTTTTACAGAATCAAGTCCTCCATGTAAGAACATTTTATTGTTGTCCAAGTATCAAACAATTCATTATCTAGTCACTAATTACTACAGTATGAACTACATAACTATATAGTAGCTGCTTTACTTCTAGAAAAAGAGCCAGTAAAATTAGCATAGCTGAGTACCTGTAGTTAAATAATCGCAACTAAGAAAAGTAGTTAATTAGTCACAACTAAGAAAAGAATTAAGGGGATAGTACCTTTAGAAGATTATTGAGTGCAGCTCGCAATTCATTTCGCACAGTGTACAAAGATTTGATGTTATCATGCGTGAAATTTACAGCTTGTAGTACACGAGTAGAGATATCAAGGCCAAGCTTAGGTTTTACAGTGTTAACCCAATCCTCATGGTTTGTCTTGAATTCATATCTGAAAAGTTGATTGACATGTAAGTTCCACAGTACTCATTGGTTCATGTTGAACTATAAGCAATTAGGCAAAGCATTTCCACTACTAAAGGAACACCAGATAGCACCCCAAAAGAACTGATTTTCTTGCATCAAACCATTGAACATTATGCATTCATTCATCAATACCACAAGCAAAGTTAGCTGCTTGGAAAGTGGCATCTAGAGGTAGCTGTGGATAATGGGACAAATAATCCACTCAACATAACCAAAAATTTAGCAGTTAATCCTGCAAAATCAGTCATCACGGGGGATAAGTTCCCCACCAGTAGATACTAATCAGTAAGCCAGACATCAAAGAGTTCACAAATTATGGAAACTTATGAACAATATACTCTTACTTGGACCTAACAGCTAACAACTCAATGCGTAAGGTGCATTTTAATAACCTGACATGGTGACCCAACTTGCCACTGATGGTTGACTCAACTAATATCAGACCAAGTGGCAAACAAGCAATTCTATCATACAGTACGTAGTCAATTCGGTGCGTTGAAAAATTCAAATGACTCATTAGTCATTACACATCAATTCAGGCCACAAATGAGGATATTAGTACGATCAGTGAGTCACAAAGTTTTGATTAATTCCTAAAAAAATCATCATTGCTAACATTAACAGATGAAGACATCACTACTGGAACCTAAATTTCTAGCACTTGATGTTTTCATCCTTCAAGGTCCTTTACTCAATGTTACTTATTTGTACCATTTTCCAGAGCAAAACAATTTATCATTTCATTGTTTCTACACTGGAGCAAAGAATTATTCGAAACAAACCTCTGTAATAACAGCATAACTGTGGACAGAGCTTTCAAGGCCAATATTCCTTCTTGCAACTTCGTCGCATGTTCACAAAACTCCTTAAGGCTTGGTACATTTGAACTAATATACTGGCCAATATTGATGTGCTTAGGCGGCTGATCTGCAAGCAAGATGTGGAGTTGACTGTGGCACATCTGGTTGTGTAAAATAAATATATCTAATCCCAGATGAATTCAAGAAAAAGAGACATATGGCTTACATGTGGGTAATATCTGGACAGCACTTTCTATGACATGCACTGTTTTCTGGTTGGGGACCCTCAGCAACTGAAAGCAATCATCAGCAAAAAATAACTGCCTTGTTTGCTTAAGTCCACCTGCAGTAGCAGGTAAAAGAACATCTCCAACACGATGCAGTACACAGGGATCTTGTGCAAACCATCCTAACAAGGTTAAGAAAGTCAGTGAAATAAGAAACAATCTACATGAATTTCCAACGAAAAAAAGAACAAAGTATGTTGCCCCTTGACAGTTGGCAAAGGTATCTTAATTCTGAGTGGAGGCTGGTCCTCCAATGTATAATGATATTCTGTAAAGAAGGATATTGAATCAGATTCAGAGGACCACCTCTCTTGTCTCTTGTATATTTGAGATAGCCCCGAAAGTATTTGCAATCAGTTCTAATGCAAAACAGACAACATGTATTGGTTTACGAACATGTTAATTGTTTGGTTACATATTTTGCAACACTAGTAACTTTAGCTTCAGATGATCTTTGTTTTCCGGGTAATATGTAGTATATGTGTTGTAATAGTTCACTGTGATTGTGAAGACTGCAGAGCTCTAAGTTTATTCTTACTGAAAAATAATGGTACACTTTAATTATGAATTTTAGTATGACTCTCAATGTAATAACACCCTCTCTTTTTCTAGAACAAGGACTTAAAAGAGGGTGAGATGTACCAGTAAATAAGATCCTAAACCATGCAGTAATCAATTTCTGGCGAGCGCATCGATGGTGGCCGACCAGAGATGTGGAGCGAAAGCGAGGTCGAGACTTGGGCCACTACCGATGCGAACCAGTGCGACGAGCCTCCGCCTCCCGTCCCCTTCCCCCTCCCTCCATCGTCGCCCTTTCCACTCCCATCACCCTCCCAGACCTGCCGCCGCCTCCATCTCCCTTCCTCGCCAGTGCCTCCGGCGCGTCAACGGTGGTGGCCGACCGGAGATGTGGAGTGAAAGCAAGCGCGCGCGCGCGCGGGAGGAGTTAGGGTGGGCGAGGGACTCGCGAGCAATTCAGATTCGTTGGATTTTTTCGCATGAGGGGTGGGACGATCACCCAGCTGCGCTGGGGTAAGCCCCTTCTTTTATTAGTTAAGATAAAAAAATCCCATTACTTCTTTTGTAAAAGAGAGGACGATTTGACTTCTGTTCTAACATGGCCTGCAAGGCACATGTACATGCTCGCAAGGCAACTTGTGCCACAGAAAACATGAAAATGATTGTCATTATAAGTAATAAAATATAACAACATAAATCACTGGTAAGGGCAAGAAAATACCAATTGTATCTAAACTTTGTGAATTTGCTAAGGTCCCAACTGTAGACACAGCCCCATGAGAGGGCCTGAAACAAAGTACATCACAGAAAGATGCTGGAAGTCTTACATCACCAGTTGTATCAGTACCTAAAAGAGTTTCAGGGCTTAAAAGGTCAGGAATAGCAGACAATAACAGAAAAACATAGGGAAAATTTGAAAGAGCAAAACATAAGAACCAAGCTCTTGGACAAACAAGTATCACTATGAAACATGCATGACGGACCTACTCAAGACAGCATTAATAATCACACAGATGGAAAACTTCTCCAACATTAGTAGATGGAAAACTTCTCCAACATTAGTAATGATAGCAAGCAGACAAGTTCTTGATATACCATTGCAAAGATGAAACATTCTGGAAAAGAATTATAGACATAAGAGTCAAGGACACAACCAACTATCCAGGAGCTCATTCTGTAACCCAACAAAATATTGTATTACTGTGGTGTGCACTCAAGCTGACCAAGATACCGTCACATAGTACAGTACACACTACAGAGTGCTCTTACTATAACCACACCTACATTGAACAGCAAGGTTCAAAATTGAGACCACACATATAATCATTCCCGGCTCTAAATGACTTGATAATATGCCACATGCAGATAACTGTTAATCATATCCTAATGAGACGTTAAACAACATGCCATTTGTAGTCGAAATATACTCACATAAAAAAATTCAAAATGAATACGAGAGAAAAATAACTAAACGTAATTGAGTACAAGACTACAAGAGAAACACCTGTATAGTAATGTTATGCATTACAACAGATACAAAAACCATTATCACACATGAAGAAGCATGCTCTTCATCAAGCAACAAAAGCATATCATGGAAAATGTTCCATTTACATGGATAAGTGAGAAATTATAAGTGGACGAAATCTGTAGAAGTCCTTTGAAAAATACCAAGAGCAAAGTCGACAAGTTGTGCACAAACTGCCACAGCAGAACCACTGCATGACCCTCCAGGGACAAGTGATGGAGATGCTGGGTTGATTGGAGTTCCATAGTGCAAATTTTCTCCAGTGACACTGTCAGAACATGGTAAATGAGTTTAAGATAAAAATATTTAATTTTGTTGTGTCAGAATGCTTCAATTATCTAATGCAGAACCCCTATAGATAGATGTATGGTAATTTTTAATTTAAGCTTCAGGCTTGTTCATGGTTAATATGAAATAAAGTTCTTGTTCACAATATTTGGGCTTACGACATGTAGGAGTAGCAGTTTGGCACATGGGCAATGCATCTGAATTCAATGGCTACAAAAACTAGTCATTTCAGATAACGACATTTCAAGTGGATAGTATAGGTGGTGCAAAACTTAAGGAAAGGTCAAACAGAAGACAATTTATTTAGTATTTACTATGACTCAAACAGTAAAGTGAGAATTATTCCTGTGAATAGTGAATACGAAACCCCCAATGTGACCAGTTAAGCAACTTTGCTATCTTTTAATACAAATTTGCTACCACCAGCTCTATACCAAATGGAGACAGGGGTTGATTATTCCTAAGACATCTTTCTTGCATCTGCTGAAAGTTGGAAAACAGTCACCACAAAATTCCTCGATGGGCAGTGTCTTCCTGTAGAGATTAACCTATTCCAAAACATCAATCAGTAGGATAAGATCCTATGCAGTTTGAGCAAGTTATGTGCTGTCCCATATGTACTATGCATCAAGTTCCTAAAATTAACAAACTTAAACAAGCGCACCGCACAAGTAAAAAAAATGGCTTGCCTTGGTTTTGAGTATCTCAACATTATCTTTGGAAGTCACCCTAACTCAAATAAATGGACAACTCACCAAATGGTACATTGAACTGAACATACAGTTTTTCGCAAAGAAAAAAACTTTATTTATATTGATGTTTGCACAAAAGCCCTTAAATTTGTAAAGATTTGTACGGATCTGGCCTCGTAAAAGTGTGTAAACCTTGAAAGGTAAGATCTTTTAGTTATAATTGACCCCATAGGAATGATTTTTGGACACTCCAGTGCATTCTAGTGCACTTCCTGGTGCACACACCATAACTCAACGTTTTTTGGTAATATTTTTCGTCTCCAACTAATGCAGAGGATATTCTGCACAATATAGAAAATGTGAATTGCATTGGTATCCTTCAAATTCATGATGTTACTGTTAACAATTTCTTGTCCTTCCATTTTCTAGACACATCATTAAGCTCACATCCTATGCATTGGTATCCTTCAAATTCATGATGTTACTGTTAACAATTTATTGTCCTTCCATTTTCTAGACACATCATTAAGCTCACATCCTAGAGCTCTCTAAAATTAGTCACTACAGCTTCCAGTAACCTGGCACCAACAACTCACAATAGTAGATATCATTCCAAATCAAACAAATCAATTGAATTTGAACCAACTAAAAGTACAAACCCAAAGCTGAGTTCATCCATCACTGTCCTCCCGACGCAGGTGGCCCCCTGCTTCCGCAGTATCGCAATGGCCACCGCCGTGCGGTTAGCTGCCTTGTGCGTCCTCTTCCAGTCCGGGTTCCCAAACCCAGCTACATAACCCTCGATCTCGAAGCTAAAACACGACAAAAAGGATCAAAACCACGACAGGAAACCCGCGATCGCGCGGAATGCAAAGCAGAGCGGGGAGCTTCAGAAGTTCACTTGTCGCTGGCCGCGAAGGTGAGGTCTGAGAGTGGGTGAAGCACGGCGGGAGGCGGCGGCTGCGGCGGCGGAGCGAGCTCAAAGCGGTCGCAGAAGGCGCCGGAGTCGGGGGGCGCGCTGGACTTGCCGCGCGGCCACCGGCGGCGGCGCCGCGCGGCCTCCACGAGGACGATGACCCCGGCGACGGCGATGCCCGCGACGATCCAGACACGGGGGTTGGAAGCTCCCACGACGCCGCCGGCGCCCGATCGCACCGAGGAGTCCATGGGAGAGGCGGAGGCGGAGGGGGAGGAGACGGGCTAGGGTTTTAGGAGGGTTTAGAGAGTACTACTACTAGAGAAGGCGCAGGGAAGAACAAATAATCGAGTTTTTGTTTATCTAGCTTCTTTTTGAAAAGCAATGACCAAACCACCGCCACGCCAAATTAGCAAACTCTTGTCCCATGGGTGGTGGCAAATGAAATAACATAAATAATATTTCTACTATACAAAATCGGTGTTGTTTGGTCACGCGGCAAGTAAAGAAAGGTTAATTTTAAAATAAAAGTTAAAAAGATTATTTAATTTTTCGAGTTTTTGTTTATTAATGAAATAACATAAATAACATTTATGTTATGTAAATTTTTTTATTTTAATCTTTTTGAATTTTATTTTAAAATTAACCTCCGACATACTTTATTTCTAATTCTGACTCCTTTGATCACGTCATCACCCATGGCGTGACAAAATGACACTGTCACGCTAGTCTATTTCTGGTCAAACTCTTATCACGCCACTGGAAGTGGCATGATAATGTTATTTGGTCACGCCACAACCAGTGACGTAACAAAAAGTACTATTTTGGTGATTTATCCTAGCGCGTGACAATGTTATTTTGTCACGCCACCACCCGTGGCGTAACCAAAGGAGTTAGAATTGGAAATAAAGTGCGACGAGGTTAACTTTAAAATAAAATTCAAAAAAAAATTCAAGTAGGGATGACAATTATGTCCGATTACCGTGGACACTAATGGAGCTGGGTATAGGCTACTTTCTTTGCCTACGAGCATGAAAATAGGGAAAACTATGTGCCCGTCAGGTAAACGAGCACAAGTATATGTAAACTCTACTCGTACTCGTCTCACCTATTTACACATGCCATATACTGACAGGTGGGCGACTCATTTCATTACCCACTGCAGATCTTGATGGGTGCGTCGAGCTCCAGAGGTTGGGCTGGCGATCGAAGACGTCCTTGGAGGCGGCGCAGAGCTGATGGATCTCCCCCTCGCCAAGATGCACCTGCCTTCCCGGACGCCACCGCTGCACCTCCAAAAGCCTCCGGATCACCTCGTCCAGGGCCGCGCAGTTCATCTCACTTTCTTTCTCTAAGGCTGCTCTCAATGGGCAGTATCTTAGTGTAGTTTCTTAGTGCATGAGGAGTGTTATGATACTATCTTTCCAATGCATAGTTTCTTATGGTGTAGTATCTTAAGCTGTTTCATTTAATTATATGCATGAGTATACAATAAATTTTACGCGTTGGATTTCGAATCCAAACTGGTATCTAAATTAGATACTAGAGTATTATCTCTCCTCATTAACTATGATGCCACATCATCAATTTGCTTACATAGCATGCTTAAAATACTAGCCAAGATGGAGCATTGGGAGCAGCCTAACACCAAATTCGATCACCACCTCGCCAATCAGAATGATTGATATTTTGTCCTGGGCTGGTCTTCACTGAAACTGAAGCACAGCTAGCACTGATGCCATTTATTGATGCAAACAGAGCAACGAAGAAAGGCGTCATGCTCGCCACCATTAGCATGCAGCTCAAGATGACCTAGCAAACAGCAGGTACTACGGTAGTAATGCAAAATCAAAGTTACCTAGTGCGGACGAACAGAAACGATAAAGCTAGGTTTGCACGATGTACCTCTGCGGTGGAGTTCATGACTGGTGAGTAAACATGGGCGAGGTTCGCGGGTACATGGGCATGCCCGTAGGCGACGGGTATGGGTGAGGTTTTTCGCTCGTCGTTCTTTGTGGGTATGCCCGTGGGGAAAATCCGTGTCGCAGGCATGGGTATAGGCGAGCACTACCCGTGTCTGTCGTACCCGATTACCATCCCTAGCGGCAAGTCACATGACGCGCTACTATCTGCGAAAAGCCATATGTCATGCTCCTCATCCATGACAGAAGATCTGTCACGATCACTTACCGCGCTCTTAATCTGTGACAGAATGGCACGTTAGCACGACAAGAGGTCTACGCACATCCATGGTATGTCTCCCGCCACGGATGGCGAGCATGGCACCTGGCTTTCCGTGGATGGGGAGCGCGGCACCTAGCTATCGCAACAGTTTCGTATCATAGGAACACTATTTTTATCATTTTTTGTGAGAGACTAGTTTTACTATTGCGAATAAAATCGGTGTCATTTCAGCCAAAGTCCCGCTGCCACTTGTTTTATTTGGTTTTTTGCCTTTTTTTTTCCTGGGTGGTGTGAGCTTAAGCCTTAAGTACTTCTATGGGCCCGATGTCAGTGACGCGGATGTTAGTTTTTTTGCGAAACTAAGTGTTGTTTGCTTGTTTGACAAGTCAATGGAGACGGGCGGTTCAATCCGGTGGGTTCGTTGTGGCCTTAGGCTGGAAGATGCGCCTTTCAGGTCTTGTCGGCCCAATAGAGCCCGAACACAACGAATGATGAGCCCACTATCCCATGGCCGAATTGACTTCTCAGTTTCTGTTCTTCCTGACCGACAGTTCATCTACTTGCAATTATCAAAGGCAAGAGACAAATTAGATCGAAATGCCAACGACTAACAAATAATAATGAACACTTGTTCTAATCTAATTCGAGCCAAATCATAGGTCTTCTCACAGAAAGAATAATACCTCATACGTCCAACAGCTACAAGCCCCGGCCAGTGCCTGCACTATATTCTTCAGAATAACAATTGCTTCTGCAGTCACACTTGAAAAACAAATTCTTTCCTCTCTAACTCGTGTCCCAGTCTCGTCCTTTGTAGAGTCTATTAAAAACTGAGCAAGTTGGCAGTGATACAATGGTAAGCGCAGTGTGCGAGTGATAAACACAGGCTTGTCTTTGTTTGCCACACACTCAATCTCATGATTGTAAGTCAAACTGCCAATGTCATCACGGATACTCTGACAGATTAACTATCTTTGACATAAGGGTAATCCTCACTGCACACTAATGTTATTTTTTGCCTAGAGAGACAGGAGTTTAAGCTTTATTTATCATAATTCAACATTAGTCTTCCCTAAAAATGTGACCAGCTTTGTGACACATATACTTATCTACATGACTCAGGTAACTAAACTGTTCTGTATTGAAACCTGAAAGCAACGAGTACATTTTTGTACAGATCAATTCAACTTCACTGTCTGCGTATATAGGTACTTAACATACACTGAACTTTATGTATGTTAAGAATAATCACTTAAAGTGTTCTGCAAGTGATGAGCATCATTGGTGGGATAGCAGAAATTTAACTATCAAACAAAATAATCTGCAGGATTAACAGATATTAATTAAAATGGTTAGAACTGCAGACACTTCCTAGAGAAAACAGTGCTGCTGATAACAAGTTAGGTTCGAGTTTATTGTCACCTGCAGCAAGTGGGCTACAGAAAGTAGCAGTTGCAGCCAGGACAGGGATTGAATCCGTTAAATAATCAGCAGTGCGGGGACACAGGGCAGCGTCGACGGTGAGTGAAACGAGTAGCAGGCAGAATCGTTTCCTGCAAAGTTGGACATGACAGTTGGGAAAAAACTGGCGCCGAGAAACTTGTCCATCGAGAGAGGGGCACACGTCTCTGAATGATATGGGCCTATCTGCATTTCTTGCACCATAGGAAAGCGACACATTAACAACCAGGATGGTGGTGTGCTCTGCATGCTTTCGCAAACAAAAAATGAGCAAGAATATTGTGAATTGTGATGTGAAATCAGATTATCAGAATGAGGCACAACTGAAAATGGTGTTCTCCAACTCTCGTCTGACTGGAACAGCTTCAGAAATCATACTCAGTTTTTGTTGTAATACTACTACAGAAGCATATGATGGCTGCTTTTCAGTTATGACACAATAGTAAGAACACTGATGCCGTCACTCCATATACAGACATGTCCTTGCTCAATTGTCTCTAGTGCACGTAGGGCACTGTGGCTCTGATCTGATGATTTGCGTCTCAATCTCGTTGTCTGTAATGTGATGATCTGATGAATTCTTGTGAAGGACTCCACCATTGATTTGGACAGTGAGGGCTCAAGTCACAACCACTGAGGAAGCTGGAGTTGAACCAATCATCAAGGAAAGCTCCGCTTAACTTCGCCTGTTATTTTCATTGAGGAAGTAGTAAAGATTGGATGAAATTAGCATTGGATTTGCGTGGCCCTACTCGCCATATTATACCATTAGACAGTTGTTGGATACAATAGTTTAGTGTGCTCGTTGATCCCTGATGGATGACTGAGATATGGTCCGCGTGCATTTCGCGTTATTCGTATATGTTCTTCACAGTCCTCGAAAAATTCAGATAGTACAAAATTCAGCAAATTGGCATTACTTTACTTGTTGATAATTAGAAGGTTGCCAACGGCCATACGATTACTTAAGAATTAATTAGTCGTATAAATACTTCAGGTGACGGTGTCGTATTTCGTCGAGGAATAACCGTATAAGTTTAAAATGATGCAGCAAATTAAAGATATCTCTTGAAGAACAGGAGAAAACAACAGTTGATTTGTTCCTGCACTTCTAACCTGATTGCGTCAACAGACAGTACTGCGACATATGATTTTACTGAAATAATTACTTATGGCACAGTTAGAAACCCATATCCATAAGGAAACATCTTTTAGTTGGACTCAATGAACAGCCTCCCTATCACCGAAGATTGGTGACATGGGAATACCTGCAAGTGGACTCAGATAAGCATTTGATACATTTGTTGATAGTTTCTTGAATGGGGTGGTAGTTTCATCCTTCAACAAGGAAGGAAGCCTCTGTGGAACAGGAGGAAAAAGTATCAGAAGCTGCCTCTCGTTCAGAGAGCAAGAAGAACTTTATGTTATTGCTTAACTTGTTGTCAGTGGCAAATGATGCAATTTACAGAGAACAAAGGAAACAAATCGCACAAGACATCAGATGAGGAAAATTAGGGACTAAGAATCCTCTATCTCCTTGTGTTTGTCCTCTTCCGTTGTTCCGTCTCTACTGCACCTGGTCCTGTGGATACATACCGATGTGGATGTCTGCCTGCCTGTCATCTTCTTTGCACTTATGTAGAACTACATGCATACTGTTCAACAAATGTATACATTTTCATATTTAATTGCATGTATGTAAGATGATGAATATTTTGAAATAGTTCAGTAGTAAATCCTTCAGAATGCAGGTGGCTTGCAGTAGGATACTCAGCAAAATCTGATGAATACACATGCTCCTTATGTTCTACTGGTAAGTCAGTAATCAGATGACAAAGAGATATGCAGAACTCTACATTGAGCTTGGACATAAGCAAGGGCGCAAGAGGAGGACAAAGGCTCTAAGCTTTATTAAAGGAAGGTTGGTACATGTGTCTAACTATCAACCAAGGCATTTCGATGTCCTTTTGGATGCATGGTCATTGTGGTTAAACCTCAAAGTGAGCATGGTCTGAGGCATTTGGCTTGTTCTGACGATGGCGGACTGCTAGCTTCAAGAGTGTTAAGGCAGGCAAAGATCGTCATCAACAAAAAAAAAAGGATGTTCCGGATGGAAGCAAATAAATGCTTGGAGGTG
Organism: Phyllostachys edulis; assembly: GCA_036346405.1. Classification (NCBI taxonomy): domain Eukaryota; kingdom Viridiplantae; phylum Streptophyta; class Magnoliopsida; order Poales; family Poaceae; genus Phyllostachys; species Phyllostachys edulis. The sequence continues at coordinate 103,315,355 of CM070562.1, read as the reverse complement.
TTCTTGGTTGTCGGCCGCACCAACTCCCCCACACATGTCAAAGAGATCACTTGCTTGTCTAGGATTATATGGACCTACCTTTTTTCTGTATATTATTTTTTTCTGTTGTACAAGGAGTTACTTGCATATATATCATACATGTACTTGTATATATATTGATCCATTGGCCTCATGATGAATACAAGCGCTATTCATAACATGGTATCAGAGCAATACCTAGGGTTTCATTGAGCTGGTCGTCGTCGTTGGTTTGTCTCTCCAGCCGCCGCCGCTGCCGCTTGATTTTGCCGGATCCTCTGCGTCTTTCTCCGTCGCCAGGATCCTCTTTACTGCTCTTTTTCCACCGTGCACGCTCTTTGATTTGTCGGTCGCTATCGCACTAGGTCGGTGCTGCCTCCGGACTGCCGCCGCCCGATAGCCCGCCGTCGCAGCTCCAGGCCACCTCAGGGCTGCCTCGATTGGTTGCCTCCTGATCCGAAGCCACCGCTGCCGGGGAGCCGCCGTCGCCGGGGAGTCTCTCACCGCCGCTTCTGAAGGAAGTGCTCCCGCCGCCGCTTCGGGGCGTCGCCACCACTCGGGGAGCTTCATCTTTGTCTTCCACCACGCTCCACCTGGGTACTCCACACGAGCCGTCGTTCCTCGGCCTGTCATGCCGCGGTTGGGGGAACCCTAGTTCCCTGTGCGCGCTTATGTTTCTAGTAGGCCTCAGGCTCTTTTACGTGAGCCAACCCGGTCACAAAAAAAAAAGAAAAAAGAAGAAAAAGAAAAAGAAAAAGAAAAATGTCTTCAGGTACTATTTCTATTCCTCGCTGTCCGGTGATCTTCGATGATCTCAATTATCGGGATTGGTTTCAGCACATGCGCCTCCACATGCATGGTTAGCGCCTTTAGGAGTTCTTACCAGTGAGTTGTCTTGCCTGCCTCGCCCTGCTCCACCTGTTGAGCCTGTGCTCTCAAAGACTACTCCCGAAAATGCTCGCAAGGAGGCATCTAATGCTTTTGAGGATGCTATGGAGACTTTTCAGACTTAGTATGCTGCCTACAAGACATGGATTGATGAGGATGCCCGTGCCTCTGCTATTCTGGTTGTTAGCGTGGAGATGCAATTCACTGGAGATGTGGTTGGTTTAGCTTCAGCATAGTTGATGTGGACACATCTGCGCAACCGCTACGAGCCGTCGGGTGATTCCTTGTATCTTTCTGTTGTGCATCAGGAACAGTCGCTACAGTAGGGAGATGCCACTGTGGACGAGTTCTATGCCCAATTGTCTGCAATATGGCGTCAGATTGACTCTTTGGGACCGGATATTTGCCACACATGGCAGTGCTGTCAACGTCAGCAGTCTCACCTGGAGCTTCATCGTATCTACGACTTCTTGACCCGTCTCTAAGCTGAGTATGAGTAGACTCGTGCTCAGTTGCTGGCACGCCACCCTCGTGTAACCTTGTTAGAGGCTCTTGCCGCTGTCAATGCTGAGGAGATTCGCCTTCGTGTTGCGGGTTTGCTGTCGTTTCCTTCGATTCTAGTAACTCCTCCAATTTCTACACCCGCTACGTATCCAGCTCCTCCATCACCAGTGGTACCTTCACTAGTGATAGCTGTTGTTGGTAGGGTATACTGTACCTATTGCAACAGGGATGAACATCAGGCACAGTTCTGCTACAAGAAGAAGAATGATTTATGTCGTGGTGGCCATTCTCCAAAGGGCATTGGCGGTTCCTCCTCTCATAGGAGCTCTGGTGCTTCTGATTCTCAGGAGTTTCTCACACCGCTGCGTCGTATGGCTACTTTTGCACCGTCTGGTTTTGCTGCACAGTCTTCTAGTGAGAGACCACCTTCTACTCATTCCTTAGGTATATCACCTTAGATTCTTGACTCTAGTGCTTCTTTTCATATGACATATGATTCCAACAATCTCACTTTCATTGGTCCTTTAGTTGATCATATCACTGTCCAGACAGCCGATGGTACATCTCTCTCAGTCGTAGGACGAGACACTCTTTTCTTTTCATGTTCCTATTGTTTCTTATGTTCCCAAACTAACCATGCAGCTCATATCTGCCGGTCAGCTCACCGATCATGGTTGTCGTGTTATTCTCGATTCTGATTCTTGTTCTGTTTAGGATCGGCACATAGGAACTCTGGTTGGTACTAGCCCTCGCCGCCGTGACTCACGGATTCTTTGGGAGCTTGACTAGCTTCATCTTCCTTCCGCCGCCTGTCAGTCTTGTCGCCTCCACCACCGCCGTCACTTCTGCTGCTTCCTCCATTGCGTCTTTTGCTCAGTGGCATCATCGATTGGGACATCTTTGCGGGTCGCGTCTATCTTCTTTACTTTATCGTGGTATTTTAGGGTCTATGTTTGGTGATGCTTCTCTTAATTGTCAGGGTTGTAAGCTTGGTAAATAGCTTCAACTTCCATATCCTTCCAGTGAGTCAGTGTCACAGTGTTCTTTGATCTTGTTCATTCTGATGTATGGGGTCTGGCTCCTTTCATTTTGAAAGAAGGTCATCGATATTATATAATTTTTATTGATGACTTTTCTCGATACACATGGATATATTTTATGTCATCTCATAGTGAGGTTCTATCCATCTACAAGACCTTTGCCACTATGATTTGTACTCAGTTTGACTCTCCTATTTGTATTTTTCGTGCTGACTTTGCTAGAGAATATTTGTCAGGAGTCCTTCATGGTTTTCTTGCTGAGCAGGGCACTCTCTCTCAGATTTCTTGCCCTGGTGCTCATGCCCAAAACGGTGTGGCTAAATGAAAGCATCGTCATCTCCTTGAGATAGCCTGTGCTCTTATGCTTGCTTCTACTATCCCACAACACTTCTAGGCTAAGGTTGTTTCTACTGCCATTTTCCTGATTAATATTCAGCCTTCTTCTGCTCTTTAGGGTGGGATCTCAGTTGAGCGTCTCTGTGGGAAGACTCCTAATTATTCTAGTCTTCGCCTCTTTGGGTGTGTGCGCGCTATGTTCTTCTTACACCTCGTGAGCACACCAAGCTGACCGCTCAGTCCGTGGAGTGCGTTTTTCTGGGCTATAGCGCTGAGCATAAGGGATATCGTTGTTGGGATCCTGTTGGTTAACGGATGCGGGTTTCTCAGGACGTCACTTTTGATGAGTCTCGTCCTTTCTACCCTCGTCCTTCTCCTTCCACCACTCCAGCATCTCTTATCGAGCCACTTTCTTTCCTGACTTTTTCTACCACCCCCATAGTCACCACATGCACCTCCATCACAGTATTTGCCCCTCTTCGGTGACTCTTTCACCGTCTCCTTCGCCACCGCCACCCTCTCCAGAAGCTCCTCTTGGCCTTGGTCCTTCTTATCCTCTCTACTACACTCGTCGTCCGTGAGTTGAAGGTTCTTCTGATGTGTCATCTTCTTCTGATGGTTCATCTTCTTCGGCCTCTTCTCGATATGCTCTTTGTGATCGCTAGTCTATTCAGCTTCCTACGCGCTTTTGTTTAGCCGCTCTTGCCGAACCGACTTCTCATCGTGATGCTGTTGTTTATCAGGAGTGATAGCATGCGATGGCAGAGGAGATTGCTGCCCCTAAGCGTACTAGCACATGGAATCTTGTCCCTCTTCTCGTGCGTGTTACTCCTATCACGTGCAAGTGGGTCTACAAGGTTAAGACCCGCTCTGATAGTTCTCTTGAGCACTATAAGGCTCGTATCGTGGCACGTGGTTTTCAGCAGGAGCATGGTCGTGATTATGATGAGACATTTGCTCATGTGGCTCACATGACTACTGTTCGCACTCTTTTTGTTGTGGCGTCTATTTGGACATGATCCATCTCTCAGCTTGATGTCAAGAATGCTTTTTTCAATAGCGAGCTATGTGAAGAGGTTTATATGCAGCCACCACCGGGGGTATTATGTTCCTGAGTGTATGGTTTGTCGCCTTCGCCGATCTCTTTACGGCCTCAAGCAAGCTCTTCGTGTCTGGTTTGATCGTTTCTCTTCTGTTGTTCTGCAGCTGGTTTCTCTACCAGTACTCATGATCATACTCTCTTTATCCACACTTCGTCTTGTGATCGGGCGCTTCTCCTTTTATATGTTGATGATATGATCATTACTGAAGATGATTCACGGTACATCACTTTTGTGAAGGAGCGTCTTAACGAGCAGTTTCTCATATCTGATCTGGGTCCTCCTCGCTACTTTCTTGTGGTTGAGGTTATTTCTACACCTGAGGGCTTCTACCTGTCCCAAGAAAAGTATATTCAGGATCTTCTTGATCGTGCTTCTCTTACTGATCAGAACACCGTTGAGACTCCTATGGAGCTTAATGTTCATCTTCGGCCCACTGATGGTGACTCTTATTGATTCTACTTGCTATCGTCACCTTGTTGAGAGTCTTGTTTATCTAGGTGTCACTCGTCCTGACATTTCATACACTGTGCATATCTTGAGTCGGTTTGTTTCTGCTCCCACTTAGCTCCACTATAGTCATCTTCTTCGTGTTCTACGATATCTTCATGGAACCATCACTCGTCGTCTGTTTTTCCCTCGCTCCAGCTCTTTACAGCTCTAGGCATATTCTGATACCACCTGGGCTAGTGATCACTCTAATCGTCGGTCTCTCTCTGCTTATTATGTTTTTCTTGGTGGTTCTCTCATTGCTTGGAAGGCTAAGAAGCAGACAGCAGTTTCTCATTCGAGTGCTGAGGCTGAGTTGCGAGCTATGGCTTTGTTGACTACGGGGTTACTTAGCTACGGTTGTTACTTAGGGATTTTGGTGTTTCTGTTTCAGCATCCACTCCTCTTTTGTTTGACAGTACATGGGCTATTAGTATTGCTACAAATCTGGTGAAGCATGAGCTTACTAAGCATATTGGTGTTGATGCTTCCTACATACGGACACGGGTGCAGGACCAGATTGTTGATCTTTAGTATGTGCTTTCAGAACTTCAGTTGACAGACTTCTTCACAAAGGTGCAGACCAGAGTCCAGCACAGCTTCTATCTCTCCAAACTTTATGTTGTTGATCCACCATAAGTTTAAGGGGGGTGTTAGATGTGTACTATTGTTGTGTATTTTTCCCGTTGTATAAAGGGTTACCTATATATATGCTACATCTGTACTTGTATATATATTAGACTATTAACCTCATAATGAATACAAGCGCTATTCATAACATTTTCTACTGCCATGGAACAAGTGTACATTCCAAGCCTTGTTCAGGGTCACATACATTGTTGTTCAATATTTACCCAACTGTTGCTTGACACAACTATGATATAAAGTAAACTAAATGCAGTGTTGAGACTGCTTAAATTCTGCGTCTGATCGATCTACAAGCTAGGGAGTCAGAATTGCAATGGTGTGTTGTGGTAGTCTTTGGAGTTGGAACTTGGAATTTCCATTTCTGAAATTTGGCGAAGTCATGATTTGAAAGACTGAAGCTCTGAACAAATATCGTCAGTCTGTATCAATCCGCAAAACTCACTCTCTCCTAATCAGGTCCCAACTCCCATCTAACTGCTCTTAGCTTAGCTCCTATTTCCTATTCAGCAGCTAGTGTCCTAGGATTTCATTACATGCATGCCCTCGAACTGCTTTTAGTTTTACTTGTTTTTTAAGCACTGCATGGTTGAATTCATGTACTAGTAGTCGATCCAGCGTCAGCGAAGATCCCATCAGATCACGGGTTAAAATATGCAGCCTATAAGAGAACGAGTTGGTGAGAATCTGAGGCAGTCCTTTGTGCGTTGGACAATGCATGACTCATGCAAGATTTAAGAATCTTTAGCTCCTATGATCTTAGAGGCATGCATACATCTATACATGGCTGCTATCATTTGTATACACGGCTGCTATAACTTGGATAATCCTGGCTACACTAATGCTAATGGAACTTCTTCGTACATGCATGCTGCAAAATTATTTAGGATAGGTGCAGCCCATCCTCCGTAAAAAAAAACTATAGTATTTAGATAGCAATACCCCTTCACTAATGCTAGACATTGCTAAATGCATTTGCAACTAGATATGTATTTATTAAAATGCATTTGAAAACTATATAAGTATTTATTAAAATGCATTTGTCAACTAGATAAGTATTTAATCAAGTGCATTTGAATGAGCACTACTAGCATTTTGTGTATCTAGGAATGATTACTGGTCTGAAAAATATCACTATGATGTATCTTAGGTTCAGGATATACAAAGAACAGTCAAATACAATAATAAACCCCCAACTCTGTACACATAAAAAAGAATATATAGCTGCAACTAAATTCTCATTGCTGAGACTATGCACTAGTACTAGTAATAATACCCTTGTGTCGTCATATCAATTATAATGCAGAAACATCAAGTAGAAGCGCATGCCATGAAATGAAAAGAAGTACAGAGTACAGACAAACGATTGGATATACTAGTAGCGGTGGATTCGGGATTAAATCTTAACTAGGGCGGTATGGACCAAACGCTAAGCAGTCTTCGCACTGTAAGACTCACCACCTCTACCGCCTCGCTGGACATCGTGCCCCCAATTCCACATCTCCGCATCTGTAGTTGTTCTGCATCTCTGCTCTACCGCCCACCACTCACTATTCACTAGGTGGTGAGCATCTTCTAAGTTATATACAAATAGTCAATTTCTACTTGTAGTGACTACTGCTTACTTTCTATGACCCATTATCACATGTGCACACTTAGCTATTTGTGGTAATCTATCCAAGCATTGGCAATTTGGCATATCATCAATCAGATAGTCTGCATTACACATATTTTAAGATTGTAACACATAAATTAAGAATGAGTCACCGAAACAAGCAAATTAAACACGAACCACACCAAGAGAGATTCTACTGAACGCAAGCCACACCTGCTGGGCTCCTTCACTAGTTACTGCTATGGCATACGCCCTTTACTCTCGGTTGCCTCCAATTGTCCTACGCTCCGTGCCAGCCGTGCCCTTGGCTGCTGTGGCGTCGACGCCTCACCTCGTTGACTTGCCGCTCCGATCGTCACCCGCCGGCCACCGCGCACACCCTGGGCCCGTCGCAACTCGCTCTAGGGTTAGGATCATGAGGTGGAGGAGGAGGCATGAGGCCGTGAGAGGAATGTGAGTTAGACTCGATGTCTCAATCGGTGGTGCGATGGTTGTCTCCCCTAATCAATGCTTCTACTGTGCTGGTCAGGCCACACCCAGATCAACAAAAGAACAGCCCACAGGCCTAAATCAACAAATTGACGGCACTGTCCTGTTCTTCATCTACCTCAGCTCAACATGCTCCTCGCCGGTGAATGCTGGGGTCTAGGGTGGGGGAGGGGGGCTGGGGCGGCCGCCCGACCTCGTCATATGGACAGTCCGCCCTGTATACTAGTTTACGAAGACATGCACAACATGATACGTACCTACGTATACCAATCACGAATATTGAAAAGGTATCAGGACCAAACAACATTGACTGGGATTCACTACATTTAAAAAACAGGGAACCTACAAAAAAAAATCATCCCAATCAAACCCTACTCTACAATTTTCTAGAAACTAAATCAAACCTATATATAACAACTCATCAATAAACCAAATCAACCAAATCAACTATGACAAGGCAAAGATCAGAACAAATGAAAAAAAAAACTCTAGCCTGAAAAGTGATTCCTTGTCAGGCAAAAACACACACCTTCATCAGAAAAAAAAAATCGTTGAAATTCGACAACGGTTTCACGACGAATTTAACCTGGCCAGAATACAAGCTGGTAACTGATATGGTAAACAATGGAGCTGTCACAGCTTCAAGGGACCCTGAAAGCAACATGGAAACATTCATCAACTTAGCATTATGTGTTTGTTTATGAGCCACAGGGACAAGGCGGGAGGAGGAAAGGTAGAGAGGGGTGACGACTGACGAGACGAGGGCGCTTTTCGTTGCCATGCTAATGTTCCCGTTGCGTGCATGGGGAGGCTTCCCGACCCCACGTCGACGAGCACGTGGAATCCGTCGTCGCTGCGTGAAAACCATTAAAAATACGGAGAAATTTCCATGGCGTTGGAAGGTAGCTAGGTGACGACAGTGAGCAAGGAGCAGTTCAGACCAGGGTTTTTGTTACCGGAACATTTTTTTACCGGAGGTGGCCGGTATGGTCCGAAAATCTGAAAATTTCAGCCGAAATTTTTAAATCAAAATTTGATTTTTTTTGGATTTTAAATTTTAAACAAAATCGAATTCGAGCAAAGCCGATTTTTTTGGACAAAATTCATCCAAACCGATTTATTTGGGATCGGTTTGTGTTCCTACGCCCCGGTAGCACCAAAATTCGGAACCTGGTTCAGACTTCAGACATTGGCTGCACCTCCATTACTGCATGTAGATTACCAGTAGTAGAGTAGTCGTACTGTATCAGGCACATATACTTATTTATTGCCCGAGTCTAAGGATCTATATGTGATGTTCGGAGCTCCAGTTGCAGAGTATTCTGCTTGCTCTCCGCGCAGTTGTTAGAACGACGAGCGAATCTATCGCGGGCTGGGGCTCACCATGTTTGGATAGCTCATAGCTTGCTACTGCCTAGTGACTTGCAAGTAGCAACCGTTTAGTTTCTTGGCTACTTGTCGAAATGATTGCACTCAATGCTAGATCTAATTATCTAATGCATGTCTGCTCCCTCAAGAACTCTGGTTCATGTTATGAATTGGAATATGACTTTTCCACATGTATATGGACGCTCATATACTGTCACCACCCTCAAATGGCACTAATAAGCCCTAAAAATAGGAAAAGACGCCAAGCAAAAGACGGACTCTTTTCCCTGACACACTATCTTGATGTTTGTTTTTGCACCAACCTGCTTCACTCATGAGCAGAAGCTCAGTCATGTTTCTTTTGCAGTCTCTCTTTTCTTTGAGCTATGTTCAGTTCCCAGTTGAACTAAGAAATGCAGCAAATAACATATGGGCAGTACCTGCCTAACCAAGGCATTTACTTTTGGGGTGCAAGAGAAAGACTTCGAGGTAAGATATCTGCATGCGCAATTCCAGCTGTTAACTCTGTCATTTGGTATACTCCTACAATATTTTTGGGGAAATTGGCTACAGGGCACTGCACATTTGCGTTATTTGCTAAAAAAACGGGGTGCAGCCAAAAGATATCGTAAAAACGTGTAATTTTGCTGTTAGACACTCATCTCATTAAAATAATATATCCGAGTGTAAAATATCCTCAATGCTCTCAATGTGCAGTGCATGGCTCGGTCTGGTTCAACCGGCTATAGTGCCGAACTTGGTAGCTCTAATTGCAATTCTAATGGCTTTGGACCCACATGTCATATAAAATACTAATGAATTATTAACAGCTAACTAATTACACTTAACACTAATTGTCCTCATTTCTTCTCTCTAGGCAAACTGCAAACATCAAGCATCATCAAACATCAAGCATCAGTAAACAGCAAGCATCAAGCATCAGCATGCAGCAGTAAACCGCAAGTAACAAGCAAACACATCCAAGAGGCATGGGCGCAGGCGACGCCGGGCGGCGGCTCCATGGGGCAAAGACGCGGGACCCCATGCTCTGCGCAGCCGTGGTCCGTGTCGCGACAATGATGTGTGACGAAGCGACCGCACCACCCCGCCACCGTCGTAGGAGTTGGAGTTGAGGCGGCGCTGCCGGCTAAGTAGCATACGTGGCAACGCGCTGAGCCGAGCCGGGCGAAGGGGTGCGAGGAGTGAGAACCCCATAACCGCGAGGATCCCAAGAGCTCCCACCCCGGCGAGCAATGTCGGTCCGAGCCCTCCCCGCGCCTTCTTCTTGCGGCGGTGCGGCCTAAGCGCGACGTCGTTGGCGCCGATCCGACCATCGACTACGCGCGCACCCGCGACACTTTGCGTCATGGCTGCTGCGGCTGCCGGGCTAGCGGCCATCTCGTCGGCCTTCCACCGCTCGATGCGCGGCGTGTTCGGGGACATCGCGCTCCACCTCGCGGTGTGGCTCAGGCTCCCCTCGCGCGCGCGCCCGGCCTCGGCGCGGACCCCACGCTCGAGAACCACGCCGGCGGACGCCATCTGCATGAGGCGTTGTGCCTAAGCCACAAGGACATCGGCCGCTGCCTCCTCGCACAAGACCGGTTGGTGGCACAGGCCAAGCTCAGGCTTGGGCGCCCGCTCTCCACCATGAGGGAGCTTGACAAGGAGCAACAACATCGGGAAGATGATCATCGGCAGGAGCTTCGGAAGGAGGAAAGAAGGAATAGAGAAAAGAAATGGGGGAGAGAAAAAGAACCGGGAAGAAATGGGGAATGGGAATGCCAGGGGCAAAATTGGCAATTCACGTTATTTCTCTCTCCCCTTCGGACTGAAAATGATATAATAGTACCATCGGTATCTTAGGGCAAAATTACACGTTTTTGCGGTGTCTTCTGGTTGCACCACGTTTTTTTGATGTCCGTTGACAAATGACGCGAATGTGCGGTGCCCTGTAGCCAATTTTCCTAATATTTTTCATAGGTCCTTCGTTAGGACGATCTCGGTCCAGTTCCAGATACAATGCATGTGGGCAAGTTTATGAACTGCAGCCGATTAATTGAGAAAAGAATATACTGCTTTTGCTTGTACTATGATATCCCAGGAATCTACATGTTGACATGCAAATGGTATATTTGCTGCGATATTAATATTGGAGGTGTGCTGCTAAGTACGATTACCAAGCTGTTCCAAATACAATCTGTACAAATTTTGGAAACAGTTAGAACTATATCAAAACAAAAACCAACTAATGCAGGGATAATCTAAGACTCCTATCAAATAAGAGTTGTTCAAAATTGCGCCAACTTTTGAATTTTTTGCTAATTTTATTTGGAATAACACTGCACACCTCCAGCAAGTAATAACAGTGTATGCTAGCAGATATCACATCACAATGAGGTGGCCAAATGAGTGGCATGGTCCGGCTAGCTAAACGGGTTGTGGCATGCCGGTCCGTAGGCTCAGCCACCGACCTAGGCACAGCACGATTAGCCCAACGGCCGGGTTGGCCCGTGTAGCCTGTCTATAAAAATGGCCGCCTCTCGGCCGCCGCCATCGAGGAGCCGCCTACTCCTCTACCGCCACAAGACGCGGGTCATGCCAAGCACAAGATCTTGTGCGTGTCGGCCTGTCTGACTGTTGGGCCGAGGTCCCGACCCAAGCACAACACAGCGCGTTTGCCATCAATAGGCAAGGCAGTGAGGATTTTGATTCATGGCCACATACAAGACATAGGTCTTACATAGGGATGGCAATTGTGCCCGATTACAGCGTGCGTTCGTGGGTAAATACCCTAATGGAGTCGGGTATGGGCTATTTTCTTTGCCTCACGGGCATACAAATGGGGAAACTCTCCCGTCGTAAAACTGGCAGAGCATGGGTCGGCCCACCGGTGCCCGTTTTGCCTGCTTACATCAACATACACCGAGCAAGTGGGTCACAGATCAACACTAGTCAAAGTAGTCACATGCTAAAGGCTAACTTCGATCACTCACTCGGTCACTCCCGATCCTTGCCCCAAGCCCCCAACACGCGAAGGAGCGCCTCCTCCAGATCCAGATCCTCTCGGCCGCCACCTCTAGATCCAGATCCTCCCGGCCGCCGCGCCTCCTCCCGCCCGGTCGCCTCCTCCCGCTCAGTCGTCCTCCTCCCTGTCGCTGCCCCTCCTCATGTCTGGTCGCCTACTCCCACCCGATCTCCTCCTCAACATCGGCCCGACTCCGTCCTCCCGCCTAGTCGCCTCCTTACGCTCGGCCGTCCTCCTCCCGGCCGCCCCCCTCCTCATGTCTGGTTGCCTCCTCCCGCGATCCCGTGCTCGGTCACCTCCTCGTCCTCCTCCCGCCCAGTCGCCTCCTTCCGGCAGCAGCCGGCGTTGCCAGTCGCTGCCTAGCAATCAGCTGTCGAATCACACGCGCATCTACCAGGTTCGACAAACCGTCTATATTAAATACAATCATAGATGGTTTTGGTTTAGCGCATGTTTATGCTACTGGCTGCAGTAAATACCGTCTGTGAAGATGTGATGTCACAGACGGTTCATCTTTAAAACCGTCTGTGAAATTATTACAGACGGTTCGGATTAAAAACCGTTTGTGATAGTTATTAATATCACAGATGATGCATATTTAAAACCGTCTATGAAATATCACAGACGGATATTAAAAAGAAATGTCTATGATAGTTATTAATATCACAGACGGTGAATGTTTAAAACTGTCTATGAAGTATCATAGACGGCTTTTCATATGAACCGTTTGTGATTATTTTTGTATATCAGACTATTTGTGATTGGAAGTGTCTGTGATATGTTGAATGCCGCTTCGCCTCCTGCACAATGTGTCTCTTCGTCTCCCGCACTAACGTTACTCCTTGTATGTTTTATAACAATGATCATCCGCCACCGTACTTCTCACACATCGCTATACTCTCAAGCACAAACGAGATCATCCGCCACAGTACTCCTCACTACACATCATTCTACGTACTCTCAAGCATAAATAAAATGGCTCCCCACTTTTCTCCCCGACACCGGCATTGATGGCCTACACCGCCATCTGCCAGACAAGCAACTTCGCTAGCGTCTGTTGGCGGAAGCTATGAGCGACCTTGTATTCACGGTGCCCTCCTCCTCCGGTGGGCGATATCTTGGGACACGTGGTGGCGGCGTTCTGCCTGCGTCTAGGCGACCTCCTCCGCCATGTCTTCCGGTGGTTTGCGGCTTCCAACGAGCTAACCTCACCATCGGTGTAGTCCTCGAGCAAGAGGTTGCGCGTCTGCAGGAGGATTACAGTCGTTTGGAATGCGACATCGAGGCGACGGGCGACCGAGTCGACCAAGCCGAGACACCTCAAGCAAGAGAAGAGGGCCTATGGGCTTTTCTACTTGGCTCCTCGAGGAGGAGCTTCTTTGAAAGTATAGAACGATCACGTCAGCGGTTGGAAGTGTTTGAGCTACATGCACCGATCACGAACCTCCGATGCCGATGGCGTCGCCTCTGGCTTTGATAACGGAGATAGGCGGCTACTTGGGCCACTAGAAAAACTTTATATTTTATTATTTCTATTTTTTAAAATATTTTGTAAGTAGCGACTAGCCACATTTGTTTGGCCATATGTAAATACAAAAAATGATATAAGAAATCCAGTTTGAAGTTAAGTTAATGCATGTCTATGCTGAACTTGTTTACTATCACAGACGATTTAGTTGAAACAACTGTCTGTGAAATCTACATATCACATACGGTTATTAACAATAACTGTCTGTGATAATGAATATTTCACAGACGGTGTTTTAAGTATAATCGTGTGTGATATGTTTCACCAACGATTTGTGGTTGGAACCGTCTGTGATAATTTTTTTACTATTACAGGAAACCAGTTACTTCACAAATATGTCATAAATTACAACAATGATACACACACAAAATCTTCTCCAGCCACTTGATATGGTCCAGAATGCGCTCCATCTTCAACTCCAGCGTGTTTAGCCTCTGCTCCAGCATAACTTCCATTCTCTGCTCCAGCCCATAATCCATCTTTTGCCCTGTATTGCTGCGCTCACTTGCTCTATCCATGGTGTCTGTCCACTGAAAATATTGACATCCTACAGCCTACAGAACCGTACAAACGCCAAAACAGCACACACACATTTCATAGCTACTGGAGAAACATCCAAACCTTAAGAAATTAAACTCAAGTTTACTTACTGAGAAATAAGGACATTTATAAAAACACCCGACCAGTATTTCCCTCGGTGTTGGTGTAGAACACATTTGCTTGCACACTGCAGAGTTAGGGCAATCCACCCGCCTAGCGATGGCTAGCGCTAGAAACCCTCCGATTCGATGAGCTCGGCGCCTCGGACATATGGCCCTCACTCAAGAGGAGGAGATGAGGTGAGTGAGACGAGAAGGAGAAAGAGTGAGCTCAACTACTAGAGGAAGATGAGAAAGCTCGAGATTGGCCCTACTTATGGTGTCGGCGAACATTTTTTGGCTATAGAACTATCACGCACGGTTTAGTGGAATAAATAAATGCATGATATATATCCTGGTGGTTTATTGGAACAAATAAATGCGTGATATGTACATTCCTGAGCGGTTATCTAAGCGAACCGTGCACGTGATGTCTATTTATCACGAGCCGGTTCTTAATTAGAACCATCGTGATGTGTTCCTGAGATGGTTTTTAATAAGAAGCGTCTCGATAATACTTCTTTGAAGAAAAGCGGCAATCGCCTAAGAAAGCAACCAAGTCAATGACAAAGAATGATTTTTTTTGGTCGCCCACGCAGCATGAGGAGGATGACCGCCACGCCAACCTCCCCATCTTTGCGAGGATGTGACCAAAAAAAGATCATGCTTGGTCATGGGCTTGGTTGCTTTCTTAGCCACACTCGCCATCTTCTTCAAAGCAGCCAAATCAGAGACAAATGAATACTAACCTTAGATCACCAAGAATAAATAGAAATACAAGCACACTTGAAAGCTTGGGTATTTCTTTCACCAAACGCGCCCCATAGCTGGCCGCATCATTCAAAGCAGTATCTTTTATCAGAGACATCTCTCACTTCAGATAGATCTAGATCTGATCGAGGGGACGACCAGATGTTTAATAGCGAATATCACAGACGGTTATTAATAATAACCATCTGTGATAATTCAGAAACTGCTGGTGAGGTCTCCTAATATCACGGACGGTTGTTCATTAGAACCGTCTGTGATGTTTAATTATCAAAGACGGTTTTTAATTAAAACCGTCTGTGATGCTTATTATCCCAGACGGTTGTTAATTAGAACCGTTTGTGATGTGTATCATAGATGATTATTAACAAGAACCGTCTGTGATAAGGGACGACTACTTTGAAGAAGACGGCGAGTACAGATGGAATGAATCCTTTCGGTAACATGAGCAGCCGACATAGTATCTGGCCTGTGAATCTATGTATGTACAACCTTTCTCCTTGGTTGTGTATTAAGCGGAAGTACATTTTGATGTCACTACTTATCTAAGGGCCGAAGCAACCTGGGAACGATATTGATGTGTATCTAGCACCATTGCTAGAAAGTCTTGTGGCACTGTGGAACGAAGAGGTACATGTATGGGATGCGTACAAACGAGAGAACTTCACTTTACGCGCCATGTTGTTCTGCACCATCAATGATTTTTCTGCCCTTGGTAACCTGTCGGGGTTCAGTAAAGAGCCAAAGCATGTCCGTACTGCTTACATGATTCCGAGAGTGTGTGGCTGAACAACTCGCGTAAAACTGTATACATGCGTCACCGTATGTTCCTTCCCAGGTATCACACATACCGCAATATGAAGAAACAATTCGACAGAAGTAAGGAGGACAGTTCAGCTCCAAGGGCTTTTAGAGAGAAAGAGGTCTATAATATAGTCAAGGATATCGATGTTGTGCATGGAAAGAGACGTAAATTGAGGACCCGTCAGAAGAACATCTGGAAGAAGCGATCAATTTTTTGGGACTTACCTTATTGGGAGCACTTAGAAGTTTGCCACTGCATCGACGTCATGCACGTGGAGAAGAATGTATGTGATAGCTTAATTGGTCTCTTATTGAACATTCGTGACAAAACAAAGGATGGTGTTAACGCACGGCATGACTTGGTTGATATGAACATAAGGACCGAGTTAGCACTGAAAGAGACTGACAAAGGACAAACGTACCTTCCCCTGACTTGCTACACTCTGTCCAAGGCCGAGAGAAAGGAACTGCACCAAAGCTTACATGTTGTGAAAGTTTCGTCCGGTTACTTCGCCAGCATGAAGAAACTTGTTTCTATGGAAGATTTAAAATTAATTGGTATGAAGTCTCATGATTGTCATGTGCTGATGACACAAATTCTTCCTGTTGCAATTAGAAGTATTTTACCGAACAAGGTCCGAGTGGCAATCACGAGGCCGTGTTATTTCTTTAACTCAATTGCTCAGAAGGTCATCGATCCCGAAGGATTTGATGCGCTGCAGGCCGAGGTGGTGACGACTCTATGTCATCTTGAGATGTATTTCCCTCCGTCATTTTTTGATATCATGGTCCATCTCACTGTTCACTTTGTGAAAGAGATAAAAATATGCGGCCCTGTGTTTCTACGTCATATGTACACGTTCGAGAGGTACATGGAAATTCTCAAGTCCTATATACGGAATTGATCTCGGCCGGAGGGCAGCATCATCGAAGGTTATGTAACCGAAGAGGTCATTGAGTTCTGCGTCGACTACATGGCTCAAGTGGAACCGATAGGTGCACCTTTATCTCGTCATGAGGGGAGGCTGGAGGGTATCGAGACCATCGGAAGGAAAGCAATTACCCCCGATTTCGACGCGTACGCTCAGGCCCATTTCACGGTCTTGCAACACATGACCCAAGTGTCTCCGTACATCAACGAGCACAAAGATATGGTACACCAATAGAATTCAGGCCGGTCGGAGGTTTGGATCACAAGAGAGCATAACCGCCGGTTCAATGTATGGTTAAAGATGCGATTCACTAGGAGGCCATTATCAAGTGATGATGACACGCTACCATGGTTGGCAAAAGGGCCAAAATTTACAATTGTGACATGGCAATGATACGATATAAATGGGTACACATTTTATACAAGAGCTTAGGATAGGAAGAGCCTGATCCGAGCAATGGTGTCCGCATAGATCGCGTTCACGAGCAATTCAATACCCATTGGGTTGAGCTCCTACTATGGGTTCGAGAGGAGATTTGGGAGCTCGACTACGTACTTTTCAAGACTCCTGTTTGGTGTCATTGGATCAAACTTCCCAGGCGTGAAGGTCGGCAGTGCAGCGTCACTCTGTGGACCTCGAATGTGTCGGATACAAGGGCGAACCATTACGTACTCGCTAAACAAGTTGTTCAAGTTTTTTATGTAAAGGACCTGGCAAATAAGAACAGTCACGTAGTTCTTCATGGAAAAACAAGGATTGTCGGAGTTGAGAACGTCGTGGATGAGGAAGAGTACAATCAATTTGACGAGTTGCCTCCTTTCAGAGATAGCATCAGGCTTGAGGAAGAACCCAGTGAGGAAGCTAGCTATATGCGCATCGATCATCGTGAAAGGCTATATTTTAAAACGAAATAGCAAGTGGAATGATCCCACACGGTGACACCTATTTGAAAAATTGTTCCATTGTAATTAACAAACTCGGCATGTAATTAAGAAATTATTCCATTGTAATTGATTCACTAATTAAGAAATCATTCCATCTGTGATTGTATCAACTGCTTTCTTGTTTTCAGAGGGCATGGCTAGCATTTCCTGAGGCTAGCCGAAAAACAGAATATTTTTTAAATAATAGAAGGAACTATCACAGGCGGTTTAGTGGAATAAACTGTCTGTGATAACGACGCACCAAAATATTTCGCCTCCCGCGCCACGCATGCGTCCAAAAATTTCCCCCAACATCACAAATGGTTCCATAATAAAATTGTTTGTGATACTTATCACACACGGTTAGTTAAATAGAACCGTCTCTGATATTCTCGATTATCATAGACGATCCTCCAATAGAATCGTCTGTGATATGCTCGATTAGCGCAGACGGTCCTGGAATATAACCGTCTGTGATATTCACTTATCTCAAACGATTCTTTAAAAGAACCATTTGTGATATTACATATCACAGACGGTTATTTAATAGAACCGTCTGCAGTATTCTTTTTTAAGTAGGGCCCCGCTAGGGTTTGCGTCCTTACTCCTCAGTCCTCAGAGCTCACTCTCCGGTCCGCCTCCCCAGCACCCTTACTTCTCGTGTTCCTTCCGAGCCTCCCTCTTCAAGGCCGTCGTCCCCCACGCTGTAGTCATCCCTAGCCTCCTCTCTCGCGTCGTCGACCTCCCCACGACGTCGTCATCCTCGAGCCTCCTCTCTCCATGCTGGCGTCCTCCCCTCTGCGACCCCGACCTCGACTCCTCTTCGTCCACGCCTCCGTCAAGGTGCGAGCTCACCGCTTTGGATTGTGCTAGTAGAAGTTTCAAATTGTGCTGATTTGATTGACTCTAGCATTGGGAGATATTGCTTAGTAATGTTGTGGGAGGTACGAGCTCATCGCTTTGGATTCTCTAATATTGTGCCATGTTATTCATGCTCATCAGATCCCTCTGTTTCATTATGTTGATGTTGTCTGGTCATTTTGCTCCATTCTGTTGGTAGCTTTTGTTCACTGTGATTATTGTTCTGCCATTGTTTATATTCTTGTGAATTGAAATATTGTGTAGTTGGTTCAATTGAAATATTGACAATAAACTCTCAATTAATTATTTATTTTGTTGTGAAGTTCTATCTTTTGAGTATTTTATCTTGATTGATGCAAGATCTTGATTTGTTGATCTTGTAGTAATATCATTTATTGATGCAGTACTGATTTGTTAACTTTGCGAGATGGCATCCGCACCGTCTTCGTCGCCGTCATCGACGTCGCCGAATGCATCTGGATCTCTGAACAAAGTGGTACCTAAGCGACATGCCAGAGGAATATCAAAAATGCCTATGGGCCGAATGACCATCACGGTCGTCGGTACCTCTGGGGTCCCTTTGCTACCCGAGAAAGCAGCGGCAGCATTCTGGACCACCTGTGGTATACTTGGAAGGGAATGAGTCCCCATCACCACACAGAAATGGAAGGATCTGACGACCGTAGAGAAAGCGCAGTTGTGGACTAAAATTACTACGTCGTTTGATATCCCAGTAGAATTCTTCGATCTCGTGCGACGACAGGCGTTCCTCTCGATGGGACACGCTTGGAAGACCTTCGAGAGCAAGCTTGTTACGGAGTACGTGAACAAGGATCGGATGCCCTGCACGAAGTATAGTTTCGTGTCGTCGGATACATGGAATGCCTTTGTGTGGATGAAGACGACAGATGAATTTCAACAGCAAAGTGCGGCGCACAAAGCTATTTAGGCACAAAAATATTCACCCCCACAGACTCAGCGCCGTTGGGTACGCGAGCAAACACCCGGTATGGATGAGTGAGGACAATGTGGCAATCCAGTCGCAGGTCTCCCCGCCATTTGCTGAGATCACAGATGAGCGCGCCAATACATGGTTAAGAGCGAGGGCCACAATCATGTCGCGGGAGCCATCACTTTCAAAAATCCGGAAGACGAGGCAGTGTCCCAACACCTGGTAAGATATGTCGAACTACCTAGTTGTTAATAAGTCCATAACTTCGTAGGGTATAAATAACATGATGGCCTCTTGTAGCAAACATTGAGTGTCCAATCTTCCCAAGGCTCCTTCCAAGCAGTAAGGGAGAAAGATATACTATTCACGGCCCTGGGAAACAAGGAGCACCTAGGTCGCACGCGAGGCCTTGGGGTTTACGTAACTTGGAGGGATGGATTCCCACATGACTCCGAGGCGTATAGGAGTCGGAAGAGATCCAAGGCTGAACGCGAGGAACAGTTGAAAGAAGAGATCAGTGCATAGATTAGTGCACAATTTCAAGGATAGATAACATCATTGTAAGAACAAATGAATCAACTCATCAGCTAGTCGCAAGCTGCCCCTGTGATTTTGGGAGCCAATCCCCCTCAACGTCGGAGAAGCGTCGTGTCCACGCCTTCACTTTCTGAACTTGGCGGTGTCCAAATACCTATCGACCTCATCCAGGTAATATATATATCTGGAATGCTCGAAAGATATACCTGTAGGACGCCTTAGCTAATTGTGTATGGTTTTGTAGGTGCCTACGCCCTGTAGGCTCCAAGTGAGGTTGGTTGGGTCCATTTCTGTTAAGGCTAGGCGGGGGTGGTGTATCCATGCGAGGAAGGGATAGTGGTGCACGGTGCTCAGCTGACGCAGGGTTATGCTAAGGTCCAGGTGGACATGGTACATGATAATTTGATGGTCGTCCCACTAGAGAAGCCCCCGAACGAAGAGATCATAATACTAGGGGATGCCTTGCACACTTATGTCCAGTGGCCCAAGAGGGACATCGCCCTTGACCCTGCAGTGCCGCGATATCCACACGACGACCATACCTCTCCAATAGTACCCTCAATGACTCCACCTCAACTCCCACTTCAGAAGGCCTCCATATCGGTTTCTGTGGAGACAACTCCCAAGAAACAAGAAAAGCGTGTCGAGTCGTCTTCCAGGAAGACACTCTCGATGACTCCACCTCAACCCCAACTTCAGAAGGCCTCCGTATCGGCTTCCGTGGAGTCGGCTTCCAAGAAACAAGAAAAGCATGTCGAGTCGTCTTCTAGGAAGACAAATAGCACGCGAGGCGCTAAGGCCAAATCGAAAAAGATTAAGGCGCCTCACAAGCCCGACACGTACTCCCTCGGAATGTCGTTGGTCTTCGACACAATATTACACCACGTTGGTTTGGCTTGCCAGACTTTGCATGCCTAGTACATGCGGTAGACCGATGAGTCGAGGGAAGACCGGCCTACTAGATTCACCGTCAGCTACACGGAGAACCATTTCCTCCACAAGGCGGGCTACTTCATCGTGGGCTTCGAAGACTTATTTGATATATTCAACCTCGACGCCTCACTTCTACGATGTTGGACACTGTAAGTGTGTACAATCAAATTCTACATTCACGCAATATCGATAAATGTCATAACTCATTGCTTATGTATAGACACATGATGCAAGAAGCCCGGCGATCACGACAACCAGTGGGTTTCCTCGACCCACAGTTGATCTATGAGCAATACATCATCCAAGACGCATCCTACGTCGAGAAGTACATAACAAGGGCATTGCTTACTCACATCGACAAGGACTATATACTGGTGCCCTACAACCAGGGGTAAGTACTTCACTACTTGCTATACAAATTTCATTTGTTCTTTATACGTAACACGAACTTAGGTTTAATGACTATAGCGACATACTCATAGGTA
Source organism: Phyllostachys edulis (assembly GCA_036346405.1). Taxonomy (NCBI): domain Eukaryota; kingdom Viridiplantae; phylum Streptophyta; class Magnoliopsida; order Poales; family Poaceae; genus Phyllostachys; species Phyllostachys edulis. The sequence goes on along the minus strand of CM070562.1, from coordinate 103,294,477 downwards.
CCACTGGATCCTTTTAGTCATTGTACCAAAGTGGAACAAGATAATATACCTTGATTCCCTAGTCGAGAAAACACACGACTTCACCATTGTGTAAAAATTACTCGACAGGTATGCTCATTTCCTCCATACGTAACTCTATTGCAGTCTTCCTTCGTTTCAAATGTCCGAGGATAACTTTTTGGAATCACGTAGGTCGTTTAGGGCCTTTGTTGCCGAGGGAGGGACACACAAGGAACAGAGCGATACATTGTGATACAGGACTAAATTTCTGGTACCCGCTACAACACAACAATTCTATATCACACTTCGTAACCCGGCCTCTCGAACTGACTATACATATATCCTATATCACACTTCTATTTTTGCAGTGCCACCAGCAACAACAACAAGGCAACGTATGTGCATTCTACGTTTGTCATCATATGTTGGAAATCATGAGTGCTAAGATGAAGGATCAAGAGGTTTGTCAGTCAATCCTATATAATTATGAATTTAAATATATATGCTTACTACATTACTGTTGCTAGCGACAGGGCATCACAATGGAAGAAAGTGCCTACCATCGGGAAATAATCGCGGACATTCGAGGACAGCTTGCCATCTTCATCATGGGGGAGATCATTAACCAGAATAGAGAGTTTCACCCAGGCGACATTGATTTATTGTAATTCACTTTGAGTTGTAAATCAAATCACTTTGTAATTGATATTGAGTTTTTAAATCACTTTGAGTTGTTCTATATCAAATCAATTGTGATATATCTGTTTTTTGCTTGCTTGTTTTCAGAGGGCATGGCTAGCATTACCTGTGGCTAGCTGAAAACCCTACAAACTGTCTGTGAATGCATACTATCATAGACAGTTACCACAAAAAACAGTCTGTGAATGCATAATATCATAGACGGCTACCACCAACAAACCGTATGTGACACTTATCCAATCACAAATGGCTTGTCGGACCCGGGAACGAAAGATCCCGAACCCTCTGTGTTCATACACCAGTCCAGGATTTCCGGTGTACACAGTTACAAAAATGATAACATAACCAAATCTCGCATTTCATTAATAGTAAATCGAGTTCGATACAATTGGGCATGAAGCCAAGTAAAGAAGTAAATAACACAATGAAGTAAAAGATAGTAGTAGGCGAGCGATCCGCCACAGTAATCGTCTGGGCGTAGCCTAGGCGTCGGTGTCCTCACCGCCCCGATAGTAGTCTTCTCTGAAATTTTGTTGCATAAAGCAAGTATGAGCACAACTACTGTGCTCGCAAGTTACACCAATATGGAATTGTAATGCATGCATAAGGTAAACAAAGGACATTGGCGGTGGTTATTTTTGCGAAGCGGCAGATTTTAATTTAAATAATCATAATAGATTGCAAGGCCATTTTCATACAGTAATTAAAATCATATTTTAAATGACAATGGAATAATGTGGATAACCTCCAAGAAAGGTGATGGATATCCTCCAATCACAATGGCTAACCGCCCAATTTTCCCACAGGACTAACCATCCTGAAAACATCCGTTGAATTCATTTTAAAACCAAAAACAAGTCTAACTCAAAGTGGCTTTGCTAGCATGTCCATGACCGCGGACGCGGCTATTCGAATAGTTTTCTACTCTGCAGAGTTTGTACAGCTTTACCCACACGAGATATTATACCCTTTGTGTCGGCCAATCCACGCTTCCTAAGGCGTGTGACAGAGCAAATATCACAAGGCCGTTACAATGATCTACCTCACAATACTCATGCCCGCTAAGGTTTCGCTTCCATTGGACTAACCATCCTCCGAGAGCCCCCTCTTGCGCCATGTGGGACTACTGTCTAACCAACACCCACTCATACAACATGGCACGAATATCTATGAGGTATTCCAAATTATTAAGCCAGGTCCTTCCCATACAGGACATGTGGTGTTACGTTTTGGCATAGCAAAGGAACGCTCAAAGGCCGGTCCTTAATTGACTTGGGCGTCTTTCAAATTAAACCCTGGGCTTTAATCCTAACCAGATTAAACCCGCGCATAAACCTGCACCCACCTTTCATCCGTTACACCCAAGTCCAAACCATCTTTATTTTATTTAGTAAAACCACCTTTACAACAACTCTATGGTAAGACAATACCATAGGTTCAAGTTAAAACAAGTTTGTAAAGATTTGGCTAAATCCTCCCCAAAATCGAAATCATGGTCTGAGTATTTGCTAAGTATTTCCAAACAATTTATCTATGGGGACAAGGGATGACATTTCAATATTCAATATTGGCCATACAAGGACAGTTGGAATATCTAATCATTTAAACAGAATTTAAAATACTTGAATAAAAGTATGCATGCACTTAATAATTTGAAAACCGAATTTAAATAACTTTAAAATAGTAGGTGCAACATGGTCAAAGTATAACTTGCCTTCGCTGAAATCTTGAAATTCTAATTCTTCTGAAGAATCAAATTCCTAATCGTAAGTAATCTAAACGTGAAAATCGACAATCAATTGAAACTCAAATAAATACAAGACGACAGTTTAAACTAACTCCAAATAAAATAATTATATTTTATTTGGCTAGATAATAATTTTATAAGATTTTATAAATTTGAAACACTCAATTTGGAAACAGAAATAAAAGCTATGAACTTTGCAAGTTTAAAATCCTAAATTTGCAATTTAAATAATTTTAACTTAAAATGACAGTTTAAACTAATTCCAAATAAACAAAATTTTAATTTATTAAGCTAGATAATATTTTTATAAAATTTTAGAAATTTAATTCACTAAATTTGGAGTTGGAATTGAGATGATATGAATTTTACAAATTTAAATCTAAATTTGGAATTTAAATGAATTTCTAAATTCTAAAACAGAACTAAAATGAACTCCAAATTGAATAATTATATTTTATTTAGTTAGATAATAATTTTCTAAGAATTTAGCAATTTGAATCATCTAATTTGGAACTAGGATGAATAAGTTATGAATTTTACAATTTAAATCCTAAATCGCCATTTTAATCAATTTTCCGAATTATTTTCCTAAAGGAAAATCTATTAATCTTGAATGCTAACGCCAAAGAAGTGGAATTTCGAAATTTAATTTAATTTTAAAATGATTTCTGACAGTGGGGCCTACGTGTCATAGACACGGTCCATGTGGACCAAGTCCACGGGACCCTAGCTATAGGAGATGGCGGCGTGTGTATGTGGCGTGGTCGCCATGTAAACACTAGGGCTGATGTGGCACCCACGTGGCTGCGAGGTGGCGCCACGGTGGCGCCGACGTGGTCGAGCCACGAGACCTCGACGGCGGCGGCTCGGGTTCAATGAAGCCGGTGAAGCGCGGCGATCTGACCCGGCGAGGGTACGAGAAGAAAGAAAGAACGCGAGGGTTACAGTGCGCCACCCACGCGACGAGGAGAAGACGGAGGTGGCGGCGGTGGCGAAAAGCGGCGGCGAAGCTCCGGGTTGTCGGCGACGAGCTCGTGGGTCCTCCCATGTGGCGAAGCGCGACGGGATCGCGGAAGACAGCGATCCGATGGTGGTGTCGGCGAGGACGCTGGCGGCTACGGGCGGCGCGCAATCAAGCTCAAGCGGGACCGGCGAGGAAAACTCAAATTCGGAGAGCACAGGCGAGAGAGAGTGGGTGGTGGTGTTGGCGTCGGTGGAGTGAGGGCTACCGGTGCTCCCTTTATAGGGGCCGGAGGTCCGAGATGGCGTGGCGACGTGGAGGTCGCGGGCGGTTAAGGACTTAAGCGCCCGCGTCTTGTGAAGAGGGAAAGGGTGGGGATCGTGGCGGAGGTGGGCCTTGAGCCTCGCATGTATGTGGAGGATCTTGAGGAGGTTGGAGGCGCCGGATTGGCGGCTTCGCCCGTCTTGTGATAATGGCGGTGGCGGCTTTGACCGCGTGGAGACGGCGTGGGGAGAAGATGACGCAGGCCGTCGGATGGAGATCGGGTGGTGAGAGCGGCGTGGGTGGCGTGTTTGCGTGAGGGCGTCCGATGTGAATCAGACGGTCACTAAAGTGAGCAGCGAGGTTGAGATGGTGGGTGGGCAGCGTGCGTGTGTGATGTAATGGGTAGGAGGCTTCATTTAAACACTGTTTAGGGTTTTATTTTGATTTTCTATTTTAAATAATCTGATTAATTCTTTTTAGACTTTAGAAAATAGCAAAAAGAGTCCAAAATTCTACAAAAATTCTCATAAATCCTTAGAGACATTTTAGACTTAATAAAATTATTCCCAACTTAAACTTGATAATAAATTTTGTAATTAGATTATTTTAGGTTTAAAACATTTAGGAAAAAGCTTTTAAAATTTCGGAAAATTCACAAACTCAAATAAATTTTAAACTTTAACCAAAATTGAAATTTTGAAACATTACATGGCTACCACCAAAAACCGTCGTGATATATATACAACCACAGACGGCTACTACTAACAACCGCTCGTGATCGTATACAATCACAGCACGGATACACAAAAACCGCTCGTGATATTCAGATATCACAGACGGCTACTACCACAAACCGTCTGTGATATGTCATATATCACAGACGGCTACTACTAAAAACCGTCTGTGATAATTATCATATCACAAATGGTTATTTTTCCTTACCGTCTGTGTTATTTATCTAATTACAGACTGTTGGTATATATAACCGTTTGTGATAGTTGGTCTTCACAAACGGTTATACCATAAAACCGTCTGTGTTGTTCTTATCACGAACGGCTCAAAAATCATATGTGATAACCGTCTGTTATCACAAATACATAAAGTCAGACGATTCAGAAACCGTCTGTGATGACTATTTCTGTAGTAGTCGCCCTATATACTAGTTTACGATAACAAGCACAACAAGATACTACCTACGTATACCAATCACGAAGATTGAAAAGGTATCAGGACCAAACAACCTTGACTGGGATTCACTACATTGAAAAAACAGGGAACCTAAAAAAAATCATCACAATCAAACCCTACAAATTTCTAGAAACTAAATCAAACCTATATATAATAACTCATCAATAAACCAAATCAACTATGACAAGGCAAAGATCAGAACAAATGAAGAAAAAAAACTCTATCCTGAAAAGTGATTCCTTGTCAGGCAAAAACACACACCTTCATCAGAAAAAAAAATCGTTGAAATTCGACAACGGTTTCACGACGAATTTAACCTGGCCTGAATACAAGCTGGTAACTGATATGGTAAACAATGGAGCTGTCACAGCTTCAAGGGACCCTGAAAGCAACATGGAAACATTAATCAACTTAGCATTATGTGTTTGTTTATGAGCCACAGTGACAAGGCGGGAGGAGGAAGGTAGAGAGGGGTGACGACTGACGAGACGAGGGCGCTTTTCGTTGCCATGCTAATGTTCCCGTTGCGTGCATGGGGAGGCTTCCCGACCCCACGTCGACGAGCACGTGGAATCCGTCGTCGCTGCGTGAAAACCATTAAAAATACGGAGAAATTTCCATGGCGTTGGAAGGTAGCTAGGTGACGACAGTGAGCAAGGAGCAGTTCAGACCAGGGTTTTTGTTACCGGAACATTTTTTTATCGGAGGTGGCCCGTATGGTCCGAAAATCTGAAAATTTCAGCCGAAATTTTTAAATCAAAATTTGATTTTTTTGGATTTTAAATTTTAAACAAAATCGAATTCGAGCAAAGCCGATTTTTTTGGACAAAATTCATCCGGGATCGGTTTGTGTTCCTACGCCCCGGTAGCACCAAAATTCGGAACCTGGTTCAGACTTCAGACATTGGCTGCACCTCCATTACTGCATGTAGATTACCAGTAGTAGAGTAGTCGTACTGTATCAGGCACATATACTTATTTATTGCCCGAGTCTAAGGATCTATATGTGATGTTCGGAGCTCCAGTTGCAGAGTATTCTGCTTGCTCTCCGCGCAGTTGTTAGAACGACGAGCGAATCTATCGCGGGCTGGGGCTCACCATGTTTGGATAGCTTGCTACTGCCTAGTGACTTGCAAGTAGCAACCGTTTAGTTTCTTGGCTACTTGTCGAAATGATTGCACTCAATGCTAGATCTAATTATCTAATGCATGTCTGCTCCCTCAAGAACTCTGGTTCATGTTATGAATTGGAATATGACTTTTCCACATGTATATGGACGCTCATATACTGTCACCACCCTAAAATGGCACTAATAAGCCCTAAAAATAGGCAAAGACGCCAAGCAAAAGACGGACTCTTTTCCCTGACACACTATCTTGATGTTTGTTTTTGCACCAACCTGCTTCACTCATGAGCAGAAGCTCAGTCATGTTTCTTTTGCAGTCTCTCTTTTCTTTGAGCTATGTTCAGTTCCCAGTTGAACTAAGAAATGCAGCAAATAACATATGGGCAGTACCTGCCTAACCAAGGCATTTACTTTTGGGGTGCAAGAGAAAGACTTCGAGGTAAGATATCTGCATGCGCAATTCCAGCTGTTAACTCTGTCATTTGGTATACTCCTACAATATTTTTCATAGGTTCTTCGTTAGGACGATCTCGCTCCAGTTCCAGATACAATGCATGTGGGCAAGTTTCTGAACTGCAGCCGATTAATTTAGAAAAGAATATACTGCTTTTGCTTGTACTATGATATCACAGGAATCTACATGTTGACATGCAAATGGTATATTTGCTGCGATATTAATATTGGAGGTGTGCTGCTAAGTACGATTACCAAGCTGTTCCAAATACAATCTGTACAAATTTTGGAAACAGTTAGAACTATATCAAAACAAAAACCAACTAATGCAGGGATAATCTAAGACTCCTATCAAATAAGAGTTGTTCAAAATTGCGCCAACTTTTGAATTTTTTGCTAATTTTATTTGGAATAACACTGCACACCTCCGGCAAGTAATAACAGTGTATGCTAGCAGATATCACATCACAATGAGGTGGCCAAATGAGTGCCATAGCCCGGCTAGCTAAACGGGTTGTGGCATGCCGGCCTGTGGGCTCGGCCACCGACCTAGGCACAACACGATTAGCCCAACAGCCGTGTTGGCCCGTGTAGCCTGTCTATAAAAATGGCTGTCTCCTCCGCCGCCATGGGAGCCGCCTACTCCTCTGCCGCCGCCACACGCCAGGTCATGCTAGACACGGTACTGTGCGTGTCGCCCTGTCCCAGCCTGCTAGGCCAAGGTCCCGATCCAAGTACAACACAGCGCGTTGGCCATCAATAGGCAAAGCAGTGAGGATTTTGCTTCATGGCCACATACAAGACATAGGTATTACACAGTACGTTCTGCATATTTTTTTAGTTCGGATTGAGGGCTTTTATTCCTCTCGAAGCAGCTCTGGGTGTGGTCTCTCCTCGACGTACAACGTAGATGAAAAACAATGGAAGTCACTCTGGGATATAAAGGCACCGAACAAGATTGCTTGCCCAAAAAGTAGCACGTAGCTGATTTAAAAAAATTAATATTATTTTATTTACAAACCGAGGAGTCACAAAAAAAATACAAAACTAGATCCCTGTCGTTAGTTCAACTGGCGACAGATTTCTAGGATTTTTTAAATATAGCAAATGAGCTCAAAAAAATTCAGTTTTTTTGTGAAGCCTTCCGACACAGTGTACTTGACTGTGTAATTTTTTCATAATTTTATCTATTCTTAACCTTCTCCCAAATTCATTTACATATACTGTTTGTACGAATTTCTAAATATATAAAATGAGCTCCAAATATTATAATTTTTTTTGAAGGCTGCTTACATAGTGTACTTGATTGTGTAATTTTTTCAGAATTTTTTATGTTCTAAAATTGTCTTTGGTCCTGCATGGGGAGGAGCAAATCAGGTCCACAATCTTTAATTTTCGAGACCTAAACCTTTAATGTTTGAGACAATTTCAGAACATATAAAATTCAAAAAAAATTACACAACTAAGTCCACTATGTAAGGAGCATTAAAAATATCATAATTTTATTGAGCTCATTTTATATATTTAGAAATTCCTACAAACAATATACGTAAATAAATTGTGGAGAAAGATTCAGAACATATAAAATTATAAAAAAATTATACAATCAAGTACACTGTATTGGGAGGCTCTACAAAAAATTTCGTAATTTTTTAACCTCATTTGCTATATTTAAAAATTACTAGAACCCTGTCGCCAGTTGAACTAGCGAGGAACCTCTCCTAACCTCCTGTCGACCTAGTTTTGTAATTTTTTTCGGTGACTCCCTAGTTTTGTAAAAAAATATATATATTATTATTTAAAAAAACCGTTCGCAGCTTAGCAAGCACCCTCAACCTCAAGTCAACAGAAGGATCAAAGGCCCTTATTTTAGTGTGCACACCAAGACCCTTGCCCTTGGGCGATGCACATGTACGTCGCATACTCAAATGATCTGAGGGCAGATTAGTCCTTTCTCCTCAAATAAATTATGTCTAACCTGTGTTTAGGAAGCAGGGATTTCAGACTTCAGTCTTTATATAGAGGAATCCGTGTTCTGGTGACCAGCCATCTTAGACACAGGAAGCCCCAAGGTGCAAGGGAGGTCTCCTTCCCACCTGCATCATCCTACCCCAATCCTATCAATGGGGAGGTCTCCTTGCTGTGATGAGAATGGCCTCAAGAAGGGCCCTTGGACCCCTGAAGAAGACCAGAAGCTCACGGACTACATCCAGAGGCACGGCCATGGAAGCTGGAGAGCACTTCCCAAATTTGCAGGTATGCAACACATACCTCCCTCTCTCAGGGACACAAGTGGCGTATATTTCGTTCAAAATGTAGCTAATCTGGTTTCCTCTCGCAGGACTCAACAGGTGTGGCAAGAGCTGTAGACTAAGGTGGACTAACTACCTGAGGCCAGATATCAAGAGAGGAAAGTTCACCCCTGAGGAAGAGCAGACCATACTCCAACTCCACTCCGTTCTTGGCAACAAGTACTGTGCTGCACCTATCTAATCTCTTGCATATATATTCCTCGCATCAGCTGGTCTATATGTCAATCTAATCTTCAGGCAGCCATATTTGACATGTAGGGCTATTGCTAATCTACGTGAACTGTTATCTTTGATCAAACCAGGTGGTCAGCCATTGCAAAGCACCTCCCAGGACGGACTGACAACGAGATCAAGAACTTCTGGAACACCCACCTCAAGAAGAAGCTAATCCAGATGGGCTTCGACCCGATGACGCACCGACCAAGAACCGACTTCTTTGTGGCCCTGCCACAGCTTATTGCACTCGCCAACCTCCGCCAGCTCGTGGAGCAGCGGCCATGGGACGACCACACCGCCAGGCTGCAAGCCGAGGCAGTCCAGGCTGCAAAGCTCCAGTACTTGCAGAGCCTGCTTCAGTCTGCGGCATCCATTGCGACTAGCCCCAGCTCCAGCAGCATCAACACCATCCCCAGTGACCTGGAGCAGATCGGCCTCCCGAGTCCTCCGCAGATGTCTTCCTTGTCTTCGTTGCCTTCTCCAAGTCTCCTGGAAGGTATTAGTGGCCAACACTTGGTAACTGGACAAGTGCCTGACATCCAAATGCCTATTAGCTCGTTCTTCGACCAGTCCATCATCACCGATATCAATCAGAACTCAGACTACACAGCAAAATGTGGTGAGGGAGAGAATGGCACCCCGAAAACGCTGCTGCTACCAGAAAACTCCCTTCCGCCGCTCGCTGACTTCCCCATTTCCAACCTTGGCGATGCTTGCAGCACCTCGAGCTGTGACGGCAACGACACTCAATTCCCTCTTTGGTCTGAGCTATTTGATGAACAGTTCATGAACGACTTTGCATGAGTTCTAGTTTGAAGTGTTTGTTAATCTTTGGTTTGCCTTTTCAGTTTTAGTTTTCTCCCCTTTTTACCACTTTTTGTGACACATTTTCTAATGTGGGTTTCCATTTTAGTGTAATAGTTCCCGTCGAAAGAAAACTTAGTGCTATAGCTTTTCGCATGCATTGGTAATTCATAAAGAATGCAATGCATGCTCGTATGCATACGCAGCATACGACAAAACACTTGTACATACATGTTTGCTCCTATATACATTTTCCAAGCTTGGATTTTCCGTGCCTTATTTTGTTGCACTGTCCTAATTGTTTTCTGGAAGACTGGAACACTGGCCACTATCTCCTAAAATATTGTATCAATATAGTGCCATGAGAATGGTAGGCATGTGGATATAGTATATAATTGCAAGTAACACGCTAACCATTTTCTTAATGCTCAACGTGTATTAGTTGAAGGTGTGTGCACCCATAGAACAATTTTTTTCAAAAAAGAATAATACAACTTAAATAATATTTCACTAGCATATTCCAGAACAGACTCGTATCGAGATTTTACTAATTATCAGAAAACAATAGAGCTGCAGAACAGCGGATCCTACATGTAATATGCCACAGTATATATAAAAGAAATAGATAAGCTGTGTGATATGTTTCCAAGAAAAACTTGTGTTCTATGCAATTTATAAATGCTTTCTTGAAGAAATGGTACGAGTATGAGGTGATTCGCAATAGAAGAAACCTTCTAGATGCTACTATTAGCAGTGTAAGATATGTGAAAGAAACTTGTCTTCTCAGGCAGTTATAGGAAGTTGACTAAATTCTGTCGTGTCAAAAGAGCGACAGAAAGCAAGTAGCAATGATAGGAAGGATCCAAACACCTAAAACATATGCTGCTCTGTCACTAGTAATATTTAATTACACTAATCAAGGATCATAGAACCGGTACTGTTTTGGATCCCGGCAGGGGGGCGGGAATGGTAACCGGCCGGTTACTGTTCAAACCGGAATTTTTTCGGATGAATTTCGAATGAATTTGCTTAAAAACCAGCCGAATTTTGAAAATTGAAATTTGAATTTGACAAAGAGGAAAGAAACCGTCCGAGATTTTGGATCTCGGACCCCGGTCGGTAACTCGTAACCGGCCGGTACCGGCCGGGAATTTTTTCCCTGACACTAATCATACACGAATCATTGGCTTTTCTGAAGCACTGGTAGTGTTTTTCCTTAGTCAGTTGTCATCATGTCCTTGTCGTATATCAGACATCTTAGAGCTCGAAACTATTTACAGATTAGTTTTCTTAAAAATGCTATGCTTTCTTGTGAGCAGGTAAGAGTCGATGCCTTTTCCTCCAAGACATTGACGGCTAACATTAACAAACTCAATTAAATCTAACAATAACAGCACAGCTTTATTTGATGCTGACAGTGTCAATTGTCAGACTTTTCTATGTAAGAATATCACTACTCGAGCGTTTTGTACATAAAGGTGTGAATAGAGTGTGGTTCGATTTTGGTATAGCCGAGGACATTTGGAACAAGTAAGCAAATCAAGGTGCACCTAATTTATGATGCCACAGGTTGGATACTGCATTAAGCTTCCTATGTCACTGAAAAAGTGAACATGGAAATGAAATCGCAGGTAGTACACCACTGGAAAAATCCAATATTACAGAGTAGTTGGAACTGGAAAAGAAAAATGCAAAGAAGACAAGTAGACAACCATCCTAGTTAGGCTGTACAATGCTTAAATATTTGAAACAATGCTGAATAAGTCTCCCTACGGTCTTCATATTTGATAAAATATCACATCTCTGTTGAATTTAATGACAAGATCATGGTTTAAATAGAGGTGATTTATGTGAATAGAAGCCTTAAGTCACACTTCCTGATATTATCAACAGGTATTGACATAGATTAGATATATCATTATGAGATGTGAAATAGTCTTGCAATAGTAATCTGATTTTGATCCTTTGTGACACAAGCAATTTCCTAGTTAACCTTTAGCAAGTAACACTGTCCTTTGCTAGTTGTGCATCTGGAGGCACAGTTAACAATCTATAAACAGGACGGTGGTTAAAAACTAATGCTAAGAGTTTGTGGCTCTAGCAACTTGCAACTGCATTTTTTTAGACTAACTTGCAACTGCATTGGGCATTGGTGTTGATCTGTTGACACCAGAATCCAGATTGCTCTCAGAGGAGCAAACAAAATTCCCTTGGGTTTTTTCATGTTTTAACAGCTGACAATGAAAAAAATTGATTTGCATAGTCAGCAGGTAGCACTGCAATATACTAAAACTAGTTCAGCATAAAATTTAAATGTCCACGGTTTTGATGTGATACTATGGAAACTGTCTAGAATAAGAAATAAGAGTCATCCTGAAACTTTTCTCACATATGTAACTATAACTGGTTCATACTTCATACAGAGCAAATTAATTTTGGTAGTTAATACATTAACTTATTTAATAGGTGATGATAATAGGATAGATTCAACTGGTGGAAAATTTTGTTTTTGCCATTGGCTTCTCTCAGTGACAGCGGGCCTGGACCCCAACTGTCAGTGAGAGAGTCTGCCAAAAACAAAACAAAGACATGGCGTAGTGGTGAAAACAAAATTGGCCCATTAACTGGGGACGGCTGATATCCCCTTAGTTTCATTTATTATCTGCCCAACCAATTCATCAGCACACCACTATTGATTATTGAACCATGATGATGTGGATTTTTTCTCCAATGAATTACCTTCAGTCGTTGGCATATCAAACAAGCGAAGTCCAATGTCAGTACTGAGTGCTGACTAGGCACTGAGCAGAAAATAAGAACAAGTATTGACTAAACAATGCCTTGTGAGTGAAGCCCCTCTGTTAGAAAATCGGGGAGAGTGATTTTGCTATTTACAACTGTGCATCTTATTCATTAATGGAAGAGTATATATACAGAATATTACTTAGGCCTTATGGGTTATATGGGCCATATGCTCCGAGGGAACATACTTGAGGGCAATGGTCGACTGCTGACAATGAGATTTTGTGAAGGATGTATCAACACCAATGTGCTTTATCAGCTCATGCTTGACTGGATCACTAGCAATCTGAATGACACTTGTATTGTCACAAAAGAGAGGTATAGGATTGTCACAATGGACACCTAGATAAATCAAGAGCCATCGAAGCCAAATGATCTCTGAGGTGATAGCGGCAAGAGCTCGAAGCTCAGCCTCTGCACTAGAGCGTGACACCGCAGTCTACTTCTTGGACTTCCAGGCAATGAGCGAAGTACCAAGAGAGATACAGTAGCCAGTGATAAATCGGTGATCAGCAGGATCACTCGCTCAAGTGGAGTCAGAGTAAGCGTGGAGCTGGAGCTGACTCGAACTGGCATAAAATAGACGTCTAGACGCAGTCCCCCTCAAGTATCTCAGCACACGAAGAACATGACCGTAGTGGACTGATGTGAGAGCACTAACAAACTGACTGAGCACATGAACAGCATGAGCAATGTCTGTCCTGATGACAGTGAGATAGACAAGGCTCCCAACGAGCTGACGATAGCGGGAAGGATCTATCAGGGGTACACCGTCTGTGGGTCGAAGCTACAAGTGAAGCTTCATAGGTGTGGCAGCATTACGAGTATTGGTCATCCCAGAGCGAGCAAGCAGATCATGAACGTAGCGATGCTGAGAGAGGTAGTAGCCATCACCATCAGAATGAACCTCAATCCCTAGAAAATAGCTCAATGGGAGGTAGTAACCATCACCATCAGAATGGACCTCAATCCCTAGAAAATAGCTCAATGGTCCCAAATCGGACATCATAAACTGTTCACTCAATTTCTTCTTAACAAAAGCCACGTAGTCCATGTCATCTCCTGTGATCAACATATCATTTACATACAGCAAAAGCAAAGTACGACCCCGTTGAGAGGTGTGAATAAACAAGGCAAGATCATGCTCACTCGGAGTGAAACCAGTAGCTAGAATCACATAACTGAAACGCTTGAACCAAGCATGAGGAGCCTGCTTAAGACCATATAGAGCACGCTAAAGCGATAGACATAGCCTGTAGGAGCCCAACACTAGGGGTGGCTGCATATAGACCTCCTCATGTAGATCACTATGAAGAAAAACATTCTTGGCATCCATCTGAGATATAGTCCATGTGCGTACCGATGTAACATCAATAAAAGTACGGATTGTGGTCATATGAGCAACTGGAGCAAAAGTCTCATCATAATCTCAACCATAAGCCTGTTGAAAACCTCTTGCAGCAAGACGAGCCTTGTATCACTCTACTGACCCATCTGACTTGTTCTTTACTTCGTACACCCACTTATAAGTGATAGGAACAGCTCCAGATGGTAGCGGAACAAGATCCCAAGTGCTTGTACACTCTAATGCTGTGAGCTCCTCTGTCATAGCCAACTGCCACTCAGGTACACTAGTAGCCTCCTGATAGGTACTTGGCTCAGCTACTGCACCTGCACGAGAAAACCCCCATCTCTCTGGTGCCTGAATAGAAGAATGATTACGTAAGGCATACCGTGATATAGTAGAACGATCGTCAGAATCAGTGTTACTGGCTGGAGGGTCAAGTAGAGGAGAGGACTGAGGATCATAAGAAACTCTCTGTCAACGACTATAGTGAAAGGGAAATATGGAAGTGTCAGAAACTGGTGGAGCTGGTGGAGAAACTAGTGGAGTTGGTGGAGGAGACACACTAGAAGGTGAAACCGGTGGAGAAGATGTGTCTGAAGTAGACAAGTCTGGTGAAAGAATGGAAGGTAGACACAGAAAGGAGGTGGAATCTGTGGAAGAAGTGTGATGTGTAGAAGGATGATAAAAGAAAGGTCGACCCTCATCAAAGGTCACATCACGAGAGATACGAATACAACGTGCTGAGAGATCATAGCAACGATAGCCCTTATGCCCAGGACTATAACCCAGGAAGACACACTCAACCGACAGGACACTCAGCTTTGTGCGCTCACGAGGTGCTAGAAGGACATAGCAGACACAACCAAAGATACGAAGATGATCATAGCGAGAAGGTGCTCTATACATGATCTCACCAGGACACTTGCCCTGGAGCTTGGAAAAGGGCTGACGGTTGATGAGATAGACTGTCGTAGAGACTGCTTCCCCCCAGAAGTGAGAGGGAACAAAGGAGGAGATAAGAAGAGTACGGGCAGTCTCAATAATGTGACGGTGCTTGCGCTCAGCAACACCATTATGAGCATGAGCACCAGGACACGAGAGCTAAGGAAGAGTACCATCAGAAGAAAGGAACTGACGAAAGGCTGATGAAAAATATTCTCCCCCAGAGTCAGAACGAAAAACACGAATGGAAGAAGAAAACTGTGTATGAACCATCTTAGCAAAAGACTGATAAATGGAAATCAACTGAGAGCGATGTTTCATAAAATAGATCCAAGTATATCAAGAGTGATCATCGAAAAATATGACATAATAACTATGACCACCCTTCGAAGCAAAAGGAGAACCCCATGCATCTTAATGCACCAAATCAAAAGGACCAGAAGGTTGAGAGGTACTACTAGAATATGGAAATTGTAGCTGTTTCCCCAGCTTACAACCAGTACAATGAAAACTAGACTCAACAGTGACATGACCTAAGGAACCCTAGTGAACTTGAGTGGTGAGGCGAGCTCCACAAAGATGACCAAGTCTACGATGTCACTTGCTGAAGGAAGAATCAATAAGAGACTGGGATGATGACATAGCAGAAGACATTGAGGCCTTCGACGTACTGGTGGAAGGAAGATGTAAGGTGTCCAAGACATAGAGACTAGGAGAGCCTCTACGGCGATGGCCAGAACCAATCACTTTTCTGCTATGACGATCCTGAATAAAACAAGCAGAATCATCAAATCCAATGAAACAGTTCATATCAGTGAGTTGACCAACAGAAAGAATGTTCATACATAGCTGAGAACAAAAGACACATTAGGAACAAAGAAGCGAGATGTAGACAGAATACCCTGATGGGTAATAGAGCAAGGTGTACCATCAGCAGTGTGAACATATGCAACATTAGTCACGAGCCAACGAGCAACAAGCTGAGAGCTGTCAGATGTGACATGAAAAGAGGCACTTGAGTCCAGAACCCAAGGATGAGAAGCGCTAGGAGCCGAAGGTGCAACTGAGGTCATAGTAGACACTAATCCAGAAGTCACAGTAGGTGTGGGTGTGGCAGCAGTGACTGCTCTAGTAAGTGCTCTTGGAGGGCCAGTAGGTGCTCCATGACGACGATCAGATGGATGTCTGACACGATAATCAACAAGCTAATCTGGATGTAACTTGAAGCACTTGTCAACAAAATGACCAGTCCTCTTGCAATGAGAATATTCCAGCACTCCTGTAGGTGTCGCTTTGATAGATCCAGACCGTTGTGAGAGACCCAGGACAACATGTGGTGAAGATCCTGAGGTAGGCATAAGCGAATGAAGACAAGTCTCCCCTGCAATCAAACTAGAGAGCACCTTAGTCAAAGTCGGTGGAGTGTGGTAGTTGAGTAACTGAGTACGAACAGGCTCAAACTCTGATCGACGCCCCATCACAAACTGATACATGAGCGTCTGCTAAGCATGCTCATCTTTGGCAACACAAGACTAGCAAGCAGCAGCAGCCTTCGGTATCATAGACTCTAGAGGGCCAGTGATGAGTGAAAGCACTGTAATACTCCTCAACTGACTGATCCTACTGCTGCTGAATACTATGAAGGTTCTTGAGCAATGTGAAGCGAAAAGCACCACTGGACTGAACGTATCTCTTCTCAAAGTATGTCCACATCTGCTTGGCTAAAGTATGGTACTCTAGACTCATCCTCAAAGAAACATCAACACTCAAAACAAGGTCAGTCATGACACGATCATTCTCTTTCTACCAAGCCTTTATTGCCTCAACATCAACCTTCTTCGGATCAGGAGGATCATCAGTCAAATGAGAGGCCAAACCATAACCCCTGAGAGTAGTCTTGACTGAGAAAGCCCATGCTCGGTAATTCAACTCATCTAACTTGATGTCCGTGAACATGAGAGATGAACGTCCCCCAAACATTGAGTCAGATTTTGCCATCTTGATGGACCACAACCACACAACAGTACTAAGCACAAAAGAGCATCAGTAATAGCACCAACAGCAGTAGCGGAGCAAAGCACACGGTAGCAGTGCACAAGCAACAGGAGCAGTAGTAGGGCAGAGCAAAGGTGTACCGAAGAGCAGAGGAAGATGCTGGATCCCGCCGAAGCAGAGGAGGCGGAGGTGTACCAAAGAGCAGAGGAGGCGGCGCCCAAAGGAAGTTGCTGGATGGTCCCGATGGAGCAGAGGATCGACGTCTAGAGGGAAGCGGAGGCAACAACGTCGCGAGACGAGCTCCCGCCGATCGAAGGAGGAGCGGAGACGAGGTGGCGGAGACGAGCTTCGTCGCGCCGTCGGCGAAAGGCGAGGCGGGACGAGCTCGTGCGCCGTTGGACGAGGAGGCGGCGGAAGCAAAGGATCGGTGAGGACGCTGCGGAAGCAGAGTCATGCAAGCTTAGGATCCCACCGGATCTGGTGCGTTGTCGGGCGAGCGAAATGGATGTCGCCCTGCCGGTCCAAAGGAGGCGACGAAGACGAGCTTGTGTCGGTGGCGGTGAAGACAAGCTTGTGCGCCGTCGGGCGAGGAGGCGGCGGGACGAGCTCGTGCGCCGTCGAGCGAGGAGGTGGCGGAAGCAGAGGATCGGAGAGGAGGCTGCGGACGCAGAGTCGTGCGAGCTCTGGATCCCGCCGAATCTGGTGCGTCGTCGGGCGAGCGAAGGATCCCGCCGGATCTGGTGCATCGTCGAGCGAGCGAAATGGATGTTGCCGGATCTGGTGGATGTCGTCGGATCTGGACGAGCAAAGGAAGCGAGCAAGATGGATGTTGTCGGGCGAGCGAAGGAAGCAAGAGCGGCTCAGGCCCGCCGGCCCGAGCGAAAAGGCCTTGCTAGCAGAAGATGGCGGCGGTGGTGGAATTAGGGGCTAGGGTTAGGGTTGAAGAGCTCTGATACCATGTTAGAAAATAGGGAAGAGTGATTTTGCTATTCACAACTGTGCATCTTATTCATTAATGAGAGAGTATATATAGAGAAGATTACATAGGCCTTATGGGTCACATGGGCCACATGGGATAAGAGAGGAGAGGGAGAGAATATACAACACTCTTAACACTCTCCTCCATCTCAAGTTCAGATCTTAGGAAGGAGATCAGAATTACAACTCTTGGCTGAAGGGCCTGGTCACCTGGGCCTACTCATGAAACTGATGATGGATCCAGCCTGATTCCCAAGCTCTATGCAGATATATCTGCAACATACTGTGGAGGCTTGAGTTGAGGCTAATTCTACTATTACAGTGGAATTGAGCAAAACAAGGTTTCAAAACTCCAACAAAACTATTACAGATGTGATTCAGATTTTATAGTTTCTTTCTTTGGATCCAAGAGTCCGAATCAAGCAATCCGGACAGTGCCTAATATGATCAATGTTTTAAAAAATGGTACAAGCAGCTTCATAACCAGCAAGTGCATACTCGCACAAAACTTTTTCATAAGTGAATGGGGTAAGCAGTTTGGACGTTTAAGAAGATTGAATAAACAGCTAATCACTTGCTTAAAAGGTTATTTGCTCAATTAGGGCACACTCAACATATTTTTTCTTGTTTTTTTGAGTTTTTTCCTCTTATCTTGGTGGGTTAAGTAAGCCTAAACACCATTATTTCCATGGTTATTAAGGCGTCGCTTAGGCGTCGCCTAAGCGTCGCCTAGGCGGTAAGCGCGCCGGAGGGCAAGCGTCGCCGCCTTGCCGTCGCTCGTCGCCTTGTTGCCGCCCGTGGCCCGAGCGGCGTTGAGAGCCAATCCGGCGGGGTGGAGCAGAGGAGGCCCGTCGGCGCCGGATCCCAAGTGAGAGCTCGGCGGCGACGCGAGGCCGAGCTGAGGCGAGGAGAGGAGGCCTCACTCCCTCCAACCTCCCCATCTGGACGGAGAGGCGAGGATCTGCGCCGCCGCCAGGGGAGGAGACGAGCAGCCGCCGCCGCCGAGGGAGGGAGAGAGAGGAGAGGAGGATCCATCGCCGCCGGGGGAGAAGACGAGCAGTCGCCGCCGCCGCCGCCGAGGGAGGGAGAGAGAGAGGAGACGAGGAGCCGCCGCCGCCAGGGGAGGGAGAGAGAGGAGACGAGGAGCCGGATGTGCCGACAGGGATTTAGGTTTGATATAAGGGTTCACGTGGTGGGCTTGGGCCAGAACACTGATGGGCCTTGGAGACCAGAGGTTAGTCTTTTTTTTTCTTTTTTTGTTTTCTCTTCTTTTTGTTCTTTGTTCTGCTGAACTTCTTGCACACTTTTCTGCCCTTCTTCTTCTTCCATACTGCTCGGTTGCTCCGGATCTTCCTCTGCCCATAGCGCCTTAAGAGTGTATAAGGCGTCGCCTCGCCTCACGCCTTATCGCTTAAAAGGTGTGAGGGGGGTGGGTCGCCTCGTCTCGCCTTACCGCCTTAATAACCATGATTATTTCCTTGTGTTGGGTTTGACAACTTATCTGGTAAAAAAAAGAATATTTTCATGCCATAGCAAAGATTCAAAATCATATGCAGTGGTGAGCAATTGAGCATAGTTACAAGGAAACAACTAGTGATAAATTCCTGTGGTCGGTAGAGCTTGACAACTTGACATTAAAGGCAATGTGATCTCTCACTCCTTCCATTTCTCATTCCCAACCTCCGTCTCTGAAGCTTAACTGACACAGAGTACCCCTAGTGGTCAATCTCACTGATTGATGTTCAATAATTTTGGATGTTGGCAATACTGTTCTTGTAATCCAGCAACCTAAGTTGCATATTTACATAACAATGTTATACACTACTTATAGCACACAGAATTTATATTGCAAAACATTTTTTCCCACAACAATCAAGGTTGAAATATTATTAAATGACACTGATTTGATCCGAGTGAGCATAATGAGAAAGCACGTTATGTAGTTCAGGTATAGAGAGTTGCCTAGCCTTGACGACTGAATAGCATACACTCCTTATGCACATTTTCACATGTCAAGCGTATAAGAGCATATATATGGACAACACATAGAGAAGCAGAAATTTCAAATAAACTGGAATTTACAAAAGGAACTGGTAACAGAACTTCTGGTTTGACAGCAAGAACTTAGAAAACTGTTAATCTGAATTACAAAACAAACCATAAAATGGGATGAAACCACAGGGAGAAAAAGAAACCTTCCTTCAAGACATGCATGAAATGGCTTGTTCAGATTGTCTCTTTTTGCTGCTTTCTATTCCTCCTTATTCTCCCTTAGAGATGGTGGTGGTCTAACCACAATGCTCTGTTTCCATTTCCTGTCAAGCTTCCTAGACAATCTCTTGTTGATTCCTTGTTCAATTTCCCGCTCTCTTTTCACAGTCAGCATATGAGCAATCTGATGTAAAGATGACAACACAAGTCATCAATCAATTTTAGAGACATGATGCTATTGAGACAGGAAGTGGAAAAAATAATATATTAACTTGATAAATTCCTTTCTGAAAATGCTAGAGGATTTTATTTTTTAGATAATGGAAGAGAAAAATCTCCCCCGGCCTCTACATCAATGATGCATACAACCCATTTTATTCAGAAGTAAAGTATCACAAAGACCAAAGATGGTTAAACAAGTGAGTGGAAGCCTTACAACCATAAAACGATTGAGACTTAAACTCAATTATTACAAATCCTGTGACTAAACCGCCACCTATGAAGATTGAAGATTTGCTTCGCTACAAACTCCAATCTGACGCTTCCAACTATCAATGCCTGTTTCTGAGACAATTTCTGTAAGATTGCCCAAGCATTCAGCCAGTGTCCACTCAAAATGATAACCTGCAAGGGATTAGTGATATATTTTTTATCAAAAACAACATCATTCCGACAGAGCCAAATAGACCAACATAAGGCACTAGCTCCCACTTGGAGTTGTGATTTTAAAATTTTTGGAATACCGGTTAGCCAATTCCCAAACATGTGCGCTATACTCACAGGAGGGGATAAATTAAACGCACAATGAACAGCCTACCAAGTAAGTCTTGCAAAAGGGCAATCAATAAAAAGATGTTGAATTGTTTCCTCTTTATTATAAAAACAACACTTTGTGCTTCCCCTCCAATTTCTTTTAAACAAGTTATCTTTAGTTAAGACCACCCCTTTTTTGAGATACCAAAGGAATATTTTTACTTTTAACGGAATTTTAATAAGCCAAAAAAAATCCCTAATGGGTGCTTGACTAGTTCCAATTAGTGCCCCATAGAAAGATTGTACCGAGAAAAGTCCTGACTTATTCGGTTTTCACCTGAAAACATCTTTTTGAAAGCTTAGTATTAAATTAGCAATTTGCAAAGTTAACTCATTCCAAGCATGTAACTTAGGTCCAATAAAAGGTCGTCGAAAAGTAATATGTAAAGGATCCGATTGCAGTATATTTGCTGCTGTATCGTCCTTTCTCCTCACTACATTGTAAAGTATTGGATATTGACTTTTCAGAGGAGTATCTCCTAACCATATATCTTCCCAAAACCTGGTTTGCATTCCATTTTTAACCTAGAATGAACCAAATCGAAGAAATTGGTTTTAAATTTTCATAAGACCCGACCAAAACTGGGAAGTCCCAGGTTTATTAACCACCTACGAGAGACTCTTATCACCTAGATATTTCCTTTTTAGCAAAGATTGCCATACCCCTTCTTCATTTAGCAACTTAAACAACCATTTCCCTAGCAAACTTTTGTTTTCTGTGTCTAAGTTCTGAATGTCTAAACCGCCTTGCTCTTTGGGTGTACATATTAAACTCCATTTAGCAAGCCTATATTTTCATTTATGACTGTCACTTTGTCAGAAAAATCTAGATCGATAGAAATCAAGTTTTTTAGAACCTCTCTGGGAACTTCAAAAAAAGAAAGCATAAACATTAGCAGACTGCTGAGTACCGAGTTAATAAGTAATAATCGTCCACCAACAGACAATTTTTTTCCTTTCCACCCACTAAGTTTCTTTTCAACTCTATCCTCAACCCCTTTCCAATCACAATTCCTTAGTTTCCTGAAATGAATTGGAATACCTAAGTATTTGAAAGGAAAAGAACCCACTTCACAACCAAATAATTGAGTATATTGCGATTCAACTTCTTTAGCATTACCAAAACTGAAAATCTCACTCTTGTGGAAATTAGCTAGAGGATTTTATGGAAAGGTCACATTAGAGGATCCCATTTCCAAGGTACAGATTACTCCGCTACTAACTGTTTGTTCTAGGTTCTCCTCGTCCAGAGATGAAGGTTTGAAGCAGGTGATGAGTATAATTCCAAATTAGCTTATCATCAGTCCCCAAGAAGAACACCGTATATATATCTGACCATACATTAGTTCTCATCTACAGAAAATTATGTTCATCTAATATTCTCATATTCTGACTTGCTAAATCCTTCTATATGCATTTGGATGTTCTCAGAATCAAGGTTCTATATCCACTAAAGTCCAGCAAACAATACTTGTTTTTGGACATACAAACATTGGCGTTTGACATATCCATGAAACCAACTTATGAAAATACTTGCTTCGAAATTGTCACACTATCAGCATAAAGCCATAAACCAATACTAATTCCGTACGGGCATACATTGTAGTCGTAAACCATTGAGCTTTTAACTTATGATTCAAATTACACCAACACATCAGCAAGAAACTGCACCACCCACTGGAATAGTATCAGAGTCAGTGCTCCAGTCAGCAATCAATTCATTTTAAACTCATGAGCATTTAAGCATATAGTATGGAAAAGGATGTTACCCCAACCTATCGAGCAAACCGTATGACTAAAAAGATCATAATTTTCTTCATAAATAACCGCATTTTCGCTAAGAAAGGTACATTTTTACCAAATGTAACAGCAATACCGCATGAAGTCAACAACTTCATATCCAACACTCAAATAGTAACCGAGGAAATGAGATATATACCCTCTTGCGCATGCGACCAAATTCGCTGGACTTGAACTCCTGGCGCGCGGAGCGCTTGAGGCGGAGCAGGAAGAGCTCCCCCTTCAGGTCCACCACCTCCTCCTCCAGCTGCTCCGTCGTCATGGCCCGTATCTCCTCCAACTCCTGCTCCCTCTTCGCCATCCTCACCACCGCTGCCTCGCCCCTCCCCGCCGGAGGCGCCGCCGCCGCCAGTCCCGGGAACCGCGCCGCCGATGAACCACCTACACGGAGGCCTACGAATGCCGTGCAGGATGTGGAGACGGCGAGTCCACGGAGAATGGAGGTGAGGGGTGAGGCCGCGGCGAGGGACATCGTCGCCATCTTCGTCTTGCAACCCTGCTCGCGTTTGCGCTCTGGCAGTTGGGCTCGAGGATAAGGGGATGATGGATTGATGGGTGGTTGATCTAGGGCTCCACATCAGTTGCACGTGATAATATGTGTGAACATATGAACAAGAAAGATCGAGACCCTTCAGTGCGGATTGGACAGCTGGTGGAGAGCGCGTGTCGGGTAGAGTCAGTCGGTATTAAAAAGTTGACTTCGAAGATGTGCAAGGACTCAGAAGAACTGATACATTAAACTATATTTTCACTATCTTACATACAGAATGCGAGAGGGAACTTAGATAGTTCACGCAAGACATAAACTAGGAAATTCCTGCCCAGCCACAAAGCAGAGTGGAAGAGGTTGAAGTATATCTTGGGTGTGACATCCCTTGTGACATCGATATATTGCCGCCTACCGACAATCTCATTAGAGGCAAATGCAAGAGGAATCGGCTTGGGGAGAGCAAACCTAAGAAGTTGAAGGAAAAGGTAGCTCGCATGTACAGGACTTGCAATGAGATCAGTACCCATAACAGCCGCAACTGCCCTTTAAAAGAACAAGGAAAATTATGATGTAATGTAGCATTTTAATTTCTTTCATTTCACAATTGGTTCCTCTTATTACATACTAACTCAAATTTTGTATTTGTTTTATGCGGGAAGGCAAAACAGATGAATGTGCTCTCAAGTGATCTGCTATGAAATATGATGTAATCTGCTATTGAAATCTGTTGTCATCTGCTATTGAATTATGATGTAATGTGCTATTCAAAACTGATGTAATGTGCTATTGAAATCTAGGAGTAATGCAGTCTCAAGTTTGTAATGATCTGCTACGATATTCTGATGAAATATGATGTGTTCTGCTATGGCATTCTGATGAAATATGATGTGATGTGCTATGAATTCTAATGAAATATGATATGATGTGAATTCTGATGCAGTCTCTAGTTTGTAATGATTTGCTATGATATTATGATGAAATATGATGTGATGTGAATTCTGACGCAGTCTCAAGTTTGTAATGATCTACTATGATATCAGGTTACAGCTGATGCATGCACAGTATTAGGTTACAGCTGATGCTATGCAATGGTCTGGAGTGCATGCGCAGTATCAGGTAGCAGCCGATGCAATGCAATGCAATGGTCTGAAGTTGCAAAGTTGCAATACTGGAAAGTGCTCATTTTTTTTTCTTTCATGCAATGCACATGATCTGGAAGTCTATGCCTCACGCTGATTAGGAAGCATGACTAGAATCACCATTCATGATGTTTGCTGTATATTTCACCTTATGTTATATATCCGATTTTAACAGAATTGACAAGGATATTTCAATTCATGCATTTGCCCTTCTTTACTTATACTAGACTGAGCACTTGAGTACAAGAAGATTGAAAACAAGACAACTGAATCAGGTTTCGGTTTCATGCATTGAGACAGTATCGGGTCACTGAAATGTGCAGATTTCACATTTCACAACATGACCATTGAGACAGTATGAGGTCACTGAAATGTGGCTGAAATGTCTACAATTGATTGTAATATCTGATGCCTTTAGACAATTGTCAAACCATTTCAGATTCCATATTTCAGATTTCAGACCCAGACCCTGTGCATTTCAGATTTCAGACACTGTGCATTTAGACAATTGCCAAACCATTTCACATTTCAGACTAACAAACCATTTCAGAATGTCTACAAATAAGACTGACAAACCATTTCACATTTCAGAACCTCAAAATTGAGACAAATCATACACATTCAAAAGCCATTTCAGACTTTTCAATACAACTCAGACAAATGTTGCCAAACTCCAGAAGCCATTCTTTCACATTTCAGAATCCCAGGACATGTTCCAAACTACATTACATAAGACTGGGAATATATCAAAATTACAAACTCAGTTGCGAATGTTCCTAATGCACATTCCTAGCAGCAATAATAAAAAAGCAACAACAACCATTTTTATCTTTTCATCGGCAGCAGTGGACTTCCTGATGGACATGTTCATCTAGTCCAGTGAGGATTTAATCACAACTAAATTTTCCAACACACGGTGGTCGACTTGGGAAACCATTTCCATTCCATTGCTAAACCGCTTCACTGGTTCCACCACATGCATCCCACTCAAATGTCTCAAGTATTGATCTTTCCACATGAAAGTGTCGCATCCCATGGAATAGATCTGGACCAAAATAAAGCACCCAGTTTCATCACCAAAACAAAGCACCCGGCAATACAAAAAAGCAATTTTCAAACTCAAATTGAAGACAAAAGGGAGTGTCCTACACTGTCGTTTCTCGGGCATTTATAGTACTCTTTTCCTTGATTCTTCAAGCTCCTGGACACGGCCCAGATCATCTTCGTGTGGCACTTTGGGCATAGCACGAGAGACAGCCCACCGCTAGGAGCTGTTGCTGTCACCGACCACTCGGAGTGCGCCTCCGCGCAATCCTTGTTCTTCTGCATGGTGCAGCAACGCGCAGGCGGAGGGTGCTAACTACGGGTGCAAACGGAACGGATAGTTCTCAACCGACCGACCGACCGAATAAATGTGGCCAAAATTCGGATATTTTTCGGATATCCGGATGGTTTTCCGGATTCGGATTCGAATTCGGGTATTTTCCACCGGATACAGATTCAGATTCGGATAATTAGGTATCCGGTTTTTTTGGAACTATCCGGAAATAAAATCGGATATAACCGACGACTATCCGAAATACTATCCAAACATTCACGCTGCAATGACGCAAGGACATCTCCGCCTCCCACGCCATGTCCCGCCCGCCCCCAAAACCAAAAGGCTCGGGCGCTCGGCTCAGTCTCACAGTCTCAGCTCCCAACCCTACCACACCGGTCACCGCACCGCCGCCGCCCCTCCCGCGGTCCCTCCTCTCCTCCTCACTTCCTCAGCCGGTCCTTCCCCCCCGCGCCCTCCCATCCGCGCTCGCCTCCCACCTCCTCGCCACCGCCTCCTCGCGCCACCGCCGCCTCCTCCTCAAGAAGACGCCAGCGCCCGCTCACGTTCCATCGCTACAACCGTGACGGCGACCAGCTCTTCTCTGCGCCAGGACCACACCCCACCGTCTGGTTGGCCGACAACAGCGACCGCCTCGGCACCTACCGCAGCCACAGCGGCGTCGTTCGGTCTGCGGCGTCTCCGTGACTCCACCGCCTCGTCACCGGCGGCGCCGACGGATCGCCAAGCTCGGGGCGTGCAATCGGCCGAGCTCTTCACCTTCCGCTTCGACGCCCGCGCACTCCGTCGAGTTCTTTGTCGGCGACGCGCTTCGTGGTCATCACCATCGACAACTTCATGGGGAACGCACCCACCGCCCCAGTCAAGCGATCGCGGAGGACCACGACGACCGTCTGACTCGTTCCCTTCCCCACTTCTTTCGTTTGGGAGTTTCGGATGTGTGGATTTTTTTAAGGTGTGTTTTGGTGGTTTGCAGAGACGGAGGAGTCATTGCTCATGATCACTGGCATCCAGGGGAGGATCTCCTTGCTAAGTTTTATTTTCTATCCAAATTATATCATGTCTTATTGAAATGAAAGCTGAGAATGTGAGTAGTTCCTGCGTTATTTCTGTATACAAATTGATAGAATATGATTCTTCTGTTCTGCTGTTTCATATCCAACATGATTGATCACTCCATAAAAATTTACATTTTGCAAGTTCTCTTATATCTATTTCACCACTTTGAGGCTTGGTACTTGGTAGTTCATGTTCCCTTTCTTGGCTGTGCTGTTTTGCTAACTTGTTGAATAATAGTAGGCCAAGTCATTAATAACATGATTTTTTGCAGGCTTTAATGTATGCGGATCCTTTTAATGTCGATGCTCAGAAGAAAATTGAAGCTGCAATTTGGCAGGTATGCATCAATTTTATCAGCATAACACCTGTTGACCGTTTATGACAATGTTTCTTTTCAAATATCACTATAGCAAATGTGAAATATTATGAACATCGTTACATGACCAACTATTGACATGGAGGGTTTTAATTCTTCTATCATGGAAGATTGGAAGAAGCGAGGCAAAAGGCTAGGAATGCTCATTACAAGGTTGTTTTTTATTCCTAAGTATAGAAGTTCCCCTTGTGGTTCTATTTGTTCTACTACACTTATTCCCAACACTTTTTTTTGCTTATGTGGAAAATGAAAATGGGAGATTTCTTCTGTTTTTTAAAAATGCTAATTATCTTCTTTATGTCCAGGTTGAAAAGGGTGCTAAGGTGGACCTTCCATTTTGGCTTGTACATGGGTCATTGTCTCTGGAACAAGCGGTGTCCATAAATGTACCTCCTTGCTTCACCCGTAAGTAGGTTTCTTCATAATCTGTTTTTGCATTGTTGCATACACATAAATTCTTAGAGCAACACTAAAGTATCTTGTACACAAGAGTATCTAGTATTCTTATTTCAACAAATTTACATCAAGTTCCTCTTGTCGACTTAATGAAGGGTTTTCATTACTACAAATACCTATTGGTTGAGTTTGGTGGTTCTTGTTGTGTACTTTGTAGTCTAATTGAGTTTGTCCTAGAAAGATGCCTTAAGATCATATCATAATGCTACTGTAACTCGAAGGAGATCCAAGTCGATGCGACTGTGTTGATTTGAGCATCCGGTGCCCTTACTTTTATGACTTAGGATGCAAGATTGTTCCTTTGTAAGTTCTGAAATTACTTCAATTGCACATACTATTAGATTTCATGGTTTTGTTCTAGCTCATTTACCTTTCTGTTTGAAATCTTGAATTCTTAATTCTCATTAAAATGTTTCTTTGTTAGAATACCCACTTCATTGCTTGACAGAATTTTTACCATCTTTGAATGCGTATGCTATAATATTTTTCTGTTACAATGACCTGGTAATTGTGTAGGCATACAGCCCTCCAATACATTATTCTTTCCGCATGTCCGTTTCCTTTTTTTTAAATGCTTCCATGTCTATCAACAAGATATCATTCATATATTAATTAAGTTAAAAGCAGGAGGAAGCTAGCTGTAAGTTGTAATAGTAGCAATCTTGGAAAACAATGCAATTATATATGTGGATTGTTGAGGATAGCACAATGGCTTTAATAGCTAAAGTGCACCCTTGTGAATTGTGAATAGGTAATTTATTTGACTGCTCGTGAATAGAAAAAATCGTGGTCTTCTTCTTTCAAGGCCGAGACTAATAACAAATGCTTCTAAGTTCTAACCACAATTACATTGTTTCATTCCGACCTCAATCTAATCAAACTAAGTTCAAATTGCTCTTTGTTTAGTACAAATGATTATTTTACAGCCAGTGATTTCTGTTTTGTCTAATCTGAAATCTCAACTTCAGTATGTCAGCCAACCATCATGCCATATGGTAACTGCTAACCCTAGACTCGCCTGATTTGGGGGATTTGGGGGAGGAGAGCCATGATGGGAGCACGGACCACAAGGGGAGGCGGGACAAGGCACTCAAGGGCGGAGGAGCGGCGCCGCCACGTTCGCCTCGGGCGATTTGGGAGGAGGGCGAGAGGAGAGGGCGAGAGGATTTGGGAACTAGCGAGGAGCGGGGAACACAAAAATGACTAGCCGCCGGGGGGGGAACGCAAAATGTCGACTGACTTCACCCGATGCGTGTGCGCGCTCTCCATCCAGCCGTCTAATCCGCGATGAACGGCCTAGATCTTTCTGGTCCATATGTTCACACATATTATCATGTGCACCTGATATGGAGTCCCACATACATAATCTGTGCATGCTAGTTGGGAAGACATGCTCAATTGCCTTCTTCATGGCCGCATCTTCGTCAGTTATTATAAGCCTAGGGGCAGCACCTCCCATACATCTTAAGAAAGTACGAAACAACCATTTAAACGTTTCAATCGTCTGATTGAGCAGTAATGCAACCCCAAATAGAACACATCCCCCATGGTGATTCACTCCCATGAATGGTGCAAATATCATGTCGTATTGGTTTGTATTATATGTCGTATCGAATGAGAGCAACTCACCAAAATGAACGTAATTCTTCCTAGAGGTTGCATCCGCCTAAAACACATGCAACAATCTACCCTTCTCGTCAATAACATAGTCAAAATAAAATGCAGCATTATTCTCGTTCTTTCTAGCTAGATTATCAAGAAACATATGAGCATCTGATGACTTTATACTCTCTCTCAAAGTATGATGATAATTTTGTAAGTCCCTCCATGTGCATCCTACATTCTGTAATCCACCCGCACTTACATGAAGATATCTAAATGCCCCGGAAGTCCCAATGCTAGCCTGATGGCATGCAAATAATGTAGTCTTAGCCTTCTCAGTTACTTGTCTATTAGAACATATCAAATGCTGCTTACTAGATGAGACAAAACCATGATCATGCACTTCTACAAATGTCTCTAATCTGAATTTATTGTCCTTAGTCTATTTGATACCAAACATGGCCTCACAACTGCACCTACTCAATTTAGAATCATATGTCCTCTTAACCTTGGGCGCCTCCACCTTGTCCTTATGTCTTTCTTCCTTCCAGCCACGTCTGGCACAATAGTACCGTCTCCATTGCAACACCCCATTCGTAGTCGTTCGCTGTCCAATACGAACAGAGAAGCCCGTAACATGCGCATATGCTTTGTAAAACTCCAGGGCTGCGTCCTCATCTTCAAAAATCATCCCCTTAGCCAGTGTCAGATGGTCAATAACTATCGGTATGGATGAGGATCCCTTCAGCGGTAAGCATGATTTAGCACTAGAACACTGTGAATCATGCAAGGTAACAAATTGTGTGCACACTCATGCAGAATGGGCTACTGGCTTCCTTCTGGGGGGTTTGACAAGAAGATATCGCAATGAGAGAGTGTGCATCGGCCATTTCGGGACTAGGCAAAGCTAGTGGCCGCACATAGCTACTCACATCTTCCATTTCGTCCATGCGACTGCACATCAAAACAAAGATAATTGTTGACGATTCATTTAGTAAAGCAGACACATACCCCAGGGCTTTATAGATTCCTAGTGCATTTTGTATTTTCTAATGCAGAGACATGAAAACATTCCTAGTGCATTAGTACCGAAATGCTTTAATGGGAAATAGCTCGCCCATTACTGATGCTTGCTAACCTGGAGGCGGCTCGGCTCCTGGTGCAAACACACGTGGCCACTAGAGGGGAAGGCGTAGAGTGCACGTGAGGGGGCCAATGGCGATGGGACGATGGCGAGGAACGGCAAGACCTGGAGGCGGCTCGGCTCCTGGTGCGAACGCGCACAGCCACTGGAGGGGAAGGCATAGAGCGCAGGTGAGGGGGCAACGTAGGGGCGACGGCGTCGGCGATGGTGAGGGGGGCAACGCAGGGGCGACGGCGTCGGCGATGGTGAGGGGGGCGACGCAGGGGTGGGGGCGACGGTGAGGATGGCGCACAGGATCTGGGCTTCCATCGCGGACCTGGAGGCGGCGCACTGCGGGTGAGAGGAGCGAGCGGGTGACGACGTGCAGTGCCGAACCCTAGCGAGGAGCGAGCGGGTGACGGCGTGCAGCGAATCAGAGAAGAATCGTTTGGGCGGGAGGGGTGAAATGAAAAATTGGCCTTGCGTATGCTCATTCACCCGAGCCTTGCGCGCGATCGCTGCGAGCCGTCCGATCTGCGACGGGGAGCCCAGATCTTATTTGTGCACATGTTCACCGTTTGAGTCATGTGTGCCTGAAATGTCGTTGTTAGGTATTGGCCTACTATGAAACTGTGATCTACTGCTGATCATCCGTCTAGTTCAAACATCATAAATGAGAGAGGCTGACTGATATATTAAAGAATTATAAAAAAAGTTTACAGATTGGCGCAAAGATATACAACAAATCTTTGTCGGACCCCGGACGTTGAATACTCGAAGCCCTCGTGTGTACGTCCTATGATGAGTGGATAGTACACACATCCACAACATTGACATACACATCCACACACAATGTACATACAACATGAAACAAATAGGGTACTTAAGTGATTACATCACAAGTGTATAATACACGGCCGACCGGCCAGATAAAACGATGAGTATCAGAAGTAGCATGTTAAACAACGGAAGCAAAAGTATTAAACCCAAAAGTCCAGTAGCATATCCATCCAACCCTCAGGCAACCGATAAGAACAAGTCCTAGTAAGACCCGTCACTGAACCCTCTGGTACCGGGTGCAAAGAACGCGTCATCTGTCATTGGCTCATCCTCAAACTTTGAACAACAATTTAAGCAAGATTGACTACATTGCGTACCTAGCAAGACTTATAGTGTATAAAAAATTTACATATATGCATGGCTAACAATGGATGAGGTTCTATGCTACAAGTTGTTTTCAGCATTAAGCAAAATTTATTTGCAATATCAATACATAGTATTTTGCAACAGAAGTTTAAAGAGCAGTTAGGTAGATAAAGAACAACAAGTAACTAACTTGATAAATAACAAATCACTACCCTCCTTAGCTATGATCAACATCTTATTCTCAGCCATAGACATGACACTCATATTTAACAATACCAAAATATCCTTCCCAACATTTCCCGATAAGATTGTTTTCTTTTCAAAAGGAGAGACTATACCCGATGGACTGCACTAAGCACACTCATGACCGTGAGATTTATACTCTACAGAGGTGTATAACTTTATCCATAGTATACAAATTCTCTAGTTTATCCAGCATCCGTCGATACCACCGCCCACGATCTTTTAGTAAACAGTCTAGACCACGTAACGACGCATTCACATCACCTAGTCCTAGCCTTGCACTAGCCCGTCAATGAAAACCCTCACTTCAATCTCGGTACCTCCCATCAAAGTGAGGCATTAACTGTTGTGTCGGCAAGCTTCGTTCCCGACACCGTGGTGAACGGAGCCCCTTCAAACATGCATACTCAGTCATGCTCGCACTACTACGACCTACCAATATGCAAGGCTAGTCTTCGATGACTTAGTAAGCTAAGGCCATCCCATACCGGTACATGTGGTTGTACGTTTAGGCTTAGATTGGTAGCACCGGCGTTCGGTCCTTAATTGACTCAGCGAGGATCTCCCCTATTTACTTGTGAGATACACCTCTCACACTTCTCAGATTATAATATAACTCGCCTGCGTCTCAAACTAAGTTTTTCATTTTTATTTTAAACAAAATATTAGAGGTAAACCCCTCTGGACCATCATTTCAAAATCTCCCAAATTCAAGTTCAACATTTCATTCATTTTCCAATTTTAGTATATCTCGAGCGTGGCTAAACATTTGTGTGATATTAGCGCTCGAAATATCTAAATCGACATAATCTATTGCCTAAACCATAACCTATTGGCTACAACAGTAAGGATACCAATATTTCAAGGAGGATCATGCACTGAATAGGAATATAACTACCGCTATCCCCAAATGTAGCAATTCTAAGCAAACATACACGCATGCATAATAGATTTTGCAAAAAGAAATACAATAATTAAAATAATAGGATCAACATGGTCAAAGGGGGTTCTTGCCTTGCTCTGGTATCTTATAGTATGAGGATGGAGGATCCTCGTAAATTTAGTTCGAAGTATCGACATCTATTCAAAAAGAGCCGATAGCAAATTAAATATAGAAAAATAATTTCAACAGCAACAAAAACTAAATATTTTTGTATATTAAGACAGAGCATGATTTTAGATGAATTTATAAAAAATATTCATTAAATTTGGAGTTCGTATGGAAAAGTTATTAACATTTTAATTTGCTTTGGTTTGAAAATTCCATAAATTAAGAAAATTGTGACGTCGAAAGCGTATTCTCTGAGGTTTATGCTTTCTAACAGAGAAAGCGTATTTTCCTCTGAGTTCCTCTAATGTTTATGCTTTCCAACAGAGAGCACATTTTCCTCTAAACTACAAGTGACTTTTCTCATTTTCTCGAATTTTATTAACTTACATGTGGGGCCTACTTGTTAGTGACTCATATTTTTATTTTCTTGATTTTATTTATAAAAACAGAGATGGTCCTATATGTCATAGACTCGTTATTTATTAACTAATGATTAAACCTATTTTTGATTTTATTTAACTGACGGTTAGGGTCCACATGTCAGTCTCTCGGGTTTTAAAACGAGGAATAGTGCGTAGTCCCACATGTCAGTAACTCATATACTAAACGTGTTTTAAATTAGATTTTTATTAAGTTTTTAGCCGGAACCACATGTCATTGATTAGTTTCACTTAACCACTGTCATTAGTGTTAAGCTAATACTCATCCCAAGTGGGATCCACTGTCAGCGAGAGAGAAGAGAAGGGAGCAGAGCTGAGCGCAACCGAGCGCCAAGGCGAGCTCGCCGGCGGCGAATGGCACAACATCTTAGCTTGGGGATGGGAAAAATGGATTTCCCTCTCGACAATGATCCCACTGGGTGGTGGGGGAGGCCGGAGAGTTGAACAGAAATGACGCTATGTAACATCCCAACTTTCTGAGCTTTAAAAATCTTTTGAATAGTTAGTAGTTGGAAAATTCACCCTTGATATTTTATTCGAATTTTAATTCAAGCTTAATATGGACCTTTAGTATCAAAACCATTTAATATGATTAATGTCAACATCAACTATTGTCAAAACTATTTTATTTGGGCTCTATGTGCTTGGATATATTTTTTAGGTTTTTCTAGAATTTTTTTGAGTTCATTTGCTATTTGCATTTTCTGTATTTTCTAAAATAGAAAATATTTAAAACTTAGGAAAAGCTTTGGGTCAAAACCCATCCTATTCAAACCTCAAAGACGTTACTATGCCCAGTAAATGCCGCGTCGTGCTGCTGGCCATTGACAGTGGTCCCCACGTGTCAATCTCTCCTCTCTTTCCCCACTTGGCCGTGCTTGTGTCCCCACCGGTTAGTCCTTGCGGTGCCATGTGTGACACGGACCCATGTGAGCCTCAACCATTGACGAGTGGGCCCTTCCCCATTACTGTTCATCATCCCCAAATCTGGTAAGATTCGTACCCGCGGCCAACCGCCTTTCCGCACCGTAGTCGCCCCGGACTCTCCCGAGTCACCGCATATAAAAGGGAGGCAAGCCCTTGGCATCCGCACTTCCACTCTAGCCGCCAAAACCCGGGAGTGAAACCCTAGCCGCCGCTTGAGCTCGGAGAAGGAAGCGCGTCGCCTCCAACTCCGACGAGCAATTTCTCCATCGTCAGCGCTGCTCAAGCTTCATCGTCCATGCCGTCGACATCGCATGGAGCTGCGCTTCATCCTAGACCCCTTGGCCTCACAGAAGCATCATCGAAGCACCTTTTCTGTCAAGCCCGAAGACTCTCCGCCGCTTCGACCTCGCCGCCGGCCAACCTAATCGTCCTCTTGCGCCTATGAGTGCACCGACGAGTTCCCCTTAGCATCATCTACCCGCCGGTACCACTCACTACCAGCGAAGGGCCGCTATTCACCGAAACCCTTGGAACCTGAGCCTCGCTGCGTCGAAGTCGACGTGTCGCCTTCGTGTTCGCCATGTCAGCCGCCACATCAGCCCTCGTGCGTGCGTGTCGCGTGCGTGGCTTAGTCCAACCTTGACCAAATCCAAAAGCCCATAGATCTAATCCACGGTAGATCGAGTCTCTGACTCGTGGGAACCACCTGCCAGGGAGACTGCTCCGTAGACTGATCAGCCGTAGACCGTAGCCCAAGCTTCGTGGACCCGGTGCCCACATGTCATCCTTAGAACCTTTTTCTTGGATTTATTTTAATTCTAAAATTCTAGGGCTGACATCATGCTTGCGTCATATTCCAATTTTTCAATAGGAAAATAATTCGGAATATTCTAGAAATTCTAATTTAGGTATTTCTTAGATTTAGAACTTCAAAAAGCCATATCTTCTTCATACGAACTCTGATTGAGCCCATTCAAATTTCTAAATTCATATAAATTCGAGCTAACTTTTACTAAGATTTTTATTTAATTTTTGGAGTTTATTTTATCTTTGTTATTTATTTATTTTGTTTATTTACTTCGTTTGCGAGTAGACGTTGATTCTTTGGGGAATTTTGAAGAAGAAGGAGTTCACCAAGACGAAGATCAGTACCAGGATCTATTCCAAGGCAAGTTGTACCTTTGATCATGTTGAACCCAGTTTTCTAAAATTACTTTGATTTGATATTTCATTTACTTGAAGTATTTATTTAAATACTTTTGGGTTTAGTTATTAATCCTATTTGTTATATCCACCTTGTGTATTGTTATGTCATAATCTTTTGTTACCCTAGATTGGTTATTATTTAGTTGGTATTATCGTAGCACCAACGTAGGTTGGTTAGATATGAGTAGATTGCTTAGCCATGCAACGAGTCATCATTTCATGTAAGTTGTAAATATGAATTTGACTAAGTGACTACAGAACTTTATGATAAAACTGTGTGTGTTGTGTACTATTACTCGTTGATGGCATGTGTTGAACTTAACCAATAGGGTGGGAAAAGATTTAGACTGAGGCAAGTGGTGGAAACTCTGTGACATGGTGGAGCTCAGTGCTTGGGTTTTGAAAAGAATAATTGCCTAGTTAGAAATTGGAAGTCTTGCCTTGGTCAATTAAGGACTTAACTTTGTGCGCCATTGAACTGAGCCACAACTATACGACCACATGCCTGGTATGGGATGGGCCTAACATAGTAAGTTATGAAGTCTCGACATTGACTACTCAGGAAGTAGGTTAGGCTCTGTGCCAGGGTGGAGGTGTGTTTCTGCCTCCGCGACGATTCACATCGTGGGACGGTTCGCCGCTTCTCTGTCCAACAGTGTGCGATGGATTAATTTCCTGTGTGGTCGTTAGTGTCGTCAGTAAAACACATCGGGAGTGTCAATATTTGAGATGAAGTTTCCAAAAGGTTTTGTTATGATTAGTGCTAGCTACACTGATTGTATCATGTGGGTAAAGTGTACAACCTCTGTAGAGTGTTAAACAATCTATTCGAATAGCCGCGTCCACGGTTATGGACAAGCTCGGGGATTTCACACGAGGGATAGATTTTTATAAAACATTTAGGAAGGAAGCTGTGTGATCTAAGTCATATGGCTGTGTGAATAATTTAATTAGACTTTGTGTCCTTTTTTAAAACAACTGTTAAAATTAATATTGTCTATTTGTTTTGAGTTATGATTCAATCTATTACTTGTATTCAATTGCAAATGTTGCTTTTATGCAAAAGAACCACAGAAGCCATTCCTTTGGAATAAGCCATCATGTATACATTGCATTCTGTGGTATGACCTGCGAGTATTGTTTGGTGCTCATGCTTGCTATAATCAATCAACAGAAGTGGAGGAGTCTTCGTCCGTTTTTGAGGAGGAGTTCTACGAAGGTGCTGATCACTAGGTCTTGATCCCAGTCGGTTTCCTGTGGCGAATCGATGGGTTTCCGCTGAAGTTTATTATTTCGCTACTGCTATTTATTTCTTGCTAGCCCTGCGAGGCTTAATAATTGTAAACTCAACTATAAGGTCACAACAGTTATTTGCTATTCAAATTACCCGTTTATTCTATTATTTCGTCTTGTGTGGATCGATATTCATCTATGTTGACACTGTGTGTACTAGCGTGATATTGGACTAATGCATTATACACAGGGGATCCAGAATTGCATTTTTGGGTTCCGGCAGATGTGGTATCAGAGCCATACTGACTGTAGGTCTTGACCTTTGCTAGATTGGCCGTCTTTAGATTGTCCAAACTATTTTCTAAAGCAAAATTGACTTGCAAGATTAATGGAATTGCTTAACTCCTCTTATGTCTCTCTTGACTCAACTATTGTTGAATTTTTTTCCACCTCCCCGCTGTTTTAATTTGGTTCTTACTCTCTTATTTGTCTTAGCAGATGTCGCGTTTCTAGAACTATGGTGAGCGCAAGGGAGGACTTGTTGCAGAACTATGGAAGCTTTTGCAAGTGCTCAGAAGATTCGACCGACCGATGTACAAGGGCACCGACTGGGTGGTGAACGACCGAAGCCATGAAGTGCTTTGTCATTTAACCATCTGTGCTCGGAGAGACAGTAAAGCCAGCCATCCTCTGAATATCTCTGTTCAGAGGATGGTCTTTTTAGAAGGAATCCAGGAGTCCTCGTGTCTTGCTATCTTAAGGATCTGCAACATCTACACACGCGAGCTTCAGGATACAATCTTTCGCTATCATCCCCGTGCCTCCTTAGTGGTCCTTCCTGCATGATGCCTATCTACGGATAGAGAGTGCAACGCCACCGTGGTGCATCTTGCCCAGTTTGCTGCTGCTCAGGAGGAATCCTTGGAGTTGGCCGCCATAGAGTTAGCAGTGCGTCTACGAGACTCTGCAGATGGCAGAGGAGAGGATCGCCACATTAGAAGAAGCTCTCTACGAACAGCATGAGCACAAGGAAAACCCTGACGAGTAAGACCCTGAAGAAGATCCAGAGGAAGACCCGAAAGAGGCCAAGAAGCCAATAGAGCCTGAGACACCAGAGGACCGGTTGTGCCTGCACCAGGGACGCCTGTTCCTGCTGCACTAGTCCCGGGGCACCAAGGCCAGTTTGCAAGGATGCCCATGCGGTTCCAAGTCTACAGCAGGTGGGAGCACCATCGTGTGTCGCCCTTTAGGTGGTAGTTTGTGTGTTAGGTTTATGTTTGTTTTCTTGTGTGTGAGTATGAGCTGCAAAACCCCTTAGGCATTTGTTGCAACCATACTAAGATGTCACACGAGTCACATCACTGGCGTGTGCGCATTAGAATAATAAGAACTAATGAGTATGCTTCAACATCCCAAAGTTCTGTTACCAGTTTTAAAATTAATAAAATTATTATTTTAATGGATTTCTTGAGTTTTAAAAGATTTTCCTTGATTTTCTAAAAATTTAAAAGAGTTTTATTACTTTTCTTGAATTTCCTAAGTTCTAAAAATTTAAAAAATTATGGAGTTTCTAGAGTTTTATTAGATTTAAAGTTAAAAATAAAATTTTAATTAAGTTCTTGAATTTTCTCGATATTTAAAAGGCTTTTCCTATTTTTAGAAATTAAAAAATAATATATTTGAAAAATTAAATACCAATGTTGAGTTGCAAATGATTTTATTAAGTTCAAATAAGTTAGGAAATTTCTGTGAATTTTTCCTTAATTTTTGGACTCCTTTTGCTATTTTTTAAAAACCTAATTCCTTCATCTCAATTTATGTGATTGTTAAAGCCAAAAAAAATATGGAAAATCCTTTTGGGCTGAAAGTCTTTCGCTCCCGGCCCATTTCTT
The DNA here is from genome assembly GCA_036346405.1 of Phyllostachys edulis. Lineage (NCBI taxonomy): Eukaryota > Viridiplantae > Streptophyta > Magnoliopsida > Poales > Poaceae > Phyllostachys > Phyllostachys edulis. Next base: position 103,256,096 of record CM070562.1, on the reverse strand, counting down.
CCTCCCCAGCTGGCTTGCGCTCAGCCCAGCTCACCCGCACCAGCCCGTCTCCCTCTCCCTCTCTCTCACCGCCCGGTGGTCCCTGCCCGTCAGCCACCTCCTGCACCCGGCCTCCTTTCTCTGTCCCGCTGCCAAGTGGAACCGACTCCACAACTCTCTTCCTCCTCGCCTCCTTCTTCTTGTTAGCAGCCCATGCCACCCGCGTCAGCGCTCACCGCCCCGTCTTTTCCCCTCCCTGCCCCATCTTTTCCCCCACTTGCCTTGTTGACCTCGCCGCCCACCTGCCCTGTTGACCCCTCGCTCGTGCCACTCCTCGCACCGTGCCCCAACCCCTGTCTCCACCAACTCCCTCTGTCGCGCTCCCATCAGCTCGCCGCGCGCCCATGCCACGAGCCTTCTCCTCCACTCCTCCCCTATAAGAGGAAGCACCAGGAGCCCCTCTTCCTCCTCTTTCCATCCCCACAAACCTCTCCCCTTCCCTCGCTTTCTTCTCGGCGTATTTTGAGTGCAAAGCCGCCGGCTGAAGCTCCTCCCACCGTGTGGCATTCTGAGCCTCGGGGAGGTCCGACGCCTATCCCAGGAGCACCCTGAGGGGAGGTCCTGTGACAGTTCAGACCTCAGGGAGGTCGAAAGCCTGACCTGGGAGCACTCCGAGGAGGTCTTCTAGTACGACCGGACCTCAGGGAGGTCGTGGCCCGTCCCAGGAGCACCCCAAAGGGAGGTCCTGAAATCTCTGTGCACAACCGAGCTAGTCCTAAGTACCAACAGTTAGCTCACACAGTGAACAAAAGTGGTAACATCCATCAATGCAACTTTATTAAAATATCAACAGAGTTGATTACAAGGGTGGCTTCACAGCCGCCAAACAAAACACAGCGGAACAAAAGCGGAGTAGTCCACACGATTCGCCACAGGCAATCGTCTTGAGGTCGCAGCCTAGTCATCTTGGAGGTCCTCTGGCTCATCGAAGACATCCTCTCCTACTCAAACATGTCAAGCAAGAGTGAGCACAACAACCGTGCTAGCAAGTCACACCCGCAAAGTAACAGATTGAATGCATGTATACAGGGATATCTCAAAGGAGGTCTTATAGGGTTGTCTTTGCATAAAGCCAAGTTTCTTTCCAAATACATGTACTAAATTCCAAAGCAGTTATACAATAACTAAAATTCATTTTCTAAATCAATTTTATAGTTGGATAACATTCATCAACAAGTGGTGAAGGATACCCTTCTATCACAAGGCTCCCAGCCCGAACCCATTTGGATAGAAAGAGGTCTTTTGAAAACAAAACCAACATCTAACTTGGAGCAGCTTTGCCAACGTGTCCTTGACCGCAGACACGACTATTCGAATAGTTTTACACTCTGCAGAGGTGTACACCTTTACCCACAAGACACGACTTCTCTGGTTTGTTTGGCATCCGTCGATACCACCACTCACTACCATAGGTAAGTGGTCTAGAGCACGTGACAAGGCCTTTACAATGCGTCATTCCACCGTAGTCCCCCCTTGCTAAGGTTTCGCTTCCTTTGGACTACAATCCGTCGGATTTAAGCCCCCTCTTGCGCTAGGTGGGAATAAATAAAAGTAGGTCGTTCAGACACCCACACAACCGGATGGAACAACCACGATAGAACATTACAAATTAATCAGCCAGGTCCCGCCCACACAGGACATATGGTTGCACGGTGAGGCATGTCAAAATACACTCGAAGACTGGTTCTTAACTGACTTGGGCGACTTCCACAGAACCCTGGGCATTGATCATAGAAATGACTCGATCCCATGCATGAACATGCACCCATCCAAGCATCCAGTTCGCCCAAGTCCAAACCAATTTTCCTTTTTGCTTTGCTTTTCAAAAATGTTTGCAAACTACCATGACAACCCAATGTCATAGATTAAAATATTTAGACAACATTGATCTTTTGGCAGTAAAACTCCCAAATCAAGATTTTTTATTTAAGCTTGACTAAGCATAGAGTTTTGAAACATGCCAGTTCATACTAATGTACCAACTAGCGCTTTACTAAGGTGACAAGGGGAGGTCGAATCAATAGCCAAGTTTGGATGTACAAAGGAACTAGGAATAACTATGAAGTTAAAACATGGATTTAAATTACTCGAATTCAAATAAGCATGCAATAGTAATTTGAAACAGAAAATAAATAATTTGAGATACTGGGTTTAATATGATCAAGGGTGTAACTTGCCTTGCTCGAAAGCTTGAAGGTCCTCTTCTTCAAAGTACTCGGGCTCTCCTGAGTCGTCGAAATCTACACGAGAAAACGAAGCAAATCAAATAAAGACCAAATGAACTCCAAAACAAACCAACTAGAACCAACAGCAAGAAACTGAAATAAAAACGGGCCCTTCGGAGGAGGTTCGACGGGTCTGAAGGAGGTCCAACGAGGAGGAGGTTGAGGGAGGTCCTGAGGAAATGACAAAAAGGATACAAGAGGTCCTGAGGAGGAGGTCCTGAGGAGACGACAAAGATGATACAGGAGGTCCTGAGGAGGAGGTCATAAGGAAACGACAAAAAAGGATACATGAGGTCCTGAGGAGGTCCTGAGGAGATGACAAAAAGGATACAAGAGGTCATGAGGAGGATACGACTACTCAAAGTGGTCGTACGAAGAATACAAAGGATACGACTATACAGCGTAGTCGTAAGACGGAATACGACTACGCAACATAGTCGTAGGAACGAATATGACCACGCAACGTAGTCGTAGGTGCAAGGGAAAGAATAGGGCAAGGAGAGACTCACCAGGACAGAGAGAGAGAGGGAGAGAGAGAGAGAGGTAGGAGAAGACTGGAGGAGGACGGCAACGGTGACGACGACGATCGAAGACGGCGCAACGCTTCGGCGAACTTCTTGGCGACGAGGTGGTTGAAGATGGCGCAAGCTTCAGCAGACTCCTTAGTGACAAAGCTCAAAGCACGGAAGAACTGGCGAGAGCAAGGAAATTGGCAAAAGGTGATGATAGAGGACTGCTCAGGCTTATATAGCCAGGGGAGAGTCATTGGAGGACTCAGAGGTGCACACGATCAAGGGCACGTGTGACAAGACAAAGCATGCCGAGCAGGTGAATGAGATGATAGAAACAGGTAGGGGAGGAGACAAGAGGGGGAGCAGGGTACTGCTGAGGCGACATCATTTAATGCGATACAATGACATTTAATGCACAAGGACTAATGCGTCAGCAGTGACACAACGAGAGAAAGAAGAAGGTGAGTAGGACTGACAAATGGGGCTTAGTCAACACCCGGAAGGGTGGTCAAGCCAAAGGGAGGTCGTGACCAAAGAGGTGTCACGTGACCAAGGGGAGGTCACGACTAAATGACAAAAGGGGAGGTTATGACTCCAAAGGGAGGTTGCGACTAAAGAGGGTGATCTTTGCAAAAAGACTGAGAGGGTGGTACAAACTAAAAGGGAGGTCTAAACCACAAGGGAGGTTTAAACCAAAAGGGAGGTCTAAACCACAAGGGAGATCTAAACCGAGAGGGAGGTCTAATCCCTCAGATCCAAACGAAAGGAGGTCTAGACGGAAGAGCTAGGCCGAGAGGAACACAGAACGAACAGAAAAAAGGGAAGCAACACCAAAGAACTCCAACAACTCGAAACAGACCAAACTTTGGATTAGCTGAAGTTTGATTTAGTCATTTAAAGCTCTTTTTAAAATCTCAAGTTAAGCTTTGAACTCTCATCAAAACCAAATGGTTCTTTTTATTTTGAAAATTCAAAAAGACTCGGAAAAACTGGGATGTTACACACCGGCGATTGTGTCGTCATCAAGAACTCTCTGGCGACGTGGTCCTCATCGACGGCATTGCAAGGCCATGTTCTCCGTGGTGCTTGCTCTCACCTCGCTGGAGCTCCGCCTGAACTCCGTCGCCACCTCCAACCACATCTCACCATCACCGCCGCTGCTCTTTCTCCTCGCCGCTGACATTCCCTTCGTGCCCTAGCGCTACCAAGGAGAGCCTTGAACTCGCCTTCTCTCCTTTGGTGCCCTCGCCAGACCACGCCACGGTGCGTAGCGCCGACGAGCCTCGGTCCCAGAGCGTCGCCGGTGCTGGGCTGACGTGGCAACGCCACGTCACTGCCATGTCACGTCCACCTCACCCCCTTCGCCTACATGGAAGCAAGCGTGGACCCTTGCACTATTGCGCAAGCCGGGTCTACGGTGGACCCTCGTGCTGTGGTGGACCTGGTCCATAGCCATACAGCCCACACGTCAGTGGCACAACGATTTTCCTTTTAAAAAAATAATTCGGCCGAAAATCATTTTCCTGTCGCTGACATCAGCATGATGCAATAATTAATTTTCCTTTAGAAAATTAATTCCCGAAAATCCCCTTTTTTATCATTTTATGTATTCTCAAACTTCTGAGAGACCGTTCTCCTTCATCCGAGCTCCGATTCGAGTGATTCAAATTTCTAAATTCATATAAATTTAATATATACCTATTAGAACCAAATTTACTTAATTTGGATTTCATTTTAATTTTATTTGTATTTTATTTGAATTTGGCTTGTTTTTGTGTGTATATTTCGACGCTGTTTGAAAACAACAACTATTTAAGCAAGGCAAGTTACATCCTTTAATCATATTTGAATCCCAGTATTTGAAAATTACTTAAATTACATTTTAAATTATTATTGCATGCTTATTTAAATTCAAGTAATTTAAATTCTTATTTTAAGCTTTATAGTTATTCCCAATTCCTTTGTATTCCCAATTATCGTCAAGAGAGATGGTATGGAGAATCTTTCCGAATGCGATATATTTTGGAGTTAGAATTTGATGGAGATTGGATAATAAAAGTAGATTGTTGATAGATGTTTGATGATAGAGGTAGATTGTTGATGGATATCGGAGTAATGGGTGTTGAATTGCAGAAATAGATAATTATTGATATTGGACTATTGACATTGAATTATAGAAATAGATTATTATTGTACATCGGATTGTCGGAGATTGAATTATAGGATTGCATAATTATTGAATATTGATTTGATTGGATATTGGATTCTACGATTATATAATTGATGGATATGAGATTGTTGAAATACATTATGGATGGATATTGGATTATAGAATCACATGATTATATGAATACATGATTATTGAATTATGGAAATACACGATTGTTGGGCATTGGATTATAGAATTTATTTTTGTCAGAGATTGGATTATAGGATTACCAATTTATGAAGATGATTTTGAAGGATTAGGTTGAAATCAAGAGGTATGGAATTAACTGGGTATTTCGGTCGTATTGGATTTATCGGATATGATTGAATAGAAAAGTTGGATTTAAAAGAAATATTGGTTTGATTATAGAAATAAATCTTGGTTGGATTGTAGAAATACATCTTGGCGGATTTAAATAGATTTTGTGGTTGTTGGAGAATTAGTATTGACCTACAACTGAGAGGAGCTTTTGGATTTTGGCAAATCCCGGTTGAATTAAATGGATTATTAGTAGTTGATGAAGAATTAGTATTAAGAATATGATCCAGTAAAGATGGTGATCGAAATATGAGAAGAATGGATTTTGATTTGCAAATCATGATGTTAATTTTGGTGGATTGGTTGAATCAAGCAGTATGTTTAAAACCTTGTGGAATTAGTGGGAAGAATTGGTTATATTGGATTATCAGAATATATTATTGTGGGATTATATAAATACATTTGGTAAAGATTTGAGTATAGGATTAAGTCTTGTTAGATATTGGATTATGGAATTATATTGCCGAATATTGGATTAATGGATGTTGGATTATACGAGTAGATTGTTGTTGAATATTGGATTATAGGATTTCATGATTATTGGATTACAACCATACATGATTGTTGGATAATAGATGTACATGATTGTTGGATAATAGGAATGTATTATTATCGGATATTGGATTATAGAAATATATTATTGTTGATATTGGATTATCGAAATAGAATATTGTTGGAGAATGGATGGTTGATGTTGGATTATAGAGATAGATGATTTATGGATATTGAATTGTTGGAAGTTGGATTATAGGATTACAATCTTGGAGGTTGACCTACTAATCTTGGAATTGACAATTCTTGGACATCAATCTCGCATACCTTGTTGCCCTAGATAAAACTCTAGTCAATGCAATAGTATTGACAAGATGCTTCTTATCAATAAACTTCACGCTTAGACAAAGCTTAGACAAAAAATATTGAATTTGGGGAATTTAGCCAAATGTTAAATTATGATGTAATAAATCTATGGTATTGTCTTTACCATAGCAATTTATAAAATGATTTGACTTGGTAAATAAAATAAAAATTGGTTTAGACTTGGGTGAAATGGGTGTTCGGATGGGTGCATGTTTATGCACAGAATCGATTTATTTCTATGATCGAGGCCCAGGGTTTTGTTGGAAGTCACCCAAGTTAGTTAAGGGCCAGTGTTCAAGCCACATCTTGCTACGCCCTATCGTACTACCACAAGTCTGAAGCGGGTAGGACTTGGCTAAATAATTTGTAGTATTCCACCGAGGTCGTGCCATCCGGTTACGTGGGTGTCTTTATGACCTACTTTTATTTATTCCCACGTGGCGCAAGAGGGAGCTTAATGTAACACCCCAGCCCAACATGAGCCTAGAATGCTACTAAAGTAACAAAGTAACAATTTAAAACCTAAGACATTATACTAAGTTTCGGCAGAACCTCCTTTGTATGGTTAACCATACAAGAGGTTCTAACAACATCAAATAACATAATCAATTAATTCAACATCCAATTTAAAACATAATCATAAAAACTTCCATGAAACGCTAATTAACTCTATTACAAAACAATAGAGGCATTAAGACATAACCAATAGAAACATATTGGAAGTTTGCTTAATTATTAATTCATTGTCTAAAATCAATCATTCATAAGTGGTTTGTGGTTGTGGGCAACAGATCTCATTTCTAGCCCCTCCCATGCATGACGTTCGCGCAAGAGGTACCTAAAAACATAAGCAAACAGCAAGTGTGAGTCCAAGACTCAGCAAAGTATAATTAACACAGTAATTCAATATACAACTTTGCCACTATCATCCAATCATAATTCTTTATAATGAACCAGATCATATGCTCATGCAATGCACATGCCACAGATGCACTCTTTTCTTTTCTCTTTGCATTTACAGGTAATGCGGGGTATGCATCCGTCAATGCATACCCATGCCTGTGGCTTCTAGCACAAGGACCATAAGCCTACGCTCCACGAGTGTGGGGACCTTAAGCCCGTCTAATACATGACGGGGACCTCAAAATCAATACTTGGTCAGCACGTGACCAAGTCTCAAGGATGATAGCATGATGCATATGAAACGATTCTTTTATCCAACATAAACATATAATAGCCAACAGCAACATACATGAGTAAAGAACATACCCATACTACTATCATTCAAGAACAGAGAACATACTCATCACGCTAGCATACATGAACAAAGAACATACACATACTACTAGCATTCATGAACAATCACGCTTAATTATTCTACCACTAATTGTACTTGCCTCAACCGTGCGAAGATTGATGACGCGAAGAGGGCGCTGCCCCCGGAATCTAACCCCCACCCTTGGAGCTACCCTAGGGTTGCCCCCTCTCCTTCTTATGTGGCCTTTGCCCTTCCCTTGGGCCTAAATGTCAGAGGTGGAAGCCCTGACTTAGGTTGTCCAAATTATGCATAAACCACCCTCTAATCTCCTGTTAAAACTATTTTCTAATTGGCCCTTCTCCCTAAATTAATTCTTCTTACTTAAATAAACTTGGGGTATTACACTTAAATCCGGCGGATGGTTCAATCCTGAAGCGAAACCTTAGCGATGCGGGACTACAGTGGGATGGTGCATTGTAAAGGCCTTGTGATAGTCTCTTAATCGCACACCTTCGGAAGTGTGTGAGCGGACAATATAAGATGATTATCTCTTGTGGGTAAATTTGTACAACCTCTGCAGAGTGTAAAACTATTTGAATAGCCGTGTCTACGGTCATGGACATGCTAGTAAAGCCACTCAAAGTTAGACTTTGGTTTTTATTTCAAAAGAGTTTACCAAATGATTTTGGATAGTGTATCCAACTAGGAAATTGGGCGGTTTGCCATGTGATAGGAAGGTATCCTTCACCACTCTTGGATGAATGCTTTCATACTATAAAACTGATTTCTGATATAGAATAACGGCTTTGGAACTTAGTACAGATAATAAAAAAGAAAACATTGCTTTATGCAAAAACAACACTATAAGCCTTCCTTTGATATATTCCTGCATGCATTGTAATTCTGTTATTGGATGTAACTTGCGGGGCATGGTTGTTTGTACTCACTCTTTCTTAATAAAATGTTGTTCAGAAGAGAAGGACTTTGAAACTGTTGAAGATCTCGACGACTAGGCGGCTACCCCAGTCGATTGCCTGTGGCAGATTAGTTGGGCTCTACCGCTTCTTGCTTCATCTTCCGCTGTGTTCTGTATTGTTGGCTCGTAAGCCATTCTAGTAATCAACTCTGATATTTATTAATAAAACTTTGCGATTATAGATGTTACCATATTTATTTACTGTGTTATGTTGCCCAATTTAAAGGAATCCTCCATGACAACCATATTTATTATGTTGAATACTTCGAGGTTACCAAAGCAAAGAAGACATATCAAGCTGTTGATCTAGCAATTATGACGAGGTTTACAAAATACACCAAGATCAGAGTAGTGACACCTATCCCAGATAGTTTCCCTCTATATGCATACACACTTGCTTCATTTCCTGTCTTGAGAGGTCGTATTGGAGAGAAAAGGTTCCTATCAGGTAAACTAATTCTTAGCTATACAACACTCTCTTCAAATGTATACATGCTTCCCATGTAGCTCCCATCCCAACACACTACAAACCAAGACACATTACACTTGCTAACACTACACAACATGCATATTGTTTTTCAAATTTGTGTAACATATATATGTAATTTACCTAATTATGTGTTGCATGCTCTCCAACAGATAGACAAACAACCAAACATTGCGATCATACTAAAAAGACTAGCCCATTTTTCCTCTTTTTTTCAGAATGCTCTAAAATTATTATGTAATGCAGATTTAAGAGTGTGGAGATATATATAGTTCAAACTAATAGCACTATCGGTATGATGTAAGCATGAAGAGACACAATTTCGTTATACTAGGCCCTTTTTCTTTCCTCTCTTATTTGTTACCTTTCTCATTGATGAGGATGAAGGGACCGGGGGATGTTATATATGTATATAGTGCTAGGGTCAATTAAAAATAGCTACTGTGTCTGATGAGTAGAGAAAGTTTTCATATATATGTAGTTGCCTATCATCATACTAAACGGACTAGCTGTGAAATAACTATGATATAACATAAATATGAAACAAAAAGGGGACATTTTGGTTGTGAAATGACTAATTGCGAAATGACTAACTGTTAAACTTGCAACACATTGTTGCACAGCGTGTCAGTTCATAGTTATTACACTTGTTTAAGTTTTCAATGTGGATCTTAGCAATCAGCCAGCATTGGACACCACATTGTTTGTTGCATGTGTACTTTATGCCTCATAGGAGCAATGTACCTCACTACCATCTATTCCATTCCCTCCCCTATAACTACTGGGATTGAGGGAGGGGTGAGGATGATGATGGTCATATTAGGTACTGAGGCTGACAAAGGGGTCAGGATGCAGGAAGCATCTATGTGGGAAGATGGTATAGCCTTATATGTCTTGGGAGTGCACGTATTTTTTTTTGTCCTTCTGGCCTTCTAGCCTTCTCATTGATTTCAAGGACCTCGGAGAATATGGAAACCACATAATATATAAGGCTACTGAGATTAATCGACCACCATGCAGTACCATCGCTTTGCCTAACATATATACTTTATAGAGAAAATTGCACTGTAGATCCCTGAGCTTGCGAGGTTATGCCACTTAGCTCCCAAAACTTGCATTTTACTTTCTTAGCCTCCTGAATTTGCAAGGTTGTGCCACTTAGCTCTCTGAACTTGCATTTTACTTTCTCAACCCCCTGAACTTGAGAGGTTGTGCCACTTAGCCCCCTGAACATGCGTTGAAGCAAAGTTCGTCGGATGCGATATCAGCAATTTCGTCCCATCCGAGTCCGGTGGACTCGTTGCCGCCCCCTTCCAGTTGTGTTCATCGTCTCCGTCATGTCTGTAAGATCGAGGAGGCCAACTAGAGGGGGGTGAATAGGCGGTTTTAAAAACTTCTTTGGTTAAAAATGAGTTTTATGCGGAATTGTAAATTAATTCGATTTTGCACAATTAAAGCCTAAATTAACTAGTCTTTACTAAGTGCACCACCAATATGAGATTATATAAGAGATAGCAATCATATACAAACAAGTAACAATTTAACATAAGGAATGTAAATTGCAATATAGTAAAGCACAAAAAATCAAACCACAATGATACAACGATGTCTTACCGTGGTGATCGGAGACTTGCCGGTCTCCCCTAATCCACATTGAGGTAAGCCCAAAATCAATTGGACCGGCTCCACGAATTAAGCCAAACACCTCCGAGGTAAGTCCAACCACTTGGACCGGTTCCAACAAGAACCAACACCTCGATCCACTAGGGTTGCTCTTCCTCCACTCCAGATATGGCGAGCACCAAGCCACTCACAAACGCCCGGGTCTTCTCACAACCTTCTTTGAGAAGATCACCGAACCACGACGCCTCCATGCCGTCTAGGTGTCGGCAAACACCAAGAGTAACAAGTCGAAGACTCTCACTTGAACTAATCAAGTGTCTAAGCTCAAGTAGATACACAATCCACTACCTAATGCAATACATGCAATTAGGGTTTGCCTCTCAAAACTCACTAAGTACAACACATGCACAAGACAGTGTAGAGGGCTTGCTCTTAGCTCAATGGAAATGAATATGGCACCAGCAACTCTCTCACAACCGGCCAAGGTGGGTTTTTATAGCCCACAGACAAAAACTAGCCGTTGGGGGAAAGATTCTAGAGAATCAGGGAGAAACCGGTCTGACCGCCAACTAATGGCTGGTCAGACCGCCCCAGCTCCAACGGCTATAAAACTAGCCGTTGGGCTTACTGCCGGTTTGACCGTCAACTAATGGCCGGTCAGATTGCTCAATTGCCTGCGGTCAGACCGCTCCACAAAAGAAGCACCAATTCCAGAAAAAGCACCTCTCTAGAATAAATGAACCGCCAAATAAATATCGGAACTACCGCACACCGGTAGTACCGCTGAACAAGCGCGGTTATACCGCTGATCAGGGGACCGATCAGACTGCTCAATATGGCAGTCATACTGATACACAACCGGTCAGACCGGTAGCTTACTGGTGGTCAGACCGCCAGAGCCTAAAGAGAGATATTTTGCACTTGCTTCAATTTAAATTGCAAAACGCATTTGCCAATTGATGCACGATACAAACACGAGATAAAGGTAAGATTCTCAAAAAGTTGCAAAACACATTTGCCGAATTTTAGAATCAATGCCACAAGGAATAAGGTACATGGACTTAAACCATTTGCAAAACATATTCGCAAACTAAAGTCAAATGTTGCAAGGATTATGCATGAGTCTCAACAATTTACAAAACACATTCACAAATATTGGCACCATGCTAATGAGAGCTAGAGCAAACACAATGAGCTATCAACACATGAGTAACTCAAGCTACTAATCAAGACCCTTCTTAATAGTACGACAACCTATACTAGCAATCCGGTCTTCCAACCAAACAACAAGACCGGTAAAAGACTAGGAACAAATCCTTAACCCTAGCTAGTCATACATTTGCCTTGCACAAACACTTGAAGCTTGATGACGCACATCTTCACTTCAATTTCGGGTTCTTGACTTGAATATGCATCAACTCATGATGCACTCTTTTGACTTGATGATCAACTCATAATCATCTTCTCTTCTTGAACATCATCGACACACGATAACTTCCTTTTCTCCAAGTTCTTGATGTCCATCAACACATGAAGCATCCTTTACTCTTGAACCTTGACTTGATGACAATCAACTCATGATGTCATCCAAAATCTCTTCCATCATGGGACATAACCTATTCATCCAACTCATGAAAAACATTAGTCCCACAACATGATTGTCATTAATTACCACAATATACCATTATCTCATAATGGTGGGACAAGATATTCCAATCTTTTCCTTTTTGGTAATTGATGACAACCATCACAATTGCAAGTAATTGAATGTAGATAAATATGAGTAAGTATAAACTACACAAGTTTTGTATACTCATATGGTATGTTTCAAAGTAAAGATCCTTAATATACGTGGATAAGGAATATGGATCAATACTAATGAAACCACAAAACAAAGAGTGAACTCCCCCTAGATGTGTGCATACATGAATATGTAATGAGAACATATGCACATATTCAAGTTAGACTATTCGTGGAGTTCAACCTATATTTTGGATTTGAGGAATGCAACAAGATATAAGATTATGATGTCGAATGCATACCTCTTTGATTTTCACCTTTTTATTCAATTTAAACTAAGCAATAGGTATATCAATAAACGTGTTAGTCTCACAAATATATTTGTCATTAATTACCAAAATACTCCATTAACACATAATGGCGGGTCTAGATTCTTCAACGTCACGCTGACAAAAACAGATTCTTCAGGCCCAGGAACGCACCGTGCTCGTGTCTTTGCCGAAGCTCCACCGTCACAGCTTGCCATTGCCCTTGCCCTTGCCTCCTCTGAGTTGGCCGTGAGAGAGAGAGAGAGAAGCACATTCCCAGTGCTAGAGTAAGGGCACAATACTTCTCTCTCTCACGGTGATTCGCCAGCTCAGCATTTTCTATTAGCAAACGACCAAATGGACTTTGTGTAGGGTGAATAGCTTCTGCTCTAGCACTAGGAATGTACTTCTCTCTCTCTCTCTCTCTCGCGTCGACTCAAAGAAGGCAAGGGTGAGGGCGGCAGCAAGCTATGACGGTGGAGCTCCGGCGAAGACGTGAGCATGGTGCGTTCCCAAGCACGAATAATCTGTTTTTGTCGGTGTGAGGTGACGAAGATGATGAACACGACCGGAATGGGGTGGCGGCGAGTCCACCGGACTCGGAGGGGACTAAGTCGTCGGCATCGCATCCGACGAACTTTGCTTCAACACAAGTTCAGGGAGCTAAGTGGCACAACCTCGTAAGTTCAACTGAGAAAGTAAAATACAAGTTCAAGAAGCTAAGTGGCACAACCTCGCAAGTTTAGGGGGCTGAGAAAGTAAAATGCAAGTTTAGGGAGCTAAGTGGCACAACCTCGCAAGTTCAAGGACATATAGTGCAATTTTTTCTACTTTATATAAACATCTACTGCACCCTATTTGATAAAGAAGCAAGCAACCAAACATGAAAAACTAATGGATTACAAAAGGACTGCACAATGTTGTCACACAAACTCTTGGCTGCCTATACAGTATGTGTACTTTTGCAGATGGATTTTGTTTATCTGCTATTTCATTTTTTCTAACAAAATTCCGCACCAAATACCCTACAGTTCGAACTATACAAGCATTGAAACACTTTAAAGGAAAAATGCTTAACATCCACCCTTTCGTTTGTGGTTTACATTTTTTAGTAAAAGAATAATGCACCCAAACAACACTAAATACATGTGTATCCCTTAAACAAAGGTTACAACACACATAATTTCTCGGCATGCATACAAACAGACAGACAAAATGTGTACTTTAGCTAAACTAACTTTCCTTATGTACTATTTCTTATGTTTTTTTGACAACATTCTTCATCAAATGCCCTACGATTTGAAAGTACACATGCTGAAACACTTTAAAGAATAGGTGCTTACCATTCACCCTTCCATTCATTATTTACATTTTTTTAATCAAAAATTCAAGCACCAAACACCTCCCAATACACGTGTATCGCTGAAACTGAGATTACAACACATATAGTTCTCTCACATACACGACAACAAACATACAAGACACAATTAGAAACTATCACAGAAACTTTTTTATTGTTAATTCATTTATTTCCTACTAGATACTATTGGTGTTGTCACAGCCATAGCCCATATGAAGACAGCCTACCCAAAAGGCGTTGAAAAGTATTATCATACATATTAGTGATGGAAGGTAAATATTATCATACACTGCAATTTCATACCATAGTACTCATTCCCACTAATGCATCGATACATACCTCTACAATACATCAATTCACTGTCGTACACATTTTAATAAATCACGTTACTTTCTCTAATAGCCTCTATGGCAGAGTTTATTTTCTTTGGTGCCATGGCTGATTAGTTAATTGATGCTCCTGTTTTAGCTCTAATAGTAATAACTGCAAATATCCATGGATTCGTACCCACCACAGATAACAAGGCTCTACAATAGGCAATATACTTTCAAAGTGAGTGGTTCACGTGGATCATTACAAAGGATCAAACCTTCATTCCATGTCGGTTCAATATCACCTCTTCCTACACCAATGCTCCCAGAAAAAATGCACAACACATCTACTGAAACTGCTACCTCCTCACTGTCTACATCCCAAATCCAAATATTGTGCCTTCAGTTGATATGAGTGTCCCTGTTCAAGCCAACGTGACAACAGTTGATGCATCTCCACCAACACACACATGCTCCCATTCTAATGAGGTACGAATATTTCTCGATGTGCATACCATACATGTACAAATGTTTAGCTATGTTTCTTCACATTTATCGGATGGCAGTGGCTAATTGTCCTCGAAATTTGCAGCACATTCAGACTACGCCTACAGATATTGAATAGGTGCATGCTGCTATCTATTTACATATATTGCTTTTGCTGCTTACCCCCTATATATTTTTGCTCATCATTTCTATCGTTGATCGTGTACAGATAGAGCTACCAAACTTACTTCTTGCTAAACGCTCCACATCTGAATGTACACGCTTTTCAACTGACTCTAATTCACCAAAAAGGTCACACAAATACATTGTCAATGTATCATCACCTTACTACTCTTAGTATGTTGTTTTGCTGACACAACTGTCTAACCATTTCATCCAGGGGGAGACTAGGCCATCAGCCATGCGAAAGTTACAAATGGATGCAGCATCTGAAAGCAACCTTGAAAGGTATTCTCTCAACCTATTTACTACAAACTGAAAACACGTTATACAAGTTATGTTGCACTGTTCGTTCACGGAGTTTTCAATATCTTTGTTAGAAATTTCATTAACAGACTGAATTCTTTGTACGCAGATTAATTTGTTCCTTTTCTTTTAACTGAATAATAATACGAATCAGCCACTTTCTCTACTTTGTTATTAGTTCATTCAAATAAACCCATGATAGACCTATTCTCATCCAAAGTAAAAATGCATCCTAGTTGAAATTTCAATGTTTCTTTTGGAGTTGCATTCCATGCAAAAAGGACTCCATTATCTGCAAGTTAAAATTTATAAATATTGCCCTGCAAGAATACTTCACGAAAGCAAAACTTTACATACCTCTTTCATGGACCTTTTTCCCTTTTTTTAGATAGAGGTTTCAAGATATTTACCACTCACAGTTTGCCAATCCCATACATTTCTATAATAGGAATTTGAATTTAATTACAGATGTAATTCCAAATTGGCACTATAGTAACAACAAAAACAATGTGATACCAAACTAGCTGAAACAGTTCAATTCCATCCATTTTTATCCCAGTTTAGATGCATTCCTACTTTCTCATTTGCCAGCTTGTTGTGAACTGAGAGTAGAAACCAAAGGCTAAATACTATCTCATTAGGTATGAGAAGAAAGAAAAGCATGTTATGGTTTTAATTGTGTATGCTCAGGTATATACAGGGCTTGAAGTTAGTATCCAAATTGTTGGTTCAGACATCATAATAGAGAATGTATTTATATAGTTGTAAACATGTAATATACAAAGACATACAATAGTTGAAATAGACGAGCAGTGTGGATTTATCAGTGAAGATTGGTAGTAACTAAATAATGTGGATTTTTGTGTTATGCTGCTAGGTACGATGAATTGGCTAGCAAGGGCAATGCTGGATACATTGCTGGAGGTAATAATACTGCACAGTTTATGTTAATTTATGAAATTAATGCAGTGAATTATTGTTTCATGGTTTATTTTCTCATTGTATGTGTTTATTGTGTTTGATTCTTTCAGGAACTACTCAAAACCCTATCAGGGTTGCCCAAGTAAGCTCAAAACTAAATCATAATAGTCTAAAGCTGTTAGCCTATTACCAATTCTAATTGTTTATCATATGCTCATAACATAATAGGACCTTGAGTGCTTTTTCAGTGGATGCTTCAGATTCCTGGCGCAACAAGTTACATGGCTTGCATTGGGAAGAACAAGTTTGGTTGACATGGACAAAAAAACTCACAACCAGCTGGCGTTAACGTAAGCTATAAGTTTTTTTTTAGAGGATAAGTCTGTATGGGTACAACTCTTATTTGATCGAAGTGCAAAAAATACGATCTTTTTTTGTCTAATAGAATATTTTCCCCTTCTTCGTGCAATCGCACTCCACTCTTTTGCACCACCAACTACCTTAACCTTGCCATCTATTCATACAGGCCCACTATTACGAGGATGAGAATGCTCAGACCGGCACATGTACTTTCTATTGTTGGTAGTGAAAGGTTTGGCACCTACAGTGGTGTTTACCTATTACTGCATATCCTACTGCTGATACCTTCACATTAAGATTCTATAAAGTTGCTATCATAATCTTGTCTAAAAGGAATAATTGATGATTTAGCAGTTAATATAGATTTGCAACAGTTACTTGTGTTTACTGAAATTGTCCCTTCAGTAGTTAAGTTATAAAATGTGCGCCTTTTTGCATTAGACTGTACTTCCCAGCGACACTATGGTCTTTGCCCTTCTAGAATGACCATAACTATAGGTGAGTGTGCATTTAGTGCGCTTTATTTTATTTTTTACATTTCTAGGATAATTTGCATAGTCAAAAGTTTGTGGTGCCTGTAAAAAATTTCTAGGATGCCTGTTATTCTATAAGCCATTGGCATTTATTAGTCCAGCATAGGGTTTCAGCATTTGACTAATATTTGGTTAGCACATGGTAATTAATGTAACACAAAATAAATCGGTAGGTGACCCCCCCCCCCAAAAAAAAAGGAAAATCATTTTTCTGCCCTAACGATGGCCTTCTGTACTAAAATAGATTTTTCATAATTATGTTCATACCTTGCTTTTTCCTGCTCAATAACTTCTCTTGTGTATGTATGTACTTGAATGGTTGTGGCTTCATTTTAAACTATTTACAAGCCTGAACATCTGAAGAGAGCAGATAACTAGGTACTTGGTAATAAAAATGAGTCACTTGAACTCTTTTGTTAATTTTCAGCTTTACAGTCTCTTCATAAAGCAAGGTTCGTTATGTTGTTTGGGTCAATGGTCCATGTCGATGTTTGCAATCTACTATGATATATGAATGTGATCTTGTTTGGTGTTGTATTAAGACAAACTTAATGGTTTGATTCCTACATGGAATCTAACATATTGATACATAATCCAAATTGTCCCTTCAGTAGTTAGGTTATAAAATGTGTGCCTTTTTGCACTAGACTGTACTTCCTAGTGACACTATGGACTTCGCCCTTCTAGAATGACATAACTATAGGTGATTGCGCTTTTAGTACGCTTTAATTTGGATTTTTTGGGGGAAATTTCTAGGATAATTTGCATAATGAAAAGTTTGTGGTGCCTGTAAAACATTTCTAGGACGCCTGTCATTCTAGAAGTCATTGGCAATTATTTGTCCTACATAGGGTTCCAGCATTTGACTAATATTTGGTTAGCACATGGTGATTAATGTAACTGTAACACAATAAATCGGTAGTTGATCCCCCCACCAAAAAAGATGAAAATCATTTTTCCGCCGTAACGATGGCCTTCTGTACTAAAATAGATTTATTGTAATTATGCTCATACCCTGTTTTTTCCTGCTCAATAACTTCTCTTGTGTATCATTGTATGTATGCACTTGAATGGTTGTTGCTTCATTTTAAACTATTTCCTTCTTCCTGTAACCAGGTCACTTGTTTTTAACTTGTCCGCCGCGAACTGCTACAAGCCTGAACATCTAAAGAGACCAGAGAACTGAGCACTTGGAAATAAAAATGAGTCACTTTAACTCTTTTGTTAATTTTCAGCTTCATGGTCTCTTCATACAAGCAAGGTTCGTTATGGTGTTAGGGACAATGGTCCATGCCGATTTTTGCAATCTAATACGATATGTGAATGTGATCTTGTTTGGAGTTGTATTAAGACAAACTTCATGGTTTGATTCCTACATGGAATCTAACATATTGATACATAATCCATTATGTAATACATAATCCTAGATGCCATAACACTTTTGAACTTATAAATGGCCAACGAATTTTCGTTGGCCAAAAATACGCATCATGTTATCCTCTTGTTAAACTCCTCTACTTACTCAGATGTTTCTAATTTTTTTTTTGGCATTTCTCCATGACTAATAACCAAAAGCTACTGCTAGATTGGTCTACTAGGCTAAATTACATTTCCAACCATGTTCATTGTAGTTTAGTTTAGAAGCGCCTATTCTACACAAAAACATATGTCCGTACCTGCATGTTTCCTATAACATACTACATATTATATCTTATTGATATTTTAGCTTAATGCATGTTTTGTCAATTAGCAATAGTAGTTTGTTTCCTGTAACATCTTAGCTTAATATATGTTTTATTAGTTAGCCGTAGTGGATAGTTTCGTATAACATGTTAATAACAGTACAAAAACACTCGATACATCTAGTTACTTTTAGATCATATACAATGGTGTGGCGTTAGCTGTCTGTAATCCTTGACACGTAAGACACTAGATGATGTGGAGGAGAGAGGGGGTGCATAGAGAATTGGGTCGTTTCTAATGTAGTAGTCGACTGTAACACGAGAAATAAGACACATTGTACATAGAGGTGCTGTCTATAGAAACATGTAAAGAGGCAATCCATTATAGAAGCTGTTTTTAGTGTTGTTTCTAGATGACATGGAGGGATACTATAGACAACAGTAGTCTATACCATTGTACATGCCCTTATCAACTTCATATCTTCTCGAAGAAAGTTACTTCTAATCCATGCAACAGTAAAAAGAAAAGAAAAAGCAATAAACCATGCTCCTGATATTCCATGCACTGCATGATAGATTACATTATGTTACACCAAACACCATATAAGCAACTACAAAATATCATATATTCAACGTGCGCAACTTAGCGTGTCTTACCATCCAGTAAAGTCAATGTATGCATGCACGTGGACAAAGGCAAAAGCACATTACTCATGCATGGCTTGGAGTAAATCAGCACACATGCATGGGTTGATGGAAAATAATGGAATACGAAGAAGTCGGTTTAACTGCATGCTTTGGAGCTTAAACCATGCAGGTCGAGTACAAGGAGTAAGGGCATATACAATGGTACAGACAACAGGTGTCTATATTAGCCATCCATGTCACCTATAGACAGCACTAAAGACGGCTCATATAATAAGTTGTCTGTTAAGTTGTCTATATGAGATCCCACATTCTTTTAGTTTTTGCTTGGAAAAAATATTTGTTATAGACAACAACTCATACAATGGTGTTTTGTGTTGTCTATAAGAGTTTTATAGACTGTCTATTGCATGCTAGACGACTTCATTCTCTCTCCTTGTTCTCTCTCATCCACGTCATTAAAAATCTTACGTGGCAAAGATTATAGACTGCTGATGTCACCCACTATACATGCCCTAAAGAAGGGTAGTAGAGGAAACAAACAACAAATCTTGCTTTGAAAAACATGTGCACCCTATAAATTCCAACGAAGGGAGTACGTCGTAATATAAAAGCTAGACGATAAAAAGGAACTATTATAAAATCTTCTTGTCAGGTAGTACTACATGCATGCTCTATGGCATTGCTGCTATCATTTCCGTCTACCTTTCGCTGTATTTGTTTACTGTCTATCATACGCACAGAACAAAGAAATACAAAATCTAAGAGTACCTACAATAGTTTGTTTTCTTAGTTTGTTACTAAAAGGAGAGAGAATACTCAATCTAATAAAAAGAAAACAAGTTTTCCAATAGATTGTTTATTGAGGTTATATCTATGGCTTTAATTGCTACAAGTGTGCATGATCCTTGATCAACAATGAAGTACAATTTGAATTGCTACGAGTTTTTAGGTAACAAACAAATCTCCAATAGAGTATTTTGTTGTTTCTTGTGTTTTGGTATCAACAACTTGCTTGTTTCTTCATCTAGTAACAAACACATCTTCTCTTCTCAGCATCTCTTCTCCACGTCACCTAAATGCTGATGTGTGCATCTCTTAGTAACAAGTGACATGGACTATTAGATGCTCTAACAAATACTTAATAAGAAATGATCATACATACTCTTATTAAATGGCATACTATAATTATTTAACTTTTTCCAACGCATTTAAGCAAGAGTAGAAAGAGAAAAAATTACAATAACTACCTCTAGATTCTCACAATAGATAAATTGCATGCAATGGCCAGCTAATACGTCGTAACAGAAGGCAGACATTAAAGCATAACCATTAAAAAACTCGTATGACTATAGTTGACGCTACCGTTTTATACGGTAAGAGTGCCATATCAGATGGATCTAATATCAAAGTTGTCAATTCCATTTCCGAGGTCATATCGGTTTGCCTTTTGGTATGAAATACACCGGTACCAGCCTATTCTAACATACCGTTTTATATTTTAATATAACAATATTTATTTATTTATTTATAAATATATATGTAATTATATGCACATAAAATTTCACTTGGAACCTCACTTCAAATACATAACTATAGAATAAAAAATGACACATAGTTCAATGAGTCCATAAACACAAAGGTCGTATGTAGTTAAATAATACAACACGAATTCAATTATGTCTGGAACCAAAATTGCTAGAACGACCAATTCCACGCAAAAATGGCTGCTAGAATGACCGGTATTGAGACCGGTACGGATTAAGCCTGCTGTGTGCCATTTTAGGTATCGGTATGACATGTTATGATCTTTCCGATCGATACCTAAATAGGATTAATAAGCTTGTCTAATATTACTCTATTTCTATCTCAGGTGCGCGCCATACGTGCCGTGTAGGAGCACACCATACACACAATCACGCGCCACATGCAAGATGACAAGATCAACCGAGGCAAACAGTTGATGACATAGTCACAACTGGGATCCAGATCCTCTACATTACTGCAGAGGACCACCATGCAAGCAGTGTTTTCGTGAGAGAGTGAACAATGTTCTATCGTAGCACTGTAGTAAAATACCATAGCAACAGTGGGAAAAGCAATACAGTGAAAGCACTGTAGCAACGCTGTTGCATTGATTTCGACCTTCGATTTTTAAGGGATATTTGATTATTTACCACTCCAAAGATATATAATTCAGAATTTATCACTTCATGTAGATCCCGAGATCACATATCATAAACACATGAGTGGTACTCCGCGTGGAATCCCTACACGGAGAGAGTATCCCAATCCTGAAATACCCATCGAGGAAAGCGACGACGCATCGGAAAAAGCGGAAAGCAAGGCAAATCGGCGCGGCTAACCCCACCCGTCGCCGACCAGCGCTGCCGTCCTCGCCCCGTAAAGCGCAGAAAAACAGCAGCCCGGATGCCAACACTCCACATCCCCTTCTCGAAGCCACACCACACCCCCTCCGCTTATGTCCCTTCCCCTCCTCGCCTCGCCCTCCGATACCAATTTTTTTGCCCCATCGGTATCGGCGGGGAGAGCGACGTCGCGACGCCTTCTCCAGATCCAAGGTTCCCCCGGCCTCTCTCCACCGTCTAGAAGCTTCGTCACCTATCGCACGCGAGTCGCGTTCTTCAGGGGGACTGAGCCATGAGGGCCACCAGAGAGCACGCCGCCGCCGTCCCCATCCCCGATCCGCCGCCGCCTCTGTCGGCGGAGGACGCCGAGAAGGAGCGGAGGCGCCGACGCCGCCCCGCGCGGCGCCCCAAGCAGGCCGCCCCGCCAGTCGTCGCCGCGCCGCAGGGCCCCGCGCACGTGGACGCGACGGGGTCGAGGTCGTGCAGATCGATGCCGCCTATGCACGTGGGCGTCCGGCTCGACGCGGAGGCGGAGGCGTACGCGGCGGGGACGAGGAGGCCCTGCCCCCTGGTGCCCACGCCGTGCCCCCTGGAGGCGCCAGTGACGGGAATGGGCGGAGGAGCTGTGAGGCGGTTCTATCAGCCCCACTGGCCCGAGCAGGCCGTGGAGGAGGCCGTCAAGGTAGTCGCTAGTGCCACGAGAGGTTTGCAGCTTTGTGGTAGTAATTTTGCGTGGACTGATGCACTGATTTGTTGCCTCTGGCCTGCAGAGAGGAATTGGCTTCATGGGGAAGTTCCGTGTGAATGCACACAACCGAAATGAGGCAAGCATGGGCTGCTCCGTAGTTTGATTGTTTTTGCGCTTGTTTCCATGCAACTGTTGGGTAACTATGGAAATTTGCGATTTTTGTAGGCGTACTGCACAATCTATGGTATCCCGGTGGATGTTCTCATTACAGGGGCGGCGCAAAACCGAGCGGTAAGTTCAGGTATGCATGCATGCTGTTCTAACTAATTGGGTGTATTACAAAGTGTAATGCGATAACTCTGTAATTAGTAGATACTTCATAAGGAAATATGTGGATAGTACGAGGGTAGGCTGGTACTTTTAGCCTATCATGTATGTGCCTCACTGCCTTGAGTTGCACATTAAACACATGCATGTCTCGCTAACTGATTATGCATATAAGGAATTGGAATGGTTAACTGCTTGTTTGTAGTTACATCACTAGGAAACAGGAAACAGCAATGCTTGTCATATTTGGCATAAGATGAGCGTCAGGACAAAATTATGTACAACACTGTTACACCTGTCCTCCCCATGATCTAGCATCATTCATTGTTAAGTTGCTGTCATACCACAGGATTGGGCATCTTGATTCATGCTGATAGCTTGTGACTTCTAGACAGTACGCACAGAACCTATGACTAATCTGCTCTCCCCGCAATTTGTTCAAGCACATTAGACCTTATCTGTTCTTGACATGATTTCGATTTTTGAGTTCGAGTTGACTTGGTATTTCAAGTTGAACTTAGTCAGGACTGCAACCAAAATGTTACGCCCTTGGAACAAATAACATGCTTGAAGCCTGGATTTCTGAGTGTGTCAATCACCTCAATAGCTATTGCATTTGAAAATGATTCGAGCAAAGCTGTATTATAAGTTAGTTTTACCTTGTTATCATTTTACTGGGTTTCCAATGTTCTGTTTCAGATGTAGTGCTCTTGTTCGTCCTTTCCTCTGGCGAATTTTAAATTTTGTCTTCTATGCAAGCATCTTATATGTTTCTTTGGCAATAATAATTCTCAGAAGCATCCTCATTGGATGCCTTCTTTAGTAGAAACAAGTAATGCAGGAGAAATTATTTTAGGTGATATGTTTGTAGGCAAGCATTCTTTTTTGTCTTGACGTGTTATCATATAACCTCTTAGAAATGGATGTTTAGTTCTGCTCACTTGCATTGCCTACACTACATACCATTGCTGTATCCACATTACACGGATTTTCGAATCGTATAATCTCTCAGAAATGGATGTTTAGTTCTGCTCACTTGTATTGCCTACATTACATACCATTGCTGTATCCACATTACACGGATTTTCGAACTTACAATACTATGTTCTCTTATGAACTACTTTGCAGGTTGAAGGTGATCTTGTTGCTATCACACTGGATCCTGTTGCTTACTGGACTAGAATGAAAGGACCGAACATTGCATGCAACCCCGCAATAGG
Source organism: Phyllostachys edulis (assembly GCA_036346405.1). NCBI lineage: Eukaryota > Viridiplantae > Streptophyta > Magnoliopsida > Poales > Poaceae > Phyllostachys > Phyllostachys edulis. The sequence continues at coordinate 103,232,155 of CM070562.1, read as the reverse complement.
AGGAGATGCTGTTGTTCGTGAAGTTAGTGAAACAAATGGGAATCATAGTTTGAAGAAAGGACAGACAGATGCCAGCTGCAGGTTTGAAAATTGCAGTAATGGGCTGCCTGTTTTGGACAGGATGCATTACCATCACAAGAACAGTGGTTTTAGTCAAGCTGTTAAGTGTGAAAATGGGCATGCTACCGTCCCAGAAAGCTACGAGGACTTGAATGAAGGAAAGACTGATGCTGCAAGAGCATTACAAAGGATCTGCTCTATGATATACTCTCACCCAAGCAGACGTCCTACTGGGAAAGTATTATCTATTGTAAAGAAGTCCCCTCGCCGTAATGCCGTTGTAGGTTTCCTTGCTCCTTTCTCAGAGTTCCCTGATGCGGAGCAACAGAAAAATCAGATGAGTGTGCAGGGTTCAAAGAGGATGAACCATAGAGCAACCTCATTTTCTACAGGCTTGATTCATCTCTTGCCTACTGATCCCAAATTCCCTCTGATGGTTGTTAGTGCTAACACTTTGCCAGATAGTATCAGACAGAGCCTGAAAGAAGGTGACACAGCTATTGAGAAGGAATTAGTTGCTGCACTAATTGATGAATGGAATGAGGAAAGTGTCTATCCCTGGGCTCATGTCGTACAGTCCTTGGGGAAGGCTGGACAGGTTAAAACACGCATGGATGCTATATTGTTTGAGAATGCAATATCTGATGCTGAATTTTCCCCTGAGTCTATGGCATGCCTACCTGACATTTGCTGGAAAATCCCTCAGGAAGAACTTGAAGCAAGAAAAGATATGAGAAATGTCTTGACCTTTACAATAGATCCTCCTGCTGCGACCAGTCTTGATGACGCAATATCTATTGAGGTACTTTCTGGAGGAATTGTCCGTATTGGGGTCCACATTGCAGATGTTTCTTACTTTGTTCATCCAGAGACTGCATTAGATGCTGAAGCTCGGATTTGGTCTACTAGTGTATACACCTTGCGGCGTAAAATATTGATGTTGCCTTCAAGACTTTCAGAAGAACTGGTTTCGCTTAATCCTGGGGTAGACAGGCTTGCCTTTTCAATTATTTGGGACATTGATCCTCATGGGAACATAGTTAATCGTTGGCTTGGTCGAACCATTATCTTTTCATGCTGCAAGCTGTCATATGACCTTGTACAGGATTTGATTTGTAGTGACGTCAATCAGTTTAGATCTGCTGCTTCTTCTCTTCAAGTAAATGGCATATTTGAACAAGAGGATGTTATCAAGTCCCTTAGATGCGTATATGAGATCTCAAAAAATATGAAGGAGATTAGATTCAAGAGTGGAGCTCTTTCTATTGAAACTGCAAAGCTTATGATCTTATTTGATGAAGGTGGGGCTCCATGTGATAGCTATCGCTATGAGAGGAATGATGCATGTTTCATTGTTGAGGAGTTAATGTTGTTGGCGAATATGTCAGCTGCAGAAGTTATATCAAATGCATTCCCTGATTGTGCTTTACTTCGTAGGCACCCTGAGCCTAATCCGCGGAAGATCAGAGAGTTTGAGGCATTTTGTTCTAAAAATGGGTTTGAACTGGATGCTTCATCATCTGGTCAGCTTCGTCTTTCACTCTCTAGAATGAAGGAAAAGTTGCAAGATGATCCTGTTATGTTTGATATTCTCATGTTTTATGCTTCAAAGCCAATGCAGTCAGCAGAATACTTCTGCACAGGGGACCTGATAAGCAAGAAGGATGATTGGGCTCATTATGCGCTGTCTGTCCCTTTATATACACACTTCACTTCACCACTTCGAAGGTATCCTGATATAATTGTTCACAGGACACTGAATGCAGTAATTGAGGCTGAACAGATGTATCTGAAGCAAAAGGAATTTGCCACCGGCCGGAATGGAATCAAAGCTGCATCTTGTGAAATGATGGATAGATGCTTTACAGGCCTCCAATTTAGTAAGGATGATGCTGAATCCAAAGAAGGGGGAGAAGCACTGTCAGCTGCAGCTAAAAAGTTTATGGTCCCTTCCTCTGATAATCTTGGGGAGGTTGCTGAACATTGTAATGAAAGAAAGTGGTCTAGTCGTCGTGCAGAAGAAGCTGGACAGAAGCTCTACATGTGGGCTCTACTAAAGAGGAAAGAGGTATAATGGTGCATCATCATTTTTCAGCTTCCCCAACTAAGTTTGTCTGTAAGCTTTATTTTCAAAGGCTTATGTTTTCACTTTTGCAGATCCTGGTCTGCAATGCTAGAGTTCTGGGGCTTGGACCAAGGTTCATGTCAGTTTATGTGCCCAAGCTTGCAGTATGACTTTGCTTCACCTCATCTAATAGAAGTACTTGATTCACTGTTTTTTTCCTCACCTGATTGTGATTTTCTGATGTAGATGGAACGAAGGATATATTATGATGAAGTTGAGGGCCTATCCATTGAGTGGTTCGAAGCTACTGGAACATTAGTGCTTGATGCGTGCAGGAACAGGCCGCCTCAAAGGAGGGGAAGTCAGGTCAAGTGTAGAGCAATTGAGGAGGTCGCGATGGTGGTGAACCCATCTGAGTCAATGTTATCTGAAGAAGATGGATCAGGAGTGACAGAAGCTGGCTGCTACAATGCCAAGTCAGTTTTGATGAGCGATGACGCAGTGAAAGCTCAAGTTGCCCCAGCCGTTCTGCCCCTGGTGATACAGTACTTGAGCGACATTCCTGTGGTTCTTCATGCAACTGGTGGTGAGGATTGTGCGGTGGACATTGGAGTACGACTGTACATGTCATCATACTTCAAGTGACAGGAAACAACCCGTTATGACCGAAAATTGGTTAATTTAGCCTTTTCTTGGTTGAACAATGTTAATAAAAATGACATTAGTGTAGAATTTAAAGAGGTCTTCAGGGTTCAGCAGGCATATGTCAACTTAGTGTTGTAGATATTTCATTCCTGTGTAGCAGCTACCTTTCTCCGTCCGTATTCACCTCCCTGTGACATCCAAAGGTTCGCGCGGTCAAGCGGCTTTCGTTTTTATTCCCAGGCCACTTGACCAGGTACCAGATTCAGATTGGCCGAATAGTGACTCCGTATCAGTGATGTATTCATCAATCCATCCTTTGATATTTTTTTTTTCTAGTGTGTGAAACCACCTGCAGTTTTTTACTGGTGGGTTCATACAGATGTTCGATATGTTGCTTTGTTACTTTGGAAAAAGGAATGACACTGTTGCGCTCTATTTGAAGAATTATGTCCAAGCTCTTCAAAGTCTCCATTTGTGCCTTCTAAAATCTCGACTTGCTTCGTGAGGACGAGATATAATGGCACCCTTTTTTCTGTACTGTCTGTGATCAGGTTATTCAATGCAGTTGCAGTTTTCCCTTTGTATGCATCATGTCAGCAACTCTGATAAAAGATGTTACAGGGTTTGTTCATTTTTATATGGAGCAATTCGCTATACGCCATCGAATAACTTTGAATCTCCAATATATGTCACTGATGTTTTATTGACATATAGGTCACACAATGTATGAATCATGTAATTATTCGGTGGTATTGTGAATGTTCTTCTTTTATATACTCATGCGGTCGCTTGTTCCACTTCAGATAATTTAGATGGCTTAATTATGTTGCTCAATGGTGGGGTAATAACTACATCTCAGCTTTGGATGTTCCTTTTAAACCACCCGATTTGCGAGTGATTTAATGTGATTTCGCACTCAAAAGTTCTTGCGAAGGCATGGGAAGGTGGCAGCCGCAGGTTCGTAACTGTGTAACAATTTTCCCTTAATGACAACAATGAAACAACAATAAGTACGTCCGTGTCCCCGCTAACAGTAGCAAGAATATTACAGTATTTACAAATATGAGCAAACTCGCTTGAGGAAGGCAAGTTTCCAGCACTCCTACTTGGATCCTGCGCACTACAACTCTCGTCTACTAAAAACTGTACAGACGTAACTCACATAGGTTCGGCAACTCAAAATGACCACCAACAATCACCATCGACAAATTCCCGGCTTCTCAGTCCGGCAGAGCGTGAGCATCTCCTCGTACTTGGAAGGATAGACAAAGCCCCACAGCTGCATTGTACACAAAAACAACAGTCACATGTCTGCCTCCCAAAATCGCTGAATCTGTGGACATCCACACAAAATGGCATTCTTTTTCATGGACTCAGCAAAACTTTGCTTTAATTTGTTGATGGGTCTTATGATTTCAGCTGCAACCCCCAGTTAAGCTACACTTGCTACATTCAACATGCAGCTTCTTGATCATATGGAGAAGTATGAAGTATGAACAATTCTCTCTTCATTCTTATTTTTATTGCTATTGAGTAACGTAGTATGTATGTGCTTAAGTGCCTAGAGCAAGCTTTTAGTTTGCTCCTGTTCAGTAGCACAATGCAGTCAATCTCACGCACATGGCCCTGGGTAAATATCTATTGATTTCCAGTAAATAAACGAGGACACAGTAGCTGGGATATTTTAGGTGGTGCAGTTGTGTGAGACAGAAGAACAGCACGAGTCAGACCAAATAATGTCCCTCAGGTTCAGGGAGAGAGGGTTTGGAAAAAAAAGATCCTCGAAGCGGAATCACCAATTATGCAGCTTGCAACTTTTAAAGGGGGTATTTGGGAGCAGTACGGATGTAATTATGTTCACCAAGGAGAAAAAAAAGGGAAGCACACTTGCTTCAGTATTTGAAATACCTCAACATCTTTCACCGCAAAGTCCGGGGAATGTGATAAACACTGGTTGTTAAAAGTCTCTGAATTGGAACTTGAACCGCTCAAACTGCAAATAGTAGCCCAGAAGAAAAGGTGAGGGGCATTAACAATGACTTAAGCCAACAAAAATAGTAGTGGTAAAGGCATGATTGCATGAAAGACATGGTTAGAAATATGAGGAAGAGAGAGATTACAGGTCTGCATCTAGATAAAGTGCGAAATGACCTCCACCTCCTAGTGCCAAATAGTCAGTGGAGCACACTGTGAAATAGTTATTAGCACCTACAAGAAAGCAGTTTTTCAATAGCTTACCAGCATGAGGCGATATAAACAAATATAAGAGTGTACACTTGGGAGCTTTCTTGAGTGAGGTTAAAACTGCGTGTTGGCATAAGGCAAATGGATCTTAACAATAACATATGCTGCAACTAGGTCCATCAGAACTTTAGTAGCAATATGCTAATTGCTAACATTGGAATTTGAACAGGAATCCAGGGACAAAAACAACGGGGAAAAAATGTTTTGGCCAGCTTTGGATGTTCTATGCAAAGCCCATGAAATAGATAAAGTAGATATTACCGGTTGGCCGATATATAGCAGGATGGCTGTGTAAATTAGTGAAAACAAAGCAGTTATTGGTCCCCTGCAATATTGAATTTCCACCATAATCAGTAGGTCTATAGATGACAAAAAATAATATTATCAGAATGTGGGCGAAACCTGATACTTCTTGGCACTGGTTGGCTGCAATGGAGACTCAACTAAACCACCAAAAACTGCACCTTTTTGATCCCCAACTACCTGTTATAGAACACATCAATATATGAATAATAACAAATTAGCAATTAGCAACTAATGGCACAAAATATGTATTTACATGAGAAGATATTATGGAGACTCACAAGAAATCCATATCGTCAGGAACATAGTATTTTATTGGTGTAAAATAAGAACTACCACTTAAGAAACTCTTTGGAACTACGTAGTATTGGTTGGTAAAACTGGCTGCTGTCTTTCATGTACCGATAAAACTATAGCAAAGCGAACTGCATCAAGCTACTACTTAGGACACGTACCAAAAGCGAATAACCAGGGCAAAACATGCTCCTTCTATATAAAGTAGATAAAGATATTCCATGCCTCCATGTGCTGCAGAGTTGTGAACATAAGCATTAGACAGTAGTCGATACATACAGTCAGAACATATTAGAATAGGAGACACATTTTAAACCTGTATAGCAAGACCCAGTTCCTTCCTTGGGCAAGAACAGGAAGAGATGCATAAAGTACGGATCGTGTCATTTCTGACAAAAGAACAGATGGTTCCGACATAGCCGGCAAATTATTGAAGGAAGCAGCTTCCTTTGATTCTTCAAGCTCCAATACAGGTGCAACTGATTCAGCATGATTTACCATCTCTCTGTCAATTTTAGGCTCTGGATTTTGTTTGAAGCCACCAATCCTAGCCGCTTTGTTAATGATTTTTCCAATGGAATGCTTCCCTCTACTTAGCAGGCCTGTCCTTCCCTTGCTTGCCTTTCCCACTGGTGTCAAAGTTGGGTATCCCATTTCCCCGTTCTGCTCAGGAATCATCTCCATTGAATCATGATTAGAGCTAGATGATGACAAAAATGAGATCAAGAATGCTCTAAAGGAAGATGTGTCAGGGCCATCGGGAATGTCAGAATTTTGCTCAGAATCTTTGTCGTCCTCTGATTTTTCCTGCTCTTCGTCCACCTCCTACAACAACCAAAGAAATTGAAATGTGAACTTTCAGGAACACGGGCTACTGACTGAAATGATTAACAGTAATTGTATGATTAACAGTAATTGCTAGTTTGCTACTACGAACTGGCATCAAACACACGCAGTTACAGTTTACTTTTACAACAAACAAAAGAAACCATCCTTAACTGCATACAAAAGATTACAGCAGGAAAGACAACAATCAGATACTAGACTGGATAGCTTTCAAAAGAACACTGGAGTGGAGCTATTCCCTTCTTGAGACCAGGAGATGGTGGCAAGAGAGCAACTTTCAGGTACTATAGTAGAAACATAGAAGTGAGCAAAATTTACTATTGCAGCGACAACTATCACATCCTAAAAAAGACTTAAAACTTTTCTGTAGTAGACACAACACTTCATAGAATTAGCATCCCTGCCAAAATCAGTCATTTCTGACACGAATGCAAGCATAGCAAGATCACATTGAAAAAATCAACCTAGTTCCATATGTTCTCCAAACAACGTAGGTTATCCAAACACTAAAGTACACATAAAATATCTTAGAAACACAAAATTCCCCAACCTAACGAAGCGCACTATCTGCCAGGAAGCTCCGAATTCTGCCCCAATTCATCCCAAAAGCCACACAGCCCCGCAAACTGAACAATGGAAGTTCACAAGCATAACTTTAAGCTACCTACAGTTACCCACCAACCAATGCAGCTCATATCCTAATTAGCAGCGCGCAACAGTTAATGTCCTCTTCCCAGATTGTATCCTTCCGACGTCAGTTTCGGATCCTGGATGTCCTCTGGAACACGTCGTCTATGGTTTTGTTTTTCTCCATGGGGAAGGGTGATGATGAGGGCTCTGATACCAAATGATATGGCATGGGAAGAGGGAAATGAAGATTCAACGAAGAAGATAATTGGCGGAGGCAAAGATCGCCCTTGGGCATGGCGGCACTGTTGCCGGCTGGCGCAAGGCTCTGACCTGCCAACTTGGTGAGGATAAACTAGTTTATTAATTGCTTGTGTTCCTCATTACAACCCTGCTACCTTTATAGATTAGGCAACAACTATTTGGAAAGCTAAGAGATAAGGAAAGCAACTAACTCAATCTCTAACACAATCTCTCTTAAGGAGGCAACTAATTAAAACAACTTATCTCTTACTAAATATAGCTTATCTCTTACTAAATATCTGGATCGCCTACCATAGCTTGATCCCCTGTCCGAATCAAGAGTTCGTCTATCAGCCGGCAGCACTGACATGCCCCCCTTGCGCCTGTGTTGGTAGGTCTTGCCGACAAAGGCTTCTACAACATTACCTCCCTCTTCGCAAAACAGCTCGTCCTCGAGCTGGAACACGTCCAATATCTTCTAATCCTTGATTGACCAATCTGCTTTTTCGTAGCGTTCACCGCGGTAGTACAAGGCAAACGGTAGACTTATCCCCCTAATGTACTCTTCTATTGGATTGCTTTTTTGGACTCTGATCCTATGCTCTGTTTCTATCCACCTTTAATGAAACAACAGCAGATCTCCTGCTATTTCTTAAAAAAAAAGTTAATGTCCCTAGACCTCCCAGAATTGCACACCAAACCCTAACAACAGCACGTCCCAGCGGCGAAACCACTCGAAATCACGCGAATATCTCAACCGAGAGCCTCCGAGTCGCCCGATCGCGCAAATTGAAGAGAGCGAGCAACAACCAAACTCAAAACAGAACGGAATTGGCTACAGTTCAAAAGGACGGGAGAGTAGGAGTGGGATCTCGGATCTCACGGGGAGGGGGGAGGAGGGCTCGCGCTCCGAGATGGGGTTGAGGATGACGGTGGTGAGGTCGGACACGAAGTGCGCCGCCTTGCTGCCCAGGGACGGCAAGTACCCCATCCTCGCGACGCCACGCGAGGCCTATACCTGGAGGCTGGAGCGGCCCCGCGCGTGCGTCCGCGCGGCCGCTGAATTGCTGGGGGGTGCGGGCGAGCTCGTCCGCCTCCGATGCTCCCGGAGCCGCTTGGATTGGATTGGGGATTTGTGCTGCTCGAGTAGTGGATTGTGAGACGGCGGAGTGGTTGCGAGGAGGAGACGAGACGAGCCTTGATTTGGACTACTTTTCCCCCCTCATTTCTGCCGTTGGGTGGCGAGTTTGGATTGGATTTTTCTGCAGCAGTTTTGTGGCATTGTCCACGGAGGTTAGTGGGCAGCGATACCGTGGGTACCGTGCGCTGACAGGCGGGGGAGGCGGCAGGTGCAGAGGTTGGTTTGGACGTCCGTCCTGCTTGTCAGAACCTTTCGGTGCCTGGGGCTGTGCAGGCTGATCTGACCCGAAGGCGGAGGAATTAATAAAAAAAACGTTTCCTGGCTGTAATACAAGAAATGGCAAGACAGATAAACCGGCGACACATGCCTAAATCTGACCGCTAAGGAGGAGGGCGCTCAGTTGCGCCACGTGTTCAAAACCGGTCCCCGAGAGAGCAGTTTTCGTCTTGCCACGCGCCTAGGGGTTTAGAATTGCCTCTACCGTGCGCTTGGGGCACGGTTTTGCTGCTCATCACACCACGTCGCCGTTCATGCCTCCAGGGCACGACTTCGCGCCTACACCGTGCCCTACGAGCACAATTTTCCTCCTTGTCGCGCCACGTGTGCGTCTGGTGCTCTGCACGCAAAAGGAAGTTGTAGGAGCACGCGTTCGGTGGAATGGCGGCCTCCTGGCAGATGGAGAGGAGTCGCGTTGAGGCTTGCGGCAGGCGAGGAGGTCGTAGAGGAGCGCGTTGAGGCGTGGTGGTGCGCGGGCACGGAAAGCGGGTGGACGGGAATGAGAGCGGCGGCGGTGGGAGGCGCGGCCGTAGGCGGCGATGATGCGGCAGAGGAGCTGCTCCCAGGGGCGGGGGGAGGACACAGGGAGCTGGGAGAGGAGGTAATCCATGGCGGGGAAGAGGCGCGCTGAAAGCATCGAGGCCCCTAAAAAAATTGTTTTCGTAATTAATGATAATATGTGAATATGAGATTAACATGTTTATTGAGTATTTACAAGGTTAAATCTCATTGGTGAAATTAATGACGTAAAGATGCATGCCAAAGGATAACATGAAGATCTACATGGCTTGAAGACAAGGTACAAGTAGTCTAGGATCCTTTTATGTTTTACCGGTCTTAGGAGTTTGGTTGGAGGACTGGTTTATATGTTAAATGACGTACTATTAAGAGGGATCTTGACTAGTAGCTTGATAGCATGTTCTTGTGCCATATAGATCAATTTAGGATCATGCATGCATTTGAATTCTCTTTTAATTTGAAAGCCTTGAGCACTCTTGTCTAAAATCGGTAGTCTTAGTAGTTATTATGCGGTTGTCTGCCTCATGTGATATGACCGAGATTTACTTGGCGGTAGTACCGAATTTTGTAGGTGAAAGCCAATCGAGCGCTTAATGATGCAGCCAAGCTCTTGGAGCGGTGCAACCGCATTGCGGTCGTTCCAAAAATTAGTTGGCGGTTAAATAAAAACAGAACCAGTGCACTTTGGCTCGGAACCTCTCTTTAGTTTTCGGTTGAACCGTGCTGAGAATCGGTTGTACCGATTTTCGGCTGAACCGATTTTTATATGGCGGTTCAAGAAAACCAGAACAGATGTAATTTCGACCTGGAGCTCTCTGTGATTTTTGGTTGAACCGCATTTGGGAAGCGGTTGAATCGCGCTGCGGTTGTACCGATTCTTATAAGGCAGTTCATATTTTCTAGAGAGCTTGTCATTTCAGCAGATTTGAAAACCCTACGATCGGTTGTACCGCGCTTCAATGCGATTCAACCGGGCGATGCCGTTGTACCGCAAGTTACTTGGCGGTTGTACCAGACGGCAAATTCCAACGGCCATGTCAGAGTAATTAATGCCGCCGTTCTAGCCGTTACGGATTTCTGACACAAGCGCGGTTCAACCGGACTCTTAACGCCGGTTGTACCGAATCTGGCTGAAAGTTGGGGATTCGGTCCTCAACGGTCATAATTATTGGTGGGGGCTATAAATACCCCCCCAACTGCCTTTGGACATGCTGCTAGTGAACATTTAACATCCTTAGAGCCTTGAAAGCCAAGTGCATTCACTCAACACCCAAGTTGTCTTGTGCATTCATTGTTTGGTAGTTGAGTTCATTCAAGTGCATCAATGCATCCTAGTTGATTCTTATTGCACTTGAGCATCGTCAAGCGAAGGTCTTGGTTTGTTACTCTTGGATTTTTGCCGAACTCCTAGACGGCCTTGGCGGTGGAGCACGGTAATCTCTTCAAAGAGGTTGTGAAGAGTCCCGGTGCAAGTTTGTGAGTGGTTTGGTGTTCACCATCTCCGGAGCGGAGGAAGAACAACCATAGTGATCGAGGGAAGGCTTAATTCGTGGAGCCGGCTTGAGTCGTCAAGCTTCCTCAACATGGACTAGTGAAGACCGGCAAGTCTTCGATACCACGGGAAAACATCGTTGTCTCATTGTGGTTACTCCTAGTCTTTACATTTCTGCATTTATATTTCTAGCTTGTTTATTGTGTTTAAAGTGCCTAGCTAGAAGTATAACTTGTTTAGACTAAGTTATTAATTGTCTTAAATTGTTAAAATTGTTAAAAAGTTTAAAAACCTCCTATTCACCCCCCTCTAGTCGGTTATCCTTGATCCTACACGCGTTGCGGCTTGCTTGGAGATGATGAGGTCGTAGCAGCGGAGCGAGTAGCGGAACGGAGTGGGGACGGAGGGGGTGGTGCCCGTTGGTGGGCTGAGGAAGAGGCGGAGGCGACCACGGAGCAAGCAAAGTGGTTTGAGCAACAGATGAGGACACGAAGGCTTCAGAGGCACGCTCCGACGTGGGAAAAGAATCGGGGTGGCAGGGAGGGAGAGCAGCGCCAGCAGGAAGGGGGCGTGGGGTGGCGGGAGGGAGGCGGAGGGTGGCAGAGTGAGAGAGGCAGGCAGGCATGAGCAGAATTTCGCCACGGGGTGCAATTGTTTTTTACGATTACAAAGAAGACATATATGCACACACTCCACCACACACACGCGTGAGTGCGTCTTATATCACATGTCTAGAAAAACGGAGGACGGGAATAAATCTGCGACCTTACAAAATATCTTCTGAAAGTGCACTCGTGTGTGCATAAATGTGCGAACTTAAATGACATATTTAAATATAAAAGTTTAAATGATATAGTAAATGTTCAAGTGGAACAGATTATATGTTTCTAGTACAACCGATATCACAAAACATTGTTTGTGTTGGTGAGCTACTGACTATTGATTGTTGAGAATAACTTAATGTAATTTATTGCATAGTCTGTGTATTATACTAGGTATATATACTGTATAAAAAATCTACATACAAAAAATTTAGAAATGCAGTACAAAAATTTTGAAGGTGCTACTGCACCCCTATGCTCTCATGTGGCTCCGCCACTCGGGGCGGCAGCTGACAGGGGAGGCGAGGGAGGAGAACGAGAGCACGGCGTGGGCCGCAAGCTGGCTAACATTAGGGTTCCTCATCAACCCGATGGGATGGACAGGAGCGAGGGCGATGCGCTCGGACGGCAGATCCAATCAGCGGCTCTCCAGTCGATGCTGGCCGAACGACGAAGATCGAAAGGCCATGTTTTTGCTGATGACGTGGCGACGACGAGGGGAGCCCAAAGCTCCCCCGTTTAACCGGGAGGACAATACACGCTGCTAGTATTACCTAGTCGTATTGTAGTGCCTATATATACATGCATACCGGAACTGTAGGGGGGAAATGCCTGGAGCTAGATCGATCAGACGTGAGTACTTAAACTGTCAAAAACCGTATTGCATCAGATATCATATGGTTCACAATACAATACAAATGGAGTGTTCTGGGACCAATGCCAAGAGGCGAGTCAGATCGATGGAGTTCATATGACATGATTTGTCTGGCATAGCGAATGTGGCAGCCCACTCTTTCGGTACAGCGGTTTCCTGAGAAGAAGCTGTGTAACCGAGCGATCCATAGGATTCGCCTGGCTTTCGGTCCATCTGTTTGATTTGAACCTGTGAAAGGTGCCAGAAACACATTCAGCACTTCAAGTGACGAATCAAGGAGCGATATTTCTAAGCATAGTAGAAGATCGATCGCATCCAAGAAAAGTTGCAAAAGTTAAAATGCACATGGCACGCCGACCTCTTTGATCCTGATGATTCCACAACTCCACTTGTTAGCTGGTTGACACTGTGAGTTGTACCAGCAACACAATGCCTTTGTTCAACACAGTTGGCCAATCGATACAATGCATCTCTTATGCACGTTCTTGTTGCCACATCCAACTGCAAGGTACGTTAGAAGCATACAACTAATTAGCACATATCATGAACAATGTGAAGCATTATACACCTGAATATAATTACTTATCGCGCGAATAAATGACAGAAGAATGCTGCACAACGACAAGGGTTACAAAATGGTAAAGCAAGTTACTGTGGCTCTACCTGATTCATGCCTTCCTGAAGCTTTTGGAATCCAAGATTCTTTACTGGAACAGCTTCCAGAATCAATGGTGAGCAAGGGTTCTCACATAGTTGTGCGGAATTCCTGCCCGTTGAACAAAACTGCAAGCCTGCACTGTTCAGAACATCATCGCCTGCAAAGTCTTCAGGAAACTGATGCATTTGTGTTGAATTGCCATTCATCAACAGTTCAGGCTGTTCATATGTTGTTAATGGAGGAAAGTTTATCTCCAGTGGATTTTCAGCCATTCCATCGAGGATCATATCTGGAGTCTCATTCAATGGATCGTGTGACTTCTTCATAGAACAAGGAACATAAGCTGAAACAAGATCTGGCCCTGAGCAAGTAGATGAAGATACAATTTCATCATTGCACGTGATGCTGGATGATGTTGGGACTAGCATTTCCTGATTTGAGCAAACAATAGCCTCTAGTCCCTCGCAGCTGCCGATGCGTTCCGTGCTTGTTACATTATCGAAGGGACGGAAAAGATCAGCGCCTGAATGCTGAGAAAATTGCTCGATTTCCCCGGAAGAAGAGCAGGCATGTGCCTCGCAATTCAAAGGTGTATCTCTTCCTTCATTCCTAGATGGTTGCTGTATGTCTATAGGATTTATCATACTAATCTGCATATGGTGAACATAAAAGTTAAAATGTCCCTAAATGCATACTTTCAAAACAATGTTCCTAAATGGAACAAGATTCTTTTCAAGGAAAAATATGGTCTGGGATGTTGCATATTGGATAACGCAAAGATCTTGACCCTTGGGATGACAGAGAAGCTCCCCTCGGGAGGAATTCCTTTGCATAATCTAACCTTCAAAATGGAGGGAAATTAATTAGGAAGATAGAGTTTGGAAGTACCTGATCAAGGAATACAGATTCAGTACTAGAATTATCAGGAACTGAAACTGATGATTTCAGTATAGAATTAGTCGTGCTCCCATTTGGAACAGTTGACAAATTGCTATTGTCAAAGAGGCCGCTGCTTGGTACAGGCCGAGCATCCGGTGAGCAAATTGAAGACCATAGTGGGACCTCAAAATAATTGCTCCCTATCTCAAACGGGGAATCGAATTTTCTTCTGAAAATGAAAGAAAAAAATGTCGAAGCCTTACTAGAAGGTGACATTGCCGATGGTGAAGACGCATGCTCAATGCAGCAAGAGATTACCTCAGGTTTGTTTCGAAATCCTTTAAGCTGCCCAGTTCAGGCCAATCACAGTAAAACAAATCTTTTCCTTTGTTCTTGTGTTCATCTTGTGTTTGCATAGTATCACCTTCTGATGAAGAAATGTCTGAGACATTGCTAATACCAATGTCATCAGGAGAGAATAGGCATGCTTCTGCACCTGCACGCATTTGGCGCGATAATTTCTTGCGATAGTCACCATAAAAACTGGCACGTTATAATAAAGGAAGACATAAAGAAGATAACATACTAATTGGCGTGATAATATCTTTCTTGTGAGTTTGTGGATAACCGTTTCTTTTTGCAAAGGATTCACTGATGGTTCTACTGTCATCATAGCCAAGATTGTTTCTGATGCCACCTCCCTGTAGGGGTCTTGACTTTGTCGAAAAGCCAGCCGGGTATATCTTTGACATATCACGGCCTTGAAGTAGTACAGTGTGATCATTGATTAGAGCGAAGTCATTCGTAGGAGCGTGGGTGACCTGAAAAAGAAAACCGATTAGCCTTGCACAGAAACTGAAACCTTACAGTTCAAGATAGGTGTATTTCGTAGCAGCAACAATCTTTAATATGTTATCTGTTTATATCTTGTGATAGAGCACTTTTTCTTTGTTCTGTTATACAAGTATACAACCACTTCGTATTTTATTTCCATGGTAGCATTCTTTTTTTTTCCTAGATGCGGTAGATCAAAATAAAAGTCAGGACAATCCACGCCATAGCAAACTACAGATTAGCTATGCCTTGATCAAACCAAGCCTTATCCAACATAAACTGCAAGTGTAGCCAATGAATGAAAACCTCTTTTTTAACAGGGTCAGTCAGACTTTGATCAAGATCACAACAAAGTACATCTACGGATCATACAGGTGGAGATTCTTGGAGAAGCAAAAGCAGATAGTAGACACAACGCAAAAATACCAAGCAACAAAAGGATATCAGCAAATGTAAACAACTCAAACTCAACAATACCTCGCTGCAAGGCTCAAACCCCCTTCTCCTTCCCACCGAGGCATGCATTGATCCAAGCAAACATCCGAGGAACACACCGGAGATGGATGGATGGATCGTAGCGCAACCAAGGGATCGGAGAACCGAAGCAACCGAGCTTGGATGTAGCGCGAGCAGACAAGTTAAAAACACTGTTCACAGCTGTCAGGCAGGAACAGGACTAGCGGGCCTTATATCGTGACGCTGCCGCGCCGAACACCCCGATCGAGCTAGCCTAGCGTAGCTTGCGAGGAAGCAAGTGGGAGCGTACTTGCAAGCTACTAGCTAGGCGGCGAGGCCGAACCATTCGGTGAAAGAATTAGGCGTGGCCGAACGAGGTGCCAGAACGCACGCTTGTCTAGCTAGCGCGTGGGGAAGGCATAGAGGAACGCGTACGTGTCGACATGCTTGCCTTTGAGAAGTTCGGCCCTGCTTTCTGACGTGCAAATGACATTTCACATGACAGTTCGAGCGGGCTGCAGCGACGTAGCAGGATTCGGAGGACGGTGCGGTGCGCAACTGTAGACGCTAACGCGTACGTGTGCAATCCGCATGACACTAGCGTGGATGTGACAAGTGGACGGCTAGCTTGGACACCGTTAGAATCAGTCACGTGGATGCTATAGCACAATCCGGAATTACATTTCCTTTCAATTCCGTTCGTTTCAGTCCAACTCTACCAAATTCTGATACTAATATTAAGGAAGAAAATCTGATGGAGTCCTCGCTCGAGGTCCTACCCATCAGCCATTAGTTTTGTTGATGAGAGAGCAATCAACGGCTGGCTGATGGAGAGGGACCTCACGTGAGACCTTCCCTCAGCGAAACTCTTTCCATGTATTAGCAATGACGTAGATGCGGGGACGTACGAGCAAAAACATCATACGGCGAATTGAACTGATCCGCGTGCATGAATGGTGGAAAGGTTCGGTTCCAGTTCAATCTGAAGCAGGCCACCAACAAGATGATCTCAGCATTCCATAACTCCTTTTTCTTTGGCCATGCCACTGGTGTACCGTGTACGTACGCATCAGACAGGACGATATCTGGAGAGAGCTGAGTTGGCCGCTGTTATTGTCCTCAGCTCTGCCTAACAGTTTGTTACTTGATCCATATAAATATGATCCGCTTGTTGAGGAGTGGTTGTTCGAGAATGTTAGTATTTGGATAGCTTAGAACAGTCAAACCTAAGATGGCCTGCCTAAATAGAAGTATCTTTTACCGTCGTCGCAAAAAAAAGAAAACTTTTTACCGGTACCTTACACTGTAACTGCCAACTAGGTGTCCTGTGTCCAAGAGGAAAATCTAACTTTTGGCGAGTGAGATTTTCTTCTAGCAATTGCTCATTCTGATGATAAAATTGAACAGACAAGTCTAAGGGTGTGTTTGGTTCATGGATGTAGGGGAATGGGATGATTTCATTCAGATTTTGGATGGATAGGACCATTCAAGACCATTCTAGTTGCTTGTTTGGTTATGTGGATGAGATGGTATGAGTTGGTGTTTGGTTGGTGGGATGTGGGTGAATAGGATGATCCGAGTTTGTGTTTGGTTAGAGGGATTAGGGTGGATGGGATGGCTTGCAATGACCTCCCTCAAAATTTGCATTGCTATGATGCCTAGGCAGCCAACATAATCAAGTATTTCAATAATGCTACAATGGTATTGGTACCTGTGTTATCTGAGAATACAGCACTACAAGTTAGATGAAAAGAAATATGTAAAGCTACAAAACTGGCCCTGAAATGAACTTTTCCTATCAGTTGGGCTATCATAGGATTTTATATGCAGCATAATGGAATCAAAATGTGGGATGACAGCTGAAGCAGCCGGCACCATCAGGCCACATATATATTCCAAGCAACGCAGCAGCACAGACCGAATCGCAACATAGTGGATTTACCGCCACCGTTTGGGCCAGTCAGAATAAACAAAGAACGTATTTTGAGTCCATGAAATACTGCTCAAACAAAATGGCCAAAACTTCAGTTTACATACCTAACAAACGAATCAAATAGCAAATCTAAACTGGAATGCTTAAAGTCCCAAAAGTTCATGTGAGCCAAAAGCCCAGAACACTTCAGTACACAAATATGATTAGAACAGAACAGGATTTTCTCTATATATGGCATGCCAATTTAAAAGAGTGCTTGCATGGCCATACAACATACACAGAACCGTTTTTTGGGTGTACCATTGTCATTTTCGGTTGTGTCGTCCTCAACTTCAGTCACTTCCTTTCTATTATACATCTGAATCTTGTGGGCTACTATTTTCACCGGCTGACAACTCCAACCGTTCATCTGCTATTCCATTGGTGTCAATACATTGCACTTCCTTGTGAATATCCGAGATCTGTCATCTGTGCTGGCAGTGCATGAGATTTATAAGAAATTAGCTAGCAGTACTGAACAAAAAGACACGAAGCAACATTTTCAAATAAAGGACATGAACCAAAAAGACAAACCTGATAAGGATGTAGCCATCTCGAATTGTTCCATTCCTGTAATTTCTTCAACTTCTCCTCCAAACTTCAGGTTAAATACCTCCTCACCCCGACATGACTTGAGGGCAACCTAAGCATGGAACTAGGCCTCCGCCACCTCAGTGTCACCTGGAAGTGCCTTTCTGAGAACCTCATAATCTCACAGATTCAGGCCCTCGCTCCATCTAACCACCAAATGAGTAATAATGCAACAATTTCTGAGTTCTCCAAACTCTAAATCAGGAGAGAAGAAATAAAAATAATAATATGCTACCTTACCATAGGAAGCTACACGCCTGAGCAGAGCCTTGGTATAGTTGCGTTGAATCTTCAGGGCTTCATGCTGTCCTCAATCAGACATGAACACATAGCACACGACCATAACTGCATTAGGCACAACAAAATGGAACTAGAAAATAGAACAAGAGTTATAGGAACTAGAAAATAGAACAAGAGTTTCAGGAACTAGAAAATGATTTACCTTTCTAGTCAGAAGTAGGATTTACCTTTCTGATCTGGTTGTATTTTGCAAATGCTTAACTAGTGCTTTATCAGACATGAACACATTGCAAATAAATCTTCATATCCACAATTACAGGTGCAGAGCATAGATAAAATACATTGATAGGTTTACTTGTCCAAACACATAGTAGGTACTACTCAAGGAATATGCAATACATTCACCAATAATGAAAGCATAGTAAGTACTACCTCCGTTTTTAATTATATGACGATGTGCTGTACTGTACGCAACTAAACGACGTCAATTAAAGAAGTATGGAGGGAGTACTACTCAAGGAAGTCTCCATTATATCCAACACATATGTATGAAGTATGCACTACTCAAATCCAAAGTACTAGGACAAACTACTCAATGAAGTCTCCAGTATATGCAACATATATCTATCCAGTATGTATTAGTCATGCATCATACGCACACTAAAGACCTGCGTTGCATATTTCATAAAATTGGAGCATGCATCATACCAGCATCTTTGATAGTGAGCAATCTTTCCAAATTTCAGTTAACTTGCACAATAACTCAACACAATAAGCATGAACATTGGCAAATTTCACTACACATGTAGATGCACAAGCAATTTTACAACAGCCAGGAAAATTACACATTTCTTGGAAGCACGGTAAGGAAAATTTCATAGCTAGATCTACCGAATGCACAAGCAATTTTACAACAGCCTGGAAAATTTCACATTTCTTGGATGCACAAGTAATTTTAACCAATCGGACATGCCGAAGCACAACAAGGAAAATTTCACATTTCTTGGACACGACGAACCACAGAATAACGGGGATATAACAATTTTCCCATAAAAAACATCCATACTAGCTAGATCTACCAAAAAAAACACCAATCGGGCAAAACGATTTGTGATTTAGGGCCATACCTTTGGTTCTCGCGACAGCTTCACACCAAGTGGTGTTGACAGAGCCATGGACATCTACAAAAGTCGATCTGAATTCTGAAGATTGAAGAGCAAGTTAGCCGACTGCGGGTCCCAAATGCCAACCTCTCCATCTATCGATCGGTTCGGGTCCTTCCATGTCACGAGACTATTGGTGTTGGTGCGTGTGGCACTGCCCGGACACACCGTCACCGACCGCGCGCGCGACACCTTTCCTCAAAGCACTACTATAGAAAAGGTATTCATAGACGGTTCAAAAACGTCATCACAGACGGTTTCGTGAGCCGTCTGAGTTTGTGGGTCAGGATTGACATGAGGTCATCGCAGACGGTTTTCAAACCGTCTGTGATGCATACTATCACAGACAATTATTAACTCAGAACCGTCTGTGATAGCTGCTGTATCACATACGGTTTGTAGATGAAACCGTCTGTGATAGCTGATGTATCACAGACGGTTTATAGATGAAAACTTATGTGATGATCTTTCTCTATAAAGTCTCCAAGTAGTGGCTACTTGTGCCTTTAAAACCATCTTCATATATATATATATATATATATATATATATATATATATATATATATATATATATGAAAATACTTTCTACTCTCAGGTGTAGTTACTCCCTCTTCATCCACCCTTTAATCCTCGATGAGATTCGTGCGTCTTTTCAAAACTAATGGGCCTGAAAATCATAGATAGGCGAGGGACCGATCCAATATCTATCCAGCCTTTAATCATGGCGAGACAGATCCGAGAGATATTTCCGGGATTTTTGGTAATACTTTCTATCCTATTCGCCGCCCCCGTTCCGGCATTTTCCTTCCGTGCGCGCCCCCGTTCCAGCCATACCATCTATGCATCTTGTTTGCCGCCCCTCCACTCTGCCTCTCTGCGATTCTTCTCTCCCCTCTGCTCTGCCGCTGCAACAAGGTCAAGGGACAGCTCTGCCTCTGCCTCTTCTCTCCCCTCCACTGCGATTCTTATCTTATGCACTGAGATTTTTTCCCCCTGGTTGTTCTTAGTATTGTTCCCTACATATGGAAAGCTTAAGGTATCATACTACTTCAAAGGTTAAGGAAATACAAACTAAATTTTGCTTTCTAATACAGCTTTTACAAACTGCTTGTAAATAATACATCTTTCTAATACATTATATTAAGTATGTAGTATGCATTGTTTTTTCATGGTATACACACTCCAATTGGTACTTTTTCAAGCAACAAGTATGTAGTATTTCCTGTTTTTTCAAAGATACTCCCTGTTTTTTCAGGGATACTCCCTATTTTTTCAGAGATACTCTCTGTTTTTTCAAAGATACTCCTTGTTTTTCCAGATGTACACAAGTATGTAGTACGTACTGTTTTTCATGGTATATATCCTTCATTTTCTTAAGAGAGCAGTACATATGTACTCCTTTTGGATTTTTATTTGAGATTAGTACGTATACATACTCCATTTGGTTCTTTTTCAAGAAACAAGTATGTAGTATGCAGTATGCACTGTTTTTTCATGGTATACACACTCCAATAGGTTCTTTTCAAGCGACAAGTATGTAGTATTTCCTGTTTTTTCAGTGATACTCCCTATTTTTCCAGATATACTCCCTGTTTTTTTAGATGTACACAAGTATGTAGTACGTACTATTTTCATGGTATATATCCTTCATTTTCTTGAGAGAGCAGTACATATGTACTCCTTTTAGATTTTTATTTGAGATTAGTATACATACTCCAATTGGTTCTTTTTCAAGAAACAAGTGTGTAGTATGTAATGTTTTAAAAACTCCAATGGAATTTTTTAATGACAAGTGACTAATTGTTCTACTTAATGTAATAAATAAATGATTAGTATGTCTTGTTTTTTCATGGTATATATATTCCATTTTGTTGAGAGAGCGATACATATGTTCTCCTTTTGGATTTTTATTTGAGATTAGTATACATACTCCAATTGTTTCTTTTTCAAGAGACAGTATATAGTATGTACTTTTTCTTCGAGAGACACTCCACGCTTTTTAGATATACACAAGTATGTAGTACATCTTGTTTGTAACTATACAATTAATAAAAAAAACTAATACTGACTTCGTGATCCTAGCAATGTATGCTATCGACATCGTACAATTCTACCCACCAATGAAGTACGCGACATTTGTATGTATTTAACCAATGGGTAATCACCCATTGATGAAGCTCAGAATTCCGATTAATCCTATGCATAGCCTTACATCCTACCCCTGTTGGGTTTTCCTTCACCTTGAATCATGCCCCTGCATATGTGATCAATCACCGAATAACAACATATTATTCATTGATGGCGTATCGATCAGGTGAGTTCATGTGCATCTACTGTAGTCAAAGGAGTATGTAAACACTTCTAGAAAAAGAGTATGTATTCGTCCTCTACAAATAAAGTATACGTAGAAACGACAAGGGAAAAAAACTAATTTATGAATGTGAGTGTACGTGTACAATGTTGGTATCTGCACTATACAAATGAGAGTTTATGCACATGGAAAGGTAGTATCTACATTTTTTGAATGGGAGTATAACAGCGTATGTACTGATGGAATATAAAATTAAGGAGCATTTGAACTAAATGAACGGGACTATATGTACTTAAGGTGTATATGTGGAGCAACTTGTACCATCTACGGGATTCATAATTCTTTTTGGTCTAGGTACAATCGGAGGTATGTAACAAACAAGCACTAGTATTTTCCCACCATTTGAATTTGTGGAGACTTGAGATTCGGTGAGATGTATTGTACACACTAATACACACACAAAATTACATAACCAATCTGACGAGAGCAGTAATACTCTTGCACGGTTTTTACTCCCTTCTTAAATCTTCGCTTAGACCGCTGATGCCAAAACCATGGAATCGAGCATACATATTGTAAAATGCATATGCATTTGTATCTTGACGGAAAAGCTGGTCTTGTCTGGGCACCATGATTGCAGGTCAAAATATGGCCTAGGAACTTATATGTTTTGATCTTCAGTCTCTGTGACAACCCTGTCGTAACAAAAGAAAATTTTATTTAACAATCAATCATACCTTTTACTTACCTATAGATTAAAAACCATGGAATGCTGCTTGCATATGATTATGTAATACCACCTCTTTAGGGGAATGCCATCAGTCTAGGTTTCTTGATACTCAGCCAGAAATTTCTCCATTCTGGCTCCACACCCAGACCTCTCTCAGTGTTTCTTCACGCTAGATGATGACGAGGGAAGCAGCAAATCAATTCTCGCTTTGACGGAGAAAACGTTTATCACAAATCATGTAGTATCCGGGAGGTTGCCAAAATCAAACGTCAATCACGTAGAATCCGGGAGTTTGATATTAATTCCGATTTGCTATTGCTAGCGAATGTTCTGTACTACGGCTACTGCGTTGTATGTATAGCGGGTTGCTAGCGACCGTTATGAAGTGATATCCGACCCAATAATCCAATCAATTATGTGGTATCCGAAAGGGATGTACGATAGATACAATGGGAGTAACTACACCGAGGAGTAGCAAAAAGGCTTCCTACACACACACACACACACACACACACATATATATATATATATACACACACACACACACATATACCTATACATACATATATATATGTATACCTATACATACATACATACATATATATGTATACATATACATATACCTATACATATACATATATGTAATATATATACATATACATATATATATACATGTGTGTGTATACATATACATATATATATATATATATATATACACACACACACACATACGTATGTATATATATACACACACACACACATACGTATGTATATACATATGTATACGTATATATGTACATGCATATATATGTGTGTGTATACATACACATATATATATATATATATATATATATATATATATATATATATATATATATATATATATATATATATATATATATATATATATATATATATATATATATATATATATATATATATATATATATATATATATATATATATATATATATATATATATATATATATATATATATATATATATATATATATATATATATATATATGTATGTATGTATGTATGTATGTATAGGTACATGTATATCGATGACCCCCTTTCGAAACGAAGGGAGCCGAACCCCAAACATCCGAGTGAACAAGATCAAAAGGACGAGTGGAAATAGAATCACTAGAGGGATAGGAGAGCTGCAGCTGCTTGCCAAGCTTGCAACCCATACAATGTAAAGAGGTGTCCCAGAAACAAACCCAAGGACACCACGACCTACTAGTGATGATAGACGCGATCCATAGAGATGATCGAGACGATGGTGCCACTGAGCGGAGGTAGTGGAGGACGCGGCAAGACCTGAGGTAGTGTAGTGGCTGACTAGTTGGTGGAGACAGCAGAAGGAAGATGGAGCCAGTCGAACTCCTAAAAACGCTGCGAATCACAACGTCGAGGGTTAGTACCAAGCAGAGTCCTCGTGCGGCAGTCCTAAACACAACAAGAGTCAGACTCAAGAACAACACGACAGTCGTGATCAGTGATCTGACCAGCTGACATAAGCTATATAATAAGCTGAGGAACATGAGAGACTGCAGGAACATAAAAAGAAGAAGTGGAAAGAATGCCTTGGCCTACAACAGAAAGAGAGGTACCATATGCAGTCTGAACAGTGGAAGGAAAAATTGTGGGACGCACGAAAGTGAGGTGGGTAGAATCTGGTGTCATGTGAAAGGAAGCACCAGAGTTCAAGATCCACGGAGACAGGGTACCTGACTAGGGTGGAGGCGGAGGCGTGGAAGACTGTAGAGAAGCAAGAGCCAGATGAGCAGAACCCGAGGAATCTGAGAACGAGCCAACACCGAGGTGTTGGAGTAGTTGGATGAGCTGCTGTGTGGCATTATCGGAGGAGCCCTGGCGAGAGGCGTCAGCTCCTAAGTGGGAGGAACTTTCAGAGCCCTTTAGGGGACGTCTAGCCCGGCGACCGTAGTCCTTTATCTGTTTGTAGTAGTCCTGATACCTGTGGCCGTCACGCTTGCAGTAGGTGCAGTGGAGACCCGCAGTAGAGGCAGCAACTACTAGTGCGCTGGGAGTTGGGGGAGGGATCACGGTCGGTATGGAAGAAAAAGATGAAGTAGCAGGTGCTGAAGCAGACAAGATAGCCTGCATCTGAGCTGCGCCACGGTGACGAGGCTCCTCAACACGTACATCTGTGAGGGCCTCCACCAAGCTCGTGTGCGGGTGGCAAGTCAGGAGCTGGGCACACACAATCTCGAACTTAGGCCGAAGACACGTTAGGAAGTCGTAGAGACGGTGAGTCTCCTGGTGAGCGCGAAGCTGCACACAGCAGGGACAGATCTAGCAGACATCCGGCCCTAGAGAGTTAAGCTGACGCCACACCTTAGACATCTGCTGATAGAAGTCATTCACGATGGCATCGAGCTGCTGAAGAAATGCGTCTAGTGCACAACTGAGATGTACATAGCATCACTCATCAGCTGGTAGTGAGTTCGGAGGCGCTCACACATAAGCTGTGTCGTCTGCAGTTCCGCCACATCCATGGAGATGGACTCAGGCATGCTACCCACCAGGATGGCGGTAGCACGAGCCTCGGCATCCTGCTATCGCTCATAGGTGTGCAACTTAGATTGTAGAGCTTCAAGGCCTCCTCCATTGCAGCATTGGCGGCCTCCTGAACCGCCTGAGCCGTGCCAGCAGGAAGAGCTGGCAGAACTGGCGGTGTAGGCAAGACAAACAGGGGTGCTCGCCGGTGAGATGACCCCAGAGACGCTGGTTGTTGAGGTGAATCCTCAGGTGAACAACCCACTCTCGGAGGTTCATCTCGTCGAACCGAACTAGGGGGAGCGGGATGGTGAAGGAGCCTCTGGTAAAAGCCATTAGTGATGACTTGACCGAATTCGGAGTCGGGAGTCAGTGTGTTCAGGAGCGAAAGCCACAGGCAGGGGCTCTAGCTGGATCAGGAGCCGAAGAGAAGACAAAAGCTGGAGAGAGGGCAGAGAAGGTAGAGTCGAAGTGGAGCCAGATCTGAAACCACCGGATCCACGTAGATTGGGGAGTCGGAGTGAAGCTGAATCCGTCGGCTCCACGCAGATCAGGGAGCCGGAGTGAAGCTGAAGCCGCCGCTCCATGCAGATCGCTGGAGCCAGAGTGAAGCCAAAGCTGGTGGAGCCGGTGTGAAGCCGAAGCTGACGGCTCCACCGAAACGAAGAAAAACATAGCATGGGCTCTGCTCTGCTCGGCAGCGTCGGGGGCGGCGATGAGGGGCGCTGGTCAGGGCGATGGGAAAGCTCTCAAGTAGCGCAGCTCTCAGTAGGAGCGGCGGCAGGGAGCTCGGGCGGTGAAGAAGATCGGGTCCAGCGACGGGCGGCGGGGAAGGGTTCGACGGCGGGAGAAGTGGTGAAGAAGAAAACAGTGGAGCTCGGGCGGGAGACTTGCGATGAAGAAGAAATAGAGGAAGACACGGGGAGTGTGGCGGTGGCAACAAAACCCTAACCCTAACATTGCTCTGATACCATGTTGGAATGTGGCTTCATCAATTCCAATAGGCCAAAATGCCAATATATACCATATACAGGTGTGTCAATATGCAAAGAATACCGTAGACTATATACATATCTAATACTTCTATGGAGTTACGAATTGTTTCTGGGAGAGCTTATGGGCCTATTTGCTTTGACTGTGCTTTTCTGAAAAGCGGCTTCCTATCAGGTCAGCAGGCTTTCCACTACGGTGAAGCTATTTGGGCTTTTCGATTTGATGTTTGGTCAGTTCGACTTTTAGGTAGATAGTGCAGACTTTTGAGATGTGAAATGTCTGAAATGCCCCTGAGGACAGCAACGGCTTGTTTGATAACGTTTAACGCAATTAACAACATTTAACGAGAACTAACGAGAGTTAACGATAATTAACGATGCTAAATGCAATTAACGACATTTAAAGACAATTAACAACTAGCACAATTGACGATAACTGCCACAATTGATGACATTTAACGATAATTAACGACCACCACCGGAATTAGGGCAATTGGTCGCATTTGATGATGACTACCTCAATTAGCGCAATTGATCGTATTTGATAATGGTTAATGCAATTACTGCAATTGATCGCAATTAACACAATATATCAAAATTTAGCGCAATTGATAATTATTACAATAAACTAATATTACATAAATAAACACAATAACTAATTATCACACACAAATATTACAATAATTATCAAACACAATTAGTAATATTACAATGATTTATGATTACACACAATTAACGATATTTATATTACAATATAAAAAAGAAAGAAAAAGAAAAAAGAGAGAGGCGGCAGTGGCTAGGGTTTTGGCTGCCACTGCCATCGGCGGTAGGGGAGGTAGCCGGAGGAGGGGGGATGGCATCAAGCCGGTGAAAGGAGGGGCGGCACAGGAGGAGGTGGAGGCCGGCGCAGGAGGATTAGGCTGAGCGGTGTGGGGGAGAAGGAGGCCCGACAGTAGGGGAGGTAGCCGGAGGAGGGAGGATGGCGCCGAGCCGGTGAAAGGAGGAGGGGCGGTGCAGCAGGAGGTGGAGGCTAGCGCGGGAGGAGAAGGCTGAGCGGCGTAGGGGAGGTAGCTAGAGGAGGGAGGATGGCGCCGAGCCGGTGAAAGGAGGAGGGGCGGCGCAGGAGGAGGTGGAAGCCGACGCGGGAGGAGAAGGCCGAGCAGCGTGGGGGGGGGGAAGGAGGCCCAGCGATAGGGGAGGTAGCCGGAGGAGGGAGGATGGCGCCAAGCCGGTGAAAGGAGGAGGGGCGGCGCAGGAGGAGGTGGAGGTCGGCGTAGGAGGAGAAGGTCGAGCAGCGTGGGGGAGAAGGAGGCCCAGCGGTAGGGGAGGTAGCCGGAGGAGGGAGGATGGTGCTGAGCCGATGAAAGGATGAGGGGCGGCGCAGGAGGAGGTGGAGGCCGGCATGGGAGGAGGAGGCCGAGCGACGTGGGGAGAAGGAGGCTGGCGGGGAGGGGGGTGGAGGAGGCGCGCCGGGGAGGAGGTGCGCTGGGGAGGATGGAGGTGGAGGAGGCCTCGCCGGCGCGGGAGGAGGAGGGAGGCACACGAGCTGACTGGGCGTGATGAGGAGGGAGGTGCATGGGCTGAGCTGGGGTTATATGCGATGGCATTTTGCGGGTAATTACCCCCGAACTTCGAGGGTAATTTGGGAATGAAGGTAGTGGGAAGCCGCGAGAAGCACTTCGCGGCTGGTTTCCGGCTTTCGGCTTCCACCCGTTGAACGAGGAAGCAGCTTCGGCATAAGCCGTTGCGAAAAGCCGACCGTTTGTTTCGGCTTCTGGCTTTTTGGACGAAAGACGGAAGCTGAAACAAACAGGGCCTATGTTTCCTGATGAGATTATTCTTGCGGGATATTTGTCTTGGGCATTTGTATATGCTAGCACATCATATTACGAGCTGCCTCGCCATGTGATTTTCTCTACTGAAAAGTTGACCGTTTATTTCGGCTTCCGACTTTTTTGAGCGAAAACGGGAATTCGAAGCCGAAACAAACATGACCTAGGTTTCCTGATGAGATTATTCTTGTGGGATATTTGTCTTGTGCATTTGTGTAACACCCTGGTTTTTCTGAGTCTTTTTAAAAAATTTCACAATAAAAAGAACCATTTGGTTTTGTTGTAGTCCTAAAAGCTTAATATGAGATTTTCAGAATTTGGGTATTTAAAATGACTGAACCGAACTTCAACTAATCCTAAAGCTTGGTTTATTCGGTGTTGTTCGAGCTCTGGAGTAGTCTCTCCCTTTCTCTGTAGGTTCTGCTCTCCCCTTGCCCAGCTCTTGTGCTCAGACCCTTCTCCCTCCATTCTGTTTGGACATTCTCTTATGTCCAGACCTCCTCTGCACCTAGACCTCTCTTGTGGTATAAACCTTCTTTTGGTTCAGACCTCCTCTTTGTTGGTTTGAATCTCTTTAGACCTTTTTGTTGGTTTGAATGTCTTTTTGGAGTTAAACCTTCTTTTGATCTAAACCATCTTCTCTGTTTAGACATCCTTGTGGTCTAGACCTCCTTCTCCGTTTGAATCTTCCCTTGGTTTTGACCTCCCCTTTGGGTCACGACCACCCCCGAGGTGTCATAAGCTCGGATTTGTGTTTCAAATATCCTTTATCTCTGAAATCCAAATTTTGGGTTGATTTCCTCTCTTCTGGATCTCTCCGGTCCAACCTTCTTTCCTCCCTGTGTTCCATTGGATCTCCTTGAGTCCATTTGAACCTCCTCTGTGTTCAATTGGACCTCCCTGTGTTCTTTTGGACCTCTTTGTGTTCATTTGAACCCCCTCGGGTTCACCTGGATCTCATTGTGTTCGTTTGGACCTCCTTTTGGCCCAAACTTTACTTTGGGAATCTCCTTTCGTTTGGACCTCCCTTTGGTTCAAACTCTCCTTAGAAACTCTCCTTTGTTTGGACCTCTATCGGGTTCAAACGTCTCTTGAAAACTTCCTTCCTTGCTGGACCGTCTGATTTTCATCGGACCATTCGTAGCGATTGGGCCGTTCGGACCATCCGAACTTCCCACTCGTTCTGGACCCTCCGATCTAGATCGGACAGCCCCGCTCCTCTGCGCCTTTCCCTTGCTATCGCTCCCCTCCTTTGATTTCATCTCAACCGTCGAGACCTCCTCTGAGTCATCTTGACCGTCAGGACCTCCCCTTGAGTTGATCTGACCGTCAAGACCTCCCCTTGTTAGATCTTGACCGTCAAGACCTCTCCGTGTTGGTCTTAACCGTTGAGATCTCCTTTGGTTCCATCTTGATTGTTGAGACCTTCCCTATGTTGGTCTTGACCATCGAGACCTTCCCTGTGTTGGTCTTGACCGTCGAGATCTCTTTTAGCTCCATCTTGACCGTTGAGACCTCCCCTGTGTTGGTCTTGACCGTCGAGATCTCCTTTGATTCCATCTTGACCGACAGGACCTCCCTCCGGTTCATCCTGATCGTCAAGACCTCCTTTGGACCACTTTCTATGGATCTCATCCGTTGGATCCCTCTCCCGTTGAAACCCCTCCGTCCAGACCTCCCTTCGTTTGGATTTGATGGTCCAGACCTCCCTTTGTTTGGATCTGATGGTCCAGACCCCCCTTCGTTTGGATCTGAGGGTCCGGACCTCCCCAAGGCTTAGACCTCCTTCTAGTCTAATGACCTCCCCGCACGGCTCAACTCCGCGCCTTCGTTTGGAACCGTCCAATCTGCATTGGACGGCATGATCTTGGGGCACGTTCGGCTAGTCGAACGTCCCATCCTTTTTGAGCCACCCGATCTGAATCAGACGGCTCTGTTTCACCGTGCCTTTCCCTTGCCCTTTTGACCTCCTTCTCTTCAGGACCTCGTGGTCTATTTGTAAAGACCACCTTTGCGGGATTTCCTCCGGACCTCTTTGTCCTCCCGACCTCTGGTCTTTTTGCAAATACCACCCTTGTGCTCTTTTTGTGTAGACTACCCTCCTGGTCATGACCACCCCTTGTGGTCAGGACCTCCCTTTTGGTCGTGACCTCCTCTCTTTTGTCCTTTAGCCGTGACCTCCTCTCTTTTGTCCTTTAGCCGCGACTTCCCCTTGAGGCCGCGACCTCCTCCTCTTTTGTCGTTTCGCCATGACCTCCTTTGGTCATGACCACCCTATTGGTTTGACCACCTCACCCGTGTAGTTGACTGGTCCCACCTGTCAGCTCAGCTCGTTTCCTCCTTCTCCCCACCACAGAAGTCTGTGCGCATTGAATGCTGTCACTGCTGTGGTACCGTGTGTTCCTCTTTTTGTCTTTTCCTTTACATGCTCCCATCTTTTCCTCCACTTACTTTTGGGACACGCGTGTGCCTTGAAACTCACAGAAGCTCTGGCTATAAATAGCCTAAGCAGCCCTCCTTTCCTCACCTTTGGCCACTTAGCTCTCTAGCTCTTTTCCTTCTTGCTCTGTGCTTGAAGCGTCGCCAAGAAGTCCGTTGAGGCGGTGCCGTCGCCTCCTCGTCGACAAGGAGTTTGCGCTGCCACTTCGCCACCGAAGGAGTTCGCCGGAGCGCCAACGTCACCTTCAACCGTCGTCGCCGAGCCCTCAACCTCCTCCCTCTTCTTTTCTACCTCCCTCTCGGCCTTGGTGAGTATCCCCGTGCTTTGTCCCTTTTCCCTTGATTCCTTGTACGACCACCTCGCATAGTCGTAGCCTTACTGGACCTCCCCATCTTGATCTCCAAGGGTCTCCTCTTTGCAAAGATGACCGCCTCGGTCTTTTTGCAAAGACGACCCTCTCAGTCTTCTTGCAGAGACAACCCCCTTGGGTCCTCCTCTGGACCTCCTCCTCTGAGATCTTCCTTTTGCTCTCTCGGGACCCTCTCAGGACCTCCATTTTTGCAAAGACCACCTTCTTGGTCTTTGCCGCCCTTTTGGTCTTTTGCAAAGACCACCTTCCTTGATCTTTTGTAAAGACCACCCTTTTGGTCTTTGTTGGCTTCTTTGCAAAAGACCACCCTCTTCGGTCATTTGCAAAGACCACCCTCCCGTGGACCTCCACCTTTCCGTTGGACCTCCTCCTGAGGACCCTTTATTAGTTCATCTTATTATGTTCTTTGCTATTTGGGTTTGTTGGGAGTTCATTTGGATCTTATTGACTGTGATTTGATTTTTGCTTTGCTTTGTCTCGTGTAGATTGCGACTCGTCGGGGAGCCCGAGTTCTCCCAATTAGTTTCTCAAGCTTTCAAGCTAGGCAAGTTACACTCTTGATCATATTGCACCCAGTATCTCAAATTATTTAAGTTCCATTTCAAAGATTATTGCATGCTTATTTATGCTAAGTGTTTCAACACCTGTTTTAAATTCATAGCTATGCCGAATCCTTTGTATGGCCCATGTTGACATTGATTCCACTCTGTTGTCACCCTAGTTAAAATCTAGTTGATGCAATAGTGTGAACCAAGATCTCGTGAAAAATGTATGCTTAGTCATGCTTAGACCAAAATCTTGTTTTGAGAGTTTTACTGCCAAAAGACCAATGTTATCTAATGTTTTAATCCATGACATTAGGTTGTCGTGGTAGCTTGTAAATGTTTTCGAAAATTAAAGGAAAAGAAAAATGGATTTGGACTTGGGCGAATCTGGATGTTTGGCTGGTGCATGTTTATGCACGGGTTCAACCTGGGTAAGGTTGAGGCCCAGGGTTCGTGGTGGTCGCCCAGGTCAGTTAAGGACTGGTCTGAGAGCCGCATCTTGCTAGCCACCCCGTGCAACCACATGTCTTGAGTGG
This sequence comes from Phyllostachys edulis, assembly GCA_036346405.1. Lineage (NCBI taxonomy): Eukaryota > Viridiplantae > Streptophyta > Magnoliopsida > Poales > Poaceae > Phyllostachys > Phyllostachys edulis. The sequence continues at coordinate 103,200,848 of CM070562.1, read as the reverse complement.
GCAGGACCTGGCCAACTAATTTGTAACGTTCCATCGTGGCTGTTCCTACTAATGCGGTGGGTTGTCATGTTACGACTATGTAAGCCCCACCTGGCGCAAGAGGGGCCCCAGATCCTGCGGGAGACGAAACCTTAGCGAGAAGGGGCTACAGTGGAATGGAACATTGTAAAGGCCTTATGGTAATCCCTTAGTCGCACACTTTCAGAAGTGTGTAAGCGGACAGTATAAGTGGATTATCTCATGTGGGTAAAGCTGTACACCTCTGCAAAGTGTAAATCTATTCGAATAGCTGTGTCCACGGTCATGAACATGCTAGCAAAGCCACTGAAAGTTAGATCTCAGTTTTGTTTCAAAATGGGTTGTTAAACTGGCTTTGGATGTCTATCCAATTGGGTTTGGCAGGGAGCCTTGTGACAAGAGGGTATCCTTCACCGCTTGTGATGAATGTTATCTAACTGAAAACTAAGATTTAGAAAATAAATTTTAATTATTGTTATATGCCTTGAAACTTAGTACTGGTATTTGAAATAAACTTGGCTTGATGCAAATCAACCATATTATACTTTCCTTTGAGATATCTATTTATGCATGTCATTCTGTTATTTAACGGGTGTAACTTGCGAGCACGGTTGTTGTGCTCATTCTTGCTTGATAACTATTTTGAGCAGGAAAGAAAGCTTTGAGGAGATCTTTGCAGTGGACCTAGAGGTCCTGGCCGACTAGGATGCGCCCTCCAGCCGATTGGCTGTGGTGTATCGGGTGGTCTACTTATTTATCTTCCGTTGTATTTTGTTTGTAGGCTTGTAAGCCATCATGTAATCAACTCCTTTGTTATTAATAAAGCTTGCGTTTGATGTATGTTACCTTTGTTGTATCTTTGTGAAGAAATTTATTTGTTGATCTCTGGGACTAACTCGGTTCACACAGAGGACCATGGGATGATCCCTGACCACCACGACCACCCTCGGGTCTGATCGTGGGAGGTCTTTGGGGTGATCCCAGCCCTCCATGACCTCCCTCAGGTTTGATCGTGGGAGGACTTGGGTCACCTCAGGTCTCCTGACCTCCTCAGGATTGGTCTCCGACCTCTCCTGGGTTGAGTTGTGGTACTAGAGTCATCTCGTGGCTGTCTCAAGCTCACTTTAGGAACGTCCAAATGGTCTTAAAAGACCTTTTCAGAGATTTTAGAGGATCTTTGAGTGATCTCGAGAGATCTCGGGTGACCTCGGGTCGGGCTTACAATTTGTATCTGCTAGCACGTCTTATTACGAGCTGCCTCGCCGTGTGATTTTCTCTACCGAAAAGCTGATTCTTGATTGTCAAGTCTACCACGGAAGTAAAAACAAGAATCTCATGGTATATTCAACTCATCACGCAGCCTGGTGACGAAAAATCCAGTGGTGCTTTTCAGCCTAGCCTGTCAATTATCATGATTGACCGAGACTTACTACACTGTACATCTTGTTACGTACGGCTCTTACGTGGCACTTACAGGTCCGCATCAAGAGATTATAGGATGGTGGCAACCTCTGAGTAGCGGACAGTCGTAAAGTCGTTCACGAGCTTCCTATCCAGGCTTCTGTACTCTTCCTATTTGGACTACTTTGAGCACCTTGTAGCTTGCCAAATGGTCCATTTTGTATCGTCAAACTGTCACCCGTCGTGTGAATCTGACGTTTTATCTGTCCTTTTCAGTTGTTCACATAGGTGTCACTGGTGACGCTGATACGCCGGTTCTCTTCAACAACCGAATAAAAACACTGAATACTGACACTAGATGTGCCTAAATGGGTCGGCCTGAACCGGCAGACTCGGTTACAGTTTGGCTCGGCTGGCACAGCCGGCGACGGACGGAGGAGATGGCAGCGGCGTGCGACGGCGGAGGAGGTGGTGGGGACAGCGACTAAGTGCGGTGGAGGAGAAGACGGTGTCTAGGCACGGTGACAGCAACGCTGGGAGTGGTGGAGGAGGTGACGGTTGGGCGTGATTCCTGTGATGGCGTGCGGCGACGGTGGCATAGGCGGCAGGTTGGTGAGGACCGGAGGAAGAAGCTGCGGTTGCTTCCATTCTTACCTAGCCCGTTGTGCTTGCCGTGCCCGGATCGGCACGGCACGGTACGGTCCGTGAGCTCGTGTCGTGTTGTGCTTAGGTTGGTAGTTAAGCCCACAACCGGCCTGTTTAGTTAGCGGGGTATGCCTAAACCGTCTATACCGTGCTGTCTATTTGGCCACCTCTAACTGACACTGCGGTTCATGCGTGCAGCAGAAACATGTGATAGAAGAGCTAAACCGTTTTAACCATCTTGCAAGTATAAAATCCAAACGATTCAACTTTAGAATTGAGATCGATTACACGAGCGTGAATACATATTTTGTGAAAACTGTGAGTACAAGTGCCCCCTTCTTGAAGGATGCTAAACACAAACACAAACACAAACATGAGCGAAACGAAATTACCAAACCAGTTACCATCCTTGATTCCATCAATCTAGTTCAAAGGACAAATCGGCCCACGAGTCGAACTCCGGCGACCCGAGGTCGGACAGCCCGTCAAACACGCCCGGCGGCGCGCACTGCGGCGGGTGCATCAGAGGCTGCACGGTCGGGACGTCGGGGCTACTGTTGCCGGCGGTAGTTGCTGTGTCTGAACTGTGCCCATGCAGTGCACCACCACCACTCCATTGCACGGTGGCCAAGTGGTTGGCGGCGTGGACCCTACGCGGCAGCGGCCGGAAGATGAAGGCCGGCGGGAAGCCGGTGAGCTCCTGCACCTTGGCGCGGAAGTTGGACACGTTGGTCGCCACCACGGTGGTCGACGAGCGGCGCGACGTCGACGAGGGCCGCACCGCGTGCCTCTTCTTGCCGCGCCGTGGTTGCTCGGCCGGGACTTGATCAGCGGGCTGAGCGGAGTGATGGAGCGAGCGGGCCGCGCTACATGGCTGGTAACTCGTACTGAACGCAGTACGTGTTGCCGTTTGTTCTTGCTCGCAGGAGTACATTGGTGTCTGGCAAGAGAGGCTTCAAGCTGGCACGAGATATTGTAGGGTTGCCAAGGGAGCAGTTGAATTTGATGTGTATTTTATAAACTTAATTGGCTGGAATTGTGCAATCAACGATACTAGTGGCTAGATTTACTATACTTAAGCTGCAGGAACGTATATTAGCTAGAGTCGTGGTTGTTTTGAATTATGCAATCTATGACAAGACCGTTAAGACCATATCTAATGTTATGTTTTAGCCGGTTCAAATGAGGAGAGGGAAGGCATTGAATCGATTCAATACATTGGAGGGGTCGATTCCAACAAAAAAAATGCATGGAACCGAACTCTACTTAGGAATCGATTCAAAGCATTAAACAACTCATATTAGTATTAAACAACTATATACAAGAGAGTGCGTTTGAGAGAGGATATTATTATTTTGTGGTTTTTTAATGTAATATGGGTCCTATTTATTGGTAGGAATCGGTTCAATACATTGGAGAAAAACAAGCTCAGTTCCTAAAATGCTTACGTGGTATGACTTTAAATCGATATCGGTTCAATACACTAAAGATGTTCTAACATGTGCTGGTGACTGGTGAGCGGTACAGTAAAGTTAATGTTACCGTAAAAGAGAGGAAGGTGCTATACAAGCTAGCCAACAGGGCAGATCAGACAGTTGAGGGGCGTTGCGAAATGGAGTGTGTGATCGGTACATCTTGGTTGGAAGTAATTAGCAGTGCTTCGTCGGATCGGATAGTTTTCCGGCCGGTCGAGTAGGACGGACTCTGCCCTGCGTGCCTCTGCAACATATTGTTTGTCTGTCTTCCTTTGTGAGGTAGATTAATTTCTGGTCACAAGTAGCCTTCTCTGGCAAGGGGGAAAAAAGGAAAAGGGCTCGATGATTCACTGGTCTCTTTCAAGGCACTGGAGGTCACATCCACCGCAGTTTCCATCTCACGCAGGGTCATGCTAATCTTCTCGATACTTCACTGGTACGTATCACCTCGCCGAAATCCATGGTCAAGTAATCTGGTCCGATCGAAGGTCAAGCTAGCGCAAAGAATTCACGGTCGCAGTCGCCGGTCACCCAAACTTGGGGAGAACGTACTCCATGCTAAAACTAGATCAACTCGGTGCTACAGTTCTACTACATCGACGCATGGAAGAATCGTGTCGGGATGTATTATCTGTTGTATAAAATGCGATTTTAGCAAATATTTATAAATAATTTCAGCATAATAAACAAACAAATATCAAAACATAATTCCAGCCATGTTCAAATGACAAAATTAATATATTCACAATTAATTTCTCCAAGTCATTTAAATAGAATAATATGCTTAACTCAAAAAACATGTAGACAATCAAAACCAGCATAATGCTAAGATTTAAATATGTGATTATTGCTCTCAGATTTGTTTGTTGCACAAGATGTAATCTTGGCATCCTCAATACTTGTCAAGATTTTTCACCAATTGGATATGGCACAAGATAAATCAGACTTTTTCTTCGTGTCCGTTCGGACCTCCCGCTCAGTCCGAACGTCCAATCCTTGTTGAATCGTCTGATCGAGCTTGGACGGCCTGATTTGATGAAGCGTTCGGGCGGTCCAAACGTTCTTATTGTTTTGCTCTGTCCGATTGGAATCTAACAGCTCCTGCTCCATCGCGCCTTTTCTCGCTGTCTCAAGACCTCCCCTTATTAGATCTTGACCGTCAGGACCTCCCCTTGTTAGATCTTGACCGTCAGGATCTCCCCTTGTTAGATCTTGACCGTCAGGACCTCCTCTTGATAGATCTTGATCGTCAGGACCTTCCCCTTGATAGATCTTGACCGTCAGGACCTTCCCCTTGTTAGATCTTGACCGTCAGGGCCTCCCCTTATTAGATCTTGACCATCAGGACCCCTTGTTAGATCTTGACTGTCAGGACCTCCGTCTTGTTAGATCTTGACCGTCAGGACCTCCCATTGTTAGATCTTGACCGTCAGGATCTCCTTTGGAACTCCTTTCTTGAATCTCCTCCGTTGGATCCTTCTTTTCGTTCGGACCTCTCCTCCCCTTCGCGTGGTCCGAACGTTCCCTAGCGTTGCGGAGCGTCCGATTGAGTTTGGCTGGTCCGATTTGATGAAGCGTTCAGGCGGTCCGAACGTTCACATCATTTTGGACCACCTGATCACTATCGAACGGCCCCGCTTCGCTGCGCGTATCCTCCTTGTCCCCAGACCTCCTCGCCCTTGTGGTCTTTTTGCAAAGACTACCCTCTTCGGTCTTTTTGCAAAGACCACCCTTTTGGGTCATGACCTCCCTTGAGGTCCAGACCTCTCCTTTGGATCACGACCTCCTTTTAGGTCATGACCTCTCCTATGGTCTTTTTGCAAAGACCACCTCTTTGGTCTTTTTGTAAAGACCACCTCCCTGTGGCCTTTTTGCGTAGACGACCCTCTTGGTCTTTTTGCAAAGACCACCCTCATGGTCAAGACCACTCCCTGGTGGTCACGACCTCCCCTTTGGTCGGGGCCTTCCTTGTGATCTTTTTGCAAAGACCACCCCCTTGGTCTTTTGTAAAGACCACCCTCTTGGTCAGGACCACCTCTTGCGGTCAGGACCTCCCCTCGCGGTTGTGACCTCCCTCTTGGTCTTTTTGTAAAGACCACCCTCGTGGTCAAGACCACCCCTTGTGGTCAGGACCTCTTCCCCTGGGTCACGACCTCCCTTTTGGTCACGACCTCTCCTTCGGTCTTTTTGCAAAGACCACCTCCCTTGATCAAGGCCGCCCTCTGTGGTCATAACCACCCTTCCAGTGGGACCACCCTCTCAGGTCCCCTACTCACCTTCCTCTTCCTCTCGTCGTGTCTCAGTACCACAGGAGTCCCCGCGCATTAAATGCCTCTGCTGCCACATTAAATGCTACTGCCGCTTTGCGAGACCTGTTCCTTTTGTCACCACCTGCATCCCAGGCGGCTACAAGCGCGCTTGTGCTCCGTCTGTCGCCCACCTACTTGTGATCTCGTGCACCCCCGAGTATCTCAGCGACTCTCCCCGTTTCCTCCAGGCTTTAAAACCGGAGCATTCCTCTTTCGTCTCCGTTAGCCTCACCCAACTCTCTTGCTCCCGCCCGGTTCCTCCTCCAGACCACCTTAGTTGGACCTCCTCCTCCAGACCCCCTTCGACCTCTCCCTTTCAGTTGGACATCCTCCCGAGAGCCCGTTTTAATTCTATGCCTTCTTTTGGTTCTTTTTTGGCAGTTTTGATTTTTATTTGAATTCGTTGTATTTATTTGGTTCTTTTCGCTCGTGTAGGATCCAGCTGCCCCGAAGAGTTTTTGGATCCGGTGACCTCGACTGAAACAACTCAACCTTTCACTGGAGGCAAGTCGTAGACCTTTGATCATGTTGAACCCATTTTGCAAAAAGTATATTATTTTGTTATGAACATGCATGGCTAGTTTTATAAAAATGGTTTTGGGAGTAGTTAAACACGACTTGTTAAATATGACTCCTTGGTATGGTTGAATGTAGCATGTTGATATGTACCCTTGGATACCTGTAGGATGGGTTATCTTAGTTGGATGTTCTTGTATACCAACATGGATGCGTTTTATTTGCTTAGCCATGCTCTAGTAGACGTTGGTCTCTCATTCACATGAATCAATAAATGTTATTTTACCCCAACGCACATGATTTGTGATATGAGTTGGCACGGTCTGTGTTGCTGATTAATGCGAAGTGTGGCCTGTGTGTTGCCATGGCATCTATTGCCACTATAACTAAAATTTGTGTGACAGGACTAGGATGGTCCTTTGGCCGGGGTTGAACCCAATAATGATAAACTTGACTAATGAACTATGGAACTGTGGCATGTGTTGCTGCTAATAAAATTTGAGTGCCATGACCTGGGTGGTCATTTGGCCAGGTAGAACCAGGAAGAACGATTTATGTTCGGGCGAGTTGGCAGGAAGTGAGTAGTGGGTCTTTGTGTACTGTCATTGCGGTGTGATGGGTTGTGGATAGACTACGCTCGAGCGTACCAACTAAGGACTTAACCTTGTACGCCATTGATCTGGATCATTACCGTGCAACCACATGTCTAGAATGGGGTAGACCTGGCCAACTAATTAGCGAGGTCCTGATGCGGTTCTGTCGTGGTGGTCAAAAAGGCATAAGAGGGGGCCCAGCAAGGCGAATCCTTAGCGGGCAGAACCAAGTCAGGACTGACCTTTGTAAAGGCCTTGGCACGTACTCTAGACTGCTTACCAAAGGAAGTGAGCGGTGGCATCGACGGGTGACAAACCAACTAGAGAAAATCGTGTCATGCGGGTAAAGCTGCACAACCTCTGCAGAGTGTAAAATCTATTCGAATAGCCGCGTCCTCGGTTATGGACATGCCTGGATTCTTTCACGCAAGGGGTAGACTATTTTCGCAAAAGTTGTGGTCGTGGTGGGTTCTGAGTGGTTTGGCTTACGATCTTGGTGGTCGTGGGTGGTCGGTGCTCACGACCTGGGTGGTCGTGAGTGGTCTGGGCACTCGACCTGGGTGGTCGTGTGTTGCTTTCAAAGAACTTGTCTACTTATGTATTAGTTTTTGTCTACTTATGCTTTGCAATCTACTTATTGTATTTCTGTTAAATGTTGCTTTCTGCAAAACTAACCATACAACTATTCCTTGTCAAGCTTTGCATAAATATTATGTGCATACATTTTCCCTATGACTTGCTGAGTACATTCAAAGTACTCATGGGCACACTCATGGCTTGTGCCCTCTGGTTAATCAGGAGTCGAAGACCTCCCAGGGAGCTCCGAGCTCTTTGGAGAAGATCTCTTTGAGGACCATGCGATCTAGGGGACGTCCTCCACTCGATAGCCTATGGCTCGCCGAGTGGCTCTGCGCTGTGTTTTGTTTCCGCTGTGAGTTCTCTTTTGATGTTAGCCCTGTGTGGCACCTCTGTAAACAAGCTTGACCATAAGGTCTTTATTAATATTAATTTGTCTGCTTCATCTTTAGTTTGTGGTATGGTTGTGATGTCACCAATGTTGAGTCTGTGCGAGCTAGCTTACTGATCTTGGGACTAGCTCAGTGCACAGAGGCCGGGACGCCCGGGTGGTCCTGGAGACCTCTTGGGTGGTCCTAGAGGACCTCTGGGTGGTCTTGGAGACCCCCTGGGTGGTCCTGAGGGAGCTCCGGGTGGTCTTAGGGATCTCTCGGGTGGTCCTGGAGGGCCTCCGGGTGATCTCGTAAGACCTCCCTGGATCGGGTCCTCACATTCACGGAGATACAATGCCGATCTTCGCACTCCGGGGCACACCGAAGAACGAAGTCGAGGTTCAGGGAAAAATGCCGCTCAAGATCACCAACTAGTGCTCCGGCCGAAAGCACAAGTAGCACCAATCACCAAGAACCAAATGGAGAATTATACCCATCTCTCTCACCACTGACCAGTTCGAGCCAATCACCAATCTACCACGTGTAGGTATCGATTTCTCTTACGGAGCACCAAACAAAGCAAGGGCTCAAGAAAAGAAATGATCTGATGCACAAGGAAGACCAGTCTCGGCTTCACCACTGATAGCCCCAAGTCAAAACTCGGCGACACAATAGTACCAAGCCTCCAACTCAAAGCCAATCGGAAAGAAAGGAGAAATCAAGAATTTTTGAAGAGCCCACTGCTATTTTTTCTTCTTTTCCAAAGATCAGGAGAGTCTCTATTTCAAGAGGAGGAAGCCCCGACGAGCCCTCACCTGGCTGTTGTGAACAGCTTCCACACAAAGTGCCCATGCCGCCCACGCCTCCAGATCGGTCGCCGCCGGATCTCCTAAGTTCTCGCACCAGCAAATGGAAAAGGGGAAAGTGCCAAATGAGCATCGAGTGTGTCGGTGTTTTAGAACCGAACTTACGTAAAGATTGTTTGATTCGGGGGTTCCTCTAGGCTCAAAATCACGCAGAGATGGAGACTCGGGGATTTTTATATAGGTTCGGACCTTCTCCTGGGAGAATAACATCCCTACTCCTGTGCTGTGTATATGTATTGAGTATGCTGAATTACAAGATGGAGCCAAAGACTAGAGTATTGTGCTTCTAATTGGCGTCTCTGATTCCCTTTCCATCTCCCCGATTGTCCTAATGATTTTGCCTTTTATACAGTCCTCGAGGCGCACCGTTGCATCTCTAGTCTAAAGGCCGCCTTAATGTTCCAGATTGCGGAGCCGTTTTTGGAGGTTATTGTGGGAGTAGTAACGTTCCCACGTTGCCAGGCAATTATCACCATAACAAGAAGTTTAAATCGTGCTATTATTCCAGAGAATAACAGCGTAATTGATTGCTCATATCTTTGGATACGGTACAGAAGATTCCCTTATCGACTAGGCCCACATGTCTATGAGCCCTATCGATTAGAGACTGATCGTAGAATAACTTACGACTAGGTGGTGGTCGAAGAAGATCTTACGACCACAAACTGGTCGTAGCAGGACTTATGATCATGGGATAGTCGTAGAAGGACTTACGACTATGGGGTAGTCGTAGGAGGACTTACGACTACCAGTTGGTCGTAGAAGAACTTATGACCTTCAGTTTCTCCCTTATGACTATTGAGGGGTATACTCAAGAGTTATATGACGTCATTATTATCTATAATATGTATTATAGATAAATGATTAAATGATGATTATTATATCCTCGTCAGAGTGAATTGGGCTGGAGCTTAGCCTCCAGCCTAATCAATTGCCAATCCCACCAACAGGTGGGCCCGCCCAACTTTTCTTTTCCCATTTTCTCCTTCTCTAATTGAGATATTACCAGCATGCCCTAAAAAATCCAACATTATCATCCATAGAAAAAAGATGGTTTGAAAGAATTTGGGAAGCACACCACACGGCAAAACAGGTCAGGGTGGATTCATATATATTGCTGGATGAGCAATAGTAGTACAACTCGGATACACAGGAGGTTACAACAACCAAATCTTTACAAAAGGAAAGATTAGATTGGTATCTCTAAGCAGCGTGTACAACAAGGAAATAAGATGCGCTAACACCCCCTCAGTCGAATCATGAGGTTCTCGAACGCAGAGACTGGAGCGAAAATCTCAAAAGAGTTGCGTCGGGAGACATTTTGTCATGATGTCATAAACTGATGTGAGGATGGCACATGAAGAGCGTGGACCTGGCCAAGAGACACCCTCTCGCAGACGAAGTGGATGTCAATCTCGATATGCTTGGTCTGGCGGTGTTGTACATGGTTGGAGGACATATATACTACGCTGACGTTGTCACGGTAAACAACAGTGGACGAACGTAGCGGTGATGAAGGTCCTGAAGGAGCTGACGTAACCAACAACACTTGGCCACAGCGTGTGCAACGACTCGGTACTCAGCTTCGGCACTAGAACGTGAAATGGTAGCCTAGCGTTTGGAAGGTCAGGAAACAAGATTGTCGCCGAAGTAAACACAATAACCCGATGTAGAGAAACCAGAATCAGGACAACTTGCCCAATCAGCATCCGAATACACGGTTAGTGTGGTAGCTGGTGAAGCATGGAGGTGTAAGCCACGGTCCATAGTGCCCTTGACGTAGCGGAGGAAGCGCTTGACGAGTGCAAGGTGAGGCTCGCGGGGGTCGTGCATGTATAGACACACCTGTTGAACGACATAGGTGAGGTTGGGTCATGTCAAGGTGAGGTATTGCAATGCGCCGGCCAAACTCTTGTAGTGGGTCGGGTTAGCAATGGGAGGATCGTCTGAAGCATACAGCTTGGCCCGAGTGTCAACCGGAGTCGCCGTCGAATGATAGTCGGCCATGCCGACATGCTAAAGAAGCTCAAAGGCGTACTGATGCTGGGAAAGAAAGAGGTCACGAGGTGACCATGAGACGGAGATGCCTAAGAAAAAGTGAAGGGTGCCAAGGTCTATCATAGCAAACTCAGAGTGAAGGCAACAAATGAGACACTGAAGGAGGACTGTGGAGGAAGCAATCAGAATAATGTCATCAGTGTATAAAAGAAGGTAAGCAAGATGCTTGTTGTCTTTGTATATGATCAAGGATGTGTCAGAAGAGGACGAAAGGAATCCGATGGTACGAATATAAGTGGCAAATCGTTGGTACCAAGCACGGGGAGTCTGTTTGAGTCTGTACAAGCATTTGAGAAGACGATAGACATGGTTCGTCCATGCAAAATTAACGAAATCAGAAGGTTGCTGACAATAGACAGTCTCATCAAGAGTGCCATGGAGGAAGGCATTCTTAACATCGAGCTGGTGTATTGGCTAGGAGCGAGAAGCTGTGATGGACAAGACAATGTGAATGGTTGATGGTTTAACCACTAGGCTGAAAGTTTCATCAAAATCGACACCGACCTGTTGAGAGTAGTCACGAACAACTCAATGGGTTTTATGACAAGCGAGAGAACCAACAGAGTGGAATTTATGTTTGAAAATCCACTTTTGTAAGATCGAGGAGGCCAACTAGAGGGGGGTGAATAGGCGGTTTTAAAAACTTCTTTGGCTAAAACCGATTTCTAATGCGAAATTATAAACAAATCGATTTTGCACAATTAAACCCTAAATCAACTAGTCTTTACTAAGTGCGCCAACAATATGAGACTATAGAATGAAAGCAAACAAACACATACATACAAGTAAGCAATGTAATGCAAGTAATATAAATTGCACAATGTAAAGCACAAGAGATCAAACTACAATGACACGATGATGTTCTACTGTGGTGATCAGAGACTTGCCGGTCTCCCCTAATCTACGTTGAGGTAAGCCCAGCTTTGTTGGACCGGCTCCACAACTTGAACCAACACCTCCGAGGTAAGTCCAACCACTTGGACCGGTTCCAAACTGAACCAACACCTCGCTCTACTAGAGTTGCTCTTTCCTCCACTCCGGAGATAGCGAGCACCACACCACTCACAAACCACTCAGGTCTTCTCACAAGCTTCTTTGAGAAGATCACCGACGCATGACGCCTCCACGCCGTCTAGGTGTCGGCAAACACCAAGAGTAACAAGTCTAGAACTCTCACTTGAACTAATCAAGTATCTAAGCTCAAGTGGATACTCAATTCACTACCTAAGGCAACACATGCACTTAGGGTTTGCCTCTCAAAGCTCACTAAGTGCAACACATGCACATATGAGAGTAGAGGGTTTGCTCTTTGCTCAATGGAAGTCAATATAGCACCAGCTCCTTGCCCACACATGGTCAAGGTGGGTATTTATAGCCTACATACAAAAACTAGCCGTTGGGCAAAGGACTGCTGAAAAATCAGCACGTGCGGTCGTACCGCCAAGTACCGAGCGGTACTACCGCACCTTCTCCAACGGCTATAAAACCAGCCGTTGGACATCGGCGCGGTACGACCGTCAACCAACACGCGGTACAACCGCTGAGGCCGGTCGTTCCACTCAAGGAGCGCGGTACTACCGATTGTCAAGGGGAGGCACCGTCCCAAAAACACTAGTACTGTTTTAAACGAACCACCAAGTGGAAATTAGAACAACCGATGTGCGGTCATACCGCACCAAGATCTGGTCGTACCGCAGACAACACGCCAGTACAACTGATTTTCCTGAGAAATCAGTAGTTTGCATCCAAAACAAATTCAATTGCAAAACACATTTGACAATTGACAAGGTGATGCAAACACGGGTTCAAAGGCAAGAATCTTACCAAGTTGCAAAACACATTTGCCAACTTTTAGAATCAATACCATAAGGAATAAGGTACATAGACTTAAACCATTTGCAAAACACATTCGCAAACTAAAGTCACATGCTACATGCTAACTAGAGCTAGAGCAAACACAATGAGCTATAAACACATGACTACCTCAAGCTACTAGTCAAAGACCCCTCTTAATAGTACGGTAACCTATACTAGCAATTCGGTCTTCCAACTAAACACTAAGACCGGTAAAAGACTAGGAACACATCCTTAGCCCTAGCTAGTCATACCTTTGCCTTGAGCAACCACTTGAAGCTTGATGACGCACATCTTCGCTTCAAGTCCGGGTCATTGACTTGATATGCATCAACTCATGATGCATCCTTCACTTGACTTCCATCAACACATGATGGGTCTTCTTTTGATTTGATGATCAACTCATGATCATCCCTTCTTAGAGATCTTGATACGCATTAACACATGATGCATCCTTTACTCCAAGCTTTTGACTTCAATATTATCAACACATGATGATCTTCTAAAGTCTCCAACTATGGAACTCAACCTATTCATCCAACTCATGAAAAATGTTAGTTCCACAATGTGATTGTCATTAATTACCACAACATACCATTAGCTCATAATGGTGGGACAAGATACCACAATATTTTCCTTTTTGGTAATTGATGACAATCATCACAAAAGCGAATAATTGAATATTTAAGTCATATGAGTATATATGAACTACACAAGTCTAATATACTCATATGATATGTTTCAAGAGTACATATGTAAACTACACAAGTTTTATATACTTAAAGGATTTGTTTCATCGTAAAGATCCTTAATGTATGTGGAAATGGAATATGGACCAATACTGATGAAACCACAAAACATAGAGTGAACTCTCCCTAAATGTGTGCATACACAAATGTGTAGAAAGAACATATGCACATATTCAAGTTAGATTTTTGGTGAAGTTCAACCTATATTTTGGATCCGAGGAAAGCAACAAGAGAGGAATATAATGTCAAATGCATATCTCTTTGATTTTCACCTTTATATCCAATTTAGACTAAGCAATAGGTATATCAATAAACATATTAGTCTCACAAATAGATTTGTCATTAATAACCAAAATACTCCATTAACTCATAATGGCAGGTCTAGATTCTTCAACTTTCTAGAGACAACATTGGAACTATAGGGGGTGAGGAACCAGAGACCATGTGTGGTTATCAACGAGCGTCGTGTACTCGTCGGACATGGCTTGACGCCAATGAGGATCGGCAAGTGCAGTGCAATATGTTTATTGGAATCGGAGAAATTGCAGGATAAGTAATCGAAAGGTTTAGTTTCTCCAGAGGAATAACAATACTGGACTTAGTATGAGTGACCATATGATGGGGTCTAGGTGTTTGTCGAGCCAAAGCAGCAGGGAGAGGCGTGTTCGAAGAGTTGCTTGCCGTGGCAGTGGAGGCGCTGGCCGTGGCAGGGGGAACAGGTGATGCGGCAGGGAAAAGATGAGGGCTTGCTGCAACAGTGGGATCTCTTGTCGTGGCAGGGGAATCGCTTGTTGCAGCAGGGTGTGTGGCAGAAGATAGGGTTGCCGCGGCGGGCGTAAGACATGCCGCGACAGGAGAAAGCGGTGGTGCGGCAATGATGTGCGGTACACAAGGAGGTGGAGCAGAGGTAGTGCTCACGAGATCAAGGAGAATCAAGTGAGGTAGGTGCAAGCAATACTTCAATGGAGGAGAAAGGGAAGACCGACTCATAAAAAACAACATGTCGCAAGATGATGACCCGCCGTGAGGCAAGGTCGAGGCAACGGTAGCCTTTGTGAGAGCTAGGGTAGCCAAGGAAGACACACACAGTGGAACGAGGAGCGAGTTTATGTGGGGTAGTAGAGGCGAGGTTAGGGTAACAAAGACATCCAAAAACACGTAAATCAACGTAGGAGGGTGGACGGCTGTGAAGAAGCTCAAATGGTGTGATGGAGGCTGTCGGTTTGGAAGGCCGATGATTGAGGATATAGTAGTTGTGGTGAGAGCTTCGGCCCAATAAGATGAAGGCATGTTGGCTTGAAACAACAGTGTGCATACGATGTTGTTGAGGGTGCGAAGAACACGCTCAACTTTCCCATTTTGTGGAGACATGTATGGACACAGCAATCTAAGGTGAATGCTGTGGTTTCAAAAGAAATCCAGGGAGAGTTTGTTACAAATTCTTTCCCATTGTCGGTTTGGATCGACTGGAGAGAACACTGAAATTGTGTGTGAACATAAGCGTGAAAAGAGACAATAGTGGCGCGAACATCAGTTTTAGAGCGGAGAGGAAAAGTCCAGCAAAAATGAGAGAAGTCATCGAGAATAACAAGGTAACATTGATAGTCGGAGGGGCTTAACACAGGAGAGGTCCATAGATCACAATGAACTAATTGAAAAGGAATAGTGGAAAAGGACTTTGAACTAGTAAACGACAGATGGGTATGCTTGCCGAGCTGACATGCGTGGCAAGTAGGCTGTTTGTTTGAGTGGTGGAGATAGTAGATGACTTCCGGAGGGATGTCATGACGTCCCGACCAGGGTGGCCAAGCCAGCGATGCCAAAGAAGGTCGAGAGCTGTCGTGGAAAGGAACGCTTGAGAGGAGGTTGCAGGCACTTAGGGGCAGGTTGTGTAGAGATCCTTGGAGCTATTGTAGCGAAGCGTCTCTCTCCTGGTTTGTAGGTCCTTGACAAAGAATCCAAAAGGGTCGAACTCAATTAAACAAGAATAATCTTTTTGTGAATCTACAGATGGAGATTAAGTTTTTGACGAGAGAGAGAACAACGAGAACGTCATCGATAAGAAAGGAAGTGGATGGCATGGGCAGAATGCCATGACTAGTATGGGAGATGGGAACGGTGGTGTCGTTTTTCGACAGTGACATGAGGGGTTTCGATGTTCTATTATCGTTCTTATGAATGAATGTTGTGGGCTCTCCTAGAGTGAAACCACACAGAAAAAAGACACGGGTAGGTTTAGGCCTTCTACATGAGGCAGGGGCGGAGCCAGCCCGGCCCGACGCCTCGGGCCGGCCCAGCTTGATTCTAGCCGAAATATCAATTTACACAGAGATTTCACGTTTTGTTTTTTTTTGGCTGGTGTTTTTTGGCTGGCCCGAGAGGCCCGAGGCCCAGCTCCACCCCTGACATGAGGGGTGTTGATATTCTAGTATCAATCTTATGAATGAATGTTGGGGGCTCTCCTAGAGTGAAACCATATAGAAAAAGACACGAAAAATGTATACATGTTCAAGTCTTCTCTTGAGAGAATAATAACTCTATTCCTGTGTTACTCTATTGATTGTGTTTACAGTAGGGAGGAAGTCACTAAAACTAGGGCTTGATGACTTTTGAGTTCTGTCTCTTGTTGTAGCTGTTGAATCTCTCGCTCCCTTTCTCTGTCAACCGACTTTACTCCTTACATAGCGCATGGAGGGGTGGCAGTTATCGACGTCAAGAGGCACCTTGTTGTTTGATGCAATGCGCATGTTTAAGGGTGGTTATTATCATAGACATATCCCCCTGTGTTGCCTTCCGGTTATGTCAGATATAGAGATTTAATATGCACAATTATCTCAAGGAATAATGGCACATATTAACTACTACGTGTATTAAACACAACGCACAAATGTCTCTAGTCGATTGGGCCCACATGCCTGTAGGCTTTATCGACCATAGGGTGGTCATAAATGACTTAGTCGTAGTAAAGCTTACGACCATGAGGTGATCGTAGTAGGATTTACGATCAATATGTGATCGTAGTAGGACTTATGATCAATAGGTGGTCGTAGAAGAATTTACGACTATGGGGCAGTAGTAGGATGACTTACGACTATATAGGGTAGTCGTAGAATAGCTCATGACCACTAGGTGTTTATGATCTCTCTCATTGTTTATATTGAGGGGTACCTTTGAATGTTGTATAAGAGATATTACCATCCATAATTAAATATTGCAAATAAATAATTTGAGGATTATTAGATCCTCGTCAAGGGCGAAAGGGAGGAGGGGCGGTAAAGGAGAGTGTACCATCATCGGAGCTCATGTGGGACGTGGCACTAGAGTCCATGATCCAACCTCCCGGAACTTGCATTGAGAAGTTGTTCATGGCGGCAATGAGGGCCGACTGATCCCAAGTAGGGGACGATGTGGTCGGTGGTGCGAGCATGACGTTGTAGGCTTGCGGGGGTGGTAGACCTGTTCACGGGTGGCCCGGTCCAGCGGCCTGGCCTGAGCCTGTGCCGGTTCGAGCTGGGCTCGGGACTTGAATTCCTGCCCGAAAGCCCGGTGAAATGCAATTAAAATGATAAAAAACTTTTTTTTATGCTCAAAATGAATTAAACATTATTTTTATTCCAAAAAATAATTAAAGGAATACTTTTTAAATGGAAATTGTATTTTTTCGGCCAATTTGAGCTCGAACTGCTAGTTCTAGACAGAGCTTTTTAGGCCCATCCCGAAGCCCGCCCCAGCCCAGCCCGATGTTTGAATAGGTCTAGTTGCAGAGGAGCACCGAGGAGACCAGCACCACCGGACGGACGTCATGCGGGGGACCAAGTCTGCCCGGGGTTGACCTAGGGGTTGAAACAGACCCATGGACCGGAGGGGGTTGGCGTGGACATGTTGTGGACGCGATCGCCACTGTTCTTTCCTTTGGGCTTGTTCTTCTTATGGCCTTTGGGGGTGGCCATGGGAGGAGTTGTCGATGCAGCCACCATGTTGTTCTCCGTGGCAAGAGGGGTCACTACAAGAAGAGTGACTGGGGACAGCAGTCGATGTCGTAGATAGGAGAGCTATGGCGGCAGTGAGTTTACTCTCGTTGGCGGCGCGCATCTCCTGGAGAAGAAGTAGGGAACAAATGATGATGAAGTCAGGAAAGGGAACGTGCATAGCGATGATCGTGGCGGTGGTGGAGAAGCGTTCGCTCAGTCCACGCAGCAAGTTGAGGACGAGGCGACGATTAGAAACGGGTTGACCGACATCACGTAGGGTGTCGGCCACCGTCTTCAGGCGCTTACAGTAGGCCGTGATGGAAAGATCGCCTTGGACGAGGTTGGAGAACTCACCTTCGAGGTAGATGGCGCGAGTCTCCTGGTTGTCACGAAAAAGAGCTTCGACACGAACCCACAAGTCACGGGCTATCTGATCAGGTTCCATGGAGACATCGAGAATCTCGTCGAAGATGGAGTTGTACAACCAAATAAGGACGATGAAGTCCTGCTGTACCCAAGCTTGATCATCGGGTTGCACCAGTGTGCCATCAACGTGGGAGAGGAGGCCGAATTTGCCAACCATGGTCAGGAAGAATGTGCGCCATTTGGTGTAATTCGAAGCCTGAAAGTCGAGACTCACAGGGATGTGAGTATGAATGCTAGCCACGTTGATGGCCTGAGAAGCCGATGACATGACAGAGGCGATGGCGACCGTGGAAGGAGGCACTACTACAAAAAGGCTAATACTAGACATCTCATTACAGACGGTTCACCAAAACCGTCTGTATTAAATACAATCATAAACAATTTTGGTTTAGCGACCGTCTGTGTTACTGGCTGCGCTAAAAACCGTTTGTGAAGAAGTAATATGACAGACGGTTTTCAACACGAACCGTCTGTGACTTACCGTCCTCATCACAAATGGTTTGTATTAAAAACCGTCTGTGATAAGTATTTCTGATTTTACCATGGCTTGAAATCACTGACTCTTTGATTTTACCATGCTTGAAATCACTAACTCTCTAATTGTGTGCCACGGCAGGGGATTGTGTGCCATGGCAGAGGATTGGCTGCCACAGCAGAGGATTGTGTGCCATGGCAGGGGCACGATAGAGGATTGTGTGCCACGGCAGGGGCGCGGCAGAGGATTGGCTTCCACGGCAGGGCCGCGGTAGAGGATTGGCTGCCATGGCAGGGGCACGACAGAGGATCCTAAGCCATGGTAAAATCCGAGAGTAAGAAAATTCTAAGCCATAGTAAAATCAGACACTTAGGCATTTCAAGCCATGGCAAATTCAGAGAGTTAGTGATTTCAAGTATGGTAAAATCATAGACGGTTTTTAATACAAACCGTCTGTGATGAGATACTTATCACGGATGGTTCGTATTAAGAACCGTCTGTGATGAGATACTTATCACAGACAGTTCGTATCACGAACCGTCTATGATATGTCATCACAGACGGTTTTTGTATGAAACCTTCTGTGATTTGCAACGCGGGATTTCAAAAAAATTTTAATGCGTGCGCGAGAGGCAAAATATTTTGGCGCTGTCCTTATATATTATAGCCACCCCAGCTTTGTCTTCCATCAGTCTCTCCCTCTCCCCTCCCCACGCCGAGCTCCAGCGACCACCCTCGATTCCCCATCGCGGTTCGGCGAGAAGACACAGCCGCCAACGAGGAGGAGGAGGGATGCGGAGGAGCTCCTTGTCTGCCGCAGGAGGCAGACTGCCGAAAGGTACGTGTACATCCCCAAAACATACACAATTTTTTGGTTGTTTATTGTAAAGAAAATTATCTTAATTTTGTGTTACCTAAGGTCGGAACGCCGCCGGAGGTTTTCAGTCGTCTCTCCTTGCTGACGAGCTTGAGTCGAACTCGACGACATGCAAGAACATCTTGTGATATGCTGGTGAGGTACAGAGAAGAGCTTACAAGACCAATCCAAGAAGCCGATGAGTTCTTCAGGAGCTTGGAGGCATAGATGGTTTCTAGCTAGTTTAACTTTATAACTTTATTCTTTTTTCCCATTCAGAGGAGACGTTATGAAACCTTTTCGTTTCCCTATCCTATAATGTGTTTGCCATCAGAATTTTTATTGGATTTTAGTTGTCTTGCTAGAGGTTGCATATGGAAACTACTGTCCAACAATTGATTGGTTTGGCTCAAAATCTGTTTTTTTTTTTGCAATTGAAAAAACTATCATAATTGCTTATCATAGACAAAAACCATATCTCATGTCATCACTGACCTATAAACTCAGATGGCTCACAAAATCGTCTGTAATGACGTTTTTGAACAGTCTGTGAAGATTTTTTCTGTAGTAGTAAGGTGAGGTGGAGTTAACAATGGCGCCTCTGATGGAGGACTCGGCGCCGGGAGTTGTCGTGATGCGGTAGGAGTTTAGTATAAATCGGTTTAGGCTAATACCACGAAAGAGTTTGGAAAGCACACCACACGGTAAAACAGGCCGAGGTGGATTCATACATATTGCCGGATGAGCAATAATAGTACAAACCGAATACGCAGGAGGTTACAACAACCAAATCTTTACAAAAGGAAAGATAAGATCGCTACCTCTAAGCAGCGTGTGCAGGAAGGAAATAAGATGCGCTAACACGGTTGACGCCTTGCAAAAGTAGATGCATGCATGTGCCACACTCCACAGCTCATATAGACCACGTGGATGACAGGTACTAAGACACGTCATGCAATGCATGAGTGACACTACTAATTGACTTGTGTTGAACTCTTGCTACGCGAGTATTGAGATAAACATAGACCTGCACACACGAAAAACTCAAACCGATGAAATTTTGCGGTGGTATTTTAATGTCGCACTTACATTGTAGGAGGCAGAGAAAGTCATGCACGTGCGACCGTCGCTTTCTGAGTAAAATGAAGCGTATATATACGTACCTGCAGGCTGCTGCCTAGCTTTACCCCTAAGCTAGCTGCTCAGCTAAATTTACCGAATTTATACCATTGTACGTAGTACAGTCGAAGGATAAGAACAGCCATGCAGAAATGAGTCAGCAGGCGGCCAGCTACTAGCATGGCGGCCTACAAAGCATGAAGTATACTCTGATTGAAACGCAGATCAGATTTATATCTAGGGATACAGTACCACCCATACGTTCGGTGTGAGATATTTATCCGGACACGTATCTACTATTCACTTCACTTAAGCACCACTCGTTTCTTATCCACTGAAACTCTCTTCTGTTCGCTTATCCCTACTGCTTTCCTCTCCCGTCCCCTTCTCCCCACTACACGAGCACGAGCCATTCGCCCCAGCCCAACACTTGCGTCGCCCTTTGCCCGCCGCTACCGCTAGATGCGTCCCCGTCCCCGACGGCGGCCAGCTTGGCTGGCAGGAAGCCGCCAGGAGGCAACTGCTCCGGCCGGAGTGAGTTTTTGATATGTGCGCAATGTTGCAACCGTGAAATAAAAATGTTGCATAGGGAGAAAAAAATGTTGCATACGAATTTCTGAGATGTTACATCTTTTTTTTTTTGATATGCAGGTGTCCTCCAGATGTTGTGCGTGTTTGATTATGAGAAAGTTTTTACGTCGTTTGATTCTGAAATTGTTTGTTTGTTTGACCCTGAGATTTATTTTGAAGTAATGTTGCATACGAGTATTTGATATGTTGCAATAAGAGGAAGAAAATGTTGCAGTGCTCTTTATTAGGTGTTGCAGCGGATCCGGATCGTACGACGTCCGAGCCGTAGTTGCTCCCTTATATCTAACAGTCAGGATCAATCGTTACTTAAGAGTAAATGTAGTAGCATATTGGGTTCCGTGGTTGAATTATTCAACTGCTGTAGCCTATAGAACCCATATGTTGTTACAATCCAACATTCTTCCTAGTTCTTCCCGACCTTGTTAACTGGAAAATGGAAAAAGAAAAACAAAACAAAACCGCCGTGTTCCTGGGCTCGAGCCTTTCATCCCATATTCCCCATGAAGCCCAGGCACCCCATGCTGAAAACAAACGAGCAAGCAGCTATGCTCGCCGACGTGGGTTGGTGAGGATGCGGTCCACCAGATTGCGCTGCCCTTCCCAGCAGGCGGCCGTTCGGCCCTAGGAAGGGTCGTAGTTGGTGGCCTGGCACAAGTTGGCGACCCAGGCTTGAGTAACAGGAGGGCGACTCCGACTTGTAGCGGGGCTTCTGCCGTGGCAAGGAGGCGGACGACGCGGCGCGGCTTGGCAGCCGAAGGTGCGGGCCGCGCATGCTCGCGCGGCGCGGACGATCTGGGTAGACGTCGGACGGATGGTCCCTAGGCGGCCTACGTGAGTTGTTCGGTGTGCCGCGTGAGGCCCTGAAAAAGCGGGGCGGAGAGCGGAAAAACCCACGCGATCGTTTGGGCAAACGCGCGTGCGCATGGTGAATTGGTGAGGTTGCGGGATGCTGGTGGTCGGTACGGATGGAAAAAACTCGAAACTTATGAGCTAGCCCGGTTTGAGCTCGGGCCACAAATAAATTGAGCCGAGCTGGTATTTCTACTAATTATCTTAATGAGTCGAGTTCGAGCCAGCTCGTTTATAACTTACAAACCTAGAAAAGAAGCCTAGTACTGCATTGTCTAGTCCAGCCCATCCACGCGGCTGCCAACTGCGCAACCCTAGTCCACCCCACACGCGGCACACCGCACCCCTAGTCCCCGCTCTATTCCCTAGCCTACGTCGCCACGACCCAGCTCTCCTAGCTGCCGCTGGCTACTGCCCCGCACCCACAACCGTTGCCGCCCACCAGCCTATGTTGGCTCCAGCCCTCTGCATCCCCACTCCACTCCCCCCGCCTCCTCCGCCTCCTTCTCTGGCTCCGGCCTCTGGCCCTCCGCATCTGGTCTCCCCCCTTTGGACCCAGCCTCCTGCGTCGGCTCTAGCCTCTGGCCCTCCGCATTTGGCCTCCCCCGGATCGACAACCGAGCATGGAGTCCAGAAGGGTTGTATATTTGACACAACAAACAACACAAGAAAATAAAGGAATAATAGCTTTTAATTGGTTGCATGTTCTGTAAACAAAAGGGACTGTCTAGTGTGCACTATGAAGTCATGAACCGTTTTAAGTTATATTATGGACTTTTGGTTGTGAACTTGTGATCTTGTGGTTGTACTTGTGGTCTTGTACTCTTGTGGACTATAGTTATTGTGATTTTTGAACCGGACTTTTGGTTGTGATTTGTGAACTTGTGACCAAAATTCAAGCATAATTTACTAGTTATTGTATGGATGCAATTGAGCTTGGAAACAAATTACGAATTGAGTTTGAATACAAATTATGAGCTCATTTTCATATTGTACATTGTACATATTATCATGTTACCTTGTTTAGTTTGACCTCAATTTTGGTCGTCACCTTTGGTAATCTATTGTTCTAGTGAAATGAAATAATTGTAAGACGGGTTCTGTTGCACATAAAAGTGCAGTCAGAAGTTGAGAAATGGAGGGTCATTCTTCTTCAGCATTCTCGTTTATATCTTGTTCAGTTTTTGCTTTAAATTCATGTTCCTTGTATCCACTAACAAGTTTAACATGCCTAACAAGTCGAGTCGAGCTGTTTGAACGAGCTGAACCGAGCTGACATTTCTACTCGTTAGCTTAACGAGTCGAGCTGAATTCGTTTCCTTAACAAGCTTGACTGAGCCACGCTGAGTTCGTTTCCTTAACGAGCTTGACCGAGCCGAGCTTAGTCGAGTCATCTCAATATCCACCGCTAGGGTCCGGTCGAGACGAGATCGGTGCAGCCTCGCAGTGGCGTAGGCTGGATTGCTCGCGGTTGCGTCCCAGTTCGGGTGGGGAGCACCAGCTCGGCGGAGATCGGCTGGTGCCTTGCGCTCCTTTTCTATTGTGAGCCGAATCAACATCCACTGTAGGTGTGAACCAACTTCAGACAGCGCACGCTGCAGCTGCTTCTCGTCTCTCTCTCTCTCTCTCCTTTATTTTTTTTTGGACAATGCCTAGTTGCAGTCAGAGGTTAGTTGTATCATTCCCGTCAACACATCGTTGCGCAACTGCATGTGCTCACTATATTTAAACGGTAGTTGTGCTGTGAAGCAGTTTGAGATACGGGGCCTGATGCCATCAAGTGCGACTAGCTATCGGCTTTGATTTAGTCTGGTGGTCTCCTAGATATGATAGAGACCGCACGTTTAAAGTCTGATTGCTCCCAAACGGAGAGATTGGCCTTTCATTCGTAAAATAAAAATAACAAAAATGCTTTTCGTGCTGAACTCCTGTTGCAGAGTTAGGTTCCGGAAACCGACACGAAGATTGGAGACAGCCTTCCCTTCCGGCCTGCGTGGATGTCAACTAACTACTTTTATGGCAGATGCCGATCGTTCCAGCAGTTAAGTAGTACTTGCTTGTCGGTGAAGGGCGTGTCTACACAAATTGAAAAGCCTGTTTGGTCAGGTATCATTCTTTGGAGGTTATTCAAGGTTTATTATTGCGTGTCATCACTGGCAAGTTCTCTTCCATGCCCATGCATGACTCTCCCAAAGATGCCGGATAGCTCACTCGTGCCATTAATTTCTTCTCACAGCACAAGATTCGGTATCACGTGGTACCGTGAATCTTCAGAGAACTCTTTATGCAGTTTACGTGACAATGGATTTACAATTAAGATTCACAGGATCGCGATTACTGGTACTCCAGAATTTTGTACTACTCCATCTGTTTCGCTATATGGGTCTACAACTCACCATATACACAGAACACTAAATCTAATAAATACTTAATAAGAAATGACACGTACATACCTCTATTAAATAATATACCATAACTACTTAACCTCTTTCAAAATATTTAAGAATAGATAGAAAGAGCGAAAATTATAATAACTATACTTTAGATTTGCTCAACAGGCAAATATATTAAAACATATACATCTAAGATCATAGACAGATATAGCAGAACAGAGGGAGTAATGTTTAGAATTTGTTAGCGAGTGTCGGTACTCCAATATGAGCCACAACAAATACTCGAGATGTGAGTTGTGACGAACCCGTCAACGTACGTGGAGTTCCAAACGACCATTTGTGTACATGTGAGACAGTGCTACACGGAAATGATTAGGGTAATACTCACAAACAGATGTCCGATATGGACGTTTTCCATCGGACGGTGCATCCACCGTTCTACACGATACAACGACGAGTGCTACTCTAGCCTCCTTTTTCTTGTGTTGGCCCACACGCTTGGATGTGAAACATCTCATTTCGCCAGAATCCAGACATGAGCTTACGCCCGTGGGATCACATTGGGAGGAGATAACCACAGTGGCAACCTCGCTTTTCTTCATACCCCTTGTCGTAGGGGCAGCCCACCGGCCCTAGCAACCTGGCGAACAGTACCGAAGGGTACATGAGGTACCCCAAAGACGACCCGAAGCCCCCGAAGACTAGGCCGAAGGGTACAGAGGTACCCCGAAGACAGCCGAAGCCCTCGATGGGTCGGCCGAAGGGTACAGGAGGTACCCCGAGGGCGGCCCGAAGCCCCAGAAGGCTCGGCCGAAGTGCATGGGCGGTACTCCGAGGGGTACCTGAAGGGTGGCCAAAGATGTCCTGCCAGGAGCGAAAGGAGAAGATAGGTGGACCAGGCACACCAGCTGGGTGAGCCAGGTCCATAGGAGCCCACTATGGACCGGGAGCTATGCATAGGGACAAGAAAGGACCCTGCTGTCCTTGTACGGACAATATCTTCCTAGGGGCAGATATGTAAGCTCATGTACCCTGTTAGTTGGCTATAAATAACTCTCCCTCTCCCTGTGTAAAGGGACAAGCCTTTTTGGACATTTAAATACAACATACTTCTCCTAACACCAGTTCCCTCTCCGAGGATCTTCCGGCCACTCGGATACCGGGGGTCCCTTTTTCTCTTACTGTCTGGTTTTTTCTGCTACGACACCCCCAACATCTCCAAGCTATCTATTTTCTACATCTCCCCCTCCCTTGTCTCTTTGGGCGAGGAGAGGACCAGCGTGCCAGGACGACGAACAGAAAAGTGGGGGCGAGAGGAGATGACGAGTTGGGAAGCCACCGTCACTTTGTGCCCGTGAGGAAAGAAAGCCGTGACGGAGTGTTGGATGGCGGCCAAAGGAGGAGTGAGGGCGACGCACAGAGAGCCTATGACAACATCCTGAGGGTCAGCGTGCCGTCACCGTCGCTGAGGCCGAGGCAAGTGAATCGATTGTTTGTTGCAACAGAGAGTTTTTTTATTGCATTAGATGTTTTAAGATGTTATGACTATGTTTTTTTTAACGTTGCAGTAGGGTTGACCACAGAAGCTCTGGTTCTGTCGTTCATGCCATGCCATGAGATCAATCATCAATGGGAATATTGTGACCCAAAACGACGGGGGACCAGCAGATGCTAGCTTAACCAACTAATAATCCTTTAGTGTTGTGCCATCCTTGCAAGTTTAGCACGTCGAACACGTTTTGGAGACGTCGGTGCATTCAAACTCATAATTGAGAGTACCACGATCTGCCCCGCAAGCTAGCGATGGGTTAATTGTTCATTTCATGCGGTCGTGCCTGGTCTGCACCAACATCTCCCGTCCTCCCGCGCGCGACCGAACCTTCCGTTCCACCCGACCAAATTCTCCAGCAATCCGACACGTCCCCAACTCAACGGCTCGTAGGCCTGCGCGCCGTTTGCGAAAGTCGGCTAATGGCGGTTAAACCGTACAAGGTTTTTACAATTATAAAGAACGTATAGGGCTTGTTTGGATCTCGAGTTTTCTCAAAACTAGATTTTGCTAAACACAATTAAATACCTAACAACCTAAAAACATGTTTGGGAGGAGAGGATAAAACCAACTTAACAAAAACTGGTTTTTGCTAAAACTCAAAATACTAGTTTTGTGGAAAACGGCTCCATCATGTTTTTCAGAAAACGAGTTTTGTGTATCCAGGAGATCTGCCTTCACGTCCACCCCGGAATTGCTCTCTTCGCCCTCCTCCGCCGCGTTCTCTCCTTCATGCCGTCGTCGCACCACCGCCGCCACCTTGTCCTCCTCCTCGCCATCGTAACACTCGGCGCCGTCGCAGCCACCGGTGGCGAGGAAGCTGCCTGCGACGCGGCGTCCCGGCAGACGCGGCGGCGCCTCGCCGGATCGCTCACGGTGCTCTCGGCAGCTTCTCGAGCGGCGGCTCCCGCTCCTCCGCGCCATCGCGGGCGTGCACGCCGCCCACCCGCTCGTCCTCGCCGTGGTGGTGCTCTGGTGCAACCCCTCCACCCCGGACCGCCTCCTCCCGCGCTTCCCGCCGCCCATCTCCCTCCACCGCACCGCCTCGGTGCCCCTCAACTCCCGCTTCATCCCCCATTAGTGCGGCACGCGGCGGCGGCGATCAAGGGCGCCGCTGAAATCAAACAATACCGGTTAGAGGCGGCGCCGCGATGCGGCGGAAAACTGGAGGCGTCGTAGTATGCGGCGGCGACGCACGAGCAGTCGCGCGGATGCGGGGAAGAACAGATGGGATCGGGGAAACCTGATGCCGCCCATGACTCGCGGAGGTGGCGAGAATCTTGATGGCGCTCGGCGGGTGCCAGATGCAAGAGCAGCGAAAGCATAGGGCGAGCAGTAGATGCGCTAGAAGTGGTGACTCCGCCAAAAGCAAACGCAGCTGAAATCGCCAGCGCAAACGGGGAAGGTGAAGCCGCCGCCTTCAACACTTTCCTCGTCATCGTCGATGTGCTCTGCGCTTATGTGGTGATGCGTGGCGAGAGAGAATTGAGGATTGAGGCAATGGGGAAAGTAAAGAGATATGGGGAGGTGCTGTACTGATGTGTCGGGTAAGTGACGGACTGACAGCAGAGTGGACAGAGAGGGAATGATGTATTGGAAAGTCGGTTGATCCGCTATCATGTTAAAATAGAACTGACGCAGGTTAAAAACTTCATTTTATCAAATATCTCAACCAAACACTGTATCTATGAAAACTCGTTTTATTTTTTCTGACCCAAACAGAATAATCCATAAGCTTACTCTAACAGAATAACAACTTAAAATCTGTTTTCGTAAAAATTCTACTAAAACTTGTTTTACGAAAACTTATTTCTAATCCTCGTGATCCAAACAACCACATAAGGCTGCTCCAATGCTCCACATTGGTTGGTATCTTAAGTCTACTATATAAGCAAAATAATAATGTGATACCATAGTTAATGAAGAAAGAGGGTACTTTAGTATCTAATCTGGATGCCAGTTCGGTCTCGAAATCTAACGCATAAAATTTATTGTGATCGATCCCGTGCGATGCCACAATGCTTTAGTATATATCACAAATAGGCCACAATGCTCAAATACTAGTAAAGATCATGTATGTAATTAAATAAAACAATCTAAGATATTATATCATAAGAAACTATGCATTGAAAAGATAGTATCCTAATACTCTTCATGCACTAAGAAACTGTACGAAGATATACTGCCCATTGAAAACAGCCTAAGGACATATTCGAGCCCATAGATTCAGATACAGGGGATCATCGTATACGTGTGAAACTGTGAATCGGTGGAGATGAAGCACCGATTTGGATGGAGGAGTTATGGGAAGTGTGAATCAGCGCAGAGCAACCATGACTGTTGTTGTTATTGGGAAATTGAAAATGCAAATAGAAGGAGAGGAAAGAATGACGGCATCCAGTGGACACGGTCAGCTTGTTCGTTCCATACGTGCAATTGTGAAAAGCACAAATATATACTAGATTGTAAGATCCGGGATTAACACTCTCGAATTCTCTGTGTATTTCTGAATTAGTCCCATGATCAGTAGCTAGTTCACACAGTAAACAAATATGGTAACAAAATCATATCACAACTTTATTAATAAATAACAACAGAGTTGATTACAAAGGAGGCTTACATGCCAACAATAAAATAAACACAGCGGAAGACGAAGAAGTAGTAGGGTCCTGTTAATCTGCCACAGGCAATCAACTGGGGAAGCGGCCTAGTCGTCGAGATCCACACCGTAGCAAAGTCCTTCTCCTCAAATTATTTGCATTAAGCAAGAATGAGCACAACTACTGTGCTCGCAAGTTACACCCACAAATAATGTAATGACATGCATATATGGATATCTCAAAGGAAAGCTTAATATGGTTGAATTTGCATAAAGCAAAGATTTTCTTTAAATACTTGTATAAATTTTCAAGGCCATTTTTATACCATATCTAAAATCAGATTTTAAATGACAGTTTTATAGTGTGGATAACCTCCATAATGAATGGTGAAGGATACCCTCCTATCACATGGCTTCCGCCTAAATCCCATTTGGATAGAAATCCAAAATCATTTATGTCAAATCCTTTTGAAACCAAAAGCCAAAGTATAACTTTGAGTGGCTTTGCTAGCATGTCCATGATCATGACGCTGCTATTCAATAGTTTTACACTCTGCAGAGTTTGTACAAGCTTTACCCACATGACACGAATTCTCTAGTTTGTCCCAAGATATATCTATGCTACCGCCACTACCTTAGGTAAGCGGTCTAGAGCACGTGACAAGGCTTTTACAAAGCTCTACCCAAAAGTATTCATGCCCGCTAAGGTTTCACTTCCATTGACTACCCATCCTCCAGGAAGCCCCCTCTTGCGCCATGTGGGAAAACTGTCTAACCAACACCCACACAAACAAATGGCACAAATAACAATGAGGTATCACTAATTATTAAGCCAGGTCCTACTCCCCATACCGAGGACATGTGGTTGCACGGTGAGGCATAGCAAAGGAACGCTCGAAGGCCGGTCCTTAATTGACTTGGACGACTTCCAAATTAACCCTGGGCCTTAATCCTAACCAGATTAAGCCCGTGCATAAACCTGCACCAACATTTCAACCATTTCGCCCAAGTCCAAACCATCACTTTATTTTATTTTTCAAAGTCATTTATAAACTTCCATAACACACCAATGCCATGGATACAATTTAAACAATATTTGATTCTTGGCTGAAATTCCCCAAATCAACACTTTTGGGTCTAAGCATGGCTAAGCATAATGTTTCTCAAAAAGTTCTAGTTCATACTATTGCATAAACCAGATTTTCATCTAAGGTAACAAGGGTGAGGGATTCACTGTCAAGGCATTGTCAGGTACGAGACCGGTAGGTGAACCATCCGTACTGTGTTCATAATCCGATAACCCAAACTCCAGTAATTACGTGATCCTATACTCCAGTATTAATTCATCCAATATCCACCATATCAGTCTATTTCTATGATCTGACCTCCATCGATCCAACATTCAATAATTCTCTAATTCTATAATCTGATATCCATCAATCCATTAATCCTTAATGAATTATTTCTAATAATTCAACACCCATCAATCCGATGATTATATAATCCTATAGTCCAATTTTTGATAATCCGATATCCAATGATTATCTATTTCTATAATCCATTCTTCGATAATCCATTATCAACAATTATCCACTTCTAAGATCTAATCGAGTTTTTATTTCTAAAATCCCACCAAGGGTTAATCCTACAATCCAACATCCAAACAAATCAATATTCCATAAAGACTACTTCTATAATCCAATCTTAATAGTCCAATATCAATAATTAACTATCTCTACCTTTCAATATCCATTGATCACTTATTTCTACATCCGTCATTAATGCATTCATATGATCCAATCTCCAACCGTTATTTTTCCTATAATCTATCGATCAACAATTGTATAATTGTTTAATCAATAACTAAGCATCATGTATTCATATAATCTAATATCCAATAAACACGTGATTCTATAATTCAATATCCATCCATAATGCATATCTACAATCCCATGTCCATCAATTGTGTAATCCTATACTTCCATCTCCCATATCCTGATGCCCAATAATATATTTCTATAGTTTAATCTCAATAACAAATCAATTTCTTTAATCTCATATCCAACGATCATGTTATCTTATAATCCAATATTTTCACTTTCTACCTCCAGTATATATATATCACATTCAGAATGGTTCTCCATACGGTCTATACCGACAATAATGGCTATACAATGGAATAGGGAATAACTATAAAGCTTAAAACAGGGATTTAAATTACATGAATATAAATACGCATGCAATGATAATTTAAAACAGAATTTAAATAATTTAAAATAATTGGTGCAAATATGGTCAAGAATGTAACTTGCCTTGCTTGGTGATGTTGTTTTCCTTAACAGGTCACCTAGTACTCACAAACACTCTCTCCAGGTTGCTTGTGTGTACAACCACGATGATCATACAGTCAAAATCAATCCTCTTATATGGTCTCCAACTACGTTGAAAACTGACTTTCCGAAGTCGTCGAAATCTGTACGCGAAAACGATCCAAATTCAACGAAATTCAAATAACAAATCAAAAAGGCAATTAAAATTAACTCAAAACTAAATAATTCTATTTTATTTAGTTAGATAATAGTTTTATAAAATTTTAGAAATTTGAAACACTCAAATTGGAGTTGGGATTTAAAAGATATGAATTTTACAAGTTTTAATCCTAAATCGAGATTTAAAAGAAATTCTAAATACAAACAAGATTCAAATGAAGTACAATTTAAATAACTTTGGTTTAGTTAGCTAGATATTCAATTTATATGAATTTAGAAATTTGAAACACTTAATTTGGAGTTAAGAATCAAAAGATATGAATTTTACAAATTTAAATCCTAAATTTGTAGTTTCAAACATTTCAAATTCAAACAGACAATTTAAACAAAATCAAATAATTATATTTTATTTAGCTAGATGATAATTTTATAAGGTTTTAGAAATTGGAATCACCCAATTTGGAGTTAAGATGTAAAAGTTATGAATTATACAAATTTAATTCTAATTTAAACCCTAAATTGGTTTTATTGGAATTTACTGAATTATTTTCCTAAAGGAAATTCCATTTATTGTGCAAGCATGACGTCAGCGACTGATTTTCGGAATTTAAAAGAATAAAAACGAATTCCGACATGTGGGGCCCACATGTCGGTCTCACGGCTTATGTGGACTAAGTCCACGGTGTTTGAGGCTGAGGGAGGGGATGGGCCTTGCCACGCGGGCGTGCCACGTGGGCGGACACGTGCGCGAGGAGGCGAGGTGGCGCTGACCTGGCGCCAAGGTGGCAGCTACGTTGGCGATGACGTGGCATGGCCACGAGGGCTTGACGGCGGCAAGGCTCGGGTGTGGCGACAACGGCGAGTGGTGGCTCACCGGCGGCAGTGAATGTGCGCAATGGGTCGGGGAGGTTATTGCGAACCGCTGGGTACCTGACTTGGCACGGGAGGTCGACGGCGGTGGCCGGATTTGGCGCCGGAGCGGAGGAAGAAATACGGTGGTTGTCGGCGATGCAAACTGGAGGCGCTCCGGGGCGAAGAAGGGGTGCGCGAGGGAGCTCCGGTGATGGAGAAGGCGGTGGTGTAGTCCACGGCGGCTAGGCGACGTCGACGGCGGCACAACTCAAGGTTTTGCCGGCGGCGGCCAAAATCCAAATCTTCAAATTGCGACGGCGCTAGAGCTTTAGAGGAGCAGTGGGTGGTGGATCTAGGATGAGACGAGAGAGGCGGTCCCGAAGCTCCTACTTATAGGGCGCGGGCATGGCCGAGGGAGGAGAACGAGTTGCGCGGGATCGTGGCGGCATGGTTGGCGACCTAACGGGCCGGGCAGGGGAGAGGGAAGAACGTGGGGGGAGGCGCGGCGTCGCGCGAAGTCGTCGGCAGACGCATGCGCGGAAGCGGGCGGTTGGGGGTGGTGGTTGAGGAGCTCATCCGCCAACAATGGCGGCGGCTCGGGCGGTTTCGTCAGGAAGGAGAAGGGCAGGGAAGATGACCCAAGGCGGGCCCACCTGTAAGGGGAAGGGGCGAGTGGGAGATGGCTGGCACGTTGGATTTACATCCAACGGCGGGATTCTTGTCATGGGTGAGTAGAGAAACGGGCGGTTTCGGCACAAGACGCTGAGAGGAACAGCCGAGCAGTTTACCCAAAGCAATCGCTTATGATTTTCTTTGATTTACCTATTAAATTAATTCTAGTAATTCAAAAACGCTTTAGAAAATAGCAAATAGAATCCAAAAATTATGGAAAATATTACATAAAATGCTAGGGTTATTTTGAACTTAAATAAAATAGTTTCAACTTATAGTTGTCTTTTAATTTTGCATATAAATTGTTTTATCTTTTAAAATATTTAAGAAAAAGCTTAAAAATATTCTAGAAAATTCTCAAAGTAAATTAAAATTTTATTTTTCAACTTTAACTCAAATAAAAACTTAAAAACTTTAATAAATTTTATTTTTGACTTTTAAGACTTCAAAAATTCAAATAAAGCAAATAAACTCTCTCAAATTTCAGAACATCCAATAAATTGATAACTTTAATTAATTTTAAATTGGTAACAAGACTTTGGGCTGTTACATAGATGGTGCAGCGCGCGCTCGCTGTTTGAAAATACGATACTAGATAATGGTTCACATGTTGTTTGGCAGGCTAGGACGCATTCATGCGTGCGCAATTATATTAATATTTTGCATAATAGATACCTGACATTGTGAGCAGTTCGTTAACAAACAGTATAACAATTCTAGAATTGCGTAGTGCACATTTAGATATAGCTTCACAGGGATTGTATGGAACCATGAACATTTTAGGTTAGGGATTAAATAAGTTGTACAAGCGAACTGAAATGACTCGGAAAATTTACAACCATAGATAGCTGTATAACATGTACACATCTTAACAATTCTTTTGAACAGGGTAAGCATAACATTGAGTTAACAATTCTTTCCACAGGAAATGGATTAACATGAGGAGCTGGCAAGTCCTTCAAATGCGTCCTATTTTTCATCTCATCTTTGTCTGCCTCGGTTTCATCAACTACATATAGCATACACATTTTTGTATAAGAAACAAGAAGTAGGTTCACAACTGGGAGTGATATATGTAAATGAAGCTATCATCATGCATGGTTCATTTGAGATCAAATGGGAATATATAATTTAAAAATGATAGCTTGTTAGTTGGAGTTCCAGCTAGCATAGATCTGGGTAGTTCCTCCGAACCATGTAAAATACAGATTTTGGATTTAAAAACAGAAGCTAAGTTGGTAGGCTAACAATCGGGAACAACAGTGGCATGTGGGTCTTTGTGGGCATGTTCACTGTGATAGATATAAATGAAGCTATCATCATGCATGGTTCATTTCACAGCAAATAGGAATACATAATTAAAAAATGTTAGCTCATCAATTGAAGTTTGGATTAGCATATATTTGGATAGGAATACATAATTAAAAAATATTAGCTCATCAATTGAAGTTTGGATTAGCATAGATTTGGATAGCTCCTAACCATGTATGATCTAAAAAAGGCTAACCTTGTAAACTGCTTGTCAGATAATAGATAATCAAGGCTAGTTGAGGTAGACAAAGGGCTGAATCAGGATCTAAAAAACTACCTGAAAAGCATATCAGTGGTATCTCTCTTTTAGCGACATGTAGGGGTAGGCCCGCAAAGGTACATGAGCAAACCATCAACCAACAAATGTACCAAGGACATCTGTAGGAAGCTTGGCTAAAAACATAGCAATTAAGAGTGCACGTATCCACCAGAGTGGCACCGCAATAACCTCCCTACAGTGTCAAATGTGATACAACAACTAATAGGAAATGAAAGTTAGTACGTATTAAATCATCTTGTCGTGCAAACACCGCATGTGCAAAATCGTGGTTTTAACTTAACAGGACATGTGTGCCATACAAACATTGCATATGCAAAATCATGGCCTCAACTCAATAGGAAATGAATCTGGTGGGATGTGAATAAGTATTATATGAGGTAGGCTTTATCTATTAGTTTTCTGTACTCAAAGTACCTAGCATGACAAGCTACATGTCATCATAAGGAAACGAAACTCTGTAATATAGCTACAAAATATATTAAATTTGCTATAATATGTTATCCCTAACGTGAGGTTCTAAAGCTTAGCAAAAATTGACTATAAAACACGAGTAGCTGGAGCACCACCCTAGAGTAGAATAGTCCGCATATGGAAAATAGTGGCTTTAACTTAACAGGAAATGCGTGTCGTACAAACATTGCATATGCAAAATCATGGCTTCAACTCAATAGGAAATGAGTATGTTGGGATGTGAATAAGTATTATATGAGGTAAGCTTTATCTATTGATTTTCTGTACTCAAAGTACCTAGTATGACAAGCTACATGTCATCATAAGGAAACATAACTATGAAATCTAGCTGCAGAATACATTAACTTTGCTATACTATGTTATCCCTAACATGAGATTCCGAAGTCTACCAAGGATTGACTATAAAACACGAGCAGCTGGAGCTCCACCCTAGAGTAGAATAGTTTATGATGATAAATTTCGGTTGACATCACCAGGTCAAATGCAAGATTTATTACCATAATTGCTTTGAGGGGAAAAACTGGCAGATAAAAGAGAGAGATAAAAATGGGATGGCCGGCTATAGAAGAATTGGAGATAACCAAATCAGCAAATAATCTATCTACTTACTAAGCATTTGAAGGTTTTTATGCACCTCTCTGTCAACCTGAAGGAACTGAAAAGCATGCAACTCTTCCATGTGCACCACGGCCAAAACGAAATCAACATCTTCAGCATGATTCTCAAGAAAATGGAACCTTCCACTGGCAGGATAATGGAAGCTGTTAATCTACTACCTCAAAAACTCTATATATGTTTTAGAAAGATATATAACCGAACTAATTGTAAAAAAACAAACTGCTGTAGGGAAGAGCAATATAACCATAAGCACCGTTAAGAGAGACATACTCAGGCAAAAGTAACCACGACAAGGAATTGACATGCACAAATGCTAAACCGTCGCATCACCATCAAAGTATCAGCACACTGCAAAGCATCAGGACTAAATCATTAGGAAAAATAAGAACCACGGCAAGGAACTGACATGCACAAATGCTAAATCATCGCATCACTATCAAAGTGTTAGGCATGAAGAATGGAATGCGAACCAAACCGGGAACCAGGCGGCAAACTGGTGACGGCGATGGCAGCAAGGAAGGCGACAGGAGGTAGCAGTGGGGGATGAAATGCGGAGAGGGGATAAGGACCGAGGGGCAGATCCATGGTGGTCAGGCTAAGGAAGTGAATGGGAGGGAGAAAGGGTCGGCGCGGGTGAAGGGGAGGAGAGCAAAGTGAGGCAAGCGGGTGGTGGAGGCGGCATGATCGAAGGCTGGGGGGAGAAGCCACTGTGGGGACGGCGCAAGCAGGCGGCGTCGGGGAGGAATCGAGGGAGGGGTAGCTGGTGTCGGAGGGGGACATCGATAGGAGCTTGGAGCCTCGGCGATGGCTTCCTCAACGTGAAGGTGAACTCCCTCACGTCCATGGAGAAGAAGGGGGAAGCCGGAGCTGACGGCGCACGGCCGGGCTGGGGCCGAGGGTAGGCGCTGGAGGTGGGCCGAGCTGGTGGGCGCACACAGCAAGGCCGAACCAGGCGGGCACACTGTTGGACCGGAGGCACCGAGGGAGACGCGCATGGGGCCGAGGGCACGGGCCGACGACGATGAGCGCGAGGGAAGCAAGGGCCGAGGGCGAAATGGTAGCGCAGGTGAGTCACACTAGCGGCGGAGGAGGCGCAGGGAGCCGGCGGCCGGGGAGGCGCGGCCGGCCGGAGGTGGCACCATGAGACCACAATTCGGTTGGGAGCAAGAAACTCCAGTGAAGAGAGAGAAAGAGCAACGGGGAGAGAGAGACCAAGAAGAAGGAAGGAATAGGTGATGTCGACCGACTGAAGCAAAAAAGCGTTGACTGGGACACATGTGCAAAACCACCGCTGACTTGGACAACTGAGATGCCACGTGTGCAAAACCGCTGCGCGAAACCGGCCTGAGGGGTCTTTTGACCGGATTTCACAAGTTCAGGGGGTTAAATAACCGGTTTTGTAGTTCAGGGGATAAACCAGACTTTTCTGATAGTTGGAGGGAGTAAACTGGACTTATTCCAATTCTTATTGCAGTAGTACTAAAAACTAAAGGAAGAAGTCCATTCTACCCCTCAAGTATCGACGCGGACACCTAAACCCTGAAAAAACCGCCCTTTGACACCCCGGTTGCAAAACCGCATAATGTGCCCCATCCCATTGCTTGCAGGCGGTGGTTTTCTTGATGTGGCGTCCGGTCGAGCGGTTTCGCCAGAGGGAGCCGATGTGGCGTTTTCCTCCATTTCTTCTCTTCCTCATCTCCTTCCTCTCTCCATTTCTCCTTCCTCTCTCCGCCGCAATCGCAAGACCCATTCCAACCCAAATCCCCAACCTTCTAGGGCCACCTCCGCCTTGCCGCCTCTCAACCACACCCCGCTGCCATGGGCAAGCTCCTCCTGTCGCCCCTCTTCCTCCTCCTTTCCTTCGCCTCCCCGCCTCGTGGTCAGCAGCCCTCTCCGCGGCCTCCTCCGAAGGCCGAGGAGGGCCGCTTGGCGCCCATGCCTCGGCCGTAGCCACCATCGCATCGGCGATCGCTCCCTTAACGCGATGCTTTCCTATTTTGACTCTTCTACGGGAATCAAGACGGTGACGGTCGGCAAGAAGGTGGTCTGTTCGCGATCCCGGCGCGTTCATGCCCACTTGCACCCGAAGCACCTCACGGGGTTCGTGGCTAAGGCCGGGAGCTCCGCGCCAGGGGTGGACACCGTGGCTCGCGTCTCCGCCAATGACGCGTTCGTGATGCGCGCGTGGAAGGAGAGCTGGGCATCGGCGACGAGGTGCCGCCGCTGCCGGACGGAACGGGAGCGTCTCCGTCAACGACGCTGCTTCGTGATGCGCGCGCGTGGAAGCGAGAGCTCGGGCGTCGGCGACGAGGTGCCGCCGCTGCCGGACGGAACGGGAGCGTCTCCGTCAACGACGCGTTCGTGATGCGCGCGTGGAAGGAGAGCTCGGCATCGGCGACGCAGGTGCCGCCGCTGCCGGACGGGAACGGGAGCTAACGCGCCATGTGCGTGGAGTCGACTGTCGGACAAGCCGGTGGGTTTTCGGCGTCGGTCGCGCTAGGGAGGCGCGGCCAAGAGGAGGCGACGGGCCAGCGGGCTGGCGACGGGCCAAGAACAACGACCGGAGGCTAGCCTGGGGAGGGGCGGCGTTAGAAGGGAAAAACGCCAGGAAGAAATGGAGAGAGAAGCAATGGAGGAAAAGAGAGAAGCTGTGGGCTCACTTACAAGTGGATCCAAGTGCCAAAGAAACCAGCTCACTTAGCTGACCTGGCGAAACCGCTCTGATCGGACGCCACATGGGCAAAACCACCGCACGAAATAGCCGGAGGGGGCACGTTGTCCGGTTTTGCAACTTAGGGGGGTCAAAGGGCCGATTTTTTTTTTCAGGGGTTCGGTGTCCGCACGTCGATACTTGAGGGGGTAGAATGGACTTCTTCCAAAACTAAAAACTAAAACTAGAGGGACATTCTTCAAAAAAGAACTATTGCGCGTGTGCTTCAGTTTTCACACAGAAACAATGTCGAAAATACAGTTCCAAAACGCAATAACAAATTAAATAAAACAAAGACATTCGATCTAACCAGGCAGTTCCCACCATGAATGCACCAGCCCACCCCACCAGGTTCGCAACCCCATCGTTCGTTCGTTGCCAACCAGGACCCCAGGAACGTCCACCACCCTTCCTTCCTCTCCTTCCTTGTCTGCTCCTGACCACGCGCACGACGCAACGGCCGAGCGCCGCGCGCGGTCGCGAACGTCGCCATCGCCATGACGGAGTCGCGCCGCCCGCCGACCGGTTGCGCGATGTTCGGCATCTACAGCGGCATGTTCCGCCGCCGCCGCTCCGCCTCCATGTCCTCCCTCTCCCGCATCAACGGGCCCCCGTCCGCCGAGGCCGCGGCTGCGTCCGCGTCCGCACCGGCGAACCCGGCACACCGGAAGGCTGGGGTCCACGACGACTCCTCCCTCGTGCACCGTCCCAATGTCCTGCCATTGCCGGCGCCGAACAAAGCCGCAGGCCCCCGCGGCCCACCGCCGGAGAGCGATAAAGGCAAGCCAACCAAGGCGGTGAACGTCTGGGCCAAGAAGCCGGCCGCGGCGGATGCAGAGTACACCAGCATGGCAGCGGAGCTCGACAAGATGATCCACGACCACCAGACGGTCAAGGGCACCACGCAGCTGGTGCGTGCCACCTCCGGCAACATGATGCTGCACCGCAACCTCGGCAACCTCAATGGCGGTGTGCCCGGCGCGTCGGCGCGGAACTCGCTGGACCGCAACCCGAAGGCAGCGAACGAGCGGAAGGCGCCGAACGGGTACGCGTTCTCGGGCATGGGGAACATTGTCAAGGAGGCGAAGGCGCCGCCGACCGAGCTGTGCCGGGCGCTGTCGCACCGGACAGACCCCGAGAAGCTGAAGGAGATTGGCAACGAGGAGTACCGGGAGGGGCATTACGCGGAGGCGGTGGCGCTCTACGACCAGGCCATCATGGTGGACCCGAGTCGGCCGGCGTATTGGAGCAACAAGGCGGCCGCGCTAGCGGCGCTCGGGCGGCTCATCGAGGCCGTCGGCGACTGCAAGGAGGCTGTCCGGATCGATCCGTCCTATGGCCGCGCGCACCACCGGCTTGGCGGGTTGTATCTCAGGTACGTAGGACGTTAATTCCGTCATTGCCTCTGGGCATTGAATCGTTCGTCCTCCCTAATTGCTTATTGATACATGCATGCTTGTTTTCACCTGCTAATTATTTGCATGTAATTTTCTATAATTGTCATCAAGTGGTGAATGGGTCGTAAATTTTTCAGAAATATATCGTGATCGTCACGATCGGCATTAATTTATTAAAATTAAGGAAAATTCAATGTTGTTGTAACGTCATGGGGGAATCTGAATCTGACTAATACGCATATGATCTTAGACTTTGTGGAACAGATGCTTTGTTCCTTTATTTTGACAAATTGATTGCTCAACTTACCTTCGCATGTTTCGTCGAGAGACACTACACGGTAGCTAGCAACCAAATG
Source organism: Phyllostachys edulis (assembly GCA_036346405.1). Lineage (NCBI taxonomy): Eukaryota > Viridiplantae > Streptophyta > Magnoliopsida > Poales > Poaceae > Phyllostachys > Phyllostachys edulis. The sequence goes on along the minus strand of CM070562.1, from coordinate 103,161,433 downwards.
TTAATGCTACACGAATAGGTTGGAGAATTAGATCATGGAGTGGCTGCTTTGCATCACATCACCATCGGCCTTGTTTTGTGAATTGTAATGGTCTATTGAAGTTGTAGTAGGACTAGTGGTAATCATTTATTGAAGTTCACAAAAACTCAGAAACTACTTTTCAGAAAAGCTGTAGCTGCGCCAAACATGCCCTTATTCTTCCTTAGAAACCTCCAACTTTTCCCCTAAGAAATGGAATAACCCTTTTTGATGATTAGGGCAGGCATGCCTTAATTTTTGTTGTGCATGTGCTCCTTCGAAACGTTTGATCATTGATTTATCAGGTCAAGCAAAACCTTCTTCCTTAAACTACTCTGGCCTTTTGTGAACTTCTCATTGATAATTGGTGTCAACAGCTAATCACTTCCTCAACAAGCATGCTTGCTCCCTCTTTTTCAAGTTAATGATTGCACTAATTAAATCTGCAAGTCGCCAGAGAACAAGCCCACCTTCATTTTTCCTACACTCTACTCCACAGAACAATTTTTTTTACACCACAATTATCTTTTCCAACATGTGAACAAAGGAATGCAAAGCGCGCGTGCTTGTTTATACTACACCATAAACGTCTTACAATTAATGATGCTCAGTCACTCACTGGCTCATTGCGTGTTCCTCAGATTAGGGGAACCTGACAAAGCCATTCACCACTTCAAGCAGCAATCGGGGAAGGAGTCGATAAGCGCAGACGTTTCGCGCGCGCAGTCGGTCAAGAGCCGCATCGCCAAGTGCAACGACACGCGCAAGCTCAAGAACTGGATCACGGTGCTGCAGGAATCGCAGGCCGCCGTTTCCGACGGCGCGGATCGCGCTCCACAGGTCAGCGTCACGGCGTACTCCATATCATAGTGGCATCAACGGTTACACGATTAACAGTAACTCAACAATCTGATACGTTGCAAACTCTGGTAGGTAATGGCGTTTCAAGCCGAGGCTCTGCTGAAACTTCAACGGCACGACGAGGCGGACACGGTGTTCAGCGGCGCGCCGAGGTTTGGCGTCGAGGAGTCGACCAAGTTTTTCGGCAACACTGGCCATGCCTATGTCCTCATGATCCGAGCTCAGGTCGACATGGCTGCAGGAAGGTTTGTTCCATACAAATTGGAGCACAAAGTTTTGTTCCAAATGTAAAGTAGCAGCAAAATGGCTAATCCGATTCATGCGTTTTGTAAATATATGAAGGTTTGAGGATGCAGTGGCAACGGCGCAAACGGCATGCCAACTTGACCCGAGCAACCGGGAGATCTCGAACGTGCACCGGAGGGCCAAGGTGGTGGCGTCGGCGCGGCTGCGGGGCAACGACCTCTTCAAGGCCTCCAAGTTCGCCGAGGCGTGCGCCGCGTACGGGGAGGGGCTCGACAGGGAGACAGTTAACGCTGTGCTGCTCTGCAACCGCGCGGCGTGCCACGCGAAGCTCGAGCGGTACGAGAAGGCCATCGAGGACTGCAACGGCGCGCTCGCCGTGCGGCCGGCGTACAGCAAGGCACGGCTCAGGAGGGCCGATTGCAACGTCAAGGTTCGCTGTTTACTTGCCCAGCAAATGTCTGCACTCTCCCGTGCCGAAATTTTTTATCCGACCTTTCTTTTTTTAACCAACGACGCGTGCATTGCAAGAGTTGAAAAAAAATCCCATTTTGTCCTTATTTTTTTGTGTGTTTGTGTGGTCAGTTGGAGAGGTGGGAAGCGTCCTTGAGAGATTACCAGGTGCTGATCCAAGAACTCCCGGAGAATGAGGACGTGAAGAAGGCTCTTTCTGAGGTCGAAGCCAAGCACAAGAGCCAGAGGAATGGGGGCAGATCTCAGCAGTGACGTCATGTAATTACAGCTACTTCTTACGATTCATATTTGTCACCTGTCAGTCTGTTGTCACAGTTTCTTACTTAGACTTCACCGTATTACTGAAGAAAAATGCAGTAGTTAAGTTTGATCTTACATAGTGCTAAATCAGTCTTTCAAAAAATTAAGTCCTAAATAGATTGTGAAAGCATACCTCATACTCTTCAAAACCACTGTTTAAACAGGGAAAACAACCAAAATCATCTTCCAAATGGGGCTGTTGAGTTGAACCGAGTTGGTCAATTTTGCCACTGAGCAGACATTTTGTAGAACTGTAGATTGTTTGTATACGGAAATAGAAATATTCTAACATAAATTTCAGACTTTCATCAAAGTCACTGCTACTACTTCTTGGACACTAATGATTTACTATGTGCTGGTTCTAAAAAACTTCATTACTCTTTAGTCTTTATCTACCTTAATTTCAACTAATTAGGTGGACAACATTTGATGGGCACGCACAGATAAAGAAATCAAAAGTGGTTTGAAAATCTGGCAGATTCCCTTGCCTGTGCATCTTGTTTAGAACAAAGCATTGGCATGTTGATCATAACACGGTTTTATTATTCTTTGTAGGTTTCTTTATTCTGTCGGCTACTGGAGAAATCAACTGCAAGTTCTGAAGAGGACAAGGCTTTCGATAAAACAACCACGCACGCACCGTTGCACAGTTTGTTAGTACCAAATCAGTGTGTGTTTTTGTTCACTATACACCCAATTACAATGAGAACTAAGTAATGGAACTGTACATAATACTTGCTCCTTGCGATGCATAGTTAGTTAACTTATTTGAGTGTGGGACGCCAGTGACGGCACCCAGGATTTCTGAAGATTTAAATTTGCCTTTCTTTTTTAGAATACGCAAAAGACTTGTGTGCATTTCTGTCATGTGCGGCAATTTAGGAATCCTCAAATTATGAAGTTGCAATTAGGCAAGTTTACTATAGAAAAATCTCATTAGGGAAGTTTGCATTAGGAAGGATAATACCTTCCAAGTTAGTCATTATTGCATTAGGAAAGAAAATACTTTCCAAGTCAGTTTGTATCCCTTTAAATTAGGAAAGATATCCTTTAGGAAAGAGTTCTAGTTAAGGAAGGATAAGAGTCCTATTTGTAATCAGATTGTACTCCTATATATAGGAGATAAGAGGTTAATAGAAAATCAGCAAAGGATTGGGTTATTCCCCAATCTCCCTTGCGCCATAACCCTGCCCGTGCCACTGTTCATCACACGTTACTGTTCATCACACTGTTCATCCACTCCGCCCGCCACGGCGTCCCGACGCAATCCTCATCCGCCCGAGTTGATTCTTCCCTTTCGCCTCCGCTCCCAACGCTCGTCCCCTGACATCTTGGTATCAGAGCCAACTGTTGCTCCTTCCACCATGTCGAGCAACAGTGGTAACGAGGATTTCCAACAGATGAAGCGCCAATTCGCCAAGGATACGACAAAAACTCTTGCGAGTATCCTAGCACGCCAGGTAGTATCCTTGGTGCGCATGGAGGGACACCCCGCCATTGAGGAGGGCGACGAAGATGAAGAAACCGCCGCATGGATAGGGGCCAAGGGGAGTTGTCGCCATCAAGACCGCCCAATGAGGGCTCGATGTCGACTGCCCAACCAACAAGACCTTCACGCGGCAGCAGCCGCGGGGGAGCTCATGGAATTTTCGCCGGTCTTCGACGACCCACATGGGCTTCCATCGCCGCATGATCATGACCACCGCATCCACCTCATGTCGGGCACCAGCGCGGTGGTGGTTCAGCCCTATAGATACCCACTGCAAAAGGACAACTGGAGTGTCAATGCACTGCCATGTTGGCACAGGGCATGATCCAACGCAACAGCTCTGCCTTTCCCGCGCCTATGCTTTTGGTCAAGAAGAAGGACGGCTTTTGGCCCTATCGTGTCATCTCCATGATTAATAAGGTCCCGTACCGCTTGGACTTGCCCAACTCGGCACGTTTACAAGATGTTTTTCACGTGAATCTCTTGAAGAAGTATGACGACCTCCTCCTCAAGATCCACCGCCATTGCCGCCTCCTTCATGGCAAGTTATTCCCACGCCGCCACAAGGATCCGTGCTCACTTTGTCTCGAGATAAGCGGCAAATTCTGGTTCAATGGGAAGGACTTCACGTCACTGATACGTCATAGGAAAATATTATCGCATTTCGGGCGTCTTATCCCTCTTTTCAGCTCGAGGACGAGCTGTTTGTCAACGGAGGGAGAGATGTCATGTGCGGCAGTTTAGGAATCCTCAAATTAGGAAGTTGCAATTAGGCAAGTTTACTATAGGAAAGTCTCATTATGGAAGTTTGCATTAGGAAGGATAATACCTTCCAAGTTAGTCATTATTGCATTAGGAAAGATAATACTTTTCAAGTCAGTTTGTATCCCTTTAAATTAGGAAAGATATCCTTTAGGAAAGAGTTCTAGTTAAGGAAGGATAAGAGTCCTATTTGTAATCAGATTGTACTCCTATATATAGGAGATAAGAGGTTAATAGAAAATCAGCAAAAGATTGGGTTATTCCCCAATCTCCCTTGCGCCAAAACCCTGCTGTGCTACTGTTCATCACACGTGCATGTTCATCGTGGTACTGTTCATCGCACTGTTCATCCACGCCGCCCGCCACGGCGTCCCGACGCAATCCTCATCCGCCTAAGTTGATTCTTCCCTTTCGCCTCCGCTCCCAACGCTCGTCCCTGACAATTTCATTGAGCAGATTTATGTTTGCCTCTCAAACAGAACAAACAGAAAGACTGTACTCTAAAATGAATGTTCATTGCAAACAGAAAATAAGTGACTATCCATTTGAGCTAGGCCCCCTTTTGATGAAATTATAACAAAAGACTTCATTCCTGTACCAAATTGTGGAGAACATGCATACATCAATGTTGTGTCCTGTGTGACTGACTGGACTACAGGCTGTATGCTATTGATGGTGTGTGTAGTAGTGTTTTTTTAAAAGACTGTAGTAGAGTTGAACTGCTCTCTTAGATTTCATCTAGCAATTCAAGATGCAAAGGTTTGATTATCTAATTTGACACAATGGCCTGCATATCTGAACATATGGAACAAGTTCTATTGCTCCCAAGGTTCCGATGCGAGTTTTTGGCGCATTTGGCCGTGATTTCAAGTTCTAATTTGGTGTTTTCAAGTAGTGTTTTTGGTTTGATTATCTAATTTGACACAATGGCCGTGATTTCAAGTTCTTGCCTGACATTGTGTAGTTTTGCTGTTGTTGCAACTTGCAAGTGGCATTGAGACTGGGTTTGTATTTTTAGGTTAGAGCAGAATCTGTTATAGTAGAGCATGATAGGTATATGGTGCAGTTGAGGAAGGTTAATGCAAGTTGCTGGTGAAAGTAAAATGTGAGCTCTAGAAGTACCATTCCTGTGAACAGAGTTAGTTTATAAGAACTAAATGAATTTATTTACGAAACAAGACTACTGAAAATTCAAATTTTATTAGAAGTTAAATTTGGCCTATGAAAATCCACAAATGCTTATTTGTGTTGACTATCATCTTTTCATCGTTTTTTTTTCAACAACATAAGTGGCAAACTGATCACTAAAATTTTGGTTTCACTACAATTGCAAAGGTTATGTTAGCTTTCACTAAGCTTTTAAACTTAGAAAAACAAAAATATTCTGATCTGCGCTAAACAAAATTTACACGTTATAAAGCAAATGAGGAGTCCAGAAGCTAATAAGCAGTGACACAAAAGTAATGACGTGAAAATGAACAAAAAAATCAATAAAATTGGAGTTCACACCAAAATCAGCTTTTAATCAACCTACCTTGCCTTTTAGGTCCATCATATAATAATTGTGACAGCGATTGCAGTTGGGCATACATAAATACAGTTCTTGTTAGAACATGGCCTTTTCCGACAATACAAAGAGTTATTCGTAAAAAAAAGGTAAATTGCAGCTAAATCAGACACCCGGTGTTCATAACACAAAAAAAATCCTGCCTTTTCTCACAGCTAATACGAGCTGAGCAGAGGTAAGCCATGCCAGCAAATTATTATTCTGAGTTTACACAAACAAAACGAGATATTCTGAAAAGTTCATCATAGAGAATCCAATCAATCATAACCAAGGCTAAAGCACTAGATAATTTTATCTCAAATCCGAAGAGAAATTGCAGTAGGAAAGGGAGCTATACATCCCACCATATATAATATTACTCGTTACATATCACAAGCAAAGCACTATTCACCATGTGTACCTTGGTTACATCTAGTAAGGGATACTGCAGCACTATTTACAGAGCAGAAACTTGTTTTGCAGAGAGACCAACATGATTACATGATGCCCTTCTCAAAACCAATCTGCCGCATGCTGATCGAATCCTTTACACGAGCCATATGTAAATAACAGTAATTCTCAAGGGGAAAAGGGGGCGGGGGCGGGGGCAAGCAAGTAGTAAAAAGTTTAAAATACCCATACATTGCTCACAAAACGATCTTGACATCAACTCTTCCAGCTCCGGCAGCGCAAGATCGCGTCGTCGCCGCCGACGATCCATGTCTCCTTGGCGATGTCGACAGATACCTTGAAGAAGTCGGGCGCGTAGCTCATGAGCACCAGCCTCTCCTTCTCCTTCTCCTCCTCCTTGTCCTTCTTGGCGCTCTTCACTTCCTCATTCTCCTCTGCCTCTCCTCCTAACCTCCTTGCCAACCCCTTTGCCGGCGCCGACCGGCACCGCATCAGCATCAGCGCGTTCGCCGGCGGTGCCGCGTCTCCCTCCGTGTCCTGCTCCTCCTCCCGCGGTTCTTGTTCCTGCTTCTTTCTGGAAACCTTCTTGCCTTCCTCCAGCACCATGAACCACCTGGCCAATGCGGCGCCGTGCTCTGTTTCCTTCCCCTCATTCACCTCCTCCTCCTCGTCGTCCTCCCCGGAAGTGTACCCCACGGCGCCGGGGAAGTTGCCGAAGCAGCCGGCGACCTTGAGCCGAAAGGCGTCATGCAGGGCGTTGAGGAACGGCAGGGCGTCCTTCTTGATCCCGAGCGCCTGCAGCCACGTCGCCTTCTTGGGCTTCCCGCCGTCGCTGCCGGGGCCCTTGGGCCTGGCCGGCCGGGCCTTGATCTGCCCCGCGCACGTCACCTTCGGCGACGAAGGTTCGTCGTCCACGGGAACATGCACGGCGCGGCGGCTCGGGTTCCTGCTGGCCGCCTTGAAGAGCGCGCTGGACGGCGGCGGCCCGGCCCGGCTCGTGCTGTGCCGGCGCTTGACTGGCTCGGAGCAGGACGGCCGCGACGGGCTGCAGATGGCCTTGGACGGCATCAGGGCCAGGTGCGCCCGCGACGGGAAGCAGACGAGGAGGTCGGTGGCCACGCCATTGCTCCCCCTCCCTCCCTTCATCACGACAGCTCCGCGAGCTCAGAGCTGCCTCCTCCTAGCGTCCGCTAGCTTCTTGGGAAGCTTCAGGCTGCGAGTGATCGATCCATCTGTTTAGGTGTTAGTTTTAAAAGCAGGGGTCCTTCCAGCATTCAGTTGGCGCTGGCGCTTAAAAAAAACTACAAATTAACGCAGCTGCGTGGTATCGTCGCAGCAACGTGATGCTAACGTGGCGCCAAAATGATAGTGATACCAGTTGTGGTGTGCTGTTTGGCCACGTCTGCCTTGAGATTGGTGCAGTGCTTGGTTGATGTGTAGCTGTAGGGGTTAGGCTAAATTATTGTGATTTGGGAGACTAATTGAGGTGGTTCATCACGGGCATGAGTGCCCTTTATGCGGTCCTTAACCCTAGAGCTGGGACTTGGGTCGGGCTTTTCTGGTCGGCACGAAGCTTGGCCAAGACGCAAGACGGTCTAAGCACGCAAGACCAAGACGCAAGACGCGTCCGGACCGGCCGGCTGGGTCTGAGAATGTGGTCTGTTAGGCACGGCACGGCACGGCACGAAAAAAGCCTAATCCTCCAATCTCCTCCTACTGGCCCAATCCTATCCCTTCCCTACCGTAGCCGACCCAATCTCGTTCTTCCCCACTACCTGCCCAACCCTAATTTCCATCCCGCTAATCCATATCCCCAATCCCACACACCCTCTAGCCTCCACCCTCGGTTCCTCCTCTCCCAAGCACCGCTCCTCCCTCCCTCTCGGCTCTCTCTCTCCCACGCCGCCTTCCTCTCTCTCGGCTCTCCCGCCGAGAGGAATGAAGATGGCGATTGTGCACGCCATCGCCGCCTCCATTGTCTATAGTTATTTTGGTGGGCTTGGGTGGCGGCACAGCACAACCCCGACACGATGGGCTTTAGGCCGTGCACAGGCCTCGACCGGAGGTGAGGTGGGCCGAAACAAGACAAGACGGCGGAGTGACCGGGCCAACCGCACCGACACGACGACGCGTTCGAAGCACGGTGAGCTTGGGCCGGGCCGGCACGGCACGGCCCAATACCCAGCTCTACTTAACCCTTTTATGGGTGTAATCTACTGTGGTTTTTACTATAAAGCTACCATCCATCACCTTCCGCTTGATCCGATCAAAAAGATTATCTATGTAATGTAGTGTTGAAAAGGAGCAATTTAATTTGTGTCCAAGTGCATCATTATAAGAGGAGCCCAGTTTTGTACTAATGTTCTTTTGAAGAGCTCGGCTTTGTATTATTGCACACGGATAACTTAATCTGTGACAGAAAACTACAAACATACACCGCTTTGGTGTATCATCCATCGATCAAACGTGCTACCTTAAAAAAAAAAATTTTTTTGTGCAAACGCAATGCTTGGCTGGCATACATATTGGGTAGTAATTTCACCGTACTGGCATTGTCTTTTCGAGCAAATTCGAACTACGGTCCTATATGGTAGAGCTCCAGATTTTGCTTCTGAATCAGAATCGAGTGGTTTTGAGAATCAGGGTGTTTGGTACGGCTCCACGAGTATCGATTGAGAAGCTGAGAGCAGGAGTTGTACCAAACAGGGTCTACATCTGCTGTGATCCTCTTGGACAATCCTCATGCCATGTGAAAACGTATAGGATAAACTTGAAGAGTTTGTTTGGTATGTGCACGTCCGAAGAGACTGGGCCTAATTTCAACCTTTGCCTGTTCAAACAAGCATGTAAAGGGAATGGATACTACCAAATTTGCATTTCTGCGCGGTGCTTTGTTGCGATTAAGATATCGGTATCGTACTAGATCCTCGTACTATATATGAACTTTTATGCTCAATACTTGCAGGATTAAGTGAGTATGCAAGTACAGTCCCCCAGCTCCAGCTGTGGCAATGTTGTACACAGTACACACCAACAGTTCTACTTGTTCATACCGTGGTCCAATGAATTGGCATCTCCGTAACTTGAGAGGTCCAGTACCTCGTGACAGTCACGGTCTCTCCGAGTGTAAGGAGATGGCACGGCGCCAAACCTAATAATTGGCACGCGGTGGAAGTGTATTTTGGTAAGACAGATCGACAATTATTATTGCCGCATCTGTCACAAGAAATTCCCACGAAACTTTAAAGCAATGGCGGAGTGAGGGGGTGGCTGGCAGGGGCCGGCCTCCCCAGTCCCCATGCTATGCACATCTCCGTTGCTACATAAAATTTCACCATGTAATGTAGTGATAAATGTTTAATTGGTCCTTGTGAAAAACACGAGTGGAGAGGATTTGATCGGTTTATATATATATGACTGTCAACCAACAATTACAGTGAACAGTACGTTCGGCAAAATCAGAGATTACAACAGAGAATATCTTATCTTAATATCTATAGACTAACTTGTTGTACAAATGTAGTCTATTCAGTTTTGGGAGATTTAGATTAGTATCGTATATACAAAATCTTTCAACCCCCCCCCCCCAAAAAAAAAATCGCAATCATCATTGAAGATTGAGATTGCGCCGAAGCATATCAAGTCCCAGTGCATTCAGCGGCTTCGTCAGACCATCAGCAACTTGATCTGCCGAAGGAATGAATCGTATTTCCAATGCCTTCTGAGCAACTCGCTCACACGCAAAGTGAAAATCAATCTCTATATGCTTTGTTCTGGCATGAAAGATTGGATTCACAGAGACATAAGTGGCACCGAGATTGTCACACCACAAACACGTCGCTCTTGACTGGAAAATTCCAAGCTCACCTACTACTGACTGTATCCATATCACTTATGCAATTGTGTTGGCTAATGCTTTGTACTCGGCTTCAGTGCTCGACCTCGAAACCGTGGTCTACTTGCGTGAACTCCAGGAAATTATATTTGATCCGAAGAACACCGCAAAACCACTAGTTGACCTCCTGTCATATGGACACCCAACCCAGTCAGCATATGAGGATGCATTGACTAAAGATGACTTGGATTTTCTGATTCTCAGTCCAACTTCAGAAGTGTGCTTGAGATATCTCAGTATTCGTTCTGCAGCAGTCCAATGCAAGGTTGTGGGTGATTGCATATACTGATAGAGTAGGATATATCTGGCCGAGTTAGAGTTAAGTACTGCAAATCTCCAACAACACTCATGTATTTGGTTGCTTCTGTTGGAGTGACCATTTCACTTTCAACCTTCGACAACTTCTCTGTTGTTGACATTGGTGAAGTCGCTGGCTTACAGGTTTTCATCCCAACTCTGCTCAACAATTTTGCAACATACTTGGCTTGTGAAAGAATAATTTCACCTTCTGATTTCTTTGCCTCAATGCCTAAGAAATAGTGTAAATCACCTAGATCTTTAATTGCAAATTAGCTTCTCGACTACATGATCCGATGAGCTTGTGACAATGATGTCATCCCCATAGATTAGCATAAATATTCTAACACCATTCTTGTTGAATATGAACAGTGACGTGTCTTCACGAGAAGGCATGAATCCCAACTCTTGAAGTTTTGAACACAGTTTAGAATACCATGCCCGAGGCACCTGTTTCAATCCATACAAGGCGTTATCAAGTTTGCAGACATGACTTGGACGCTCTGCACTTTCATAGCCTGGAGGCTGTTTCATAAACACATCCCGTTCAAGAACACCATGAAGAAACGCGTTCTGAACATCCAGTTGACAAAGACACCATCCTCGGGATATGGCAATCAACAATACGAGATAGATTGTAGCTGGTTTGACAACCAGGCTGAACGTATCTTCATAATCGATGCCATATCGTTGCTTGTACCATTTAGCTACTAATCGAGCTTTGTATCGATCAAGTGATCCATCTGCCTTCTTCTTCATCTTGAAGACCCATTTGCACTCTATGACATTGAGTCCTTTCTGATTCGGTACTAGATGCCATGTACAATTCTTCATTAAGGCATAATACTCCTAATTCATAGCTTCTCTTCATTTGTCATCCTTGAAGGCGTCCATATGACTTACTGGTTCTGTCGCCACAACCATACTCAGTGCATTTTTGTCATAGAGAGGTGTGCCATCATGATGCATCTTCGGTACTGATATGTTATTTCTTCGACGTGTGCGCATCTGATGTTGAGGAAGTGGCGCCACAGGAACAACATAAGATGTCTCAGCATTGGAAGCATCAGTCCTAGTGGCACTGGACTGCTCAACATCAATGGATTGCTCTCCATTTTGCACATCATGTTCCTGTAGAGACAAATCAAAAGACTGCACTTTGCCATTAGTTTGCACATTAGTCATATTAGACAAAACCGGATTATTGCCCCCATCTTCCAGACTTGTTGAATGAATGAAATGAAGTTGGCAACAGGGATGGGAGAGCAGTTGTTCATACTGAGAACGATGATCAATAGAGGGATATATTTGTGAGAAAGGGAATACATTCTCATCAAATATCACATCTCGAGAAGTATATATCCGGCCAGTAGAAGGAAGAATATATTTGTAGCCTTTATGAATGCTACTATATCCCAAAAAAACACATTGCTAAGAACGAAATTGAAACTTTCGTTTATTGTAAGGTCGTAAACAAGGCCAGCATGCGCAGCCAAAAACTTTAAGAAAAGAGTAATCAGGTTTAGCATGTAGAAGACGTTCTATGGGAGTAAAGGATTGTATGACTTTGCTAGAAATCCCATTGATAAGAAAACATGTGGTGTGGAATGCTTCATCTAAAAAATTTAAAGGTATAGAAGCATAAACAAGAAGTGAGAGACCAACTTCTACAATATGACGATGTTTTCTCTTGGCCGATCCATTCTGTTGATGTGTGTAAGGACATGAAACATGATGTGTGATCCCTACTGTTTGAAAGAAGGTATGCAATTTTTGGTATTCACCACTGCAATCAGTTTGCATACAAATAATTTTCTTTCCAAGTAGACGTTCTACATGGTTCTGAAATTGTATGAAGATTTGGTACACATCTATTTTGCTTTTCAAAGGATATACCTAGGTGAACTTGCTGAAATCATCAATGAAACTCAAATAATATTTGTTTCCAATAACTGAAATAGGAGCTGGACCCCATACATATGAGAAAACAAGTTCTAAGGGAGATAAAGAAACATGATTTGAACGGGAATAAGGTAGTTGGTGGCTTTTAGCCTGTTGACATGCATCACAGACCGAAGCCATATCTAAAACCTTAGAGCAAGGCATATTATTTGACTGAAGAACTTGATGGACGACAGACGAGGTTGGGTGACCAAGGCGGCAATACCATTGCTCTTGAGATGGCCGAACAGCAGCAAGGATCTATTTCAGTGTCGTGAATTGGCTTGAGGTTAGGGGATACAGTCCACCTTTACTACTGCCGCGAAGAAGAAGTTTCTTCATTGAACGATCCTTGACAAGAAAAAAGTTTGGATGGAATTCAAGGAAAACGTCATTGTGAGTAGCAAGACGATGAACAAATAAGAGATTTTTTGATGTTTTAGGAACATGAAGCACATCTTTTAGGAGCAATGATTGATTAGGGGTTTTAATCTCATATTGACCAATATGAGCAATATGCATACCTGAGCCGTTGGCAGTTTGAACTTGATCGCACCCTTGATATTTCTCCTATGTGGTCATCTTATCAAAATCACTAGTAATGTGATCTGTCGCACTAGTGTCCGTATACCACACTGAGTCGATGGAGTAGGAACCAGTTGTAGCTACTGCAACAACACGATTTTATTCATGTTGATATGAGTGGTTGAAGTGATGATAACACTTCAGAGCCACATGTCCCGATTTCCCGCAAACTTAACACACTGGTCTATTTCCAGAAGCACTTTTGTTCTTGGAGTAATTTTGACTAGACTGATGTTGAAAGCCTCCACAATGCTGCCTTTCACCACTACGATTTCCACCACGTCTGCGGCCTTGTGACATACCACGGTTTCCCCTGAATGCAACATTGGTTGTAATATGCACAGAGGAATTGTTGGTCTCTACACGCATCTCATGACTGAGCATATGCTTATAGAGTTCATTGACCCCCAATTGGATCAGGTCGTGTGGTGATCGAGGTGACCAGGGAGTCATACTTTGTGTCAAGCCCTGTGAGCATATAAATCACAGTGTCTTGATCTGAAACAAGATGACCAGCAGCAGCTAGCGCACCTGTGAGGCTCTTTACTTTGTTGAAGTAATCTAGGATGGAAAGATCTTTCTTCTGAATGGTCACAAGTTGCATGTGAATTTGCATAACTCTAGTAAGGGACTGAGACACAAACATGCATTCGAGTTAGGGGTGAAAACGGATCGGATAGTTTCCGACCGATCCGGACAGAAACAGATTCGGATTATCTTGGATCGGATTTTTCTCGGATAATTTTCGGATCGGAAACGAATTCGGATTTTTTTTGTCAAAAATAGAAACAAATACGGTAGGCATGCTATCTGGTGAATACGGATACAAATACGGATTATCCAGATAAGATGAAGTCCGAATATCTGGATTTCAGCCCAAAAGAGAAAAGGAGATTTTAATTGATTTCCAAATTTCAGAAAATGCAACAAATCAAATAGCCTTTTAGAAAATAGCAAATAGAGTTAAAAAGTTATAGAAAAAATCATAGAAATTCCTTGAATTATTTTGAACTTAATAAAATTAATTCCAACTTAAAGTTGGTTTTTTGCACATAAATTATTTTAATTTCAAAAATAGGAAAAACCTTTTAAAATCTAGAAAATTCAAGAAATTAATTAAAATTTCTTTTTTCACTTTAAATCCAAGAAATTCCAAGAAATCTCAATAAAAAAATTGACATTAAAAACTAGGAAATTAAATAATTAACTTTATATTATTTTTCTTTTTAACCAAGAAAACTATTTTAAATCTCGGAAAATCCAATAAATTAATAACTTTATTAATTTTATTTTTGTAACATATTTTGAGATGTTCTTGTCATTTTATGATAGATTAACCATCCAAATTTGATCAATGTTAGTATGAAATAAGTTTTATATATGTATATGATGAACTAAGTGTGAATGCGTGATGACTTATGACTTTGTGAGTTATGACTTATGAGCTAAATATGGTAAACTAAGTGTTATGTGTGGATATCATGGGGATATGTCCATGATCTTAGGATGATGAAACAATTGGCAATGTTGCTTTTGGTTTGAAGTTTCACGCGTTTTCGACAAAGTTAAAAGGCTGTCTTCAGCCATTTTGGAAATTTGGCTTTGGAATAGATTGAGTTCATAGGCTATAGTGCATATGTGTTGTATGTTACATGTTTTCACTAACGTGGGTCAAGTTGTGAAGACCTTATTCCCGGATTCGTGTTTGCTTGTCTATTGCTGTGCAGGTGGCTTGGAGGTCAATGACGGTCAACGGCGAGGAGGATCGGGACTAAGCTTAGAGAGCTGAGGTCCGAACCATTCTGGATTGCCGGGTGAGGTCAAGTGACTCAAGCGTGGCGCAGAATGGACAAGGATGACCGAACAGGCGATTGACGTTGGTTTGATCAAGCGGTGCGGGTCGGTGCAAGTGCCAAGGTGGTCGGTGGGAACCGGATGGGAGAGACTTGCCGACACGATGAGAGCCGTGGATCAACCTACACGTGGCATAAAAAGCGATTGCTTCAACAGATTGGACTCGGTCTTCTAAAAGATCGAGAAGGGGTATTTTGGTAATTTTACCAAATACCGCCTTGGTGACCTAATGCCAACCCGCGGCGCAAGACGGTGCGTCAAGAAGTGTTTTAGGTCAAGAGAAGTGAAGACGGCGCTTTGATATACGTGCGTGTGTGTTCCGTTGATGTTGGGCCTTAACAGAAGTCCATTAGGTTTAGTCTTCTAGAAGCTCCAATTCTAAAAGGGTTTTAGGGTTGGTGGCTGTCATATAAAAGGTTGGAGATGAGACTTCCGTGTGTGGCTGGCAGTGCCCCCGCAAAAACCGGAGCATCATGGCGGCGGCCTGTGCGCCCGTAGAAACCGGAGATGCGGTGGCAACTCGTAGTCTCGTGTAGACAGAAAAATGGAGATCCCAGTGTTTTGATTTTGGATTTGTTTATTGCCATGTCTGTCGGTTTGTTGTGGATTGATGCGCCAGTAGTAATCATCGTTCCTTGAGCTTGCATGTCTGCTTTGTATGATTAGATGGTGCATTAAGTTGATCCTGGTGATTCTCTGGTTTAAGATCTTTTATTTGACTGCTCAATGATGTGACGGCTGTTTTGGTTTTGATTATCAGAAGGTTGCTGTTTGGATCTGTTTATTGATTGGCTGCCATCTTATTGCGATCTGTAGTCTTGGGGATTGACAGAAAAGTCTGCATTTACTGTTTTGTTTTTTTATTAGCCTGTGCACCCGTTAAATCAGAGGCCGGTGAAAAACCAATGCCCCTGGTGGCGCCTTATTCGTCCCACAAAGACCAGAGTTTTTTGGCGGCAGCCGATTCCCCTTTGGCAAAAAATTGGAGCGCCCGAAAAATCAGAAGTCAGTGGCGGCGGCCTCTTGCCTTAGGCAGAAAAAATCGGAGCCCCTGGGTGGCGGCTGCAGTGATCGCCGTCTTTGCCTTTTGCTGTGAGCGGTTTCTTCTGTGTGCGAGTGAGGCATTGATTTGGGCGGCAGCTGCTGTTTCTCTGTGTGCATGCCGAGGTAGCTCATAGCCTTTGCTGTTTTAGATCTTTTCCATTGCTTTGGCTGCAGTTTATTTTATTGCCATTTCTTTGACTCTTGCGTGTGAAGGGAGTCTCTCTGTTTGATATCATGTTGCATTGAATAGATCTGTTTGTTTGCTGTTTGCTTGTCTCTTCGGCCAGTAGTCTCGTGTGTTGGCAGAGTTAACTAGAATCCAGCGATTTGCTGTTGGGATTTGTTTGCTTGGCTGCCATCAATGATCTGACTAAGATTTCGTTTTTGAGTACCAGCGATTTGCAGTTTTAGTCTTTGTTTATTGCTTGCTTATCAGATCGTGTCTTGTGGATTGCGTTGGTCGTGCTAGTGTGTGCCTGTCAGATTTGTGGGGTTTGATCCGTGAGAGGACGCTTTGGATTTTGTGCATGTAGTTGTGAGGTGTTTTTAGTCTTGTGCTTCGGGGTTTGATCAGATTCAACATAGGTCATCCATCGTGCTCAGATACGATCTTCATAGCTTTTATAGCTATTGGAGTGAAAGTAGTGTTGAGTTTGATCGAGGAGAAAAATAGAGAAAGCGTCTATTCACCCCCCCCCCCTCTAGTCGCCTTTCCGGTGCTACATTATGTTTATGATGAACTAGTTAATACAGCTTGTTAGTGCCAATATTATATGTGGTTACTGAAAATATGAACAATTCATGAATGTTTGCATCAAATAAACTAGTTATATCTTTTCGTTAATTCCTGGCATACAATTTAAGGGGTTTTCATGTTCCGAAAAATATCCACGATCGTATTCGTTTTGATTCGTATTCACTCTGTATTCGTATTTGATATTATTTGTATCCATATTCGTATCTGGGGTATTCATATTCGTATTCGGGAAAAAAATGAAAACAAATATGGCAGAGCCATTATCTGACTGTATCCGATCCATTTTCACCCCTAGTTTGAGTGACTTCCATACCTCGGCAGCAGATGACATAAACAAAACTCGCCCCAAGATTTTAGGAGAAAGAATTGAGAGCAACGTACTAAGCACCATCTGATCTTTCTGGAGCCAGATGTTGTACGCTGGATTAGGTTCTTGTGCAGCACCACCTTCAGTTGTCACTGTGATCAAACGATCTGGAGCAGCGGTTGTGCCATCGACAAAACCCAGCAGTTGTTGTCCTCTGAGATTGGGCGTTAGTTGGGCCTTCCGAAGAAGATAATTGTCCCGATCCAACTTGACGTTGATCAAGTGGCCAAAGGAAGGTGTCGGCATCAATACACCGGTGGTGGCGGATGTCATGGTGGCAGTGGTGGTGGAGCATGTTGAGCTAGTCATCATCTAGATTAGAGAAGAGGTGGCTTTGATACCATGTGAAAAACACGAGTACAGAGGATTTGATCTTCCACACATCAATCGAGCGTAGGAGATCGGTTTATATATATGACTGGCTACCGATAATGATGATGAACAGTATGTTCGGCAAAATTAGAAATTACAACAAAGAATATCTTATCTTTCTATCTATAGCCTAACTTGCTATACAAATGTAATCTATTCAGTTTTGAGAGGTTTAGATTAGTATGAAAATTTTCTGGCTCCGCCCTGCTTCAAAGCAAAACTGAACGAAAGTAAAAACAATAGACTACATACTGGATCGAGCACAAAGCTTCTCAATAAAATTCACCTAATGATGTTTTCTTGTACCATTAGCACTATCAGGCTATACTAATGAGGTTGCCGTGATTGTTTATCTGCGTACCAATGATAAGGGTAGGAAAGGGTTGGTGTGCATGCATGAATGAGCGCGACTGATGAGTGATGATGTGTAAAGATTAAAGGGGTGTTAGTTCCATTTAAGAAGAACGGGTGCCGTTCTTCATTATGAAAGGGGGATGCACTTGAGAGCCGGCCCATCATCCACACCCCACTAGCTAAGATTTGAGGCGATTCATCGCAAAGTTGCTTCGCTCGTCTCGCTAAGCCGTTTCTGCTGCTTCGTTAAGTGGCTCAATGGAGAGAGTTCGCACGGTTTCTTCTTAGCCATGTCGTTCCCTCCCCGAATGCGTTGCATGCTTTGATACGCTGCAAAATATATAGGACGTTGTGCGTAGATATCATGTGTACGATACTATAGTGTTGAATAATTGACAATGGTGTTAAGGTACTTGAGAGAAATCCTCGGTTTAACGAAGTGTGGTTAATTGCCAGGATAGTCGGTTTGACTGAACAGTCTGACTGCCCACCGGACGTGACCAATAGTGCACTTGTTGGAGACTTGGAGTAGGGTATTCCTGGAACTCGACATATCAGGGACGGAGCTACGTGAGAGCATGGGGGTGCAACTGCACCCCCAAAATTTTTGTACAACACTTCTAAAATTATTGCATGTAGATTTTTTTATACAGTATATATATCTAGTATAATACATAGACTATATAATAAATTACATTAAGTTATTCTCAGCAATCAATAATCAGTAGCCTACCAACACAAACAATATTTTGTGATGTCGGTTGTACTAGAAACATGTAATTTGTTCCACTTGAAATTTTATTATGTCATTTAAACTTTTATATTGAAATATGTCATTTAAGTTCGCACCTTTATAGTTTATACACACACGAGCGCGCTTTTAGTAGATATTTTGTAAGGTCGCGGATTTATTCTCATCCTCCGTCTTTCTAGACATGTGATATGAGGCGCACTCACGTGTGTGTTTGGTGGAGTGTGTGCATATATGTCTCTCTTGTAATCGTAAAAAAAAAGTTTGTACCCCTATAAACAAAATTCTGACTCCGCCACTGCGACATACATGTATCGTGTCGTCCGATCGGTAACCGATTAGTATAAGACTAATCCATTGATTCTGTGCGTAAGTGGCTGAATGAGATTTTACACATGATCTAGAGGCCCCGAGCATCCGGTGGACGAGCTGGCCTAGACATCCTGCCCCATCTCAATTTTCTTTTTCGAATAAAAGGAAGAGTTGAAAGTTGAAACGAGGGAGGGAAGCACCAGTACGGCTCAGCTTGCATTTGGCTTCGTGATATTGGGCCTCGGCAGCGTCTTTCTCGGCTTGTCATTGAAACTATGGGCCTACATTATTCACGTATGAGGTCTTAGTGGCCTTCCTAAGCCTCTGCTCCTTGTTTGTTTTCCATGTTTCTGAGATAAGCATGTCTCAAGATTCCAGCCATGATGGTTCTTCCCAAAACCATCCTTGTCCTTAATAATGCATATATTTCTTTCGAGAACACGCCGAGAAACTTGATAACACACATAATGTTTTGATGGGTTTTCTAACTCAACATCCTTCCAACATGACGGCATGCGCAGAAGGAACGTGCAAGTCAGCAAATCTTGTTCTTCCTGTAAGCGTGTATACGTGAACAGGCACATGTGCCTTTGTCTCCCGTACATAGCGCACTCCAGGCGACACCACGACGCACGCAATCACAGGAGCGGCGTCCCACAATTCCAGGAGCCAGGATTGGATACGGCAACAACCTAGGATTATTCCCATGCTTAGCCATTCTATGTTTAGCATGCATGCATGCTTATCGCGTGTATTGCTCCTAGTCTGTTGCTACGCATGTATTGCTCCTAGTCTGTTGCCTCCTCTCTCTCTCTCTCTCTCATATGTAATCTATATATGTACCGATCCTTAGCTAATGGAAATTACTGTGTGAGTATCCTATTCTTGCACGCTCTCATGGTATCACGAGACGGCTTGCTTCTGCGGCCTCTCCGCTTTCGCAAACCCTAGCTGTTCGCTGCCCACCGCGGCTGCCATCGCTGGCTTCCCCTTGCCGCACGCCTGCCTATGCTCGCCGGCTCTCCTCTACACCCCGCCATGGCTCCTGATGATGAAGCACGCCTGAAGCGCGAGGAGGAAGAACGCGCGACGCGAGGTCGCCGAGACCGAAGCGCTTCGCTTGACGCCAGCAGCGACCGCAGTATCATGCGCGCTCACCGTCGCCAATGCGCGCAGTGGCCTCCATGCCCAGGCTGTTGCTGTGCAGTCTATCAAGACCTTGGTGCCCGTCGTCCTCGACGTTGACTCCGCCAACTACAGCAAGTGGTCGAACCTCCTCCTCAACACGCTCGGCAAGTACGCCCTCGACGACCACATCCTCTCTGACGCCGGCGACCCTGACGACGATACGTGGTCACAACTTGACTGTACGGTGAAGTCATGGCTCTACGGCACGATTTCGTCGGACCTCCAGGAGCTCGTCATGCACCGCGAGGCCACGGTGCGCTCCGTCTGGCTCGGCCTCGAGCAACAATTCCTTGGCAACAAGGAAACTCGTGCGCTCTACCTCGACGCCAAGTTCCGAAACTTCGTCCAAGGCGCTCTGTCCATCACGGACTATTGTCGCCAACTGAAGGGCATGGCGGATGCCCTCGGCGATCTTGGTGAGCCCGTGCCTGACCGGACCCTCGTCCTCAATGTACTTCGCGGCCTCAACGAAAAATTCTCCTACATGACGGCGCTCCTCAAGCGACAGAAGCCCTTCCCGACGTTCATCGAGGTTCGTTCTGATTTGCTTTTGGAGGAGCTAACCATGGCCAACAAATCATCTGCACCTTCTGCCTTCCTAGCAGGCACGTCCACTGGTGGTTCCTCCAGCCGTGGAGGCCAGGCATCTGGCGGCCCTGTGCCCAAACAGAACTTGGGCGGTTCGCGCGGCACCAACAAAGAAACCGCCACATGGTCGTCATGGGCGAAACCGGCGAGGCGGCAACTCCTCTGGCGGCAAGAACTCGCCCAAAGACTAACTCCTCTGGCGGGCCGCCCATCCGCCCAGGTTGGCCCACGGTGTACAATCCGTGGACCGGATCCATTCAACTGTGGTCCGGCCCATCAGCTCCTCGCCCGGCCTCTGGTCTGCTTGGGCCTCGCCCGGCTTCATAGCCTCACGGGCCCGCTCCGCAGCAGGCCCTTGTCGCGGAGGGCCTCGGCGGCATGCAACGCGCCGCGCTGGTGGACACTGATGGCATGCGACCACTCGCTCTCGAGGCTGGCGGCATGCGGCATGCAACCGCATGTCGGCTGCATGCGGCAAGCGCCGGTGGGCGGCTTTCTTTGTGCGATCGCCGCTTCAGCGCCCCGGACTCCATTCCTTCTTTGGGACCAGAACATGTTGGCTCAATCGTTTAACACGATGACGCTAAATCCACCCGCCAACATGGAATGGTACCTCGACTCTAGTGCGACCTCCCATATGACTTCGGACGCAGGTAATCTATCCGTATCCCACCCACCCTCTTATTTTACACCCTCTAATATTATCGTTGGCAATGGTTCCTTCCTTCCTGTCACATCCACCGGTGCCACTTTTTTTTCCCACTACCAGTGGCTCCTTTCATCTACGTGATGTTCTTGTTTCTCTTGATCTTATTAAGAACTTAATTTCCGTCCACCAATTTACTACTAACAATCTTTGCTCAATCGAGTTTGACCCGTTTGGCGTTTCTGTGAAGGACCTTCTCTCCAAGAACGTGATCGCCAGGTGCAATAGCTTTGGGCCGCTCTACTCCTTGTGTTCGAAAATCAAAGTCAGAGGAAGGAGTTGTGGAGCTTGACTCGGCAAAGGGAAAAGAAGACTCGTCAAAAGTGACATGGCGAGAAATGATGATTCTATTGGAGGATAGGTCAAGGCATCGATAGCCCTTGTGGTCGGCAGAATAGCCAAGGAACACACAAAGGGTCGAGCGAGGAGAGAGTTTGTGAGGGACGGTGGCAGATAGGTTAGGGTAGCACTTGCAACCGAAGACACGGAGATGGGAATAGGAGGGGGGAACGCCATATAGAGTAAAGAAGGGGGTGGAGAAGGCTAGAGTTTTTGTGGGATGGCGGTTTAATAGGTGTGTAGCGGTGTGCAAGGCTTCGACCCAATATGAGGGCGGGAGAGAGGCTTGGATTAGCAAAGAGCGAATAATATTATTGGTTGTGCGAATGATGCGCTCGGCTCTACCATTTTGGGGCGAGGTGTAGGGACAAGACATGCGAAGGTTGACCCTGTGGGTGAGAAAGAGCGTGTGGGAGCTAGAGTTATCAAACTCGCGACCATTGTCGCATTGGACGCTCTTAATGGAGGCACCAAACTGTGTGGTGACATAGGAAAAGAAATGTGACAACGTGGTGAAGGTGTCAGATTTAAGACGTAGGGGAAACGTCCATAAAAAATGCGTGCAATCATCTAAAATAACAAGATAATACTTGTAACCTGAGACACTAAGAACAGGAGATGTCCAAAGATCACAATGTATTAAATCAAAGGGTTTAGATGCACGTGATGATGATCTAGCAAAAGGTAGGCGTGTATGGCGGCCTAACTGGCATGCATGACATATGGAATGTAGCTCAACCTTATTACAATGAATGTCACTGGTATTCGCAAGTTTGGAGAAAGCCTCATGACCAAGGTGACCAAGACGACGGTGCCAAAGGACGGAGGAGGTGCCAGCAGCGAGGGCATGGGGAAGGAACGCCTCCGGACACAAGGAGTAGAGTGGCCCAGAGCTATTGCACCTGGCGATCACGTTCTTGGAGAGAAGGTCCTTCACAGAAATGCCAAACAGGTCAAACTCGATTGAGCAAAGATTGTCAGTAGTAAATTGGCGGACGGAAATTAAGTTCTTAATAAGATCAGGAGAAACAAGAACATCACGTAGGTGAAAGGAGCCGCTGCTAGTGGGAAAAAAAGTGGCACCGGTGGATGTGACAGGAAGGAAGGAACTGTTGCCAACGATAATATTAGAGGGTGTAAAATAAGAGGGTGGGTGGGATACGGATAGATTACCGACGTCTGAAGTCATATGGGAGGTCGCACCAGAGTCGAGGTACCATTCCGTGTTGGCGGGTGGATTTAGCGTCATCGTGTTAAACGATTGAGCCAACATGTTCTGGTCCCAACCGAGGAATGGAGTCCCGGACGCCGAAGCGTACCGACAAAGAAAGCCGCCACCGGCGGCTTGGTGCAGATGTCGCCGACATGCGGTTGCATGCCGCTGTAGCCTCCAGGAGCGAGTGGTCGATGCCATCAGGTTCACCAGTCGGGCATTTGATGCCGCCGAGGCCCTCTGCGACAAGGGCCTGCTGCGGAGCGGGCCTGTGAGGTTGTGAAGCCGGGCGCGGCCCAAGCAGACCAGAGGCCGAGCAAGGAGCTGATGGGCCGGACCACAGTTGAATGGATCCGGTCCACGGATTGTACACCGTGGGCCAACCTGGGCGGATGGGCGGCCCGCCAGAGGAGTTGGCGTTGGACGAGTTGCTGCCGCTAGAGGAGTTGCCGCCGCCGCTGGACTCGCCACGACGGCCGTGACGGCGGTTTTTGCTGTTGGTGCCGCGCGAACCGCCCAAGTTCGGTTGGAGTGCAGGTCGCCAGATGTTCGCCTCCACTACCGAGGAACCACCAGTGGACGTGCCCGCTAGGAAGGCAGAAGGTGCAGACGATTTGTTGGCCATGGTTAGCTCCTCCAAAAGCAAATCAGAACGAACCTCGATGAACGTCGGGAAGGGCTTCTGTCGCTTAAGGAGCACCGTCATGTAGGAGAATTTTTCGTTGAGGCCGCAAAGTACATTGAGGACGAGGGTCCGGTCAGGCACGGGCTCACCAAGATCGCCGAGGGTGTCCGCCATGCCCTTCAGTTGGCGACAATAGTCCGTGATGGACAGAGCGCCTTGGACGAAGTTTCAGAACTTTGCGTCGAGGTAGAGCGCATGAGTTTCCTTGTTGCCAAGGAATTGTTGCTCGAGGCCGAGCCAGACGGAGCGCGCCGTGGCCTCGCGGTGCATGACAAGCTCCTGGAGGTCTGACGAAATTGTGTCGTAGAGCCACGACTTCACCGTACAGTCAAGTTGTGACCACGTATCGTCGTCGGGGTCGCCGGCGTCGGAGAGGACGTGGTCGTCGAGGACGTACTTGCCGAGCGTGTTGAGGAGGAGGTTCGACCACTTGCTGTAGTTGGCGGAGTCGACGTCGAGGACGACGGGCACCAAGGTCTTGATAGACTGCACAGCAATAGCCTGGGCATGGAGGCCACTACACGCATTAGCGACGGTGAGAGCGTGCATGTCCGTGGCGCGCTGCGCATCCAAGCGGGCACGCTCGGTCTCGGTAGCCTCATGTGCGGCGCGTTCTTACTCCTCGCGCTTCAGGCGTGCTTCATCATCAGGAGCCATGGCGGGGTGTAGAGGAGAGCCGGCGAGCACAGGCGGGCGTGCGGCAAGGGGAAGCCAGCGACGGCAACCGCGGTGGGCGGCTAACGGCTAGGGTTTGCAGAAGCAGAGAGGCTGCAGAAGCGAATCGTCTCGTGATACCATGAGAGCGTGCAAGAATAGGATACTCACACAATAATTTCCATTAGCCAAGGATCGGTACATATATAGATTACATGAGAGAGAGAGGAGGCAACAGACTAGGAGCAATACACGCGATACACATGCAAGAATAGGATACTATTGGAGTGTTGACAATATGCCTGCCAGGAAATACGATCTGCATTTTCTACAAGGTTAATTGATTTCATATAGTAGGCCCGATTTAACTGACAAAATTTGGATTTTGTTCGTGGATCCGTCGGCTTAAACACCGGGAGAGAAAATGTAGGATATGTTGATGTGTATGACAGTGATTCAAATCCTCTAGGGACTGTAGCAGCCCCTGAGCAAAATACTTCCATGCCAAGGCAACATCAAGGAAAAGGAGAAGCTTTATTCGCGTTTTGTCAGACTCGGCCGGTACATACTCTCTTCAGTATGAGAAGGAAACAGCGCTATTTCGGCATTTCTCGCGCATTGTTGGTACGGCGAGGCAGGCCACCACGGTGTTCGATTGGGAACACTTATGGCCAAGTCAGGGACCGTCTATTCAGCTAAGTCAGCTAGAGCAGCCTTTCTCAGAACAAGAAATCATTGAGGCAATTCACAGATTGCCACGAGACAAGGCACCGGGACCTGATGGATTTACTAGGGCATTCTATAGGGAGTCATGGGAAATCATTAGGCTGGACATCTTGGCAGTCTTCAACAATTTCTACAACCTTAACAGAACGCATTTCGCAAAAATCAATACAACAGACATAGTCTTACTGCCCAAAAAGGAGCATCCGATTGATATATCGGAGTTCAGGCCCATCAGTTTGATCCACAGTATGGCCAAGCTAATTTCAAAGGTACTTGCCTCCAGGCTGTCAAGACACATGGACAGTTTGATTTCCAAATGTCAGAGTGCCTTCATCAAGACGCGTTGCATACAAGACAACTTCCTCTACGTGCAAAATCTTGCTCGTAGCTATCACCGATCTAGGACGCTGGCACTCATGATAAAGCTGGATATTTCCAAAGCCTTCGACTCGGTCTCATGGCCTTATTTGCTCGGTGCTTTGCAGCAGTATGGCTTCGGCCCAAGATGAAGAGAATGGATTTCAATGCTGTTGGGTACATCTAGCTCTTCTCTTATTCTAAACGGGATTAGAGGACCAAAGCTTTGGCATTAGTGTGGAGTACGACAAGGGGACTCTCTATCTCCGTACCTGTTCATTGTGGCAATCGATGCTCTTCAATATTTGCTGAACATGGCCACAGAGAGAGGGTGGCTATCTCCTTTGAGGGGGAGGGCGGCAAAGGTGAGACTGTCCTTGTATGCGGATGACGCGATGATTTTTATGCCACCCATCAAGGAAGACTTGGACAATCTTAAAGATCTCTTAAATATCTTCGGAGAGGTGGCTGGGTTAAAGATAAATCTCAATAAAAGTGCCATCATTCCTATTCAGTGCCAAGGACTAGACTTAGACACCGTCCTTCAGGACTTCCCCGCCCCAAGGAGGAGCATGCCGTGCACATATCTGGGTCTTCCTCTATCCTTGCACAAATTGAGGAAGGTGCATCTCCAGCCACTCTTGGATAAGATAGATGCCAGGCTTGCGGGCTACAAAAAGAAATTGCTATCCAGAGCGGGAAGACTTACGATGTTAAAGGCGGTTCTCACCTCTATACCCATCTATCACATGACCTTGGCCGACCTTCCGGCATGGACGCGGAAACAGATCGATAAACGTCGTAGATCATGGTTCTGGAGTGGGAACGATATGCATACAGGGGGAGGGAAATGCTGGATCAATTGGAACACGGTGTGCCGCCCAAAAAAATGGGTCCGTCTTGGACTACTGCGCCTTGACTTCTTTGGTCAGGCTCTGCGCATTCGTTGGCTCTGGTACCTTTGGAAGGAGCCTGAGAAGCAATGGAACGGCATGCGACTTCCAATTGATGAAAGGGACTATGAACTTTTTCGGGTCTCTACCAAAATCGCTCTGGGAAGAGGGGATAAGGCAAGTTTCTGGAAGGATGTATGGACGGGAAATACTGCCCTGAAAGAAGTAGCCCACAATCTCTTTCGTATTGTGGCAAAAAAGAATAGAACGGTGAGGGAGGCTCTAGAGGGGAATTCTTGGATCGCTGACCTTAGGCATAGGATCACAGAGCATCACCTCCTAGAATTTGTACACCTGTATGGCAAGGTCGCGCAAGTGGACTTGACTCCAGAAATACCAGATGATATCACTTGGAAATGGACTTCCATAGGCACATATACTACCAGGTCAGCTTATGAGGCACAGTTCTTGGGTTCAATAGAGAGACCCTATGTCAGCCTCTTTTGGGATTCTTGGGCACCACAACAGTGTAAAATTTTTGTATGGCTTGCTATCCAGGAACGGATACCAATGGCGGATATCTTGGCATCAAGGCATATGCAAAATGATTTCTGGTGCCCTCTCTGTACAGTAAACCCAGAAACAGCAAGACACCTATTAATCAGCTGTGTTTACGCAAAGAGGGTTCGGACTGCTATAGAATCTTGGTCACATCATCATAGTCTGTTGCCTGTTCAAGGGGTTACCCACGCATCGGTCTTGAATTGGTGGGTGGAAACATCGGAAAAGGAAATGGCGTCGAGCAAAAAGGGCCAAAGCTCCTTAATCATGCTTACCTTATGGCAAATCTGGAAAGAAAGGAATAGGAGAATTTTTCAAGCTCAAAGGAATGCAGCAATTGGGTTGTTAGCGATAATCAAAGAAGAAGCTAGAGCATGGATCTTAAGCGGGGCGAAGGGTCTGGCGGCCTATCTTCCCTCGGGCGACGCGGCACTTTCGTAATCCTTGGATCAGTAGGCACGCGCCAGGACAAGTCTATTCCACAAGTGAAGAATCTTCATTTGGGGAGCGCTGGAAAGCAGGAGCAGGAACATCATTCTCTTTGGTTTCCTCTCAACGCGGGGCGGAGGGAGAAAGGAGAGCTTTGTTTTTACAAATTTTGAGGGGTCCTTCGGCTTGTCTCGTGTTTTGCCTTTCCTAATGGGGTTTAGTTGTTCTTTCCTTTTGTTCTGTTTTTCGCTTTGAGTCCTTTTTGTTTTTTTCCTTCTTGTTTCTTCCCGACTTTCTTATGTCTTGTGTACTTGTTGAACTTTGGTTTTCTACCCTTCTTTAATGCAGTGTTGGCAGTTCTCCTGCCACCCCTTAAAAAAACTTCTGCATAACGTACTGTAGCATTACCTGCAGCCGCCCTTTCGTATTAGCCCATGGATTGAACGTGGATGGTCCAGATTTTATAGGGTACTGTAGTAGGTCCTCTACGCATTACTTTTGCAGATCGTACTGCAGCATTGCGTTGTATCCATTATTAATCAAATGCTATAAAAATACTCCTAATGCATACAACTATAGCTTTCTACATTACTAGTTTGTAATGTAGAAGATCTTCTCCCCTATTATAGTATGCTAGATAGGTTTTGCGCGCTACACTGCGCGCGAAGAGAGTTGTGTATGGAGGACAATGGATCATTTCAGTTTGCACATGTATGAATAGGACAGTATGTAGTTCTGTAGCCAAACAGGCCATGTGATTATAGAAACTTGGTGGTTATTGGCTCATTCAACATTTTCTTTCTATTTCTTTAAGCGCATGGCAAATGAAATAACATAAATTCAAAGTATGACATCCATACTGACAAAACCTGCCACATTCAAGTTAGTTTGATCAATATCCATAAGGAAAGTCTATATAAAAGCATCAGCATCCATGTATACTACAAACTACATAGATGACTTTCTCGGTATTGCAATTATAAATGGTAGGGATTCTAACCAGAGTATGGAAGTGTACAAACTCCGGGATCAACGAAGCTTGGAAGCGGACCTAATCAGGATCCATATATAGAGCAAAAGACTATGCATAAAAAAGTAGCTATTAGAAATAGCACAACTTCATGTTCTAGCGTGACACATAATTTGTTATCAAGGCAAAAACCGAGGTAACCAAGAAGTTGTGACAACAGCAAGGGGAAGCATGGAAGAATTCATAGCTTTATTATGGCCATCTGCTTTGCTAATGGGATGTTCCTTGCTGCCAAGGATAACAGCATGCTAACAACACATGTTTGGTGCAAGTATAGTAAACAGAGGATGTAAGAAATGACACACGACCAATCCTGTAGCCTATATATCCATGGTGCCACCTGAAGTATTTTTGTTAGAGTTTCAAATAACCTAAAAATGGTAAGAATCTTAAGAATCATTTGTAAACAAAGAGGAAAGATCTATAGTCTCATTCTAGCATGTTAGCAACACATAGCTCACATATAAATTGACAAGGCACAATCGTGTATTATGCACTACATGAAGCATTTTGCTAAGCCAGATCCACACATATACATAGACGAAATACCAAGTGCATATCCAATAGAGTAGAAAACGACAAAATAATAATTTTTTGTATTGCACAAAATCTTAAAAAGGACATAAAACAAAATGAAATAAAATTTCAACTATATGCAGCAAGGAATTGAACAAATTAGATTCAATCTAAACTAAATGCTTGATATGCTTAGTTATCATGACAACAATGAGAAAAGGAAAGATTGAATTGTTCGGTTCAACTAACATTCTGATGTCCACTTAATCCTTGAAACTTATCCCCTTATTGACTATTAATAACAAACACTATAATGAGCATAGAACATGAAGAAAATAATGTATTTTCAAATCTTGGGGTCTGAAACTTACTGGTGTAACCTGGGCAAAGCCGTAAATCCATTCATCTGAAGTAACTCTTTTTTGGAATGTGAAATCATGTATGAAACATTAATCAAGCAATAATGGTAAGGATAAAAGGTTGTCAGGTTAATTCTATAGATTTCATATAAGAAATAGAATAGCATGTTTGACTCTTGACTAAGGCTGCTTGGTATAGCAACATCCATTCTACATCCTTACACTCTTTTAGTCAATATAGATTGAGATAAGTTGAAATAGAAATACAAACTATATGAATCAAGATGACTTCATCAATAATAATCATCTAGCTGGCAGTAGTACAATAGGATAACAAAGCACTAACATAACCTCACCTGAGCCACATCTGCGGTGGTGGCCGGATCCATGCCACTGTGATAATAATGTTATGACCTATACGACATGCACATAGTTCTCAAAATTAGATTTGCACATAATATGAGGCTAAGCAATTAAATTGATCTACGAATGCAAAACTGGAAGAACTCTAAGCACATGGCGCGGCTAACATGGCACTGCAGACAGGATATATCTATCTATATCTTCTTAGACCATGCAGCAAAAATTTATCTAGATATAGTTTACGCATCAATAAGGCTTGGAAAAAAATGAACTGAAGCAATTATAATTATCAAATAATCTTTTACTAACTTCTTGCATGTAAGCTCCTATAGATCCTCTCATTCCAATCTGAAGTACTTCCAACCTAGAAATGGTACATACACAAATATGATGTATGAACTAAGATATCAGTGTTACATTGAATCCTGAAAGATGAAAGGTCATTGGAATTGGCCTGGCATAAATTCTTGTATCAATATCACATCAACATTTACAATTGAAACCATTTTGAAACAAAAGAAGAATTTTTTTGTTTGTTTCAGTAGCCCTACTTGTTAATCACTTTCAAGTAATAAAAAATGAAACCTGGAATCGACACATCAGTGTTACTCTTGGAAACCAAGAAATTATGGTGGCCATCCTTAAGGATTCTTTCAATGCCTATAAAAGGCAGTATTGTTACTATTGTTGGTAACAAAAAAACATTGAACGATCATGTATGATCAAACTAAACAAAGCTCCATCTTAAACTGGTGTAGTCATATCTTCTTCTAATCAGAGTGCACAAATGGTAAAGTAAGAAGCAATAGCACCTCATCCTAAGTGACAGTAGAGAGACCTATCTATATGCAAACAAAATTGAAGTAAATCTGAACCTGTATTGTAGATTATAGATTAGATACCGAAAGAGCAATTAGTTGAGGAATAGGACGAACGGAGAAAAGCATGTGTGAAAACAGTACCAACTATAGCTCTTTCAGTAGTTCCTTAGCTACAAGATCCTTCTCATAATTTGCATCATTACATGTGACCTACGCCAAAGGGGAATTTGAGTCATCACTATGCAACATGGATTGCGAAGGCGAATATATATAGGAAGTTCAGGCCACAAAGATACTAACATCATACCATTTGAGTGACCTGTCGGACGGCGGGATTTCTGGAGAATCTAGATAAACATCATCGAACTACCGAAGATTATTGAAGCACACATTGGAACTCGTCAACAGGAAAATGTAAGGAGGGAACAATAGAAAGTTGGCTTGATAAATCTATATGAATTCTGAAATCACTTATGCCCAGAACATACACATTTTTTAGTGAACATGATATTTCTATGTTCTATTCAACTACTTTGCTTCTTTGCTACTATTGCAACCAACATAGATATAATGTCGTCGAGTGTTTTTACTGAAGAGAAATATCAAGGAAACATGATTCTTGTTAAAGCAATAAAATAACAAATATATAGCCGTCTTCGTGCATAAGCCACTGAGAAATAAGAGAGCATAGAAACTTGACATTGCAATTACCATAACGTAAGAAAATATCTTGATTTAGCACTACCAGCACACCTAAAGGTAAAGGATGCCCAATTAGGAGTAGATTAGATAGATGTCGGTAATCTCCTTATATCTAATCCTTTGTCCATGGAGTCCTCCAAGTGAATAAATCCTTATTTCCTTCTAAGACATGCACTATAAATCAAAGTTAAAAGAAAAGAACGATGGATTGACAAATTAAATTCTATGTGATTTGCAAATACATCTCACACTGAAAGATTGTGAGATATACAAAGTTACAAACAATAAAGTACATGAACCCATTACAAAAGGATCATGGGTTCTAATAGTTCAACACAAGTCAGCTTCTCTACTAACATAGGACAGATCTTAGCGGCTAAGGCTATTACAATTTGCCTTTTTGTCAACATGTATGAAAGCATTGGCATTCCTTAAACAATTTTGCCTTACAATTAGCAAAAGCATGCATTATCAAGTTAATCAAACAGAAATATGAAAACCGAAACATGATTGTACATGAATTGAAAGTTGAAAACTAAGCTTGTGTCCAATTACCACATTGTGTGCTTAAAATATTGAAATAAGTAAAAATTCGCTTTTGTATACCTTCCAGCTTGTTGGAGGCCTCATCAATCTCGCACCCGAACCCAAAGTATCGCTCGCAAGACACGTTGTAGATCCTCTTCTTCGCGTCCTCCTCGCTGCACACCACCACCCACCACACAACCAAATTTAGTCTCGTTTTGCGAAGCACCTATGCACACACAACCAAAATAAGTGTTTTTGTTAGAGTTTCAAACAACCTAAAAAAGGTAAAAATCTTAAGAGCCACTTGTAAAGGAATGGGGCATGTTCATATCATGATCCAGGTGGTGGAATCAATTGAAAAGGAAGAGGCTTCATGGTTGTAACCAACTTACATGGGCAAATGAAGGTAGCATTGTAATTATGACATCACGTGGCTCTGACACTTCAAATGGAGTATGTTTAGTGGGAAATCCATCATCTGAAAATTTCTTCATGGCTTTCTCATTCCTGATATCATATATTCAATGTTTATTGGATGGTATAATAATAACTTAATGGCAACTAAAGAGCATTGAATTAGACTGACATAATGAGACCTTCATATATCCTTAATAAACAAGCCAATTGCGAGCGAGGAAAAATAATATCCTTTTGACCAGAAAAATGAAATTTGGCAAGAAGGGCTTACATATCATAAACTGTCACTTTATATCCAGCCATCATCAGGTTTCTTGCAATATAGGAGCCCATATTTCCAAGCCCTATGAATCCAACACTCTGAAAAGTACAAACCACTCATATGAAAACCATTAAATTAGGATGCAGTGAACAGAAGCAAAAAAAAAAAACCAAAGTTTCGTCCTTTTTAACTAAACTCTGGTCAAAGTTCAAGCTGATACAGGCATACAAAACCAGCTGAGCATTTGGATTATGATAACGCAATATAGAATCATGAGAATCTCCAATTGAGATGGAATTGCAGTAGAAGTGAAGCTCCGGAGGAGGTTCCAACCCCATGTCTGCACCTTTGAACCAACTCTCCATCCAACACCACCCATGCTTGCGAGCGGAGGAGGCGGGATGCGTGCGCGACTGCGAGGCGACAACGGGCGAGAGGAGGAAGCGTCGTCGTCTTCCTTTTCCTCTGTGATCGTGGCGCTGAGATTACGTCCACGTCATCGGCATATTCTTATCTCAGAAACATATGTTTTCTTTATACATAGTCATTCCTTATGGTCCCGGCAAGTTGGCTAATAACAGGACATACTTACAATATGCCATGAATTTTAGGAATTTCAATAAAAAAAAGAGACTATATGGGTTGCATATTCTTTCTAGTTTCACAATTAGAAGTAATACAGATGAAATTTTCTTGCATAGACATACAACATGAAACCTCTTAGAAGTAAAACGCATTTGGAAGGGAAATTGCAACCATAAAATTTGTTGTACACTACTTGTTCAAAAGGGGCAAGGCAACATAACCTAAATCATGAAAAGAGTATATATGTTACTGGAAAAATGAATATAGCCTCATTCTTTAGAAAAGCCTAGGAAAGATCTAAGAAGCATTATTCAGGCATCCTACATCCATATTCTATTTAGATCAGCGCCAAACACTTGACTATCTCAATTACACACACACAAAAGGCAGCAGCGTGTAGAATGAAAAGGTTAAGATTGTACTAGTCATGTGCCCGTGCGTTGCAACGGAAAATTAATTTTTGCATAGAATATGTTGTTGTAGCTCACCAATCTCCCTATTGCCATTCATAAATTAAAACTTACATGTCTTGCAGCAAAGCCAAGAATGTTTTCTTACTGCAGGTTTGACTAAATAACCATGCAATATAAATTTAGTACGTCAAACATATTCAAATGGCGAAAACAAGCAATTAGTCACAAAAAAGCATGGAGATATATTGATTCTTTCGGTCAGCATGAATCATGATATAATAAAAAAATTGTATTTATAAAGTAATTTTGTTATTTATACAGTTTATTATCACAAAACATCAAAATATATATTGCTTAGGGATAGCATGCGCCTCATTGATGTTGCTTGTATGTTTTCCAACCGATTGCCTTCGCCAAGTAAAAAAACGAAGAAAAAGTAAAGGACGATGAGACCATTAGGGGAGAATTTTGACAAACTGGAATATATCATCGTCAGAGGGGCAAAGAGGTATCCGACGCAACCTGATCCTTATTCTTAAAAAAAACTGGTCTATTCAACTACAACAAAATTATCCATTCAACACAACAAATCCAAGGAGCTAGTACATGCTATAAAACTTTATACATTCTATTACAACCAAGTTTTATACATCCAACTAATTGCAATCGAGTTTACAAACTTTAACAACTTGTGCAACTTTAGATCCCTTTGCTTTGCACTCAGTCATGACTGGAAGGTGGCTGATGTACGTTGATTCTTCTCGGGCAACTTATCAGATGGAAAAATGAGAAGTTCAATGCCACTAATATTTGTTGTAAGGGACAAATCTCCAACGAGCTCACTTCTTGCTCCATCTTGTCCCTACTTGCAGTTCTTGTGCCACCTGGAATGAATAAATAAGTAAGGAAAGAAAACAACAAGCAAGGAAAAATACAGCTTCAATTAGCAATTTCATTTCATTGAAAGATATCACAACCTATTGTATCACTTGGGTAATCTGGTTTGATGCTGAGACCTACTTTTGAAATTTTGGGAATATTAATTTCATAGGAATCGCAGCAAAGATCCTCATGTTTGGACCTCAACAAAGTTTTGTGATCTTCACATGCACCAGACTTCTCTGTCTCCGATCCAAGTGATACGTCCGGGTCATAAAATTCATCATCAGGGCACACCCAAAGATTGAGGAACCTTAGGGAAGACACAAGCTGATTAACAGGTCCATTGATTGGTTCTAATGGATAGTAATCCATCCCCGTGACAAGAAGCTCTGTTGAGCTATTTGCTTTCTTGGCGTAAAACACACCCCAAAAGTACGGTAAGCCATTCCACCCTGGAAAGTATTAAATCAATTAAATGAGTAACCCTGA
The DNA here is from genome assembly GCA_036346405.1 of Phyllostachys edulis. NCBI lineage: Eukaryota > Viridiplantae > Streptophyta > Magnoliopsida > Poales > Poaceae > Phyllostachys > Phyllostachys edulis. Next base: position 103,127,094 of record CM070562.1, on the reverse strand, counting down.
CATTTTGTAGAAGATAACATTAGCTAAAATAAGCCTTACGTTGAATCTTCTCAGGCAACTTATCATATGGAAAAATGAGAAGTTCAATGCCACTAATATTTGTTGTAAGGGACAAATCTTCTGGCCAAGGGAGCTCAGCTTTGTGAGTGTGGTTATCAGTCAACTCCGTCGCATGTAGCACAATTTAAATAACGGGTTCAACATTTCGAGTTATCTGCCGAATTGCCAGCATGTACAAATCGATAAATCTTACCTCGTAGTTAGTTCGGGAGACCGTCTCACGACTACGTTGGTACTTTCTCGACCCATGGACGGCAATCTGGATCAGCTATCAATCGCTCCTCTATGGCAAGCTGGTTAGGTCCAAGGAAGGCTGACATCACAACAAGTTGCAATAGAAGTATTCTCGTGTTGATGAGATTGAATCACAGTTTTTGTAGTCCTATTGGACAAGTGATCAGTAACAAAGTTATTAAGCGATCTGATGTAAGGAGGTATGGACCTGATGAAGACCCAGCCCAACAGCAATGAACTTATCCTTCATTTCTGCACGAAGCTTTGCTCCATCGAGGTACCCTTCCTCTCAGTCGGGTTCTTGTGCATCTTCTCTCCCAAATAATTTGCAATGCAGACCCACTACAAAGGGCGGATACAAAACATTACATCAACAAAAAATACATGTCACCTTGTGTCAAGATTAGTAAGCTAAGCCCATAGGCCCCACACGATGAAATATTTGAACAGACGCGCCTTATTTGGACACATGGAGTAATGTGGCATAGTGAATAGAATACCTGTCCATTCGAACCATATGTTGTGTATAGAGTTCTCCCCTTTTCTTCGTTTCCACCACATTTGGCAATAGCCGTGTTACGAAATGATTTCTTGAGTGCTGATTGTGTTGTTGCAAGTGAAAGTAAACTTCAATGCTATATTCAGTAATAGCAAAAGTATAAAAGAGGTTCTCGGGGAAAAAAATAATAATACTCCCTCTGCTCAAATAGTTAGTTTCAAGTCATTGTAAACAAATGATGAACTTTGTCTTTATCCCTGGTCATAAGACTAAAGGAAGGGATGAACTTAACTTAGCGGAGCACTAAGCAATGTGGCTATGCAATAGAACCAACCTTATCATTATAGTAATCAATTTTATCATCACGGATTGTCATTCAGGTAATACAAATTGTACAGCTCTTGGGATTCAGCAATTCAGGTAACACAAATTGTACCACTCTTAGTATATAAACCAGGGTAAAGATACAATTTTGTAATAAAGGGGTTGTTCAATGCGAATTTATTTGGTAGTAAGCAGAATATGGGATTTGATTGAATCTTTGTATTGCACCATGAAATATGGGAAGCAAAATATGTAAAATTTCTTTTGTAATGTACAATGGAAATCTCATTGGACCACATTAATTATCACCGAATTAAAACACACGGGCAATATCAGAATACAGAGGCACTTCAGGTCTGCTATCATGAAATACAATCAGGCATGCATACATGGACTAATCCACGGACATCCGGACTAAAAATTGGAAGCTCTACAGGCACAAGTTATGGAGCAAGAACTGATCATGAATAGAAGACCATCGTCGTACCTGCCTTGGACCGACGACGGTGGTGGCGGCGTCGTGCACAAAGGTCTTGATTGGCCACACGCATACCAACACAAAGCACAACGGCAGTGAACACCAGCCTGAAATGAACCACAAAAACGATAAGCAAACAGAAATTGCCTAAAATATGGCCTAACCATGAAATAATATTTTCATTCACTGAAATATGGCCTAACCATGCAATAATATTTCCATTCACCGAATATGGCCTAATCATGCAATGATTTACCATGATCAACCTGATCTTCGCACAACAGCAAAAGATAACATGTAGATATACAACAAGGTTTGAATTTTTCAAGCAAGACTAACCTGAAAACAGTCGGCGTGGTTGATCTTTGCACTGAGTCTTCAATTTTCAGTTATGGTGTTGCTTCTCACAGGAAAACACTAACAATTGTCAATCTGTAATTTAGAAGAAGCCTGGAACACATAAATAGATAAGAAAATATGTTCATGTATAGTACATAGCTTGTTTTGATCATTTTTGGGCCAAACAGAACCTAAAATGCATGTTTTTGCTAAATAATCCAATAGAAAAACTGCAATAGAAACGATATTACCCTTTCTTGTGTAGAAATTAGCCCCAATTTTGAATGAATATTGAATAGGAAGCAAACCCAATAGACCATTTGCTCTAGATCAATGTAGCAGAATGCTTTACAAGTATAAGTTACAGCAGCCATTTATACCGAGTAAGACTGATAGTTAACTCAACCATCTGGTTTGGCTGTCCTGAGAGATGAGAATTCGCATAACCATGGTGTATCACCTACCTATCCTATTAGACTCATCAGGTTCACCGTATGTTAAATTAAAGAAGCAAGTAGCTGAGTAGAATATTGTAAAACCGATCTACCGCTATCGAAGTCCACAAGGTGAGGTTGTCCCAAGAAGTTGCATGATCGAGGTGCTATCCTTGTAGGAATCTTCCCAAGGAATCCAATTCGCAATGGCTTCGTTGAAGGCCTAAAACATAAGGAGTATGATCACATACCAAAAGACAACATGGGCTAGCTATTATCGGCTAATTATTTGCAAAGAAAGCTTTACAAAGACCAGAGGATCCAGATCAATTAGACTTTTGAAGGATAATAATTCAATGACATAACTTGGAACGATGTGCCTTGTGGAATCAATTTACTCTAAAAGAACACTTCATATGCATAAGCTCATTACAACCAACAAATCTGACTACAAATTTATTGGTATTACAGAGCTAACAAGTTGGCGATCCGGCGGATGAGCAAAGATGGTACTCTCTTTACCTTAATCAAGCAAATCCATGTCATTAATACTTGCACATAGCAAGCAAGCATGTGGGCTACACTCAGAAGATAACAATCACATCTTGGAAGCATGCGACAATTTGAACCAAGCATGGGTCTACAAGATACCAAGAAACCAAAGGACCAAATATCCAAAGGAATCAACTAACACTTTTAGATTGTAACTATAACTGAAGAATATTTACACTCCCAAAACTACTGCAGACGCAGTGAGTGAGCTCTAAATAATACAGATGCAAGCAGCGTAAGAATCTACCGTCACATGAAAAATCAAAAATATCAAGAAACCAGGACCAAATATGCAAAGGAATCACTAACACCGCAGATTGTAATCAGAATCAAGAATATTTACACTCCCAAAACTACTACAGACGCAGTGAGTGAGCTCTGAATAATACAGACGCAAGCAGCATAAGAATCTACCGTCACATGAAAAATCGAAAATATTGCCGAATACATTGGAGAAAGGAACTAAATAAGCCCAAATCATCTAGACAAACAAATCATACCCCAACCTTTTCTGCTACTCTGATCTATACCAGATTATAGATCTGAGCCAATTTCTTGACTAATAAACTCATAAACTAAGCAAGAAGCAACAAATCACCTGCTTGGCGAGAGAGCACACGCGGTCCGGCGAGTTGAGGATCTCGTAGTAGAAGACGGAGAAGTTGAGCGCATGGCCCAGCCTGATGGGGTGGGTCGGCGGCAGCTCCTTCATGGCTATGTCCTAGAGAAAAGAACCACCCAAGATCTAACCCAAAATCAGGAGAGCCGCTTACCAACGGATCCAGACGAGCTCCTCGCCTCAAGATCGGTGCGGGCCCGCTACCGCGCGCCTTGTGGGACGATTACCACGGCCCCTCCTGACCCTCTCTCGATGCGCCACGATCTCGCCACACCCACCGACGGACCCGTACCCACGTCCACCACCGCCAGGCCCACGCCTACAATGCTCATAGGGCCCAAAAACGACAGAGAGGAGGGGGCGGGAGGGGGCAGCGGTGGCGGTCCAGATCCGGCGGTGGAGGAGGTCGAGGCGCGATGGCAGAGCAGAAGAGAAAGGGGGAGACGGGGATGGGTCGGAGCACGCAGAGCTGAGGCCGAAGGTGCCGCTGCCGCTAGGTTTTCGAGGGTCAGCGCTGCGATCACGAAGAGGAATGGATGGGTGGGGATGGAGGGGAGGGGGAGAGGGGGATGAGGGCAGCGCAGGAGGGGATGTAGCGGCGCGTGAGGATGGAGGGGCGGGGGAGAATGGATGGAGGTTGGAGGGCGTCGCGAGGAGATGGGCGACGTGGGTGGGGCTGGTAAGAGAGAGGAGAGGTTGTATTAAAATCTTACAATAAAAATGCATTAACTATAGTTAGGAGTTTTACCTGATAATAGCAGAGCATCAGTTAACAACTTAACATCAATATATAAACAGCAGAGGAAACCAATGATAAAAATCATTTCATATGTTATTTATATCTAAAAAACAAAGCTTTGAATTGAATCTGTATACACATTTTCATACTAATTTTACAATATCACATGTAAAAGACGTACAAACCAATTGAAGATAGTTACTTTACTAGAAACGAATTGTACCAAAACTGAAGAAAATATGTGAAGATATCACTCGGCCCATGAGGCTCGAAATTAATTCATTCAAAGTTGTGATTTGTAATGAAAGGGTAAAACCTTAGGGAGATATCTGAGTTGCAAATCAGTCCTACTAACCAAGGTTGGCAGCAAACAGGAAATAGCAAGACATCAGCACACAAAACGGCTAGCTAAACCCTTGCAAAGGAGACAACATAGAAAATTAACAGAACCAAAGAACGGAACACATTGGAGTAGAGCTTCACTGCAAAAATATAGCTCTCTTTGAGGAAGCGGGTGGAGCGGCGACGGCGGCGATGTTGCCTAGGCGAAGGTGCCCGAGAGGGAGAAGGGGATCGGTACAAGGAGAGGCGGCGGTGGTGACCAAACTAGGGGCGGCTGTGGCGACACCCAAGCGAAGGAGAGCGAGAGTGATGGCTGCAGTAGCGCCCAGGAGAAGGAGAGTGGGAGCGATAGCGAGGGTGAGAGGAGGAGAGTGGAGAGCGAGAACGAGGGCGACCCGAAGCCATGCGCAAGCAACCACATCGTTGTCGCCGAAGTCGGCCGCCCAACCCTAGGGCGCCGAACACCAAGAGAAGGATGGGGAGGGAAGAAGAGAGGCCAACGGTGGGAGAAGGGGAAGGAAGACCGACGGGAGAGGGAGAAAGAGAGCGGAATAGGAGCGAGTTGGGGGCGGCGACGGTGGCAAGGGCGGCGGCGGTGGTGAGGGTAGCGTGGGTGAGTGCACGGTCGGAGGGGAGGAGGTGAGCAGTGAGGGCGAAGGGGAGAAAGTGGGCGATGAGGACAGCACGGGCGAAGGGGAGGAGGCCGACGGAGCCCTCTGTGTGGGGAACAGGAGGGGCAGTGCGGGTAAAGGGAAGGGGGCGGGCGACGCGAGCGAATGCATAGGTGGAGGGGAGGAGGTGGGAATCGTGAGCGAAGGCACATGCGAAGGGGAGAAAGTGGGCAGAGCCCTCTACGAGGGGAACAGGAGGAGGTAGGGCATGGGGTGTACCACGCGTAGGCGGACGAACGGATCAGCACCCTCGGCAAACATTGGACGACCAGAAGCACATAGGATCGTTACGCAATTTTGAAAAAAAACAAGGCATTTTGTGCAAATAGGTGAGCGCAAACACTAACACCATGGGTTAGGCCAGGACCTCGACGTGATTTCAAAAGGCATGGGGGATTTTTTTGCAAAAAATAGCGGCGCGGATGCTCCGAGGGACCAATGTTTTCTTCTGCTATAAGAAAGAGAATATTATAGTAGGGAAATATTCTCTTTCTTATAGGCGAAGGAAGCAACGAGCCCTAGGAGCATCCACGTTGCCATTTTTGTGAAAACTACCTCGTAGTTTTTGTAATCGCATTGAGGTCCCAACCGAACCACCAATGCTAATTTTTGTGTTTACCTATTTTCAGAAAGGCCCTCATTGTTTTGCGGAATTGCATAGAGATCATACGCGCTTGTGGCCATCCGATGTTGCTGAGGGCATTGATCCGACCGTCCACCTGCCCGTGCTAGATCCTGTGTCGTACCTCCCCCATTCCCCACCTACATGCCGCCGCCATCGCTCCGTTCACGCTCGCTCCTCCCTCTCCTCTCCCACGTTTGCCGCTTCCCCTCCACCTCCCTCCGCCTCGGCCTCCCGCTCTATGTTTGGCCCGGTGCCCTCTCCCTCCCTATCTGGCTTGGCGCTCTCCCCTTTCGGCCTCTGCCCCCCTCCACCCGGCACCCTCCCCCTCCGCGTCCGGCTTCGGCAACGGCGACCACACAATTCTTGGGGCTCCCTGGTGGCCTACTTGATGATGGACCTCCTCCTCTGCATCCGACCCGGTGCCCTCCCCCTCTGTGTACGGGTCGGCGCCCTTCGCCCCCGCGCTTGGCCTCCACAGCAACACCCAAACGATTGTTGGGGCTGCCTGGTGGCCTTCTCGATGATGGAGCTGTGGTGCAGTTCTAACACGGCCATGGCCCGCGTTGTCTTCCTCGGCCGCATCGGGTTCGTTCATCCGAGCGCTGCGCTTGGCTAGTTTGTGCTCGCTCGTTCCCTCTCTCTTCATCCTGCCGCCTTCCCCCCTCCGGTTCGGCTGCTCCACCTCGGTTTTGTGGACTGTCCCATTTGACTGGCCTTTGCCTACAAGGCCGCCGCATGCGTCGTGGCACCGGTCAATTCGCTGCTTGGCCTTCGTGCCTCGGCCGCTCGCCTTTTCCTCTGCCGCCATTTCGCTGCAACTTTCTTGCTGCTCCTGGCGCTTCGCCGTGGTGTCGTCCCGAGTTGTGCCTTTGTGCCTTGCCTCTTTGGGGCGTGCCGATTGCTCTTGGTCGATACCGGCCGCTTGGCCTATCTAGTGTGCCGCTCCTCCCTTCTAGGCGTGCGCTGCTCTTTCTTCATGTGCTCATGCGTGTGTTGTGCCATGCATCCATTTTTGTAGCTATTTTCGTATAGATTTGTTCCAAATGGGACACAATTGAGCTGTATTTTTGTGAATATCTACAATTGTCATACCATGGGCCTGCAAGAGCTTACAATCATTTCATACCTATTTTTGTATAAGTTTGTTCTAGATGGGAGGCTACTGAGTTATATTTCTGTGCATCTTTGCAATTTTAGTGTATGGAATATGTTAGCCATGCAGTCATCACGGTTGATTTAGTTTTGTGTTGTTGGTTCCATATAAATTTGTTCCAGATGAGAGGCGATTGAGTGAGTGAGGAATTACTTTTGATATATGCATGTGCGACCCTATTTTTCTTTGCCATCGGTGATGCATTTGTAGATTATGTGTTATGTGACGTAGTGTCATAATGCGACTGAAAATTCAAATTTCGTAGACATGAATTGAGTTGTTCAACAAAAGTGCTTACGATGGGATAACAATGGATATACTCAGACTAACTAATTTCCTTTTGGCTCCTATTTTTCCATATCGTTTTGCCGGGTTTGTGTTGCTCTGTTCCTCCAAGAGCGTCGTCCTTTTCGACCACTCCGCACATTTCTTCTTCCTGCTTCATACTGCAGGTATGGTTGTTTACTGAATTATAGTTTGTGCTCATACTTTTAGCCTTTATATGATTTCGCATGATGGTATGCGTACGGTCTAATTGCCTGTTGTGTTCTAATGCATGCTACTCGTTCTGTTTCTTGCATAAATTTGTATGGCATTGTGTGAATCATCGTTTGTAATGGCATTATGTGTGTGCTCATACGTGATTCCTCGCTTAGTGTTATTTAGGTTCAATCATTGTGAGTGAAATTTCAAATTTCATGGACATGAATTTAATTTAATAGTTATTATTATCATCTCCTGATTTGGCAGATTCGCTAGACATATGCACCTATTTTTAAAGCCCTCTAATGAACCTTTATGATTTATTCCCTTACATTGCTACTAAAATTCTCAAATGTACTATTGCTATTGTACCTTTTTTATTTGTTTTGTTCTTTTTTATTTCAAGGCTGCGCTTACCGTAGCAATTTGCAATCTGTCGATTCCCTGTTTTTGTTTCCCAAAAACCTCATGATATGCATGAAAGATGTCATCATACTATTGCCTTAGCATTATTTAATTCCATCATAACCTACAAAGCCTCGTAGTCACATTTTGTGTGTAGAATTGTTCATAACAGTGTCATCACCACATAGTACATTTACGTTGCCTCTTATGGTTGTGACTGTGACTTCATATTTCACTTATCAGTCCTTAGGCATCGTTCTTCAATACCCCATAAATAGTTCATTGAAATGTTATGAACTGACCATCAATTATGGTCGATGTATTTAATAAAGCTCCAATGACTCGGTTGCCTCATTCACGGCAAGAAAACACGATGATTTAGTCTCTATGTAACGCATTGTCATAGGCTTCAGGATAGACTACCTGCTGATAACACAAATTATGGTTACATACCTCTCAAATACAGAACTTAAAATGTATTCTTCAGGGTGGTACAATGGAAGTCCAAATACCAGAACACCATGTTAGCCAATTTAAGGACACTCTCCACGACAACCATGTCTACTACATTGAGTACTTCGAGGTTCCATCTCGGCTGTCGGTAAACGTTGGATCTCTATCGTATTGGCATGCTCCCTCCCTCCCTCTCCCCCGCCACCTCTTAGACCATCGTCATCCAGATCTGGCCGCACCGTTGCTTCTTTTGTACTACAACAGTCTGTTCCGTCTTCTTCACCGCTTCTTGGGTACATCAACGCGTAGATTTGGTGGCCACACCGCTTCTTCTTATCCTACGATGATCGATGTGGCACTGCGGTGGAGCCATCGGTGAGTCGATAGTCTTTCCTCTTCTTTTTGGCCTTCTCTTCGCATTCCTACATATATTTGGTCAAAAGTGAGACATTTCTACTACACTGCAATCATTCTTGAGTTTTGCGTCCCAGGCAATGTCGGATGCAGACTAGCTTCTCGTTGGTTTCATGAGCCCAAACTACTCTATCACTGAGTACATATGCTGTGAATTATGGTAAGCAACCAGCCAAAGCTTCGTCTTCTTATGATTCTGTGTTCATTTGTCCTAGGACTGTGGCAACAAGATGGTATCATACTCCAGAATTATGTGGTTCCTTCTTTTCAAAGGTCGGAGAAGCTTCATCTTGACAAAACTTCAACCTTACCCAAATTAGAGACTGTGATCATTCATCTTGGTGCATCAGTATCCCCATCGAATGTGATCGAGTTCATTTTGTAAATGAAAGCTTTTCATGTACGTTTGATTGTTACAACACAATGCCATGGTCCTGAATTGTTGACACATGTGTTTATCGTACCACATTTGATAATTTGATGACCTCAAAAAATCATTTGATAATTTGGGTTAAACTGTACTTAACTGAACATTTGGTTTGGCAGTATACACCTGCAATTGATATTTGGAGCATAGGATGTATATTTGCTGAAATGCTTACAGGAAAGCCGCTCTTTCTTGCCAAGAATGTGGTACATCAATTGGATCTCATGACCAACCTACTTGGCACTCCTTCAGCAGAATCCATTTCCAAGGTAAGTTCACTTCCCCTGCTTCTAAATTAATAAAAATCAGTTGGAGCGTTGTCTCCTATGCAATTTCCTTTACAAACTTATTTGTGATGGTTGGTGGTTTATCATTTCTCATAATAGGACAAGGTTCCTGTTATAGTAGCACCGAGCAGTCTTTGTGAAGTTCAAATTATTGAGCATTCGAACTTCAATTATATATAGGCTAGAAAGACTAGCTCCTTGCGTGACATCCTAAAAGTAATGAGTAGTTCAATTCTTGATTGCCATAAAAAAACTTAAGAATGATGGTTTAGTCAAAGAATTCACTCTGAACCGGCCTTTGGACTCAAATAGTCTCCCACTCCCAATGTTTACGAAGTCCCTTTATTTGTAGAGTTTGTAGCCCTTAACTTCTCAAAAGGGTTCACAAAAAAAGGATCTGGGCCGTTGAGCTCTAACAAGACATATTATAATTGATATGTGATAATGATTAATTACAAGAAGTAAGCGTATCCCATCTTAAGGCTGACACAACTCAAAGATTTATTTTTTGCAACATATGTATTTTGAAAAAAATAAGCGGAGTTGTACTAAGACCGAGGCGCTTCGAACTTTTGATCAATCTTTGAGAATGTCTTGACCCTAGGATAGTTTGGTGATATAGTTTGCTTGCAGTGAAGTTATAATACATAAATTATCTGCACCTCAATCAATTTAAAATTTTGCATAAAGTATATGGGTAATCTGCATACCTAGGTTCAGAGTGAATTCAGAAGCTATCCAATGGCCATGATGATCCAAAATGTAGACAAAAAGATGGCCTAGCATGAAAGTACACAAGCAGTAGCAACCAAGTCATCCTTTCGCTCATTCTTCTATTCAAGGTCATCTCAATCCACATAGAAGAAAGGTTGTTTAATACATTTTTAAGTTTCTTAAGAAATATTTGGCATACCATCTGATTATGAATGGCTGGGAAAGCGATAAAGAACTGCAAGCCGCAAAAGGATATAGACAAAATGTATATAAATCATCATGGCCATCGGATAGCTAGGTATGCAGATTACCCATATACTTTATGCAAATTATTCGTAGACACCAGATGTTCTATGATAGAGACTGGATTCTGTTCCATTGATTATTATGTGCGTGGGGTTTCAAATATTCACTAGAGGCCTGATATCTACGAGCCTGAGATGAATAAGTAGGTGATGAATAGCTCATCTACCCATTTTAGCGTTGTCCAGTTTTGTCTCTAGGGTTTCTTTAGCACTACTTTTTATTTGTTAATACCTATCAATACCATAAGAGTTTTAAGGGAAGTGTAATCACTAGGATTATTGTTATTGGTGTGTACAAAACTGAAGAAACCTCGTGTCTGATGTCAATCTGTTGTTCTGTGGCTTTGTTCTTACAATTTTGTATAGTGATTGCTTCATAAAATAGATATTGATATATCCTCCACGTAGCATTTATCATTTGCTCTTAGCAACCACAAAGCTCTGCAGGCCTACCTAGTAACTACTGATTAGGGAGAGGTTTCGGTTGCTGTCGCCGTGCCAGAATACTTCGCGATGCTGCCATTTTATACCAGGAGAAGATAGAAGAAACATGAAAACGAGGACTACCGTTTCTCATCATCAAAACGTGGATAAGATCGTGAGATCAAGATCCATACAGCATCTACAAGACCACGACAACCACTCACACTGGCACACATCACATCACATCACACGGCTCCCGATTATTTCAGCAGTACGACTATAGTACCTCCCCACGTCGCGGCACACGCGGATCACGAGGCGGCGCGGCCCACGGCTTATTACTACTAGTCACAAACCACTCTCCTCGTCTGGCCGGCTGGCTCACGCCGCGGCGGCGCCCCAGCCGGAGCAGTTGTCGCGGATGGCCTCGAGCTTGTAGGGCGCGGCGTCGGTCGCCAACCACTGCTCGACGGTGAACAGCTGCTGCGCGCACCCCTTGTGCGGCCCGGTGACGGTGACCTCGACGTAGTTGCAGTACCAGCCGTGGTGCGGGCCGGTGCCGTCGGACGCCACCCTCATCCAGCACGGCGGCTTGGCCATGCAAGGCCCGCGGCCGCTGAAGATGTCGAGGTTGCTACGCTCGAAGTAGGAGTGGTCCTGCCCCATCAACCCGCCCCACGACGGCAGGTCCGTGATCCCCACGCCGTTGCCGTCCGCGCCCGCCAGCTCCAGCGTGATGTTGGAGTTTGTCCCGGCTTTCCAGATCGACCCCGTGCGGATGTACACCGTGTACACGCACTCCATGCTGTCGCCTCCCACGGTGTTGGCTCCTCTGTTCAGCTGCGGAGCCGCAGGAAAACGACGAGAAGGATGAACAATCATAGATCCACGGATAAATCATGCGTGTCAAGAAACCGTGAGAGACAGCACCTTGATCCGTGTCGGGAGGTCGCGGCCATGCGCTAGCACGGCGGCGGAGGAGGCGACGGCGAAGAGGAGGAGGAGGGCGGCGAGCTTAGCCATGGATCCGAACGCGATCGAGCCGACGGCGCTGGGTTGGGTATGTGTGAGCTGCGGAGATTGGGGGGAGTGGATCGTATAAATTGGAAGTGGTTGTTGAGGCGTGGGGTCTGGCTGTCACCGTAACAGTACCTCACACAATCTTGATCTTCGCTTTTTGATCTAACAGCTATGAACCAATATCATACCAGTGTAGCGCGTGACATTGCATAGGATACGCGTACGGTGCTGATCTGATGCGAAAGCTTTTTTAATGTGCGTTTTTGTCCCGGTCCGTCTGAATCGTGCATTATTCAAAGGAAACATGATGCCCGATAGGACCATGCCATCTGCTTCACTCGTACATCTGCAGCGATTGGTTGTCACTCGTAGAGGCCTGTGACGGCCACGGTAACAAAAGTACTGCAGAAGCAATGCGCTGAATTTACTGCCGCGATGATACTGTAGCAACCTGTTTGGAGCGTAGATTTGCAAATCGGATGGTTGTGAACTTGTGATCTAACTAAGGCAGGGTACCGTGCCTCTCCGCCTTTCACAACAGAAAGGCCGAGGATACGGTTCCAACGGAAACAAGAGGCTTCAGTAGGAACAGTACGGCTGTGAAAATCTGCGTCTGGACTTTGGACCCAAACATTGTTACTGACGTGAACCGATGAACACATGCAAATGAAACCCGAAAAGACACGGGCATTGTAAACGGGAGTACAAGGGTGTGATAATACGGTCGACCTGCATCATCATCGCGGCACGTGGATCCGTTTACATCGTGTTTATCTCCTTCGGTTGCCTTCACGCTCGCCATGCTATGCCACATGGCCACATCTCCTTAGCTAAAACTGTCATTATAATTAGGGGCGGATCCAACTATCGGGCGAGGCTGGACAGCCGCCCGAGGTAGTCGGCGCCGTGAACCATCCCTCCCTCCTCCTCTGGCGTGGCGGTACCTTCCTTCCGACTTCTTAACGCTGGCGCCTATTTGATCGGTCGATTTACGGTCGGCCAACCCACTGCCATAGCGGCACAGCCCAAAGGCCCGGCACTAAGTGTCTAAGCCCACTACCCACGCCATTACAACTCACTACCATAGCCAAACCAATTCCCCAGTTCCCCCAATTTTGAAGTTCTAACCCTAGGCAGACAAGCCTGGCAAGCAAGCGCAAGCACGAAGTGGCCAGCAGCGCTAAGCGAAGCGCCGCAGGGCATGTGGTCAGCAAAGACAAAAGCGGCTTGGCGGCTACCACCGGGGCATGCGTGGTGGCATCGATCGTTACCGAGAGGCGTGGGCGGCCGCGCTAGTCATGAGTGGTGGCGCTGCGATGAAAGCAAATGCCGGTGGGACACTGTCGGACTTCGGCGTCTCGGCGATCGCGAGGGCGAGGTCGAGGGGCGCAGAGGCGGTGGGAGACAAGATCGGTGAGGGTGAGGGTTTGGCGTACCACGCCCCTGCAATCCAAATGGGGGCCGAACCCGAAGAAGGCAGCGTCATGGCGGTGAGGGGTGGCTAGAAGCCCAAAAAGGCAGAAATCACGAGAAGAGATGGCTCCTCAAAATGCAAAGGCAAATGCAAAGGTAAGAATTGATGGTGAATTTGATTATGAATGGTGAATTTGATGATGTGTGATACTGTGATGTATAATTGATGGTGAATTAGATTGTGAATGGTGAATTTGATGATGTGTGATACTGTGATGTTCATGTATAATTGATGATTTGATGGTGAATTGGTGACACTGTGATGTATAATTGTTAGTGAATTGGATTGTGTTGTATAATTGATAGTGAATTGGATTGTGATTGGTGAATTACTTGATTTGCTAGATTTGAAGTACAGGTGCATTGCTCCTACCGGTGGCAACAACATCGGTTGAAGAATCTTTTTAGCTACGAATATTATTAAGACCGATTTGCGCAATAGACTATCCGATGAGTGGCTCAATGACTTGATGGTGTGCTACATCGAGTGGGAGATATTTAAAGGACTTGATGATGATAGAATTAAGAAACAATTTCAAGACATAAAATCTCGGAGAATGAAATTGCCTCGGTCTCCTAGATGTAATTAATACTTTAGTGATATGTCTTTCTGTTTGTCAATGTTCAATTTTTTTTTATGATTTATGATGAATTAATTTGAATAATCACTATCCATCTACTTTTGACAGGTTGTTACTAGTATATTCAATAATTTGGTATTTTGGGGGCAAATTGTTATGTACACTTCATTGATGAGGTACATTTTCTACATTTGATCTGTTTTTGTATGTTCACATGATGCGGATTGTAGTTTCGAGTTCCATTTAGTGTCATATGCTCTATTTACAGTGATTGTAACATGTATTATGTATGCCTTGCTTTGTTATCGGATAATACTATTGGTTCGTTCCGCCCAATCTAAATATCAATCCTGGGTCCGCCATTGATTATAAGGCTGCTCCCAGTGCTCCACCCTGGCTGGTATCTTAAGCCTGCCATATAGGCAAAATGATGATATGGCACCATAGTTAATGAAGAGAGAGGGTACTCTAGTATCTAATCTGGATACCGATTCGGTCTCGAAATCAAACGCATAAAATTTATTGTGATCGATCTCGTGTATTTACGTTTGTGTGTGTCGACAAACATGTATTGCTTTAGTACATGCCACAAATAGGCCACAATGATCAAATACTAGTAAAGATCATGCATGTAATTAAATGAAACATCCTAAGATACTACACCATAAGAAACCATGCATTGGGAAGATAGTATCATAACACTTCTCATGCACTAAAGAAACGGCACTAAGATACTGCCCATTGAGAGCGGCCTAATAGAACCAACTCTGGGGATTCATTCCTCACGTCATCGCGGTTGCGCACCACATCAAGCCAGCATGAAAAATTCACCACGCAACGCCGACCGATCTCTAGTGATCAACCAACCGCGTGTGGGCGACGTACGAAAGATGCGGCGGACCTGATGACCTCGCGTGGTTGCAAAAAGAGTAAATTCCTTATTTACCATTGAAATTTGATCCGATGGATGATATGCTATAGAGAAACTACACCTCTCTTTATTGTAATTTGATCTCAACTTTCCTCATTTTATTTGTTACTCCTGTCAACTTCGTTGGCTCAGGCTACCGCTACACTAAAAAACCAGTCAGTTTTTTAGCAAAATACCCGTCATGCCCTTACCAGCCATGTGGAAGTGATACAAAGTTTTTTTTTGAAATAATATTAATTTAAAAGATAATTACAAAAAGAAATAGCCGAAAAAAGAAATAAAAAACTATGCGTTTGTCGCTAATTGGAACGGCGACAGGCTCTTATCGTCATTCTAATTGGCGACAGGGAACTCAACAGTACAGAGAGCTCCCTGTCGCCAGTTGAATTAGCGATAGGGAACTATCGCTAATTCAAATGACAGCAGGGATCCAAAATTTTTTAATATTAAAATTTAGGAAACTGTCATTTCAAATGGCGATAGGGATCCCGCAAATCCCCATCGCCATTCCAAATGACAACACAATCTCCCTTATAAAAGACCCTTGAAACCTATATTCGGGGAAAAGTCACTTTTATTCAAAAAAAAAAAGAGAAAGAGGGAAGAGAGAGGAGCGGAGAGGAGTAGAGTGGCGGAGAGAAGCTAACGAAGCGCTGCCCGTCCGGTCGCTCATCTTTCAGGTATTTTTTTAACCAAATGGATTGCATAGTTTTAGATGTATGGTTACGTAGTGTAGTATGTTACACACAATCCTTTTCGGTGGGTATTTTAGTTTTACATATGTAGTTAATCGTGAAAATCTTGTTTATGGTGCAGTACATCAAATATGACGGATGCCACCAACTTCAAAATTTACAATGGTCAGGGCACTATTTTGAGGGTCCCAAGGGGATTGATTTGTGTTATTTCCAATCAGCGACCGTACCCCTAAGAAGATACCATGTTGGGTATGATCTGAGATTGAGTTGTCTTGCCCCCCCCCACCCCAGCAACACAAGGCACATATTAGGAGTTAGTGCAGCTCAAGGGAACAAGGTCATGGCAGTCATATGTACGCATGGCGAGGGAGGAACAGTGGGATTTGGTCCTTCTGGCCCAGGTATATGCTAAACCTACTCCTGCATCGGCGACTGAACAAGAAGGGGGTGGTGATGCAGAAGAAGAAGTCGGGGACTCTAGCCACAGCGCAGCGCACACATGGCCGAAGGTCTAAGAGTAGCTGATCCTGTCGATGAAGACCCTGTGAAAGGAGCTCCTCTAGTCAAGCAAGCTAGTGGGCTTGCTACCGAGGGTGAGGAGCTGGAAGCCCTAGTGCAAAGGATGGGTCTCGAAGACCGAGACTACATGGTATTGCCAGAAGATGAAGGATCCGACAATGAGGATGCTGTGGACCAGCAGACGGTTCCATCCGAGTGGAACACATACCAGTTCGACAACCTCGTCGTTAACAAATGCTACCGTGTGCCGTGGGAGTATGACCAGAGCGAGGTCAAGCAAAGAGCTATGTACAAGTGCAAGGAGGTCGTGTAGGAGGCCATCAAATTCTGGGCCTTGTAGGTGCAGCGTACATTTACAGTCGTTAAGTCTAACCCAAAATACTATGACATGAAGTGCAACATAGAGGGATGCCCTCAGCGACTGCACGTATTCCAGCCTAAGTGGGAAACCTACTGGAACTGCTCTATAGTGGTCCCTCACACATGTGTCGTCGCGGAGTCAGTGCAGTCTCACAGGAACCTATCATCAGGCTTCATCGCGAACCTCATGTACGGTGAGATCGTGAATAATCTAGATTTTGAGCCACGATCTTTCATTTGGGCAATTGACGTTCCAGTACACAGTCAGCTATACCAAGGCATGAAAGGCAAAAGAGAAGGTATTGGAATTAATGTTCGGTACATTCGAGGACTCGTACCACAACCTCTCTAGGCTACTCTGAGTCATACAAGATAGGAATTCCGACACTCATGTCGACATTCAAGATTCCACATATCCAAAGTGGACCAATAAGAGGGTGCTGAAGCGAGCATTCTTCGTCTTTGGTCCATGCATCAATGGATTCCGGTACTGCCGTCCAATCTTGTGCGTGGATGACACATTCCTGACTGGAAAGTACAAGGGTCAGATACTGACTGCAATAGCGACAGACAGGAACAATCAAGTTCTTTCCGTGACATTTGCTTTCATTGAAAGCGAGAACATGGAAAGCTGGTTGTGGTTCCTGAAGAATTCAATGATTTCTGTTGTACAGGGCTGTTCTAACGTATGTGTCATACATAACCAGCATGTGAGCCTGCTGAGTGCAATAACTCAGCTACAACAAGGAGAGAACGAACCACTTCCATGGGCGGATCTGCAGAGTAGGTGGTGCATGAGGCACTTGGATGCAAACTTCTACAAGCAGTTCTGCAATAAGGACTTGAAGAACATGTTCAAACGGCTGTGCAACCAGAACTAGAAGTGAAAGTTTGAAGCATTCTGGAAGATTCTAGATGAGTGGACCCAGACGCACAGAAGTGGAGCAACAAAAAAGGGCACCCCAAACGCTGACTAGGCCCCCGAAGCATTATCATAGCTACCCACAGATGGTCCTAGTGTGACGAAGAAGACTGGGGCGCAGGTGAAATGCTTCTCGAACTGGATTGAGCATGAGCATAAGGAGAAGTGGTCGTTGCTACATGACAGGGGTGGTGCACGATACGGTGTCATGGACTAATCTAGCCGAGATTACAATTAAGTCATACACGGTGCTAGGTGTCTCCCTTTGGTTGGTATTATGGAGACAATTCTCCGCGGTACGATAAATTACTTTATTGACAGAAGCAATAACGCGTCGCTCGCTATGACAAATGACAGAGTACTCTACTCCGCCATGATTACCAAGTATATGAAGGAGAAGAGTAAGAAGGGTGAGATGCACCGGGCATTCGAGATGGGCACAAGGGAGCTTCGCTTCGAGATCATGTGCAGAAATAAACGACGCCGCGAAAAGAACCGCAAGAAGATCACTCACAAGTGCACGCTACGCCGCGCTAGTTGTGAAACACAATGGCAAAGTGGTGAGAGAGAGGATGGCGAAGCGAACACGAGGTAGAATGTTGAACAAGAAAGGAGACTACCATGGTGGCTTGGCCTGAGACTTGCGGTACTAGCTGGGCCTGGTATACCGCGCCATCGGAAGCGTCAGTTTATCGGGCTCATCCGCCCTGCGCGCAAGCCGTGCGCACTCGCCCCTGCCGAGGTTTCCCCGCTTGAAGCTGCCATGGTCGGTGCCCTCAGGCTACACCACCCACGACTCCAGCACGGCGTGTCCTTCGCAACGCCAGCGCAAGTGCGCAACTGAGCCACCGGCCTCTACCGCGCAGTTGCTCACGAGTGACCACATACCACTTCTCACAAAACTTTTTTTTTTTTGGATGAGGTACTGCATTCACAACTTGCAAAGGCTAGAGAAGCTTTACGCAAATTAAACCTCACCCTGTCCTGTGAGGATGAGCTGTTACTTTCATCAAGAGGGAACTACAATCACCGTACAATTGAATCTCAACTTCATGCTCAAAGCGTTAACACATCCTCATAATTATACTGCACAATCGGCTCAACTTTGATTCCTAACAGAACATCACTGGGAAACATTTAACGGAGATAGCTTATCAAACCAATCCGTGCATGGCACAAAACTGGAAATACAACAAACACAACGATGATAATCTGGAACCGACTGAGGCAGTAGTACAAGCCTAGGATTACATAAGTTCTCCACTTCTCCCAGTGTACAGACTACAGGATACCCAGCATTTATGGTGACGCTAATTAGTATTCAGTCAAATTGTTGCCGCAGAGCCATCTCAGTTTCACTCTTCCATGAAGCGTGTGACGATTGCCCCCTCGTCCTCTTTATCTTCTCCTTGTCTTTGATAGTAGAACCCTTCTTCTTTTCTGGCTCTTTTGTCAGCTGTGGTCTATCGTTGCAAACAGGGCACACCATACCTCGTGCATGTGAATAGGTCTTTGGTATACCACATTGGAGACACATTCTACACATTGTAAAGAGCACACTGTTAAGAGCCCCACAAGACATCACCAGGAATACCAATAGATAGTTTAAAGAAGTCAGCCGAGATGCAAGCGCTTTATGCTTTTGTTTAGTCATTCACTCATTTCATAGTCGCATTGATGACAATGAAAATCTGTTACCTTAGAAGATCAGCCGCATCTTCTGGCCCAGGATTTGCAGCACCTATTATTCTCTTTCCTTCGGCAGAACCTGGAGGGTTGGCACCATTTGTGTCACTTCTAACTCGTTCACGAATGGCAACCAATTGTGGTTTTGCAGCCACAACAGCACCTGAAGATAGTTTTCTAGTCAGATTACACAGGGTATAACATGGATTTTGAAACAGCACCTATTATTCTCTTTCCTTCGGCAGAACCTGGAGGGTTGGCACCATTTGTGTCACTTCTAACTCGTTCACGAATGGCAACCAATTGTGGTTTTGCAGCCACAACAGCACCTGAAGATAGTTTTCTAGTCAGATTACACAGGGTATAACATGGATTTTGAAACGGCATAATTGGCATGTACATAAACTTTGAATATGACCATATGCAAGCACATATGATCAATTGATCAGATCTGCTTTACTATCTATCTCATCTCCAAGCATATCAACATGCTCTGAAGTCTGAAATATTGTAATTCAGTAATTATGCCAATCCAATTCAAAATGATCAATTATATCCATTTGCTGAACAAGCACAAAGGATGGCGGGATTTTTATTGATGTATAGCATTTTGACAATATCTGCTTGTACAAATATCTCCATGTAAACTTCACTGCAAAAAAGCAAAAGTAGATACTAGATACCCAAATGCAAATTCCTTTTAAGCAGTTTTACAAACCTAACTAAGAATAGCATACTAGTTACAGCACAAAGACCATCTATGTATTTGGTGCCTTATTCTGTGCTGTGAGAACAGATGCCAATTGAATGATGCAATTTCTAGCCACATTGCAACCATCCTCATCCTATACATCCAACCAATAGGAGCCACTATTTTGAAGACAACAGTGAACAGAAATACAGCGTCTCTCTTCATTTGCATAATTGTATTGCATCCCTCCTTTCCTTTGTATACATGTCAGTTATGCAATCATCTCGGCTCCATGTTACTTGTCCATATGTAATATGCATTAGGACGTGTGAAACGAAAAAAATACATTCTCCAATATTTCTACACACATCTCACCAAAGAGAAAAAGACTACCCAGACCTCCATACCGCTTGGCACCATGAACACCCCAACACAACTACAGAGTACAGACTAGCTACTTTTCAAATAGAATCACAACCAGCGCATTGATGTTACTGTGGAACCGAATCAACTAATTCTAGCACCTAATGATACACGGATTGATGACATGCAGTCAACAACACACCGTTGACATGTTATAAATACAATAACAAAAAATCTTCTCATGTAATACGCTGACAGCAAGATTTGTACACGCATTATCAATCGGTTCTCGCTGTACCGACGAATCAGAGACCGTGCATTACTTACCACCACACGAATCATTTGATCAAGTCTCAAAAACACACAAATTTGAACTAATCCAATGAGCAAAGGACAATAATTTGAACTTAAATCGGTACTATTTTAAACGTCTCACCGGGAGGTGGCTGCTTGCTCCCGTCCTTGGAGCGGCGATCTAGCACGCCGAGCGCCTCCCGCACCTCCTCTGGCTCGGCAACTCTGTGGCTGAGGAAGTCCGGGGGGCCCGAGACCTCGGCGAAGGCATCGAGTGCGGAGGGCAACGAGGAGTCCCCGCCGCCTCCGGCATCGCCGCGGCTAGGGTTTGCGCGGCGGCGGGGCTTCGCGGCCGGCTTCGGAGTAGCGGACGCCTCGTCGTCGTCGGATCCGGCTTCGTCGGCCGATGAGCCGCCGGAGTCGCTCAGCGAAGCGGCGGCGGCGGCGGGGTCGTCGTCCTCGGCGGAGGAGTAGCCTTGCAGAAGCGCTAAGCTCATCTCCGTCTCCGTGTCTTGTCTGTCTCGAGTCGTTTGTGCCTTGGTGGGCTTTCCATATTCCTGGTAATCACTCTGTGTTAACCCCACGGCGTACTGGCCGTCGCAAGAAAAATTGACGCTTCAGATTGGTCGTCCTGGAAAAGCAGAGGTGCTTTATAAGGCTTGGTCTGAACCTTAGATTGCTTTATAACGCTCCAGTCTAGCTCTGGTCTCTCCCTCAGGCCGCTATTCTGGATCCATCTCTCCTCCAACCAGTGCCTTCTTTGTCTAGTGATGTTCTACCTCAAATCGTCGCCGTCCGACCTCCCTCCGACAGATGTTTACCCTATTATGAACTAAGGTTCATAACAACTTGGTATCAGAGTCAACACCATGGCTTCTGCTGCCAAGCTATCCTTACTAGACAACTTGATGGAGTCGATGAAGACGACATTGAAGATGATGCTCCAACAGATTTAGCCTACCCTATCGGAGGAGTTTGTCGCCCTATGTTGCAGCTCGAGGACGAGCTGTTTCACCGAGAGGGGTGTAATGTCATGGGCGTGGTTACTGTTCATGTGTTTACTGTTCGCGCATTTACTGTTCACCCACAAATAGTTTTCTTTGTTAGGGATTGGATTGATTTGATTAGTTTGGAAGCTTATCTTCAGTTAGTTTGTTTATATAATTTAGAGATTCTTTCTTAGAGGTCAAGTCAAGTTATCCCTATAAACGGTGGCCATGCCATACTTTGGTAGGAACGCGACAGGCTTCGGCAGCTTCGTGGCAAGACATGGCAGCACCGCTAAAGGTTTTGGCTCTGCTGCGGCAGACTTCGGCGACGCCATGGCAGGATACGGTAGCGGTGTGGCAAGTTACAACAGCGTCACTGTGGTTGCTGGAAACACCGCCGCCTCTTATTGCACCTTCTTCTCCTTCTAATCCGCAATCATCTTTTCTAAAGCAGCATACAAGTCAAGGAAGATGACCGCCATCTTCTTTTCATTGTCATTGAAACTCATGTCCATCTTTTTGGCGTTAGCCTTTATCATGGCCAACGACTCAACGGCAGGTCTAATGGTCTGATCTGTTGCCATAACCATGGTAGCAGAAGTCGTGGGAAGGTATCGACTGTTCTGATAACAAATGTAATGATCTTAGATCATTACGGGGTAAACACCGCCAGGAGGACGACCGAGTAACGACGACTTAGGGGGGGGGGACTTTAGAGGAGGAAGATAGACATAGACAAGGATGAACTATTGTTTTTTTGTTCTTCTTGCTTAATTGATAATAGATACATGTTACCCATTTTATAGGGATAACCCGACTTGACCCCTAAGAAATAAGCTCTAAGGAAACCTATCTCTAACAATCTAATCCAATAATAACTTGCCTAACTAATAGATAATATCAAACACATAATAGGTAGATTCCAAAATAATAAAGTTTTCCTAATAATTGTGGGTAGTTACTGTTTACGCATGATTAGTGACCCGGCTGTGTGAATAGTAACCTGGCCCATGACACCTATAAAGGTAGAAGTGTAGCCCCTAAGAGCCCGCATAAAACTACACCAATGCAGATCGCATGATGTAGATGCTTATTACTTTCAAACGCTGCAAAAATATGTGCATTTCTCTGTAGAATAAGGCCGATCTCATTCCAATAATTGTTAATAACTGTTTTTTTATAACCAAAACGCACATGTCAAATAATCAGTCTTTTAAACTGTGAACTGTAAATTGTGTTAGCTGATTTTTGCTCTCTTAATTTTGGTACAAAAGTTATTTCAAGGTTTAAAAATAATACTTCTCGGGCTTTACATGAAGATGGTACAAATGGCTAAGGTTTTACTTGAAGTATACCTATTCTTCACAAAATTTAGAAGCATTGCAATAAAGTATGATAATCTGTTCATTCTTCATAAACATAGTAGTTATTTGTTCATGTATTTTTTTATTCAACTTGAGCAAATGTTCTAATCCTTCGTGAATACATTTTTTGCTTTAAACATACTGAAACATTTCAGTCTAAATGCCTAACCATTACTATCGACTTCCTAGGGTAGGGTGATTTGTTTCTTATCATTATAGCTAGTCAGATATGCATCACCAAACTTGTGTCACTTAATTTTACAATAAGCTAATGTAAACAATGTGTAAATTGACGATCTTTAGGCCCTCTGTACATCACAGCAAAACATGGCAGCAGGTCAAAAATTAATCTGAGGAACGCTATATTAGACGGCAGGCAAGGGGTAAAAACTATAGGCACTGACAGTGAGGGGGAGTAATCAGTAGCTTGCATGGTTTAGTAAAAACCTTGGTTCTACTATGATGCTGCTACACCTCGGACATTTGTAACCTTCATCGATGCATGTCGTCGCCCTCCTGCAGTCACCGCAAGCTATGTACCACCAGCCATCGTTGGGAGTAAAATCTTTGACCACGATGTCAAAAGTGTAGTTCTGGCCCTAGCATGACTTAGGCGGTAAGGCACGAACATTTGTAAGAAGGGAAATTAACAGTATAAGATATAATGTATTAATGGTGCTGGAAGCATATCTCACCACAGCATCTTGTGCGTTTAGCGTAGATAGATGGGCGACTATTGTGGGTGTAGGCTTAGCCTGGTCTGGATTTTGGCCGAACCATGTGATCTGAGGAGGCATGCCGGCAAAGTTGTACGAAAAGATCGGAGGGCAACATGAATTGGTAGTTCGTTGTGTAATACGTATACCAACGCCATGGAACAACAAATCCGTAAAGCAGTAGTTTGGCAAACACAACTGTAAAACATGCTGACCTATTCTATAGAGCGACGACCTCTGGTATGGGAGCGTTGGTGTACCATCTACACACTGTGCTTCCTCTAAGACAAAGTTGACCTATGAGGGCATAGGGAATCTGTAAGCGATGTATATATGCAATGGTAATGGAAACGGCATCTAATTCAGCGGCGTGTAGCACAACCAAGGCCATGTGATGCTGCAGAGCCACGGTAGCCGTCTCTCTACATTCGCATTTGGGAAGGGAGCAGATTTCAGTTGTGGTGAACAAAATGTTAGTATAAGAGGAAAGGCATGATGCAGTCAAGCAGGCGGTGCATACGGGTGGGTCGTACTCGTACACACTGTTGGCGGAACCAATACATATATGAAAACGCTAGTACATATGTGATGTACTTGCCATCTGTGATGTTTACATTACCGATCGGTTTCAAGATCCCTTTTGCATGCATCGTCTTGACACGCGAGATGCCTGTGATAAGACCTACAGTATCTTCGGACCAATAGTGCAATAAGTAAAACTTTTGTGGTGCATGAGGCGTCACATATATAAGCAACATGATCCTTGTCACTATAGGTGTTACGAAGGGAGGGTATAGCATCCTGAAGTAAATTCAGTAAAGAGCATTGTGCTAATCTATGCATAAAGGACGATTAGACTGCATATAAAAAACATACCCTACCAACAACGAAACACAGAGCTACAAAACTGGTGTGGTGACAGTAGGTGGCATCTTCATTTTAATCATAAGTATGGTATAACGTTTTGAATCAAGTAATTCTAAAATAGGAACAGGACAAGATGAAGCCATCATCTTGACACGTGAGATGGCTGTGGTAAGACCTACGGTAAGGTTGGACCAGTAGAGTACTAACTGAAAACTGTGTGGTGCACGAACTGTCATATATATAACCAGCATGCACGGGAGAACACAGATTTGCCGAGTGCCGTCGACTCTGCCGAGTGCCAAAAATCGGGCACTCGGCGAAACCACTCTTCTTAGAGTCTCGGCAAGTGGCACTCGGCAAAGTCTAAGCACTCGACAAAGAGTGGCTTTGCCGAGTGCCTCGAGTCTCTGCGACACTTTCGGAAAAGCGGCGCTCGGCAAAAGCCCTCTTTCTCGAGAGTCACAACACTCAACAAAAGTGGCACTCGGCAAAAAAATGGCCCTTGACGGCCGAGCCATACTGCAGTCAATTTTTTGCGAGTGTTTTTTGGCACTCGGCAAAGAAAGTCTTTGCCGAGTGCTTTTTTTTCGTGAAAGAAGGATTTACCGAGTCAAGGAATTGGCAAAAAAATTTTTTTTGGTTTTTGACCCATTTTTTGTGAGGCCTTCCCACATTATTTAAAACTCCATGTTCAAATTTGGGACAATTTTGACTTTTTTGCTATATTTCGTTAGTTTTTTGTTTAGTTGAATTTTATGGAATATTTCAAATTTGAGCTGCGGTGCATGAAATAATCGAATTTGGTCGTTCAAAAATGATATTCATGATATTTGGTGTATGTTGAGGCCGTATCCAGGAACTCACATGAAATTTCGAGCATCTTGTTGGCGTAACATGACGAGGTACTGCGAGAAAAGTGTATTTAAATTATATAAAATCGAGCGAAGTCGAAAATGGCCAGAAACTTGTCGAGGCGTCGTGTTATCGCATGTAGAGTCTATGGTAAAAATTGAGAAGGTTTGAGCAAGTTGCGACGTCGGATGCCTAAGACCAGACATCTCGGATGTTAGCCATATAGAGTCATGTTTGAAGATATGGGTTTCAAACATCAAAAAAAATATGAAAAAAAAAAAAAAAAAATATGCCAAAAAATAATGGGGCAAAAAAAAAAAAAAAATTTGATGTTTTTGGCACTTTCGGCAAAAAGTCTTCTTAGAGTGCTTTTTTTTTGGCACTTTCGGCGAAAAGTCTTTGCAGAGTGCTTTTTTTTGGCTTTCGGCAAAAAAATCTTCTTAAAGTGCTTTTTTTTTTTGGCGCTCGGCAAGAAGAGTTCTGAGAGTGGGAATTGGCAAAAAAAATTTTTTGACCCATTTTTTAGGCCTTCCACATTATTTAAAACTCCATGTTCAAATTTGGGACAATTTTGACTTTTTTGCTATATTTCGTTAGTTTTTTGTTTAGTTGAATTTTATGGAATATTTCAAATTTGAGCTGCGAGGTGCATGAAATAATCGAATTTGGTCGTTCAAAAATGATATTCATGATATTTGGTGTATGTTGAGGCCGTATCCAGGAACTCACATGAAATTTCGAGCATCTTGTTGGCGTAACATGGCGAGGTACTGCGAGAAAAGTGTATTTAAATTATATAAAATCGAGCGAAGTCAAAATAGCCGAAACTTAAAAGGCGTCGTGTTATCGCATGTAGAGTCTATGATAAAAATTGAGAAGGTTTCGAGCAAGTTGCGGCGTCGGATGCCTAAAACCCGGACATCTCGCATGTTATCATATAGAGTCATGTGAAGATGTGCAGGTTTCAAACAAACTAACAAAAAACATCATGAAAAAAAAAAAAAAGTCCCAAAAAGAAGTATGAAATAATATTAATAAAGCTGCAAAAAATAATGGGGCAAAAAAACCCAAAAAAAAATTTGCTTAGAGTGTTTTTTGGCACTTTCGGCAAAGAAAATCTTCTTAGAGTGCTTTTTTTTGCACTTTCGGCAAAGAAAGTCTTTGCTAGAGTGCTTTTTTTGGCACTCGGCAAGAAGGATTCTAGAAGTCGGGGAATTGGCAAAAATTTGTGAACAATGTTAGAACCACCATTTCGGATGAACAAATGATCAAACAACCAAAATAAACTTTGTAGATCTTGAGAAGTTATAGAATTTTGTAGTTGGCAACTTTTCATTTGAATTCGTTTTGTTAAGGAAAGCTGCGTTTGAATTTGAAAAATTTAAAATTCGAATTTTTCAAACGACCTCGGATGGAAAAACAACCAAAATAAAAATTGTAGATCTCGAAAAGTTATGAAACTTTTTAGTTAATAACTTTTGATTTGAAATCATTCTTTTCATGCAAAACTACGTTTGAATTTCTTAAATTTGAAATTCAAATTTTGTAAACGACCTCGGATGGAGAAACTCCTAAATGAAAATTGTAGATCTCGAAAAGTTATGAAACTTTGTAGTTGACAACTTTTGATTTGAATTCGTTTAGGGCCTCAAACAAGCAATTTACACTCGGTTTTGTATAATATTTTGGGAACCGAAGGAATATAGACACAAGTGACGGTGTGGTGTAGTGGTAGAGGGGTTACGACGAGGAGAGGTGCGGTTCGAATCCATGGACGCGTAACACGCAATTTAGTGAAAAATGCCGCGACTTGCACTGCGACGAGAATGAGCGAGGCGCTAGCCGGTGGGAACCTCACGATTTAAAAAAATTGCTATTTTTTTGGGTTTTCGGTTGAATTTTAGAGATGGCTTTGCGAGTGCAATGACCATTGCACTCAAAAAAATTTAAAAAAAAAAAAACACGCTTTTTAGAGTCGATCACCATCAGACTTTCGAAAAAAAACTAAAAAATTAAAAAATTAGGGCCGAGCGGCGTCAAATCTTTGCCGAGTGCCGATTTGACACTCAACAAAGCCTTTGCGAGAGTGCGAAGAAACTTTCGACCAGCAGACCTTTCTGGGAAGGAGATTCGACGGAGGCTCTTTCTTAGAGTGTTGCACTTCAACAAAGGCTTTTGAGAGTGCAAAACTATCTTCTTGCCGAAAGTGCAACAGCACTTTCGACAAAGAGCCCGCCTCTGTAGTGATGCAGCTGTAACTATAGGTATCACAAAGGGTGGGTATAGCATCTGCAATGAAAATCATGCAATAGAACTGTGCTGGCTCGTGTATAGATGATAGTCACAATACATAAAGCAAACATGGGCTAGTAAGAATGAAAGGTACAT
Organism: Phyllostachys edulis; assembly: GCA_036346405.1. NCBI lineage: Eukaryota > Viridiplantae > Streptophyta > Magnoliopsida > Poales > Poaceae > Phyllostachys > Phyllostachys edulis. Next base: position 103,099,400 of record CM070562.1, on the reverse strand, counting down.
GTAAGAAGATGTGGTGGCGAAAGTAGTCGCTATTTTCAATTGGACTGTAACTAAGGTCTGGTGTTTCGAATCAGCCAGTTCCAAATCAGCCATATCACAAGATAAAAGACAATTAGTACAATATGTAACTAACAGATGCGAGAAGGATTATGCATGAATGTTTTTTCTTAGATAAAATAACAAAGTAGGTACATCACCCATAGCGACATGATGGGTGAAATACCTGGAAGGAACAGCTTCTGTCCGATGCAGGTTCTGAGAACATCGAACAAAGCCAGCGTGCACGCGTTGAGCGGGAAACTATCAGGCATAGGTGTGACCTCACTGATCTTCGTGTGTCTGGTGAACCTAGCCATGATGGGACAATTGACAGCTTGATAGGATGCTTTAGCGTTGGCAACCTCGAAATACTCGATGTAGTAGACATGATTCTCATTGAGAGCTACACTAAAGAGGCCAAGATGCCTTCCTGGAATTTGAGCCTCTGTGCTTGTGCCCAGATCGATCAGCATCATATGAAACGTATATAACTGTGAATGGTGAGGATAAATAAGTAACAAGGGGGTGAGCAGACCTGTCTGTCTAAAAGCATGAAATCAAGACGTAGGGCCTTTCCAGGTGTGGTATCATTAGTATATTTGGAGAAAAGTGTTACCCTCACACGCACGCGCCAACGGTGAGATTCTTGTGTCACATCCTTAAGAAGAACGTATTCCATATGTCATGATTAAGAGAAAAAAAACAATAGGTGCGAGTACTGTCAGTAGGAGTGTAAAAGCGGCAAGACAAAAAGAGGACATCATGTGGTACCGTGTGGCTTTAAGCACAGAAAGTAAAAACAAGGTGTAGTTTACGCATGGATAAGAGTAAGAAGGCATAAAGCGACAAAGATGAAAGAAGAACACAAACAATAAAGTAGATGTAACATAACCAGCGTGAAAGATAGTTGCAGCAGCCCACACGCGTATACACATCAAAACAGTGCAGTCAAAAGGAACGAACAAAGCATATGATTGTTTGTACAATGGACAAAAAATGGTTCAAATAGAAAGCGAGGAGAAGATAAAGAGAGCCATAAAGGATAGACACATCATATGTAGGGCGTGCATAGCATAGATATCAGTACGTAAACACATTAGCGGCCAAAGCATATAATGAATACTAATGTGATGAAATGTAACACGCAAGGACAAGCATCAGTATAGGAGGCTAAAAGAAGAATAAGGTACATTAAACTATAGTAGGCATGATGTGCCATGCATGTAGACATGCACAGTTAGCGCAAAAGTAAAAGGTGCTCTGTCATCTTTACGCTGCAGCAGAAATACGAAAAACACATAGTGAAACAGGCAACCACGAAGAAGTTAAGACCATAGTTGTCAATTCCGTGCAAAAGTAATAGGTGCTCTGTCATCTTTACGCCACAGCAGAAATGCGAAGGACACATAGTGAAATAGGCAACCGCAAAGAAGTTAAGACCATAGCATCCAGATGCCATTCCGGTTTGCCTCGGTCCATTCCGGATTTATATATAATATACGAGCAAGCAACGACATGGAACGCGACCGCAATGACGGTGAAGCTACAAAAGGAAGGAATAGACGAAGTGAAACAAGGAAAACGACTTAATGGAGAGTAGACCTAATGGCGAGATGGATAGCGCTGACCAAGCACAAGAAGAACACATATGGAGCAGACCATGTCAATGCGCTGTGCAACAAAATGAGTAGACGATGTGCGGCACCTTGTAGGTAGGGTAGCATCACGTAGAAGGCATAGGCTCATGCATGAGGTAATGAACGGGGCATACCTAGCTGCGATGTAAGACCCAAACTGAGATGGCAAAAGACGATACAACGCCATATCGTCTGGCAGATCCATAGTCGTTAACATGAACAAAACGACGGCGTACATAAATCAGGCACAAAAACGTGACTGGACAAACAATAAGGACACAACAACATTGTGATAACATAATGCACCAGACACCGTGATGCGACAACGCCCTCTCGGCATCTGAACACGTGTTGCGAAAAATAGATGGCACAGGAGAACATGAGTGTTGGACCCCGAGCGTTGAATACCTGAAATTCTCGTGTGTGTACCGTACTAGTCCCATTATCAGTGGCTAGCACACCCATCCACAACATCGGCATACACATCCATACGCAATTACATACAACATGAAACATGGCACATAAACTTAGACGATTACATAGTTTACAATACAAGGGCCGACCGGCCAAATAAAAGTTCAAATATCAAAAGTAGCAGCTGAAATTTAGTAGATTAAAAGCAAAAGTCCAGCGGCATTCCCATCCAAACCCTCAGGCAATCGACAAATAGTAATCCCTAGAAAGACCCATCCCCGTACCCCCGATACTGGGACTGAAGAAGGTGTTGTTCGGCATTTGGTCATCCACATCCTCTGAACAACAATTTAAGCAAGATTGAATACATTGCGTACTCAGAAAGACTTGTAGTATATCGCAAAATTTATATACATGCTTGGCTAACAAGGGATGATGCTCTATGCTACAAGTTGTTTTCAGCATTAAGCAATTTTTGTTTGCAATATTAATACTTAGTATTTTGCAATGAAAGTTCAAAGAGTAGTTAAATAAATAAATATTCAACAAGTAATTTCATAAATAACAAAGCACAACCCTCCTTGGCTACGATCAACATCTTATTCTCAGCCATAAGCATGGCACTCATATTTAACAACACCAAAATATCCATCCCAACATTTCTCGATAAGACTGTTATGTGATTGCACTAAGCATGCTCATGACCGCGAGCACAGATATTTAAATAGATTTACACTCTGTACATGTGTACAACTTTACCCATAGTATACGAATTCTCTATTTTGTTCGGCATCCGTCGATGCCACCACACAAAACATTATAGTATATAGTCTAGAGCACGCATCGAAGCCATTACATCACCTAGTCCAAGCCTTGCACTAGCCCGGCAATAACAACTCTCACTTCAACATCAGGTTCCTCTCGTCAAAGTGAGGTATTAATCGTTGTGTCGACAAGCTTTGTTCCCAACACCTTGGTGAAGGGAGCCCCTTCGAGCAATCACACATGCCCACACTACTACGGTCTACCAACACGCAAGGCTAGTCTTTGATGACTTAATTAGCTAATTCCGTCCTATACCGGCACATGTGGTTGTACGTTTAGGCGTAGATTGGTGGCACCGACGTTCAATCCTTAATTAACCCGGGCGAGGATCTCCCCCTATCTACATGTGAGAAACCTTCTCACATTCATTAGTTCATATTATAACTTGCCCGCGTCGCAATCTTGGTTTTTCATTTTTTTTTTATTTTTATACAAAATTAATAGAGTTAACCCCTCTAGACCATTATTTCAAAATTTCCCAGATCATATTCAATATTTCATCCATTTTCAATTTTTTGTAAAGACTAGAGCCCGGCTAAGCATATATGCGATATTCGCATTCGAAAAACCCAATTCGACATTATTTATTTCCAAAACCTTACCCTAATGGCTACAACAATAACGATACCAATATTTCAAGGAATATTATGCAATGAATAGGACTTTAACTACCGATACCCATAAGTATAGCAATTTTACTCAAACATACACGCATGCATAATAGAATTTGCAAAAGAAATACAATAATTGAAATAATGGGATCAACAAGGTCAAAGGGGGTGCTTGCCTTGCTCTGGTATCTCAGAGTATGAGGACGGAGGATCGTCATAAATTTCGTTCGAAGTAGACGTTTATTCAAAAAGAGTCGATAGCAAATTAATTATAGAAAAATAATTTAAACATAAAAAATCCAAATATTTTTGCATGTAAAGAAAGCATGATTTTATGTGAATTTATAAAAAAGATTCATTCGATTTGGAGTTCGTATGCAAAAGTTATTAACGTTTTAATTTGCTTCGGTTTGAAAATTTCAGAAAATAAGAAAAGGGTGATGTTGAAAGCGTATATTCTGAGGTTTCCTATGAGTTCTTCTAAGGTTTATGCTTTCCAACAGGGAAAGCTAAAGAATCTATTAGACCCGCCATTATGAGTTAATGGAGTATTTTGGTGATTAATGACAAATCTATATGTGAAACTAACACTTTTACTGATATACATATTGTTTAGTCTCAATTGGATAAAAAGGTGAAAATCAACGAGGTATGCATTCGACATCATATTCCTATATCTTGTTGCATTCCTCGGATCCAAAAAATAGGTTGAACTCCACTAAAAGTCTAACTTGAATATGTGCATATGTTTTTATTACACATTCGTGTATGCATACATTTACGGGGAGTTCACTCTATGGTTTGTGGTTTCATTAGTATTGATCAATATTTCTTTATCCACATATATTAGGAATCTCTACTTCGAAACATATCCTTTGAGTATATAAAACTTGTGTAGTTCATATATACTCATATTGCTTTATATTCAATTATTTGCAATTGTGTTATGGGACTAACGTGTGTGCTAAATTATTTTAAAGGCTTAGTCCTGGTTTATGGATGGAGACATGGTAATGACAATGCAAAGACAATAGAGGAATCATGGCTAGTGGCTTGAAGATTATTTTGTGTTATTTTTGTTATGCATTGCATTTGTTTTCCCTCTGGAAATCTGCTCAGCAATTTTGGTATGACTACATGTATTGAGCGTTATTACCACAGGTCGGTAATACCGAAGTTTACATGGCGGTATCAATTTTCCAGAGAGGAAGTTTTTGGAAGTTCTCTTGAAATCCCAAAGACGGTATGACCGCATTTGATGAGCGGTATTACCGTAAGTCGGTAGTACCAAAATCTAGTTGACGGTATATTTTTAACAGAAAGATTGTTTTGGGGAGTTTTTCTTGAAACCTGAAATTGATATGACCGCAATTCTTAAGCGGTACTACAGAGTGCGGTAGTACCGAGTTTTACATGGCGGTACGATTTTTCCAGAGAGGGTGATTTACTGTGTTTCTCGAACCTCTCAAAATTGGTAGTATCAAGATCTCGAGAAACGTCTGTTGGAGAGCGATATACGGATTCTAGTTGGCGGTAATACCGCATCTGGCAGTTAAGGCTATATTTTGGTAACTAATGATAATCATATTATGGGACTAATATTTTCCATGAGTTGGATGAATAGGTTATGTTCCATGATGATGGAGGCTTTGGATGGCATCATGAGTTGATTGTCATCAAGTCAAGGTTCAAGAAAAGGATGTATCATGTGTTGATGCATATCAAGATCTTGAAGAGGAGATGGTCATGAGTTGATCATCAAGTCAAGAGAAGGCCCATCATGTGTTGATAGAGGGCACGTGAAGGATGCATCATGGGTTAATGCATATCAAGACAATGACCCGAACTTGAAGTGAAGATGTGTGTCATCAAGTTTCAAGAGGATGCTCAAGGCAAAGGTATAACTAGCTAGGGCTAAGGATGTGTTCCTAGTCTTTTACCGGTCTTTGTGTTTGGTTGGAAGACTGAATTGTTAGTATATGATTGCCGTACTATTAAGAGGGGTCTTGTCTAGTAGCTTGAGTCTCATCATGTGGCATGGTGCTATTAATTGCGAATGTGTTTTGCAAATAGTCGAGGCGCATGCATCTATTCCTTGTAGTATGTGACTATAATTTGCAAATGTGTTTTGCAAATGGTTGAAGTTCATGTACCTACTCCTTGTGGCATGATCTAAGTTTGCAAATGTGTTTTGCAAATTGTTGGGACTCATGCATCTTCCTTTGGCATGGTCTAAGATTGTTTGTTGCTATTTTCTTAAACTTAGACCGTGGTAGTGACTCTTTGGAAGTTCTTGTGCTTTCTACATTGATCTAATGTGTTTGAGATCATGTAAATAAATGGGTTGTGTAGCCCTCTAAATAAGCTTTCCATAGAACCCAAGATCACTCAATTCCGACATCGGAATCAAAAGTTATGACCTTTTTGCCGAGTGTCATCTATGCTGAAAATTGACTACGGTAATACCACCATTAGATACGGTATGGCCGCAGAACGGTAATACCGGATTTTTTTACTGCGGCACTACCGCTCTAAAATCTTTAACGGCTAGTTTTTGAGCCATTAATGTAGCCTTTCCGACCGTTGAATAGTAAAAACGGTCATACCGGGTTTGTACAACAGTATTGCCGCAAATACTGGTTTTTGCTGAGTTTTGTCTCCAATGGCTAGTTTTTGTGGTGTGAGCTATAGATACCCCCTTGACTAGTTGTGAGACAACCTTTAGCACTCTATTTCATTCTCTTGAGCTAGTGTGAGTTTCTCCTCTTAATTGTGCATGTGTTACACCTTGTGAGTAAGGAGAGAGGTCTCTAGTTGCATGTGTTGCATCTAGAGTTGAATTTCATATCCACTTGAGCTTGTACATTTGTTGCACGTAGTGAAAGTCAAGCAAAGGGCTTAACTTATTACTCTTAGTGTTTGCTGACACCTAGACGACGTTGGAGGTGTCGTATTTGGTGATCTCTTTAAAGAAGATTGTGAAGAGGCACAGCTTGTTGTGAAGGTTGAAGCTCACTTACTCGGAGCAGGAAAGAGCTACCACTAGTGGAATTGAGGTGTTTGGCTTAATTCATGGAGCCGGTCCAATTCGTTTGGGCTTAACTCAATGTGGATTCGAGGAGACCGGCAAGTCTCCGAACACTACGATAAAACGTCATTGTGTTATTGTGGTTTGCTCTTTAGTGATTTATTTTATGCTATTTACATTTCTAGAATTAAATTACTTACATGTCTTTGTATGTTTACTATCATTGACATAGACTTAGGTTGTTGTTGCACTTAGTGAGACTAGTTGTTTTAGGCCTTAATTGTGCAAAACCGATTTGACTTACTCTTCCGCATTATAAACTCGGTTTTAGCCAAAAGATTTTAAAACCCGCCTATTTACCCCCCCTCTAGTCGGCCTCCTCGATCTTACAAAATCGTATTTTCCTCTGAACTGAAAGTGGTTTTTCTCTTTTTTTTTTTCGATTTTTATTAACTTACATGTGGGACCTACTTGTTAGTGACTCAGATTTTTATTTTCTTAATTTTATTTATAAAAACAGAGATGGTCCCACATGTCATAGACTCGTTATTTATTAACTAATGATTAAACCTATTTTTTTAATTTTAAATAACTAACGGCTAGGGTCCACATGTCAGTCTCTCAGTTTTTAAAACATGTTTTAAAACCAAAAACAGTGGGTGATCCCACATGTAAATAATTCATATACTAAACATGTTTTAAATTAGATTTTCAATTAAGTTTTCAGCAGGTCCCACATGTCGGTGATTAGTTTCACTTAACCACTGTCATTAGTGTTAAACTAATACTCATCCCGAGTAGGACCCACTGTCAGCGAGAGAGAAGAGAAGGGAGCAAAGCTGCACGCGGCCGTACGCCATGGCGAGCTCGGCGGTGGCGAACGGCGTGGCGACTTTGCCTGGGGATGAGAAAAATGGGTTCCCTTATGACGGCGATTCCACTGGGTGGTGGTCGAGGCCGAAGAGATGGATAGAGATGGTGCTCTGCTGCTAAGCGTGAGCTCCTGTCCGAAAATGGTCAAGGCTTCAAGCCAGTGGGGCCAGCAAGTCAGTGAGAAGGAGAGTGAGAGTTGGTGCGGGCTGGAACGAGTGTGAGCGAAAATGGGCTGGGCGTATTCGGCCCATTTGACTCGGCGGGAATTCAAATTAAGCTTTCAAATTTTCAAACTGACTGATTGTTGTTCGAATTTTTAAATATAGTAAACAGGCTCCGAAATTTATGAAATTTTTTGTGAGAGCTTTTAACAAAGTATAGTTTCTTGTGTAAATTTGTCAGGGTTTTATGTGTTCTATTGTTTTCTCAAAAATTCTTCCAAGTTGTTGTTTGCCTGTGAATTCACTATTTGATTTATGCAAAAGTTCAAAATCATGCTAAAAATTGTTTTCGCACACATAAACATGCTCAAAAGTATTCTCCCATCTATTTTCATTACATTTTCCCAAAATATGGTTTTTGGGACGTTACAATGAGAGCAAAAAAGACGACAGTGTATAGAGGCACTCATGCAAGCATAACAAAAGGCGAGGCACGAGTCAGGGCCAAAAAGGAACGGAACCATGCGGCACATGGGGAAAAGAATCAAACAGCCAAAACCGATATAAAGTTTGAACGGGCGACTAAAAACGACCCGGGCCAAATCTGGCGCGCGTACTGACATAGTGAAGTAGAACAAAAGTATTGACATCGAAGGAGATTATTATACCTTGAATCCAATTTGAACAAAAGGGACGATAAGCTTCCCCGCGGACGGCCCTACAACAGCAGTCAAGAAAAAACCCAAGAAATCCGCAGGTGCATAGGAAGAACGAAAGATATGAATGGGTAGAACTGAAATGGCGAGGGCAAAGATGAAAGCAGTAAGAAGGAAAAAAGACACCTTGGTAGCGAAGGGGAGGAGCCTCCCACACGGAGGTCGTCGCACCAGCAGCCGAAGCGCGGCCTGCAAAACCCCCCAACAAATCTGCACGGCAAACAGTAAGAAGGGAAGAAGCAGCCCTTCAATGGTGACGGTACCGCATAGAAGAGCAGAGCAGAAGCGGCAAACAGCGAAAAGGGAAGAGACAGCCTTCGCTAGCGACGTCAGCGCGTGGAAGGAAAATCGCCACACCGCCGAACCGAGCAGCATCACGAAGGACGGCATGGACAGGAAAAACTAACAACCGGCATCAGCATGTATGAGAAACAGTCGTACCGAGAACTGGGCAGAGCAGGATGGACTCACCTCAAGCGAGCGGGGCGGCGGAGGCGAAGCAAGCAAGAGGACGGAACGGAAGCAACGCGAAGGCGAAGCAAGGAACCTGTAGAGGCAAGAGGCGACCTCGCAGCTTGCACACGGTACAGATGGGCTCGTGCAGACCAGGCCGCAGCACTAACGGGCCACGCGCAAACACGCGCACGAGCAAGCCTGCGCGAAGGCCCTGCGTGAGTGGGCCGGGGCAAGCGAAGGCAGCGAAGCAATAGGCTGTCACGAAGGCACCGCGCATGTGGGCCGGGGCAAGCGAACGCATCGAAGCGATAGGTCGGAGGCGGCACATGCGCGCGGCAGCAACAAGCGGCGGGAACCGCGTGCAGAAGGCACAAGCAACCAGATGAGAAGCACGAGCAATCGAGGAACCGAAAGCGCTACGGGCTGGCCAGTTTCCGCGTGGAAACGGCACAGGGAAAGGGCGCGTGGCGACTTAACAGTGGATGAGTAAACCTCGGCAACGCTACAGGCTGGCCAGTTTCCGAGTGGCATTTCCTCCGGCTTTAGTAACAAGGAAGATTACTGGGCTTGTTGTGTCCCATTGGGGGCAAGAGATCGCTTCTTTCTCCGATCACTAATATGTTTGCAATGATAACAACTTAGGGCCGAATACTAAACCCTAGCCCAAAACTCGATATCCAAACAGGTCCTTACTGGTCTTTATTTGTTAAGACAACTCTTCTCTGAAAGGCCAAATATGGGCTTACTTTCGGCCCTAAAATTATTTTTGTGAAGAGGCCCGTAATATACAGATTGCAGTAAGCCTTCTTGTGGTTGGGGCCAATCCAGACGACATGTGACACAGCTGATCCAACAACTTCAGGCTGCAGCTACCTGGAAGAAAGAGAATTTCGTCACACTGCTCCAGCCGAAAAAGAATCATTCCAACCGTGTTCGTCGGTTTACTTGTAAATCACACGTGCTTCGTTTTATACGTGCGTGCCGCTGCTATCTTCCTTGTACTATATATGAATCGGTAACTAACTCCACGCTTTTTCCATAGTGATTCGATCGTTGAGAATTAGTAGGTCAGATTCAGAGCTCTCAAAACCGGTCACCAATGATTGGGCAGTAGTAGGAGATATTTCACAGGCGGCGCCAGGTCGGACAGTTGACCGGCGAGTGCTCGGCGCCGAGAAGGACAAGGGTTAATGTCAAGTACAGTCAGCACGGTGATGTTATTGCGATTTCGTTGCTCGCCGTGATCTTATTCTTTAGTGGCATCACTATCATATATATCAAAGGCGCGCGTACCTGTCATCAGCTAACACTGCAATTTTTCAGCTCTTAACTTGTGCGTTTGTGTATCTGTATATATAAGTGCGCTTATTTGTATAAGTGCGGTACCTTTCCTATATGCACACTTTCGCCGTTGATGCTGGAGACCGAGAAATCAAAAGGACTTGGAATATTATGAAGTAGTCAAGATGCAACAGCCGTCACTCTGAGAGTAGTGCGACTCAAGCAGCGACGGTTTAACCACTCTGGAAGACGCCACATCGATCGATCGTTGTTTTATCAAGTAGAGATGCATTTAGTTTGAGCTAGCTGGTCGCCAGTGCCAATCAGGTTTTAACTAGCCTCTTAAATTAAACAAATCGTATATATGTAGCTAAGAAGGAAGTGACCTAGTTATTTCGCTGTCGTGTGTAATCGATTCTTGCTCCTAAGCTCAATCTTGCTTGCTGCTCGATCGATTGGACATTTTGGCGGCTAATTATATGTTTAACAACAAATTCCTGTATTTTTGTTGTGACTGATCTCTCTCTCTCTCTCTTTATATATATATATATATATATATATATATATATATATATATATATATATATATATATATATATATATATATTCTTGCTCGACGTATTCTTCTAATACCACCTAAACGCATATATTATATTTTTGTTTTATAATTTTCAATTATACTTAAACACTAATTATAAGATACTCCAATGCGATTTGATTGAAAAATTTGCATTGGAGCCCTTTGTTTTTTGCTATATAACTTTTTTTCATATATAAAAGAAGTATATACACAAATTTTGCTATAAAAAGTGGAATTTAATTAAAAAAAATTCATGAAACTTACTTTAGGATATCTTATAATCATTATTGGAGTATGCTCAAATAGATAAAGAAGTATTATCATACGATTTAAGTGGTATATAAGAAGTGGGAGTACGTACTTCCAAAAGTACCATACCATATATATATACTGTAGATAGATGCTAGTCCTTTTCTGGGTCTGCAGTTGTACGGTTAATAATTAGGTTAGCAACTAAAGTACTAATACAAAGTAGATTAACATCCTATCCATTTAAGCTCACATGTATGACTTTACGTCTAGTACTTGCTCAAGATATACTCACAGGGAATCGCCGCATCGTGTGGCACTAGCATTTACATTGTCCCAGCAGTTACCAACTATTCATAAAAGAAGGCACCATAAAATAGTAGCAAATGAAAAATAAATGCAGGGTTTAATGCCAAAGAAAATGATAGTATACACCTACAGAATCTGATTTATTTTTCGAGACAATTAGGGAGCTAGCAGAAACTAGGGCACGACGTGACATATAGCTAGGACTCGGATATTGATTATGGGTTAGAATCAAGTACGTGCTATATGAGTTAGTTAAGATGGATAAACCTATGGTGGAAGCACATGCTAGTTGCTACAACCCCAATTGAAAACCAACACGTACGCACGTTGATCTGTGCAACCACGCTACACTTATCCGCGCGCGCGCATAAACAAACCCGCCAAATCTGTGCGGACGGGCACACGATCACACTGGAGACAGAGACAGATCATTGCATGCATGCGCCATGCGCGCAGCCTCTACTGACTCCGAGCTACTCCTACTAGTCAACAGCTTAATGCTTTCACGTGGCGCACTGATCAGCCAAGAATTTAACAATCCCATCAATCCTCTCGTGATCTCAAGAAAACCACCGTACGCTTCGATCAACCACACGACAAACGGCGCGCGGCCGGTGTCCGATCCGATCGATCACTTCGATCGCTTGGCCCGCCAGATTTACTAACTTGCAGTCGCCCAAGCGCAAGCGCGCGCATCGATCAGGCGGCGCCCGGGCCACCCCCTCACGGCCTCACGTGTCCACCCGCAGCCGCCACGGCCGAGACGACACGCCCCCCGCCCCCCGCCCCGGGGCACGGCACGGTACGTGACACTGGTCGACGCCATCATGGGGCAGCCGCGCGCTGGCCTAGCCTAGCCTAACCGATGGATGGATCCATCCGCGCGCGCGTCTGGGCGGGCCTTGTAAAAGCCCCTACTCTGCAGCCGGCCAGACGAACGAGCGAGGGCGCGACACATCTCACACCGCACGCCCCCCGCCCCCGGGCGAACAGTTCTCGAATGCTGCCTTTCTCCAGTAGCTCGATGCTTGCAAGCAACGGAAGAGACCAAACGTCGTATTTTCTGTTGGAAACCATAGACTTGGTCTAGCAGTCAGTCCATGGGTGAGCGTTCTATGTAAAAACTCTAGCAGGATCTCTAGACTATAAATCGGGGTATTAGTCATTGTAAAAGACTGATCGCTTGATGAAGGAATAAAGAAGAAGAATAACCCCTACACATTTGTCTCTCTGTGTGTTTAATTTGCTATTTATTCTTGCATTGTTTGATGTGATTACATATTTGTCTACGAGGTGATCGTTCGGACTGGACTCGCCATCGACAGTTTCTCAACACGTTATCAGCACGAACGACTACGGCCTACCTCTAGGCCTACTCTACACGGATCGAAAGGTAACCGTCGTAGCACGACGATTGTAGATCGAAGCATTTTCTAGATAGCTTTCAATTCTGCATATTTGGATTTCTAGATTATTTCCTACAGTGCAAATCCGCTCTAATCTACCGCAAGCCGATTTGAAGTCGCCAGCACAATGCCGATCGGTAGGTTGCATAAAAGAGTAGATGTCAATTGCACTTTGAATTGTAGATTGCAAATCCGCTCTAATCTACCTCGAGCCGACTTGAAGTCGTCGGCCAAGCCGATCGGTATATTACATTGAAAAGAGGGATTGATTGATTGAACTTTATGGATGAACAGTAAAAAGAAAAAAAGGGCCGTCGCAGCCCTATACAGCCGCGACGTCGTCGATCTGCCCGCCACCAAGACGCGGGTATGCTGCCACCGCTACACAGCGCTTCGGTTTACCGAGCCGCGCCACCGCTAGCGCCGCCACCGCGACGGCTCCTTGTCGCCGCCATTGCACCGCCACCGTGACGCTGCCACACTGCGTTCCCCACAGCACCCGACGTCGCCGGCCTTCGCGTGTGCACCGAGCCTCCGCGCCCGTCTCGGCCGCCGCCGGCTGCCAGACACGCCACCAACCTGCGACAGGCGCCATGACAGATGGAGCAAAGAAAAACAGGTGGTGCGGGCGCAGACGGCGGCGTCTTGCGTCGCCGTCGGCTGCACACGCCAACTCGCTGTTCTCGCATTGCGCCGCAGACGCGTCCCACTCGTCAAGAGCTACCGCCGCCAGATCGTCCGGACACGTGTCGCGCAAGATGGCCACGCCGCCCGCGCCACTGCGTTCGCGTGTTCTTGCGCCGCCCGACGGCCGCGTCTCCGTAGATGGGCACACATGCGCAATGTGCCGCCAGATTGTTCTTGCGCCACCTGCATGGCCACAGGCGAACGCCGAAGCCACGCTTATCGCCGCGCCGCCGGCCATGCTCGCCGCAGCCTGCTCCTGCGGATGAAGCATGCACCGCCACCATGTGGAATAAGGCGAGAGGAACCCAAACTCTTCACGCCTTTGATTGGCCGGGTATGGGCCCTATCGGGCCAAGGAAAGATGCCCCAAGAAAAAAAAAAGGGAAGGTCGGCCCATTTGTCTCCCCAAAAAAAGAAAAAAACAGGGAGGGAAAAACAAAATCCCAGAAATTTCTAAATAAGTCCTCGAAGTTTTGAAAATTACGAGGTAATATTTCAGGAAAGAAATTCTTGTAGAATAATCCCTCAAAAATCGAAAAATTGCGCGAAAATTTTTCAGAATTGAAATTTAGCGGTTTAACCCCTGAAAAATGCAGAATTCATTGAAAATTCATATTCCAGCAGAAAAGGGCCTCGAGAATTCAAATTTTGAATCATTTTTTAGCATTTGAAGCATGTTTAACTCTGTTATTATTATTTATATGCAATTTATTTATTGTATTTACTGTTTTGATTATCTGTGATTGCTTATATTACTTTTAATCACTGAAAATAGTAATAAATCTTGAAAAATGCATAAAAAATACGGGATTACGAACAGGGAGTTAGAAGTGTATTATGAGAATTTTGCAACTATTTTATGCAAATTACCAACAGTAATCTTATGAACTCTTTGCATGAAATATGTAGATGACTAGCATCATGAGCAAGAGTTCAAGAGTCGCCCAAAGATGGCATGGCGTAATTTGTCTGAAATTTATACCAGTCTTTAACTTTGTGGTAAAGTAATCACGGATGAACAGAAGATTGAGAAGACTCTCTCTACCTTTCACCCGATGCAGTGCAATTCGCACGCAACTATCGTCAAGACAACTACAAGGAGTATGCCGAATTGATTGACATCATTCAAGTTGCGGAAGCTCAAGATGATGTTCTAAGGAAGAACTACATCTCACAGCCACCTAGTAGCAATGTTGGCCATGGAGCCAATGCTAGTAGCTACAAGGTGAGAAAACCTCTCACAAAGGAGAGGGGCAAGAAGGGTAAGGTCGTCAGTCACACATTATTGATGCTTCTCAGTTTAAGAACAAGGGCAAAGGACAGCATGAGGCATGGAGGATCCACATCCATTAGTTTCACTCACGGGTGTGGACAGCCCACTAGCAGCTCCCATCACCCCTCCTTTGGACATCGCAGCGGCTGCAGCCGTAGTTGCCCAAGAGGAGAAGATCGTCATGGAGCATATTCACGCAGAAGTTTCTACATAGTTCCCTGATTCGATCTAGTGCACGCATTGCACTTAAATTTTTTTACCATCACTTGTAGTTAGTTGTTGTCATAGAACATTGAATTATTTTATTATTTGAATAATGGATGTAAGCTCTAGGAGAGCAAAGCATTAAATTCTTGTATTGAGTCCTGCAAGGCTTATATTCTCGTATTCATAATAACAAGTTATGTTCTGATATTTGAAATATTAGAACACGTGTGGAGCCCTATGGAGGAATTGTGCTTAGCGGATAGCGGCACAACTAATACCATCTTGAGAGAGACGAATTTTTTTCAGTCGATCAACAAGAATGCTAGTAGTCTTACGACAATTG
Source organism: Phyllostachys edulis (assembly GCA_036346405.1). Lineage (NCBI taxonomy): Eukaryota > Viridiplantae > Streptophyta > Magnoliopsida > Poales > Poaceae > Phyllostachys > Phyllostachys edulis. The sequence continues at coordinate 103,084,305 of CM070562.1, read as the reverse complement.
CAAGCAACGATATTTGTATAATAGGCTTAGGCAGGTCCACAATTATACTACCGATGAGCACAACTTTAGTCATTAAAGAAGCCTTGTTGTACCCTGAATCGACTAGAACTCTCAAGGATATTCGCGCTAACAGTTTCCACATGGAGACTGAAGAAGAGTATGATAAGAAATACTTGCTCATTACAAAGCGCGAAAAAAGTGGAAAACGGTATTAGAACGACTTCCTTTATATGAAACTGGGCTATACTACATTAATATTAAGTCACCCGCAGCCTATACTGCCGTGAAAACTGTATTTAGAAGCTCTGAATTTTTCTATCTCTAGCATGATAGATTAGGCCACCTAGGTCTTAGGATGATGAGAAATATAATTAACAATTCACAGGGACATAATATCGATGTAAACAATTTTCCGAATCAAGAAGATTTTGTGTGCTTCGCATGTGCCACCGGGAATTTAATTACTAAACCTTCTACTCTGAAAGCAAAGGATGAAGTCCTTGCATTCCTGTACCGTATCCAGAGAGACTTTCTGCGGTCCTATACAGCCCCTGTCAAGGCCATTTAGGTATTTTTATGGTGCTCATCGATGTTTCCTCGAAATGGTCGCACGTATGTTTATTGTTTATGAGAAACCACGCTTCTGCAAAGCTAATCTCACAGATAATTAAATTTTCTCTGATCATCATATGAAGTCCATCAGAATGGACAACGCCGAAGAATTTAATTCGAAGGCATTTGATGATGATTGCATGGTAATCAGAAGTAATGTTGAGTATTCCGTACCGCATGTCCAGACCCAGAATGGACAAGCAGATGCATTAATTAAAAGGATTAAATTTATTGTCCGACCACTTTGCATAATTGTAATTTACCAACTACATGTTGGGGACACGCAGTCCTGCACGCACTAACTCTCATCAATTTTAAAACCGTCGGCATATAACATCCATCCACCTATACAACTAGCGCAAGGGTCAGCACCGAAAATTTCTTATCTTAGTAGATTTGGTTGCAAGGTTTATGTACCTATACCACCACCACAGCGAACTGCAATGGACTCTCTCCGCAAGTATGGGATATACGTTGGTTATGAGACAGCATCCATAATCAGGTATTTGGACGCTATGACAGGAGATTTGCATACTGCCCGATTCGCTAATAATATATTAGATGGGGATAGTTTTTCCATCATTAGGGGGAGGAAATCAACGTCTTAATAAAAAATATCGGGAAATAACGTGGCAAACCACGGGAATCCATGTACATGACCCGTGCACTAGTGAAGCAAATAAAGAAGTCCAGAAGACAATTGAAGTCCAAAAGGCAATTGAAATCCAGAAGATAATTGAAGTCCAGAAGATAATTGATTTGCAAGTATTAGCGAATCAACTGCCTAACCACTTTAGTGATTTGAAGAGCGTGACCAAGTCGTATGTGCCTGTACACAATGCACCAGAGAGGGTTGAAATACCGATGAAGGTATCCCTAATCTCGTCTTAAGGCCTCAGAAAAGAAAGAGAACTCCGGCACCTCGAATCCCAAATAACCGGAGATGTCTGGTGAAAAAGGATAAGAAGGACTTACATAGCCGATCACCAAAGTTGCCCAGAATCAGAAGAGGAGCCAGTTGAGACCTGGCACCAGTATGGAACCTTCTAGAAAGACATACTAGATTTGAACATTCCTATGGAGGGATCAGAGATCAGTACGGATGTGTGCGCACACATCGGAGCTGAAAAACTAAAGGGACTTGTCCTCGTAATTGGAAGCAGCGGTGAGCAAGTAGAAGCATTAGAAGAATTGTCCCATGAATAAATAGCTATAAACTTGGTGGCCACAGGAGAATCTATGAATAAGACAACAACCAATGTCGACATTTACTTTGCAAAGAAAATTGCTACAATCATCGATCTTGATCTAGAGCCTGCATCGCTCGCTGTAAGAAAAGATCAGATTCAGAAGATTGGAAGAAGGCAATAGAAATATAATTATTATCTCTAAATAAAAGAGATGTAATCGGGCTTATAAGCCGAATGCCTCCCTATGTGCACCCTGTAGGGCATAAGTGGGTATTTGTTTGAAAGAGAAATGAAAATAAGCAAGGCTTGTTGCACAAGGTTTCACTCAACGTCCAGGAGTTGATTATGAAGAAACTTATTCTCCGGTCATGGGTGGAACTACCTTTAGATATGTAATCTTAATGGCAGTAAACTTGAATGTAGAAATGAAATTGATGGATGTGGTAACTGTATACCTTTATGGAAATTTGGACTCGAACATTTATATGAAGGTACCTAAATGTATCTCTATCCCGAACCAAGACAGAGCGAATAGAAATCTCACTACTACAAAAAGGCTAATACTGGACGCCTCATCACAGACGGTTGACCAAAACCGTCGGTATTATTCAATCACGCACGGTTTTGGTTTAGAGACCGCTCTCTTATCGGTCGCGCTTAAAAACCGCTCGTGAAGAGGCAATATCACGACGGTTCATGTTGAAAACCGTCGTGAAGTATCACGCAGCGGTTCAACAAGAACCGCTCGTGATATTATCGATACATGAGCGGTTTTAAAACACAACCGTCGTGAAGTAGCAGAGCATTTCTAAACAAGAACCGCTCGTGATATTAATTAGTATCACGCAGCGGTTCTTAACAATAACCGCTCGTGATAATATCGCCCAACGTGAGTTTCTTCATCGCCGGCGCGCTCGTTTGCCGCCAATCCGCTTCGCCCTCCCGCGTCTCTTCGCCTCACGCCCGAATTTATTCCTTGTTTTATAAAAGGATCATCCGCCATCCAAGATGATCATCCCACATACTTATAAAAAAAACAAATGGTCGCCTCTTCCTTGTCGCCGCAGATCGATGGCCTTCTGGCCGCGACTGTCAGACAGCACCTCTTTCGGTGTACGTTGAGCCGTCTTTGCGGAAGAACACCGCTTGATCAACGTTGTCTTCACTCCTCCGCCGTGCAGAATTTGCCGGGAAGCGGTGACGGCCACCTTCGCCGCCTTGACATCCTCCTCCGCCGTGTCTTCCGGGTGATCTCCCACTTTCGGCGAAGTTTACGCGTCATCGACATAGTCCTCCAAAACGACGTTGCACGCCTCCGGAGGCTTGCCGTCACTTGGATGTGAAATCGAGGCGAAGGCGATCGAAGTCGACTGTGCCGAGACCCTCAAGCAAGGGAAGAGAGCCTATGGGCTCAATTCTTCTTGGTTCAACGAACCGAGGGTCTTGGGAGACACTTAACGAGCGCATCAATGGGTGGACGATTTCGTGCTTTCACGATGATCAGAATCGTCCGATGCCGACACCGCCGCTTATGAAGTATTGCGAGATGGAGATAGCAGCCTACCTTTGCCACTAGAAAAACCTTGTTTAATTATAGGTTTCGCTTTTTAATATAAACATGTAATTTCTTCATGTCATGTAAGTGTATATACTTGAGAAAAACCATTTCACGCACGGTTCCATTATGGAACCGTCGTGATATGTACTATATCACAGACGGTTCCATAATAGAACCGCTCTCGTGATATGTCCATATCACGGACGGTTCTATTATGGAACCGTCGTGATAATTATCACTAACGGTTCCATAATAGAACCGCTCGATAAGTCTCTTTATAAGTAGGAGCTAGCCCACTTGCCGCTAGGGTTTGGCGCCTAACTCGTCACTACCAAATGCCTTACTCGTCCGTTCTCCCCGTCCGGCCGCCGACGCCGCTATTCTTCCGTGTTGCCGACGGTTGTATATACGGTGACCGCAAAAGACACTGCACGATAAGAGTGTCTTTTTCAACACACCGCAGCCACAACCACGGTGACGCCTAAACTCGCTCACTCCTCACTCCGCCGCTAGGGTTTGCGCCCGCCCTAACTCCGTTCCTCCCCACCTCGACGCCGCCGACCTCGTCGTTGCCGCCGCCCGACCCCTTTGCGCCCGCTAGGGCTCCTGCCGCCGGCTTTGCTTTCCCATCCTCCTCTATTCTCCTCTAGATCTGTTAGCTTAATGTCTTTTGTTGAGTTTGATTTTTATGCATGAGCCTTAAGTTGTGTCCTCGATGTTTGTGTGATTTATGCAAGGTAAAGGAAATGGATGAGGGTTGTCTTTGGTGGTGGGGTCGCCACCGTGGTTCTTGTTGCACTAAGGTCCCTCTCTGTCTCTACCCTCCTTGCTCTGTGATGAAAATAGCTAGCTAGTGCTCTGCGATGGATGCCGAGGGCTACTCTTTGGTGTGGTGGGTTTGGACACCCTTGGTCTTGTTCTCTTGTCGATGAACCGCTCAATGATGTTAATAGTCTTATGCTGAAATTGAATTGATAATTAGTTCATATTAATAGTCCCTTGCTCGTGATGTAATGATGTAAATAGTCTTATGCTGAAATTGAATTGATAATTAGTTCATATTAATAGTCCCCTTGTTGTGTGATGTAATGATGTCAATAGTCTTATCTTTGAAATTGAATTGATAATTAGTTCATATTAATAGTCCCCTTGCTCGTGATGTAATGGTGTCAATAGTCTTATGCTGAAATTGAATTGATAATTAGTTCATATTAATAGTCCCTTGCTCGTGATGTAATGATGTAAATAGTCTTATGCTGAAATTGAATTGATAATTAGTTCATATTAATAGTCCCCTTGTTCATACCTGGGTCAAGTTCTCCTACCTCTTATGCACGTGCACGTCCTACCATTCCATTCATAATCTCTTCTCTATAAAGTCTCCAGTGCTTGTGCCATTAAAAGCGGCATCATATATATATTATATATATATTATTAAGTGATCTCGGACCACTTTAGGAATTATCCACATGACATGAGAAGAATGAGGCGGTATCACGGGCAATCTCATTGAGCCTGTAAGTTTAAAAAGTATGGATGCAAAGAGGCGGTCGGACATCAATTATTGGGCGTCGCTATGTTGAAAGTGGCGTTGATCTTAACTTCTCCAATTGGGAAGTGGCATCATGTATTAGCAACCAACAATTCTTGAGCATGTAATTGTCTTTAAATCCAACAAGAACACCAAGCAACAAGTTGAGAATTCTTTTGAAATATGAGAATGGTTGCTTGGTGTTCTTGTTGGGTTTAAAGACGATTACATGCTCAAGAATGGTTAGTTGCTAATACATGATGCCACTTCCCTCACGGAGTAATTACAAGATCAACTACACTTTCAACATAGCGACGCCCAATCCGTAATTGGATGTCCGACCACTCTTTGCATCCATACTTTTTATACTTGCAAGGGCTCAATGAGGTTGTTCGTGGCTACCGCCTCATCCTTCTCATGTCGCGTGGACGATCCCCCAAAGTGGCCGAGAGATCACGTAACAATATATATGTAATATATATATATATGATGCCGGATTTAATGGTACAAACAAACCACCGCTGGTCCTTTATAGAGAAAAGTCATCACGACGGTTCCAACTACAAACCGCTGCGTGATATGTACTTATCACGCACGGTTTGTGGCTGAAACCGTCAGTGATATGTGCTATCACGACGGTTTGTGGCTGAAACCGTCGTGATATTATTATCGCAGACGGTTTGAACCACAAACCGTGCAGGAAAGTATACATCACGACGGTTCAAAACCGCTGCGTGATGACCTCATGTCATCATCGACCCATAAACTCGCACGGCTCACGAAACCGCTCGTGATGACGCTTGAACCGTCTGTGAAAGCCTTTTACGTAGTAGTGTGCATGCGATGTGAAACTTAGAAAGTCACTGTACGGACTTAAGACATCAGGTAGGATGTGGTATAATTGCTTGAAGCGACTTTCTATGCAAGAAAGGTTACACGAATAATGAGGATTGTCCCTATGTATTTATACGACGATCCTAGGATGGATTTTATATAATCTCAGAGTATGAAGATGATCTGAATATCATCAAAACCCTGGAGGATATTAAGAAAGCAAGTTTTTACCTAGAGTCGGAGTTCGAAATGAAAGATTTGGTAAAACCAAATATTGCCTAGGCTTGCAGCTTGAGTATGCCCCTGAAGGAATATTAGTACATCAGTGAACCTATACTCAAAAGGTGTTAGAAAGGTTCGGCTTTGGAAAGGTATACCCTTCGAAAGTGCCAATGGTCAGGAAATCTTTGCAGTAAGACAAGGATCCATACAGACCTAGAGAAAAGGGAGAGGAAGTCCTGGGATCGGAATTCTCGTACTTAAGTGCAGTAGGAGCACTCGTGTATTTAGCAAACTATAATAGACCGGACATCACATTTGCCGTAAACCTACTAGTAAGGTATAGTACAGAACCTACTAAAAGGCATTGGCAGGGGATAAAGGACATCTTCTGATACCTCCAAGGAAGCAAAGACTTTGATCTGTTCTACAAAAAGAACCAAGACCCGTCTATGAATGGCTATGCAGATTCCAGTACATGTCGGACCAACATACAACCAAGTCGCAAACAGCCCATGTATTCCTATGTGGTGGAACAACAATTTCATGGAAATCGTCTAAGCAATGTCTTATATCGACTTCAACGAACCACTCGGAAATAATAGCACTGTACGAGGCCTCACGAGAATGTGCTTGGCTTCGGCACATGATTCACCACATCCAGCAGTCATGTGAATTGAATATCGCGCAAACCCCCGCTATTATCTATGAAGATAATGCAGCTTGTGTTGTACAAGTGCAGATGGGTTATGTGAAGAGTCAACTCACAAAGCATATCAACCCCAAGTTCTTCTATGCTCATGAATTGAAAAAGATGGATGAAATTAAAGTACTGCGTACTAAGTCATGTGATAATCTTGCAGATTTATTCACTAAGTCACTTCCAGCATCTAGCTTTGAAAGGTGCATACGTGGAAGTGGAATGATGAGACTTAGAGAAGTGTAGAATTTAGAGGGAGAATCTTCACGAACTCAATATTGAAACTTGATCACGGAGATTAAATGAAATTAGGTGGATTGTAGTCTTTTTCCCTTGACGAGCTTTCCTGAAGTTTCTCGGCTAAGGTTTTTAACGAGGCAATTCGTGCAACGCAGCAGAACGTGTGTCATGTACTCTTTCTCCAAAATTTTCCCACTAGGTTTTTGTGGAGTTTTAACGAGGCATGAACATGTAAAGATGGGTGCCCAAGGGGGAGTATTGGGAAACCATGGACTTGACCCAACAGCCGACCCATGGGTGGGTAACCCATTCAAAACCCTAGTAGGGTCTCTAGACTATAAATACAGGGTGCTAGTCATTGTAAAAGGCTGATCGCTTGATGAACGAATAAAGAAGAAGAATATCCCCTACACCTTTGTCTCTCTGTGTGTTCAATCTACTATTTATTCTTGCATTGTTTAATGTGATTCTACGTTTGTCTATGAGGTATTGTAGCACGACGCTCGTAGATCAAATCACATTTTCTAGATCGCTTTCAATTCCACAAATTTGGCTTTCAAGATTATTTCCTACAGTGCAAATCCGCTCTAATCTACCGTGAGTCATTTTGAAGTCATCGACACAATGCCGATTAGTAGGTTGCATGAAAGAGTAGATGTCGATTGCACTGCGGATTGTAGATTGCAAATTCGCTCTAATCTACCGCGAGCCGACTTGAAATCGCCGGCCAAGCCCACCCGCCGCGCCCCCGCCTTTGTGTCGCAGCCCGGCGGCCTCGTGGAGCCTCTGTGGGCAGCCTCCAGTCCACCAAGTAGGTGGGGGAGGCAATAGGGGGAGTCACCAGGGGTTGGGGTAGAGGGGAGAAGGACGAGATGGGGGAGGCGACAGGGGAGTCGCTGGGGGGGGGAGGCGGAGGCGGGGAGTCGTCGGGGTGGGGAAGAGGGGAGGTAGGGGAGGCGGGGGGTGTCACCGAGGGTGTGGAGGAGACGGGGAGGTGGGGGAGGCAGGGAAGGCGCCGTGGGTGGGGGGAGAGGGGGAAGGGGGAGGCGGCCAGGGGAGATGAGGCCAAGGCCCAAGGGGGCGATGGCGAGGCTTCTTGAGAGGGGAGCGATGGCGGGGAGAAGGCGGAGAAGGGAAGAGGGGAATGGGGAGGTCTTGGTGAGGCGGTCTTAGAGTAGGTAGTTGGGCACTAGGCAGTGGCCAGTGGGGCATGGCGCCTTGCCGCTTGGGAGTTGGGACTTAGGGCAGGGAATCATGGAATCACTGATTGGCATTATGGAGGTGATTGGAGTTTATTTGAACAATATCCGTGATGCCGTTCATTTCCTCTCAAGTTCAACGGTGGTGGTAGCCCGGTTCGTGGAGTATTGCATAGCCAATGATAAGGCCTCAAGAAAATTCGGTCTTGACATGAAGGTGAGGTGGAACTCGACATACATCATGCTGAAGAAGGTGTAAGGGTACGAACATATTATATATGTCTTTGTCAATGCTAACTCAGATAAATTGATAGTCGCTAACTCAGATTGGGAAATTGTTATTTGTTTTCGAGAGTTTTTTATGCCTTTTTACAAAGCAACTAAGGCTCTATCCGGTATTTACTATCCTACCTCTTACTCAGTTATAGATTTTATCTGACTAATTGCAAACAAGTTTGCTAAATCTATGGACATCCCCTTTTAGGTCGTGTTGATGCAGCAATGGAGGAAAATTTTGTTACATATTTTGAATCTGTTTCACACCTATATTACTTTGCTATCGTTTTGGATCCTACAAAAAAGTTAGCAGGTTTGCAGATGGCTATGGAGGGAATAGGTGAGTGCCTCGGCCTTGATTTCTTCGAAGCTTTCGAACATGTCAAAAAGGTGTTTGTTCGTGTTTTCCGCTTGTATCATGACAAGCTTGGCAGTAGCACGAGATCGGAGGCCTCACAGCAGACTCATCAAAGCAAGACAAGCTTGACAGCACACTTGTGTGAGAAGCTGAAGGGAAAGTCTAGTTCTTTATCCTCTTAGTCTCAGGCACCCCCAAATGGAATTCTGCCTCAGAGCTGAACCACTACCTAGAGCATGATTTTACAAACATGGATCCTGATCTTTCTAATAGAGGCAAATTAGACTTGCTCGATTGGTGGAAGAACAACAAGCGGATATTTCCTGTGTTGTGCTATTTTGTACGAGATATTCTACTGGTTCCTGTGTCCTCCGTCTCTTCGGAAGTGACGCTCAGCATGGTAGGAAGAATAATTGAAGAAAGGATGTCATCCCTCACACCCAAGATGGTGGAGGCAATCACCTGCCTCAAGAACTGAGAATTGGTAAAAGAGTGACATCAGCATCAACTGGAGGATTCTAAGATCGTAGAGGCATTATCCGATCTCATTGTCGAGTAGCCGACATGCATGCATGAATATAGTTACTGTACTCTTTTCCTTACCGGGGAAACCCCACACTAGGGTGTAAGGTTTTTAACGACACACTAATAGTGTGTGTAAAATATCAATAAAATTTCACTTTTCCCCCTAATTTTTAAGTGTCTGTAATTTTACATAATTGTGGTTTCATAAAAAGAAATAATTAATATATCAAAACTGTAAATGCTGCTTGCAAAATTTTCTATCTTTTTTTATCTCTAGTAAACAATTACTTGTAGAATTCAATTGTGATCTTGATAATGTTCAAGGGGCAATTAATATATCAAAATTGTATATGCTGTAATATTTCCTTTTTTTCCCCTTTCTTTATTTTCATCCCTTTTCTTTATTTCTTTATTTCCCTTTCTTTTCTTTTCTTTTCCTCATTTCCCTTTATTTTCTTCTTTCCCGCACGGTCGCTGGTCGCACTGCTAGTGCCACACTGCCACCGCACGTCTCTCTGACCCCCTCTATCCCTCACTCCATCCATCGGTCCATCGACTCCATCCCTATTCCCAGTCCCTGCCTCTGAGGCTCTCTCTCTCTCTCTCTATTCTTTTTCTTCTTCGATTCTTTCTTCCCCACCCCAAATCGCAATCCATTCCTCCTCTCGGCCTATCCTCACTTCCTCAGCCCAAGGCCCCAAGCCGCCACCTCCCGCTGCCTGCTCCGGCGCCGCGCCACCCTCTACACGCCGCCGCCTCCCACTGCCGCATCTCCAATCCCCGACGGCGAGGAGGAGGCCCTGGCAGCGGTGTCGCGACGACAAGGAGGCGGCCCCGGCGGCGGCGCAAGTGCGCAACGCTGCAACCCTTCTCGTCGTGGGCTGGTGACGGGGGAGACAAGAAGGATCCACGACGGTCTCCTCTGCATCGCGTCGCGACCTCGCCGCCCCCCTCGCCCGAGGCGCCCCCAGCCTCCTCTGCGTCGTGCCGCTTCCTTTGCGCCCGAAGCATACCTGCCTTGTGCCATGCTGTTTAAGACGCCTAACGGCGACCTGGCGAGCCAAAGTCTTTGTCTTTGGACCTCGCCGGCACATGTTCATACTGACACGACACAGCCCGGAGAGCTCACTGTGCCACCCGCTGTGGCTCGTCGTGTCCGTGCCGTGCGGCACAACTCGACTCCCACCTCTAGTCTTTGGGCGATGCTTTTGGAGCAAATTGGTAGCACTAGTAGTAACAAAGGAGACGGCACGCATGCGATGGTACAAAGATCTGCAGGCATTGGCAGGCACGAGGGCATGACCAGTTGTTCTTCTCCTCACACCTGGCTAGCTAGATTAGGTCCATGATTGGCAGGTATTAGTTTCTCGGGAGTTGTGCTGCGTATTGGTTGCACTTGCATGCACCGTGTCGAAGCCTTGGACTCAAGGGAGTTCTCAGATTCAGAGAGACAACCCAACCCAACCCACACCAGGGACCAATAATGGGGGCCATCTAGGGTTAGTTATTTTATACGGGGCTTAGGCACCAATCATGAGCTAAAATACAGTGGAGTCACCACCTTTCCACATAGGAAAGGATGCAAATTTAGTGTGTGCGGGGGGACACTTGTCAAATGTCAAAGCCTTTTCTGAACACTTGCCTGTGTACCAATACCTCCTCTAGTCAGGTCCAGGTGGTGCTGCAGAAAAAGCACCGTGGCTTTAGTGGATTCCAACTCCCTTCTCAACCATCAGATTCCTTTACACATAATTTGTGCCTCGATCACCAGTCATCCATCCCCTTCCTTTTTGATCTACCTAATAAAAGCACATCAGTAGTAGTATCTCAAACAAAAATGCTCCTTTCTCGACCCTCCCCCCTGTTGTCTGATCTTTTGACCATTTTTCTTGCCAAGAAAATGTTACTATACTAGCAACATACTACTACACATATAAACCTCTGGAAACGTGAAGTACTCCAACTAGTACTACATGCTGTAGGAGTACCACATTGAGGCGTGTAAAATTATATATGCTTGTGAAGAGTTCTAGATTGTTTAGGTGAATAATGGATACTGAATAGATCTCTCCACCTGGGAGCCTATAGCACCACATTGAGGCGTGTAAAATTATATATGCTTGTGAGGAGTTCTAGATTGGTTAGGTGAATAATGGATACCGAATAGATCTCTCCACCTGGGAGCCATGTGGGGCTTGTGGGGGTCTGGTTCGCCAATGTCCCTTGATTCAAGGGCAGGCAGCTCTCTCCAAGGCCTTTGGTGTAAAATATCCATGCAAAAGCTACTTGGATCTGTATAAGGTAGCATTATTTCCCTGCACCCTATAATGGTTGCATCGCGTATTCTATTGCATTGATCCTTTTTAACCTCTTGTTTAATATTGGGGCTGAGTTAATTGGGGGATCTCAATGCCAGATTAGGGGTCAATAATATATGATCAGTGACTGTGTTTGTGTGCGCGCGCGCTCAGGGCCATGTTGGCTTGGGTAATTGTGTAGGAACATAGGAAACAATAATGAGCGCGGACAGCTCCTCCCTCCGGTCTCAAATACATGTCGTTTTAAATATTGATATGGTTCCAAAACGCAACTTTGATCACTAAATTTTTTGTAATATAGTTATAGCACCAAATAAGATTATGATATAATAATAATAATAATAATAAATTTTTAGGCAAATTTATACATGTATCCAATCTAAATATTTAAAAACATATCGATAAAAACAAAGTTTTGAAAGTTTGATTGTACGTATCCCAAAACGACATGTATTTGTGACTGGAGGGAGTAGTTAGCTACTGCTCGAGTAGCTAGATGGATCATTCATATGCAAGAACATGATATTAGTTTCTTTTCTTTTGATATATTGTGTTACCATCGGTACTAGTTTTCAGCACTAGTAGGTAGCAGCTAAACTAGCCAAAAAAAAAATCACATGTTTTTCAGTTTGCCCATCATATCTAATTTTCATTCACTTTGCCCCCACAAGTTAAGTTGGCTTGCAAATATCCTCTAGGTCGCATGTTCACACTATTTTCTCGTAATTTTAATTATCTTTAGCACTTTTTCAATGATTTTTGTACTTATTTAAGTGATATCAACACTTGTTTCAATGATTTGAGATATTTTGGTATTTGTAATACACGGTTTTGATATTGAAACATTAGTTATGAAATGATGTATTACAAAAATGTACGAAAATCATCCAAATAATTGAAATAAGTATTAACATAATTGAAACAAGTATTGACACCACTGAAATAAATGTCAAAGATAATGAAAACCACGAGAAATTAACAATGCTAACATGCAGCTTGGAGGGTTATTTACACATCAGCTTAACTTATGGGGTGTAAAGTGAACGACAATTAGATACGAGGGCAAATTGAAAATTAGGTAACTTATTGGGGTGTTATGAATTTTTTTTAACGTACGGCGTCTACAGCAAGGAACTGAAGATATATAGATTGCAGCTAGCTAGCCGGGAGAGATAAGATCGTGGCAGTAGTGCAGTAACAATGATGCGGTCATATGATATGACCCCCAAAACGCCATAAGCATCCCCATCTCCATTGCAATGCAAGTTGCAACAGCTCACCTCGTCGTCGTTGCTGCTGCAGGGTAATCATTTTATCCGCTCCTGATTGCAGCACATAACACACTTGAGTCGAGCCGAACCGTTGGTTGCTGGTGGAATCCCAATTAAAGGCAAAAAGACAAAAAGTACGAATGATGAGGCCTCTCGGAGTCCCTAAGCATCGCATGCCACCTTTCTTAGGATCAAGGTGTCAACCCTACCTTCAGCTGTGACCATCAGAGATTGCAGATCGAGGATGATGGCTTGCTGCAGCTGCAGCTGCAGCTGGGATGGAGGATGCATGTGTGCTAGCTTCTGGTTGGTTGGGATGCAGGCCTTGATGGATGGCGATGATAATGTTAGTATCAACTCCAAGTGTTTCGGTTGGTGGAAGTTCTAGTATCAGATGTACCACTGAAGTCCAATCATAAACATGCATCAGAATATGTAAGTGTAACTAATAATGGCCTGGCTCCAGTGCTGTATGCATAGTGTCCACTCATATATGTTGTGCATGTGTATGCAGGACAAACAGGTCAAGAACCTCTACTAATATCAGTCCACAGAAGGTGCATCATTGTGTGTGTGATTAGCAATGCTTTCATTTGTAGCAGCAGTTACTCCTTTCATGCCATAGGAAACCTTCTTTGGGGCAGAGAAAAAGTAGTAGTGTTATCGATGATTGGCAGTAACACACCAATGATATATTGGTGGTCCCAAACAGTCAACTCTGAATTGGCATGCATCCATATGATTTCTGATAAAGATGAGCATTTTAAGTAGTGCTGGCTTTTTCAGCACCAGAACATGAACTAGTGCTCAAGAATTGTACCACGGCCATGCAATCACATGAGAATATGCATCGAATCATTGTGAGGAATCATCTGGACAGGGGGGAGGCTTCACTTACTTAATAATGTACTACATCTACCGCTTATTAATAATTAGGCTACATAATGAGTCATCTTAAGAGGAGTTGCGGCCTAATTAAGGCCACGAGCTAGAGAGGTTGTTAATTGGGACAGGCTTAATTCCGTGTTACTTTTTACCTGCAAATCTGATCATATCAAGAACTATCTTAAGAGGAGTTGCGGCCTAATTAAGGCCACGAGCTAGAGAGGTTGTTAATTGGGACAGGCTTAATTCCGTGCTACTTTTTACCTGCAAATCTGATCATATCAAGAACTTACACCAATATTCAGAGATGCACCATATAGAATACTCGCGTGCACACTGAGTATCTAGTAAGGACCACAGCATGGTTGGAAGAGCCGGCCTATTGTATGTCTGATCAAGGAATCATGGAATCCGCAACATGAGTTTGTATAGGTGCGTGCATGTAGATCTGATACACATATCTCCATCTTAAACAAGCTGTTCCCAGAGTACAGTACAAGCTGAAAACAATTCAGAAGCCCCCTGCCGTATAATATCACCCGTTCGTACACGCAATGTACCCATTAATCACAGCTGATTGACACGAATCAGGGACCTGTTTGTAAAAATATCCTGCGAATTTGGAGCTTGTCATGGTAAGAACAGGCAGTTGATCTTGCAGGGAGATCATGCAACAAGCCGTCACATGCCTCCAGCGAGGTGTTGTACGGTATGCTAGCTATTACCTCCTTTTTACAGTTCATGCTCACATCAGTCTATACATGTCTTTATCGTCGTGAGATCATCAGAAGAACAAAGAAGTTAATTAGCATGTAGGAGATACGAAATAATCGTTATTAATTCCATTACTTCTGTTACTGCATTTTACAGGGGCCGGTTCAGAGAGAGGGAGAGGACGAAGCCTAGCTAGCTAGTTACATAGGGTGAATAAGCGAACCTTCTTTTTTTGTTAAGGGGCTAGGATGGCAGGTAGCTTTGCATATGCCTTCCAAGCCCATGGGACGAAAATAACAAGGTAGGACTAGGACGTAGTACATTGGCGGGGAGTAGACACGGTTACTGTATTAGACTGCAGTACCAGCATGCATGCTTGCTTGCCGCAGCTCAAACATTTCTGGAGGGAGCATGTTGGGTGGCCTCTTTTTTCTCGGTAGCGCAGGAGAGGGGAATCGAAGAAGATGTAACCACCACGAGTCCATTTCAGAGGTCACCACAAAAACCATCAGAAAAAATGGTGGTGGGGTATGTTCGCATGATGGGGCGCCGCTCGAACGATTGACTACCGGTCGAGCGACGTCTTGTCTTATTTCTTCCTCTACTGGATTGTTAAACTCTCGGACGAATCATCGACGTTTTCCGATTCCATTCGACGAGCCGAAGCAAGAAGTCCATGACCTGCAAATGCGACGTTTTTACTGATCAGATATTCAGATTCACTGAGCCAGAAGAGCTGAAATTCTGTCTGTTGGTGTGAAGTTTACCTCAGTTGGGTCCTGGAGTGAATAGGAGGCGTTGGTCTCCTTAGGGCACTTGGAAACAAGGATTCCCAGGCCTTGACCTCTCTTTCTCAACACCTGTATAATTTCAATACAAGAAGATTACCATCAACTAGCACAACATGTCTAAAACAAATACAACAGTTGAGATCACCCAGACGGCTCACAGCAGTGGAGGAAAGGTCAATTTCTTGTTGATGCGTTTTACCTTGAAAGCATCCTCGTCGGTGCGGTCGTCACCGATGTACACCGGCAGGACGTCACTGCAGTCGGCGAATCCTGGAGAGGATCAGCGAATAGGCAAAGCGTCATCAGCCGATTTTTTTAGAACAGTGGTGTGAAACGCAAGTGAATAGAAACCGAAACGAAAACGACTGTGATGACACTGACATGAACAAAAGATATTGCCAAAATGTACGTACCTAGCGATTCAAGCAAGAACTCCAAAGCCCTGCCCTTGTCCCACATAATGCTCGGCCTGAGCTCCAAAACCTAAATGAATAAAATGCAAGTTCAATTCCAATCTTGATCAAGATCTTCACAAGGCAAGATCGATCAACTAATGTTCTGGTTAATCGTTGAGTTCATCAACAAATAAATAATTTACCTTCCTCCCTTGAGTAAGCTTCAACTTAGGGTAGTCCTTGATCACGGCCTTGACTTGCTCAGCCAAAGCATTCCATCTCTGCATGCAGGGGAGGGGAGTGGTTCAGACGATGAGGATAAATTTACCGCACATATATAATGCAACTGCTGGTTATTATAAGCCGTGTAATTAAGTGCAGCGGTTGGTATCCCAAGATAGAGTAAGGCTTTGCCTACCTTTTCATCTACACATCTGAAGTGGACGGACAGGCAGAACTTGTTGTTCTCCACCTTGGCTCCAGGTGTAGATTTCGTCTTTTCCACCAGCACCTTGTACACCTGACAGAAATGTGATTCACTACCATTAATCTCCTCGTGCCTCAGCTGAACACCACTAGTTAAGCACAAATGGACAAGTGTTCTTCTCCTAATTAATCCTGATTAACAAGGCAAATTAAAGTAGCATACCTCGTCGATCATGGGGAGGAACTCGCTTGCAGGTTGGCACAGGACCATCTCGGGCTGCAGATTAATCGGCATGGGAGGAGGAGTTAATTAGCGAGAGTAACAGAAAGTATTAAGGATCGATGATGAATGGTCGGGTAAACTAAATTAAAGAGATGGAGAGGAGAGCGAGCGTACATTGGAGCTTGGTCCCTTGATGTCCATGCCGTGGCTGCCGGCGTAGTAGATCTCGGAGAGGCCGACGAAGTTGTGCACCTTCACGGCAAGAACAAAGCCAAATTAATCAGCACACGCACGCACGAGCTTGTTGAGTATTTGAGACGGCAAGGGAAGTGGCACGGGCTATGTACCTTGTCGCGGCACCGCCCGCTAACGATCGCCGTCGGGAAGTGCTTCGCGACGTCGCGCACCGCCGCCCTCATCTGCGTACATACACCGCAAGGGAAGACAACATCAGCAAATACTAGTCTTCAACTTCAGGCCGCACGCCGGCCGGCCACGAAAAGTGGAGTCTTCTTAGTACAGTACGACGACTCACCGCGTCGCTCATGTTTGCCGCGTCGGGGTCGGCGACGATGGGAGAGAGCGTGCCGTCGTAGTCCAAGAACATGACGATCTTCTTGCCCTTGGACGCGGCGGCGATCTGCTCGAACTTGCCCAACGCCGATGGATGCTTCCTCTGCCCAAACCAAGAAGCCAAAGAAATTAAGGTTAAAACACCAGCCTGGAGGCAACAACCATGCACCGTGACAACGACAACGCCGTGGCAAGAACGGGAGCGGGATGACTAGAACTCACCATCCAGGCCGTGAACTCGTCGACGTCGGCGCCGGCGCGGGAGCGGGTGGGCGAGGAGGCGCGCATGGCCTCGACCCAGGTGCAGCTCGCGGAGCGGGCCGCGGCGGCGGCGAGGTCGAGGTACGCCTGCCGCATCGACATGGCCCCGGCGGCCGCGCTGCGGCACGCGAATAGGGCCGGGCCGGAGCCCGGCAGCGCCGCGCCGGCCGCAATGCTCATCTCTGAGACAACCACGTCCTGGCTCGTCATGGCACACCACCAACCAGACAACTAGCTCGTACAACGCGAAGCTCGCAGCCCCCTCGTCGTCTCGTTCCAACGCCAAGCGCGTACTTGGACGACACGAACAGCTAGCCTTGGTAGCTTCTCAGAGTTTGAGGTGGCTGGAGGCGAAGTGGGAGAAGTGCCGGTACTTATAGCTCGGGGAGTGGGCCCAGCGGGGGCACGTGGGGCCTGCCACGTGGGATCCATGTGGAGCCTACTGCCTAGCTGGTAGACCGCAGCGGCATTGGTGCATCCTTTCCTGCCGTACCGTTTGTTCTCTAGCGCGGGTATGAACATCTACGACAGTTTATTTATTGGTACTGAGAGGAGAGACTGTATTTAATCTAATAAAAATAAATAAGTCTATGAATAAATTGTTTTGTGAGCTTGTATCTAAAAATTTAATTACTATAAGTGTGTATGATCCACTGCACAAAACAAATTTTTAGTAACAAGCAAGTATTTTGTTGTTTCTTGTGTTATGGTATCAATAACTTACTTGCTTCTTTATCTAGTAAAAAGCTCATCTTCTCTCCTCATTATCTATTCTACCATCATCTAAATGCTGATATATGCATCCTTACTAACAAGTGGCATGAATTATTCCGCGCGCATGAGTCTATGGTGGTTTTCTGCTTTTTCTCCGTCGGCAGCCAATGGCGAAGCTGGAGGCCTTGTCGTTGGACCAAAAGAGGCAACTGGGAATTTTGGGTACCGGATTTGTGAAGTGTACATGTACGCCGATTAAAGATCTTTGGTTGTGTTATATCATTGTCACGAACTGTAGTCCGATTTCTAAAAAGCAGGCAGGCGTGAAAGATGAAGGAAAGGGGGTGAAATAGTAAAAATGGGAGAGATCAGAGAAAAGGAACCTGAAAATTGAAACAATATTGAATACCTGAAATCCTTCTGTGTGTAGTGTACTAGTCCTATAATCAATGACTAGTACTCGTATCCACAACATTGGCATACACATCCATATACAATTACATACAACATAAAAAAAATATGGTACATAAGCTTAAACGGTTACCTAGTTTACAATATAGGGGTCGGCCGGCCAAATTAAAAGACAAGTATCAGAAGTAACAAGTTAACCAGCGGAAGTATAATATATAAAGTCCAAAAGTCCAGCGGTATGCCCATTCAAACCCTCAGTCAACAGACAAGAATAAGTCCTAGCAAGACCCGTCACTGAACCCTCTAGTACCGGGTGCAAACAACGCGTCGTCTGGCATAGACTCATCCTCAAACTCTGAACAACAATTTAAGCAAGATTGAGTACATTGCGTACTCAACAAGACTTGTAGTGTGTAACAATTTTTATATATGTATGGCTAACAAGGGAGGAGGCTCTATGCTACAAGTTGTTTTCAGTATTGAGCAAATTTTATTTGCAATCAATACATAGTATTTTACAACGAAAATTTGAAGAGCAGTTAAATAGATTAAAAAAACAACAAGTAAGTAATTGATAAGTAACAAATCACAACCTTTCTTGGCTGCGATCACCATCCTATTCTCAGCCATAGACATGGCACTCATATATAACAACAACAACATATCCATCCCAACATTTTTTGATAAAAATGTTTTTTGCAAAAGTAGAGACTAGACTAGATGAACCGCACCAAGCATGCTCATGACCGTGAACAAGGTTGTTTAAATAGATTTACACTCTACAGAGGTGTACCACTTTACCCACAGTATACGAATTTTCTAGTCTATCTGGCATTCGTCCATACAATCGCTCACAATCTTTTAGTAAACAGTCTAGAGCACGTAACAAAGCTTATACATCACCTAGCCATGGCCATGCGCTAGCCCAATGAATGAACATCCTCACTTCACCCGGGTACACCCCCGTCTCAGTGAGGCATTCATCGTTGTGTTAGAAGTCTTTGTTCCCAACGACAAGGTGAAGGGAGCCCCTTCGAGCAATCACACATGCTCGCACTACTACGGCCTACCACTACTACAAAAAGACTAATACTGGATGCCTCATCACAGACGGTTTTCCAAAACCGTCTCTGTTAATGGTAATCACAGACGGTTTTACCAACGCGACCGTCTCTGTTACTGCATACGGTATGAACCGTCTGTGATGAGCTAATATCACAGACGGTTCTTAATACGAACCGTCTGTGATTTGTATTAAAAACCGTCTGTGATAAGTATCTCTGATTTTACCATGAATTGAAATCACAACACTCCAATTTTACCATGACTTGAAATCACTACCACTCTGATTTTACCATGGCTTGAAATCACTAACACTCTGATTTTACCATTTCAAGTCAGGTAAAATTAAGAGATACTTATCACAGACGGTTTTTAATATGTATCGTCTGTGATATTAGCTCATCACAGACAGTTTTTGTTTGAAACCGTCTGTGATGCGTGGAAATTTTTGAACGCCTACGCGGGAGGCGAAATATTTTGGCACTGTCCTTATATATTATACCCACTCCCCGCCTTGTCTTCCATCAGTCTATCCCTCATCCCTCCCACACGCCGAGCTCCTGCGACCGCCCTCGATTCCCCGGCGCGGTTTGACGAGGAGACGCAACCGATTGTTTCACAGCGCCTCCGGTGAGCAGGGCGCTGCGACTCGACCAGTGCTGCCAGATCTGGCCGCCCCCCATCTTGGCCTCAGGTAAGCATGAAGTTTTGCCCCCCTAAATCCCCATACAGGTTTCCTTCTTACTCTGATTTCATCCCCACCATCCTGTCAGATTTCGTTCTCAGTAAGGACCCCCATCTATGGTCGACAAGGGAGGTCGATTCAGTTCGAGATGGACGCCTCTACTCGACCTCATCCTCGTCAGAGAGTGAGAAATTGATTGACAGAGAGAGAGAGAATCTTTTAATTACCTTCTTACAAACTATCGAAAGAGCATATGGAAACCACTGTCCAGCAATTGGTTGGTTTGGCACAAAATATGATTTTTTTTTTTGCAATAGGAAAAACTATCACAGACGGTTACTGTTTAGAACCGTCTGTGATAGCTTTTTTCACATACGGTTCAAAAACCGTCTGTGATGACCTCGTAGTATCACTGACCCATAAAGTCAGACGGTTCAAAAAACCATCTGTGATGATGATTTTGAACCGTCTGTGGTTACCTTTTTTGTAGTAGTGTACCAACGTGCAAGGCTAGTTTTCAATGACTTAATTGTCTAATGTCGTCTCATACCGACACATGTAGTTGTACGCTTAGGCTTAGACAGGATTTGCTAGCATTCGATCCTTAATTGACCCGGGCGAGGATCTCCCCCTATCTACTTGTGAGATACACCTCTGACATTTCTCATAAAATAATATAACTCGTCTGCGTCGTAAACTAAGTTTTTTATTTTTATTTTTATATAAAATAACAGAGGTAAACCTCTCTGGACTATCATTTTAAAATCTCCCAACTTATGTTCATCATGTCATCCCTTTTAGCAAATTTGAGTAAAGACTATAGCTTGACTAAGCACTTGTGCGATACTCACACTCAAATTTCTCAAATTGACGTCATTTATTGTCTAAACCATAACCTAATGGCTATAACAGTAAGGATATCAATATTTCAAGGGGGTTCATGAATCGAATAGGATTACGACTACCATTCTCCCCAAATTTAGCAACTTTAATCAAACATACATGTATGCATAATAGATTTTGCAAAAAAAAAAGGAGTACAATAATTAAAATAGTTGGATCAACATGATCAAATAGGGTGCTTGACTTACTCTGGTTGCTCTGAATACGAGGATGGAGGATCGTCGTAAAAGGCTTCCCCTTCTAATCTTCCAAACATGTTGTGGTTGAGCAAAAGATGATGCAAATGCACATATGCTTACCGTGAAATCATGTGCGACTCTAGGTCAGAACCGTTATAAAAAAACCTTACAGGAAAAAGAATCAGAATCGATAGTTCCTAACATCAGAAATAGCAAAGGGAACTCAATTTAAGAAAGGAGTCAACAGAAGCAATTCTCTAAAACCCAAGTTGGGCACTTACTAGCTTTTCATTGGAAAATATCTGATCTATTTTTTATGTTGTAAATAACTTGTCTGATACGCTAGCTTAATATATAAAAAAACTTAATAAAAATGTATTATTCAAAAAAAATCCTACATTTTTTAAAAAAATACAGAAATAAATAGTCGAAAAAGAAAATTACAAAAGTAGAGTTGTCACCATTTCAATTGGCGACAGGGACTCTATCGCCACCCTGTCGCCAATTCAATTAGCGATAGGAACTGCCGCCAATTAGAATTCACTGTCATGCGCCAATTGAAATGGCGATGACTCCTGTCGTCATCTAGTTTTGTAATTTTCTTTTTTGATTATTTATTTCTGTAATTCTTTTTTTAAATGTGTTATTTCAAAAAATCCAAGAACATCCTATACTACTACTATAGTACTATATCAAATTTTTTAAAAAATATTCCATTTTTTATTCAAAATTACAATAATATACCTGCGGGTTTTTTTTTCAAGATTATACGTATGTCGCCGAATCGTTGGCATTGGTTCTAGTCACTCACCGACAAGCGGCGATGTCGATCGCCGAACAGATAGGCAATATTAATGTAAGCGTAACCGTTGGGCAACATAATGCATGCATTGCTGTTGGCGATAGGATCTATCATTGACTGATAGCGACAACGACCTCGATCACCGAAGCTGTTGGTATTGGATGGCTTATATAAAGGGCGTCATGAGTTGCCCCCAAAGCGATAGAGAGAGAAAGAAAGAAAGTGAGGAGAAGAAGAAGAAGAAGAGAGGAAAGGAGAGGAAAGAAAGAGGGAAAAGAGAGGAGAAGAAGAAGAGGAGAGGGTATTTTTTAAAAAATCTTGTAGTGTATTTCTTTGTAGTAAGTAAATAATTTGTGTAGTTAAAATAGTAGTATAAGTAGTACCCATAGGAAATTTTAGTTAGAGAAAAAAATAGAAAATTCGAATGTTGTTAATTTATATGTAAGTAGCACCGATAGAAAACTTTAGTTAGAGAAAAAAGTAGTCCGTGAGGGAGAAGTAGTGATGTTTGTGAGAAGTATTGTAGTTTTGTCGGTGCATGCGTGACCGACTATTATTCGGTGAATAATTAGAAAGTTGGTGAGCAGTAGTGGGTTCTCTGGCCGAGTGCATGAGGAGGATGAATTATTTGTATGGACTAATTGACTTAGCTAATTGGTATAACTCTGTAGAAGGCTGAAACACCATTTGTAGCATTTCGGATTGCAAGTTAGCGCCAGAATCGGATAATGCCTGGCATGGAATAACTGGGTTTTCAGGTTGAATCAGAATAGTGTACTGCACGTTCATTGTGCCCTCTACCTGAGGGAACGAATGACGCCTTGACCATGCTGTAGTGTAGTTATTCACGATAGGCGAAGGGCCGTACAAATGTAGATTACAGTGTAGCAAAGAGGGAGCGCGAGAAAAAGAGGGAAATGGCGGCCAAAGCCAAAGAGGTCGGCAAGGAGTTCAACGCCGAGCTAGCAAGAAAAGAAAAATGGCTCCGGTCCACGCAGTAGGACGGGTCATTATGTACTAGTCCCCCGTCGAAGGTCGAATCTATTTCCATTCCAAAAAAGTGTATATGTATCGTAGGAGTACTTCGATTTGTTGCATCGTGCATAATGCTGTTTTTTATGCACGTAACCAAACCCTATGTGCCGTATTATTCTCAGCTTCATTATAAAGTCTATTTTAATTCGTAACATTAAATCTCATCGTCTTTTCACATTCAATTCTTCCGTGTTATTCCCAGCTTCGTTATAAAAGCATCTAACAACATGTATCACTTCTGGGATAAGGCCTGGAAATATTGTGCAGTTGTTTGTGAAGGATATATACGCTGAAGTGTCAAAAGTTATCAATCCAGAAAAAAGATTTTCAGTCCATATATGTATTTACGCTCAGTTAAAAGGATGGTCTTATATATGGTTCGCACATAGATTCTCTACTTTTAAGTTATGGATAGTTCGAGATAGATTAACTTTCAAATATTTTTAAAAAGGATTAAATAATAAAAAACCAGCTTCAACCTCCTGTCACCGAACCGTTGGGCGACAGGGATGCAGTCGCCTACCGGTTGGGCGACATAGCCTATCGTCCGACCATTGACCAACTTTATCTCTGTCGCCCAACGGCACAGCTACTATATTGGTGTCACTTGTCGGTTGGGCGACTGGAACCAGTCGTCCAACGGTTCGGCAACAGATGTATAATCTTGTAAAAAAATAACCGCAGGTATATTATTGTAATTTCGAATTGAAAATGGATTATTTTTAAAAAATCGTACTGTATCTCCCTATCTTTTTCTGTGTCTGTGTGAGTACTTGCAAACAAACAGAGCATAGTGATTTGACTATTGTGTTAATGGGTCGGAAAGATGGGGATAGGTAGGTGAAGTTTGTCCAAAAATGGTTAGACATGATTAACCGATCACTTGTTCGGAGGTTGCATTGCATGCCATGCGTATTCGAGATGGAAATAAAATTTATCTGCGCACTTGGCACTGAAAGCTAAGATTTCCTGGGTCACTATCGGGCTTGTTAGTGCGCGCAAAATGGGAAGAAAGAAAAAGTTGAGATGGCAAAACATCGTCGTATAAAAAAGATCGAAACAGCTTTCCGCGTCCCACCTAAGTCCGCATCGTTTTCCTCCTCCTCCTCCTTTTGCCTTTTCCTTTCTTTTTCATAAAAAGTGCTTTTTCACACACACAAAAAATCAACTCCAATTTGCTCCGTTTCCTTAAGAGCCGTGACAAATGCAGAATGTTTCAGATCTAAGGCTCCGTTTCCTTAAGAGCCGTGACAAATGCAGAATGTTTCAGATCTAAGTAAGATATATTACTAGCAAATTGGACCTGATCAGTTTAGGGCATGCAACTCAGACTACATATTGATTATTTATCTGCAACCACAATATTATGAGAGGAAAAACTCTATACAAATATAAACAGGTTGGAATAAAGGTATACATCCTTTTGCACTGAGAGCTAAAAATTCTCACAATAATATGTAAAAAAAAATCGGTTATGGATATTACAACAGATGCTACTGTATAACAAACACAACTATAGTTTTGATCACAGGTATTATAGTTGTGTGGCTAGCAAAGTTGTATTTCAAATCTAGCCGTGCAATTGGGTGGGTAATTCGGCTAATTTTTATACAATTAACCCAATTTGTTTTGTCAATTAATTGGTTACTTGTATTAACTTTCAATTTTGTCATGCTAATTAATGCGTCGAATATTAAGAGTTTGAGGTACGAATTAACAGGTGATTAGCAAAGCTAAGTTGCAGATTAAAAACATTGCTACAGCTTGAACAAGAAGAGATGGGCATGAATCGGCAGAGTTGGGCGCGTATTAGTTTAATTACCCGGCTGCTCGCCGCGAGCCGAGTCACCTTCGATCGATGGATAGAGTACTGCACGCATGCATTGCGTACGTGCAGCTAAGCTTAATTGGGCTGCATGTACATATATATATGCAGTGTAAAAACAACTTATCACAAGCAAGTTAAACATGGCGCTTTGAGCAATTAAGCTTCTAGGGGCAGACATGCATGAGCATATCCGGCCGGGAGCGCGCGATGGCGAGCCGAATCTGCGTGGCTCGATCGATCGATCGATCGATCGGGTACTTCATGCAAGTTAATTGCGGTGCAGCTAGCTCGGGGCGCTAGCTGCCCTGTACCATGCAGATGCAGGTGCTGCATGCGCAGGCTCTGATCCACTATCCACGCGCCGATCATCGTTACTACAGAAAACGTCTTCACAGACGGTTCAAAAAGGTTATCACAGACGGTTTCGTGAGCCGTCTGAGTTTATGAGTCAGTGATGACATAAAGTCATCACGAACGGTTTTCGAACCGTCTGTGATGTACAATATCATAGACGGTTATTAACTCAGAACCGTCTGTGATAGCTAACTATCATAGACAGTTTATATATAAAACCATCTATGATAGCTTATGTTTCACAGACGGTTCGTATTTGGAACCGTCTGTGATATCCTCTTCACAGACGGTTGGTATTTGGAATCGTCTGTGATAGCCTTTTCTCTACAAAATCACAAGTATATATATATATATATATATATATATATATATATATATATATATATATATATA
Source organism: Phyllostachys edulis (assembly GCA_036346405.1). Taxonomy (NCBI): domain Eukaryota; kingdom Viridiplantae; phylum Streptophyta; class Magnoliopsida; order Poales; family Poaceae; genus Phyllostachys; species Phyllostachys edulis. The sequence goes on along the minus strand of CM070562.1, from coordinate 103,058,840 downwards.
TATATATATATATATATATATATATAGTTCGTATTCGTGTTAGCTAATCGATGCTCGAATTGACTAGCTAGATCATTTGTAGCCATTCATCCTAAATGTGCAGTGAACCACGGCCTACTTCATCAAACCTGACACACTGGAGTGTACGATTTGCTTCATGCCAAGGTATGAAGCAAACCATACACTCCAGTGTGTTAGGATCGACGAAGTAGGCTATGTTTCACCTGGACATTTAGGATGATCGCCAAGGAGCGAGCTAGCTAATTAATTGAATTGACCGGGCCTCGAGTTAGCTAATTAACAAAAACTATATATATATATATATATATATATATATATATATATATATATATATATATATATATAGAGAGAGAGAGAGAGAGAGATGAAAATGGTATGGTACTTCTGGGAGTACGTACTCCCATCTCTCATATACCACTTCAATCATACGATGATACCTCTTTATCAATTTGAGTATACTTCAATAATAATTATAAGATACCCCAAAGTGAGTTTCATGAAAATCCACTTTTTATACCAAAATCCGTGTATATACTTCTTTTATATATGAAAAGGGTATATAACAAAAATAAATGGCTCCAATAAAAATTTTTCAATTAAGTCACATTGGAGTATCTTATAATTGGTATTTAACTATACTGAAAGCGATAAAGAAGTATAATGTATTCGTTTAAGTGATATATTGGGAGTATGTACTCCCATACCTCCCCACCGTTCATCAACTTGGAGATGTGTACTAGTCCAAACGGTTCCTTTAATGGATACATCCATTAGGAGGGTTGATACCCATTTTGAAGTGCATCCTTTAATTAATGACTTTCGTTAATCCGGCAGCATGCACAACTAATTGCTTGAAAGAACGCATCATGGACTAAGTTTGTTGCATCCGGCAGAAAATGAGGTGGCATTTCATTTGAAAATGGAGTATTTCGTTAGACAAGAAGGTAGTATATCATTTTTTAAAAAAAAAGGGAGTATATCATTTGAAAAAAAAAGTATTTCATTTCAAAAAGAAGTATTTCGTTAGACAAGAAGGTAGTATATCATTAAAAAAAAGTAGTATATCAATTAAAGGAGGATAGCATATCATTTGAATAGGGAGTATAGTGTTGGCTCCTTTTCTAAAAAAAAATTGTTCGTACGAGAAACTAGCTAATAGTATATCATCTCGAAAGGAAGTACATTGTCAATCATACAAGAAGCTAGTAGTATATAGTCAAATTGGAGTATTTCATTGAGTACATGATAAAAATAATGCTGAAACAAACAGACTCCTTTCAAACCTACGGAAGAACAAGGTATATACTCCATCCACGGTGACGACTAATTAACAATACACAAATAGTCTGTACTTCACTTCTTCTATGGATGTATATATATACTCCATTTTAGTGACGACGGTGCATTACGAAGAACGGTGGAAGGGAGCAATTCCGGTGGCCACTTCTTCCTGTCTGCCGATGAAATTGAAGCAACATATGGCTCCTCTGCCAGTGAGTCTATTTAATAAATGAACCTGACATTGGAAGTATCTGTATGGAGGGCACATTTATCAAACATAGATAGGAGTATATCTATATAGCCAAACGAAAATTGACGTAGATGCATACATACTGGCGTTTCCTTCATTTCCCAATATTTCAAAGCACTATCTTGCTCCATTGTCATGGTTTCATTTGTCGTCCATAGCCATAGGGCCCCAAATCCTGAGCTGTTACTTCCATTTAACATTATTTTGAAATTTGGTAGCATATAGATTGAAAATTTTATCTATGTGATAAACCAAATGGAGATCTTCTACAAGTTGAAAAAACATTTTAACCTTGGTACGATCTGCAATAAAAGAATCATCAATAAACTGTGAGTAATCATACCACATTTTTTCTAATTGGAAATTATACTATCAAGAGTTAATACAAGACACCATCAACCATACTTCTCATTAGAAGGATGTTGCTGCTGCACAGAGAGAGCCATACAGAGAGTTTGCTGAACAGCCAACCTGAAAAGGTCTAGCACCCATCGTCAGGCAACATGCTTCCAGCAGCTCGCAGTCATGGTGCCGTCTGGATGCAGAAATAAAAACATGCACTTAAAAAGAAGTACATGACAAGTAATCATTAATTGCAACGCAAAATACTGAACCAGATAAGTCTATCATAGCCTTACAGGTTGTATACTTCCATTTCTAAAATATTAAAGAAGTATTCTTGCTTGATAAAATCAGGATAATTGGCGTATAGTATGCATATGTTAGCATTCAATCAAACTACAATCCTAAATTAGAGGACTGAAAGTTGTACATTGTACAATATACCCTTTTCTCTACCTGTGTATATACACCTTTTCTAAACAAAAAAACTACTACTGAAATCACATACAGAATCAAGGGTGGTTCTTTGTCAGTGTACCCTTTTGTCCTATAGCAGATGCTCTTTTCCCATATGGAAATACCCAAAAGAATGTTAAAGCAGTCATTGATTCCATTAAAACTTCAATGATGGCTGGATCGTCCAGTAACTCAAGCTTTTAGCTATCGCAAACTAATGCTAGTGACTACTGACTACCCAATAGGCTAAAATTGCATATTGAGTATCGATGCTAGCCAATAACAGCTTTGAAGTTGAGCTAAGTCATGGACTTAACGCATAGGACTTGCAGCTAACAACACATGGATTCCAACAAGCAAAACCTAGATCTACTTCCACACATAAGCATAGCCTAGGCAGTGCCCAAGTTCAAGTAAAGCTAAATGCTCATCAGAATCATCGGATATGCGCGCAAATAAAATTTTAACATAATTTTACAATTTAACAGACTGCTAAGACAATACACTACCAGTATTCATATAAAATAAAAGGCATCAACATATTTTCGTCCTCCTTGTACGCCTAATTTAACAATTTGCCCTAAATCCCACTAGTAATCCTTCTTGACAAGAATTCCCATAATAAAATCACTAGGAAAAGAGGATTACGGGATAGATCGAGCAATTGGAGGGGGAGAAATTGTGCACCTGGATGTTCATGTCCTTCTTGTTGGCCTCAAGTTGTCTCCCTGCAAAACACAAAAGAAATCCCAACAAAACCAGATCAAGAACCTCTCTCTCTTCAAGAAGACAAGATTACATTCGAAGGAGTTGTGAAAAGGTTAGCCGAAACACACCAGGCACATTCATTCTCTTCCCCATCTTGCTTCTCTACTCTTCTCCCCACTGCTCACCCATGGAGCTTGCTCCTTGGCTTTCCCCTCCACCCGACCGGCTCAGGTCCCATAGTGCCGCCACTGCCGCTCGACTGTCCTCGCTGCCGGCTGTGCTCGCCACCAATTGCGCTGCCTCTGGCCCCTCTCATGGCTCCCTGATCCACCAGCCTCGGCCCCGCCCCGGCGCCTCTCCTCCCTGGATAGGGTTGCCTCCCCGGCGCTCTGCTCCTCTGACCCCTAGCGGCCTCCTCGCCTCCATCGGGTGGGCTTAGATCCTTGGCCGCCTCCTGCGACCCAGCGCCCGGACCAGGCGTCCTCACCGCTCACGGCCGATCTCGCTGTGGGGCGGAGGGAGGCGGAGGCAGCAGCAGTGACGGGGCGGAGTCGCGAGAGGCCGGCGGCCGGGACCTGAGGTGAGCAACGCGTCGCCAGTAGCCCAACAAGCCCGAAATGGTAGTTGAGATCGTGCTCCCAGTCGACCGCTGTCGCCGAGTATGACCTATACGATGCAAATTTTCAATCGGGTCTAGCAGAAGAAGGTGCTGGCGAGAGAACTTGCTGTGAAACCAGTATGAATAGAAATTGTTCACCTTGTGATTGCATTATTCGGTCTGCAGCGACGAATCTATGTGTGGAAGCTGCCTCCACGGTCCGTCGTCGGTAAGGCGGCGTTCGAATTGGTGGCGGCGGACATATCGATCGCCAGCGTCTTGTAAATAATTGTGAATTTGGATGGTTGCGGTTGCAGTTGCAGGTGACATGAGGAAGGGCGGATATACCGAGAGGTCGTTGTGGATATTGGGTCGGGTTGGGTTGCGATAACAAAAAAAACCGGTACCATGGCCTCACGCTGCCCACCAAAAAGCACGCATCTCAACACGATAACGGTGTTTGCAACTGAAGATCTACGGGGGATGAACAGGGAGCACGTACTCCTAGTAGTATTAAGTCATTTCTCTCTCTCTCTCTCTCTCTCTATATATATATATATATATATATATATATATATATATATGAAGAAGGTTTTAAAGACAAAAGCAGCCACTACTTAGAGATTTTGTAGAGAAGAGATCAAGAATAGAGAAGAGGGGAGGAGGTGGGCACTATTCGGAAAACTCTCACAAGGATTGAGACAAAACTCTCATATATAATACTTGAATACAAGTCCAGTGAAACATATAAAATATTTTGAAAAAAATAATTAAGACTCATACAATTACAATCACATCTCGCTCAAGTATTTTAATACCAAGCGGCAAATTTCTTCATACTAAATAAGAAGACAACAAACTTCTGTAAAAAAACATGAATGGTAATAAGATAACAATATATGGTAAGTTGGCGATATCATGTTATAAGGATGTAAAAAAAAGTTTTCCTTAATAGTTAACTCTCTATCTATAATGATGCGGGCATCCCTACGACCAATTCTGCTCGAGTACATGGAGACAAACTGATCAAGTCAGGAGCAAGACGAGCCAGAAGGAAGCGAGGTCCACGACCAGCGCCACAGGGTCCACGACCACTTCAACAAGGTCTACGACCAGTTCCTCAGGGTCCACGACCACTTCCAAGACCACCTCGGAGGTCTCTAGGACCACTCCGGAGGTCTTCAGGACCTCCCTCCAGGACCTCCCTAGGACCTCTCTAGGACCTCCCCAGGACCTCCCTCAGGACCTCCCTAGGACTTCACCAGGACCTCCCTTCAGGACCTCCCTCTGGACCTCCCCAGGACCAGTCCTACGACCAGGTCTTCGACCAGTCCACATGAATAGTACTGGTCGTAGATAAGTTATAATATATATCTTTTAGATAGAGTCGGTTGTAATCTTTCCATAACTGTATTAGGAAAGAGTTCTTTGTACGATACGTGAATTAGGGATAGAATCGGTATTAAGCCATGTGTGAGTCAGTCGTACCCTTAGGTGCCAATATAAAGCCAGGGTTTTGCCAATTGTAAAGGAGGAAGAATTTTAGAAAGAAATACAGAAAAGTCACGGTGACTTTGTGGCGCAATATCCTTCGTGTTTTGTTGAGGTTTTCCCATCTAGGGTTTGTTGAGGTCGGAGCAAGGCAAGAACACGACGTTCTTGATATTGCCTACTAAATCTACACAATTCAACTCGTCTAATTCGTGATCTTTGCTACTCACGGTTTAGAGAGGCTTCGAGTTCATGCTTCTAATCGTCCTTGTGATTGATTAGTGCGTGAATATCTAGATATCTATCTACACTGCGACGTGGTCGAAGGAGCTGCTGCTTTGTCTTCATCACCTTAAGGTTTCAAGGAGGGTTGCACCTAGCGCAAGAAGAAGGACTACTCATTGTTTGTACCGCTAAAGATCGGACAATCCTCGCCTCGGCTAGTTTACTAGTTGAGTAGTATCCTCTAAAGCGATAAAAGCGACAACTCAGAGAAACTCACCTCTATCCATGTAGAAGTCCGTTTACATTCATATGTACAAACTATGTGCATGGATTTTGATTTCATAGATTCATAAGCTTTCATTCCAAAATTATTCATATATAGTTCATCCTATTGTCCCTGGAGATTCATTATTCATGTACTTACATGGTGTTATTTATCCTAAGAATAGATGGTGATCATGTAGACTTACTATTAACAGACAGCCATCTGTTAAGATCCTCTCTAGGAGGCAGCCAAATTGCCTCCCTCAGATTGCCACTTCTCAAGGTTGCATCAATGTGTTTTTTCAGCAGTACACCCTGCATCATACGTATCGAAAACAAAAAATGTCTTTAGGAACATACAATGCAGCAGTCACACCCAAGCACAACCCCATTCCCCACCTCTAGATCCATCCATCCGATCAGCAGTCACAGAGGGCAAGACAACAAGATAGCAAGGCCACCAAGGGTGTCCAAACCGATCGACCATCAACTAACAAGCTAGCTAGGTAGCCCACATTGCAACTCAGTTCACATGAATACCAACAGCACATATCAATCGATTTGTCTATTTGTACAAACCAATAGATCTGTCTTACCTCGATCGACATTGCCGGTGGGTGGTGAGGTAGCCGAGACCGAGGTCGGTGGAGCTAGAGGTAGTCGAGGGAGGTCGGTGAGGTAGCCAGGGTCACGCACGCCAGGGGGGGAGGAAGAGGGGAAGGTAGCGTCACCGTAGTTGTGGCACAACGGTGACATTGCACAAGACACTCTTATCGTCTGAGTGTCTTGTGCGATGAACCGTGGTCTCATAATCGTCGGCTGACGGAAGAAGAAGCGGCATCGGCGGTGGTCACTTTCGGGTAGGGAGAGCGGGACGAGAGTAAAGTCTGCCGGGAGTGACGTGTCATAACGCAAACCCTAGCGGGCTCCTACTAATAAAGAGACTTATCACAGTCGGTTCTATTATGGAACCGTTAGTGATACTTATTACAGACGGTTCCACAATGGAACCGTCTGTGATATGGTGTCGTATCACAGATGGTTCATTATGAAAACCGTCTATGAAGTATCACAGACGGTTGTTTGTTGAAAACCGTCTATGATATTTTGAAATATCACAGACGGTTATTGTTAATAATCGTCTGTGAAACTTCACAAACAGTTTTCATAATGAACCGTCTGTGATATTACCTCTTCATAGACAGTTTTTAGCGTAGCCAGTAACACGGATGGTCGCAAAACCAAAACCGTGCAGTGATTGCATATATCTGAGCGATTTTGATCAGCAAATGCTGTGATGAGGCGTCGATATAGTCTTTTGTAGTAGTGCACCGCCGCAGCATCTTCTCTCTCTGCTTCCTTCCGTGTTGACATCGACATGCATGCGAACATCGTTGCGCACAAGGCGATCGAGTTGAGACTTGAGCACGCATGCACATGCCACCCAATTCCAATCGGTAGGTCGATGACTAGTCGGTAGTGTGCATGGTCGCCAAGAGGATAAAGTAAGATCGATACGCGATATATATATATATATATATATATATATATATATATATATATATATATATATATATATATATATATATATATATATATATATTAGTGTTGTATATTGAGTCTTGCATGCTCACTACGTAAACCGTGTTTTTCTAAGTGCCCAAAACACTGGAAATTAACAAAAACACTAGGGATATAAATTTCGAAGCTCATTGTCATTAACAACACTTAGGATCATTTAGTCGGGTAAAAAATAGTTTCCTGGGTGTAACTCTCGGGAAACAAAATTTTACAGAGTGCAAATGTGTACACTCGGGAAACATATAACACTCAGGAGAAAAGATATCTCAACGACTTAATCAACCGTAACAAAAAACTTTATCGAGTGTTGACACTCAGGAAAGTAGTGAAAGTATCACTCGGGAACATTTCTATCCTAAAAGTTGCCCCGAGTGTAAACACTTGGGAATAGTTTTTATTTTCCGAGTGTATGGCAAACAATAACACTCGGGAAAGCCCCCCCCCCCTCGTGAGTGCCGAAAATAGGAAATATAGCCACGTGGCCATCCTTTCCCGATGGGTCACGAAAATTTCCCTGAGTGTCGACACTCGGGAAACACTTGGTAGATTTCCCGAGTGTCCACACTCGGGAAATATGCCAGGTGTATCCCGAGTGTATGTCGAATAAGGCACTCGGGAGTTTCCCCAACAGCACCAACCAATTTTGCACCGATTTTGTACGTTCGATTTTCCATTTAATTTTGAACTACGCTGACAAAAAACTCGGCAATCAAATAAACAATACATTCCACAGCAAGAAAAATACCACAAATCATTACATATATAGATTCAACAATATTGACATAATTCCCGAGCTCACAATATATATATAGATCGGACATCCACAACATTCGAGTTAAAATTCGAAAATCTAGGCATAAGGCATGATACATATAACAGTTCTAAGTAGTAATTTCACACAGTCTTATCCGTAATGCATCAAAAAAAAGCACAGTATCACTGCTACCATTTTCTTCGGAAAACATGATGTACATTCACATTCAATTGCTCTAGCTTCTCAATCTAAGCAACACATTCATTCATTCTCTTCAGTACATTGGGCATAGCAGCAATAATAGCCTCATTCTGGGATTTGAAGATATTTAGAATTTCCAGCTTCGGTAAGAGATGTTCCAGCGTCAGACTACGGGGTTGGAACTTTTGCAATACGAAATATTGGTGTCAGCCTTTGTTGACCTACCAAAATTGATTCTCTATTGGTAGTATATGTCTGTGTATCCTCCAAGTTACAAGGCATGAGTATATCATGAACGAAATAATGCATCAGTTGCCCTTAATGGCAAAGCCACCAAGGAAGGATCAAACCTCATGTATTCTGGAATACTGGTAATAAATGACCAATACAATCTTGCCCTCACAGCATAAACATACGCATCAACATGTAAATTTATGATCTTGTTTAATTTAAAAAGTAAGTAGGTTTTGTCAAAAAAACATGTAAATGTGCAAAATGAAAGCAGTGCAATTATGCTATAGTCACCTGGTACAGTTTGCTCCTATTGTCAGTTGAAGATACAATATATCTCATAAATGTATGTTTTAGACTCGTCATAGATGTTTTTTTACCACTAAACTGCTTCACTGGGCATCTTATTATAGAGCTTAGATCAGATTTTGACTCTCCTTTGGCTTGTTCCACTACGTCCTTTCCTTTGTTTTTGGTGAAGAGATGTACTAGTTATGTTTACACAAGTTCTGATTGGGTTTACAAGACCACAGCGACATCAATATACTGCATCCCAGCTTGTCAGCCTTTGAATAGAGCATGCTTGAGTAGCAGTAATATGGAAGCATCAAAATTGTCAAAGCAATATGGGCCATGCATCCATCCATGATTAATAAGCAGTCAATTAAAAAGGGAAAGGTCTCCCACCCAATCATTTGTATTTTAGTACAGGGATCATGAGTACTCGCTCTCCCCTTACCCTTCCCATTATTATTTGGGCATGCATGCATATATGCTACATTAACACAAGAATGGAGTGATGTGTGTTCATGTTTGCACAACTAGATCATGAAAATAGCAAGCACCTGGTGGTGGCCTCTCGGCGATGGACTCATCCACATGATCTTCGTTTGGGCAGCTAACATTTGTACCATCTTCAGCATCAGCACCGGAAGTAGCTGGATCTACCATTGATCTCGTCGTTGCCTACATTTTCATAAGAAATCACATTATAAGAAATATGCATAATTTTCAATGAGTGCATCCATGTGCATCAAATGATGGAGGTAATTCTTATCACTCTTAACACTGCATATGAAACATATCCTCATAGTCAAAGAACTAAAATTATTTGCTACATAATTGAATTATAATCGTGTAGAATACTCTAGAAGAACTATGTTTTTACACAGAGACACAAGCTCATAAGTACTCTCATAAGAATTTCAAAGCAAGTCTACTTTTATTAAACAACATTCAATTATGAACTTATGGTATAGTATGTTATTCTGGGATACTAACCAGGCTTTTCTTATTGCTAGAGGAAACTGACAAGAACAAGAAACAAACTAAGGTGTCTCATAATTTTCATTTTATATGTATATGTACCACTTGCATGACATGCTTGCTCCATTGAACTATCATGCTATTATTTGATTAATGACACATTATGTAAGCTATTCACTAAGTTACCTCAAGATCTATATATCCATTTTATTTTTAGCTTTCTTTCAATAAGCTCTCATGCACTCATTCATAAGAGACTAACAATATAATAATCAGTGTCCAGTTACTAACCGGAGTAGAGAAGGTAGGCAGTGGTGCCCCCGGTGTAGTACCATCAAGTCGAGTTTGAAGTGCATGTATATTTGTTTGCACATTGCCATACATTAGCTAAGTACGAATATATATATATATATATATATATTGCATATTACTTTGTTATTGTACTATCACGCTCTAACTAACCTGGATCATATGCTCCACTTAGTTGCCTAGCCTCGATTTCCTCTTGTAGCCTCACCTCAAGTCGAGAAAACACATGGAGATTGATGGTCATGATGCGTCTTTGAGGGTGTACATCATCCATTGATCCAGTACTCGTTGTTCGAACCTCCGAGAGGGTTGTCGTTGTGCTAATGTAGCCGACACCCATGAAGAAACGACCATGTTTCTTCCCCTTTCCAGCCTTGTACATAGCAGTCGCGTCCAATGGTGAATTCATTACGTCGAAGTCCGGGCCATGAATCTCATATGACCTCGATATATGCGTGACTGTTGGACAAAATCATCAAGGAGCGAAAATTATCAGGGACAAAATCATAAGAAATCGTACCAAGTTCTCTGTTACGTGCTGGCTGCACAAGGTGCCCTCCTAATCACCCCTCCTAGCTTCTACATATGCCTCTACATATGCCTCTACATCGGAGACAGGCCTCTGCTTCTTGTTTTCCTGCACACAAAAAAACATAAGCAACGTATATTATTTACTACAATCATGTCATCAGCAGATAATCCTGCCAACTGTCAATGGGCATAATATCTTATGGTTCCACGCCAAGTGATCATAGATAGAATCAGCATGAGATTAATTGAAAGAATTGATAAATCTAAAGGTTTTGTATAGAAACATTTCAGAGTAAAAGTAGTTATAGACCTTTCTTGCAGGCAGTGCATACCACTGCATTTACCATTCATCATGGCTATCAGTTATGTGAACCGGAATGGTTTTGCATGACAGTAAAAAGTGGTACCCCAAGGTAAACAACTAAAGATAGCAAAGCCTTGTTGAATCATACGACATCCTAATAATATTCGCAAATAGCAACGGCTGAAAATTAACAATGCATTTAACCAATGCTAAGGGTATTTATGGTATTACTCCTAGTCTACAATCAATATAAACATGCTAACCTACCAAGTGCTTCTTGTAACGAGCCATGGAGGAGCTGCCTTGACGATGTGCTGCCCCGCTCATCAACACTCTCCACTCCCTAGCAGCACGAAAGGCCTCTAACCATTATTCATTGCACCACCTCTTTTGGGAAATCTGCTGCCATGCATCTTCACACTTCTAGGCCCACCAAGGTATTGCCTAAATTAATCAAGTGTTAAATATAAATAAACTAGAATTGATTGTAATCAAGGTCATCGTTTATACCTGCATGTTGGTTAAATTTTCTTTCAAGGACTTGTGTGTGGTAATAAATCACCGCATGTACTCCTCCAAAGTGATATGCGTTTGGCAAGCCTCGGCCTTATAAATTTTCTTTCCAAGGACTTGTGTGTGGTAATAAATCACCGCTTGGACGTGTGCTTCTTAAATCATATGTGGGATCAACTTCTTATGAACTAAATTACGTCATGATATTTATTTTGAAAATAATAAGACTTTCCTAGAATCAACTTCGTTGTATATTGTTGTAGTCGTCCCTCGGCCCATCTAAACCACCACTACAATCCATGGAGCATATATTGGAAACAAATATAATGTGTAAGATTAGCCTTTGTGCATGCCAATGTAGTAAAATACTAGCATCCAAGTAATTAATAATGCTCAGACATCACTAGATAATGTGTAAGATTAGCAAATCATCTACCTATGTGTGTGGCTGGTTTTAAAATCTTTTATTGATAGTTGATACATTTTTCTGCCTGTTATTGTCAATTAGGGTTTTCTTGGGCACAGCTATGCTCATAATCATAGCATCTGTGTTGGCATACTTGCAGTCAAAACATGGTAGTGCTTTTTTGGAAACAAGTAAACAACCAGATGTTTTCCTGACAACTAGGAACAGAGGGCAATGGAAAATTGCAATTGGTCCTCTAGTTAATAGTAAAGAGAATTCTAGCATAGATGAACTCAAAATTTTCATATAGAGAGGAGTCCTACTAGAATTAATTATGATTAGATCATTCAACAGAGTACCAACATTTTGGCTAAAAAGCTTGCCTCCATGCATGCGTAAAATTATCAGGATTTTGAGTTTGCCTGCATGGATTTCGTGTATTCTGTACAATTTTGAGTTGGTGCAATTGGTTTGTGTGGAAAAAGAATGAAATATACATGTAAGAATGAGCTTTGTCCAGTGTATCTATAAAGCATCGGGAGGAACTTCTGCAATAACAATCCATATCATGCATCCCGCAACAAAACCAATACAGAAGGGAAGCACCTTTTGAAATGCATCGGCACTAAGGAATGCACGAACAACAACAATTGGCTATATTTACCAAGGAATATAAAACCAGGGTCAGACCGGAAAGCAAAGAATGTCACAACCAAAATGTAACTTGAAATTAAACCAAGTTGAAAAGCTGTTGCATATAAGCATATGAACATTTTGTTCACAATATAATACTGAGGAAGCTGCACTTGTACATGTTCAAGAAAAAAGTAAAAGCAAGAGTGGCAATCCTCATTAATGAGAATATTCCATGGCAATGTTGTTTCCATAATAAATGGTGATTGTGATGCCATTAATGATGAGTCGAGGTCCTTTGCGATGCCATTTATCTAATTTAAGCTTATTTGTGATGCTTTTTGGTTGCTTATAGCATAATCTGAGATCTTTTGTAAAAGTTTTCATATTGATACTAATTTCTCTCAAACAAATGTTATTGTCGGTTTTTCACTTATCGGTCGGGAGCTTGGAGAAACATTTTCAATTTCACATATGGTCACCAAAACTAATACATAACACACTTGACCGAGGAACCACAAAATCGGCGAGGAAAGGTAGGAAATTGCAAAGAATTGACATGGCGAAGAAAGCGACCATCTTGCCAATATTAAAATCGTAATCTTGACCAATGAGCTTACCACTACAATTTGTTTTGGTATTTCTCATTGTCAGAGAACAAAGAAATAAGTCAATAAAAACCTCACAGGACAAAGCTAAACGATTCACAAAAGTATGCAACCTCACAGAGCCTTAGTCTTCCACCACTTTGCAAGCGCACATGCATACACCAACACACTCACTAGTCACTTGCACAAACGAACACATGAGCATCGTACACACACAGACACAAAAACAAACAAAGGGTGCTAGTGTTTCAAGAATCCTAGTCATAACAAATTAAGATTTGTTATAAAGTTTGGTCACTACTCACTGACAATTTTTAGGTGAATGAATCTGGAGTTTTAAAGAGGATAATTTTACTCACCAATATAAATTCCTATCTATACATCTGGAAGCAATTTTGCAGAACATAGAAGTAGATTTGAATATTCAGTCACTTACCCAAAAACTTTCCTCCACCCGCTGCAAACAATTGTCAAATTGTATTTCTCCTTCAGCAGCGGTATCTTCAGCGGCCTTGTAGTGGCACCATGTCCATGTAGGCTCCCGCCTTCCTCTGTAGGTGACCAAGCTAGGGAAGTGCCATTGAATGTTACTATGCCTTGTTCCCAAGCATGTAACAATTCATCCACCACCGGCTCCATGAATACACTATATTCTTCTCTGGGTATTCAGGACTAGGGATTATTAAGGAAAGGAATTTATTCTGCTTCTGCATGCAAACGCCGGTGGGAGGTTAAGGGGAATGACAAACATAGGCCAACAGTTGTATGGTGCAGCCCCCATACCAAATGGGTTAAACTCATCAGTTGCAATTGTAATTCGAACGTTCCGAGGCTCTGCAACAAGCTCTACATAGTCTCAGTCAAATTGCTTCCATACTTCACCATCAGATGGGTGGTCCATCTTGTCATCATGGTACCGACGACCATACTTGTGCCATATCATTTGTTTGACAGAAACCTCAGACATGTATAACCGTTGGATTCGTGACACAAATGGTAGATAGCGAAGTATTTTTCTGCCAATAGGAAGCTGCCTCTTCTGACCGTCACCGGAGTCAACCTCAACAAACCTAGACTCACCACACTTATCACAGTGACATTTGTCCACATTCTCATTCCTAAATAGCATGCAATGATTTGGACAAATATCTATCTTCTCATATGGCATATTAAGTGCGCTTATAAATTTCTTGGCCTCATACAAGTTAGCGGGCAGTTTGTGACCATCTGAGAGAAGGTGCTAAACACGCTTAAGAATGCATCAAAGCAAGCAATGCTTGCACTGAACTGGGACTTGACAGCAAGTAGTCGTGTGATGGCATCTAGTTGGGACACCTGTGTTTGCCCATGAAGTGGTTGACTCGCTGTGGACAACATATCAAAGAAAGCCCTTGTTGCAGGCTCCGGTTCTTCTTCTATAGGTGGCACATATGCATCACGCATATCATCTAGCATGTCTTCTATCCTACTCTCATTGTGGCCGCCATTGTCCATTTCTTCCCTTAGCACATCTGATCAACTACGTTGTGACTCGCCATGATAGACCCACACGATATAGCCTGGCCTAAATCCGTACTTGCACAAGTGTGCGATCATTGTTTCCCTCATTTGTAGTCGTGTGTTCGAACAACGAGAACAATGGCACAACACACCCCGTCCATTACTCCTAGCAAATGCTCGATCCACAAAATTTGTCATCTTTTCCATCCATTCTTGGTTGCAGTCACCCATCTCTCTACGCCCAGTGTACATCCAACTACGATCCTCAACCATCCTAGTGTGCAAAACATAATGCACATTTTATTCCGACTTTTATTTATGTCAAAAATTACAACAACAGAGCTAGCTAGAAGCTACCATAGGATACATGCACTATATATACACTAAAACAGATTGACATGAAGTCAATATATATGATCAACGGAGCATAAAAACACTTTCTTTCAATATAAATGAATACCATTATTTATTAACGTGTTAATGTAGCATTGTAATGACAGCATATCAATCCACCATAAACGGACAACATAGAAGAAAATAAGCAAACTTTATTTCTTTTTCCACTTATCCACTACTTACAGTAGTTCTTGGAGCTGAGGGAGCTACGGCGAGGAAGATGGCTGCAGCTGTTTGTCGGTGGAGGCAGTCGGCGGGGGGAAAGTGTCAAGGGAATTGGGATCTACGGTGGCGGTGGCAGCTGAGGAGGAGAAGGAGGAGGAGGAGGAAGTGGTGGCACTGTAGATAAGGTCTAGAAAACAATCAAGCCTCACAAGACAAAGCTCCCACAGTTACTTTAATCATTCGGAATTTGAACTCTAGTTTTATTTTGTAGTTTTTTCATTTAATACTAGTTCCAAAACGTTTCAATATTACATATTTTGGTGAACACCATTTTAATTACTTACAACATCTATTCCTTTTCTTTCATATAAAGCATTGGTAGGATTCACTATTAACTGGGAAAGCACACTCATTAGCTACAAGTACTAAGGGAACCACTGGAAGCTCAAAACAAATCTCAATAGTTAATACCATTAGTGGCTCCTTATATTTGACTAATGTAAGTTTGTAACCAACTATTTTCTTGCCAACAGAAGTTCAATGAATATGGATAGTTCATATGCAAATATGTGTAGGTATGAAACATAAAAAGAACACTAGACAAGATTAGGTTTCATGTAGCAAAGAACCAAAGCCATATGTGGTAAGAGCTCAATAACAAGAAAGCAAAATTCTCAATTTCAGCAGTCATTCCCAGTCAGTTTATTTGCACCATTCATAGAAAAGAAAAGAAAAACTCTATTGTGCATAGAATTGGGTGAGGAAAATATCCTTATATGCATATATACTAATTTAACTATCATCCATACAAAATTAAAAAGGGTAATGATCAAAGAGGGTAATGATCATTTCTTTTGGATCTGAAGATGTCCTGCTATCATCCATACACAACTAATGAGGAACATCTGAAGATGTCTTGCTATCATCCATACACAATTGAACTATCATCCATACACAATTAAAAGGGTAATGATCAATTGTTTTGGATCTTGGAAAAACAAAATTGGAAATTGAAATTACCTTGATCTGGATCTGAGGAGGACAGCGGGTGGGCGTGGGGTAGAGGGAAGATGATGGCATCGAGTGCGGGGTAGAGAGTACTGCTGTGGGGGTCGGTGGAGGAGGAGGCGGGGTTTTTGTGATGGAGGAGGCGGGGTTGGGTGTGGCGGTAGGAGACGAGGAGGCATCGGGTGCGAGTGTGGCAGTAGAGAGGGGTGTGGGTGAAGGAGGGAGGCGGTGGAGGAGGGGCGGCGGGGTCGGGTGTGGCAGGACGACGCAGGGGCAGCGTCGGGTGTGGGTGTGGGATGGAGGGGCGGCAAGGTCGGGTGTGTCGGCGGGGTCAGGTGTGGCGATGGTGGAGGAGGGAGGCGGTGGAGGACGGAGGAGGGGGGGAGAGAACGCTACGATGGAGGTGGCGGCGGGGAATGTGTGCTAGGGTTAATTAGCACTGCGCACGGTTGGGTAAAAAATTGGCGCCGCTACTAATTGGTATACTCCCAAGTGCCATATGTTTCCCGAGTGTACGCAACAAATAGGCACTCGAGAATATGTCGATATCCCGTTTTCGAGCCCGTTTTCAAGCGGGCGAGTGCTTCCCCGTCATCGTCTCCCGAGTGTACTATATAACACTCGGTAAACTAATATCCACCGAGTGCTGTCTGCCTTTCCCAAGTGCCCTAGTAAGCACTCGGGATAATCCCGAGTGTTTTCGATAGGACACTTGGAATAAATATAAACACTCGAAAAATAAACGGTTTCTAGGAGTGGCTATGCAACGTACGTGCATATCACCCGTTAATTCGACGCTGCATGGCCGACTGGTTCTCGATCGTGTGCTCGCGCTCGCGTCAGTTGTATATTCATTGATACGTCCATTAGAGAATCGAGGGAGAGCTATCCATGGGCAAGCAAACAAGGTAAGAGTTCTGTATCGACCTCACTTTCAAAATATACATTATGTGTATCGACCTTCCATATAAATAGTATAGAGCCCTATGCCTTTTATCCGACGTCATGGTGTTTTGGCACTACAGGAGATCGGCTAGCTCTCGAACTCTCTCGAATGGCAGGCTTAATTCGTGACTCGTGAGTACTCTTCTTATCTTGTCGACTTCTCAAGTACATATTCTGCCAAGCATGCATGCCATGAGCGTTGCCTTCTCCTGCATGCATGCACATGGATCTGCGTCATTACACTGCACATCCATCGAAACAGCATTTCCATCTCCTCTACCTGAAGACTTGTTTGTCTGCTTCCGTGTTTTGTTTCCTTCGACTCCTGCGTGCTTGCTGCTGCGTACGGGTTTCGCGTTCCTCCACCTGCTTCCTATTCGGCTGTACTGCGCGCTCTCTCTTCGCCACCATGCACGAGTCCATGACCCTACTGTAGGTGGCAGGAGCACAAGCTGCAGCAACTAGGTTGTTATTGTCTAGATCCGGATTCTCTGCAACTGTGCAGCAGAGAATTACTGTAGCAACCAATATCATCTGTCCGCGTTTGATCTGACAGCTAGGGAGAATTAAGACAAGGTATTGTGTGTCTCTATCGTTGCTAGTTGCAACGGCAGAGAATCTCAATCCAGTTACTAGTTTCGGATGCGCACGCACCATGGTGGCATGGACAGATAAGAGCAACGCCATTAGTGATGAAATATGAAATTTTCATCCTATCTTTACACATTCACGTTTCCAATTCAGCAGACAATCAAAATAACAAGAAGGATAGTTATTTTGAAGCATTAGTAATCTAGGTTATGTTCACAGCACGTGATATGCGAATACCGAAAGTACTATTTCAAAAGGCCATGCTGATTGACACTCACCAATGTTAGCAGGTAGTAGCAAAAACTGATTAGGCCAGCG
Source organism: Phyllostachys edulis (assembly GCA_036346405.1). Classification (NCBI taxonomy): domain Eukaryota; kingdom Viridiplantae; phylum Streptophyta; class Magnoliopsida; order Poales; family Poaceae; genus Phyllostachys; species Phyllostachys edulis. The sequence continues at coordinate 103,040,944 of CM070562.1, read as the reverse complement.
TTGCCCTCTCTGCCACTGACGGCGTTAGAGGTAGGAAGCATCACTACTATAAAAAGGTTAATATTGGACGCCTCATTACAGACAGTTTTTCAAAACCGTCAGTATTAATGGTAATCATAGACGGTTTTACTAGCGCAACCGTCTCTATTACTGGATACGCTAAGAACCGTCTATGATGAAATACTTATCACAGACAATTCGTATTAAAAACCATTTGTACAGTATCATAGACAGAATTGTCTGTGCATGTCCACAAAGTTTTCAACGTACGTTCCTACCCTCAATGCACGTGTATGGCAAGGTGAATGGGACAATGTTTTTCGACAAATAGAATTGGCCGAAACAATACTCTAATCTGAACTCCATTGGAACTAAAACAGGAAACCAAATTAGTTTAATCCTTTAAGCATCACTCAACTTTTCAGTTGTAGGCACCCATCAAATTTACACACAAGGCACACAAAGGTATAACATCAACTACAATACACGAAATGAACAGGGGCAAAAATGCCTCGGTAAAACCTTTAATCTAACAGAAGCAAAAATGCCTAGCTAAAAACTTCAATTTCTTCAGTTGTAGGCGAAAGAACTGAGCAGGCTCCAGTTGTTGAACTTGACATCCATATTAGTTCCTTAATCCTTTTTTTTGCAAATGCGCGACTAAAGGATTCATCGGCTACCTGCAGAGCTCTGTTGACACGCGTCGACACCGTCGGATATCACAGACGGTTAGTAAATAGAATCATCTGTGATATATTACATATCACAGACAGTTCTTGGTGGAAACCGTCCTTCACATGCGGTTTCCACCAAGAACCGTCTGTGTTGTGCCCTATCACACACGGCTCAAAAACCATCTGTGATAACCGTCTGTTATCTTAGTGTAACGTCCCGTTTGTCCTAGAGTTTCTTACTAGATTTCAAAACTAAAAAGGAACCATTTGGTTTGCTAAGTTGCTCAAGCTTAATTTGGTATTTTGGAAATTCAGGAGTTTAACTTGAACTAACTAAATCTCAACGAAGTCCTTTTGGTTTGTATTCTTTGTCCTTTTGGGGTTCTCTGGTGCTCTCTGGTGTTAGTTCTCTTTTCTTTATTTCGCCTTGTGTGCCCTTTGCTTTAGCTTTCTTTCCTGGACCTCCTCTGTGTTCATAGGACCTCCTTTGAGTCCTTTGGACCTCGTCTGAGCTTGGATTTTTTTCATCACCTTTAATCTAGACTTCCTTTGTTGGTTTGAATCTCTTTAAGGTTTAGACCTCCCTCTCTGCTTGAATCTACCTTTGGTTCTGACCTCTCTTTTTAAGTCACAGCCACCCCGAGTTGTTCTCAGCTCGGGTTTGTGTTTCAAACCCCTTTGTTTTCTGAGAGTCAAGCTTGGCCTAGTTTGCCCTTCTCTGGACCTCCTCGTTCTCTTTGGATCACCCCTGGTGTCTTCTCTTGGACCTCCCCTTTCCAAGACCTCCCTTGTGCTGGTCCTCCTCTTGCCCAGGCAACCTTTGTGGGTCTAGGACCTCCTCTCTTGGGTCTTAGACCAGCTCGGGTTTGTGTTTCAAATGTCCTTGAATCTTGATATTCAAATTCGGGTGATTCCCGTGTCCTTTAGGACCTACCCTCACCCATTTGGACCTCCTCTACGTTCATTTGATCTTCCCGTGTCCTTTAGGACCTCCCCTCGTCCATTTGGACCTCCTCTGCGTTCATTTGGACCTTCCGTGTCCTTTAGGACCTCCCCTTGATTTGATCTAACCGTCAGGACCTCACCTTAAGAGATCCAACCGTCAGGACCTCCCTTGATTTGATCTGACCGTCAGGACCTCCCCTTGAGAGATCCGACCGTCATGACCCCCCGATTTGATCGTCGAGTCGGGACCTCCTTGAGAGATCCGACCGTCAAGACCTCCCTTGAGAGATCCGACCGTCAGGACCTCCCTTTGTGGATTTGACCATCAGGACCTCCCCTTTGTGGATCTGGCTATCAGGACCTCCCTTTGAGAGATCTGGCCGTCATGACCTCCACTTGATTTGATCTAGCCGTCAGGACCTCCCCTTGAGAGATCCAACCGTCAGGACCTCCCCTTAAGAGATCCGACCGTCAGGAACTCCCCTTGAGAGATCCGACCGTCAGGAACTCCCCTTGAGAGATCCGACCGTCAGGACCTCCCTTGAGAGATCTGACCGTCAGGACCTCCCTTTGTGGATCTGACCGTCAGGACCTCCCCTTTGTGGATTTGACCGTTGGGACCTCCCCTTTGTGGATCTGACCGTCAGGACCTCCCCTTGTAGATCTTGACCGTTAGGACCTCCCTCGAGAGATCTTGACTCTCGGACCTCTTGTGAACTGTGAGCGTGTCTTTTGGACCTCCTGTCCTCAGGACCTCCCTTTGAGGTCACGACCTCTGGTCTTTATGCAAGGACCTTTCTTGCGGGTGAGGACCTTCCCCTAGAGGTCAGGACCTCTGGCCTTTTGCAAAGACCTCCCTTGCGGCTGAGACCAACCCTTTGACTGAACTATTCTCTTGAGTTTGACTAGCCCCACTTGCCAGCCATGCTCACTTTTCCCAATTCTTCTGCCTCAAAACTCTGTGCGTATTTAATGGCTGTTGTATCACATTAAATGCAGTCACATCTGAGGTACTTTATTTTATTCTTTTGATGGCATACCCTGTCTTAACCTTGTCCTATCTACTACCGATCTTTGACACGTTTGCTCAAGCCCCTCATTGTTTCTCCCCCCAGCTCTGGCTATAAATAGCCTAGCCATGCCTCCCTTTGTCACCTTTTTGCTCATTTCTAACTTCCTTGCTCTCGTCTAGTGTTCTCCGTGCTCTAGACCTTCCCAAGGAGCTCTCCGAGGTTGTGTTGTGCCTCTTGTTTTTTGGTTTTGGCTGAGTCCTGGAGCTCTCCGAGGAGGTCTTTGGATCTCCTGGGAGGTCCTGGCGGACCTCCTCTTAGGATATGCCATGCGGTACTACTGGTCCTCATTGCGGTAGTACCGGTTGTGCAAAAAAAAATGGTCCTCCCTGTGCTCCCCTGGGAGCACTTTCCCTGTATATCCTGATAACGTCCTCACACATAGATATACAAATTCAGACGGTTGAAAAACCGTCTGTGATGGCAGTTCCGAACCATCTGTGATGAACTTTTGTGTAGTAGTGAGATAGACGAAATTCTTTCAGTCGATTAGCAAGAATGCTGGTAGTCTTACGACAATCGCGGGCAGTGAACTTGAATTTAGAAATGAAATTGATGGATGTTGTATCTGCATACCTTAATGGAATATTGGATTCGGACATTTATATGAAGGTACCTGAATGTATCCCTATCTCGAACCAAAATAGAGCAACTAGAAATCTGTACAGTGTGAAACTCAGAAAGTCACTGTACGGACTTAAGCAATCAGGTTGGATGTGGTATAATCGCTTGAAGTGACTTTCTATGCAAGAAAGGCTACATGAACAATGAGAATTGTCCCTGTGTATTTATACGACGATTCCACGATGGATTTTGTATAATCTCAATGTATGAAGATGATCTGAATATCATCGGGACCTTGGAAGAAATTAAGAAAGCAAGCTCTTACCTGGAGTCAGAGTTCGAAATAAAAGATTTGGGTAAAACCAAATATTGCCTAGGCTTACAACTTAAGCATGCCCCTGAAGGAATTTTAGTACATCAGTTGGCCCACACTCAAAAGGTGTTAGAAAGATTCGGCTTTGAAAATACATACTCTTCGAAAGTGCCAATGGTCGAAAGATCCTTGCAGCAAGACAAAAACCCGTACAGACCTAGAGAAGAGGGGGAAGAAGTCCTGGGATCGGAATTCCCATACTTGAGTGCGGTAGGAGCACTCATGTATTTAGCAAACTGTACTAGACCGGACATTGCATTTGCCATGAACTTATTAGTAAGGTATAGTGCAGAACCTACCAAAAGGCATTGGTAGGGAATAAAGGACATCTTTCGATACCTCCAAGGAAGCAAAGATCTTGGATTGTTCTACAGAAAGAATCAAGACATAACTATGACTAGCTATGCAAATGTCGTGTACCTGTCAGAACCGCATACAGCTAAATCGCAAACATGCTATGTATTCCTATGCGGTGAAACTGCAATTCCATGGAAATCGTATACGCAATGTCTTGTATCGATTTCGACGAACCACTTGGAAATAATAGCACTATACGAGGCCTCACGAGAATGTGCTTGGCTTCGGCGGATGATTCATCACATCTAGCAGTCATTTGGATTGAATACCGCGCAAACCCCCACCATTATCTATGAATATAATGCAGCTTGTGTGGCACAAGTACAAATGAATTATGTGAAGAGTTAACTTACAAAGCATATCAACCCTAAGTTCTTATATGTTCTTGAATTGCAAACTATGGATGGAATTAAAGTACTGCATACTAAGTCATATGAAAATCTTGCAGATTTATTCACTAAGTCACTTCCAGCATCTAGCTTTGAAAGGTGCATACATGGAATTGGAATGATGAGACTTAGAGAAGTGCAGAATTTAGGGAGAGAATCTTCACGAACTCATTAGTGAAACTTGATCACGAAGATCGAGTACCCAAAGAATAAATCATGGAGATTAAATGAAATTGGGTGGATTGTACTCTTTTTTCCTAGACGCGTTTTCCTGAAGTTTCTCAGCTAAAGTTTTTAATGAGGCAATTCATGCAACACAGCAGAACATATATCATGTACTCTTTCTCTAAATTTTTTCCACTAGGTTTTTATGGAGTTTTGACGAGATATGAACATGACGAATGAGTGCCAAAGGGGGAGTGTTAGGAAACCCTGGCCCCAGACCTTGCAGGCCTGGCCCATGATGGGCTCCTCATTCACCCTGAAGACTATATAAAGGAGGGGACCCCCAACCATTGTATTACGGTTTTACAGAAGAGCAATAAAGATAAACAAGAAGTCCCCTCGTATCTCTGTGTTCAATGTACTATTCTGTGTTGTTTGTTCTTGCATTGTTCTAAGCGATTATACGCTTGTCTACGAGGTGATCGTTCGGACTTAACTTGCCAGCGAGGGTTCCTCAACACAAACATGACTTGCACAAGTCCAAGTCGCGCGTGGTAACACGACAAAAGCCCAATTCCGGTAAGAGGACAAGGGAACGAATAGTACGCATGCATGACGTTTGAGCCGCATATCACTCTCATGTAGCCACAATACGCATGGACCACTTTGCAGTCTCGGCTCCTCCTTCGCCATGCCCAACCACACCCCCCCCCCCTCCCGAGCGGCCACACCTATGTGGCTCTGAGTCAACCGCGCATCTTTCCATCTGGCCCGACGCGCCACTAGCCGGCCGAGGCCGGGTCGCCGATGCCATTGTTGCTCACGTAGGGATAGGAAAAAAACTCGTGAGTGGGGCTTGTTGGCTCGGTTCAAAATAGCTTCAATTAAACTTCTTTTTTGGTTAAACCTTAAAATGAGTTAATTTCGAATGAAAATTGAATTTTACTGTGGCTCGACTCGTTAATTCAGTCCTAAAAATATTTTTAAATTATAAATAAAATAATATTAAATTAAACTATATCAAGTTGGACCACTGCTGCTTCATATCCAGCCTAGCTCCATGCGTGTTTCTTGCGAAGTATAAGTACTCGGTATGGCCGTCGTCGTCGCCTGCAGCCAGCCTGCACGTTTTTGTTTTTGGCAGTCTTGTTGCATGTACGTGCGTGTAGCGGACGCACGTCATTTCGCGTCAACTCTGAGGGAGGTGGACGTCGCCAGACGACGAGACGTAGCGTGCATGCCCGATCTCTCACTCTTACTCGCTTTAAAGGAGGCCGGGCCGGTCGGCCTGGGTGCGTGCCGGTGCGTGCGTGAGAGGCTAGCGCCTAGCTGAGACGGGCAGTTGGACGGGCCTGGCTGGCTAGCTGCCTGACCGGCCGGCCAGTTTCCTGCTGCAGCTCTCCAACCTCAGTTGTCGTGAGCCCAATCCCCATGCTGCAAGTACGAACGTACCGATGCCGTCGCCGCGCTGCACAGTGCTCGATCTTACGCTACCCTATGGCGTGGCGCTACCTGGCGCGGAAGCCCAAGTCCCAAAGCAGTATTGACCAAGCTTCCAAACCGTGCGTCCATCAGACTCTCCATGTGTACGTGCTCTCTGTTCTGTCATGTCTGCATGTTTTGGATGTAGCCGCGTAGGGCAATAAGATGCACCGTGCTTAGGTGTGCAGTGTAGCCTTACGATGGTTTGGCTTAATCGATCGATCTGATGCGTGTACGTGCTCCTTGCTGCATGCGTGCATGACTCGTATCATGTGCAGATTCTCAATAGTCTCTGGAAAATGGTACTTGCAGTATTGTAGAGTTTCGATCGAGACAAAATTCAGTACAGGGAGGCAACGGGCGGATTTAATTTGCCCACGACGTCTACCATGCGAAATAGCACGCACTCGCAACTTAGACAACATATCATATGGACATGTCCTACTTTGTGAACATATGTACGTGAGTCACCCTAGCGGACCATCCTAAAATCAGCGGCAGGCGATTTTGCGTTTCCCCCCTCCCGCTCAAACAACAATGCGATTTTGCATTCTTCTCTGCAGATTCGTTGCGCATTCCCACCCGCGAGCGAGCACCTCGCTAGGGTTTGCTATGCTCCTGTGCGTCGGCGCCACTGCAGAGCGCTGCCTCTAGGTCACGCCGCTCCTATGCCCCGCGCCTCCAACTTCGGCCCATTCGCCCCTTGCCCCCCTGTGCGCCGTCACCACTACAGAGCGCAGCCTGTGTCAGCGCGCGCATTGCAGAGCGCCCTCCGATGGCGATGCAGCGTTCGCACTAGGAGTCGCCCCTGTGTGAGCTTTTCTTTGTTTTGAGTTTTGATGCAGATGAAGTGCGTCGCACACATGTTTTTGATGCCCTATTGTGTCCAAGGGCATTATTGTTTTCATGTGTCTATAAGCAAACATCAGCACTGCATTACGAAATGCACTAGGAATCTGATGTCGTTGGCTTTGATAGGCGCCGTTTTGATGTGTCTACATTACAAAATACAAAATACCTGTTGTCATGTTTGAATTCTGTAATGAACCTGCTGTTAGGTCCAAAATGTTGTCCTAAATGCTATTTGAATTGTTGCCTGAATTTATGTATGAATTGTTGTCTACATTGATGTGTATATGATGTCCAAAATGTTGTCCAAAAGGCTATCTGAATTGTTGTCTCAATGCTGTCTGACAAAGAATGTTTTGAGCTATGGGAACAGTCTACATGGAGATACAAGTGCAGAAACATTCTTACCTGTGTTAGATGGTTGCTTGTTGGTGCGTTCAAGACGGTGAGAGCTCCAGGCCAACAATGGGGGAAATTATCCAGATTGTAGAAGGATTGGTTGGTATTGAAATATATCTGTATTGTCTGTATGAGTGTATGTCATTCATGTTTGATCTAGTTGATCTTTTTCTTCTTTGTAATGCTGAACTTATCTATGGTTTCAACTTCCAAATAAGTTCAGCATAGATAAGTTCATATTTTTTTGTGTATATGCTGTCTGACAGTTTAGATTGTTTCAAATGAGCTAACATGAGCTAACAATTCAGATATGTATACACATAATACTTATTTGAATTCAGTCTGATAGTTCAACAATGGATTCACAATTCATATTGTTGTGTATATGCTCTCTAACAGTTGTGAGAAGTTGTCAATCCAGACAACAATTCATATTTGTATAAGAATTCAGATTTGCACTAGACAGAGTTGTTGAATGCAAAATGGTTTCTTTGTTGACTCCTGATATTGTAGCTTGTACAAGTGCTCACAAATGAATTATTGAATGCAAAATGATTCCTGGAATTGTTGAATTGTAGAATGCAAAATCAAATGGATGAAAGTTTCTGTCATTGATGAATTGTTGAATTGGTGAATGCAAAATGATTCCTAGAATTCATGAGAATGACTCAGTGTCTATATTGTGTTCAGTGTCCATCTCCACCCAAAACACCTCATTCAATCAACAATGACCTCAAATAAGGTTCAGACCTTATTTTCTTATGGCAATGTGTTTCATTTTCTGATTGCATGCATTCTGGTTGCTGGCACTTTGTGTTGTATGATTGCATGGATAGAAAAGCATGATCTAGCGACAAGCCTATACACATACACTTCTCAAGTTGGCCTAGATAATTGAAAAATCTAATGGATAGGAATTCTGGATGTATGTCCAGAATTTGCATGCACACAGTCCAGAAAGTCACGAAGCAAATGACACAGTCCAGAACAATGACCTACATAATTCAGTCAAAAATTTGAGCTACATAATTCTATCAGAATTTTGGACTGGAATGCTGAGTACAATTTTGGATGTATGAAACATAAGTGCATTTCAGTCAGAAGAGCATGTTTAGTCAGCATTTTCAGTCAGAAGAGCATTTAGTCTGCGTTCCACTCAGCATTTCAGTGCAGCGTTCCACTCAGCATTCCAGTGCCGCATTCAAACCTTTCATTGCAGCATTTAGTCAGCATTCCAATCAAATTCTCATATAGTCGGCATTCCAGAGCAGCATTCAAACATTTAAATTGGTGCAACATTTCAGTGTACTGAAAGTGCAGTCATCATTCAGTCAGTGCAACATTTTGAAACATCAATAAGAATTCCAAAGCAAGATTACAGGACTGAAAACACTTACACTTACATACTAATTTCAGTGCAGCATTCAAACATTTCAGTAATCATGTAGTCAGTGATCCAGAGCAGCCTTTCGAAACATCATTCAGAATTCCAGAGCAAGATTACAGGACTGAAAACACATCCACTTACACTTACATACTAATTCCAGAGCAGCATTCAAACATACAGCTCAGCAATTCTCATACAGAAAACACTTACAATTCAACATTCAGTCATCATTCTGAATTCCAAAGCATTAAACATGCCACTGAAAACACTTATAGTTCAGCAATTCTCATACAACATTTCGAAAACACTGAAAACATGCTTACAACAAGATTACAGTTCAACAATTCTCATGGAATTCTCCAAGACTCGGAGTTGCCTGCACACAAAAAACACGCATGACTGTCAACACACAATGCATTCAGCCAGGAAATCAATTCTTCCATGACTGTTAACTGTCAAGCAAGCAAAGGGAGGGGGCGCTCGGTGCAGCGCAGGCACAAGGGGACCAAGGGGACTTGACGCAAGGTAAGGGCGGTTGCTTACCTCCTCTGAGGCCTCGCCAGTAAGCGCGAGGGGCGACAGGCGTGCGGAGACTCGGCAAGCCTTGAGGCGATTAGGCGCAACCAACTTGAGCAGCCAGACGGGCGGCGGGCGCAGACGGGCGGCGGGGCCGTTGCATGGAGACTCGGCGAGGCGTAGAGCGCATCTGACGGGAGAGTCGAAGAAGAAGCGCCCGGCGTGACTTGGTGGGAATTGTAACCCTAGCTCGCAAGGAGCATTAGGGAATCGAGAGGGGGGCCGAGCGCGCGTTTCTAGACGATGGCGGGGGGTTTCCGCAAAATGGAGCCGGTGGAAGGGAGGCTGGATCCTGGCCGCATAACTTAAGATGGACGGCCCGGATCGCTCATGTGCATATGTCCACCAAACTACCCTTGTGCACCAGATATACCGCCCACAACTTAATGGTAGACTTGTTTGCATATCCCTACATGTATTTTTCTGGTTTTCACAGCTTACCACAACTGCCCTTCTAATTGACATGGCGTGCTAGCCCGCAGCCACACATGCATGTACTTTTTTTTAAAAAAAACTTTGATATAATTGCCAAATGCATACTCTAAATTGGAGCAAATTGATTAGCGTCTGGCATGTCAACAAGATTGCTCATTTGCATGGCAGGTGAGAAATTCGACAAAGGATATGTGCTAACATGAGGTGCTTCTTTAAGATTTTACAGTTTGCCTTTCAGCATGCATGCGTGATGTGCGGAGAATTTTGTTTGTAGTTGTAGTATCAGAACATAATATGCTAGTTTCCCGAGTGAGCACCGAGCCACCGACCATCACTAGTGCCCGTGCGTTGCCACTGGTTTCCAATAAAACATAATATAAGTTATAAACTTAGAAAATCAATATATATAAAGATAATTATTCCTACAAATAAAAACTTTATACATAATTTATATTCAATCAACAAGCCACATAGAATCTTATCATAAACCACAAACATTGTTAATCTAATTATCCATAAAAGATAATTCAAATATCTTATACATGTATGTATATATTTATCCATAAAAGATCCTACCAACTCAAGACATGGTACATGACAAACTCACCACCAACACTAGGTCCTTCTTCTGTAACAGTAAAGATAGTTGTTTTTTCAGCTGTTGGTAGCAATCGCATCATGCTCATCTAAAAAAAACTAAAAATCAATACTACGGGAATGCAATGCATGCTGATAACCCTATAATGTTGCTCCATCTAATCAACTATTCGGGCTTGTTTGAAAAACCCAAATTCCTGGTCCATCCATCATCCATGGGGATGTGCTGAAAATTTGGGCTTCCCAAACAACGCCTTCTTGTAGTCATATATAGAGAGAGGAGAAACCACAAGCACCAACCAGCACATTGCACACATGCTATAATAGCAATATACTACCGGAGTCTTTGGTTGAGTTGGCACGTTTTTTATTTGTAATAGCAAAAGTAGCCACGCTCATACGAAATTGTAAATATCGCACCGCGGCAGGTTAGGCATGACACGTACCATGTTCCCAGTCAGCAGAAACCAGATGCCACGCTCCCAGTCCGCGTAACCCGCTTTTGGTTTTTTGTCCTTTAGTGATTAAGTTTTCTGTCCTTTACCTTTACCTTTAGTGATTAAGCATGCATGCAACCGTTTCTACTGTGGACGGGAAGCACAATACGTTCCTTTAGCGGCCCAGAAGCGCAGTACGTAGTTTTTGCGGACCACGGTGTCAATTTTATCATTTTAGACGCGATGACTACATTTGCCATTCGTTTTAAAATAAAACGCTAAATGAGGACTTTGTACTAATGTAGTGGTCTACATAATTGCGTACTTGCAAGTTGCATACTTGCATCCTATCCTACTAACCCTGTCATGTTATAAAGGGGGAGGGAACAGTGGAAAGCAGCAGGCGGCGTCGTGCACGAGGGACAACAGCTTTCGATTTCACGTGGCCCAAAAGGTCCCTTCTTTTCCTCGAGTCATTTTATACGAAAGAACGGCAGGAGATTGGTTACCACTGCTTGCCCGCCAATAATCTCTTCATCTCTTGTGCAGCCTCGATCACATGCATGATGCATGGCCGCATGGGCACGGTCACTTTGAAGAGTGCATGCACAGCACGGGTAGCTGCTGCTTTGCTCTGCTTTTGTATGGTCGCATAGCCACATGAGAATCTAGACTTTGACCTAGATTCTTCGAGGAGAGGAGCGAGCTAATGGAAGCTCGAAACAGCGTGCTGCAGGGCGAGATTCCATCGGCATATGTTTGCAGCATGCCTCTCGCCTCGTGTCGCCATTCGTGCCGGGTCAGTCACATGCGCTTCAACTTGTCATGTCATTTATTGGAGTCGATTACCTCCCCTGTCCGGTTGCAGCCGCTGCTGCAAGTGTACGCAGTTTATATGCTGGACACGTGTTAAGTGCTGACCGGTTATATCTGCATGCCAGTAGTTCTTTATATCAATATGAATAATGTAGTGCTGGTTCCAATAATGTAGTACTAGTTCTTTCAGATGGACTGTAGATACACCAGCATTTGGCGTGTTGTATGTGGTTCAGGGATCACTGCGTGCAAGTCATGAAATGCCGCTCGGTCGGATGGTTAGCACTTAGAAGCAACCGATATAAATTTAAAAAGAGAATAGACATGTTAGCGTATGGCTACATGGTGTCATATTTTCACTTTTTTTAGAGTACACATTTAATTTAGAGTGAGAACTAAATTCCACAGAGCGCGGACACACGTTTTAACCACTCAATATATCCACGTGTGCGTGTGCTATTCCTGAAATAAAGGTGAGACACAGGCACCGAGCAGGGGACGAACATTCGGTTCTCCATATTTTCACTTGAGCAGTTGAGCTATGCCGGGTGTCTTGGAGAACGTTCGGCCACCATACGGCTCAGCCCGTGACGTTGGCGCCTACTCGGTTGGCCCTCTTTGTTGCCCGACCCAGCACGACTGCACAAGGCACACCTACTACGTGCGACGAAGATCGTAGGAGAGGCCGACGTTGTCCGCTGCTGGGCCGTAACGTCGCAACAGTTCGGCCTGGTCGTGCGCGCGAGTGCCGGGCCTGCGGCACTGCCGCCTCTTCGAAATTATTGAGCATTTTTCGCTGCATGGGCTCAGTGCTGCAGAAGCAGCACTGAATGGTCATGTGGGTGAAGCGAACCGGCCGGTCGGGCTGCTCCAGTTGTTCTCATGTTCCGCAACTTGTGGTCTTCTCGAGAGAATCCTTCGCCGCGCCGAGCCGCCGATGTCATGCGGCCCAAAAAATGAATCGCGTGCTTCCGCGTATTCCAAGTAGGCCGGCACCTAGATAGACTAAATCCCTCGGCCTTTGACGAAGCCAGATGTGATAAAAATGGACTGATTTGGTCCATGTTAAATATGCACGTAAGGAAAAAGACATATTTTCAATCTTCGGCTATGCCCTAAGTCCGGATTTCAACCCGCAGCTTCAAAAGTCAAAAACGTCTAAAACACAAACCTCAACCATTAAAGCCCTGTTTGGTACAGCTCTTGTAACATCTCTATTTTTTGGGCTTTTTGAAAATTTTAAAAACTTAAAAAAAAATTAACCTTTTGGTTTTATTAATTTGCTAAAGCTTAAAGTGAAATTTAGAATTTAAAAGCAATTTAATTTGAACTAATCAAATTTCAATTAATTCAAGTTGGTTTAATTGAGTTTTCTGGGTCCTAATTGGATTTAAAAACCAAAAGTGTTGTTTTAAGTCTTTTCTTAGATTTTGTTGGATTTTAAAATTGGTTTTTTCTTTTGCCCTAAGTTAAAAATAATTATTTGCTAAAATTAAAAGCAAAAATTAAGTTGAAAATATTTTTAATAAGTTCTAAATAATTCAAGAGATTTCTGTGAATTTTTCTTGAATTTTTGGACGGCTTTAGCTATTTTCTAAAAAGGTTTTTGCTTTTCTGGTATTTTCTTAATTCGAAAATCCTTAGAAAATCCTCTTTCACTATTTGGGCTGAATCCCTTCGGCCCATTTCTCCTGTTTCCTCGCGTGGCCCCATTGCCCATTCTCGTGCAACAAGAACGCCTCCTCAATCGGACGTCCGTCTGAATCAGACGGTCGGCTTCCGCGCCCTTCTCCGCCGTGCCTTCTCTCTCTCATTGCCGGTGAGTCATGCTGTCGTATGCAGCGACCGCGTCGTCTCCTCCTCCGCTTCGCCATTATCGCGACATAAGCGTCTTGCGACGTTTAGCGCGCGCCGCCGCCAAATCTGTCCCGTTGGCTGAGCCGCTCCGCACATCCCCGCCGCCTATAAAAACGCGCCTCGTGTGCCTCTCCCTCTCTCTCTCTTTCCTCACTTTCACTTCCCTCTCTCCTCCGAAGCTCATTGTATTTTGAGCTCCAACCACCGCCACCGCTCAAGCCTCTCCGGCTGTCGACCTCCGCCGCCGCCTCGTCGCTTAGCTGCGACTGGTGCACTCTCACTCCTCCCGAGCCTCGCCGCCTCCGCCGCTTCTCATCATCGCCGTCTGCCATTTCTTCGCCAACCGCCGCCGATTCGGTGCTCCCTGGGATCCACGCCCTCTCTTGGCGTTGGTACCTCTCCCGGGCTCGCCACGGCTGGCAAGAAATACGGCGAGCCGGTAAACTCCATGCCATGCGAAGCGTCGCCATGCCATTATCTTGACGTGGCTTGCCACTGCCGTGGCGCCCATCGGTGACCACGTCGGCCCTCTGGCGATGTGGTTGCCCCATCAACAAGCCCGTGGCTTTTCTCGATTTTCCTTTAGAAAAATAAATCGTAAAATCGGGAAAATCCATATTTCACCATTTTATGCAATTCCAAACTTCCGAATGCCATAACTTCCTCATTCGAACTCCGATTCGAGTGATTCAAATTTCTATATTCATATAAATTCATTATCTTCCTATTAGTACTTATTTGGTATTTATTGGAATTTTATTTGGTATTGTTTTATTTATTTAGCTTTGTTCGCACTTATAGAATCCGGTGTTTGGACGAATTCATGGACCCGACGACCGAAGCATCTCTACTCTTCAACGAAGGCAAGTCGTAGACCTTTGATCATATTGAACCTATTTTATAAAAAAAAGTATATTGTTTGATATAAACATGCATTGCTAATTTTATAATAAATGGTTTCAGGATTTAGTTAATTACCTAATTGCCATTATGCCTCCTTGATAATTTGGGAATGACATGTATCCTTGAATGACATAAATTCTTGGACACCTTAGGATGGTTAATTATTAGTTGGGTATTATTGAAATACCAACATGGGTACCGTATTATGCTTAGCTAATGCTTTAGTTATACGATAGATTCACGATCACTTACTCAAAGAATGATTGAACTTGACTTAATGATATATGAAACTATATTGCGATACCACTGTTGTGCAACTGTGGTGCGAGATCACAGTTGTGTCAATTGTGGTGTGATGCCGTTATTATTAAAATTTGTTGTGCCATGGCAAAGGTTATCATTTGGCCGGGTTGAACAAAAATGATTTAAGTTCAAGCAAGTGGTTGGATGGTAAAAGGAGGAATGTGCGAGGCAATGCGGGAGGCACATTATAGGGTACGGGAGGTACTTAGGTGTGCGAGGCACATGGAATGCGGAAAGTCTCGCCGGAGCAACCACTAAGGACTTAACCTTGAACCATTGATCTGGACCTTAACCGTACAACCACATGTCTAGACTGGGATAGACCTGGCCAACTAATTAGCAATATTTTGGTTTGGCTCTGTTTTGATTGGGAACGGCGCAAGAGGGGGCCCGTAACGGTAACCACTTAGCAAGCAGAACCGAGTTAAAACAGAACTTTGTAAAAGCCTTGTCACATGCTCTAGACTGCTTACCTAAGGAAGTGAGCGGTGGTATAGACATATGCCGAAAAAACTAGAGAATTCGTGTCTTGTGGGTCAGGCTGTACAACCTCTGCAGAGTGTAAAACTATTCGAATAGCCGTGTCCACGGTTATGGACATGCCTGGTGATTTCACGCAAGGGGTAGACTTTTGTCAAAATGTTGGAATGGGTTGGCTGAATCTAGTAGATGGTTGGGGTTGATGGTTGGAAAGTGAACAGGGTGTTCACTATTTGCTTAAAAGAAACTTGATTACTTATGTATTAATCTTTTAAATTATGCTTTTCAATCTAATTACTGTATTTACCGTCAAGTATTGCTTTCTGCAAAATAGCCAAAAAGCTATCCTTGTCAAGCCTTGCATGAATATTATTTGTATACATTTCTCTGCGACTTGCTGAGTACACTCAAAGTACTCATAGCTTTGTGCCCTCTGATTGATCAGTCGCTGTAGAAGGACCAGGAAGCACCGAGTTCTACGAAGAAGACTACTTTGAAGACTATGCGAATTAGGTCACGTCCTCCACTCGATTGCATATGGGCATATTGAGTGATCTCCACCAGATGTTCGGTTTCCACTGCAAGCTACCTTTTGTTGTTAAGCCCTGCGTGGCAAACTTTGTAAGACTTGACCATAAGGTCCTTTTTGCTATTAAATATTAATTTGTCTGCTTCATCTATAGTTTGGTGTACGGTTTTGGTTATACCAATGTTGCGACTGTGTGCACTAGCTACTGATTCAGGGAATAGTGCAGTTATACACAGAGGGTCCTGGATCCAGAGATCCGGGGTCCCGACAACTCTAGATTCTTATTTTTCAGATTCTGTTCCTAATTTTCTAAGAATCCACTTCTCTGAGAATCTGAATCTGTCTGTTGAAAGCGTTTGGCTAGTAGGTTGGCTCCAAAAACCATATAAAGGAGGATTACAGGCAAATAGACAATGTTACCCCTGGTTGTAATACTTCAATTGTATATGTGTCTTTCTCCTATGTATTTATACACAAATTATAGAATTTCCCTAAATTTGTTTAGACCATATGAATGTATATACGTTGTATTTGTACACAATGCCAAGTTACATTGCATTTACACTTCATGGTGGATTACAACGGTTAGCAAATAACGAATTGATGCACAACCATTGATTGTGTATAAGCAAATTTTGTAGTGTTCACGCTACGATAGACATGAGAGATATTGCATTCATATCGTATAAGTGTAAGGATCCAAAAGTCCCAGTAAGGTAGCTGGAAGAGATGCAAGCTTATCCATATGCGCACTTTGTACCGAAAGATGTTCATCTCTTCCGATGAACTGAAAGATTGTGTAGGAAGAAAATAACAAATGGCCCGGATTTATGGATTTCACCTCGTTTACTAATCTTTACTTGAAACAACATGAAAGACCTACATGGCTACATACATTATTTGACAGCAGGTCCTGCACATAACAAGATAACAACATTCACCATCAAAATTCCATTTTCAGCAAACCAAATATATATTATTAGACCATCCAACCAACAAAATAAATTACAACCATGGGGAGCACTTTACTAGGATCATTCTTGTGCGGCGCATCATCGGCATTGCAGAGAAACCCCATCAACTGAAACTCCAATCGCCTTGGAGACCTCCTCCATCTTGCTTCAGTGCTCCTCTGAAAAAGTTAAATGGTAAAAGCCCAAATTTGAAAGCCTATTGAGGATCTGATTTACCACCATCCACTACTCCACTACTAAAAATACTGCTTCTAGGTTGGTGCAATTTAGTTTTTGGGAAAGCATAGAAGCACCACTTTAATATCAATTTATTCAATAATTTGCTAGTCACAGATCAAGCTGAACAAATGAGAAAAAAAACAATCATAGGCATACATCTATCAAATTGTCGGAGAGCAGCTTATATCCTTCCACAGGCAGGAAAACAATATCGCTCTCTGGGTGAAACACTACATAGAAAATTTCAAAGCAAAAGGAATTACCGGCATAATCGAAAAGCAACCTTGTTTGAGGAGCCACTTCAATCTCAAAACAGTGCTTCAGCATCCATTCTCCTTTGTCAAAATCTTTCAGAATCCAAACCTGCATCAAGATACCGCTGCAGTCTTCTTGCAAGGCGTAATGCAGGCATCCCTGAGACTGTCCGAGGCATCCAACCAACCCAAACCAGTTAGATCCCGCAGGGGAATCAGAACGCTCGCCTGACCCTCCGGCTCAACAACAAGAACCTTCTTCTCATGAGTAAGCAAATGAACATAGCCATTCACGAACACGGATCCCATTCCTTCAACCAACCTGACACGGGACTCCCAATCAACATTGGTCGCCACCCATTTGTTGGTCTCCGATGATAATACCTTAAGGCCATGGACATACAACTTGCTCTCCTCATACAAGCCCAACAATTCAACGTCTCCGACACCATCGCTATCTGAGAGCGTGCCATTACCGGATTCCTCGAAATCGACATCAAAGAAGACCCTTTGCACAAGCTTCGGTTCTTGCGAAGTTGAGCACATAGAAGCAGGCGAGGCGCGGGAAATTTGGAAGGCGGCGAGACCAAAGAACTTGAAGCCAAACGCGGGTTCCAGGAGAGGGCCCACATGCCGATGGCGGGTTGCAAACGTAGCAAACAAGCGTCGCCGCCACGACGTGGCAAAGGAGGCCGTTCTGCGGCGATCGAGGCGGCGTGGGCCCAGGCGTGAAGCCGAGGGCTGGAATGGGGACGTGCCGACAAGCGAAGCGGCAGAGAGAAGTCGCCATGGAGGTAAGGAGTGGTTGTTGTAGAGGAGGCGGTGAGGTCTGGGCGATTCTCGCGTGGTCGGGTTGGGAGGAGAGGTCGCGCGAGAACCTAGAGACCTTTGAAGTGGCGAGCGAGCGGTGGCTCTCGAAGAAGCAATGAGGCGGCGAAGTCGGGAACAGCGATGGAAGCCTCTAGGCTTTTTGAGGTCGGGCTCGAATGCTGGCGGCGGAATCTCTCGGATGCTGGTGGCGTAGTGCTCGACGGTCGATGGAGGCGCACACGAGGGCCGGCGCCGCCTAGGGCTTCGACAAGGAAATCGCCTCCCAGTCGTGAGTGCGAGAGGAGATGACGCGAGGGGGAATGCTTGGGGTGTCTCGCGGTGGGGTTTTTCCAGGGGTGTAGTTCGATGGCAATGGCGGGAAATAAAAATCAACTTTAAGGGGTATTTTCGTTTCTGAAGGTTGGATTCTCATGAGAATCTGCGGGAAGGCTGCTTCTCGTTGCTAGTTTATTTTCAAGACAACTCCTTGCGAGAAGCAGAGTCTGGTGGTTTTGAGAATCGGGGTGTTTGGTATGTCTTCACGAGAATCGATTGAAAAGCTGGGAGTAGAAGTTGTACCAAATAGGGCCTAAAACTGTCTAAAATACAACATTCGACTCATTGCAGCGGTTGTGCCCCCGACGTGGTATCCACGTGGATTTAACAACAGCCAACTCAGCACGATAAAATTACTTTGTTTCTCATGTGCATTTGTCCCCATGCAAATGCGCTATTTATCCTCCATGCGCCCCGGCTCCGCACGCAGCACCACCCGATGTTGTGCCGCCATGGTCTCCTGCCACCAGAGCGTACCCCCGTCGGTGGCGCCGTCCATGGAGAGCACGCCAATACGGCCTTGCGAGCCTGAGCCATTGCCTTTGTAATAGTCAAATGGAGTAGGTCGGCATCGAGGGCCAACCTGTGCAGGTCATGGCAGTGGAAGAGGAGTAGCGGCAACAGATCTTGCCATAGAGATTCCTTCCCTTCCTCTAGTGATGGTGAAATGAGGATGGAAAATGTGTGGTGAGTGGTGTGGCACTAACGAGAGGCAGCATGGCCTTGATGATGGGAGATGGTTGCGAGAGAAGATTTGATTGATTCCTTGTGTTGTTGCCATCGGTGAGATTTGGGTTGGAAGTGAAATGGTGGTATCATGGTTGCAGCGGTATAGCCCCGCGTACATGGCCCCACACCCTGTCCCCAACGAGAAGGAAGAGTGAAGAGAGGGAGAGAGAAAGAAGATAAGGGAGGTAGAAAAAATGTGTTAAGAGGATAACAAGTGGGGCCCAACAATTTTTTACTTGCTGGTTTATTTAATGGGATGAACTAGCACTCGGATCGTCCGAAGGATCGGACGCCCGGGTCATCTTTTTTCTACAGATGCAATATTTTTTTTCTACAGATGCAACACTTGCAACATACCTGGACAATGGTTACAACATCTTAGGACAATAGTTGCAACAACCTCAGACAATGATTGCAACATCATTTAAAAAAAAGCATCTGGAAAAAAATGCGTTAGAAAAAATTGCAACATCGCCGTGAATAGTATGCAACATTTTTTCCCTATAGATGCAACATTTTGTTCTTACAGATACAACACTTTTTTCTACAGATGCAACATTCCAAATAACAGTATACAACATTGTTTTCAACAGGCCGCAACACTAGTAAAGTACAACATGTATACTATGTATATTAAACAGTTAAAAAATAAGATCATGAGAACCACCTCTTGGTAGAGTGGTAGAGTTATCGGTGTACGACTCTACCCACTAGGGTTCAAATCCTGGTGCCCAACCTATTACGCACATGCGAGTGCGCTTCCGTATGAATTTTGTGAGGCTACAAATTTATCCCTGGCCTCCGTCTATCGTGATGTGTGCTAAAGGGCACACTTACGTGTGTGCGTGTTCGTGTGCGTCTTGTGATCACAACAAAAAAATAATAAGATCTTTTTTTTTTGGCAAAGTTTCTTTCATTTGTCATGAAATCTTGCCTTTTTGTCCTACGTTTATATGTTCGGTGTGACTGGCCGACACAAGGCAGGTAGTGAATTTTTGCAGTGACAGGCTGCAACAAGAGTGTACACTGCAACGCTGCTTGTCAAGGTGATCTATTTGTTGATATCAATGGCCCGTTTGTAAAGATGGAGATAGAAGTGAAGAGGAAGCAGGGCGGAGCGTGGGCGTCCGGGATATACGGATGTATGAATCAAAGCATTATCCTTATTTAATATGCTGCTTACCAATATGCCATGTCAGCAAATTATTGCCAATAAGGATGCCACCTTGGAACAGGTCAATGTTATATTTTAGATGATTTTGATTGTTAAATATTATGTTTTAGACAGTTTTAGAGTTATGGGTTGAAATTCAGGCTCAGGTTACAGTTGAGGGCTACGCAGCCCGAGCTTGCCTTCTTCTTCTTGCAGACAGGCCTGCGTGGCTTTGGAGCGCATCCATCTTACGTCCGGTACGAAATATCGCCCTTTTGGGCCTGGCTGTGGGAATCGGCCTTCCGTGTGCAACTTTATTCCTTTTTACTCCTCATAAAGACAGGGAAAAGGGGAACCGCTCGAGTCATGGAGTAGTAGAGCTCGGAAGGAAAGAATCAGAATCACACGGTCACACCCTGTGGCTGAAGAAGACTCAAGATGAAAGAACAACTGGATGCAGCAGCAGCATCCTCTACTTGAGTTAACTATGACAAGCGAGTTCAGTTAATTAAGACCATCCGACCAGCCAAAAGTTCCTTGCAGAGTTGCATTTAGTAACTCACGCCCGTCGTGCTCGTTGTGGCCTCACGGGCACGGAGAAGGCGCGTACGCGCATGGTTTCCATCGCGCGCGAAGGCCATGGGATAAGAAGCTCTGCGTGTTATTGCAAACTTAGCTGCATAAAATCACCTTTTGTGTGGTCGCTTTCGAGGAGGAAAACGATGGCTACGGTCTACACGGTGACAGGGGTAGAAGCGAAATTGCACCAGATAGGACAGGCAAAAGGAGTCAAAGACTACCAGTCGTATGTGGCACGGCAGTTAAACCTAATCAGACATTGGTGGTTATAATCCCACAGCGACTTCCTGCCAATCATATTCATCGATCAGACAGAAGTGTTGAACTGATGAATTACATGTCCACAGAGCTCACCCTGCCATGCAGGTTAGTTCAGCACTATGGTTACCACACACAGTAATTAACTGAAGCCACTTGGTAAGAGCAAGTAAATTGGTGAGTAATTGCCACATCACATTCGCACCCCAACTTGCCGGGAAATTAATTGCTTGCCCTTCTAGAACTCGTTTGAGCGTAAAGAGAGCACTGGCTCTCTCCATTTGTACTAGTCGGCGGATTCCACCGCGCTACAAATCCAGAGTCGATCGAGATTCGAGAGCGCGAGGCAAGTAAGTTGGGCAGGCAGCAACGCGATGCTGGTCCACCTCACCGGCGCTTTCCGAGACTTTGACGACCCCTCTACTACGAGCTACAGATTCGGGTCGATATGAAAACATCATATGCCCTGCGACTTTACCTGCCTTTTTCCCTCTCATCAAATCCTTCCATATCTCCATAATTAAAGAATTGCATCTAGTGGAAGGTAAGGCCGTCGGATGCGGAAGGGATGAGGCTTGGCTGGTCCGGCGTGAACATCAGGTCGTTTTCACGGGATAAGCTTGAAATGCTTGATGGGTTCGGCAAAAATCCTGATGCTTCTGTGGTAAATTGCCATCTTGGTATAAACGAAACACGGTTGCAAATGGGCGTACGATGTTAGTGCTTTCGTGTGCGGTCCTAACCAAACAGCTCAAACTTGGCAGGCGTGGGTTAGAAATTGGATGCTAGGGCTAATTCCAGATAGTTCTAAGTTCTTGTTTGTAGTTAAGCACCAGATCGCACTTAGCACAGTGGAGTGCAGATTTGATGATACAACTACCGGTATTAATATACAGTAAGATTTGTTGACCGAAACGAAGACTAAAGTGGAGTGAATAGGAGTACTACCTCTTTTTAACCTTGATCGGATTTAACTAAATTCTTACTCTAATAGCTATAAAAGCTATGAAAATCAAAGAACAAGTACAACGAAAGTCTCGTATTCAATCCAATCGAAAAAAAAATCCGCTTACAATCTTTTTCCTTCTCAGTGTGATATGCAGTTCAAACAGTTTCATTTTTTTGAGTAAGCTGCAATCTCCCCAGGTCTTTTTACCCGAGTCCAGAAAACTCAAGTCTAGGCAACATCTTCTCAATTTCATTCCAGTTGGTCTAGACGGATTGATGTGGCGTAGTCATCCTCCTCCACCACCCACCAAAAGCACTACAACCAAAACACGGAAAACTCACAGCAAAATAAGTTGGACGGTCAGACCTCTCAGAATGAACAGTCTGGCCGATGGTCTGGTTGTCTGGCCTCCAACACGATGAATAGCGAAATCAGCATGAATTCAAAATCACAAATCGACTCAACCTCTCAGAATGAACAGTCTGGCCGATGGTCTGGTTGTCTGGCCTCCAACACGATGAATAGCGAAATCAGCATGAATTCAAAATCACAAATCGACTCAACTTTTGATATATTCCCACATGTCACAGCAGGCAAAATCACAGCAAAAAACCGAATAATCACCAAAGAGATAGTAAGAACAAGAAGAGACTTAACTTGAAGCAATCTAACTTGGATTGATTTGAGATAGATGTTGGTTTACAGCAACTCCATCATAGAGGACAAAAGCTCAACACTTGTACACACAATCAATCTATCTCTCGCAAACCCTAGCCTCAACTACTCAAAAAATCACCAAATCACAAATCAGGGTTTTTCTCTTGGAAGGACTTAGGAACTCCACATCTGGATATTCTCTTTCATAGTAGAGGCTAGACCGAGAGAGAAGACCCTAACAGGCACCCGTTAAGTCCACACATAAACGGATCTACACTCAGCACGCTTGTCAAAGCGGATGACGAATCGGGCTTCTCGAATCCTTTTCTTCGTGATCTTTATCTTCACTTGATATAAACCGCCTCTCCTTGTACCACGGTTTAACCAAAGGTCACCAAGGAGGTATTTTCCTAAAGTTACCAAAATATCACTTCTCGATCATTCTCCAAATATCGAGTCCAATCTTCATAAAGCAATCCCATTCTTTGCCACGTGTAGGTTGATCAATGACTCTCTTTATGTCAGAAAGTTTCTCCCATTCGGCTCCTACTAAAACCACCATGGCACTTGCACTGACCCCGCGCCGCTTGATGTAATTTGCTGCACCGAACTTCCCGTTCGGTCATCCTTATCCATTTTACGACATGCTTGAGTCCACTGACTTCTCCCGGCATCCTCGATCGTTTTGAATCTTAGCTTTCCAAACCTAGTCCCAATAATCCTCACCGTTGACCGTCGTTGACCTCCAAGTCTCCTGCACAACAATAGACCAAGAAATCGATTTCAGACACAAGTTCTTTATAACTTGACCCACGTTGGTTAAAACATGCATCATACATCACATATGCATTAAAAACCATGAATTTAACCTAACCTACGAACATCGTCGTCTTACCGGCCAGCGAACAAGATAAAATCGATCAGACTGCCAGCACAGGGACTTAGCCGGATTTTCTACCTGGAAATTTGAAATTTCTATGAATACTTAAAACGAATAGAACTTTTGGCTCGAAGCTCTAAAAAATATGAGACCAAGTGTAGAAAAATCTCCTCTCTTACCTACACCCTCTATTTTTTGCCCACCCACCACCCCCGCATGTTTTGGCTAGTCAGATCGCTCCTCATGGCCTGTCTGATCACCAACATGGCCGGTCAGACCGTCAGCCCTTTGGCTTGCCTCAAGGCCGATCTGATCGTCAGATGTGACCGGTCAAACCGCCACCAAGGCTGGTCAGACCGCCGCCCTGTGTTAGTAATCTTTGTACATATGATATATCTCGATTTTACATAGTGTTTGTTTATATAGTCCTACAGTATTTAGGCAGTGTCCATTGTGGATTTTAGAGTTTGTGTTGTATCTCTTCAAGATACATAGAATCCTTTTCGGATACGAATAGTCGTTTGCTCTCAACAAAAGGGCACCGCTGTAATAAGATTTTATGAACAAGAGCAATAGAATAAGAGAAAATCAAAAAAGCTGCTATTGTTCTAACGGCACAAAAAAAATCTTGTGTTCTTGCGTTCGCGTTCTAGGGTTCGCGTGTGTTCGTCTTCGGTTTAGACCAACAATTGGTATGAGAGCTCCAGGTTCGAAACCCTAGCTGCTGCCCCGGGAGGGGTGATCTCGACTCCCGGGGTGGCATATACGGCATGGCGACGGGCGCGGCAGCGCCCAAGGGCGTGGGGAGGCTAGTTGTGCCATGGCGCGGAGCGCACTTGACGGCGACTTCGGAGATCGTTAGCTCGTTGCTTTCATCTGGCGGATCTTGCTTGGCCTTTCGGCGGCGGGCGGCCGACGCACGGCAGACGAGTGATGCTCTGGCCTTGAAGCGCAGCGAACTCGTCGAGCGATGGGCTCCGAAGCGTGTCTTTGAGAGCGCGACGAACGGCTCCCATAGTGCGCGGTGGGAGTGCGCACGTAGCGGCTCCCGACGGCGTGTCTGCGCGAGACACGGTCAGCGCGGCGGGCATGGGCAGCCTGAGATGCGATGCGGCTGGCAACTTGATGCGGGCCAGTCTCGACGGGTTGGCAGCGACACTGGGCATAGAAGAGCTAGCAGCGACCGCACAGTGCAATCTCGTCGGTGAGTGCATGCATGTAGGAGCAGTAGTATCGAGTCATGTGTGTGTGCATGTTGAGTTAGTTGTTTGCATGCATGCGTGCATGTGGAATAGATAGTGGTGCATGTCGGTGAAACGCAAGATGAGTTGCGCGTTATCAAGGTGAAAGCGCTGTGTTGGTACTAGATGGTTGCGGTGCCGTATTTGTGTGTGTGTGTTCATGGAGTTTAGTCCGGGACATTAAGCATGTTTTTGTCGTCCTAAGTCGAGTCCTTGGAGTTTAGTCTGAGACGTTGAGGAGATGTGTTCGTCGTCCTGTATTGAGTAACAGTTGGGCAAGTCGTAGTTGAGACCGACTGCTTTAATAAGTAAGTGCACAAATTAGGGGGTAATTTGTTATTAATCTTTGTGCATATGGTATATCTAGATTTTACGTAGAGTTTGTTTACGTAGTCCTACCGTATTTAGACAGTATTCATTATGGATTCTAGAGTGTGTGTGGTATCCCTTCAGGATAAGTAGAATCCTTTCCAGATACGAATAGTCGTTTGCTCTCAATAAAAGGGCACCGCAGTAATAAGATTGTGTGAACAAGAGCAATAGAATAAGAGAAAATCAGAAAAATTGTTGTTGTTCCAACGGCACAAAAAAAAATTCTTGTGTTCTTGCGTTCGCGTTCTAGGGTCCCATTTTGTTCGCGTGTTTTCTTCTTCGATTTGGGCCAACACCCTAGCCGGTCTGACCGCCTACTGTTCGACAACATCTGAAATTTGTCAAAAACGAGCATTTCAACAAACCCTCTCTACCATTACCAATTGTATCATCGTCCTAAGATCACGAGCATACCGTCCTGGTATCCACAAGATTACGTAGCTACTCAATCAGTTGCAAGAATGAAACTCTGAAGGCCTGAACCTCTGAAAGATCAACCGAAAGCACACGAAGCACCGGTTCGCGTGCAACCTCTGCGACTTTCATCTCTTTTGTAGATCATTAGACTGATTGGCAAACCACACCAGTGTTACACTTGGCTCAGCTGAGTGAACAAACCGGAGCGGTATGAACTGGCCGGGCCTCTACTATTTCAGTGGTTGCTCAAGATTCATCCATGTCCTAACATGGACGGAACTCTGAAGCGTCCGTCCCTCTTCTCTGACTCTATCCAACGTTCATGCATGCTGATGTCCCATGAAAGCATAACCTTTCCATGTGGATTACAGGATTAGTACATCTCACGGTAAGCAATTGCGAATTCGTTAGCTTTGCTTAGACATGCTTCCAACAGGCTGAAGCAAAGCACCGTCTACTTTGCTAGTAGAAACAAACAAAATCACAAGCAAAAATCCACTGCTTAGATCACAAGTGCGCACATGTAAGACCAAGATATCAGTACATCACAGATGACACTCAAAACACTTGACACTAGTGAGATTTCAACAGGTAACCAAGGATTTTAGGATTACACCCCTCGACTGGCCGTGCCGTGAAAAAAACAACCGGCAGCTCAGCCAGGAGATCACTACCGTAGTACATCACAACACTACACAACGACGCAATAGTAACAACCTTACTAACACCACTGGCTGCTAGTTACTTCTACTCGCAGCAGCCACGGCCGACGTCTAAAATGCCATCGAGCCATGGCAGCTGCAAAATCCAAAGGAAAATACACTTGCTTAATGAAGACTACTAGTAGTAATTGTTGCTTGCTCATGAGAGGATTGAGTCCCAGTCGATCTCCCAGGACGGGTACTTGCACAGGTGGAATGTCTCCGACTCGTCCCACGGCGCCTCCGTGAAGTCCAGCCTCTCCATCTCCGGGACCGGCGGCGCCAGCGACGTGGGCGGCGGGGGAGAGCCAGCGGACACCGACTCCTCACCCTCCGTCGACGACGAGCACTTGGGGGACTCCGGCTCAGCCGCGGAGGCCGCTGACTCGGCAGCGGTCGCGGCAGCGTTCTTGGAGGAGGGCGCAGCGAGGGACTGGCAGATGGCGGTGAGCTTGGCGTCGACGGAGGCGTGGAGCGGGCCGGCGAGGTGGGCGCCGCCGCGGCGTAGGGAGGGGAAGTTGAGGCGGGCGAGATCGCCGCGGAGGCGGAAGGCGGCCTTGTCGTATGCGAGCGCGGCGTCCTCGGCGGTGTCGAAGGTGCCTAGCCACAGCCGCGTCCGGTTCTTGGGGAGGCGGATCTCCGCTACCCACTTGCCCCAGTGCCGCTGCCGCACGCCGCGGTACAGCTTCGACTGCGCCGCCACCGCAGCCGCGCGCGGCGGCGACCCGAACTGCTTCATCGTCTGCGCCCGCGGCCCAAGGAACGCGCCAGGCAGGCCCCTCTGCTGCTGCTGCTGCTGCCGCTGCTGTACCAAGAACTGGGCCTGGATCTGCTGGATCTGGGCCGGCCCGAGGTGGGTCAGCCCGATGGACCCGGTCATGGCCGACGCCGCGGAAGCGGCATACTGCGAAGAGTACAGTGGAGGAAGCTGCGAGAAAGACGACGAGGTGGTTGCGGTGGTGGTGGTGGTGGTAGGAAGAGGCAGCGTTGTGAGCGAGGTGTAAGATGTTGGAGTGTGCATGTAAGAATCATGGGTCATGGAAGAAGAATAGTAGGGGGAGGGGGAGGGGGAGGAAGAGGACGAGGAGGCAGCAGCACTCCTAATAAAAGGTCCGAGTACTTTCATGAGCTCCTGATCCGAAGCAGAGGAGGCGATTTGGTGTGTGCTAGTATTATACTTGTACATATCTATAGCTGCGGCCATGAGGACTAGATAGAGGTAGAAGATGAAGAAGAAAAGGCCAGGGAGAACTAAAAATGGACGAGAAAAAAGAAGCTTTTTTAATGCAAGAATCGAAGTAGAAAAAAGCTTGGAAATTAGCCGTGTTCCTCAATAAAAGCAGAGAAACAAGGGGATTTGGTTGTGCAAAGAAAAGAAAAGGAGGATGAACTAGAAGGGTATTGCAAAAGAACCCTTTCTGGTGTTACTAAAGTAAAGGAAGGCTAAAAATGACAAGAATCCAGAAGAGAAAAAAGTGTTCTCTGGATCTCTGTTCCTCCTAGGAGAGCTTTGAGGTGAGAAAAAAATCCCCCACAAGAACGCTTCTTTTGATCTAATAAACCCAAAAGAAGACCTTCTTGAACAGGACCTTTCTAGTTTCTTGTGTGTTCCTGCTGCTAAAAAGATCAGAGAAGTTCAGAGAACAAACCTGTTTGCTGATGCTGATGATTTTTGCTCGGATCGCTCAACCTCACCGTGCAGTGGAATGGGATGTGGCTTGTGGCTTGGTGTTCTTGGGGTGGGGTTGAGGCGTCTCTCTGAGGAAGAAGTGGCCTCACCCATGGCCTTTATATAGCGTCAGGCTTTGGCCGTGCCAGCAAAGCGAAGCAAGCATCTCTCTTCCTCGCTGTTCCTTGCAATTTCCTTCCTCTGCTAATTACAAAACGATTTGATTAATTCGCTTAACTTTTCTGTGAAACTGTTAAATATGCAATTTGGAAATAGAGCTGTTGCTTTCGTCCATGTCGTCAGCCCACGCCAGATAGCACGCGCGAATAACAAGTTGCAGCCAATCGGAGTCCGCCACGTGTGTTCCGGACAAGCGTGCCCGTCCCCACACTGTGTTCTGCGTACGTGGCCACGTGTGATTGGGTGGTGATGCGCTGCCCTTTGTTCTTCGGAATTGGACTTTTGGATTGCACCAGGAGCTAAAGCCTTCTTGCTTGAAAAAGAGAGCTAAATCCTTCTTCATATGCACCCATTTGAGTTTTTCCCCCGTGAAATTTGGTACTGCTGTTTAGCTGCATCTCGTATGATAATTTGAGTATTCTTCGGGGGAAAAAAAGAGATGATTTGGTTATAGAGGTTGTCTCTCGTGAATTTATTTTTCTACCAAGTTCCTCCTTTCGAAGTTTCAACTGTACTGTGTACATTGATATAGTTTTGCTTCTACTACCAAGCGTATATTCTTCTTATTTTTGAATCGTCTTGTTGCTTTCGTTGGGTGAGAGAATCTGGAACAGCTGTTGTTGCATCCTAATCAAAAACCGTGGTGTGAATTGAAAGAAACAAATTCGAATTTGGACTCGGTATAGGAGAAGTGGGTACCATCGATTTAGACGTCAAAAAGGACTATTGAATCGTAGTACCGCCTCAATTATATCGCCGTTTGCAGGTCCAATTACGAGCAGCGGTACAATCGACGAGTTTATTATTGGCAAATCATTTTCCATCGCCCCGCACAACCACGTGATGGTGGAAGAAAATGCGCTGGGAGGGTCTCGAGTGAGATCCTACCCCATCAGCCGTTTATTCGTGTTGATTGATGAGAATCAATGGCTCATGGGAGTATAATAGAAGTCCCCTCATAATGTTTTTTTCTTGTCAAAACTAAGGTAAAAATTAACATCAATTCTTGGATAGCAACACAAGGAGAAAATATGGCAAGATGAGAGCAATTTTTCAAACTTTGCTGGTTTCAATCAACCTCTCAATGGAGAGCCATCCACGTTTGATTGTTTTGGATGTTCTGCCTTTTTCCACACGATACATGTGTGCTGATTGCATAGTTAGAACCGCTCGTTTGAAAAGAAGAAGAAGAAAACTTGTTGCTTAAACTGAAAAAACAAGGATGCAAATGCGTGTTGGGCACATTAAAGCACCCATGGAAGAGGACCCTAACATGTTGCTGAACAAACGATGCCATAGTTGTGCGTATCTGTGTATAAGTATCATTAGGAATGACTTGCGGGTCAACTAACCCCACAGCTTGCATCTCACTCCGCCATTGATGCGATCTGCCTGTCCATGACCACTAGTCCCCGCAATTTCTCACTAAATCAACCCTACATCATCCAGGAATGCTACTTAGGTGGTTGTCCAGTTGCCAGGTGTAAATCAACAACGATTGACCAGACCATTCCTTAGATGTAATCAAGAGCTCAATCCTTACTTAGGTGGCCGCAGTGGCCGTGGGCTTGGTGGGCGTCGGCGTCATGGGAGACTGTCAACCGTCGGCGTAGTGGAACACCGTCGCGAGTGGAGCCATGATTCTTCTTGGCATGTGCCGCGTGCATGTCCCTCCATAGAGCGGCGACCACGCCTGTGTCACGCTGTCCCGTGCTCGCCACCGTCCGGCTGCTAGGGCACACCCGTACGAGTCCTCAGCACCTCTGTCGGCAAGTTCATCTAGAGATCATCCTACCACAGCCATAGAAGTCTCATCAGCCCCGGCCCAGTGCCCCCGTCCCCTGGCTCTCGTTGTGCGCTTGTCGGTCTGCGTGAGGCGTAGAAGAGAAGGTCGGGCAACCATGCTGCTATGTCGAGGGCGCCCCGAGTGTAGGCCGTTGTCCTGAGGAGTAGTAGGCCGACCGTTGGAAGAGCCCGAGCATGCGGCTGTTGCTGTTGGAAGAGCCCGCGTAGGGGGGCTATTGCCTTTGAAATGTCGTCTCGAGGCTCAAGACGACTGTCCCGGAGGCCCCCTTCGTAGCAATTGGTCCAATCCACCTTGAATGAGCCGCGTGGACGGAGGGGGAAAGGAGTTGGAGTTGTCGTCCTTCGGTTCTGCATCGTTCACTGTTGTCGTCGAGATGAAGAACCGCTTGCTCACCTAATTCATATGAAGCTCCTCGCTGGTGGCCCTGTCAGCGTGTGGACCAACCTTGCACCTGCTTCTATTCTTCTCTCTCAAGCCGGTGTTAGGGCGATCCTCTACACTGTCCGGTTTTAACCAGATTGAAGCTCCAGTGCGATGGATGGGAGGTGTTGTCCTTCCCTTAGCAATGATGTGTGTGTTTGACAGAGCTAGTCGGTGTTAGGGTGTGGTTAAAGTTTGCTAGTTGGTGTCTCTAGCTCTGGTGCTGTTGTTAGGGTGTTGCAAGGCATACCCACTTGTGGGTTCCCTCCCGTCACGAGTGTTTCCCTGTCAGGGTGTATCGTTTTATTATCTTTATTACTCTTGCTAATAGGTATAGTCATGGTGAGCCTACAGCCTACCAAAGGCGTGCAAGATCTACAACAATGGTGGTTGAAGAAGATGGCTTAGATAAGCAAGGGCAAGACATGGATCCGAGCAATGAAGAAGATGAGGAAGAAGATCCACATCATGGTGCGAATGTGAGCGATTGTGACGAAGCTCCCAATGCTACCGAAGTTGGTGAAGAAAACTTGGATTCTACTAGCAATCCCAATGAATTCGACGATAGATATTGAGAGATGAGAGAGTTGGACTATACTACTTTTATGTTGTGGACTACTATTATGCCATTAGACTACTATAAGCTTGTGGAGTTATCACCTACACCCTCCGTTTTTAAATACATGACGTTTGACCAAGCGTGCAGTCAAACTTATCTAACTTTGACTAATAATATATGAAAAACTATTTAGATTGATCATGAGTGAATAGTATCATTAGATTTGTCATGATAAATATTTCCATAATATAATAATTTTGTAATTTTTACTAACAAAATCATATGAAAAGTAATGGTCAAAATTATATAAGTTTGACTGCACACTTGGTCAAACGTCATGTATTAAAAAACGGAGGGAGTATGTTATTTGTGTGGACTTATGTCATGCTTGTTAATTTGTTATGTTGCTCATATTTAATTCTTGGATTCACTTAACTGTTATTGTGGACTTATGTTGCTAATTATTCATGTACATTGTTGCTTGGGGGAAGAGAAGAGAGGAGAGATTGTCAACAAGGTATGTCACTCAATCCGTATTTACTCAATTAATTGGAATACAATTTGTATCTATTACATTTATAACAATCTATATGTTGAAACTTGCAAGAGGGATGGATGCTACCTGGGAGAAAAGCAATTGGAAAGGGGGATGGGTGCTACATGGGCTCAAGAATTGGCAACAACAAGGTACATGTGCTGCTAAAATACTCATTTTATTCACTGCCTTAGCGCCTTATGACGTGGGTAAGACGTCGCCACGCCTCGCGCCTTACCGTTTAAAAGGTGTAAGGGGAGTGGGTCGCCTCGCCTCGCCTTACCGCCTTAATAACCATGGTCGAGACCCCATCCCCATGGGCGCCTGCTCCCTTGCACGGCTGTTCGCCCTGATCAACCCCAACCCATTCTCCGCCGCCTCCCACCAGTCGCCGCCGCCGCCATCTGACGAAGGGAAGGGAAGGAAGGCAGGCAAAGAGAAAGCTCTCATGTTTCACGTTCTCTCCACTCGCGAGAGAATGGGCTGTCTTTTAATGATAGGAGGTAAATCATAGGGTAGGAACATCAGGCAGTCAACAGTAGCACTAGCCGACCAGCGCAACCCCAAAGGGTCATTTGGGCCAAGGGAGGAACGCAAGGGGGCTGATCCATTACCCTAAACCACACTCCTCGGTAGGGGTGAAAACGGATCGGATATTTTCTCAGATCAGAAACGGATACGGATTATCCGGATAGTACGAATGTCGGATATCCGGATTTTGGCCCAAAAGGGAAAAATGAGATTTTAATTGATTTACGAATTTGAACATACAACAAATCAAATAGCCTTTTAAAAAATAACAAATAGGGTTAAAAATTATAGAAAAAATCACAAAAATTACTTGAATTATTTTGAAGTTAATAAAATTAATTCCAACTTAAAGTTGGTTTTTATTTTTGCACATAAATTATTTTTAATTTCTAAAAATAGGAAAAATCTTTTTAAAATCCGAAAATTCAAGAGATTAATCAAAATTTTCTTTTTTACTGCAAATCCAATAAAATCCTCGAAAACTCAATAATTTTTATTTCTAATATTAAAAACTAGAAAATTAAATAATTGACTTTATTTTATTTTTCCTTTTAACCAAGACAACTCTTTTAAATCTCGTAAAATATAATAAAATAATAACTTTATTAATTTTATTTTTGGTAACATACTTTGGGATGTTACAGTCATTTGCATATAGATTAACCATCCAGCCTGATCGATGTTAGTGTGAACTAAGTTTTATGTATGTGATGAACTAAGTGTGAATGCGTGATGACGTACGACTGTGTGAGTTATGACTTATGAGGTAAATATGGTAAACTAAGTGTTATGTTTGTGATGAACTAGTTAATGCAGCTTGCTAGTGCCAATGTTATATGTGGTTGCTGAAAATATGAACAATTCATGAATGTCTACATCAAATAAACTAATTATATGTTTT
This sequence comes from Phyllostachys edulis, assembly GCA_036346405.1. Classification (NCBI taxonomy): domain Eukaryota; kingdom Viridiplantae; phylum Streptophyta; class Magnoliopsida; order Poales; family Poaceae; genus Phyllostachys; species Phyllostachys edulis. Next base: position 103,008,226 of record CM070562.1, on the reverse strand, counting down.
CGTTAATTTCTGGCATACAATTTAAGAGGTTTTCATGTTCCGAAAAATATCTGTGACCATATTCGTTTTGATTCGTATTCGCTCCATATTTGTATTCGATATTATTCTTATCTATATTTGTATCCGGGATATCCGTATTCATATCCAGATCCCAAAAAAATACAAAAATAAATATAACAGAATCATTATCCATTCGTATTCGATCCGTTTTTTTCCCTACTCCTAGCATTAAGGGGGGGGGTCCGGGGTCGAACCGAACCTACTCATCCCCGTCCCTATGCACAGGCGGTGCTAGTTCTGGACCTACCAACGCCCAAAAATCTGAGCAAATTGGAGCGCGCGAGCAACGGGACCACGGCGTGGTCACGGAGCATGACGTCGTCATGGTGGGGAACTGGGGATGAGATGCCCTGCTCATTGGAGTTGGAGATCCCGAGACGCTGATCCATGTGGGCATCGTCGTGCAACGCGACGCCTTTTCTGGGTGCGAGGTCAGCGACGCGAAGCAAAATGGACGAGCAAATCACCAGCCCGGTGCGCGCGCGCGCCGTGTGTTTTGTGTGGGCGCGCGCGCGGTTACGTGTGCGGGCACGTCTGGCTGGCCGCGCTCCCACGGGAAGCTCCGCGTTTTCGGCAATCGAAACCGAAGCATTTCCGCGCACGGTTGGTGTGCTTGCTCGGCTCGTGTCGCACGAGTCATCAGTTGCTTGGCTGGCTAGCTTCGTGTTTGCCCAAAAGTAAACCGGAGGAAAACGAAATTGTTTGTTCTCCTCGCTTTGCAGTACGAAAGATAGCTGTACTTCTCATTTACGACCCGTTTGTTCCTTTTGATCAACAGGCGAACAGTCGAATGTATAGGATCGTTTTGGTGTAAAAATCAGCAAATTTGGTTGTCTCCCAATGCGGCGGATTGGTGGACGAGATTACATAAGTACGGTGATATGTTAAGATGAATTATTGACCACAAGTTCAAAGCTATCAAGTAACCTCAAATTATTTGCGCCGTACGTGTAAATAAATCCAGGCGTGGCCTAGATGTGACATTTTGGTTTTAGTGTTTGTGTTTTGTAGTTGTACAAGTTCAGGACGAGGCTGATGAAGATGAACCGGCGGAATCTGGAATTGCATAATAGTAGTAGTAGTGCTATATCGACATACTACAACGAAGGCTAACGTCTCCCACTACCGAACTCATTAATCAAAGATATCCCCTGAATTAATCTAGGAGCGTTGCTGATCGAGAAGATAGGCATCATCTTGTTCTCGTTCTCGTTCTCGTTCTGCGTCATCACCTCGTTCTGCGACGCCAAACAAATCTCGATCAGACACCGGTTAGATATGCTTGTTAACTCTGGGTGAGCTAATCCGCTCCTAATCCTACCCTGCAATTTAGAAATGGATGGACACTGGAGCCCCCAAATTGGCACCATTAGCACATCACAATGAATAAACAAGTATATGTCTTTCCAAAACTAACCTAATAGTTAAAAACTATTAGTAGTTAGTAAATTACATGTGGGTTGAGGGGCAGATACTGACATACTGTGGTTGCATTGGACGGAGGAGAAGACAAGGAATAATTTGGGTGGAGGCAGCAAGTTGGGGAGGCGAAGGAAGGAACGGACCTGTGGTGGTACGAGTATTTGTGTAGCGTACGTAGTTCCCCTCCCGTGGAATCCAATCCAGTTCAGCCTGCGCATGCCGCATCCAATCATTCGATTCACATCAATTTCGACGCGCTCTCACCTTTCTCCCCCTCTTTCTCCTTCACGCACACCCACGCGCCGCGATTCCCGAGCTATTGTCTGCACCTATCAGGCTATCGGGCTATCAGCTTTACACATACGCAAATTCTGTCGGCTATTGGTGCTCTTCGCACAACTAGAATGCGTGTTATGAACTCTCTTTGACCAAGAGGGTCTGGAGTGCGATGTGCATGTCAGTATGATCTCGTGATGTCCGGCCTACAACTAATGGTTCTCTTAGCAAAACTTCTTCAGAAGTTACTTATGTCAAGTACAACAATGCAATCCAAATCTTTTAAAAAAAGAAGTAGAACAATCCATTCCAAAAAAGAAAGAAAGAAAGAAAGAAAGAAAACTGATCAATCTAAGCATTCGTTAGCTAACTGTGGTTAAAATCGCCAAGTCAAAAAGACGTGGGCCCCCCTATAAGGAAAACTCCCTTCTACTCCACGCGATACGGACAGCCTAGTCACGCACTCGATACGGATGATGTGGACTTAAGAGGCCGTGATTGCCGACGCAATCAATAAATCAGCCTTCTGTTTAGCTAAAATGACCTTTTATCTGTTCCCCTTCATTTGGTGAGCAGTCTCCTTTTATCTGTTGCCCGGACGCCGGAGCGGCCTGAGTTCGTGATCAAACGAACGTTTCTGTTCGCGAAGCTGATGAAAATGGCAATCGGTTAGATCTCGTGTCGAGGTTGGTGATCGACTATTCGGCTGAACACATCTTTCTTCAGCTTGAACCTACGACTCGTATAAGAGTTAGAAGTTTTTAAAGTGTCTTACATATGAGTGTATCTATATTTTGACTTGGTGCCTCCAAGATCTGTCCTAAAACGCGGCAACTTCTGCGCCATGGCTGGTATGTGCTGTGCATGACTATTTAAGAGCACGCCACCACTCCACCAACCTCCCGTAGAAGAGGGGTGCTGCCGTAGCAGTGCCCACGCGCTCCTGTCTGCCTCTCGTTAAGTCGAGTGCTAGACTGGCAGTTCCAGCACTACTCTTTGGGGACGTCGCAAAAAGTTAAAATTAGATAAATAACATCGTAATCGAATTAGGCGAAGCCGCGCCGTGCTGCTGTGATCACACCGGAGACCTGCAGTGGTGTTGTGCTTAGAGACCGGCGGCGACAGTGCAGACCGACAGTGGTGTCGTGCTTGGAGACGGCGAGGCGAAGCCGCGCCGCAGCCACCGCAAGCACACTGACCCGGCGCGGTTTGGAGACCAGCGGCGATGTTCGGGGAAGCAGTGTGGCTCGGCCGAAGAAGCCGAAGAGAGAGGGGCACGACTTGGAAACTGGTGGCGGCGTGCTTGGAGGCTGACAGCGAAGAAGAGGGGTAAAAAACATCATTTTACCCCGCGTGTGTTGTTTTCTTAATTTTTTGGTTAGTCACGGTGTTATCAGGCAGTACAATGTCATTTCTATAAATCCCGGCGATTAGGATGTCCCTGGCCTAACTTTCCCTTGTTCTTTTTCACCTCGTCAAAAGGCTTCAGCGACCCGAAGACAGAACGGCAGTGGCACGTACTACTTCAGATCCATAGAAGATTTTGTGCAGCGTGCAAACATGTGCACCTGCTCGTATTCCGCCGTATAAATATAAGCTCGTGTGTAGCGTGCCTCTCGTTGTGAACTACCGGTACTGAATTAAGAGAACTATAAAGGACAGCTCTAGTCTTTTAGAGGGAGCAGAACAGAATGCAATGTATGTGCAACTCTGACGATAGTTTACTCCGAAGAAAAGAAATGTATAACAGCTGCTCACGATTGGGGGCAACTGCAGAGGTGCTTGCTTGACTTTGTAGTTTGTTAAAGCTATAGTCTGCGAGCGGTTAGCAACATGACGACAGTTAGATCAATCATTCATAAGATTCATCCAATTGGGCGCGCTTTGTATTAAGGTTGCTTGCTTGACTTTGTAGTTTGTTATAGCTATAGTCAGCGAACGGTTAGCAACATGACGACAGTTAGATCAATCATTCATGAGATTCATCCAATTGGGCGCGCTTTGTATTAACGTTGCCATAGTGACAGGTGAGATTGACATCAAATTAAGACGAAAACACTGTAAAATATCTTCTTTGCAGCTGGAAACCACCTAGGGTGCACCGTGCAGGTGCACACAGTTTCTATCAGTTTACAACAGTAACTGAAAAAAAAACGTATTCACGTTCATTATAATGTGTCTTTAATTGAGGATCTTTGCGGCTGAATCTATACACTTGTTAGAGATTTCTTCTCTCTACATTTACAAGGCGCATCTTTTTCGGGAAATAAGAAGAGTACAAGTCTGTCAGGATCAAATGATGTATTTGAACAAGGCAAAGAAAAGGGAGAACTTTATCTCCTCTTTAGAAGCTTTGGGGATCTTGCGAAGTTTATTACGCTAAGATGAATGATGCTATGTCTGCAACAAGTCTACTCCCTTGCTTGCAAGAGTTCTTCTTCCCTCGGAAGAAACAACGAACAGTTTACAAATGGCATAAAATAGCTGTCTACTTTGAAAACCACTCCTACTACATTTGGTTTGCCATTATCAAATCACTGTGGAAACCAGTGTGAATCATACACGCTGTGCTCGAGTTTCAGAATGGCACGTTTCAACCGTGTGATCGGCTCCTTCAATCCACTCCTCCCCCCCCCCCCAAGCACATTACAGGTAGCAGCTCATCATTATGTGATGATATCTAGCGTTATTACTCCTAGGTGTATTTCATCTTATGTGACTCACAGTTTCAGTGAACAGGCCCAAATCAAGAAAACAAACCTTCATTGCTTTATTTGCCACGGCTAGGTCCCAGAAGGTCGTCATGCAGGCGCAGCTCTTCCTTTTCGTTTTCTATCGGGAAGGAAAGGCCTCATGCGACAGCTTTGAGCTCTTTGATGCAGCTCTCAGGCTCATCAATGTAACCTATGTCTCTTTATTATTTTTTGCTAATTGAACTGGAAATGAAGTAGTGCATGCTAGTTGGTTTGGTCCAATATCCAATTATACCCCATCCCACCACACTTTGGTCAGGATTGGGATCTATGTATCGGAGTATTCAATGTAGATGATTTATGCTCATTACGAGTGATCTCTACCGTTTATCAAAAATCAAAGATTAGCGCTTTTGCTACGGTGCTTCTGTTCACGCTGTTCATGCAGTTGGCCTCTGCGTTGGATCCCGATCCCACTTTGGTCTTGTCCTCTGCTCCTCTCAAAGAAAGAAAAAGAAGAAGCAGCTTTGTAGAGGGCCATGTACCACAGAAGAACAAATTGGTAGAGGGCCCCAACCTGACTTGGACTAGTCCATTTCTAGACGCATACAGATGTTGTGATGTGTAGGCCCATGGAACCTCTGTTGGCATGGGCCGCTAAATGGGCACACAAGGCACACTCAAAGACCGTCAAGCGATACAATTTACTTTTCTTTTCTCCTACTGAAACCACTCCATTTCCACACACAGTGGTCTATCTCCTTTCTCTGATGACATGTTAGTATGTTACACTACGATGGTTGGAAGCTCTGAAAACTAAGATACATTCCATCTAAAGGTGTAAATTGATAAGATAGCCTATTTATCCACAATTTGAATCTTAAAAAAAATCTAAGCTCAACAAATCTGGTTTAATATGCATCTGTTGCATCATCTGTATCACTATCCAGTTAACACCCCCACATAAGTTAACAATTAAGGCCCATAAAAAATATTGTATATATCCAAACATCCGTATCCTATACTATTTTTATTTGCTCCCACATTTATTAGTTTTTCATATGCATCATCCTCTAAAATATGGATATAGACACGATTTTGCTAGTATCTGCTCCATATCCTCCGGTATAAATGAAGAGAAGTTTGCAGCGCATTGGGACAGGCCACGTCGGCAATAAAATTTGGCCGGCACACAAAGAGCGCGAGCAGCATCAGACAGACGGGAAAAACTGAACGACATGGCCTGTGACTCCTCTCCCCAAACCTCCCTTCATTTATACCGGAGGATTCCCGCCCCTTTGTGAGAGCCTCCGGGGTATATAGCTTGTAATGCTTAACCATTCAACTGGTTCTAGCATCATAAACCAAATATCCCGCGCCTCGGCGTACATGTACTTCCTAGAAATGCAGTACACATACCCCATCACAAAATATAGCATCTAATCCATACACAAGTCATTACATTACTGATAGCGGTAAAGTTACAATATCCAAAAGACAACAAGTTCACGGTACAAAAGTGGCCGAACGGCCAAATGACAAAAGAGACTAAATTGCAGCGGAAACACCACAAGATGGCTGAAACAAAAGCCAACCGGTTTACCATTACCCACAAGGCAACCGACCGGGCCGCCAAGCTAGTCTTCCTAAACGAAGTCGGTCTCACAATAGTTAATCTCTTGGGGATCAACATCCTCTGCAACAATTAAGCAATGCATTTGAGTACAAAAATGTACTCGCAAGACTTACGTATAACAAACCTATACATAGCTACATGCAAGCTGAAACAAAGGGAGGAAGCCATATGGTTCATTTTCAGCACAAATCGATATTTCATTTGCAATAGATAATAGATTGAAGGCAGTTTGACAAATCTGTTTTTAATGTTTAATTGGCAATAAGACAACATTTATAAACATAAATAACATCCTAGAGGTGACTTACCACACAGCCACTACAACATAGCACGAATTACCTATTCGTACCACCCAAAGTCATGTTTTATCGAAAATGTTAAAGTCTAATTCTTGCGGGAAATAACCAAGCATGTCCATAACCTAGGACGAGGCTATTCGAATAGTTTATACCCTGCAAGGGTGTACCAATGTAACCACACGCTAGATCGCCTTTTTACTAAGCTATTAAGCACACTTTCTTAGGTATGCCGGCATGGCTAAGTCCTACGAAATATTTCCAATATTGTGTATTAACTACGAGTCGTCCGTATGATAGAAACCATACGTTGTGTCGGAGTTATCGGCGGAGAGATAACTTACCGATACTCCTCGAGGTAGGGAGCTTACATCCAGAACCCATCCCGTCACACCAAACAACAAAAACACCATTCTTTTTAACACCACACATAACCACCACCTGCGACTCGGAGCCAACAAACGCCAAAGTACTAAGTCAAGAGAGGTCACATATCCCTCTCATGTGGTTAGCACGCAAAAGTGCTTGGATCAATGGTGCAAGTAATTCGGTCCTTGTTGACTCGGGCACCGAGCACACACCCAAAAACACACCATCCAACCAATGTGCCCAAGTCTAAAATATTTTATTTTCAGTTTTAGTTTCTCAAATACAATACATACATGGGTACCCTGACCCAAGTAATTTAAGGTGAATATATAATAACCATCGTCGAAGCGATGATTCCCAATCTACCGTTCTAAGCATTGCTAAGCAACACAACTTGTATACTACAAGTAAAGTGACTAGAGCCAATACATTGAGCTCTAACTCACAACGGAGATAATCCTAGGCTTAGTAGTAAAGGTTGCATGTTTATCTACAGTTCATTAAGCTAATCAGGTAAACTATCGCGAACTAAGAAATACTTGACAACATAGCATACATACATAGAGTTGAAAAACATTTGAAATATTAGCATGCACAAATAATAGGATCAACGTGCATCAATGGAAAACTGCTTGCCTTGCTGGAGATAACTTTCTGGCTGCAGAGGATCACTCTCGTATTCAACGAATTCGTCGGAACCTATCGAAAGATCGAGAAGAAACAATAAAAACGAATAACACCGAAAATACTCAGAAATTCAAAGTCATCCAAAGATCGTGAAAAATTCACAGAAGGAAGAGCATGTTTTTAAATGAATTTAGCAACAAAAATCAAATGATTTGGAGATTGCATGCAAAAGCTAGAGCCAAAACAAAATCAGCTTTTTGAATAAATGATGAAAAATTCATCTTGGATACTGTTTATCCAAAATTAAATTCTTGGCGAAAATTTCTAGAGAGATGGTGAACATAAAAATTTTTTGGTAGACAGAGCACCTCATGAGATGAACAATGGAATTTGATTCACCTCAATTGGAGCTAAAATGAATTTCTTATGATTTTTCAAAGTTAAGAAAGTAGTGCACAAAACATATGTAAAACATGATTTTTAGAAACAACAACAAACTTCAAAACCTATTTTACAACAAAGTACAGTAACAGAGGAAACCAACAAGTTTGAGTTTTCTTGATTTTGAGTTACAGAGAAATACTTACGAATTTTTGAAGTTAAAACAATTTACAGTACGAAAATAAAGAATTTCGGAATATATATAAGCTTATAAAACTTTTTATACCCACACTGAGCTAGCCACAGTGCATGACCGGTGGGTCCTACGCGTGCGGGCTGCCCAACTAACTTGACTTGGTCAACTTGGCCTCAGGCCCACGCGCTAGTGAGCGAGGCAAAGGCGCTAGAACGCTTTGAACGAGTGGGGCCGATTTTCACCGTTAGATCAAAATCGGAAGGTCCAAACAAGAGGGACATTCGGACGGTCCGAACGGCCCAATTGATCTAAGCGGTTGAATTGAAGTCAGACGGTCCAAATGGAATGGGACGTTCGGATGGTCCGAACGACCCAAATGATCTGGATCGTTGAATCAAGATCGGACGGTTTAAATGAAACGAGATGGTCGGACTCTAACGCGAGCGTATAGACAGGTGGGACCCAGCCGCTAGTGACTTAGTCCCATGATCTAAGTACACGGGGCTTGCGCACGGCGCTTAAGTGGCTAGGCCCACTTGTAAGTGATACAAAAGAGTTTTTAGGACAGCCATTAACTAACAAACCAATCATTAGCTATTAAATGACTGTGATCGGCTCTAATAGCTTATCTACAGTGATTGTCGGGTTACGACAAAAACCTGAGTTTAAAGTTGAGCTCACCGCTGGCGTGAGCTAAGGGCACGAACGGGTTCCTAATAGAGTTGCACACCTACTGGAGGTGGTGGCGGTGGCTGAGATGCTCTACACCAGCGGCTAGCCGGAGAAGGGCGGTGCTAAAGTTTGGGCAAAATTTGCATGTTGCAACCCGAGTATGTTTTGAGCCTAAACTCGCACGCATGCATATCTAAAGGTTACTAGGGACCTTATGCAAGATTGAGGAGACCGACTAGAGGGGGGTTAATAGGCATTTTAAAAACTTCTTTGGCTAAAACCGATTTCTAATGCAGAAGCTAATACAAATAAGGTTTTGCACAATTAAAGCCTAAAACAACTAGGTTCAACTAAGTGCACCAACAATACAAGTCTATTGATAAATATAACAATTAAGCAAAGACTTGTAAGCTAGTCAATTTTATCAAAGTAAATAGCACAAGCTAGGCAAGCATTCATCCACAATGAATAAGCAATTTAGTTCAAGGAATATAAATTGCAATATGTAAAACACAAGAATGCAAACCACAATAGACATGGTGATGTTTTACCGTGGTGATCGGAGACTTGCCGGTCTCCCTTAATCCACGTTGAGGCAAGCCCAAATTAATTGGACCGGCTCCACGAATTGAGCACCCGCCTCCGAGGTAAGTCCAACCACTTGGACCGGTTCCAAAACGAACCAACACCTCGCTCCACTAGGGTTGCTCTTTCCTCCACTCCGGAGATGGCGAGCAACACACCACTTACAAACCGCTCGGGTCTTCTCACAAGCTTCTTTGAGAAGATCACCGACGCACGACGCCTCTATGCCGTCTAGGTGTCGGCAAACACCAAGAGTAACAAGTCTCCAACGCTCACTTGAACCAATCAAGTGTCTAAACTCAAGTGGATCCTAAATCCACCACCTAAGGCAACACATGCACTTAGAGTTTGCTCTCTAACCTCACTAAGTGCAACACATGCACAAAAGAGAATAAGAGGCTTGCTCTTTGCTCAATGGAATGTCTAGGGGCACCATCAACCTCCCGCACACGGTCAAGGTGGGTATTTATAGCCCACACACACAAAATCTAGCCGTTGGGAGAACATTTCAGAGAATCTGGACAAAATCGGTCTGACCGCCATATAATGGTCGGTCTGACCGCCCTTAGCTCCAACGGCTATAAAACTAGCCGTTGAGCTCACAGCCGGTCTGACTGCCAACTAATGGCCGGTCAGACCGCCTAATAGACGCCGATCTGACCGCTTCAGAAAAGCTCCACAGAATTGGCTAAGGACCAGGAACATTTCTTCTGTAAAATTCAAACCGCCTCAGAAAAATCGGATCGACCGCACTGCGGTTGAACCGAAAATTAGTCGGCATACAACCACCTGACCATGCGGCCGGCCGCATCGTTCTTATCGTGGTCGACCGCCAAAGACCACAAGCAAAAAGAGGGTTTCGATCTTTGCATCAACTTGATTTGCAAAAACACATTTTGTTAATTTGATGCAAGATGCACACACAAGATTAAAGATAAGACTCTCAACAAGTTGCAAAACACATTTGCCAATTTTTAGAATCAATGCCTCAAATTGCATTCCGCTTCAACTCAATTTTCAAAACACATTTGCCAAATTGACGCGCGATGCAAACAAGGATTCAAGTGAGATTCTCAACAAGTTACAAAACACATTTGCCCACTTATAGAATCACACTACAAGGAATAAGGCACATGGACTTACACCATTTGCAAAACACATTCGTAAACTTAAGTCACATGCTACAAGGGTTATCCATGAGCCACAACTATTTGCAAAACACATTCGCAAATATTGGCAACATGTTAAGATGAGCTAGAGCAAACACAATGAGCTATCAACACATGACTAACTCAAGTTACTAGTAAAAGACCCCTCTTAATAGTACGACAACCTATACTAGCAATCCGGCCTTCCAACCAAACACCAAGACCGGCAAAAGACTAGGAACAAATTCTTAGCCCTAGCTAGTCATACCTTTGCCTTGCGTAACCACTTGAAGCTTGACGACGCACATCTTTGCTTCAAGTCCGGGTCATGATTTGATATGCATCAACTCATGATGCATCCTTTACTTGACTTCCATCAATACATGATGGGTCTTCTTTTGACTTGATGATCAACTCTCCTCTTCTTGAACTTGATACATATCAACATATGATGCATCCTTTACTCCAAGCTCTTGACTTCAATATCATCAACACATGATGATCTTCTGAAGTCTCCAACTATAGAACTCAACCTATTCATCCAACTCATGGAAAGTGTTAGTTCTATAATATGATTATCATTAATTACCACGCCATACCATTAACTCATAATGGTGGGACAAGACACCACAATCTTTCTCTCTATGGTAATTGATGATAATCACTTCAATTGCAAGTAATTGAATATAGAGTGGTATGAGTATATAAGCACTACACAAGTATATATATATATATATATATATATATATATATATATATATATATATATACTCATACATGAGTTTATACTCAACATAACTACACAAGTCGTATATACTTCAAGAATACATGAGCATATATGAACTATACAAGTTATCATATACTCATATGAATATATTAACTATGCAAGTTAAATATATTCAAGGATATGTTTCAAAGTAAAGATCCTTTATATATGTGGAAAAGGAATATGGATCAATACTAATGAAACCACAAAACATAGAGTGAACTCCCCCTAAATGTGTGCATACACAAATGTGTAATAGGAACATATGCACATATTCGAGTTAGACTTTTTGGTGAAATTCAACCTATATTTTGGATCCGAGGAATGCAACAGGGTATAAGAATACAAAGTAGAATGCATACCTCTTTTGTTCTTTATATTCAAACGAGACTAATCATGAGATATAACAATGAGAGAGTTAGTCTCACAAATAGATTTGTCATTATAAATGCATACCTGTTTGGATTTTCCTTTTGTTTATCCAATGAATTTGATTTGTCATTAATCACATACTTGCCTTCATGATTATCACCTTTATATTCAATTGAGACTAAACAATAAGTGTATCAATAAACATGTTAGTCTCACAATTGTATTTGTCATTAATCACCAAAACACTCTATTAACATATAATGACGGGTCTAGATTCTTCACCTTACCAAGGGATGGAGAGGTCCAAAGAAAGAAGCTCTGAGATGGCTTGACGTCGTTAATGGCGACGGTGGCACTCGGTTCAACGTGGAGAGAACGGCCTGAGCAAAGAAAAGACCCATAAAGCATCAGGGTAGTTCAAGCATCATAAGAAGGTGCTCTAAGAGCAAGGAATTGGAAAATGCCCTACTGGATTGAAGTGGGCGGTGAAGGAACTGTTCTTTGGCTAAAAATATAATCCTTTCAACTTCCCGAAATCCTGTCATGCATTGTTGAAATAGATTTAGGGGTTTACTTAAATTAGAAGCAAGGCATTCAGTCTTAGACTCAGATTCTAAGCCTGATTACTTAGTTTAACATTCCTCACATTCAGTGTATTTAGGGGTAGTCCCTAGCCAGGTCTTGTAAATCCAGTTCATATCAATAAAGAGCGGCCCCCATTCTGTCCCAGGATACTTCACATCATTTTCCTCTTTTATTTCATAAGATCGACGACTCGATCGTCGACAAGCCTCATGCATCTCCTTATACAGTGCTCGTGACGGATCCTATCCGAACACGTTTGTCGAATCGTATTCGTACTGGTTTGTTCCAACTCGTTAAATGTGTGACCTCAGAGGTTCATGCGAATCGGTTGTGACTCGGAAACCCTTTCCGATCACGAGTCGATGCGACTCCTAGCGAGAACATAGCGATTCCTAATACACATAAATTATATCGGACGAACCTTGATGCAATATGATCTACGACTGAGTCCTCATCACTTACTTAACAGTGTCTTATCTCTATACGACCGGTTCAGATTTGGTCACGACCGGTTCAGAACTCCTTACGACCACTCTGGATTACGCTCGACCGGTCTACAACCACTCAGATTCCATACGACCAATCCAGAATCGTTCGAACTAAGCGACCTACTTGTGTATACTCCCTTTGCCTCACGATATCCGGTTAAACTCTAGGTGAGATGTTGTGTCATCCATGGACTGCTCAAGATTTCTCGATCGAGTGTCTGACATTTCACGTGGTCGAACACTTCGACTACTAGTGGCATGGCCATGCACTTTCTTTATTCGACCACAACGAGGGCCCGAGACATCTCTCTGTTATGTTAGGAGGGCAAATCCCATATCCGACCACCACATTTCTCGCATGTTTTATAGCATACCCGAAAGTTACCTTTATAACTACCCGATTTGTAGCGTTTGGCAACCCCTAAGAGTGCTATTACATATGCAGAAACCATGCCGATCTCGTGTCTCGAGGATTATACATCATCATTGCTTGAGACCAACTAACGACACATAGAATCATAACAATCTCAATAGTGTCTCAAGGTGGGTCTAATCCAACATCATGTTCTCTAACATGTGTTTATATTATTGGTTTGATATCTCCATATCCATGACCTGTAAAACATAGTCATCAACCAATACATATGCTAGTCTATTCATATGTGTCCTCATATGTTTCGGACCAGGGATCGTATAAGAATAATTATCGCAGAAATATAGAGTTTCACAATCAAGTCACATACTTGATAATCAATATTAACAATATTATTCTTGGAACAAGATAACATTTTATCCAATATTATGAACATAAGGAAATATAATCATCTCTATGATTGCCTCTAAGGCATATTTCCAACAAGCAAAATGTAAGTCGTACAAAGATTAATATTTACATGATATGTGTCATAGATCTAGTCGCGGCCCCTCTTAGAGCGTACTCCACGGGTGACCTCTACTGATGAACCACGAAGGTCCTGTTTTGGCCCGATCTTTCGATGAGAAGGTAAATTCGGTAGTAGTCACTCAACTCTCACGATCCTGGCTACGAACTCACAAGGCTCGAAACCACGCAATCGCTGAACTACTCGACAAATCGTTATCAACCGTGCACGAATACCCAGATGACCTGATCACGAAGATCAATTCCTGCATACACCGAAGAAGCACGCAAGAACAAGATAAATAAGCAACCTGAAATTGCGAATAGGAATTGAAGAACAAAGATGTATTGAATAATTTGGGGTCTTGAGACAATGTCTGGTTGCACTAGCCGTACAAGCACACGATGGTGTTTATAGCCTAAGTTGAAATCAATCTAACAAAACCCACCAAACTAGATGGGCGATGCCTGGCCTTATATTGGCGCCTAAGGGTGCGACCAACACACACACGACCTAATATCGATTCTATCTCTAACTCCCATATCACACAAAGATTCTTTCCTAATACAGTTATGGAAAGATTACAACCGACTCCATCTAAAAGATATATACTATAATTTATCTATGACCAATACTATTCATGTCGAGTATCGATTGTCTTAGGACTAGTCGAAGACCTGGTCGTAGGACTGGTCCTGGAGTGGTCTTGAGGAGGAGGTCCTAGCGAGAAGGCCCTAGAGGAGACCCTACAGGGAGATCCTGGAGGACCTCCCGGTGGTCCTAGGAGACCTCCCAGTGGTCCTAGGAGACCTCCGGGTAGTCTTAGGAGACCTCCCGGGTGGTCCTAGAAAACTAGAAGGTCTTCTTGGACCTTCCTTAGAGTGTGGAGATCCTCTTGGGCCTCCAAGAGATCTTTTGGACCTCCCTTGGAGAGGTCCTAGAGGGAGACCGTGCTATCTCTAGAGGCTGAATTGGATTCCAGAACGTGTCCAACTTGAACTCTTGCTTTCCTGGAGTGGTTCGTGCTATCTCTAGAGGGCGAATTGCATTCCAGAACGTGTCCAGCTTGAAATCTTGTTTGGTATGTGAAGTAGCGGTCGTATCCAGAGGGTTGATGTCCTCATCATCCCCCCCTTCTTGCATTTGAGTCGTCCTCGACTCACGCTCATCCTCCAATGGCAAGAGAAGCTTTAAAACTTGTAACAACGCATTCTCATCTTCCTGCAAAATGTTAGCAATAGCAGGCGGCAAAGAAATAGAGAAAGCTTTCGAAATTAAAGGTGATTGTGCATGTATCAAATCAGCAAATGTATATTTTCTCATAGCATTCAGTTTGCAACTCAAATTGCAAGTATAAGTGAAGTATGTAGTAGAGTTATTCATTGCTCTGTGAATGGGCATCACAATAATTGAATTCAAAGAGCACAAGTCATTCATATAATCAGATTTCAATTGTGTAATAGCAAATTCATCTAGCAAGGGTGAAAAGATTTGTAAGTTCATCCATAAGTCAACATCTTTATTCAGATTGTCCATACTAGATGGTGCAATAAAAGATGAACACATGGGCATGGAATGAGCACTAAAATTGATTTTACTCTCATATTGAACAAGATTTAGCACACAAGAATTGCTGTCCAAAACAGCAAGCTTCAATTCATCCATGTGATCACAAGTTATGTATATTTGATATACCAAAAATTGATTGTGTACACTATAATCTCCAATTAATTTTAAATTGTAGGTGTAGGTGCTAGCAAGAGAATTTAGAGATGAAAGTTTAGAAACTTTCTCCATAGCACATTCCAGACTAACTAGCTCATTAAGCATGATATAGCACAAAGCATCAGTAGAGGATATTCTATCAAGAACTGCCTTATGTGTAATTAATTCGACATGTGTAAAATTATGAGAATTTAGATCAACACATGGTTCGTTCAAGGCAACACAAGGAAAATCAAAAGATTGCACTACAGCAGGTATATACTCACAAGGTTACTCTATGTCTTGTTGTAGCTCCAAATCAGTACATTTGTCATTATCGTCCTCATCAGATACTATAGGTACCTCAAGCTTCTCCTCTAATGAAAAAAAATACGCCAGATCATCCTTCATCTCTTCAAGTGTCTCAGTGGTATCTGTAGATGGAGTAGGAGCTAAAACAATGTCAGCATTTTCAGTTACCTTAGGTTGCACCTCACTTGTGACCGTGGGTGGTGGAGGTACAAAACAACGTTGCAATTTCCTCTTCATCTGCTCCCAGGTGTACACGAAGTGGTCCTCGAGATTCGACCACCAATGTTGAACAACACCGATCAGCGCCGTCCTTGCCATGCTCGTCTTCTCAACAGGATCAAGGACCTGTCTTTCAAAGTAGCTTTCCAACATAGTAACCCATAGAAAATAGGCCAACAACGTACTCTCAGCGGTAAGTGGCAAGATGTATGCCGGTAGTTGTTTCCCCTTGAGTTCAAATCTACCCGCAATGACATCGTAATCTACTTACTTCGACCAACCTGTCATTGTTAGTAGAAAACAAGGAAACAAATCACAAGTATATGTCCCTATCAACTAGTAGGTTCTGGAGGCTCAACAGTCGCTCACACTGAAGCTTATACCAAGTTCCTACAAGCTCTTACCAATGCAACAAGGAAGTGGTACAACTGGTGGCTGGTTTGTGATACTCTCACTTGCGATTAGCCCAACGATTGCGAGGAACAGTACCTGTTGAGTTAGTAGGAAGTGGAGCTCGGAAGGCTTCAATATGGTAGCAAGGATTAGCAACAATCAAATAAGAGAATGCAAGCTGAAAAATCGTTCAATGCCGATTAGTGTTGGTCCTAGGCTAGATCGTACTAGAGACGCGAGCCTAGAACACAAACGAAAACACAGCGCGACAGAGCTAGAGATCGTCACACACGGAGTTTGGAAGACCTCCGGGGTGGTTGTGGAAGACCTCCTGGGTGGTCGTGGAAGTCCTCCTGCAGTCTTCACGGGGTACCTTAGAATCACTTGTAAAGGGGCTCTGTCAAATTTGAACGAATTTCGAGAAACTTGATTTTTTTTCTCGGTTTGCGGGCCCGTTTTGAGGCCCTAAGCGACGTTTTTTTGACCCTGAATTGTTCAGGGAGCTCTCATTTCTTTTATGAACACACGCTGTTTTGGCTATCTCCGAATTGGATCCTTGGAGCAGAAACCATGTCCGAGACCAACTAGGGCAAAACCTTCCTAGATGGTGAATCTGATTCCTTGCTGAAGTCGATGTCCTCCTCCTTTTCTCCCCTTGCCATGGCAGATCGAACCCAACCGCAATAGTGAGACCAAACGTGAGCAGAACTCGAAACTCTAAAGGAACTAGACACTAAGACCAGCAAGCGACATGATGATGCAACCGAAAGTTCAACAATGCAATGCGCTTAAAAGAAAAAATTGCAAGGGCTCAAAGGGCTAGGTATGGATGAGAGATGCAAAATTTTTTTGGGCAATTTTCTGGAATCTAGGTATGAAAAATGAATCTATTACTAGAATACTGGAATTTCTCACCGATGAACTGTAGCTCTGATACCACTTGATGAACCACGAAGGTCCTGTTTTGGCCCGATCATTCGATGAGAAGGTAAGTTCGGTAGTAGCCGCTAAACTCTCACGATCTTGGCTACGAACTCGCAAGGCTCGAAACCACGCAATCGCTGAACTGCTCGACAAGTCATTATCAACTGTACACGAATACCCGGATGACCTGATCACGAAGATCAATTCCTGCATACACCAAAGAAGCACGCAAGAACAAGATAAATAAGCAATTTGAAATTACGAATAGGAATTGAAGAACAAAGTTGTATTGAATAATTTGGGGTCTTGAGACAATATCTGGTTGCACTAGCCGTACAAGCACACGATGGTGTTTCTAGCCTAAGCTGAAATCAATCTAATAAAGCCCACCGAACTAGATGGGCGATGCCTGGTCTGATATTGGCACCTAAGGGTGCGGCCAACACACACACATGAACTAATGTCAATTCTATCTCTAACTACCGTATCACACAAAGATTCTTTCCTAATATAGTTATGAAAAGATTACAACCGACTCCATCTAAAAGATATATACTATAACTTATCTACGACTAGTACTATTTATGTCGAGTATCGATTGTCTTAGGACCGGTCGAAGGCCTGGTCGTAAGACTGGTTCTGGAGTGGTCTTGAGGAGGAGGTCGCGGAGGAGGTCCCGGTGAGGAGGTCCTGGAGGAGGTCCTGGAGGAGGTCCTGGAGGGAGGTCGTAGAGGACCTCCGGGTGGTCCTAGAAGACCAGGAGGTCTTCTTGGACCTTCCTTGGAGTGTGGAGATCCTCTTGGACCTCCAAGAGATCTTTTGGACCTCCCTTGGAGAGGTCTTGGAGGGAGACCGTGCTATCTCTAGAGGCCGAATTGGATTCCAGAATGTGTCCAGCTTGAACTCTTGCTTTCCTAGAGTGGTCTGTGCTATCTCTGGAGGCCGAATTGCATTCCAGAACGTGTCCAGCTTGAATTCTTGCTTGGTATGTGGAGTAGCGGTCGTATCCAGAGGGTTGATGTCCTTATCATCTACCCTCGTCCGACGGACCCGCTGCTGGTGCGAGTACGTTAAGGGGCTCCGGCGACCAAACTACCCTAGAGGGGCGAGGAAACTCCACAGGTGTGGCGAACCCCGGTAGTGTCGGCAGCTAGGACGGTGGAGGCGCGCTATCGAGCTGTGAAGCCCCAACGTAGACCTGGCTGGGAGCGCCCTCGCGCTGCGAAGGTGCACCGTCATCTCGCGGAAACATGATCTCATCGATGTCGTAGTCCGAGTACTGTATCCCCTCCTGAGCGGCTTGGTGTCCCTCCTCCCAACTGTGATGGCGTCTTGTCAAACAGTAAGACATACTTTTAAATGTAATGCAAATGAAAAATAGAAACACGACGAGTGAGCAGTAACCAACCTGGTCATTGCATCGGAAGGGATTCCCCCTGTGCTGCGGCCCTGCGTACGCATGGAACTGAGGCCCTATTGCAACAAATTGGCGTTAGCTAAAAAACAGTTAGAAATGAACAAACTCAGGTAAGTTGTAGAGCTGTACCTGCGAACTCGGTAGGTGTACTGCTAGCATGGTGCCATGAGGGAGTTTTTGGCTTAAATAACACTTTTTGGCATCGAAATAGTAAAACTAGTCTCCTCCCACACGAAACGATAAAAATAACACCACACGCATCGGTAGACGACATGTATCCGTTTCCGTCGTGTGGTACATGTGCATGTGATAATACAAGAAAAGTGGATGTGATTTTACGCGTCCTATTTGGAAGGCTACCCATGCAGTTATGGAATCCCAGCGATAACATATACCTCCGTTGCCATTAATCCTTCAGCAAAGTTACTTGCGGAGGGCTACCCTCAATTGTCTCATTCTAGACCCTGAAATGATTAGCTAGGCTCCACAGCCTCGAATCAGTTTCTTTTTTCTTGGATCTGCTTCCCTGTGCAAATGCGGTACCCTGCAAGCTAAAAACATCAGATTTTAAACTCTGAAGAAATAGCACGACACGGGTCTCATTAGAGAAGTTATCGATGGGCAGAATGATACATCCAGCCATTCATCCATGTTGGCATCAGTTATTACATGGCTCTTCAATGGGCTCTAAAAACAAATTATGCACCTCGCAGGATGTGCACGACTAGTGTTAGTTCAAGAAACCGTTACCGGTAACCTGGCAGTTACGGAGATTACTGGTTCCCGATGATTTATTGAACAATGAATAACCCATGTTTCCAGAAGAAAAGAAAACAAAAGGCACCAAGGAAACCGATAGAAGTAGGGAAAATGCCAACGTACAAGTTTAAAAGTACAGTTCCGCGTACTAATGTCACATTCTCACTATAAACAAGAGAATAATTACCTTTGAGAGCTGTTGTACTCCAATAGGGGCGGAAAAATAACTTGTTAGTAGGGCTGGTCGATTCAGTTTAAAATTGATCCAATTATATTTGTTAATTAGTTAAACATTAAAATAAGTTGATTTTGAATGAAATTAGATTTCGACTTGTTAGTAGCCCACGGCCGTTCACCAGCACGCACTGGTGCTGCACCACTGCTGCACCAGTCCGCCTCTCGTGATCCCCTCCAGATCACACCGGACGACCGACGCGACGGACCCGTGCCGCGCAGGTCCAACGCGCGCCAAACCTGAGCATCCCGCGCCGAACCGCGCGGCCCAAATTCCGAACGCGAGCGCGCGCGGGGGCTCGCTTCGCGCACTCACGGCTCACGTCCGCCCGCTCGCTCCCGTTTTCCGCCTCCATTTTTTTGTTCGGCTCCACCGCGGGCCGCGTCTCGAAACAGAACTCCATTCCTTTCCCTCTCTCCGCCCCTCCTCCACCTCTCCGCTCCCGCGGTCGATTTGGGAAAGGCGGCCGTCTCTCGGCGAGGTTTGCGCTCCCAACCCTACTTCCCCCTGGTCTCGCCACTCCACTTGCAGTTTTTGGCTGGGTAGGAAGTAATCTGGAAGGTGAGCCCACCACCCGCGATCCGGCTTCCTTCCCTTCTTTCGGTATAGAGCTGAAACCCCCTGTTGATTCATCCTGATAGCCTTCTTGTTTCGAAGTTTTTAGCTGATCCGTCTCCGTAGATTGTGGTTACGACTCTATTTCCTCCAAAAGTTGCACTTAGAGGACATTGCTTGGCACGTACGCGGTCTGATTTGCCCCAAATCTTCAATTAGCTCCCCGTACATGACATTGATTTGCTTCCTGTATAGCCCGGATCCAATTGTTTTCACGATTCACAAACCCTAGCACTTCGTTTCGGGTCTAACCATACTTCTGGGGTTTTACTTCTTTATTTTTTTTCAAGACAATCTGAATACGTCTCTTACATTGTCTTTTGTCTGTGAATTGACTCAACACAGTTGTATTTTTCACGTTTGGCGGTGACGATTTTGCTGTTAATTTAGCAAATTGATGAGGATCTGGAAGTTGCAATGTCTGAAAACACTCAGGGTAGTGGCCGGCGTGCCTTTGGAGACTTAACAAATGTCCTTGGCAAGCGGCCAGCCCCATTGGATTTGGTGAAGAATGCAGGTGGAATCAAGATTGGCAGGGTCGAGAAGGCTGTTGAGCCTAGGAAAGAGTTTGATGAAAACGCAAAGGCCAATGGTGGAGCTTCGGGAAACATGTTTGGACATTTGTTTGACGGTGTTGGCAAAGAGAATTTTGCAAGGCCCTCAATTTTCCATGGAACTAAGGTTCAGCACATGGCTGCCGAGGCAGCTGGTCTGATATCCAAGGAGGTTGGTGAAATGAGGAATCATTGTGTGTCGCTGGATTCATCTGGCCTCAATGATAAGGAGGAGTCTTCGCTAGAATCAGAAGGTGGCTGTGAAGAGGAAGATGATGATGACATGGATAGTGAATTGCTGGCATATACCAGAGAGAGTAGTAAAATGGCAACTAGTGACAGGGGTAATGATGGCGATTGTCTGACTCAAGAGGAGTTAGTTGGATCATCAGGAAATCAGAAGCCACTGTCTTCATTGGACTTTACAACAGGTGATGACATGCCATGTTCCAATTTCCAGCATCCTCCACTGGGAATTGGTGGCTTGGAAGAAGCTGGTGTGACAAATTCTTGTGCTTGCTCTTTCTGTCTTAAGGGTATGTTTACATGTATTTCTTCCTTCCAGATGTATTGTTTATGTCATCATGATGCCAGGTGAACATGCACCTTATTTCAATTTTCTTTTCCCAAACAGCTGCTTTTATGTGGACTGATCTCCATTATCAGGATGCAAGAGGCCGGCTTGCTGGTATTTCTCTGGAAAATCAACTATTTTTCTTTTTCTCTATAGCAGTACATGTAGGGTGGTTTCTTGATTTTCTTTCACTACTGATCATTTCACTAATGTTGATTGCATCTCTGCCAAACCTTCCTTTAGCATTAAAGAAGAGCATAAAGTTTGCTAGGTCACTGGAGGCAAAAAGCCAAGGAAATGAATATGCTGTCAATGCAGGCAGATACAACTCGAAACGAGCTGCAGAGATGAAGTTCGAACTATCTCAACAACAGAGATCACTCTTTCTTCATACTGAAAATGTCCTTGTTCGTGAGTCTGCACAGCTCGTAAGTTGTTTTTATCCACCTTTGATCTTCCTAACACGGTCAAAATTGTGCTGATGGTGTCTTGGCATCAATGTGTGCGGTGTATCTGAGGTTATTTGTGAAAAGTTGTGTTTGATACAGTTTATTCAATATGTATATGGCTGTTTGCATGTGTTGGTAAATTTGGAGGCATCATTAGTTCATTAATTTTCAAAATGATCTGTGGTGGTTTAACTCTGTTGAGGTGCCAGTGCTTTGGACTTTTTCATATTGCTAATTATTTGGGGCTAACATAAGAGGCAAATAAGTTTCTCTCCACAAATATATTTTGTGATCAGCTAAAAACATAATTTTTTTATAAGATGGGGTGCTTACTCAATACTTGGAAGGGCCTGTCCGGGCATCTTAAGGGTAGCCAGAGCCAGAATTAGTCAGAATTAGTGCTTTTAGTATATTTTTTTTTGTTATTTACTTGATGGTGTCTGTTACTATTTGTCTTTTCTCCTGCATTCGCAAATACATAATTGCTATAATTGTTCCAAGTTGGGCAAGTGTTAGGCCATACTACTTTACGTCTTCTTCTATCTTTGTTTCCCAAACTATGGTTGCTTAGAGATTTCTAATCTTTAACTATTTTAGCCCATATCTTTTAATCCCAAAGCTCAAAGAGATATGAAATCCGAGGAGCTCTGGGTTGGGTGAAGTATTGACCTAACGAGCACATGTAAAATACGCAACACATCATCCATACGTTCTTTACTTTCTTGGCATTTGTTAGTAAATGTATTTGAAAAATTGTTGGATCTTTTGAATAAGTAATGTGAGAAGCTAGTCCTAGTCTCTAAAATGGAATTCTGCAAAACAAAAAGGCATTTGCACTAATGGTGTTCTTGGGTATACTGTTAAGAGTTTTTTTTTGTTCTAAGAACTAGTTTCTAATTAGCAATTTCTGTTTTAAACTTCTAGTTTGGGTTATTCTAACCCAAATTCTGTGTGTTTGATTAAATTATGTACACTGCTCGATTATGTAATGCAGTGCCCCTTGTGTCACTGCTAACAAAAACCAAAAAAGCTTTGAAGCAGTAATTGCTAGTCAGATGAAAGCACCGTGTGAGGTTTAACAGAAGTTAATTGATGGCGATTGACTAGTTCAAGCTTTTGTCAACTCTGTTAAGGCAAACCCCTCTGAGTTTTGTGATAGTGACAAATACAACTGGATGTAAGTAGTATAGAGAGTTGTTATTTCACTGAAGTCCAGTTTTTTACTAGTCCTATGCAATAGAGGTTGTGAGAGTGAGTGTAAGGCTCTGTTTCTCATTTCCGCCATATTTTGGGAGACATTTGTGGTTTATGGATTAATCAGAGAAAAAAAGAGAACGGCGAATGTAGGCTGTGTGCACAAATAGAATTGTGATTCGTGTCAAGTGCTCAGCCATTATTACTCTGAGTTCATTGGCTTGTAGTTGCAGATGGCCTGATCCCTCTTCATTGGGGAACTGTGCAAACATCAATTTGATTGCTACAGGAGCTGATATATCCTTGCAGAAAAGTTTGTCTTTCAAAGCAATCACACAAATCTGGAAAAGAACATCTATACACCACTCTCAAAGTTAGACTGTCAATCCCACTTCGATTTTTCCCTTCCTATGTTCCATTGGCAGGAATTCTTCATTTGTTATGTTGCAGTGATGTCTTATCAACATCACTTCAATTTTTGGTGACCGTGCTGTTACATGTTAGAGTAACTTGAGAATTTGAATTCATGGAAAATATATTATGTTGCATTCAATACCTTGCCTGAGACGTGTTTGCATGAACTTTCTGCTTTTCTGAGAATTTTATTGATTCTAGTCTGCGATCATTCGGCATGCTAGGACATGGTGCTTATGTGGGCAACTTTGTTTTACCCCATGTGTTCTAATTTCCACATTGTTCTTTTGGTTTTAAGATCAACTCTCTGCTATGTTTACTACATTTTTGTAATGCATGTCAACAACATAACTTCCCTTATTTCATTGGTTAATTGCATTGTCAATTTATGATCGTGTGCTAATATTATCAAATTCCTTTTATTCAGCATTCAGCTCTTGTGAAGTTGAAGGACTTGAAAGAGAACTGCAAGACAGATCTTGAGATCAGCAATTCTTTGTTGGAAAAATGAGTCCTGCTTGGTTGTGCTGCTAAACTGTTTGTTGCGCTGAGATGTAGTAAGATAAGCTGGATCGGTTTGAATCAAGATGTGAGATTGGTTGTTAACTAGGAAGTTTGGTGGTTATCAATTAGGAAGTTTGTCTGTCGTGATTACTCCTATCTAAAAGCATTGTCCAGCATCTTTGTTTGTCTCTATAAAGATCAGCAGCGGACATGTTGATGTAAAAATCTTTATGGGAAGTTGGGAACTGTAAGTTTGTGACAGGAGTCCCTTCAGTTGTACCGGGCTGTGACAGTTGCACCATATGAAAATTGTGCTGTTTCCTGCTCTCAAAACATAAAAGGGAAAACCATGTCGTTTAACTCGTTTCCATGCTTGCCCCAGATGTTTCCACTACTTGAAATTGCATCCTTGTGAGAACTGTCTATTCTTTTTTCCTTTTTTTTTGGCATGCCTTGCCATTGCCTATTGCTCATGCGATTTGTGATCCTCATTTTGGTCATCCCGTTGTGGAAGCCTTTACTCAAGGAGGCAATCTTTCCGGATTCGCTCGGCTTCTGGTTTGGAAAGCTAGTTAGGGATATTACACCGCGGGAACTCAGGAAAAAAATTGTGTTCCAAATTAGGCCTAACATTGTCCGTAGCTTAAGAACCTTTTGGGATCTGACAGGAATTACAAGACCGTCGTCGGTGCCGTGACTGCTGTCATTATCTTGCAAGTGCTATCAATCATGTTAAATGTGGCTTTTTTTTTTATCAACGTCGATCAATAGCGGCCGTGCAGCTGTTCATCTGGGCCATGTCAATGAACAACAGATTCAACAACCATTTTCTGATAGTGGGAGGGAGGCGATTAATTAACTCTGCAACAAATTTTGTCCCAGGAGAGATATCCTTGCCAGTTGCCGGGACGGTACAGTAGTAGTTCGACAAGAACATCATTGAACTAACGTATGGCACATCAAAGACTCTTAGAATGATATGCACAGCAAGGCCTGGAACTTATATGCCATCACGCAAAATGCAAAAAAGGCGTCCTGAATTGATAGTGTTTCTTACGCGTGAAGGCTAAGCAATTCATATCTCCCATTAAATGAGCCGATAAGTGACCGAAACGGCCTAATGTATGTGCAAGCATATCTTCGTTTTCTGTGAAGTGGCGCATTGAAACCTTGCAACAAACCTGACCATGCCAAATCCATCACAAAGTCGTCTTGTACTCTGGCGTTCATGCGGTCATGCCAAGTTATCTATGTGAGTGCAAGAATGGCCCAAGTTATTCATCACAAAGTCGTCAACTTGTACCCTCGCGTTCATGCCAAGTTACCTATGTGAGTGCAAGAATGGCCCAAGTTATCCATCACAAAGGGTCTCTACGAGAAATTCAGCAAAGCCTTCGACTCGCTTGTAATTCTAGTGCGCTGGCTTGTTTGGAAGGAGGGAAACGCAATGATTTTTCGTGCAGAGCATAAGACGCCGGTCAAGCTGTTATGGGTGACCAAGGAGGAGTTGTGGGCATAGAGAGTTGCGGGTTTCTTCAAGGAACAACCAACTAATGGCTGATCTAAT
This sequence comes from Phyllostachys edulis, assembly GCA_036346405.1. Lineage (NCBI taxonomy): Eukaryota > Viridiplantae > Streptophyta > Magnoliopsida > Poales > Poaceae > Phyllostachys > Phyllostachys edulis. The sequence continues at coordinate 102,982,939 of CM070562.1, read as the reverse complement.
GTCTGAACCAGGTGTGTTGAGCGGTGAGTTTTGCAATGTTGTATGATTTAGATGTGTTGAGCGATGAGTTCTGCATTGTGGTTTATTTTCTTGTTGGTTATGTACTCTGTTGACAACCTACTGTCGGCGATCTATAATATTTTGTTTTCTCCTGCTTCTTAATAAACTTCAGTCGGCTAATTAGGCTGGGCCGGCTAACAAAGTCGTCAACTTGTACTTTGGCGTTCATGCCAATTTATCTATGTGAGTGCAAGAATGGTCCAACCAAATAGGCAAACATTTTGTTTTCTACTCCAACTCATAGTTCTACTCTTAAACAAAGTCTTTCATGTACCACTATAAATATATCCATGTAGTCCATAGGAAAAGCAAGAGTTTCATTGTAAACATCTTCTCATATAGTGATATTGCCTTTGTGCTCCCGTGGGTTTTCCCGAAAGGGGTTTCCACGTAAAATTCATGTCTTCAACATCGTTATGACGTATTGTCGTGGTCTCGATGGATTGACAAATCAACGTATTGATTTGCAGTCGTTCGTCGAATTTGAAGTGAAGGCCGCACATTCCTTTGCGTCGAGTCCAAAGCCAAGTCCTTGTCCGAGCCAAAGTCGAAGTGGAGTCACATAGAGCACTCGGCCTGCCAACCATCTACAAAAGCTGCCGCACACGTGGCCAGAGTAGAGCCTAGAAAGAAAATAGCAAAAAGTTGTCCAACATAAAATCCGAGGTGAACTTGTTGCTTCGGGACATCATCTAGCAAATTGCCCCCTTTTCTTCGCGTACACACGAACTGTACTAGGGATCTTGACAAGCATTGCTATGTTCACACAATATTGTACCAGCAGATTCATGATTTCTTCCGCATGATGACTTTGAAATACGATCTTCCACTGCTGGATCGAGACGCGAAGTTTTCTCTATGGCAAGTCAAGATACGAGTTGCTCTTGCATAGCTTGATTTTGATGACGCTTTATTGGGGATCTATAGGATGCCCGCTACATGGTCACTTGAAGCGAAGCAAAGAAAAGATCTTAATACCTAATCTCATATTCATCTTCATCTATCAAATAATATTATGCATGGGGTTTTGAAGGAGAAGACCGCCATTGCATTATGTTTGAAACTGGAGCAGATTTGCATAACCAAAGATTTGACCAGTAAGATGAATTTGAAACAAAAGCTTTATTCGCAAAAGATGGCGGAAGGTGGATCAAAGTGGAACTACCCGACAATGTTCAAAGAAATAGTTTTTGATCTCGAGTCTATAGAGGTAAAATATGATGATGTAGATTTGGGTCTTATTTTTTTACGCTCGCTACGTAGTTCATACTTTACATTCAGAGATACTATTCTAAATAGCAGAGATACTCTTATACTTAGTGAAGTTTATGAAGCACTGCATGCGAAGGAAAAGATGAAACTCATGGTTTCGAACGAAAGTTCAAATTCACATGCAGAAGACCTGATTGTTCGTGGCAGACAACAGGAGAGGAGTTGAAATGACGATTCAAGAGGCAGAAGCTCGAGCATAAATTACAAATGCTAGTCGAAGAGAAAAACGAACAACAATTTCAAAAAAGATCAACAAGAGGATGATGCTAAAGCCACCATTGTTACTAAGCAAGATTCTGATAGAGATGTTCTTATTGCCTTTGTCGGTAATTCTAAAACTGGTGATGAGTGGATTCTTGATACGACCCGCACTTTCCACATGAGTCCGAACCGAGAGTGGTTCACAAATTACGAAGCTATGCCAAGTGGTTATGTGTTGATGGGTGATAATTCACCATGCAAGATTGTATGCATTAGTTCTATCCAAATCAAGTTATTTGATGGCACCATTAGAACTTTGTTGGATGTTCGACACATTCTGAGTTTGAAGATAAATATTATCTCGCTGACTACTCTTGATGCTAAAGTGTACAAGTATTTAGGTGGAGGTGGAGTTCTAAAGATCTCTAAAGGCTCTCTTGTTGTGATGAAAGGTGATATGAAGGCTGCGAGCTTATATCAACTGCAAGGCACTACAATTTAAGATAATGTTTTGTTGCCTCAAATAAATCATCTGATTTTGATGATACTAATCTTTGGCATATGTGTCTGGACATATGAGTGAAATTGGCATGATGAAGTTATGCAAAAGAGGACTCCTTGATGGTAAAAGAATCGACAATTTGAAGTTTTGTAAACATTGCGTCTTCGGCAAACAAAATAGGGTGAAGTTCAGCACAATAATTCACTCTACAAAAGATATATTGGATTATGTTCACTCTGATTTGGGGGGGAGAATCTCGCGTTATGTCCCTTGGAGGTGCTGGTTACATATTGACCATCATTGATGATTATTCAAGAAGAGTTTGATCATATTTCGTGAAGCACAAATCGAATGTGTTCAAAACATTTAAGGCGTGGAAGATTATGAATGAAAAATAAGCCGACAAGCATGTCAAGAAGCTACGTACCGATAATGTCTTGGAGTTCTGTTGTGGAGAATTTGAAGCTTTATGTAGATCAAAGGGCATTGTGAGATATTACACTGTTCTAGGTACTCCTCAACAAAATAGTGCGGCTCAACACATGAACAGAACTATTATGGAGAACATACGTTGCATGTTATCTAACTCCATCTTATTTAGGAGTTATTGGGCTAAAACTGCGTCCACTGCTTGTTATTTGATCAATGGGTCACCCAACTTAACAATTGATAAGAAGACTCTAATTGAAGTATGGTCTGTTTTTCCAACAGATTATTCAAATTTAAGAATATTTGGTTGTCCTGCTTATTATCATGTTAACAATGGTAGATTGGACTCTAGAGCTGCTAAATGCATTTTTCTTAGTTATAAGCTTGGTGTGAAATGATATAAATTGTGGAATCCTGACACTAGAAAGGTGGTTATTAGCAGAAGTGTTACTTTTAATGAATCTGCTATGTTGTATGATAAATCATCTATTGATGTTCTTGTTAAGGAGCCACATAAATCAAACGTGCAGATGGAACATGTTATTGATTCAAGATCTACACCAGAAGTCGAAAAGGAAAACATACATGATGTTCGTGTTGTCTTTCAACCACCACAACGTTCCATTGCAGCTAATAGACCTAAAAGGGATATTCAAGCTCCCAAAAGATTGATTACAGAAGCTGATGTTGTTGCTTATGCTTTGAATATGACAGAAGAAATTGAAGGTACAGCAAAATCTTCCACTTATTCAGATGCCCTCTTCTGGTGATTCAGAGAGATGGATGGCTATTATGCATGATGAGATGCAATCTCTTGAGAAGAATGAGATTTGAGAGCTGGTCAAGGCCCTAATTGATAAGAAAACTATTGGCTGCAAATTGATCTTCAAGAAGAAAGAAGACATTTCTAACTGAAGATGTTAGTACAAAACCAGGTATAATTCTATTCGTACTTTACTCAGTATAGTGCCTATGCATGATTATGAGCTTAAACAATTGGACGTGCTTACATAGGGAATTAGAGGGAGATATTTATATGAAGTAACCAGAAGGTTTTGTCTTCCCAGGAATAGAGAATTTTGCTTGCAAGTTGAAGAAATCGTCTGAAACAATCACTCAGACAGTGGTACAAGAGATTTGACTCCTTTATGATCTCTTAGGATTTTAAAAGATCCAATTATGATAACTGTATTTATTTGAAGTCTGTTAATGACTCAGCTATTTATTTGCTCATATATGTTGATGATATGCCGATTGCTGCAAAGGACAAAGCAGAAATTTCAAAGTTGAAGGTACAATTGAGCAGTGAATTTGAGATGAAGGATCTCGGTGCATCAAAGACGATTCTTGGTATGGAATTACTAGAGATAGACGGTTTAGAAAATTATGCATAAGTCAAAGGGCACATTGATAAAGTTCTTCGTCGTTTCAACATTCATAAGGCAAAACCGCTGAATACTCCGTTAGCTGCACATTTCAAACTTTCATTAGCGTCATGTCCACAGTCAGATGATGAAGTTGAGTACATGGCTAATCCTGACAAAGAGCATTGGAAAGTAGTTCAATGGATTTTCAGATACTTGCGGGACACATCTGATGCTCGTTTACAGTATAGGAAGACTAAAGATAGAATCATCGGTTATGTGGATTTAGATTTTGCTGGAGATTTGGATAAGAGAAGACCTCTTACTGGTTATGTGTTCACTATTGGAGGATATCCCGTTAGTTAGAAAGTAAGCCTGCAAACTACTGTTGCCTTGTCCACTACAAAAGCCGAGTATATAGCTATTTTTGAAGCTCGCAAAGAAGACGTTTGGTTAAGATGTTTGTTTACTGAGCTTTGTGAAATAACGTCTTGCACTACAATATTATGTGACAGTCAAAACACTATTTCTCTTACAAATGATCAGATGCTTCACAAGAGAACGAAACACATTGACATCAGCTATCATTATATTTGAGGTGTCATTGCTCAAGGTGACATTAAAGTCAACAAGATGAGGTATGATGACAAAGTCAGTTCTTACAGCTAAGTATGAGCTTTGCTTATACTTAGTTGATATCATTCAGTAGTCCTTTGGACGTTCGACACACAAGTTGTTCATGCTAATCTGTTTCGAGGAGACAACGTTTTGTTTTGGCTACATGAGGAATTCGTCTAAATGTGGAAATTGTTGAGTTTGAGTATTATACGAATTGAGTTTGAGTGTGATACAAATTTCGTTTCCTACTCCAACTTGTAGTTCTACTCTTACACGAAGTTTTTTATAAACCACTATAAATATATTCATGTAGTCTATAAGGAGGAGCAAGAGTTTCATTGTAAATATCTCCTCATATAGTGATATCGTCTCCGTATACCTATAATTTTTTTCGAAAGGGTTTTCCAAGTAAAATTTTATGTTTCTCGTTCCTATTTTCCTATGCATTATTTACAACACCCCAAGTGGCTAGTTGTTCACAATTCATCGGAAGAAATGCCTGCAGCTGAAGGCTAGAAGGCCACAGAATCACAGTGTGTCCATATGAGCTGCACTAGTTGCAATCCAACCGATCTTGGCACAAATCACGTCGACAAGCACGGGGCGTCGTCGTATGCCAAATCAACAGGATTTTTGGGAGGTAGTGGGTGGTAAAGTGGGAGATCTGCCTGCCACTGCCGTTTCCGCGAGCATTATGTTGAGAGCATAAACTAATGGTGCAAATTAAGACTTCATTAAACAGTCAAGCCCCGCATACGGGGTTTTCGGGAATTTGATTGCAGACACTGCCCCCAACACACTCATCAACTTTTGATTCTGGACCAGAATACCACATAAGCACGGTACCTGTGAAACCGGGAGACAGTTCCAAACATGTCGAGCTCAACACTCAGCAGAAAACAGGCCAAAATTAATGCCGCTTTTGTGTTGAAATACCATATACACGAGTAGTACTACAGTCACGAGCAATGATGGATCGTGTCGAGTGCGCGTGCATGGTGACCTGGAGGGCCAGTGTTTTCTGGACGTCTCATATGATTAGCAGCAATGCCGACGCATGTGCAGCTAGTTGTACACTGTCCTCATTTTTGGAGTATCCTGTGGATGCACAGTTTCTAGATCCAGGAACCTGCTCAATCCAAAAACACATGCAAGAAAACAAATGCTGAATTGCTCGAACTATTGAGTGCATGCACTAGCGGTTGTAGACTATGGACCAGACAAATGTTGAGTTCCCTTACCTATCAGTTCACCAAAAAGTTTGAAGTGTTATCTCTTATGGTGGTAATTGGAGGAACTGATGGTTGAAGATCCAAGTTTTAGCACATACTGAATCGACACACCATAGTCTGGATCGTGCATATAACTGAACGAATAGGTTGCCCGTCTTTTCTGAACAAGTCAACAGAGCTTGAAACTTTTAGGAAATTTGGATGGCATGTGAAAGTATTAGTTCAGTCAGTGGTAAATTTGGCTATAAATGTGAAGTGAACTGACCAACAACTCCCAGTAATCTCTTACCGTACAAATAGCGAAATGTTACATCAAAATAAACTGATCGACGCGGGCTGGTGGTCTTTGAAGCTCAACGTGAGACCGCGTCAATCTACCTTTTTTCTTGCACTTAATGATACTTGACTAACGAAAATCAAGATTTCAGGGAGTCCAAACCCCATATCCTGTGGTTTTGCCCCGAAATTACTAGCCAGCCTGAACCTAATCGCCACCTAACTTGATCGCAGCCTCGTTGATCTTTCTTTCCGACTGCAGACCGGTCAGAAATGGCATGATAGCTCTGCAGCCCCTTTGTGGCCTAAGCTTATACTAATCTCCTCGCCGACACTCAAATAACCTTGCAAAACTGATTTCACAAAGTACACCCACGGAGGATCCGGACCACAATGCTGACTTTTTGTGATATGGGATCATAACTACCCAGCATATTTTTTTGAACAGAAAGGAAAAACTCCATAGGTGACTGAGACTCTGTAGATCGTCATAGTGGTATGTAGGAAGCTTTTACTGCTCAATTTTCACAATGAAACCGGCAGCCAAGATCAATGCGACTCTTGTCTGTGTCACTTGTTTCGTTCTGGACCTTTGATCAAAAGTCCATTGGTCAGACATGCATACTCCAACATTACCGCCATCGCCATCGCCATCCTGGACCTCTAGCCATCGGTAAAGATCTTGTTCTCGATTTGTATCCCAAAACAGGTCCTGGTTTGGGCTTTGAAAGTCTGAACACAAAAGGTATCCCAGGCTAGTCCACTACAATTAGTACGTACGTGTTGTGTTAATAGCGACGTCCCCTGCTCCGGCTCGCTCTGTTGATCTTTCCTCATCCTTTCCGTCTATTTCCACAGATCATGGCTGATATATCTTAATTTGCAACTTCCTGTTTGCCGGTGCTATCTGCCATATTGATCCACATATGACATAATCTGTGTTGACCTGTCGGGCACTCGAAGAGCCGATGATGAACCAGCGCATGCATGCACCAGCACCAGGAAGCTCACTGAACATATCACATCAAGCACTGTTGCCATTTGCAGCGATGTATTGACGATGCCATGCCTTATGCATGCAATGGACCACAAACTAGCTAGGCTCGAAAGTCATTAGTCAAACTCACGCACAACAGTAGCAATAATCTCTCTTTGGGCAAAAAAACACCACGTACAAGCCTTGCATTGCATACATGTCAGTTTCTCGCCAGCTGCAAGACAGGACAGACTATAACTTGCTATATACTCTGATTTTCGTGGCACTACATACATATTTGGTCAATCTTTTTTCAGGTTGTAGCCCACACCTGCTCTGGGCAGAGGAAGAACAAGTAAATAATTTGGACCAGAATTTTCTTGTATTGCGCCAAGTCACGTGCTGATCGTTGCTGTCTTGGACTAACTGGCGAAGTCCATCAGACCCATCTATCTCACTCTGACTATGCTCTATCCTCCCACCAGGCATCGAGTCTCACTCCGATCTCTAACTAATTCCTCAATCCCCATCATGGCGAACCCTAGCGACTAGCACCGTGGTCGGCGTGCAGGTGTGAGCTTTGGCATGCGGGGCGGCTCGTGTAGGCAAGTGGTGCAGCGGCAACCGGGCAGCGCTGCGTGGCACAAGCCTGTGTGCATGGGTGGAGCTAGCAGGGGTGTCTGGTATGCCCGGGCACACCCAAAAATAAAATAAAAATAATCTTGATACCAGTTTTGCATTTGGATCATATTTGTAGTATTCCTTGGCGGGCACCTTCTTGGAAGCCTAGCCCACAACTCATGATCCGCTCGTGCCCCCATCAGCCCACAGCCACCTCACCACTCACTAGTCCACAGCCATCTCCATCTACAATAATCCAACTTCTCCCCAATCTCCAACCCTATATCCCTGATCCTCTCCTCTTCTCCCTACTTGGTCCTTATGGCTCGGTGGCTCAGCAGTCGGCGCAGGGCGGAGAGCAGCAGCAGACGACACGACGCGGCGCGGGAGTAGTAGGCGGCGCAACACTCACTAGCGCACAACCATCGTAACTCAAGGCTTATTTTCTAGATTTCAATTGGAAAATATCCCTCCCTAAAGAATGAGGGGGAAAGTCCATGGTATGATGGCATGCTTTGGGTCCTTTAATTTTGTTCTCATGTCAAACTTGATGCTATTCAATCGGATTGAAATTGGATGCAGACTTTGGTGTGCACATGTCGCGGCAAGGTGGCGCAAGGCAGCCAGTAGGGCGAGTGGGCGGCTGGCGACCTCACTAAGGCCAGCGGTTTTGCAGGTGTGCATAGTGGTGAGTTCACGGGAATGGATATGTTCCTCACATGTCACATCCATTCATTTTTTCCTCTCTTCTATTGATTTAAGATTTAATAGTGAAATATAGTTGCAATACTAAATCAATACATAGAGCAACTTTTATTTTTTTCCTCACGTTCAGATTATTATACAAGTTATTTTTCAAATTTATTACTATAGTGATGGCATGTGAAAAGATGCTAGTAGATTATTACCTCAGTTTTTTTACTTGATGCTTTTGAGTTCTAACAAGCAAATTCCTAGCTCCGTTGGACGATGCGTAGTTTAAACTAATGGTACCAGACATTGCTTGGTGTGTGCACCTCCAGCGCTGAAATCCTAACTCCGCCACTGACTATGTACAACGCGGCAACAGGTAAGCAGCGCGCAGCTAGGTAGGTTGGTGGCAGTGTAGGCAAGCGAAAACGCCCTATTAGTACTCCTAAATTTTAGTCGTGATCCGCCATTGCTGACACATGAATAGACGTCAGGGTCGATTTGGTCCGCTCGCCTCCGATCAGACGGCTCTGGAGCGTTGAATCGTTATGCCGGGCTATCTATTCCTAATCTCGTGTCACCATGTGGCAGCCTTTCTTCCTTTGACCAGCTGACACTTGCTCTGTCCTCGCCGAGGCCTCACATATTTGAATTTTGAGACTTACCACCAAGATTCAGCTGAGGCCGGGCGCAGCCATCAAGATTCGCTAGTTCTTCAAGATCTACGCAATTCTCTTGGAGAGATAGTAACATCACATTCACAGGCCTCTTTGGAAGCACAACTGCGTACGTTTTGATGGATGGCAAAGGCACGAAATGGGTACTATTGTCATTACACTAGCTCCCAGTAGCCAGCCCATACTTCCATGTATCGCGCCCCTCGCCTCCTATATACCCCGCGCTAGCTCGCGCACCCTTGCCACTTGCTAGGCGCAGTGACACGCAAACCGAGCCATGGGACGCCGCACGCAGCTACCCCTCCAAGCTGTCCACGATGCAGCAGCGGCCGCAGCGCTGCTCCTACTGGTGGCAGCGTCACATGTCGCCGTCGCGTCCGGCCCGCCCTTCTCGTGCGGCGCGCCGTCCAGCGCGGCGTTCTGCAACACGAAGCTGCCCATGGACCAGCGGGTGGACGACCTCGTCTCCAAGCTGACGCTGGAGGAGAAGATCTCGCAGCTCGGGGACCAGTCGCCGGCCATCGACCGGGTCGGCGTGCCGGCGTACAAGTGGTGGTCCGAGGCGCTGCACGGCGTGTCCAACGCCGGCCGCGGCATCCACCTCGACGGCCCGCTCCGCGCGGCCACCAGCTTCCCGCAGGTCATCCTCACCGCCGCGTCGTTCAACCCGGACCTCTGGTACCGTATTGGCCAGGTACGCAAGTACGCACACGCATGCACGACTGACTGTTTTTTCCGAGTCTTTTGAGTTGGTGTGAGTGAACAGACTGCTTACGATTAATACATAGTTAGTGGTTAGTTAGTACCTAGAGGGGCTTAAGTGTAATTATGTTCCACAATGCGTCAATGCGTAGTCTTCGTGAAGGAAAAGAATATTTCGCAGGTTGCTGAAAATTGAGATACTAGTAATAGAGGGTAAGGTTAGAATTGAATACCAAGAGGAGGGGTTTTCTGTAAGAACTGCGAGCTCGGTCTGTTGTTGCGCCTAATTTTACCAACCGTGTACTAACTTTTGAACACCTACCTCCTCGTACGAACGTGGTCGGTGCATGCAGCCTTTATAGTTTTGTCAAAAGTGTGCAAGGTGATTCAGTTCAGTGCAACTTTTTGGACTGAAAATTTGACAGCATAGGAGTAATCTCTGAGCTTCAGGTAATCACTCAAAAGAACATGGCTGAAGAGAGAATAGTAAGCAGGGACACTAGAATTAGTCGCTGCAAAATGTGCAAAAATCTATGTAGCCATCTTGCTTCGTGAACTGATGGTGTGTGCCATTGCCATACAATGGGCAGGTGATCGGCACAGAGGCAAGGGCCGTGTACAACAACGGGCAGGCCGAAGGTCTCACCTTCTGGGCGCCAAACATCAACGTCTTCAGAGACCCCAGGTGGGGCAGGGGCCAGGAGACCCCGGCGAGGACCCCACGCTCACGGGCAAGTACGCCGCCGTCTTCGTCAGGGGCGTGCAGGGCTACGGCCTCGCCGGCGCCGTCAACTCCACGGACCTCGAGGCCTCCGCGTGCTGCAAGCACTTCACCGCCTACGACCTCGAGAACTGGAAGGGCGTCACCCGATTCGCCTTCGATGCAAAGGTAAGGCTCCAAGAACCGCCGGTGAGACGGCTTCATTCGTTGCTTGGTTCAAGAATGGTTTTCAGTAGATTTCTTTTTTGTTTGGTCCGAGATTCTGAATTTTGCAAATTTGTTCAGGTGACTACACAGGATTTGGAGGACACTTACAACCCTCCCTTCAGAAGCTGTGTCGAAGATGGCGGGGCCAGCGGCATCATGTGCTCCTACAACCGCGTCAATGGTGTGCCAACCTGTGCTGATTACAACCTCCTCTCCAAAACTGCAAGGGAGATTGGAGATTTTACGGGTAAGTCAGGATTCAGGAAGGTTAAGTAAAAAGTGTCATGATGGAAGACATATATCTACCAATGGGAATTTTCAAAGCATATAATTGAGCTGTCGAAACATTCTGAAATGAAATTATTCTTTTTCCTTGGCCTATATCCCAGTTTTGTTGAAACTACCTGTAACTAGAGAAAGACTGGTCTAGTGATAATACTTCCAAGTTTTACCTGTTGACCAGATATATCACTTCAGACTGTGACGCTGTGGCCATCATCCATGATGTTCAAGGATATGCCAAAACAGCAGAAGATGCAGTTGCAGATGTCCTCAAGGCTGGTATGAGTTTACAACTAGTAGTTATCCACAATACATGCTGTACTACTACTTGATTTCGTGCTGTTTCTCAAAGAGATTAATTCCATATGTATTTTATCTTGTGGTTATGACATATCAAGTATTACCCTCACATGGAACTCTTGGGTAGTTCGGACACCATAACCAAAAACTAAAAGCATGATTCTTGGACAAGATAACAAGGCAAAGATATAGAGGTCAGGTTTGGTTAGGTCACTGAACTGTAACCAAAAGTTGATTTGGCTCACACTACTCATACAGCTTTCCGTTTTGCTGATTTGGGCACTTAAATCCAGTGGAAATAATTCATGGCATGACACTGAACCTCATGATATCATCAGAAATCCAGGTGTCCTATAAAAAGAAGACCACCACCTCAGCATGCAATTACTTACGCTAGTGTTAGATGGCAGAAGGCTTAAAAACTCCAAATCAACAATGACAGTGAAACAAGGTCCAAATCAACAAAACCAATAATGCAGCAAGGCAAACTGTTTCCAACAAAGACCTATATACTCTGACTCTCTGAGAAACACTAAATATCATGTTAAGAATTGCATAATTGTGTTGCTTACCTTTCGTAACCTGAAAAACTTTCAGGAATGGATGTGAATTGTGGCAGCTATGTGCAGCAGCATGCTGCCTCTGCAATCCAGCAAGGGAAGATCACAGAACAAGACATCAACAGAGCCCTCCACAACCTCTTCGCAGTCAGAATGAGGCTGGGGCTCTTCAATGGCAACCCAAAATACAACCGGTACGGCAACATCGGGCCAGACCAGGTGTGCACACAGGAGCACCAAAATCTTGCTCTGGAAGCCGCGCAAGATGGCATTGTCTTACTGAAGAACGACGCCAACGCTCTCCCCCTGTCCAAATCAAAAGTATCATCCATTGCTGTCATTGGACACAATGCAAATGACGCCACAAGGCTACTTGGAAACTACTTCGGCCCTCCTTGCATATCTGTCACCCCCCTTCAAGTGCTGCAAGGCTATGTAAAGGACACAAGGTTTGTTGCTGGGTGCAACTCAGCCGCTTGCAATGTGTCGTCGATTGGTCAAGCAGTCCAATTGGCTAGTTCAGTGGACTATGTTGTCTTGTTCATGGGATTAGATCAAGATCAGGAGAGGGAAGAGGTTGATAGGCTGGAGTTGGGGCTCCCAGGAATGCAGGAGAACCTCATCAACAGCGTCGCAAATGCAGCAAAGAAGCCAGTGATCTTGGTGCTGCTTTGTGGTGGCCCAGTGGATGTGACCTTTGCAAAGTATAATCCCAAGATTGGGGCCATCCTGTGGGCTGGTTACCCAGGTGAAGCTGGGGGGATTGCAATTGCCCAAGTCCTCTTTGGAGAGCACAACCCTGGTGAAATTTTTTTCACTTGCTCTGAATAATTCTTGCTCATTCTCTTATTAGGCATTAGTTGTTGTATTTATATTTGAGAATAGTGCAGATAATAACCGAACCATCATTTTAGAATCAAGAAATCAATTTGACTAGAAAAGATACAGTTTCAATTTTTGCAAGGTACATATGATGGAAAATTGGACCTCAATTACTGAACTGTTTCATATGGTCTATCTTCATCAGGTGGAAGGCTGCCAGTGACCTGGTACCCAAAAGAGTACACAAGTGTGCCCATGACGGATATGCGGATGCGTGCCGACCCATCCACAGGCTATCCTGGACGCACATACCGGTTCTACCGAGGCAAGACTGTCTACAAGTTTGGCTACGGCCTCAGCTACTCAAAGTACTCTCATCAATTCGTTGCAAAGGGCACAAAGTCACCCTCCATGACCAAGATCGATGCTCTGAAGGCAGTGGAGACGGGAGCAGGCACTGTGAGCTATGACGTAGAAGAGATTGGCTCCGAGACATGCGACAAGCTCAAGTTCCCAGCGCTCGTCAGGGTGCAGAACCATGGCCCCATGGATGGCAAGCACCCAGTCCTGCTCTTCCTGCGCTGGCCGAACGCGACAGACGGCAGGCCGGCGAGCCAGCTGATCGGCTTCAAGAGCCTGCACCTGAAGGCGATGCAGACGGCTCATGTGGAGTTCGAGGTGAGCCCCTGCAAGCACTTCACCAGAGCAACGGAGGATGGCAAGAAGGTGATTGATCAAGGGTCGCACTTCATGATGGTTGGGGAGGATGAGTTCGAGATTAGCTTCATGGCTTGAGTTGGGTTGGAACTGTAACATTGGGATTGGCCCTAGTGAAGTCATTCTCAGCCAATGCATTTCATTTGCATGTTTGCTTAGGAAATCTGCTGCTTCAGGGACGAGGTTTTCAGTTATCCATCAAGTGTTAATCACCTAGCCTCGTTTCCTAAGAATTCCTGTCTAACTTATTGAACGAGAAAAGGGTAATTTAAAAGCAAGGTTGCGACTGTTAACGTAAGATGTGTAAAAGTTTGGAGATGATTTGCCGTAATGAACTCAGATGAGTTCTATTCAATTTATACTCAAACATGTACATGAGATTCAGTCGGTTAAAACAGGGACAACTGAATTTGCTATCTCCTGATTTTGTACAGTACTGATAGTTTGGATGAGGATTAGGAAAGAAGCATCAAATCATGCCTTCCTGTTGCTCCTGTATATATACCGTAAATGCACCGGATTACACGTTCGGCAATCCCGGTTTGCATGGGATGAAAGTTCGGCTAATACTAACCATAATTGGATGGATTACATGCTATACTTAGCCAACCAATTACGGTAGTCCGGATTACATGGCATATCAATTATATTGCCTAACACTCCCCCGCAGTCACAGCGGGAGAAGAACGGACGTTGAGACTGTCCTGGAAATCCAAGAATAGCGACGACGATAGGCCTTTGGTGAATATGTCGGCGAACTAGCGCGATGATGGGACATGAAGAACACACACTTGTCCCATGGCAACGCGATCACGGACGAAATGCAAGTCGATCTCAATGTGCTTTGTCCGTTGATGTTGAACGGGGTTCGTTGACATGTATATCGCGCTGACGTTGTCACATAAGACAACGGTGGCTGTGGCCAATGGACACCGAAGCTCTTGGAGGAGTTGGCGAACCCAGCTAGCATCAACGACAGCGTTGGCCACTGCTCGATACTCCGCCTCCGCGCTGGAACGAGAGACCGTGTGTTAGCGTTTGGATGACCAAGACAAAAGGTTCTCGCCGAGGAACACACAGTAGCCGGAGGTGGACTGGCGCGTGTCGGGGCATCCAGCTCAGTCAGCGTCGGTATAGGCGATCAGTGCGTTAGTCGAGGAAGATGTGAGCTATAGATTGTGGTGAAGCATCCCCTGGATGTACCGGAGCACACGCTTGACAAGTTGAAGATGTTGTTCGTGTGGGTCATGCATATGAAGACAAATCTGCTGCGCGGCATAGGCGATGTTGGGTCTGGTGAAGGTGAGGTACTGCAGCGCTCTAGCGAGGCTATGGTATGTCGTCGGGTCTGTAACAGGAAGACCGGCGTCTGCTGCCAGCTTGGGTGACGTGTCCACTAGTGTGGGCGACGGCTTGCAAGTCGCCATACCAGCTCGCTCGATGATCTCCGTGGCGTACTTGGACTGCGAGAGCATCATGCCAGAAGAGGTACGCGTGACAGCGATGCCGAGGAAGTAGTGGAGATCTCCCATGTCCGTCATGGCAAACTCTGAGCTGAGAGCGGTGATGATCCGTGTGAGGAACTATGACGACGAAGCCGTCAAGACTATGTCATCGACATAAAGAAGTAGAAAAGCCGCACCCAACGAGCTATGAAGGACAAAGAGAGAGGTGTCGGATTTTGAACAAATGAACCTGACTGTCTCAATGTATGTAGCGAAACGTTGGTACCAGGCGCGAGAGGCCTGTTTGAGGCCATAGAGGGAACAGTTCAACTGACACACATGTGTTTGGTATGGATGAATCAACAAAGCCAGTAGGCTGGCGACAGAACACCACCTCAGAAAGAGTGCCATGCAGAAAAGCATTTTTGACATCGAGTTGGTGAATCAGCCAGTTGTTAGAGAGTGATGGAGAGAACAATGCGAATGGTGGCTGGTTTGATGATAGGACTAAAGGTTTCATCAAAATCCACCCCTTGCTCTTGAGAAAAGCCGCGGAGGACCCAACATGCTTTGTAGTGCTTAAGAGTACCATCTAGTTTCAGCTTATGTCGAAAGACCCATTTACCAGAAATAATGTTGGCATTGGAAGGTGGAGGCACGAGATCCCATGTGCTATTCTCAAAAGAGCCTGGTACTCGGCGGTCATAGCAGTATGCCAGTTTGGATCTTTGAGAGCACTGTGTACAGTTTTGGGAATGTGGGGGGGGGGGCGTCGAGGGCGACCGCGTTGAGACTGAGACGGTTGGGTGGAGAGAAGATTTTGCCTGCGCGCCTACGGGTTTGCATTGGATGAACCGAAGAAGGAGCAGGCACAATAGGGACAGCAGTAGTTGGTGCATCTTGTGGTGCAACATGCAAGGGCTTGACGGGAGAAGGTGCAGCTGGCTCAACCACTGGTGATGCGATGGAATGCGTAGCAAGTGCCGCAGCGAGAGGTGCAAGAGGCATAATTGAAGATGGCTCGGGATCTTGCAAGGGATTATGAGTGACTGCAGGTGTTGGGGGCGGTTGAGCCATAGGAAAGATGGACTCATCAAAGATGACATGGTGTGATATAATGATCCGCCGAGAGGAAAGTTCCATGCAACGATATCCTTTGTGGTGAGAAGAGTAACCAAGGAAAATGCAAGCGACAGAGCGTGGAGCTAGCTTGTGTGACATGGTAGCTGTTGTGTTAGGGTAACATATATAGCCAAAGACCCATAGGTGGGAGTAGGAGGGTGTGACATGGAAAAGAACGACAAATGGGCAAGGTTCGGAGATTGTTTTGGTGGGAAGACGATTGAGAAGATAGGTCGCTGCATGTAAAGCTTCAACCCAAAAACTAGGTGGCATGCTAGCTTGAAAAAGAAGGGTTCGAACTATGTCATTGATAGTGCGAATGACACGTTTGGCTTTGCCGTTTTGCTGGGATGTGTAGGGACATGAGAAACAAATATGTATGCCATGAATGGTGGCGAGGGTGTGCAACATGTTGTTGTCGAACTCACGACCGTTGTCACTGAGGCCGGCGGACCAGGTCCGATTGCCGCAGTGCAGCTGCGAACGCCGCCTTCCGAGGCGCTGGTCCGTCGGAGGTGCGAAGAGCGCGACCGACCATGGCAGCGGCAAAGGTGGCCACCGAGGCCGAGGGGTCGTCGAGCTCGCCTAGTTCCTTGTCGGGCAAGCGCAGTGGTTCGGCCGATGATGGCGATCGTAGGTCGCCGTCGGCGCCACGCATGAGGTGTCGGCGGCGAGGCGTGATCGACTTGACGAGCGTGGTCATCGGGGGATCGTCTGATGAGGAAACTCCGTCGCATTTATATGCCGCGGACTTAGAGGTGGCGCTTGGCACCCCGGTCACTCCGGGGCGTGCCGGCATCGTTTCGGAGGAGCCTGCCGCTCCGCGATCACCACAAGGTACGAGTGTCAGTCTGTTTTTGGCGGTTTTCACCGCATTCTTAACTACTTGTGCGGTTTTGTAGGGGCGGGCCATGCTGAGCGAGCTGGCGAGGGAGAGCCCGCCTATGGCGGGGATGGGAGATCCAAGGGGGCCCTAGTGGTTTTGTGGGATCCGGGGCTGCGCGGCCCGCGACTCCTGCGGCTGTGGTTGCGGGGTGCGTGGACGCGACCCTGTTGTGTCGCGAAGACTTCGCGGTGAGTCCTGGCGTTGCGAAGGTATGTGAGGCAATGGGGAGCTTCGCTCATTCGCCGCTCTTGCCTGGCCTCTTCAAGAAGATGGCGATAAAGGACATGATCGAGAGCATGGAGGCGAACGCCACGAAGGTTTTGGCCCTTTCGCAGGAGTTTCCTCTTTTATTGACACCGTGAGTCGTTTCACCGAGGCGTTATTTGCATGCAGACGCTGATGCTCGCCCGGGCGTTGGATGACGATGTCGCGAGGTGCTTTGAAAAAATCCAGCGAGAGGTGGAGAAGGGGCACAAGAAGAACGAGGCCCTTAATGGGAAGTGTGACTCCCTCGAGCTGAGGGTGAAGACTTTGGAGGAGCAAGTGTCCGGGCTCTGATCCGAGCTGGAGGCCTCCCAGAAGGCGAGGGCACTGATCGAAGAAGAAATGGCGGCGGCCTTGAATTGTCGAACACTATGGGGTGGCTGACTTGAGTCTTGGTGATGCCGAAGATGCCTTGATTGAAGCTTGGGGCAGTACCCTCCGCGAGGACTCACCGGCCTAGTGAGACGGACATTACTTTCGCGCATCTAAAAAACGTTGCGAGGGTGATCATGCCCGTAGCCCGCTCATACGGAGATCACTGCGCTAAGGTGGCTTGGTGCGAGACCCTGGCGTCGCTGGACAAGGCGGGGTGTGCGCATATGGATGCGCTGGCTACCCGCTCAATCGCCGTGGCTACGGGCGAGGAATCGGCGAGCGTGGAGCGACGGACGCGCAAGGCTAGTAAGGTCCTTCTGGAGGATTACTGGGCGTTGCGCGGGCACGAAGACGCGACAAGGTCCTTCGAGGATGCGCAAGCGAGGAAGGCTAAGGGGAAATCTCCGTGGCCGAAAGCGGTCGAGGTCCCGAGGCGCAGCGGGGTCCTCCGCGACGATAAGGTGTGACCCTCCGCTTTCCCGGAGCGGCTCAAAAACTTTGTGTAGCGTAGTGTTGGGGATTGTAGTTTGGCTGCTTCGGTTTCTGTTTGATTTTTGGACTTTTGGGAGGCGAAACAGCTTTTTGTCGAGGGCTTTTCCTCGTGTAATGACCAGTTGGCGTTAAATGAGAAAACCTTTTGTCTTGATCGCGTGGCTTTACCCCCAGTTGAGTTTGTTGTCTTAAGCTGCCCGTTGTGGTCTGTACAGGGGGAGCGGTGGTTGTTTAAGTGTGCGGCCGGGAGGGGCCCTCGGCCCCCAATGGGGGGGCGGCTCGTGACTACCGCTGCGACCCGACCTCCGAAGGAGGAGCATGAGATTCTGAACCGGTGGCCCGTAAGGATTTGCTACCGGAACACCATATGCCATGGTGCGAAGTGGCAACGGTGGAAGAGGGCCAACCCGGGCGGCACCATGAAAATGTTTTTCCGGTTCCAGAAGCGAGAAGCCGCGAGGGTGCAGGAAGAGATGCGGGCTTTCTGGGCGCGAAGGGGGGCTGTTGGCGCGATCGGGGGGTCCCTGGTACCAACAGCTGCCGGGGAGGCCTCGACAAGCTCGTCGGACACACCTGAGGATGTTGTCGTGTAGAGGGAGTACGACAATCTGGTGGCTGCTGGGGCGTCCGACGAGGAATTGTTTGCTTGGGCGACGCGCCGGGAAGAGTGGGACTTTGTCCCAAAAATGTACGGAGCCTGACACGCGCGTAGCTAGGTGTTGGTTCGTGTTTGTTGTTATTTCGCGCTGCGTCGCGACGGGGTGTGTTGTTGTACTGAGTATGTATGTGCCATTATTAATTTTTCGTAATAACATCGGCGTGCTTGCATTGTCGCCTCCAGTGGTGCTTATTTAGTTCGGAGGAGCGATGCTGCTCTGTTATGCTAGCCCTACTGTTTCGGGGGAGGCGGAGCCTCGCGTGGTCCCCTATCCTTTTTAGATAGGGCTCCAGAGGAGCCCTTGTGTTTCTTTTTGTTTCAGGGGAGGCGGAGCCTCGCGCCGTCCCCTATCCTTTTTAGATAGGGCTCCGGAGAGCCCTTGTGTTTCTTTTTTTTTTGGGGAGGTGGAGCCTGCACCGTCCCCTATCCTTTTAGATAGGGCTCCGGGGGAGCCCTTGTGTTTCTTTTTGTTTCGGGGGAGGCGGAGCCTCGCGCCGTCCCCTATCCTTTTTAGATAGGGCTCCGGAGGAGCCCTTGTGTTTCTTTTTGTTTCGGGGGAGGCGGAGCCTCGCGCCGTCCCCTATCCTTTTTAGATAGGGCTCCGGAGGAGCCCTTAGGCCAGGGCCGAAGGCCGTGCGCGGTGGTTTTTGGGTTTATACACTGGCGCCCGCGGAGGGCGTCCGTGTGCACCGGGGCCGGAGGCTATGCCCGGTGGCTTTGGGTTTATACACTGGCTCTGAGGGCGTCCGTGTGCACCGGGGCCGAAGGCTATGCCCGGTGGCTTTGGGTTTATACACTGGCGCCCGCGGAGGGCGTCCGTGTGCACCGGGGCCGAAGGTCATGCACGGTGGCTTTGAGTTTATACACTGACGCCCGCGGAGGGCGTCCGTGTGCACTGGGTCCGCAGGCCATGCACGGTGGCTTTGAGTTTATACACTGACGCCCGCGGAGGGCATCCGTGTGCACCGGGGCCGAAGGCCATGCACGGTGGCTTTGAGTTTATACACTGACGCCCGCGGGCGTCCCGTGCACCGAACGCACCATGCACGGTGGCTTTGAGTTTATACACTGACGCCCGCGGAGGGCGTCCGTGTGCACCGGGGCCGAAGGCCATGCACGGTGGCTTTGAGTTTATACACTGACGCCCGCGGAGGGCGTCCGTGTGCACCGGGACCGAAGGCCATGCACGGTGGCTTTCTTGTGGTGAGAGTGATGGGCTTGCCTACTTCGTTGACTGTGCGGTTTAAATGATTCTTGTATACATGCGTTTGTACATGCCCCCCAAGGTCGCGGCGGAGGCTGCTATCCAAGCAAAGGTCTTTTCTGAAATAGAGAAAAGATGCTTCTAAGGATAAAACCTACGAAGGCTCTTGGTGTTCCATGTGTGCCCCAGCTGCTGCCCCTCCGGGGTTGCAATGTAATGTCGTCCGGCCTTTGTACTCTTGGTGATGATGTATGGCCCCTCCCACTTGGACTCGAGCTTGCCGGCCCCGGTCGGGTTGGCAACCCGCTTGAGGACCATATCGCTCTGGTGCGAGGGGACGGGGCCTGACTTTCTTGTTGTAGGCTCTTGCGACCCCGTTGGCGTACGTTGTCATATTTGAGATGGCTTCGACCCGGCTCTCTTCCAATAGGTCGAGGGAGACTTCGCGGTCGGTAGGGTCGATGTCCTGTGTTGCCTTTAGGGACCTTGCGGCGAGTTCCCCGGGGGTCATTGCTTCGTTGCCAAACAGTAACTTGAAAGGGAAGAAGCCCGTGGGCCGAGTTGGCGTGGTGCAGAGTGCCCATAAAATCTTTTGAAGCTCGTCCGGCCAGAGCCCCTTCGGGAGCCCTACCAGGCGTTTGTTGAGACCCGCGATTAGGTTGCCATTGGCCTGCTCCACCGCGCCATTGGCCTCGGGGTGTCCTACGGACGCGAAGCGTATTGTGGTTCCGAGGTCTTGGCAAAATGCCTTGAAACTGGTAGAGTCAAATTGGGTGCCGTTGTCGGTAACGATATGTCGCGGCACCCCGTACCTGCAGATGATGCTCCTCCATACAAACCGCTGTGCCGCCGCGGCTGTGATCTTGGCAACTGGCTCCGCCTCCACCCACATAGAGAAGTACTCAATGGCAACGAAGGCGAAGCGGAGGCTGCCTTTCGCCACCGGGAAGGGGCCAATGATGTCGAGCCCCATCGCGAAGGGCAGACGGGGTAGTGGTGAGAGGAGCATTGGTGCTTCGGGTTGTGGTGGCCCATCGCGTACCGACAACGCCGGACGAGGTCTTGGGCGTCCCGGAGCGCGGTTGGCCAATAAAGGCCTTGGCGGAAGGCCCTTGCAACGATGCTCCTGGGGGCCTGATGTGCCCCACAATTTCCCTCATGGATTTCTTTCAACAAGTCCCGTCCTTCCTGGCGCGAGATGCACCTTAGGAAAGCGCGCGCACACCTCCCTTGTACAATTCGTCGTTGACAATGCGGTAGCTCCGGGAGCGGTGCTTCATCCTCGCTGCGTCTGGTGAGTCTTCAGGCTCTCCGTCTTAGAGGTAGGAGGTGATAAACTGCGTCAATCTGCCGTCAAGTAGCAGATATGGTATGACCCATGTCTTTGTTAAATTTGGGTGCTCGAACCCAAACCTTGCATTTCAATTGGGCGCTTAGCTCCTCGGGGAGTACCGAGGGAGTCTGCAATACTTCATAGAAGACTTCTGGCTGTGGGTGGCCTCCGGAACTTGCTGCCTTTGCGAGCCTGTCTGCCGCCTCATTCCCGCTCCGGGGGATGGCTTGCACAGTAATGCCAAGGAATTGGTTTGCTGCAGCCCGCGCAGCCTTCAAATACCTAGCCATTTCGGGGTCCCTGGTGACAAAGCTTTTGTCAAAGTGTCCCGCCATGAGGCGGGAGTTGCTCTTGACTATGACGCGCTTGGCGCCTAGGGCTTTGGCTTTGCGGAGGCCTAGTAGCAAGGCCTCATACTCCGACGCATTGTTCGTCGTGGGGAAGTCGAGACGCGCCGCATACGATAGGCTGCGACCATCTGGTGCGACCAGTATGGCCGCTGCACCGGCGCCTGCCGCGCACCAGGAGCCGTCGGTGTGGACGATCCATGGTGCCTCCGCCTGGTCGGAGAGGTGGTCCACGGGCTGGGGAGTCCATTCGGCGACGAAGTCGGCGAGGGATTGGGATTTGATGGCAGTGCGCGCCGCGAAGGTGATGTCAAAGGGTGCTAGCTCCGCTGCCCACTTACCGATGCGTCCGGACGCATCCTTGTTGCGAAGCATGAGCGCCAAGGGGTAGGATGTTGGGACCACAATGGCGTGCGCCAAGAAGTAATGGCGAAGCTTGCGCGAGGCCATGAGTAGGGCGTAGGCGAGTTTTTCCAACTCCGTGTAGCGGACTTTCGCCCCTTGAAGTGCTTCGGAGACGTAGTATATGGGGCGCTGGCCGGCGTCTTCTTGCACTAGGACATACCGACCCATGTGAGGTCGCCGCGAGTAGAGGAGGAGCAGCAGGGCTTCAGTCAGTGAGGCTTGGGAGCTGATTCAGATACTTTTTGAGGTCTTCGAATGCGCTCTGGCAGGCTTCGGTCCAGCGGAAAGGCTCCACTCCCCGAAGTGTTTTGAAGAATGGTAGCGCACGCTCGGCCGATCGTGAAAGGAATCGGCTGAGGGCCGCGAGGTGGCCCGTCAACCTTTGTACCTCTCGCGCGGTGCGTGGTGCCTCCATTTCTTGTATGGCCCGAATTTTCTCCGGGTTGGCCTCGATGCCCCTCTCGGAGACGAGGAACCCCAAGAGCTTGCCGGCCTTGACTCCGAAGGCGCACTTGTCGGGATTTAGCTTGATTCCCTCTTTCGGGAGGTTGGCGAATGTCTCCCGGAGATCCTCCGTATGGGAGGACGCGCTTCTGCTTTTTACTACGATGTCGTCGACGTAGGCTTCGACGTTGCGCCCCAACTGCTCGGCCAACACTTTAGTGATGAGCCTTGTGAAAGTAGCTCTGGCGTTTCTGAGGCCGAAGGGCATTCGGCGGAAGCAGAACGTCCCAATCGGGGTTATAAAGGCTGTCTTTGCTTCGTCTTCTTTGGCCATGAAGATTTGATGATATCCGAAATAGGCGTCGAGGAAACTCATCAGCTCGCAGCCGGAGGTGGCGTCCACCAGTTGATCTATGCGTGGTAACGGGAAGTCATCTTTGGGAGACGCTTTGTTCAGGTCAGTGAAGTCGACGCACATGCGCCACTTGCCCGTGCTCTTCTGGACAAGGACCGGGTTTGCGAGCCACTCCGAGTGGTTGACCTCTCTGATGACCCCGGCTTTCAGAAGCTTCGCTATCTCGGCTTTAGCGGCCTGGAGGTGTTCTGGCGTCATGCGGCGCAATCTTTGCTTTTTGGGGACCGTTTCGCTTCGGAGAGCGAGGCGATGCTCAATAGTCTCACGGGCCACGCCTGGGATGTCATCCGGGCTCCATGCGAAGATGTCGGAGTTCGCCCGGAGTACGTCGAGGATGGAGTCGCGTTCGGGGGCGGGAAGGTCCTCCCCCAAGGCGATCGTCTTGTCCGGGGTTGCGTCCTTCAAAGGGACTTTTCGCAACTGGCCCTCTGGTCTGGCCCTCGGGGACCATTTTCCGGAAGGTTCGGGCGGCACGGTGCCCGTGGTGGCGTCGACCGTGTGAACGGGCCGGGCGAAGGGATCTATGGCTAGCTCCGTTTGCCTAGCGAGATCTTGGTCGCCGTGAATGGTGATGACACCCTCCGGGGCGGGGATCTTCATGCACAAGTAGTTATGATGGGCGACCGCACCGAAGGCGTTCAAGGTTGCCCTTCCCAGGATGGCGTTGTACTGGTACGGCATTTGGACCACGTCGAAGGTGATGATTTCGTCGGCGCGGGGGGGCATTGCCGAAGGTGACACCAGTCGATTGCCCCAAAGTTCATTCAGGCCTTCCGCCGAATCCTACGAGGGGTATGCTTGGGGTGACAGGCGGTCCCTTGGAATCATCATTTTATCAAAGGCGTCGGCGAACAAGAGGTCGGCGGAGCTCCCGCCATCCACCAAGACGCGCCTGACTTCGAAATCTGCAATGGTGGCGGAGACGACGAGGGGGTCTTGGTGGGGGAAGTGGATGCCCAGAGCGTCCTCGGGGCCGAAAGTGATGGGCACTTCGGCATGGCGAGGTGGCCCGTGTGTGGGCCAAGTCGCGACGTGGTGGATTTGCCTGGCGTAGGCGCGGCGTTGCCTTTTAGATTTTATGCCAAGCGAAGATCCTCCTGTTATCATGCTTATGACCCGCTGGCGCGGCTCGCCGCGCCTCCTCGATTGTGGCCTCGGGCGGGCGCAGCGGTTCTCCGGAGCCTGGCGGCTTCGTCTTCGATTGGTTGTTGCCGGCGATTGACATACTCGTTCATGGCCGCAATGGTGCGGCAGTCCGTGGTTGTGTGCGAGCACTCGCCGTGGAGATCGCAGTATGACGTGACTCTTTCTGCGCCGTCCCGGTTGTCCATTGGCGCCCTCGCATGACACCGCGACCTCGGCCATGGCCACGACCCCTCGTCCGCCGTGTTTTGGACCTTGCTGATCTTGGGCCCCGTCGACGTGGTAGACCCCACGGCCCTTCACGCGGTAGTTACCGCATGGTTTGGAATTGGCCGACGTGGCCTGCTCGGGCTCGGTCGAGGGCTTCTGGGGCACCGCAACACTTGCCCGCTCCGCCCTCCTGCTGCTGTCTTCTTCGGCCCTGGCGTACTCTTCCATTTTATCGAAGAGCTCGGCAACGGTGGACACGGGCTTGCGAGCCAGCCTCTCGGATAGCGGGCCCTTCTGCAGCCCGCAGGTTGCTGCGTTGATGACCGTGGTCTCGTTGATGCCCTTCACTTGGCACTTAACCTCCGCGAACTTCCTAAAGAAATTGCGGAGGGATTCGCTGGGGCCTGCTTGACCGCGAACAAATGTCCCGCATCCTTCGGCTCGACATAGTTTCCCTGAAAGTTGTTGCGCACCATGTCGCGCAACTACTCCCAAGCATACACGGACCGGGGGGGGGTATGGTAAAGAACCATGTGAGGGCGATGCCCTTGAGGGCTAGCAAGATGCTTTTGGCCTTCGTAGTGTCATCCCCCCCCGGCGGCCTCTATAGCTGTTTCATAGACGAAGGAATTCTGCGGGGTCAGTGCTGCCTTCAAAAGGTGTAACGTCGGGCATCTTGAAGTCCTTGGGCCAACGCATCGCTTCTAGCCCCTCGCTTAACGGGGAATTGGGATCGCCCCGCAGCGAAGGGCCTGGTTGTAGGTTGGAGGGTGGCCCGGAGGGGTTTGGTGGAGGCACCGTTGCCGTGGGGCCGCCGCTCATAGGTTGCCGTAGGCCAAGCATCTCCTGCCGGAGACTGGCTAGCTCCCGCTGGATGGCTTCGTATGCCTGCTGGGTTACCTCCGCGTTCCCGGGGGTCGAGACCGGGGGTTAATGGTTGGGGAGGGGTGCCCCGGCGGGTTGGACGTTGCCTCCGGTGACACCATCATGCGTAGCGTTATTCGCTTCCTCCGCAGTTCGCGCGGCCTCTTCTGCCGCCGCGGACGTCCTGCTTCTCTTGGCCCTCGGTGTGTTGGGTGCCGCGACCGCCGCTGCCGTTTCGACCGTGGAGACTTTGGATGTGACCCTGCGAGGGGCCATTTGGTGCCCCGGGTCTTGTGACCTTCTCGCCGAACCCCACGGATGGCGCCA
This sequence comes from Phyllostachys edulis, assembly GCA_036346405.1. Lineage (NCBI taxonomy): Eukaryota > Viridiplantae > Streptophyta > Magnoliopsida > Poales > Poaceae > Phyllostachys > Phyllostachys edulis. The sequence goes on along the minus strand of CM070562.1, from coordinate 102,957,776 downwards.
ACTGTCGTGGTATAAAAAGGGACCAGACAGAGAGTGAGGGGAGACCCTCGGCTTCAGAGTGAGAGGCCGGAGGGTCCCGAGTGTTGGGGGTCCGGACAAGGAATGCACTTGGTATCTATTGCTGGAAAAAGTTAAGTCCCTCCTACATGGTAAATGAGGAAGGCTATTTATAGCCTTTCCTGCTAGGTACATGAAATTACACTTGAATCCCTAGGGAAGTACATTGAACATAGGGGTAGCAGGGGAGTTTCCAAGCCTAGGCGTAGGTTTGGGCGCACGGCGGTCTCTCCTGGACCTGGCCTATTCGGGTGGTGGACCCGGTGCACCTCTGCTGCGCCTCTGTTGGTGGTGACGAGGCTCCCTCGATGCCTCCCCCTCGGAGGGGCACGCCGCCCCCCCCCTCGGGGGTGTCTCCGCTCCTGTCTCCCTGGGACCTCGGGGACCCCTCGGAGGCCTCGGGGCCACCTCGGAGGCTTCGGGGACACCTTCCCCGGGCTGCCTCCATCTTCGCCCTCGGGACCTCCGGGAGTGTCCCCGGGGCCCTCGGGGCCCGAACCGGAGACCCTTCGTCGTGGTCTCCTGCGGGGTCCTCTGAAGCGTCGCAGGTTCTCCGAGAGTGTCGCTGTCTTGAGTGGGGCGGTGGGCGCCCCTCTGACAGATCTGCAGACTTTGGTGTGCACATGTCGCGGCAAGGTGGCGCAAGGCGACCAAGAGGCGAGCGAGGGCGGCTGGCGACCTCACTAAGGCCAGCGGTTTTGCAGGTGTGCATGGTGGTGAGTTCACGGGAATGAATATGTTCCTCACATGTCACATCCATTCATTTTTCCTCTCTTCTATTGATTTAAGATTTAATAGTGAAATATAGTTGCAATACTAAATCAATACATAGAGCAACTTTTATTTTTTCCTCACGTTCAGATTATTATACAAGTTATTTTTCAAATTTATTACTATAGTGATGGCATGTGAAAAGATGCTAGTAGATTATTACCTCGGTTTTTTACTTGATGCTTTTGAGTTCTAACAAGCAAATTCCTAGCTCTGTTGGACGATCGTAGTTTAAACTAATGGTACAGACATTGCTTGGTGTGTGCACCTCCGGTATGAAATCCTAACTCCGCTTAACGACTATGTACAACGCTGTGGCAGTAGGGTAGTGACTAGGTAGGTTGGTGGCAGTGCAGGCAAGCGAAAATGCCCTATTAGCACTCCTAAATTTTAGTCGTGATCCGCCACTGCTGACACATGAATAGACGTCAGGGTCGATTTGGTCCGCTCGCCTCCGATCAGACGGCTCTGGAGCGTTGAATCGTTATGCCGGGCTATCTATTCCTAATCGCGTGTCACCATGTGGCAGCCTTTCTTCCTTTGACCAGCTGACACTTGCTCTGTCCTCGCCGAGGCCTCACATATTTGAATTTTGAAACTTACCACCAAGTCCAAGTAGTAGTAGAAGTAGAGACGCTGGCTTAATTTGAGCTTCCTGCACGGCGAGATCGGCTGTTGCGTTACGTTAGGCGTGGCTCCGGTCCAACGCCTTGAAACTATGGCGGGAATCGCACGGCCGCCGCCGCCACCACCGCCGCGCGCGCCAAATCCACGCCAAGGGCAAGGGGCAAGCGTCTCCGGCCGGTCTCTCATTCTTTTCTCGGGCATTGGTCCAGCCAAACCCACAAGACAACCGGGCAAGCATAATCTCCTGTAAAATTACACCTTTGCCCATCCCTTCCTTACAGTCTCCGTGAAGACAAATAAGCCCCATCGAAATGTCTTGCAAGCATTCCGTTCCACTACTAGTGCGTGGCAACCACGATGCGTCGTGGAGTGTAACAACTTTTTGTAGATCTGGATCAAATGATCCTTGGTGGGATCATTCTTTGTTTGTACGGCACGTTTGTTCCATTCCGCGGCTTGCTCTCGGCCGGTAATGGCTGAGTTTTTAATTGGCTTGTCGTTTAAGAAAAAGGTGATTCTCCATCATGCATGGTGAAATTGTTTCTAGCGAATACAGCGTGTTGTTTATCATCACAACTATAATTGCATTAACATGGTATCAAGTATCTACAGTTGCTCAGTGAGCACACTCATACCTCTTCGGTTCTTCCCACAACGTAGAAGATACTACTAACTAGCATGTAACTATGTATTAAGCCAAGATTCAGCTGAGGCCGGGCGCAGCCATCAAGATTCACTAGTTCTTCAAGATCTACGCAATTCTCTTGGAGAGATAGTAACATCACATTCACAGGCCTCTTTAGAAGCACAACTGCGTACGTTTTGATGGATGGCAAAGGCACGAAATGGGTAGTATTGTCATTACACATGAACAGTGACCTCCACTAGCTCCCAGTAGCCAGCTCATACTTCCATGTATCGCGCCCCTCGCCTCCTATATACCCCGCGCTAGCTCGCACACCCTTGCTACTTGCTAGGCGCAGTGACACGCAAACCGAGCCATGGGACGCCGCACGCAGCTACCCCTCCAAGCTGTCCACGATGCAGCAGCGGCCGCAGCGCTGCTCCTGCTGGTGGCAGCGTCACATGTCGCCGTCGCGTCCGGCCCGCCCTTCTCGTGCGGCGCGCCGTCCAGCGCGGCGTTCTGCAACACGAAGCTGCCCATGGACCAGCGGGTGGACGACCTCGTCTCCAAGCTGACGCTGGAGGAGAAGATCTCGCAGCTCGGGGACCAGTCGCCGGCCATCGACCGGGTCGGCGTGCCGGCGTACAAGTGGTGGTCCGAGGCGCTGCACGGCGTGTCCAACCACGGCCGCGGCATCCACCTCGACGGCCCGCTCCGCGCGGCCACCAGCTTCCCGCAGGTCATCCTCACCGCCGCGTCGTTCAACCCGGATCTCTGGTACCGTATTGGCCAGGTACGCAAGTACGCACACGCAATGCACGACTTACTGTTTTTTTCGGAGTCTTTTGAGTTGGTGTGAGTGAACAGACTGCTTACGATTAACACATAGTTAGTGGTTAGTTAGTAGCTAGAGGGGCTTAAGTGTAATTATGTTCCACAATGCGTCAATGCGTAGTCTTCGTGAAGGAAAAGAATATTTCGCAGGTTGCTGAAATTTGAGATACTAGTAATAGAGGGTAAGGTTAGAATTGAATACCAAGAGGAGGGGTTTTCTGTAAGAGCTACGAGCTCGGTCTGTTGTTGCGCCTAATTTTACCAACCGTGTACTAACTTTTGAACACCTACCTGCTCGTACGAACGTGGTCGGTGCATGCAGCCTTTATAGTTTTGTCAAAAGTGTGCAAGGTGATTCAGTTCAGTGCAACTTTTTGGACTGAAAATTTGACAGCATAGGAGTAATCTCTGAGCTTCAGGTAATCACTCAAAAGAACATGGCTGAAGAGAGAATAGTAAGCAGGGACACTAGAATAAGTCGCTGCAAAATGTGCAAAAATCTATGTAGCCATCTTGCTTCGTGAACTGATGGTGTGTGCCATTGCCATACAATGGGCAGGTGATCGGCACAGAGGCAAGGGCCGTGTACAACAACGGGCAGGCCGAAGGTCTCACCTTCTGGGCGCCAAACATCAACGTCTTCAGAGACCCCAGGTGGGGCAGGGGCCAGGAGACCCCTGGCGAGGACCCCACGCTCACGGGCAAGTACGCCGCCGTCTTCGTCAGGGGCGTGCAGGGCTACGGCCTCGCCGGCGCCGTCAACTCCACGGACCTCGAGGCCTCCGCGTGCTGCAAGCACTTCACCGCCTACGACCTCGAGAACTGGAAGGGCGTCACCCGATTCGCCTTCGATGCAAAGGTAAGGCTCCAAGAACCGCCGGTGAGACGGCTTCATTCGTTGCTTGGTTCAAGAATGGTTTTCAGTAGATTTCTTTTTTGTTTGGTCCGAGATTCTGAATTTTGCAAATTTGTTCAGGTGACTACACAGGATTTGGAGGACACTTACAACCCTCCCTTCAGAAGCTGTGTCGAAGATGGCGGGGCCAGCGGCATCATGTGCTCCTACAACCGCGTCAATGGTGTGCCAACCTGTGCTGATTACAACCTCCTCTCCAAAACTGCAAGGGGAGATTGGAGATTTTACGGGTAAGTCAGGATTCAGGAAGGTTAAGTAAAAAGTGTCATGATGGGAGACATATATCTACCAATGGGAATTTTCAAAGCATATAATTGAGCTGTCGAAACATTCTGAAATGAAATTATTCTTTTTCCTTGGCCTATATCCCAGTTTTGTTGAAACTACCTGTAACTAGAGAAAGACTGGTCTAGTGATAATACTTCCAAGTTTTACCTGTTGACCAGATATATCACTTCAGACTGTGACGCTGTGGCCATCATCCATGATGTTCAAGGATATGCCAAAACAGCAGAAGATGCAGTTGCAGATGTCCTCAAGGCTGGTATGAGTTTACAACTAGTAGTTATCCACAATACATGCTGTACTACTACTTGATTTCATACTGTTTCTCAAAGAGATTAATTCCATATGTATTTTATCTTGTGGTTATGACATGTCAAGTATTACCCTCACATGGAACTCTTGGGCAGTTCGGACACCATAACCAAAAACTAAAAGCATGATTCTTGGACAAGATAATAAGGCAAAGATATAGAGGTTAGGTTTGGTTAGGTCACTGAACTGTAACCAAAAGTTGATTTGGCTCACACTACTCATACAGCTTTCCGTTTTGCTGATTTGGGCACTTAAATCCAGTGGAAATAATTCATGGCATGACACTGAACCTCATGATATCATCAGAAATCCAGGTGTCCTATAAAAAGAAGACCACCACATCAGCATGCAATTACTTACGCTAGTGTTAGATGGCAGAAGGCTTAAAAACTCCAAATCAACAATGACAGTGAAATAAGGTCAAAATCAACAAAACCAATAATGCAGCAAGGCAAACTGTTTCCAACAAAGACCTATATACTCTGACTCTCTGAGAAACACTAAATATCATGTTAAGAATTTCATAATTGTGTTGCTTACCTTTCGTAACCTGAAAAACTTTCAGGAATGGATGTGAATTGTGGCAGCTATGTGTAGCGACATGCTGCCTCTGCAATCCGACAAGGGAAGATCACGAGAACAAGACATCAACAGAGCCCTCCACAACCTCTTCGCAGTCAGAATGAGGCTGGGGCTCTTCAATGGCAACCCAAAATACAACCGGTACGGCAACATCGGGCCAGACCAAGTGTGCACACAGGAGCACCAAAATCTTGCTCTGGAAGCCGCGCAAGATGGCATTGTCTTCTTGAAGAACAGCGCCAGCGCTCTCCCTGTCCAAATCAAAAGTATCATCCATTCTTGTCATTGGACACAATGCAAATAACGCCACAAGGCTACTTGAAACTACTTGACCCTCCTTGCATATCTGTCACCCCCTTCAAGTCTTTGCAAGGCTATGTAAAGGACACAAGGTTTGTTCTTTGGGTGCAACTCACCGCTTACAATGTGTCGTCGATTGGTCAAGCAGTCCAATTGGCTAGTTCAGTGGACTATGTTGTCTTGTTCATGGGATTAGATCAAGATCAGGAGAGGGAAGAGGTTGATAGGCTGGAGTTGGGGCTCCCAGGAATGCAGGAGAACCTCATCAACAGCGTCGCAAATGCAGCAAAGAAGCCAGTGATCTTGGTGCTGCTTTGTGGTGGCCCAGTGGATGTGACCTTTGCAAAGTATAATCCCAAGATTGGGGCCATCCTGTGGGCTGGTTACCCAGGTGAAGCTGGGGGGATTGCAATTGCCCAAGTCCTCTTTGGAGAGCACAACCCTGGTGAAATTTCTTTCACTTGCTCTGAATAATTCTTGCCCATTCTCTTATTAGGCATTAGCTGTTGTATTTATATTTGAGAATAGTGCATATAATAACCGAACCATCATTTTAGAAGCAAGAAATCAATTTGACTAGAAAAGATCTGAGTTTCAATTTTGCAAGGTACATATGATGGAAAATTGGACCTCAATTCTTGAAGCTGTTTCATATGGTCTATCTTCATCGGTGGAAGGTCGCCAAGTGACACAGTACCCAAAAGAGTACACAAGTGTGCCCATAGCGGATATCGGATGCGTCTTGACCCATCCTGAGCTATCTGGGACTTTTATACCGGTTCTACCGAGGCAAGACTGTCTACAAGTTTGGCTACGGCCTCAGCTACTCAAAGTACTCTCATCAATTCGTTGCAAAGGGCACAAAGTCACCCTCCATGACCAAGATCGATGCTCTGAAGGCAGTGGAGACGGGAGCAAGCACTGTGAGCTATGACGTAGAAGAGATTGGCTCCGAGACATGCGACAAGCTCAAGTTCCCAGCGCTCGTCAGGGTGCAGAACCATGGCCCCATGGATGGCAAGCACCCAGTCCTGCTCTTCCTGCGCTGGCCGAACGCGACAGACGGCAGGCCGTGAGCAGTGATCGGCTTCAAGAGCTGCACTGAAAGCGTCTGCAGACGGCTCATGTGGAGTTCGAGGTGAGCCCCTGCAAGCACTTCACCAGAGCAACGGAGGATGGCAAGAAGGTGATTGATCAAGGGTCGCACTTCATGGTGGTTGGGGAGGATGAGTTCGAGATGAGCTTCATGGCTTGAGTTGGGTTGGAACTGTAACATTGGGATTGGCCCTAGTGAAGTCATTCTCAGCCAATAAATTTCATTTGCATGTTTGCTTAGGAAATCTGCTGCTTCAGGGGACGAGGTTTTCAGTTATCCATCAAGTGTTAATCACCTAGCCTCGTTTCCTAAGAATTCCTGTCTAACTTATTTGAACGAGAAAAAGGGTAATTTAAAAGCAAGGTCGCGACTGTTAACGTAAGATGTGTAAAAGTTTGCAGATGATTTGCCGTAATGAACTCAGATGAGTTCTATTCAATTTATACTCAAACATGTACATGAGATTCAGTCGGTTAAAACAGGGACAACTGAATTTGCTATCTCCTGATTTTGTACAGTACTGATAGTTCGAATGAGGATTAGGAAAGAGGCCTCAAATCATGCCTTCCTGTTGCTCGTGTATATATACCGTAAATGCACCGGATTACATGTTCAGCAATCCCGGTTTGCATGGGATGAAAGTCCGGCTAATACTAACCATAATCCTTGATAAACCTCCTATAATACCCTGTCATGCCTAGGAAGCTCCTTAACTGAGATATGTCCATTGGTTTGGGCCAATCAACAATAGCACTGACCTTGTGGGGATCTGCGGCCACTCCCTTGGCTGAAATAATGTGTCCCAGATAGTTCACTTGTGAAGATGCAATTACACGTTTGGAAAACTTAGCAAAAAGCTGATGATTCCTCAACAGTTCTAATACAATAGCTAAGTGCTCCTTATGTTCCTTTTCACTCTTGCTATAAATGAGGATGTCATCAAAAAATACTAGAATGAATTTCCTCAAGTATGGGACAAAGATATTGTTCATGAGGCATTGGAAAGTAGCTGGGGCGTTAGTGAGTCCAAATGGCATAACTAAATACTCATAATGCTCTAAGTAAGTACTGAATGCAGTTTTGTTGAAGTCTGTTTTTCACATTCGGATTTGGTGATAATCTGATCTTAGATCCAACTTGCTGAACACATTAGCTCCATATAACCCATCAAGTAAATCCTCAATGACTGGAATTGGGTACTTATTCTTGACTGTTTGTGCATTCAACTTCCTATAATCAATGCACAGTCTCCAAGATCTATCTTTTTTCTTTACAAGGATTGCGGGGGAGGCATGAGGACTAGCGCTGGGCCGAATGATCGAAGACTCTAACAGTTTGTGTATTTGCTGTTCCATTTCGTCCTTCTATTGATGAGGAACCATATAGGGTCTGACATTGGGAGGTTCAACTCCTCTCTTGATGGGGGATAGTGTGGTTGCAACTCCTTTCCGGCGACAGCTCTTATGGCTCCTTGAAGATGTCCTGGTATGTCTGGATCAGATCTTGGTATTGTGGTTTCACCATGCTGGACTCCTCTACCTCCTTCATTATATACCCTGTCATATCCTTCACTAACATTTGGAACTCGTTACTCTTACTGAGTCAGTCCTCGATTGATCATCCAAAGATATTGCAGCCTTTCCTTCTTTCATGATACGCTTTCTAGTTTTGAGATCAATCTTTGTAGGGTTGTGTTGATACATCCAATCACATCCCAAAACCACATCATAACCTCTCAGTCTGAGTATTTTGAATGAGTTACTGAAAACCTTCCCATTGATACAGTAATCAACCTCTAGAACATGTGATCCAGATAATACGGTTCCTCCACCAGCCACTATCACTTTCTATAAAATTATTGCTTTGGATTTTACATGCAGCTTTGATGGCGAATCTCAAATCAATAAAGGTGTGAGTACTGCCACTGTCCAGTAATGCTATTCCTCTCTTACCACCAATGTTGATTAGCATAGTGTAGGTAGTTATTCTAGATAACCCCTAGATTGCTTGAGCTAAGATTTGCATTTGCATCAACTGTTCTTCTAGTTCCTGATCTAAAGTGGGATTTCCATTAGAATCTTGGGGGGCTTCTTCAATCTCAGTACTGATGGTAGGGCTTTCTTTAGTTTTAGAGATCATGAGGTTCACATTTTGGTACTGCTTGCACTTGTGACCCAAGAACCACTTGCCTCCACAATATCTGCAAATACTTGGAGTGAAAGGAGTAGCAGGCTTACTGCCCAATTCCTTCTTCTGGAAATTTGGTCCAGTCTGATTCTTGCTCTTGGCTTGATTAGCAATGTATCCATTCTTTTGAGGATTCACAGTTGAGCTAGCCATTCCTCTCTTGAACATAGCTCTAGCCCCCTTCTCCATATCTTTAGCTATTCAATAGGCTTCACACAAGAATTGAGGTTTCAAAAGTTGGCGGTAATGCTTAATGTCCGGCCTTAGACCATTGATAAAGCATTTAACAAAGAATGATTCATTATGCTAAGGGTTTTCATTTTTGTACACAACCATCAGCTTTTCAAACCTATCGATATAATCAGAAATGTTGAGATTGTACTGCTTTACTGAGTGAAAGTTTTCCAAAACCTCATAACCACTATACTGAGCAAATCTGCCATAGACCATCCTGCAAAAAGCCTGCCAAGGAGGTGTGTTCCATAGCAATCCAATGCTCCTGATCCAATTGTCTGCTCTGCCCCCCATGTACATCTGAGCTAGATCAAACTTGGCTTCATCTGGTATATTAGCCATGGCAAAGTACGTTTCAATTTGTCTAATCCATTCCAAAGGCTGATTCCATCAAATTGAGGAAATTCTATATTATGACCTCTAGTAATTGACTTGTAGAAATTGTTAACCCTCTCTGTACTAGGATTGGGTTCCATTGTCTCCCATAATATGGATCTCTAACATGGTTTCTGTTGTTGAAAGTGGGTGAGACTGGAGTAGCAGGTGGAGATACATTTTGACCCCAGTTCACGGGTGCTGCCGAATGCCCAGTAGGAGGATGATAGTGATTTACCTCCTGGTTGGCATTGAAATTTATTCCATGAGTGCTGCTTACATGTACCTGATTCATGGCTTTAACTCTTTTCATCACTTCCAACTCAATTTCATTAGCTTGAGGAAGATTTGCGGGGGCACTAGATGCATCTTCGTTCTTCTTGTGATGATTACTGATCCCTGATAAACCCTGCAGCAATGACTCCACTCGATTCATCTGAGTTTGCGTACTACCGACCTGATTTTGCAGATCCCCAATTTGCTGTTGGACCAACTCAACTTTGTTCTTAGCATCGATCGCTTCTTGTCTTACCGCACCCAGCTCTGAAGGTTTGCACTCTTGTCGCCTCGTCATCTTTGTCATCTGATTCTCACTCACAAATTAAGAACACATATGAAAAGTTTTCGCCCAAAGAGATAAACCCTGAACCTTCACTTGTTCTTGACTCCTATCGTCACCACGATCCAAATCAACCGGGAATTTTACGGCGATCTCAGTACGCCAACCCAGCCAACCAAATCTCTTGCTACTTCTAAGAATCAAATAGCTATGATACCAATTTGTCAAATCCCGGATAAGGAATCTGAGAATGGGGAAAGTGTACGGCTACTTCTAAAACTAAACTAAGGCTAAATGTTTTGGCATAATAAGAGATATCGTTTTCATTCCATTCGCTGGTTTATAAAGGATTACAAAGCAGCAAAGTAAAGGTAAAAAGCTAAAGTTCTGTTACAAAGATAAACTCCTGAAATAAACTACTTCTACTAAGAGAACGAGATGACATGAACAGTAGATATTAAAGCTCTGATGGATCATAGATCTTCACTTGATGAAGGGGTATCGGATAATCTCAGCCGTTCGATCAGCATAACTCTCTACTCCTCAGCTTCTTCAGCCTTCTTCAATCCTTGCTTCATACTCTGAACATCTCTGAACTCTAGCCGATCTGACAAAAGCGGTGACAAGCGATGGAGTCAGCCGCTGTCACGTTGGTGCAGGCACTAGCGAGAGGGTTTTTCGCTGAGTCGTGCGATTTGCGGACTCAAGGAGACCGATCACCTTCTTGAAGACTCGATCGAGCAGCACATGATATCAAATTATCAATCCATCTCTCCTAATAGGCTAAAGCCCGGTCCAATCTAGCCCAAATCTGGCCTAAACAAGAACATGTCAAAATTGATCTAGTCTATTTGCAATGCTGGGCTAGCTTGGTCTAAAAGCCTCAACAGGCTGAAGCCCATTAGCAGCCCTAGCCTGTTTCTACTAGTCAGATGGCAGCGGGTAGACCATAGATGCACCTCATGTACTCACCTCTGTTAAGGAACCGTCGCTGGCGAGTCTAGTCCGAGCAATCACCTCGTAGACAAGCGTAGAATCGCTTAGAAAATTGCAAGAACAAATAGTAGATTGAACATACAGGGAGACAAATGTTTAGGGGGTATTCTTCTTCTTTATTCCTTTTTCATGTGATCAGCCTTTTACAATGACTAGTACCTCCTATTTATAGGCTACAGCCCCTGCTAGGGTTTTGGATGCGGTGCCCACCTATGGGCCGGCTGCTGGGCTGAGCTCATGGTTTCCCAACACTCCGCCTTGGGCACCCATCCTCATATGTTCATGCCTCGTTAAAACTCCATAAAAACTCAGTGGAAAAAATTTAGAGAAAGAATACATGACACACGTTTTGCTGCGTTGCACGAATTGCCTTATTAAAAATCTTAGCTGAAAAACTTCAGGAAAACTTGTCAAGGGAAAAAGAGTACAATCCACCCAATTTCATTTAATCTCTAGGATTTACTCTTTGGGCACTCGATCTTCGTTATTAAGTTTCAATAATGAGTTCGTGAAGATTCCCCCCTGAATTCTGCACTTGTTTAAGTCTCATCATTCTAATTTCACATATGCACCTTTCAAAGCTAGATGCTGGAAGTGATTTAGTGAATAAATCTGCAAGATTTTCACATGACTTAGTATGCAGTACTTTAATTTCGTCAATCTTTTACAATTCAAGAGCATAGAAGTTTGGGGTTGATATGCTTTGTGAGATCACTCTTCACATAACCCATATGCACTTGTGCAACATGAGCTGCATTATTTTCATGGATAATAGTTGGGGTTTGCGCGGTATTCAATCCACATGACTGCTAGATGTAGTGAATCATTCACCGAAACCAAGCACATTCTTGTGAGGCCTTGCATAGTGCTATTATTTTCGAGTGGTTCGTCTAAGTCGATACAAGACACTGATTAGATGATTTTTACGAAATTGCAGTTTCACCACATAGGAATACATAGCGTGTTTGCGACTTGGCTGTATGCAAGTCCGACATGTACCCGATATCTGCATAGCCATTTATAGACAGGTCATGGTTCTTTCTGCAGAACAGACCAATGTCTTTGCTTTCTTGGAGGTATCGGAAGATGTCCTTTTATTCCCTGCCAATGCCTTTGGTAGGTTCTGTACTACACCTTGCTAAATAGGTTCACGGCAAATGCAATGTCCGGTCTAGTACAGTTTGCTAAATACATGAGTGCTTCTATTACACTTAAGTATGGGAATTCCGGTTCCAGGACTTCCTCCCCCTCTTCTCTAGGTTTGTATGGGTCTTTGTCTTGCTGCAAAGATCTCCCGGCCATTGGCACTTTCGAAGGGTATGCCTTTTCAAAGCCGAACCTTTCTAACACCTTTTGAGTGTAGGTTAACTGATGCACTAATATCCCTTCAGGGGCATGCTCAAGCAGTAAGCCTAGGCAATATTTGGTTCTACCCAAATCTTTCGTTTCGAACTCTAACTCCAGGTAAGAGCTTGCTTTCTTAATACCTTCCAGGGTTCTAATGATGTTCAGATCATCTTCATACACTTAGATTATACAAAATCCATCCTGGGATCGTCGTATAAAAACACAGATACAATCCTCATTGTTCGTGTAGCCTTTCTTACATAGAAAGTCACTTCAAGCGATTATACCACATCCTGTCTGATTGCTTAAATCCGCACGGTAACTTTCTGAGTTTCACACTGTACATATTTCTATTTGCTCTGTCTTGTTTCGGGACATGGATACCTTCAAGTATCTTCATATAAATATTCGAATCCAAGTTTTTATAAAGGTATGCAGTTATCACATCCATCAATTTCATTTCTAAATTCAAGTTAACTGTCATTGAGATTAAATATCTAAAGGGTGGTTCTACCCATGACCGGGGAATAGGTTTCTTTATAATCATCTCCTGGACGTTCAGTAAAACCTTGTGCAACGAGGCTTGCTTATTTTCATTTCTCTTTCGAACAAATATCCACTTATGCCCTACGGGGTGCACATGAGGAGGCGTGCGTCTTACAGGCCCAAACACCTCTATTTTATTCGGAGATAATAATTCAGTTTCTATTGCCTTCTTCCAATCTTCCCAATCTGATCTCTTCCTACATTCAGTGAGCGATGCAGGCTCTGGATCAAGAGCGATGATTGTGGTAATTTTCTTTACAAAATAAATATCGACATTGGTTGTTGTCTTATTAATATATTCTCCTGTGATCATAAAGTTTATAGCTATTTCTTCATAGGGTGATTCATCTAATGCCTATAATGTTTCTACTTGCCTACTGCTGTTTTCGATTACGGGGGCAAGTCTCTTTAGCTTTTCAACTCCGATGTGTGCGCACACATCCCTGCTGATGTCTCCCTTCATGGGGATGTTCAAATCCAGTATGCCCTTTCTGAAGGTTCCATACTAGTGCCAGGTCTCAACTGGCTTCCCTTCTAGTTCTGGGGAACTTCGGTGATCGGCTTTGTCAAATTCTTCTTATCATTTTTCACGAGGCGTCTCCGGTTACTTAGGATTCGAGGGGCAGGAGTTCTCGTCCTTTCTGAGGCCTTATGACGGGATTAGGGATACCTTTTTCTTTCTTTGGTATTTCAACCTTCTCCAGTTCATTATGTGCAGGAACATGCAACTTGGCCACGCTCTACATATCACTAAAATGGTCAGGCATTTGATTCGCTAATGCTTGCAAATCAATTATCTTCTGGACTTCTCTATTTGCTTCACTAGTGCGCGGATCATGTGCATGGATTTCAATTATCTTCTGGACTTCTCTATTTCCCGATATTTTTCATCAAGGAGTTGATTTCCTCCCCCTAATGACGTAAAACTAGCCTCATCTAATATACTATCAGCGAATCAGACAGTATGTAAATCTCTCGTCATAGGGTCCAAACACCTGATTATGGATGCTATCTCATAACCAACGTATATCACAGACTTTCGGAGAAGGCCCATTGTAGTTCACTGTGGTGGTGGTATAGGTACATAAACCTTGCAACCAAATATTCAAAGATGAGAAGTTTTCGGTGCTAACCCTTGCACTAGTTGCATAAGTGAATGGATGTTATATGCCGACGGTCTAAAATTGATGAGAGTTGCTGCGAGCAGGACCGTGTGTCCCCAACATGTAGTTGTTAAATTACAATTCTTCAAAGTGGCAAGCAAAATTTTAATCCTTTTAATTATCGCCTCTGGTAGTCCATTTTGGGTGTGGACAAGCGGTATATAATGCTCAACTTTAATTCCTATTTTCATGCAATAATCATCAAATGCCTTCGAAATAAACTCTTCGGCGTTGTCCATTCTGATGAATTTCACATGATGACCAGGGAAATTATCTTAATTTTAATTATTTGCGAGATTAGCTTTGCAAAAGTGTGGTTTCTCGTAGACAATAAACATATATGCGACCATTCCGAGGAAGCATCGATGAGCACCATAAAATACCTAAATAGCCCTAACAGGGGCTGTATAGGACTGCAAATATCTCTCTGGATATGGTTCAGGAATACAATGATTTCATCCTTCACTTTCAAAGCAGAAGGTCTAGTAATTAATTTTCCGGTGGCACATGCGGCACACAAAATCTTCCTGATTCGGAAAATTCTTTACATCGATATTATGTCCCTATGAATTCTTAATTATCTTTCTCATCGTCCTAAGACCTGGGCGGCATAATCTATCATGCGGAGATAAAAGTTGAGCTTCTAAATCACGGTTTCGGGGCGATATAGGTTCTGAGTGCCTTAAACTTAGTATAGTATAGCCCAGTTTCATATGAAGGAAGTCGTTCTAATACCTTTTTCTACTTTTTTCACGCTTTGTAATGAGCAGGTATTCCTTACCATACTCTTCTTTAGTCTCTACGTGGAAACCGTTAGCGCGAATATCCTTGAGAGTTTTAGTCGATTCTGGGTACAACAAGGCTTCTTTAATGACCAAAGTTATACCCATCGGGAGTATAACTGTGGCCCTTCCTGAGCCTATTATACAAGTATCGCTGCCTACGATTGTCGTAAGACTGCCAGCATTCTTACTGATCGACTAAAAGATTTCATCTCTCTCAAGGTGATATTCGTTGTGCCGCTATCCTGCTAAACACACTTCCTCCATAGGACGTCACACGCATTCTAATATTATGTACTTTATTAATATGCAACAGAAAGCAAGTAATACATAAATAAAATACTTCAGATATCAGAACATAACTTGCTATTATAAATACATGAATATAAGTCTTGCAGGACTCATCATAAGAATTTAATACTTTGCTCTCCTAGAGCTTACAACCATTATTCAAAGAATAAAATAATTCAATGTTCTGCTTCGATCACAAACTGTAAGTGACTGTAAAAAGATCTAAGTGCAATGCGTGCACCAAATCGAATCAACGAAGTATGTAGAAACTTTTGCCCGAATCTGCTACATGGCGATCTTCTCCTCTTGGGAAACTACGGCTGTGGCCGCTGCGATGTCCAAAGGAGGGATGATGGTGGCTACTACTGGGTTGTCCACATCCATGAGTGCAACTAATGACTGTAGATCCTCTATACCTGCGATGGCAAGGTGTGCCTCATGCTGTCCTTTGCCCTTCTTCCTAGACTGGAAAGCATCAATAACGTACGACCCACGACCTTACCTTTCTTGCCCCTCTCCTTTGTGAGAGGCTTCCTCACCTTGTAGTTGCTAGCATTGGCTTCATGACCAATATTGCTACTAGGCGGCTATGAAATGTAGTTCTTTCTTAGAACATCATCTTGAGCTTCCGTAACTTACATGATGTCAATCAATTCGGCATACTTCTTGTAGCCGTCTTGACGATAGTTGTGTATGGATTGCACCGCATTTGGGTGAAAGGTAGAAAGCCTTCTCGATCTTCTGCTCATCCGTGGTTACCTTACCACATAATTGAAGACTGGTATAAATTCTGTACAAATTCTGACCATGCTGGGTCGGCTCTTCGAACTCCCGGTTCGGGATGCCAGTCATTTACATATTTTATGCAAAGAGTTCATAAGATTACTGCTGGTAATTTGCATAAAATGGTTGCAAAATTCTCATAATGCTCTTCGAACTCCTGGTTCGTGATCCCGTATTTTCTATGCATTTTTCATGATTTATTGCTATTTTTAACGATTAAAAGTAACATAAACAATCATAGATAATCAAAACAGCAAATGCAATATATAAATTGCATAGAAATAATAATAGCAGAGTTAAACATGCTTCAAATGCAAAAACCGATTCAAAATTTGGCCCTTTTCTGATGGAATATGAATTTTCGGTGAATTATGCAATTTCCAGGAGCTAAACTGCTGAATTTCAATTATGAGAAATTTTTTGTGTAATCTTCAGAGAGTCCGAGGGCCTTCTTGCAAAAAATCCTTATTTGCGTAAGGATCCCCGTAATTTTCAAAATCTCGATGGGCCTTTTTGCAAAATCAGGATTTTTTTTATTTCGGCCTGACCACTCTTTTTTTCTTGGACCATTCTCCTGGGCTCCCGGCACGCTTGGCCTTTCCTTGGCCTAAAAAGCCGACCCACTTCAGCTAGTTCAAAGGAGTCGACGGGGTAGGGTTTCCCTACCCCTATTCATTGCAATGGCGGCGTGGGGCTTAGTGGCTAACGCGACGTCTGTGGGGTGGTGCGGGAGCCGCGGCAGCAGTATGGCGGGGCAGGCCGAGGCCTTGTGTGATGGTCGTCTTGATCGAGGAAACGGCGGTATGATGGTTTGCTCAAAGCGTGGCGTCGCATGTGGGCGGCTTGAGATGCGCGTCTGGTGGCGCAAGAAGCCGGCGTCGCGTCTTGGCGGCAAGTGGTGGCGCCCTGGCGGCTCAAGCGCGACTTGGTGTCGCGTCGCGGCGACTTCTGGCGAGGCAAGGGTCGGAGCTTGGCGCTTCCGGATTATCGGGGCCGATCTTGCGGCGACAACTAAGCACGGCCGTGGCGCGCGGTTTCGAGCGCGTAAAGGCACTCATCGCGTGGCGAGGCGGCGGCAATGACCATCACGGGCGGTGACCTTCGGCGAAGGCCGTCTGGCGCGTGACGCGACCGGGCGTCTGATGGTTTGTCTTGGCGTGTGGCGGAGGCCATGCGAGGCCGTCGTGGCCGTTCGGGATCGTCGCGGGGCTGCAACGCCTTGTGTGTGGCGGCGCTTCAGCGGCGCAAGAATTTCGGGCGACCGGCGATGCAGGCAAGTTGCGGTGCGATGGCGCCCAGTTGGCGGCACAACACTACGGGCATAGTGGCTTCAAGCGAACACGTGCGTCCGTGTGGGCGGCCAGCGGCTTCGGGCCAGTGGTGCAAGCGGCGCACGGTGGTGCGGCTCCAGGCCGGCAATGGCTTCAGGCTGTGGAGGACCCGTGCGGTGGCGACCTTTAGAGCCGGCGACTGCCGTAGACGCAGGAGGACGCGTGCGGCGGCGGCGGCCATGGCGCGGCGTTGCCACCCATGTGAAGACGGCGGCAGCGTGGCCTTGCGGAGACAGTGGTCATGTGGGGCCCAAAGGCGCGGCGCGGCGGCGTGGAGGCCGGGCTGCCGGCTTCAAGCTGGGGCGGCGCCATCCGATTTTTTCTCTTTTTTCGTACTATTAATGCAATTATTGTTCATGCGATCTATCGATCGGCTTAGCCGGTGACTTCAAGTCTGCTCACGGTAGATTAGAACGGATTTGTAATTCACAGTGCAATCATCATCTACTCTTTCATGCAATCTCGGCATTGTACCGGCGACTTCAAGTCGGCTCACGGTAGATTAGAGCGGATTTGCACCGTAGAAAAATCTTTAGAAAGCCAAATTTGCAGAATTGAAAGCGATCTAGAAAATGTGATTCGATCTACGAGCGTCGTACTACGACGGATACCTTTCGATCTGAGTAGAGTATGCCTAGAGGTAGGCCGGAGTCGATCGTGCTGATAACGTGTTGAGGAATCGTCGCTGGCGAGTCTAGTCCGAGCGATCACCTCGTAGACAAGCGTAGAATCGTTTAGAACAATATAAGAACAAATAGTAGATTGAACATACAGAGAGACAAAAGTTTAGGGGGTATTCTTCTTCTTTATCCCTTCTTCATGCGATCAGCCTTTTACAATAACTAGTACCCCCTATTTATAGGATACAACCCCTGTTAGAGTTTTAAATGGGGTGCTCACCTATGGACCGGCTACTGGGCCGAGCCTATAGTTTCCCAACAACCTCAACCATCATTTTGTTTGTGCAAACTACGCTAAAATCCTCCCAAATCCAACCACGTGGTTCGGACAAACGTGACTCTTACCACTAGAGCCTAGAGATTAACAATTTCGTGACAGCTAGTACCATGCATGTGCCTACTGTGGCCCTAGCCCAACTAACCAAACTAGTACTACTATTGCTGCTTTTCTTAAAAGGAGTTTTCGGCTGGACTGAATGATCGAGCTGACAACATTTGGTGTTTTGTAGTCTGGCTTTTAGGTCAGCTGGCTAGAGTTTCTAAGTTAAGAAATGTCTTAAATGCCCCCAAGGTAAATGACGGCAATTAACGACAACTAATTACAATTAAAAAAATAACCACAGTTAACGGCGGTGCAAGAGGAAGAGGGAAGACGGGCGGCAGCGACGCGGGCGGAGGAGGGAGGAGGAGAGAGTCGGTGTGGACGGCATCGGCAACGGAGACCGAGGTGACGTTGGGGGAGGATGACGGAGGCAATGTCGGTGACAAGTAGGGCGGTGGGAGGAGGCGGAGGCGGAGGCGGTAGAGACCGAGGGAGGAGGATAGGGGTGGAGGCGGTGGAGATCGAGGGAGGAGGACGGAGGCAGCGGAGTCCGAGGGAAGATGTGTGAGAGAGGAGTGAAGAAATGGGGAGTGCTTTGGGGATTTTGAAGTTTATATACGATGTCATTGGTGGATAATGTCATCCTAACTTTATTGGCAAAGTCCGAAAATCAACCAGTTGAAGCTGTGGAAAGCTACCCTAGAACGACTTGCTGCTTCCGGCTTCCCTACGTTTAACGGCTTCTGGTTTTTTCAAAGCGGTTACTAAAAGTCGTCTGTTTGGAACGACTTCCAACTTTTCCTATCAAAAAGCTGAAGTCGAAGCCGAAGCCGTCCCAAACAGACACAAATTACCCAAATACATTTTTCACTAATGAGCTAACCCCTATCCGACAAGTTGGGAAGATTACAAGGTTCTCTTAAAACAGTGTCAATATTACCATCTCTTAACGCTGGAGGCAATATTCCTACGGTTCTCTCGTGATCGAGAGCGAAAGTTGTCCATTATCCTACAAACAAGCAATAAATAAACAAATGAAAATACTCTCATAAAATACATCGCACATTTCCATCTCAAACAAAATCCGAACCCATTTCATGATCGCAAGTTCGCAACACCAAAAAAAACTCCATCAGAAACACAGCTCAGCTCTTCGCGACAATCCCACCAATAATAACGCATCCATGTTGAAAAGCTCTTCCGTTTCCCCTTGTCCTGTGCCCTGCCCGCCAAGTACGTAGAGTGGGCCCCCCGTCAGCACAACCGCCCGATAACTCCACGTGAGAGGGTCAAACCAATCAGAGCCGTCCGATCTCTTCCCTCTCCAAAAGGAATTCGGCGAAGCAGATACTACTTTCCCTTCCCAGTCAGCCCCTTCCCGTCTTCCCCGGGCGAGGAGGAGAGGGCGGCTCGGACTCGCCTCGCGTGCTCCGCGCATCCTGCCTCGCTGCCTCCCTTCCCCGCTTCGCCGAGGTGAGCGCCAAGAACCAACCCTTGTTCTTTGCAGCTTCTACCGGGCGCGGAAGATTAGCTTCGTCTTTAGTAGCATCTTTTTCTTAGGAACGACGGAAGATTACTTGTTCCTTTTGGGGCGTGTTCTTCTTGTTTCCGAACGCTTGGTTGCATGCGCAAGAAAGCCTCCGTTTCGTGGGATATGTGGGGATCTTTTGGTTTGTGTGGTTATATGCTTGGAGCCAAGGAAAGGTTGGAATCTTGCATTCGTTCCGCGTCGTTTTGGGGTTTGTGGGAGAACCTTGCTGTGTATTAGGGGTGCCATTTCAAGAACATAGCTAGGTTTCTTGGTTCATGTAGCCCGTTATTAGCGTCGTGCGAAGCAATAATTTGGGGTTTTGAGGTTCTTGGCTCTGTTCATCTACTGCGATTTTGACGAAGATTGGAAGGTTCTTACAGGATTTTGGATGATTCTTGGTAAAGGTTGTGTGGACTCGTGGTTGTCTGTTTTGTCAATACTCTGAAATTATGGTTCCGTGGTTGTTAGTTTTGTTTGCTGGCGATGCGAGGTTGGGTCTTGGGTGTCTTGGTTGTTCCTGTGTTGTGCTGGAACCGCGTGGAGGATATAACTAGATAACGTTGATACGATGACTTGAAAGGCAAGATCTCGTGGTGGTTGATGCACACGCAAGATCACCTTTTACTGCATGGCCCTTCGAAAAGTTTTTTAGCTCGCCTCTAAATATGATCTGCTATTTTTATCATCGAAGATAGACTGTATGTACTGCATATTCTTTTTTAGGACCTATGCTTGATTCACTGAGTTTGCGATTGCCATTGGGGGGCCTATGCTTGATTCAATGAGTTTGTGATTGCCATTGGGGTGTTAGTGTAACTGCAAGCTGTAAATGAATTCACCATGGGCACTTATGCAGGTCTGCTGCTGGATTTTTTTTACCTTGTGCATCCTGCTGTTTTTCTCACATAATCTAAATACGGGTGTTCTCCTTGATGTAACTCAGGTTAAAGTTCTTACAAGCCCTTTGTGTTGTATTATGTAGGAAATAGCAAAAGGGCACTATGAGCTCAGTGAGCGCCAGCGGTGCAAACAATGGTCATGCGAAAGAAGCAGCATTATATGAGCAGCAGCAGTCCAAGGTAATCCCATATCACCTGGGTTGAGTATTTTGCTTGTTGGTTCTAAGTAGCATATTGTTGGGTATAAATGCAACTCAGTCTTCTTTGTTAAACTTTTGTAGAGCCAATTTTTCCCTTTACCCTATTTTGCTCTCAGACCACTTGCTGTTCTTTCACATTTTTGTATTCAATTTTCAATTTTGTTAGATCGGTGAAGTTAGAGCTGCCCTAGGACAACTATCAGGAAAATCTGCACTATATTGCTCAGATGCTTCAATTGCGAGGTACCTGGTAGCAAGGAACTGGGACGTGAAGAAGGCTACAAAAATGCTTAAGAAAACCTTGAAATGGCGTTCAGAGTATAAGCCAGATGAGATCCGTTGGGTGAGTATAAGCCAGATGAGATCCGTTGGGTGAGTATAAGCCAGATGAGATCCGTTGGGTGAGTATAAGCCAGATGAGATCCGTTGGGTGAGCCATTCTTACCTTTTGACTTAAGAAAACCTATATTGCTTGAAAGAAGTAACACTTCATGTATGCATGTGGTACAAATGATTCATCTTATGCCACTGTGGAGCTTCCTAGCATGCTTTGTGAAACAATTGATGCATTATTACTTTTGGTTTGATGTCATAGTATTTGATGTAAAATCTTATTTGAATTTCATGATATAGGATGACATATCAGAAGAAGCTGTGACTGGAAAAATTTACCGAACTGATTACTTCGACAAGAGTGGACGGAGTATTCTAGTCATGAGACCTGGATGCCAGGTTTGATTATGCTCTTTTCGCTTTCTTTTTATCAAAATG
Organism: Phyllostachys edulis; assembly: GCA_036346405.1. Lineage (NCBI taxonomy): Eukaryota > Viridiplantae > Streptophyta > Magnoliopsida > Poales > Poaceae > Phyllostachys > Phyllostachys edulis. The sequence continues at coordinate 102,936,374 of CM070562.1, read as the reverse complement.
TGTATATATAGTTTCTGTGTACGTTAGACTGTCATTCTAATTTTGTTACCTCATTTTCAGAATACCAAGAAGGCCAAGGGGCAGCTCAAATATTTGGTATACTGTATGGAAAATGCCATTCTAAATCTGCCACATGGCCAAGATCAGATAGTTTGGCTCATTGATTTTGCTGGCTTCACCTTAGCTAACATATCACTTCAGGTTACAAAGTTGACAGCAGATGTCCTACAAGGTCATTATCCCGAAAGATTGGGTGTGGCAATTCTTTACAATGCTCCCAAGTTTTTTGAGTCGTTCTGGAAGGTATGGTTTTTACAAGCTTTGAGCATCTTATTATTATTCCTAAGCTGTATTTATTCTCTTCTTTGCATATAGACTCCCAATATAAGATGATGTAATAAGTTAGAATTTCTTCTTAATATTGGAATACGGCACATTCATTTCTTCATGAAAATCATTTTTTTTTCTCTTGTATAGTTGCTGTCCGTAGGTAACAATTATAGCACATAGAAGGAAGTTAAGCATCCTGTGTTATTTACAGTTATTATTACCTGTTTTTAAGAACTGAAATCTAGATCTGAATGCAGATAGCAAGCCCCCTTCTTGAGCAGAAGACTTTCAATAAGGTCAAATTTGTATACTCAGATATGCCTGATAGCAACAAGATCATGGAAGACCTTTTCAACATGGATGCGTTAGAAGGTGCCTTTGGTGGCAGAAACCAGGCTACTTTTCACATAAATGAATATGCTGCTAGGATGAGAGAAGATGACAACAAGATGCCGTTATTCTGGAGCCCTGAGAATTCTGCTCTTGCTTCCGAGCCATATCTGATGAAGAACTGCAGGCCCCAAGAATGTTGCTCGGGTTCGAAGACTGAAGAGACTGAATCTGGAAATAGGGAAGAAACAGAGACTGCATCTGAAAAGAGGGGAGAAACAGAGACCGAATCTGAAAAGAAGGGAGAAACTGAGACTGAATCTGTAAAGAGGCAAGAAACAGTGACCGAATCTGGAAAGAAGGAAGAAACAGATAATGAATCTGAAAAGAAGGAAGAAACAGATTCTGAATCTGAAAGGGGGAAGAGACAGAGCCTGAATCAAGAACAGTTGAATTGACAAGCTTGCCAGGAGAAGGTATCTCTTCAGCAGATAAAAGTGGCAGTTCATCTAATCCGTGAAGTATCACCATGCAACAAGCATGCCAAATGTTTATACGAGCTTTACCACAGTGAATTCTCACCAAGAGATGAACATCAAATGTGATGACTACTCTTTAACACACAGAAGGAATGTTATGCCTGACTTGTTTTGTAGTCGGCGCCACTCTATTTCTTTCTCTCAACCATCGTGACCTTATTCGAAGAACCTTTTGGCAATAAATGAGATCTATCAGATGATAAAGAACAATAAAAATACTTACCCTCAGTTTCCTCGTGCCATTGATCTTCTGAATTTATACCAGTTACTTGTGTTTGAGTGTCTGCTATATTCTGTGGGTTTTTAAAAGAAAATCTGAATACTATCTTTCTACAGTTTTGTAGACTTCGTAGCAAAAACAGAATGAGGTTTCCTTATGATGATTCAAGACAAAAATGCTTCGCACAGGCAGATTTTGGCTCAAAAAAACTTAATTTTCACTGTTCACTATGTTCTGTCAAAATTCAAGGGGTTGACAACATCTTGTATTTTGGTCAGAAGCCACCGTGTATTTCCAGTTAGTAAAGGCATAGTGTTAGGCTTGAAAATTGCAGCACTTTCACTACAAACGTTTCTGCTCTTTGTAAGCTTACAAGTATGCTATAGGCAAAACCACTACCACAAGTCAAAAGTCATAGAAGCTGTGTCTCTGCGGTATCGGCGACTGGTAATGTATCCTGGAATCTAGAGTTGAGTAACCCTTTCTGATCTTACTCCCATTATCTACATCAGCTTCGATCACAAACACGCTGCAAACGGGCCGGTGATCGGAGAACCTCGACTCGCCTCGGATGTACTGCAGCTGCTCTATCCCCTGGCCGTGCCACAGTATCCGGTCACACCTACATTAACATGGAGCCGTCAGAAATTTCAATTTCCTTCTCAAGAGCTATCAGAATTGGCATGCCTGAATCTTCAGAGTTCAGATCAGTGCTTGTTCTTTTGTACCATGCGGGTGTTCTCCGTTTCTTCTTCGATTCGGCGGTCTCCCCAGCGTACGCGTCAGAGTTCTGTGTGTATTTGTACGTCGGTGCGAAGTAGATCTTGCCTTCCTTCCACCCTTTGAACACTCTTCCTGCTTGTCTCTCAATCATCAACTGTTCAGGAATACCATCTTGTCAACATATTTTGCCAAACCAGGTGGGCGCCAACATGAGAACAGGCTTTTACTGCACGCTACTGTAGCGTATCTGAAAAAATGCTCGGTTCATACCTGATCTTTCCCAAGTAAGGTATCCCAGTCATTCTCCTCTAGCAATGTCTTCGTCTTGTCGTAGTCCAATGCGACTCGGTAATTCAGGTCTCCGAGCCATATGATCCGGCTGCATTTGCACACCAATTAAACATTGTAAGTACTCAACATGTGTGCAGTGTTGTGCCTTACAGCCTAGCTAGCATATGATCTTTGTCAGTGATGGCTTACTCATGGTCGAGGATCTTATCGGGAATCCGCTGGCCTGGCACCTTGCAGATCCGCGGGAACTGCGTACTCTTGAGGATCTCGGCAACGTCGGAGTTCCTCCTCACCTCGTCTCCCTCCTTCTGGCCGGACGCCAGGTGGCTGCAGACGAAGCAGACGCTCGTCTGGTGCAGCGTCATACTCATCGCAATGCATCCCTGAACCACAAAAACCACCTTGATTTCTGAGCACAGGCTTGTAAACCTGAGCATGAGCAACACATGCAAGGATCAAGATGATGCTCACCTTGTTTCCAAGGCGCCCCATGATGCCTCTGCCCACGGAGTCCACCCTGAGGTGGCCGATGTACTGCACGAGTTCCCTCCTCACCCACACCGACAGGAAGATGCCGACCATCTGCTTGCTCGCGATGAGGCAGTAGTTCATGCTGCCGATGCTCCTCATCAGCTCGCCGCCTTCAGGTGGTGGAAGCGGCGCCCTCGCAGCGTCTAATTCCTCGGCGGCGGTGCAGCCCGACGATGCCTCGACGCGGTAGATGAACTCCCGCATCTGACGCGCGCGGCGCTGCATGGCGGACGGGTCGGACATGCAGGTGCACGTCTTCACCAGTGCGCTATCGACGCGGTAGTTCTTGCTGAGGACCTTCAGGGACGGCTTCTGGAAGAAGAGCAGGCCGCCGCTGGAGGACTTGGGGATGGTGTCGCGCGTGCTCTGACGGCTCTGGGAGGAGGCGGCGGCGGCGGCGGATTCCGACGGCGATAGCTCGTCGCCGGAGGACTGGTCCTGGGGCTTGTTCAGAGCTTGGTAGATGAGGCCCAGCCATTTCGCAGCCGGCTCATTGTCCTCCAGGACCAGCACGTTGCCTGCGTTCAGAGGAACGATCTCCTGAAACCTGTGCAGTGTCAGAATTAGATATGATCTTCATGTCTTCAGGTGACAAAAAAAGATCGCATTGATGTTAGTACGCTGCTTTCTGATTAACAATGTGAATGATTTGAGGTTGCCATGTCCATTCATGTTCAAGTCTTCAACCGTAGTTCGTTCATTTAGGCAAATTAATCTGTTTCTTTTTGTGTGTTCGTTGAAGTATGCGACATCGTGTGACCAATTGCAGAAGCTGCATGAGAATGATCGAGGATGTATGAAGAGTACAAAAAAAGGGAAATTGTGTACCCTAAGACGTATATATCGGGTAATCCTTCTATCTGTAGAAAATCTTCCAGGTTAAGGCTGCTGTTAGGAGGCTTCCCTCCCACATTCCATGTGCCTACAAACACCCTGCAAAATTGTCAAGTAGAGTCCAATCTCATCGGATAAAAACGATGTTTACAAACTTTTTTCCTTCAACAAAACAATCAGCATTAAGCTTCGAATGATGATAATTCTTGTTACCGGTATTCCCGGGTGTCCGCATTCTGCCTATTCGGTGAATCCAGGCAACTTAGAGTCAGGCTCTCAATTCGTGTGGTGCAATGCCGATCTGAAAACCCAAAAACAAACTCAGAAACTCAATTGCATCATGTGCACGCATTCCCTCCAAATGATCAGAAAATCACGGCAATACATGCAGTCAATTACCTGAAAAGCTTTTGCGAACAGCAGGAGATGCATCCAGGAGTTCCGTCATCTCGCTGCATTTCTCTTCCAAATCTACCAAAAAAAAATGCAACTGTCAACCATGGAACTGCCAAACTGATGAAACTGCAAAAACACTGAATTTAGCCAATCATACGCACCGAAGATGATATCCCTCCGCGAGAGCAGCTTCTTATCCGAGCTTCCCGTGCTGCTCCTCCCTTTCTTGCGAAAGATGTTGGACATGAATGACTGAAAACCGAAAGAAGAACAAGCCCCAAAATCTGCCACATTAATTGTGCAACCTCCTCTCAAAATTTCACCGAGTTACCGCGATATCTTACCTTCTTCTTCTTGCCATTCTTGATGTATTCATCAACCGAGGTTGGCTTCGGAATGTCACAGGGAACATTGTGATTTGACATACAGCTTACGGTAAAAGAAGCAGGTAACGGTATGGACCCTCATCCGGAGGCCGGAGCCTGTCGTAAAAGGCAGTTTTTTCCCCCGGCAAAGCGAGAGCGAAATGTGGAGTAGTGGGGGCAGAAAAGGGGGGTAAAATGTGGGCGGTAAAAACGGGTGGTAGGGAGGGAATTGTGAGGGCTTGAAATGGGTCCCTGATATTCAGGGAGCTAGATGCCCTCGGTTGTTGCCTTCTTGGTGCCTTTTGGAGAAGAAATTTTGCTTTGTGTTTTTTTGGATTTAGCAAGTGAATGTGTCGTGAGCACCGTGATTCTGGACCTCAAATCACACTACCTAGAATGCTTCTGTTCTTGCCAGGATATTGTTGGGTTTAATTATAGGCCATGTTAAGAGTACGATGGGTGTTTTAATATCATGCATTACCTGCAGACTGCAGTCTAAAAGAAGTCAAAACTATGAACTTACGGTGTGCCAGTTCAGGTTTTATCACATGGCAACGTTGCTTGTTTGCATGTACTTCGTATCAAATAGCAACCGGCCAACCACTATGCTTTGACCTCGCATAAATTTTGTATCACCGACTTTCCCCTGGTGAGATGCCACATGCTGGTTGATTTCTGCGCCTCTGGATTGAGGTGTACAGTTTTTTAATCTTTCACGGTTTCTTTAGAGGACAAAATTCTTTTATTTTTGTCGAGAAGAGTCCTTATTGTCGGAGTTACGAATTGATAAAGAGGCAGAGCAGGTCATCTGCTCGTCAGAAGAATAAGAGCTGAAATGGCTGGCAAGATAGCACATATGCACAGAAAATGAACATGTAACAACCCGTTTATTCACAGAGAATATAACGAGATTGAGAGATTCCGTATTTGCCTCGCACAGAAACATGACAGAATCTGTAATTATCTTGCAACATGATTTTCGTGGCTGGAACGACTTCGAATGGAAAACCTCGTAACTACAAAGTTATAGATCGTTTTCCATAGTTCAATTTAGAGTCCTCATTGACCTAATTTGGAGTTCCGAGCTTTGAGATATGGGACCCACAAGGCAGGCTGCACATAGAACCAAGGTTCGCAACTGAGTCAGCTTTCAGGGCAAATTTTGTAATGAAGACGGCATTTTCAGAAAAACTCCACAAATAGAAAGTTGAAGTACTATGAGTTAGCTAAATTTGAAGATAAGAATCACTCCATTCCGAGTTCAGGAGAGAAAGTTACGACCTACGAGGTGTTCGTTGCACAGAAAGAAAGTACGAGAATCTGGGCCTCGACCAAGTGGAAAGGGGGGGGGGCTGAACCCTAGACCCCCTCCCTCCTTGTGCCTCCTTCCCCCTTTGTGCCTTGGTCCAGCACCTCCCCATTGCGCTCCTTTGCTGTCCTTCTCAACTCCTTGATGTTTTGTTTAATTCTCCTCCATGCGAATGTTGTCGATTAGCGTATTAGTGTCTCTGCTGTAATTGATTCATGAATCTGTAGTTATGTTGTCCGGTAGTTTTGGATTAGATCAATGCGAAATTAGGGTTTTGGGTCTTCTAAAGAATTGTGGGTTATTTTGGTATGTTTATGTAGGATCTGAGTTCATCGTATTTGGAGTTGTAGTTTATGAGTTATGATATTTGCAATGTTGCTGTCCAGAAACCCTGTCAAGTTATAGCAGTCGTAGTACCTGGCAGATTAGAACTTGTTAATGGCCGAATCAGGATTGTGCACCAACATGACTTTTGTAGGAAATTCTCTGAGCTTTCTATAATGTTAACGAACATAATTTTTAGATCATCCTAGTGAAAATTATAGCTATTTTAAGGCTGCTGTCCAAACTGTCGGTCAGTTTCTGTCGTTGTTTATTCATCTGCTTGTTAAATTTAGTTAAATGCAGAATTAAGGGATCTTGTCAACTAAACTTTTGTATACCAAGTCGTAACCTTTCTAGAGAGACTGAAAATAGATTTTTATGATAAGCATATTGGGAGATATATATTTTAGAAGATCACTGTCCAGTTTTGAGTTACTGTTAGGTTGTCGTTTCGCTTGAGTAGATTAATTATTTGAAGTACGGGTTTTGGGATGAAGAATCTAGACCCATCATTATGAGTTAATGGGGTATTTTGGTGATTAATGACAAATCTAAATGTGAGACTAATATGTTTATTGACTATGATATTGTTTAGTCTTATTTGAATGGTAAGGTGAAAATCATGGAGGTACGCATTAGACATCATATTCTTATATATTGTTGCATTCCTCGGATCCAAAATATAGGTTGAACTCCATCAAAAGTTTAACTTGAATATGTACATATGTTTTTATTACACATTCGTGTATGCACACATTTAGGGAGAGTTCACTCTATGTTTTATGATTTCATTAGTATTGATCAATATTTCTTTATCCTCATATATTGGGGATCTCTACGTTGAAACACATCTTTTGAGTATATAAAACTTTTGTAGTTCATAGGAAAAATTCCGGTTTACTCCCTCGAACTATCAAAAAAGTCTGGTTTCCCCCCTGAACTACAAAACCGGTTATTTAACCGCCCAAACTTGTCAAATCCGGTCATTTAACACCCCATAGCGGTTTGGAGCGGTGGTTTTGCTGACGTGGCCAAATTCGGCCAACTCAGCGTATTACGTGGCGCACCCGGTCCGTTTTCTCCTCCTCCCCTTCTCTCTGACTCGTAGGCCCCTCCTGCCAGTAGCTTCTTCCTTTGCTTCTTCCTCCTCGCTTCTTGTGCGGCGGTTCCTTTGCTTCTTCCTCCTGGCTTCTTGTGCGGCGGCAACGGCGGTGGGGACCTTCGGATCCACGACGAGCAGCTGGAGGAGAGGGCGGCGCCATGGGGAGACCTTGAGGAGGAAGCCACGCCGGGGGGGGGGGAGCGCTTTTCCTTTGCTTCTTCCTCCCGGCTTCTTGTGCGGCGGCAACGGCGGCGGGGACCTCCGGATCCACGACAAGCAACTAGAGGAGAGGGTGGCGCCATGGGGAGACCTTGAGGAGGAAGCGACGTCGGGGGAAGGAGCCGGAGGCGGCGCAGGTGGTGGCGGGCGCGGCGTAGGAGCCCGGAGGAGAGGGCGGCGCCGTGGGGAGACCCTAGGGAGGAAGCGACGCTGGGGGGGGGGGAGGAGCCGGCGGTGGAGGAGGACCCTGGCCACCTTGAACCACCCGCCTCCGCCGGGCCCATCGGGTCCTACAGCTCACTGCCGGTGCCGACCAGGTCCTTGGTGTAGAGCGCCTACTGGCCCACCAGTGCCGCCGCGTGCACGTATTGGCCGTCTCCCCCCTCTGCGGCCTCACCCTGCTCCTCGTGCAGGTACATCCTCTCGATGGCGCTTTGCCGCGTCCTGTCCGGCCCGATGCCCTCCATCCACTTCGACGCCAGCTACCACCTACCGCCGATGCCCATCATGCTCGTCGTCCCACCCATCCCTCCTCCGCCGGTCAGGTTGCTATTCCGCCTCGCGTCCAGCAACGGCGCGCGGAGGCCCCCGCCTGTCGCTGTCGACTGGTGGTTGTCGCCGTCCTCGAACCGGAGTTTATGAGGGAGAGAGAGAACCATTCCCCATGGGAATGAGAGGAGAAGAAAGAAAGAAAATGAAGAAGATGGTGGCTTTCACGTCTCTCTCTCTCCCAGTCAGCCAAACCACTGCCATATCAGCAAAACCGCCGCTTAAAACCGGCCTGAGGGGTTAAATGACCAGATTTGACAAGTTTGGGGGGTTAAATAACTGGTTTTGTAGTTCAGGGGGAAACCAGACTTTTCTGATAGTTCGAGGGAGTAAACCAGACTTTTTCCTAGTTCATATATACTCATATTGATTTATATTCAATTATTTACAATTGTGTTGTGGGACTAATGTGTGTGCTGGGACTAATGTGTGTGCTAAGATGTTTTCAAAGCTTAGTCTCGGAGTTTGAATGATGACATGGAAAGGAAATGCAAAGATGATAAAAGATCGACATGGCTCAAGACAAAGGAGTCATATATTGCATTTCGAAAAGCTTCTGGAAGAATTTCAGTAGAAATCGGTATGACCGCATTGGGTAAGCGGTACTACCAATGTGTGGTAGTACTGAAGTTCTTTTGGCAGAACTAACACATCGCGGTACGACCACATATTCTGAGCGAAACTACCGCACACCGGAAGTTTTGAATTTTAGTTGGCGGTACGTTATCTCCAGAGAGGGCCAGTTTTGGACCTCTAAGGGAAGCGACAGTACCGCCCTTGTGATTGGAAGTACCGGAGAGCGAAACTATCGTATGATCAACGGCGGTATTACCGCACCTGTCAGTAATGGCTTGTTCAGAAGTATTTATTGCAGGTACATCTTGGTAATTAATGTTAATCATTATGGGACTAACATTCTCCATGAGTTGGATGAATAGGTTATGTTCCAGGGTAATGGAGACTTCGGATGGCATCATGAGTTGGTCGTCATCAAGTCAAGGTTCAAGAAGAAGATGCATCATGTGTTGATGCATATCAAGATCTCGAAGAGGGGAAGATCATGAGTTGATCATCAAGTCAAGAGAAGACTCATCATGTGTTGATAGAGGTCAAGTAAAGGATGCATCATGTGTTGATGCATGTCGAGACGATGACCCAGACTTGAAGTGAAGATGTGCGTCATCAAGCTTCAAGAAGATGCTCAAGGCAAAGGTATGACTAGCTAGGGCTAAAGATGTGTTCCTAGTCTTTTACCGGTCTTGGTGTTTGGTTGGAAGACCGGATTGCTAATATAGGTTGCCGTACTATTAAGAGGGATCTTGTCTAGTAGCTTGAGTCTCATCGTATGTTGATAGCTCAATCTCGCTTGCTCTAGCTCACTATGGCATGATGCTATTATTTACAAATGTGTTTTGCAAATAGTCAAGGCTTATGCATCTAATCCTTGTAGCATGTGACTATACTTTGCAAATGTGGTTTGCAAATGGTTTAAGTCCATGTACCTACTCCTTGTGGCATGATCTAAGTTTGCAAATGTTTTTTTGCAAATTGTTGGGATTCATGCATTTTCCCTTGGCATGGTCTAAGATTGCTTATTGCTATTTCTTTGGACTTAGACCATGGTAGTGACTCTTTAGAGTTGTGCTTTTTGATTTGATCAAAATGTGTTTGAGATCAATCAAATAGTTGGGTTGTATAGCCCTTTGAATAAGCTTTCTATAGAGTCCAAGATCACTCAATTCCAACATCAGAATCAAAAGTTATGACATTTTTACCGAGTGTCATCTGTGCTGAAATTGGACCACGGTAATACCGCCCGATAAGAGAGGTACTACCGCAGAACGGTAGTACCGCCCTTTGTACTGCGGTACTACCGCACTAAAAACTTTAACGGCTAGTTTTTGAGCTGTTAATGCACCTGTGCGACCGATGAACAGTATAAAACGGTAGTACCAGAGTTTATACGTCGGTACTACCGCAAATCCTGATTTTTGGGGATTTCTGCTCTCAACGGCTAGTTTTTGTGTGTGGGCTATAAATACCCACCTTGGCCGGTTGAGAGACATTCTTTGGCATCTCATTTCACTCACTTGAGCTAGTGTGAGTTTCTCCTCTCAATTGTGCATGTGTTGTACGGTTGTACCTTGTGAGCAATGAGGGAGGCCTCTAGTTGCATGTGTTACATCTAGAGGTGGATATCGTATCCACTTGAGTTTGTGCATTCGTTGCACGTGGTGAGAGTCAAGCAAAGGGCTTGGCTTATTACTCTTGGTGTTTGCCGACACCTAGACGGCTTAGAGGCGTCGTGGTCTGGTGATCTTCTCAAGAAGCTTAGGAGAATACCCGGCGTGTTGTGGAGGTTGGAGCTCACTTACCCGGAGCGAAAAAGAGCTATCACTAGTGGAATTGAAGTGTTTGGCTTAATTCGTGGAGCCGGTCCAATTAGTTTGGGCTTACCTCAATATGGATTAGGGGAGATCGGTAAGTCTCCAAACACCACGGTAAAACATCCCTGTGTCATTGTTGTTTATTTCTCTAGTGATTTACTTTGTGCAATTTACATTCTTAGAATTAAATTGCTTATATGTCTTTGTATGTTTGCTACTTATTTTGTTGGTGCACTTAGTCAAGACTAGTTGATTTAGATTTTAATTGAGCAAAACCGAATTGATTTACAATTTCGCATAAAACTCGGTTTTAGCAAAAAGAATTTAAAAACCGCCTATTCACCCCCTCTAGTCGGCCTCCTCGATCTTACATGGGAGTGTGGATGAGAGCGTTGTGATTAGCGTTGTTTACTCTTGTCAAGAACTTATTTTGAGTAAATTACTTCTTGTAGGAGGAGTGACATTGGGATTAGTTGCACCTTCTTTACCATCCAACGTGTTGCAACGCGAAAGGCAAGTACAAATTGGATCGTCTTGTATGGTTGTTATTCAATCTGGTTATATGATTATGACACAAGTAATTCTTATGAATTATGAGTATTTTCTTTCCTTTACATGATTTTGTTCATTAGTGATATCAAAATTGTTATTATGAGAGAATGCATTCATTTCATTTCAATCATTCATGCCTCACCCACGGGAGTGGGTATTGAGAGTTCCATCATTCTAATATGGGCAAATAGATTTTCGTATGAAAGATTCTTTATATAGACCTTGGATCCCCGTATTTTGAATAATGTGGGTTTGAGTGAACACCGACGAGTGTATCACTAGCTATACCGATATATGTAGAAGAGAAGTGGATGTCATATTCATATTTGCATCAATTGCATAGCATCTTCTTATGTAATCGATATATTGAGAATGAACTGCCTTTGATTCGATGTTTCTTGTGACATTCAATTGTATTAGCTAAGTTTTAGACTCACGCTTGTTTTTATTATTTAGGTGACCGTCGAGAATGACTTTCAATGGGAGAAATTAGCTCACAGTTGCATATCACAATAGTGCACACCTCCATTATCAATTACTAGTTCTATTACTTTGTTTCAATGAGACTTGATTATTGTAATAATTAGCCTGTCGGTACTTAAATTGGTTCATTTTATAACTTCAGATATTAGATGATGCCTATTTCTTGTTGGAACTTATTCATAATGCTTATAACCTTAATGGTGATGTTTTAACTGTAGCTTTGAGTCTATGTTGTTACTGTTAGTATTAATATTTAATCATTGTCTGGCTATCATTAGATGTCTATTTAATTAAGTTAAATGTAAGTTCAATTTTGAATTTGTAATTCTTAGTTACATCTTGGCTTCCGCATAGCCATGGTGTTACGGAACAAGATCATCCAATGGGCTAGACTTCATGGAAGAATACGGGTGAATATATATTTTGATCACGAGTTATCATTTTAGACAATCCAATACAATTTATCATTACGGCATCATTGTAAAGAATCACCATCTTATGAATGGGGAACACAAAAATAGAACACAGTGGGGATCGAAATTTATCCCCATTTGTATCTTCCAGGTCATCACCTAAATTTTCGCTAGATTTCTCTGTTACATGCGGCAAGGTTTCAAAAGAAATAAAAGAGACGCAACGGACTGCAGCCACTCGTCCATCTCAAGGTTCCTATTGCTGAATAGTATAGAACTTAAACCACTTCTTTGGGGGAAGAAACGCATATTCGACGGATGAGAATGCCTCAGCCAATGCTAGAAAATAAACCCTGCATGGCCATCAAAGGTAAAGGATGGACATTAACACAATATCATTGGAATAATGTTTTTCTATATCTGGAAATAACAAATATTTACTTGCAGATGGTTACTGAATCATGCTGTCAAGCTTCTGTCTGTACTGAGCCAAACTCTGCAGCCAAAATTTGGTGGATTGAGATTTAAATTATGAAACAATCCAAAAGTTAACATAAGGCATTGATACAAATTAAATAAAAAATACTGGTGAATTTTAGCATTTACAAGTTAAAGACATGTATGAAAAATGTGACGAATCCCATTAATCATAAAATATGACATCAGAAATCACTATTGCTGTTTTCTAGAGTTTTGTGGAGTGGAAGAAAAGGCATTGTTAGTAGCGTTGAGTTATGGTTAAATCAAGTCTAGTTGTAAATATATAAAACAGCTTAGATGCCAGATAATGGGCAAGCTATCTTTCTGAACATGAAGTTGAAATCAGCATGTTGTTGCATCCAACACTTCACAGTTGGAACCTTAAGAAGACCCTTACCCTGGTATAAGCATAGACGCCTGCCTCAGAAGGTCCTGCTGGACTCCCCCGCCTGATAAATTTCCCTTCCTTAAATATATACAGCATAGGAATGCCAGTAGACAGCTCAAGGCTGATTACCTAAGGAAAGAAGAGTCTTACTACCTATCTCAATAAAAGAAAGCAGATTGCGAAGTGTAAAATAAACTAGGAAAAATGTTATATCACCTCTTGAGAAGTCAACTTGTCCAGATGCATTATAATTGAACGAAGTGAATTCCCATGGGCAGCAATCATAACATGCTTTCCAGCCACAAGTTGAGGTACAATCTATAGACCAAAAAACATATCTAGGTTACAGACCTCTGAAACAATTTACAAACTGCAAAAACACAACTGAATGCAGGCTCCTAAGTTTTATATCACATTGGGTGATAACAGATGACACATACATAAGTAGAGATAATTAATGCCTAAAGGTAGTTTGGTAAAGCAAAGGGAAAACCAAAGTATGTAAAACCAACAGTATACCAAAGGTCCAATTGAATTAACAGTGTCCAATCATATACTTACTTGATCTTTGAAATAAGCAACTGCTCTCTCCGCACACATCTCTAGGCTCTCACCATTTGGGGGAGGAATGTCATAACTGCGACGCCATTCATGAACTTGGTCTTTGCCAAACCGATCAGCAGTTTCTTGCTTGTTAAGGCCTTGCAGTTCACCATACCTTTGAAGACATGGTAAAATTCCGTGTGATATTCAGGAGGCAGAACTAGAAATACACACTACCAAACAATCATTCTAAAGCATAGTGAATCCTTACATTCGCTCATTCAACTGCCAGGCTGTTATGACAGGAATGGACTGCTTCTTTGTCTCCTCACTATATATCTGACTCCATTGGTGAGCTTGTTTGCTCTCATTGTGCACAATAATTGGAACCTAATATAGTCATGGGTGTCAAAACCTCTTAACATAATTGATTGAAAAAGTCCACGCACAATATATTTCTACTGGAAATCTAACATAGAAAAAGGTAGAGAACCTTCTTACGACGATGCTGCATCATGGCAAGCATAGCAGTCATCTGAGCACGAATAAGTGATGAAGTGTATATTACATCAACAGGGATATTGCATATCCTTTTACCCGCCTCAATTGCCTCCTCGACACCCTTTGGGGTCAGGGGCACATCAACACAGCCAGTAAACAGATTTTTCTCATTCCACAACGATTCACCATGCCGAATCAATATGAGTGCACTTTCACCTACAAGCACATGAACAATAGTCTGATAGCATCACACTACCGGGTAGAACAAAATGTACTACTGTATTGCTAAGTCAAACAGAACCTAAGAAGATTACTTGATTTCTTGGGGGTGCTGCGGCTTTTGGGGCTCAACGGTAGCTGAACCGGCCCCATCACTGAATATTGCGAGTTTGACGCGCAAACCAAACCCAATTTCCGGCTACCGGGGCAGCAATTCCCTACTGAAACAAACCGCACAATGCCGGTTCTCTTCTCAAAACCGAAGCTGCTGGCGCACCGCGATTTGATTGATACAAGCGCGTGCTGAGATGTGGACGCAGCCATTCTGTTTCCCACAAAGACAACAAGGTTAGCTAATCTTCTCATGGTCAACTAAGATCGAGCAATCTTGAGATATTCTCCACACATAAAAAAAACCACACAAATGAGATCAAGAAACAGCAGCAGCACCGAATCCGCACTTCCAGTCAGACCATTGCCATTCCAAAATCCAAAACCCCGCCACAAATTTCATCCATAGAGAAGAGGAAAAGGAATGACGAAGGAATATATACCTGGGAAGGAAGACGCTGAACCCTCAGAAAAGAGCACCTCAGGAGCGAAACCCAACACGTCCGCTTGCCCCAACAGGTCGGCGAAACCGAGCTCGGCCTCCTTGGCGAGATCTGCAGTGGCGGCGGGTCGCGATCGCGGAGATCGCCGGGAGCGGCGACGAAACCAAGGAAACAACGGGGGAAAGGGCTCTTTTGCTCGAGCCGTTCTCCCGAGTTCTTGTGCAGGCGCGGTGCGGTTGGTTGGGCTAGTCGGCCGTGTCCGTGTGTGGGTCGGAGTTCGCTTTTATAAAAGGCGACCGGGAATGGGGTCGGTTGGTCGCTTTCAAGGATTCTGACTTTTTGGGTTGGTGCCGTGGGAACAAGGCCGTGCCGTCCTCTTTTTTTTTTAGATCTATATAATTTTTGAGTTTCGTGATATTTGAAATGCATGAATTCCATAGATATTTTGAGTTTTTGCCATGATGTAGGTATTATGTGCTGATGAGTATGGCTTTGTTAGTGAAATCAGGACTTGTTTTGTACTCCTGGAAGTACATACTTTCACTTCGAATATACCGCTTAAACGAACGTATTACACTTCTTTATCATTTTGAATATACTTAAATATCAATCATAAGATGCTCTAATGTGACCTGATTGAAAATTTTTTCATTGAAGTCCTTTATTTTTGCTATATACCCTTTTTCATATATAAAAGAAGTATATACACATATTTTGCTATAAAAAGTAGATTTTAACGATTTTTTTTCATAGAACTCACTTTAAAGTATCTTATAATCATTATTAGAGTATACTCGAATAGATAAAGAAGTATCATCGTACGATTTAAGTGCTATATGAGAAGTGGGAGTACATACTCCCAGGAGTACCATACCATTTTCATACACACACGGATGTTATGAAATTGTTACATTTGAACTCAACGGAAGGATTTGAATTCATGTGGACATACTTTATGTTACTTTTTTTTTTGAGACTCCATGCTTTGTTACTTTTTTTTGAGACTCGATGCTTTGTTACTTTTTTTTAGACTCTATACATTAGATCCCTTGGATAAACATGGCATAGGGGGAACAAACATGGGGCATTTAGGTTTCCATAAACTTAGTAAGCCAATTGTAGTGCGTAGAGGTGTCTAAAATATGACATGCAATTGAATATTTGAAATTTCCTAGCTTATTTCTGTCGATTAAAAAAAAAGACCGTTGGTATCTCTACAGTGACATTTTTTAAAATGACATCGCTGTAATGACTTGGTCCCTTAGAGCACTTCTAGGCTCGAGCAAACAACTCTTAGCGCTCCCAAGAACCAATCCGGCTCTCCAGTTATTTATATTGTCCTTATCTCGTAAGTCGCTCTGAAACCCAAAATCCCATGCTTTAAGTTTCAATGGTGTGATGCAATTAATGGCTAAGAACATGTACAATAGTGTGACGCCAGCTATCTGTAAGTTTTGCCATGTAGAACACGAGATGTTGTGGATGAGAGGAGGGAGAATAGAGAATTGAGTTGTCTTTCATACAATAGTCGACTGTAATACAAAAAAAAACAAGACACATTGTACATGGAGGAGTTGTATATAGAGATAGTTTAAAAGACAACTCATTGTAGGAGCTATCATTAGCGACAACTCATTATAGGAGCTGCATTAGCGCTGTCTATAGATGACATTATCATAGCTACAAACTAGATAGTAGAGAAAGAGAGACCCCGAGATCCCTGTAGATGCAAAGGGGGAACCCTGGGGATCCTCAAGAGTGAGAAATGGTGTTAGCGTTAAAAGGTGTTTTTATTGCCTTGAAAAAGGTCTACCCTTATTATATGAGGAAAGTGTCTATTTATAGTGTTATATCCAAAGTACAGGCGATTACAACTCTATTCCTAAAAATCTTCTAGCGGGGCTGCCTTGGCAACTTTTTTGCCTCCTTGGCGTCTTGTGGCGATACTGTGTGGGGGAGGGTTGTTACTGGTACCCTCGTCTAAGCCGAAGCACACAATTGGTTGATGCCTCCGACAGCCCTCTTGTATCCCTCGGCCATGCAAAAGGCTACATGGTACCCCTCGCCTAAACTGAGGTATAGTATACCCTCGGTTTGGCATCTTCAGGGGCTTTCTTGGTATCTTCGTCAGGTCGTTGAGGCCGATGAGTCACCTCTACAACAAACATAAAAGAGTACTATAAATAATAATTGTCTATACCATTGTATATATCATAATATAGATATCAATGGGAGAATATCACAACTTAAACACAAATTTCCTTTTCTATTTCTCCATGACATCTTTTTAGCTTTTCTTGCGCAACTTACTATTTTGCCTTCTGGACTACTCGCCAACAACCATGAAGAAATCCACGACACTGAACAGCACCCGAGTATGTGAAGGCTGGCTACTGTTGAGGGTTCGACGAAAGAGTCGTCGTTTTAAACCCGATGAGATGCTTCTGGAATTCTGAAGTCTCCGAGCCATGGAAATGGTAGCACTGCCCTGCCTTTCTCGCTTCACCTACCACAATTCAGGCAGGTGGCCACCATCTGAACCGGTCATGCATTGATGGTGCAACTCTCACAATTGGGGTTTGTTTAGTTCGTCCAAAGGATATTCTCTTCATGGTGTATATTCCCTTTTGATGATTAACAATTAGAGCTTAAAAAACTTGTGTCAAAATTGGACCCGCTAGTCTTCAGACACCGAGATTGCAGCGCAGGCAAAAGTCAAACTAAACTCAAAGCTACTGCGCATGTGATTGACAAGAGTGCGCGACGATTTTTGCGTGTTCTATACGCGAGTAGTACTCCATCACCAGCCAAATGAAATGATCAAGGTGATTAACCCGGTTGAACCGTCGAAGACTTGGAAGCCATTGGCCAGTCAGGTTGACGGCCAGAATTTCATCTCCGCTTGAGCAAAGATGGCTTTAGGACAGTCTGCAACATATGACATTTCTACCGATTACAAAGCGACGCTTACATACTCATCATGAGACCATTTTAATATTTGACAAAACCGGCTTTTTATACTTTTTACAGATTGCCTCCATGTATCATTCTGCACATTGGAGTACAAGGGGCTTTGGTTACCCTTTCGAAATGACTTCACCATCTTGACGACTTACGAGTCTTTCTCTTCGTCTGCCCGTAGTTCTGTCCCCGGTCTGAAACTAACACAAACTGCCAGAGCAAAATTTTCTATACTTTTTTATTATTATTATTATTATTATTATTTAAAAAAGGAGAAGACTCCCTGCTTTTATAGAAAGCAAGTAAAGGGTACACACAAGTTCAAAAGGATAACAATCTGGGGGTACCAGAGACAAAACACAACCACCATCAGCAAACTTACAGGAACCACTTCACTCAGAGCAGAGAGGGAAGCACAAACAAAAAGCTAAAACAGCAAAATACACCAGAGACTAGAACACAGCAGAACAAAGACTAGTGACAAGCATCAGGACTAAAGCCTCTAATCCAGATGATCGCCACCTCCATCATTCTATCAAAGTTCTCCCGGTCATCTTTTCGGAGAAGGTTGTGCCAACGCTGCAAACAGGATATAATGTTGAAGACAACTGCAAGAGGTTGTTTAGTAAAAGACTTCTTAATCGCGTCTTTGTTCCTGCATTTCCAAATGATCCAAGCAAAGACTACAAAACTGAGCAAGCCAAGATGATAATCGTTAGCACCCCTATTCTCCAACCAACTTATATGGAAATCATCAAAAGATCCCGGAGGCCTCTTCCACCGAAAAGCCTCTTAGAAGCAAATCCATACAAAGTTAGCCAGTAAGCAATTAAAGAAGACATGATTAAGATCTTCAGGCACTCCACAAAGCCAACAATTGATATCATCTTTCCAATGTCTCAAAGCCATCTGATCAGTAGTAGGAAGCTTGTTTAAGTAAAGTTGCCACAGGAAAATTTTAATCTTCAAAGGAATTCTACTAGACCAGATTTTCTTAAGTCTATTATCAATAACACCCCTAAAGGATATGTGTCTATAAAGAGACTTGACAGAGAAATGATTCAGTTTTTCCAAGTTCTAGGCAGTCCTATCCTTCTCATCATTTAAACTCACCCCTTGAATTAAATCTTTCAAAGCTCTCCATTCACTCTCTTTCTCTGCACCAAAATTTCTGACAAACAAGATGTTCCAGACGCCCTGAACCACACAATCTGCTAGCTTGATATCAGGATTGAGACAAATATTAAAAAGATTATGAAATCTGATGTATAAGGGACAATAACCCACCCAAACATCTTTCCAAAAAGAAATACTTTTGCCATTACCAGCATGATAAGAAACACCCCAGTTGTAAACATGCTTGATTCTACTCAAAGCTTTCCAAAACTGAGACCCTCTACCATCTAAAGAATTTCTGAAGTCACAGAGAGGGAAATACTTAGCTTTCAATAACTGAAACCAGATCTCATTCTCAGCCTTACTAATTCTCCAAAGCCATTTACTAAGCATACAATCATTCATGAGACTCGTGTTCAGAACCCCCAGGCCCCCAAAATCCTTGGGTCTACAAACAGCATCCCACTTCACCATATGATATCTAGCACTGTCATTAGCACCCCTCCAGAAAAATCTGGACCTGATAGAGTCCATTTTGTCATGAATCTTCTTTATTCGGTCACCAGAAACCCCATAGTATACATGGGAAATTTGGTTACTCAAGCGACTATTGACCAGATCGACCTTCCACCAACAGAAAGCAAGTTATTTCTCCAGTTATCCAATCTGTGAGTTAACTTGGAGATAATTTTTTCCCCTGCCCCCTTACTCACCTTTTTTAAGTCAACCTGAATGCCTAAATAGGTGAGAGGTAACTTCCCAAGTTTACAGTTGAACATATTGGCAATTCTGATTGCTTCTTGATTCTCCACCCCAATTACATACACCTCACTCTTATGGTAATTGATTTTCAGACCAGACATCCATTCAAAATAGTACAAAAGGAACTTGAGGTTCAAGACATAAGAGTCATCACATTCAATCAACAACACAGTGTCATCAGCATATTGTAAGAGAGGAACACCCCCATCAATCAAATTAGAGGACAATCCTTTCAACAGACCTTTCTTTTGAGCTTTGCCAACCAAACCTGCTAAAGCATCTGCCACCAGGTTAAAGAGCAGTGGGGAAAGGGGGTCCCCCTGCCTCAAACCCCTGTGAGTTGCAAAATAAAGACCCATAGATCCATTGATATTAATGCTGACCTTGCCCCCCCTGGACAGTGGACATAACCCAATCAATCCATTTTTTGGGGAAACATTTACCAATCATAATCTCATGCAGAAAGCTCCATTGCACTTTGTCATATGCCTTCTCAAAGTCAAGTTTAAGTACAATTTCTGATTTCTTGGTAGCTCTTAAGTCATGCAGGATTTCATGGAGAGAAAGCACCCCATCCAGAATATTTCTCCCCTTGATAAAGGCTGTTTGGCAAACATTAATAATATTGTTGGCAATTTTCCCCAGTTGAATAGCTAACACCTTAGTTAAAATTTTGAAACTCACATTCATTAAACAAATGGGCCTGAATTGTTTGATGTTGTTAGCATCTGTCACTTTTGGAATGAGAGTGATCATCTCATAGTTCAGCCTCTGAAGATCAAGATTCTCCTCAAAAAAATCTTTAACCATGTTCATGAAATAAGGTCTCAAAAGACCCCAAAAGATTTTGTAGAAGCAAGAAGGAAACCCATCTGGGCCTGGAGCAGAATCCCCTGGTAAGCTTTTAATAATATCCCAAATTTCTACTTCAGAAAAATGCTGAACTAAGCTTTCACCATCAGAACCAGACACCTTATTAGCAAGATCCCAGAAATGTGGATTTAAATGAACATTATGATGAACTTCATAACCAAAAAGGTTTTTGTAAAACTTGTAGATGTGATCTCTAATAGCCCCTTCTTCGGATATAAGCACCCCATCATCTTCCAGAGAATAGATATAATTCTTCTCCTCCTACCATTTGCACAGCAATGGAAAAATCTGGTATTAGCATCCCCCTGGATAATCCATTTTACCTGCCCTTTCTGATGCCAGTCCTTTTCCTCAAACTCTAAAATTCTTTCCAAATCTTCTTCAGCTTTATTACGAGTCAGCCAGTCCTCAGTACTAAAAGAAGCACTTTCAGCTTTTTGATCAAAAAACTAATGCAGTCCGACAAAAATATCTTGTCTTTCTGTATAAACCACTAACATTAGCTTTTGACCTTTAATAAACTGTCTCAGGGAAGCCAAGCCTCCATTCCAACAATCCACAGAATAGATCAGAGTAGGCATTTTCTTGCAGATCATCTCCCATCTGCTATTCACCACATCTCTGAAATCCTCCATCTCTAACCAGCTTCTATTAAGATAGAATCTCCCTTCTTTTAATCTCACCCACCCACGATGCAGACAAATGGGATTATGATCTGAACCTATTCTTGGCAAGGTATAAACAGAACAGAAGGGGTTTTTGATTTTCCACTCAGTGGAAACCAAAACTCTATCCAATTCACCATAATAGGACACTCTTGTTTATTAGACCAAGTATACTTGGAGCCCCTCTTGACAATCTCAAGAAGTTTATGATCAGCAATGAAATTATTAAAATTGTCAATCAGAGCAAAATTCACACTGAGAACTTTTGTCCTCAGCCTTTCTAATCAAATTAAAATCACCCCCCAAGACCAAAGGAAGGGCTGTATTCTGAAATTTTTTTATCCAATTCTCCCAAAAAATCTTGAGACATGCAGTGTTGAGCAGGGCCATAAACAACTAGAAGTTCCCATCTGAAATTAGAATTCTTCTGTCTAACTGCCAAGCTCACAAAGTATATCCCTTGATCACCCCCTTCAATATCAAAAACATTAGTATTCACCCCCAGTAAAATACCACCAGAGTGGCCAACAGCAGGAGTCCAAACCCAACCGAAGTTATGACCTCCTGTCAAAGCATCCAGCTCATATTTGGAGAAATCTTTTTTGAAAGTCTCCTGGATCCCAACTACATCCAAATTTTCTCTCTGAATCAACTCCTTCAGCTGTCTCCTCCTTGCATATTTCCCAAAACCTCTCATATTCCAAAATAGAATTTTCATGATCTATTTTTATTCTTAGTACTTCTGCCAGGTTGGCTTCTTAGCTTTTTGCTCATTTTGAATCCCAGCACCCCTCTGGATTCGTTATCCAACTTATCCAAACAGACATCAACACCCCTTTTTGCATCCACATTCTCAGTCACCCCATCATGCTCGGACTTTTCTTTGAGATCAGCTTTAGCTTTGGCTAAAGCTGCTCTAACAAGCTCTTGGGCTTGCATGGCAGAAATTATCTCTTTAGCACTTTGATCTTTGGATCCAAGCACAATGTCACAGGAAGAGGCAACATTCTCTAGATAATCAACAGAAACAATATTAAGAATAGTAAAATTTGTGATTCCCCCCTTTCTTTTTTGATAGAATCCATTCCCCTGTCAAACCCCCCCTCAAGAGGTGTCTTGCAAAGGGCAGTAGCTTAATCAGTATCATCCACATCCTGAGACTTAGTTTCACTACCTTCCTGAGAACTACCAAAGTCAGTCTCTTCCTCCAGGATCAAATCCCCCTCAGTTGGGGCTGTAGAGTTATCTTTAGATGCTATCTCCCCCCCTGGAATCCTTTGCTTTGAGCAGATGCATTTGTCGAGATAACACCAAACCAGAGAGGTATTTTTGAGGAGTTTTCAAACAAGGCCATAAAGTAGCATTCATCGAGGTAGGACCTATCGGTATGTACCACTATGGCCCCCAGAGGAATGGGGCTAGAACTCATATCCTTGTCTTGAGTAAGGTCCACAGGATCTCCATCATAATGCTTGGTAGGCCCCTCCTGAGTGTACTCAATCTTATCCAAAGAAGGATAACTAAAAGCAAGAGGCATCACAGGGGTGCCTTGACATTCCAAATTAACTCCCACAATCTCTTTACCCTGACTTGAACCTTCAGAAGCAGAAACTGAACACCCCTGTTGTTTAGATTTATGTTTCTGAGAATCTCCCCCATTCTTACCTTCAGCAGACTGATGAGACTCACCCCCAAACTTATCAACTAGCTTTTTCCACTCAACATTATGGGAACTTCCACTAGAATCCTCTGCTTCCTCCTCTTTATCATCATCTTTCTTGTCATCATGGTGCTTGTGATCTCTATCTTTATCCGATCCCCTCTTTTTCTTTCCTCCCACCCCTTCTGCTTCGAATCTGATATCATAACCAACAGTATTAAAGAAAATTTCAACAAAACAATCGATATTATCAGGATCTCTGCAATTCACTTTCACCCTGACAGGGTCAGCTCGCATGAGACTAGATTCATCCACCTCAATCGGTTCCCCAATAGTACTAACAAGATCTTTAACAACTTCTGAAATCTTAGCCGCATTAGGTATACCAAAAATTTTGACCGATTGGATCGAACCATAGAAGAGCCATCAGATCCATTTTAGATTTCTCCACGATAGCTTTAATAGAATGTAAAGCAAATTCCACTCCCTGAACCTTGGACCAAGTATCAAGAGTGGCTTTAGAGGGAAAGACTACTGCATAAGCTGAATTCGATAATCTTCTAACTTTCCAGTCCCAATTTTCTTGGATCAAATGTTTCAGTTCAGCTTTGATTTTGAAACAGAGGCCACCCCTTCTTTGATATGTATGATGCCAATAGCTAACTGTTGTTCAGTTTGCATCCCAGGCACCTGCACCCTATAGAACCCCTTTCCAGGAACTCCAAATCCAAAAAGCTTCAGTCCATGGTGTTTATTATCATCAGGACAGCTTGACCCCGTATGACCTGTTTTCTTACACTTGTAGCAAGCTGGAGGATTGGTGCATCTGGCCTGGTGGTGACCAGATTGCAGGCATCTGAAATAAGTCCCTTTATCTTCAGCACGCAAAACCCCTGTATTAGGACCAATCTCCCCCCATTGTTTCGGAGGATCTTCCCCCTTTCCTGTATTCACCACATATTCCCATTTCGAAGAGGATCTATCATTATCAGAGCGCATAAAACCTCCTCTACCCCCAAAACCACCTCTGTGATCACCCCTGAAAGAACCCCCTCTAAAACCACCCCCATCATGTTTCTGATCCTTGTTATCATGAAAACCATCCTGCCATCCCTTGGACAAATCAAAAGAACCTCGATCTACCACCCCTGATTGCCACA
The DNA here is from genome assembly GCA_036346405.1 of Phyllostachys edulis. Taxonomy (NCBI): domain Eukaryota; kingdom Viridiplantae; phylum Streptophyta; class Magnoliopsida; order Poales; family Poaceae; genus Phyllostachys; species Phyllostachys edulis. Next base: position 102,912,595 of record CM070562.1, on the reverse strand, counting down.
CATCACCCCGAGATCTAGAATCAGTAGGATGAGACGGAAACTTGCCAGATCTGTGAGAAGTCCCCTGATCTCTTCTCTGATGATCCTGATCTCTTCTCAACTTTGCTCGCAACTCTTCTTCTGCTAAGAGATCATCGTCCTCCATCCATTCTTCCGGAGCATTTTGCTTACCCCCGCTCCAGTGACGTGCACCACCCCCTCCAAAACGACGGGGATATCGTCCCCGCTCACGATCCATCACCCCTTCCTTCACAACCTCAACAAACGAACGATGTAGAGGTGGCGGATCACGAATTCTTCGAACGAACCGAGCGCGCGACCCCTGCTGTCGCACCTCGCTCGCTCGTGCAAGGAACCCTAAATCGCCTAAGCACGCGGATTTTGGAATCCAACGCCACTCCGCAGAGGGTATCAGACGCCACGAGTGGTCGAAGATATCTGCGAGATGCATACCGTGGCGATGGGCCGGCCCAGTGTGGCGAAGCTTCCCATGGTGGTCGCCATGTGTCCCCAATCCAGCTCCGCTTGCGGAATCCAAAGGCACCCGAGACCACACGTCCTCCCTGCTTCGAGAACCATCCGCGTGAGTCCCGAGCCCTGCAAACGGAGCCCCAACGGTGGTGGTGACGCCGTCGACGGCGACGCACGTGCCCTCCGCGGAAGAGGTAGCCTCACGAAGCGTCTCGACATCTCCTCCGCAATCTTATGTTTCATATTATGTTTCTACAAAATCATCAGGGAAAAGGACAGGATTCATTCATACACGTTGAGAAAACCATACAAGCCTCGCACATTCATTGTCATCATATGCTCACTTGTAAACGCCAACGAGAAGAATGTCGTATAGGAGTGTGGTGTTCCCAGGAATGTTACAGTCTCCAGTTAAAATAGGTAGATGATCTTAATACAATTTGCATTTTACTGACGCTGTTAAAGTCAAAATGTCATAGCCAATTTAGCCACATCCTAAAACATTTGTTATTTGCGAGTTCGGATGCATATGGTAAGCTTACTCTGGTTCGCGCGGTGTTTCTACCGATCTGGGCCACCGGTTTGCGGCGCATGCAGGGGCGAAATCCATCTCCACGCATGTCCATGCGTGCATTTTTGACCGCGTGTGATCTGCTCGGGCGCCTACGGAGCACTGCGGACGCTTGGCAGCGGTCCGGCTAGCATGAAGAGGCCAGCGCAATGTTGACGCCCGACGACAACTTATTTTTGTCAACAGCGTGTGGCTGCTCGGGCGCCTACAGAGCACCATCGACGCTCAATAGCGGTCTGGCCAGCACGAAGGGGCCAGTACAGCGTCGACGGCCGACGACGGGACCCGCTGACGGCAATTTTTGGGCAGCGGCCTCCGGGGTGTTTGTAACCCAACAGGGCCCGCTGTGAATACATGTGCATTTTACTGACGCTGTTAAAAATGGAGCTAGTCTGGATAGTTGGTGTTGGTGTAAGTCAAGTGGCATAGCCACATCCTAAAATACTTATTATTAGCGAGTACCGATGCATATCGTAGATCTTGGTCTGGTATTTAATTTCTTGAACTAAAGTTTGGTTTTTTTCACTGCCTGAGAAGCAACCTGCTGGTTCAGGTCCATATGCCAAAGTTGCAGGTATCATGAGCTTGCGTTTTCCACCTGAAACAGTTATGCAATGAAGTCATGACGCAGCTAGGGAAACTAACAGTACTTGGCATAGGAAAGAGATGCCAATGCTTCTAATGTATAGCTAATAGTTGCTCAAGTCTGACCATAACAACAAGCATGGGTGGCACACTGAAAGATTGGAGAAGCGTTCTCACCTCATGACGAGGCCGCGTACCTTTGTTTATATAGCTGTCAAACCGCAGCAAGGATTACATGGGATGTTATGATCGTGAAGGGATTGAGATCGGATTGAGATCCTTATCTCTAGACTCTTTCTATCTTTAACAGATTGATATCTATCTATAGAACTCTATCTATAGAAAGCTATCTTTATCTCTAACATCCCCCCTCAATCATAACTTTACATAAGTTGAGATTGTATCTAAACATATCTAATTTTCGAGCACACAATGCTTTTGTAAATCCATCAGCCACTTGGTCATTTGTTGATATGAATCGTACCTCCAATAGCTTCTGAGCAACTCTCTCTCGAACAAAGTGATAATCAACTTCAATGTGCTTTGTTCGAGCATGGAATCTGGATTAGCGGACAAGTAAGTTACTCCTATATTGTCACACCAAAGTTGTCTTGCCATGGGACTTGAAACTTTAACTCCGTAACAAAGTTTGTATCCAAATCACTTCTGTTTGTTGCATTTGCTAGTGACTTGTATTCGCCTCGGTACTAGATCTTGACACTGTTCCTTGTTTGCGCGCACTCCAGGAGACCAAATTACAGCCTAAGAAAACTGCAAACCCACTGGTAGAGCGCCGATCATCAACACTTCCTGCCCAATCAGCATCAGAGAATGCACTAACAAGTGTAGAAGAATTTTTCTTAATCTTTAATCCAATACCAATAGTATATTTAAGATATCTGAGAATTCGTTTCTACAAATTCAATGAATAGTGGTTGGTGAGTGAAGGAACTGACACACCTTGTTCACAGGAAAAGATATATCAGGCTTGGTGAGAGTTAAATACTGAAGTGCTCCAACCACACTCCTATATCTAGTCGAATCCTCAGGCCCAAGAGCTTCACCCTTTTGCAAAGAGAGCTTCTCTGATGTGCATAACGGTGTGACCGCTGGCTTACAGTGTGCCATGTTAACCTTTTTTAGCAAATCCGAAGTGTATTTGTCTTGTGACAACAATATACCATCTTTCATTTTTGATACCTCAATTCCCAAGAAATAATGTAAGTCACCAAGATCCTTTAGCGCAAAATCGGTTTCGAGATCTTTAAGTAAAAAGCGAATCGCATCCCGTGAGAGCTAGCCACAATAATATCATCAACATATACAAGCAAAAATATTGTAATCAGAACCTTTCTTTGTAAAAGAAAAGTGAGGTATCTCGCCTTTGAAGCAATAAAGCCAAGTTCACCGTAGTTTACGGCATAATCTAGCAAACCCGGGCTCTAGGGCTGTTTAAGACCATAGAGAGCTTTATCTAACTTACATATGTGGCGTGGCCTCCGGCTGATCCTCATAACACAGTGGTTGCCTCATATAGACCTCCTCCTCAAGAACACCATGAAGGAACGCGTTACGTACATCTAATCGCCAGAGTAAACTTTCATCCTCTTCTTGCAATAGACAAAACAATTCGTATGGTTGCAGCTTTAACTACGGGACTAAAGGTGTCCTCATAATCTATTCCATATCTCTGTTTGAATCCCTTGGCAACTAAACGTGCCTTATACCTATCAAGAGATCCATCAGCTTTTCTCTTAACCTTGTAAACCCATTTGCAGTCTATTATATTTCTTCCTTGTTCGGCTGGTACAAGGTGCCAAGTTTTATTCTTTACTAATGCATCGAATTCACAGTCCATAGCCTGCTTCCACTCCTTATCTGCTAGTGCTTCATTAACAGTTTGCGGTTCACCTGTGGTAGTGAAAAAGTTGTACCTGATTTGCCCATCTGTGTAAACCTTTGGTTTGCTGATTCCGCTTTGTGATCTCGTGTGCGGCCGGCTCACAGACGGCGCAGCCACCACAGAAGGTCCCGGAGCTAGCTCACCAATCACCACCCCGCCTGGAGCGTGTGACACCAAGTCCTGATGCCCAGGCTCCGGATCACCTGCTGCAGCCGACGCATCAGGTGAAGTATCATCGTGTCCTGTGCCTGCGTCTTGATCTATTGTTTCATGTGTTTCTTGTTCATAACCTGCTCCAGAATGATCAAAATCTGCCACAACTTCAGAAATATTAGTATCATCAGGAGGATTAATATGCGCATTAGTTAACTGATCACATGACATTGTGCCCCCTTGATCAGTACTGGAAATAAGATGTGGATAAAGGAGAATTTCAGATCGGAGGAGTGCGCCAGCATTGGAGTGGAGTTTGGTGAAGGGAAAAATATTTTCATCAAAGACAACATCACGAGATATGTACACACGACCTGTGGACACATGAAGGCATTTAAACCCCTTATGTAGGAGACTGTAGCCTAGAAAGACACATTGTTGGGATCGAAATTCAAGTTTTCGAGAATTATATGGGCGAAGATTCGGCCAACACGCACACCCAAACACACGAAGGAGCGAATAGTCTGGTTGTTGACCAAGCAGCCGTTCCAAAGGTGTGGAATATTGAAGAAGCTTGCTAGGTGTACGGTTAATAAGATAAGTGGCTGTGACAAACGCCTCATCCCAAAATTTCAGAGGCATGGAAGCATGAGCTAGGAGGGATAGGCCAACTTCAACAATGTGTCGGTGTTTTCATTCAGCGGATCCATTTTGTTGGTGAGCATGTGGGCAAGAGACACGGTGAGTGATGCCTAGTTTTGAGAAGTAGGAGTTTAATTTCTCATACTCTCCTCCCAATCAGTTACAACCAATAATTTTCCGGTTTAGGAGTCTTTCTACAAGGGCTTGGAATTCTTGGAACTTTTGTATAACCTCGGACTTATGCTTAATCAAATATATCCAAGTATACTTGCTAAAATCATCAATAAACCGACATAATATTTCTTTCGCTTGCGTGACTCGGGAGCGGGACCCCAAACATCGGAAAACACAAGTTCTAAAGGAGCAATGTAAATACTTGAAGACTTAGAATAGGGAGCCGATGGCTCTTGGCACTGGCCGACAGCATCACACACTAACTCTTTATTGGACTCTTGAGAAAACACAAGTTTATTTCTAGAGATAACTTGCAGAACAATGGCTTCGACGGATGACCTAGCCTATCATGCCACCTAGACAAAGTGGGTTTGATGATCTTGAAGACTTATACGTGGTGAGGATGATGATGAGGGTAACAGATACAGACCACCTCTACGCTTGCCTTGAAGCAGAACTTTTCTCGTGACCTGATCCTTGATCAAAAAGAATTTTGGATGAATTTCAAAGAAGGCATGATTGTCAGCGGCAAAACGAGAAACAGATATCAAATTTTTCTTAGCATCGGGAGTATACAAGACATTATTGAGATAAAGAGGATGATCGAGGGTGCAATTTGAGTGTGACCGGTATAAGCTAATACGCATACCTGTCCCGTTAGCCGTATGAATCTGATCTCCACCGTTGTACTTCTCCCGAACGCTCAACTTATTTAGTTCGCCTGTGACATGGTCCGTTGCATCGGTATCAACATACCAATTTGTGTCAATCCGTGGGGCGTATGGCGAGAGATCGAGTGGCGTGAGACGCAATCTTCTCTGTGGGGCGAAATGCGGATCATAGCGGTGCCAGCAGATGGTGACCGTGTGCCCGATCTTGCCACACAGTTGGCAGACTGGACGCTCGCCTCCACGGCCTCCGGATTGACCACGTCCTCCACCGCGGCCACGACCAGAATTAGGAGCAGGAGGATTCTCACGGCCGCGGCCACGGCCACGTTGATTCCCGCCTCGTCCGAACGAGGCGGCGTTCTCAAGCTTGATATGCGCTTTCAAGATCTCGCTCGCCTTCAAACCCGGCGGTTGTGAGTAAAGCTCGACATCGTGACGGCTCCACCCTAGCCGCCAACGCAGATACCACCGGTTCAAAATCAGCATCGAGACCGGCAAGTATGTAAGCCACCATGTCCTCATCATCAAGCGGCTTGCCAGCAGCCGCAACTTCATCACCCAAAGCCTTCATCTTGGTAATGTATTCATTGACAATCATGTTACCTTTCTTCGTGGTGGAGAGCGCGATGCGAGTGTTGATTGCCCGCGCACGAGTCCTCGAGGAAAACATCTCCTCAAGGACCGTCCAGAGTTGCGCCGCCGTTGTGACCGACACCACCTGTGTCAGGACGTCGCGCGAGAGGGACGACATCAGGTATCCCAGGACCTGTTGGTCTGCAGCAACCCACTGCACGTATGCTGGGTTCTGTGCCTTGACGATCTTGTCGCCTTCTTTAACGTCGATCTCCTTTGCGGGAGCGACAATGGTGCCGTCGAGATAGCCGAACATCTGGGCTCCCCTCACGGCAGGAAGAACCTGCACCTTCCATAGCAAGTAATTGTTCTTGCCAAGCTTCTCTGTCACCGGAACACCAAACGGCGAGGCACCGGCCGGAGCTAAAGAAGATGATGCGCTCATGGCTGCTAGTAGATGAATCTATGAGGAGGAACCTGCTCTGATACCATGAAAGATTGGAGAAGCGTTCTCACCTCATGACGAGGCCGCGTACCTTTGTTTATATAGCTGTCAAACCGCAGCAAGGATTACATGGGATGTTATGATCGTGAAGGGATTGAGATCGGATTGAGATCCTTATCTCTAGACTCTTTCTATCTTTAACAGATTGATATCTATCTATAGAACTCTATCTATAGAAAGCTATCTTTATCTCTAACACACACCACCACCACCACTGATTCCCTGTTCAAGCCCTCGGAGGATCTGCAAATGAAATGATGTGAAAGAAGCAAATAATTACACACCATTTAGTGGTTACACAGATGCGTGCTACTGCAATGAACATCTTTTGCGGTGAGCAAATGCTGCACACCTTGCCTGCGCCAATGCGCATTGTCAGTGGCCTTCCGCGGTTGTAGCTGCTGTCGAACACTGTCCCGTCGGTAAATCTTGCAGTGTAGTGTACCTTACAACCAACAAGAAGAAACGAATTACTTCATATGAACTTCTAGACTGTTTGATTTGAAGTGTAGAGAAAATTAGCAGCTTTATCCAATAGCAAACACAACGATCAGTGCATTTACAAAGAGCGAAGCGGAGAAACTTATGATCTTCACTACGACAAATACCAAATAGTACGTTTATTCAGAGAACGGAAGTGCTTCTTTTTCAGAGAAAGTACAGTCAAATAAAGTCGCAGGACATGCAAGAAACCGTTCTCTCGGCACTGACATTGATGAGCTCGCCTCGCGGGGGCTGGGCGCCGGTGCCGACGGCGACGTCGCAGTACCCGAGCCCCGACTTGACGACAGTCAAGTCGCACATCTTCTCCCCGACCGTCGCGTAGTACTCGATGCGCGTCGCACCGGCGTCCCCGGCCGGGCACAGCAGCGCGGTGGAGGCGAGGAACCCCGCGCCCAGCGCGAGCAGCCCCCTCCCGCCGGTGCCGGCCGACGCCACCGGAAGATAGGCGGCGTCGCACGGGGACGAGGAAGTGGACGGCGGGGAGGAGGAGGAGTTGCAGGGCGCAACGGCGAGGGCTCTGCTTTGTTTGGTCACCGGAGGCGACGGGATTGGGTTGGAGGCCATGAGAGACAGGGAGGAGATAGGAGGCGGAATGGCTGCTGGTCGCTTGGTTTATCTCCAAACTGCGGCTGCAAGGCGGGCAGGCTCGGGTCGTTAACTCGTTATAAACGATGCACGATTCGCCGCGCCGAGGCCTATGGACTCCGAATCCCTGACCGCGCCGCGCCGCGCCGGCCGGGCCGAGGCGCCATGGCTTTTTTGCCGTGCGCGCAGAGAAAAGTCCTTGATTTTATCGGGCTAGGCCACGCCGCGCCTCCGGGCCGATGCGGCATGGCTTTTTTGCCGTGCGCGCAGAGAAAAGTCCTTGATTTTATCGGGCTAGGCCACGCCGCGCCTCCGGGCCGATGCGGCATGGCTTTTTTGCCGTGCGCGCAGAGAAAAATCCTTGATTTGAATGGGCTAGGCCGCGAATTTCGTGGAAACGAGATCAGCCGCGACGGACGGACTGCCTGAGCCAGTGGACCGTCTCGGGCGCGGATGCCTATTCCAGCCGTATACTCTCGGCACGATGCACGAATGCACGATGCACCATCCGGAACCCAACCGTGTGCCGCCGTGGATGTGGCTTCGTCCGGAGGCGACGTCGCGACGCGCCAAGTGGAGCGCCACATGCCCGCGTGGATCGGTGCAACTGCACAAGCGCGTACGCAGCGGCGGACGACCTCTTCGCACGTGCCAGGCCAGCGGCACGGCAGGCGAGACACCCGGCAGGAGGGCAAAACCTCACGTGCAACAGATGGTCGGTCTGTTTCACCCTGTGCATCGGGACGTTTGAGACCTGCATTCGACAACACATGTTGGCGTGTGGTGTCGTGACTAGACAGACACCTGTACGTCTCCCCTGTTCCCCCTTTGTATTTACGTGCCATATCTATGGGATTCCTTCTTGATGCAGTAATCTACATGTTTCTCCTCATGGAGAAATCGGAAGATAACACATATCATTTTTTCAGAGAGTTGAAAAGCTTAGGAAGTAGCGTGTCCTACTGTTCGGCTTTTTTGGTTCTAAAGGAAGGGTTGAACACAACAGAAAAGTTCACATGCACTGGGATTGGACTGAAGTATCTTCCTATAGTAACCTGCTCTGTCATGTACTACTCCCTTCCGGTCACAACAAAAACATGTCGTTTTTTATATAATGATATGATTCTAAAACACAACTTCGACTAGTAATTTCTATTATAGTATATTTATAAAACCCAATAAGATGAGATGAATCTATACATATGATTTTTATATATTCAATTTAAATATTTAAAAAGACATCTGGAGCTAAAGTTTCAAAAATTTAGCTGAACGTGTCCCAAAACCACATGTATTTTTTAATTGGAGGGAGTATAATCCAAGCAAGTACAGCTTATTACTTCAATACTTCTTGGTCCGTTGTTAGACTGTTTTAAATATTTAGGAACCAATTAAGAAATTGCTATGTGCACTGGAATGAGACTTCAGATCGAAGGGCGGACTAGCAAAATACGCATGCCTCCTGAGCTGGAAGGCAGAGAAGCAATGAAGCATAGCCATGATGGTTGCGCTAAACTAAACTACAGTTCCACTTGGAATTGGTTAGTTCAGAGACTAGATAAAACCAAACTGTGTGAAGTATTGTCTACACCAATGACCTTTCAGAGAATAAACAATCCACAACAATTTGACACTCCGGTGAAGTGCCTCCCATAATTTGTCATCAGCCATGCCACCAGAACCCTTCTTTTCCTCCCTTTTGGGTGTGTTCAACGACACAATGCAATACAAAATGAGCCACTTGCCTGCCAAAAAGTACATGAGACCTAAAGCGTTGATGGGAATCTAGATCCAATCCTTCACAACCTCTCTCTTGGCCAAATGACAAGCCCCTCTTTCAGATTTCAGGTGCAGTCACCTGTGTATTTTTAATTAGAGGCCGTAGATATGAAAATATTGTTGGGAAAGCATGAGCTTGGTTTAGCAGTCAGTCTATAGGTGGACGTCTTATTTAAACCCTAACAGAATCTCTAGACTATAAATAGGGGATGCTAGTTATTATAAAAGGCTCAGGAAGGGCCATAATTATACTCCGATGGTCACAACTTTAGTCATAAATAAGCTTTGTTGTATCCAGAATCGACTAGAACTCTCAAGGATAGTCGCACTAACGGTTTCCACGTAGAGACTAAAGAAGAGTATTGTAAGGAATACCTACTCATTGCATAGCGTGAAGAAAGTGCAAAAGGGTCTTAGAACGACTTCCTGTATATGACACTGGACTATACTGCACTAATATTAAGACAATTGTAGCCTATACTGCCCTGAAAACCGTATTTAGAAGCTCTGAACTTTTCTGTCTCTGGCATAATAGATTAGGCCATTCAGATCTTAGGATGATGAGAAATATAATTAACAATTCACAGGAATATAATATCGATGTAAAGAATTTCCTGAATCAGGAAGATTTTGTGTACCCCACATGTGCCATCGGAAAATTAATTACTAGACATTCTCCTCTAAAAGTGAAGGATGAAGTCTCTATATTCCTGGACTGTATCTAGGGAGACTTTTGCGGTCCTATACAGCCCCTGTCATGACCATTTAGGTATTTTATAGTGCTCATCGACACTTCCCCGAAATGGTTGCACGTATGTTTATTGTCTACGAGAAACTATGCTTTTGCAAAGCTAATCACGTAGATAATTAAAATTGAAAAATAATTTTCCAGATCATCATGTGAAGTCCATCAGAATGGACAACGCCGGAGAATTTACTTCAAAGATATTTGATGATTATTGCATGGAAATATGAATGAAAGTTGAGCATTTCGTACCACATGTCCACACCCAAAATGGACTAGCAGGTTTTTGCAGAATTGTAATTTACTAACTACATATTGGGGACACACAGTCCTACACACAACAACTCTCATCAAATTTAGACCGTCGGCATATAACATCCATTAACCTATGCAACTAGTGTAAGGGTCCGCACCGAAAATTTATCATCTTCGCATATTTGGTTGCAAGGATTATATGCTTATACCACCATCGCAACGAACTGCAATGGGCCATCTCCGAAAGTCTGGGATATACGTTGGTTATCGACGATCAAGTCGCCGATCTTACGAAATAAATAGAGGAAATAGTAAGGAGTTCTTGCGAGAAAATGAGACTGCTCTTTATTACTATGAACTAGCTATTACAGGGGGTGCCCTCGAAAAGGCAGTGGACTAATCCTAATTACACTGAGCGTAATGCTTGCTATGCTGCTGAATCAGACTTGAAACATGAGTCTAATGTCGATTGCCTTGCTTCAATCTGATGCCGCCTCATCCGCACTCCATCGTTAAATAATCGTCGAAGAGTTGGCAGTTGCTTCTCGAAGAGAAGCCTGTTGGAAATGCCACGACTTGTCGGAGTGAGGCAGCGGTTGATAAAGTACCAACCTGTCAGGACCTCGGGTAGCAATCCCGAGACCCATTGTGCATTCCAAACTAGTCCCATGATCAGTAGCTAGCTCACACAGTTCAACATCGATGTTATCAAAACCATACAACAAACTATAGAAGAAGCAGACAAATTAATATTAATAAAAACAAAAGACCTTATGGTCAAGGTTTTTACAGAGATCTGCCGCACAGGGCTTACAACAAAAGAGAGCTCGCAGCGATAGACAAAACACCGCGTGGAAGCCATTCGACATGCCCACAGGCAATCGAGTGGAGGACGTCCCCTAGCACGCGTGGTCTTCAAAGACCTCCTCTTCAAAGAGCTCGGAGCTCCCTGGGTCCTCTTTGGCGGTTGATCAACCAGAGGGCATAAAGCTGTGAGTACTTTGAATGTACTCAGCAAGTTGTAGAGAAATGTATGCAAATAGTATTCATGCCAGGCTTGACAAGGATAACTTTATGGTTACTTTGCAGAAAGTAGCATTTACTGGAAATACATTAAGTAGATTACAAATCACAAGTTGAAAGATAAATATATAAGTAATCAGGTTTTTCTTTGAAGCAACACGTGAACACCCTGTTCACTTCCTAGACCACTCGCGCACCAACCACGACCATATTTTTGAGAAAATCTACCCCTTGCGTTAAATCACCAAGCATTGTCCATAACCGGGGACACGGCTATTCGAATAGTTTTACACTCTGCAGAGGTTGTACAGCTTGACCCACAAGACACGACCTCTCTAGTTGGTTGGGCACCTGACGATGCCCATACTCACTTCCTTAGGTAAGCAGTCTAGAGCACGTGACAAGGCCTTTACAAAGCTCTGTTTTGACTCGGTTCTGCTCGCTAAGGATTCGCCTTCCTGGCCCCCTCTTGTGCCAAGTGTGAATGTCTAACCCAGGTTTCACACTTCCACCAAAACATAACCGAACCAAAATATTGCTAATTAATTGGCTAGGTCCACCCCATAATAAACTTGTGGTTGCACGGTATGGCCCAGATCAATGGCTTGCAAGGTTAAGTCCTTAGGGACTACTCAGGCGAGACAACCGCATCTCAATGTGCTTCTTGCACTCCCTTTACTGCACGATCACTCGCCGGAGTATAAAACATTTTGGGTTCCTCTCGGCCAAATAACCACCCTAGTCATGGCACAACACCTTTTAGCAACAGTGGCCGCGCCACAATTCCATATATCATTAAGTCAAATTCATCAACATTGAATTATGTGATTGAGAGACATCGCATAACTAAAGCATGTCTAAGCAATATACGCACCCATATTGGAATTTCAAAGAGGTCCAACTAAGATTACCCGACCTATGGTGTCCAAGGGTACATGCCAACATGTCATTCACAAGTATTCAAGGAGCCATACTGTCAAGTAGGTATTTAACTATTTCCCAAACCATTTTTATACAATTAACCATGCATGTTGGTATAAAACAAAGTAATTTTACAAGCTGGATACGACATGATCAAAGGTCTACGATTTGCTTTCATTGAAGAGCAGAGATTCTTCGGTAGAGGCCGTCGGATCCAAGAACTCTTCAGAGAAGCCGGAATCTACACGTGCGAAATGAGCCAAATAAATACAACAAATCGAAATTAAAAAAAAATACCAAACTAGAACCGAAAGAAAGGTGTGGGGGAGGTCCTGAGGAGGAGGTCCAAAGGAGGATACAACTTCTCAACTTGGTCGCACGAAGAGTACAAAAGGATACGACTACGCGATGAGGTCGTGAGAGCAAAAGGAGAACAGGGCACGGAGATACTCACCAGGACAATCTTTCTCACATATTAGTTGTGTTGTCATGAATTACCAAAAAGGGGGAGATTGAAAGCATCTAGGCCCATAAAAATTGTTTTGGTAATTAATGATAATATGTGAATATGGGATTAACGTGTTTATTGAGTATTTACAAGGTTAAGTCCTATTGGTGAGTTTGATGAAGTAAAGATGCATGCTAAAGGGTTCAATGAATATCTACATGGCTCAAGACAAGGTACAAGTAGTCTAGGATCATTTTTTATATTTTACAGGTCTTAGGAGAAATAGTTGGAAGACCGAATTATAGGTTAAATGTCGTACTATTAAGAGGGATCGTGACTAGTAGCTTGATAGCATGGTCTTGTGCAATATGGATCAATTTAGGATCATGCATGCATTTGAATTTGTATTTAATAAGCTTTATGTGTTTTTGTCAAAAATCGGTAGTCCCACAGGCTAACAGGCGGTACCGCTTGAAGCGGTATGACCGCGCTTTACTTGGCGGTATTACCGCATTCTGAATGTCTCTGCCAACTAATCGCTAATGCGATACGACCGGACTACCGCATTGCGGTCGTTTCGATTTCTAGTTGGCGGTTCAATAAAAACAGGAGATGTGTATTTTGGTTCGGTGCCTCTCGTTGATAATCGGTAGTACCGCGTCATGGAAACGGTAGTACCGCTCAACAGTCATACCAATTCTTATGTGGCGGTACAATTTTTCCAGTGAGCACCACTTTTCAGCGAAGTTGAAAACCCTACGATCGGTTGTACCACCCCTCTATGCGGTATGACCGCATCAAGCGGTAGTACCGCAATTTAGTTGGCGATCGTACCGCGCCGGGATTTTCAACGGCTATGTCAGAGTAATTAATGCCACTGTTCTAGCCATTACTGTGCTCTGACAAGAGTGCGGTCATACCGCTCGCTAGTTGGCGGTCATACTGTATTTCATAGAAAGTTGGGGATTTCCTCCCCAACGGTCATATTTGTTGGTGGGGGTTATAAATACCCCTCCACCTGCTCAAGGACAGAGTGCTAGTGTTCATTTATCATCCTTAGAGCCTAGAGAGCCTTGAGCATTCAGTCAACACCAAAATTCACTTGTGCATTCATTGTGAGGTGGTTGAGTTCATTCAAGTGCATTTATTCATCCTAGTTGATCCTATTGCACTTGAGCGCCGTCAAGCGAAGGTCATCGATTTGTTACTCTTGGAGTTTTGCCAAACTCCTAGACAGCCTTGGCGGTGGAGCACGATGATCTCTTCAAAAAGATTGTGAAGAGACCCGGTGCAAGCTTGTGAGTGGCTTGGAGTTCGTCATCTCCGGAGCGGAGGAAGAACTACCCATAGTGATCGAGGGAAGGCTTAATTCGTGGAGCCGGCTTGGGTTGTTAAGCTTCCTCAACATGGACTAGTGAAGATCAGCAAGTCTTCGATACCACGGGAAAAAGTCCTTTGTCATTGTAGTTATTTCTTGTCTATTCTTATTCCGCATTTACAATTCTAGCTTTTATCTTGTGTTGAATTGCTTAGTTAGAATTGTATCTAGTTTAGACATAGTTCTTATTTGACTTAAATTGTTAAATTATCGAAAAGTTTAAAAACCTCCTATTCACCCCCCTCTAGTCGGTTATCCTTGATCCTACAACCACCTAGGAGGTCTGGGCAGAGAGGGAGGTCCAAACGAGGGAGAGGTCCAAACGAGAGGGAGGTCTGGGCAGAGAGGGGGATGCTAAACACCTGAGACTCCAGCAAACGCAAAACCAACCAAACATTGAATTAATTGAAGTTTAATTAAGTCATTTTAAACACTTCCAATTCCAAAATCTCAAGTTAAGCTTTAGAACTTCAGCAAAACCAAATGGTTATTTTTATTTTGAAAACTCGAAAAGCTCAGAAAAACTGGGACGTTACACAACCGTTCGGTGGTTGTGTGTCTGTGAGACACTCAACCCTTGTTAGTGTCTTAGGACCATGAAACGCCGCGTGGTATGGAGCAAATATAACATGTGTTCCATTCATCACACGGTAAGGAATATACTTGGAGTTAGATTTGAATGCCAGTTCATTACTTCTTTGAGCGGTCATCTGGTCGGAGAATGAGAACAAGACCTCATCCGACCAGGATACTTATTATGTAACTTCTGGAATCCTTACGACCACATGCGTCGTTAGCCGTAGGGGTTACAACCATGAAGACATATGGTCTTTTATTATGTATTAAAGTAATACATAGATATTTTAATCCTCGTCAGCTAGCCCCCGAACATTAAGTGAATTGGTCATGTAAATACTTGCGCCTTCACGATGGAAAGGCCGATGAGTACATTCATATGTGCTTAAAGTCTTCGTGGCCGTCATGGAATAAAAGCTGGTTCTACATGACAGTCACTCAAAAAGACAGCCTTTACTATACTGGTAGGAAGGCGGTCGAGAATCTAGAGTGGCGCTCCTCCGTGAAGAAGGAGGGAAAAGTGGGAAGATGGGTTGAAGCCATTCGACAACTTAGTGTCAAGGGTTTAACCTCTTGGCACGTGGTAAGGAATTTCTCCATACGCGGGATTAGCCCCCTGAAGGCCTGAGCACATTCGATGCTTTGCTACATTGGTCATGATGATGCGACCAAAGATTCCAAGGAGGGTAAGTCCTGAAAGATTCTGACCAGTTTGTTTATCTTGGCTGTTTAGTTTTGTGATCCTAAAGTCTCTCGTTTATCCTTACAGCTCTTTCTCCTGATGAGATCAGAAGCTGGATCAAAATGATCTGCGTCGGAGAGCCTGGTGAGAAAGCTGATTTCCCCCGAATTTTAGCGGTTGTTTCTGCAAATGAGATGGCTGAGAGACTGAAGGTAAAAATATTAACCACCTTTCACAATTTGTATATTTTTTGATGGGTTTACCATAAATCCTCTTTGATATGCAGTCGGTCGGATTGAGAATCAATGAGGCCACTGAAAGTTGAGAGCCAATTGACGCTCCGACCACTCCTACGACCACCCGAGATGGTGGTATTATAGAGGTAGGCAACCAAACATAAATGTATATTCTAGATGAAGGATTTTTCATCACCTAACTATCTTTGATTGTTAATTAGGCGGTTGTCGTGGACTCCAATGTGGTCGCCGAGGACCTGCCATTTGCTACTGAAGTAACTGTTCTGGAGGCCGACGAATCTACACCTTCCGATTCGATGGTCATGGATCTTATTCTTGATCAACTGATCGAGAACATTTCTTCTGACCTCCAATCGGAAGACGTGAGGGGTCTAACCAGCCTTACCGGTTCAGGACCGGTGAAGTTGGTCGAACAGAAGAAAAGAAAGGCGAGTACGACTGACTTTGCTTCAGCGCGCTTCAAATTAAAGACCAAGAAAACGACCAGGTACGTATACATAAAAGAAGGACCTATGTAAGTACTTACCGCTGGTGTTTTTAGAGTCTTGAGTTTCTTTTCTTCTTTCTTTGTAGATCCTCTCGTATTCGGGTTGATTTCGACCAGAGCACCCCTTAGGAGAAAGCTCCTAAGGAGAAAGGGGTAGAGTCAGCCCCCGAACAAGTGGCAGCGTCAACGCCTGCTCAGGAACCCATGGTGGCTCCAAACCCACCTGCAGAGGTGGTGGTTCCTGAGAAATCTCAACAAGTTCTGACCCCTGCTGGGAATTCTCCTCTTTGAGTCGCATTTCCTCATCGCCTCCGGATCTTCAAAGATGAAGATCTTAATTAATCTTGGGGAAGAATTTCGGACCGTCAAGCAGTGACGAGTTTGGACTCTATTTTTGCTCAATATAACAATATGGCAATTCAGGTTAGCTTCCACGACCACTTTTAATAGTCTTTCCATTAAAAAGTACTTAAAGGAGTTTGCTATTTTGTAGCATTTGGTGGAAAACTTCGCTGTGGTCGGATGGTGACCAGCGAATAAAGCTTTTGGAGAAAAAGAACTTCGAATTAGAAAGTAAGTACCCTTTTAGTGTCTTCTTCTCTCCTTCTTTATCATTTAGCTCTTTTTATGTTAATCAATTTATCTCTTTATCGTATTTGATAGATTCGGATAAACTTAAAGAAGAAGTTATGATTAAGAAAGCCATAATTCCCAAGCTAAAAGAAGAATGCTAAAATAAGGACTGATCGATTGAATACCTGGCGATCAGGCACAAAGAAATCTTTGAGACTATTGAGAAGAAGAGGGAAGATGATTAACCGATCGTAAATTCAACTAGTATACTTTTTTTTCTAATCGTATGTACTCATTCTTGGATCCCTGTCCCCCGGACTGCAAACCAGAGCAACCGTGAGTACATGCAATAGAATGGGTACAACAAAGCTATACATGATGTAGTAGTAGATTGGTACGGTGCCTATTATATAGGGTCCGCTCTCTGAGAAGGAAAGGATCTAGGAGAAGGGGATTAAAGAATGGGATGGTTCCTTGTTCTCAAAAAAATGTGATGGTTTCCCGATCGATGGCAACAAGTGATGACGTGTACAACGCGACTTGTGACTTCGGGAGACATGCGCCTAGCGTCGGAGGCACAGGCATATATGAAAGCCATGGAGTATCAACACTACGCTTAAGGCCATAGCAAAGCGATGCAATACGTACTTACTACTGATTTGACATCACTCGTACCAGAGAGATTTGCAGCAAGGCATAAAATTAACAGAAAAGATAACAGAACAGGCCATCTATGTCACCAATCTCCAAGCAGGAGAAGCTCCACCCTCAGTGAGCGGATTTTCTTTTAAAAATAATCTATTTTTTATTTTGAATTACAGATAATAATACCATATTTTTTATTTTACAGGAATAATCATATATCGCTCACCCGTTAGGCGACTAGCCCAAGTCGCTCAACCATTGAGCGACTAGTGAGCGACTTAGATACTTGTCGCCCAGCGGGCTAAGCTGCACATTAGGATCAACCATTGAGCGACAAGTGGCCAAGTCGCTCAACGGTTGAGCTACTTGGACACTTGTCGCTCAACGGTTGAGCGACTTGGTCTAGTCGTCCAATGGTTGGGCGACATACGATTATTCCTGTAAAATAAAAAAAGTTGTATTATTACTGAAATTCAAAATAAAAAATAGATTATTTTTTAAAAAAATTCTCAGTGAGATAGTACATGTTCACTGCACCAAAGATGGGTGGCTGGCTCGATGTACGCAAGGATATAAGAAGCTGTAAACGTCGACAGAATGTCAGATATAGGAAGTTGTATATTGAGTGATGACAGGAAGAAGAAGAAGAAGAAGAAAGGATAGCTAGATGACCTTTTTATAGGCCTGCTTCGCGTTGCAATAAATAGATCGTTCGTTGGATTCCAAGACATGGCCGTCCTGGCTGTGGCTGGGCGCACAGCAGGACGAGCCGGCCGTAGCTGTGCTGCCCATCTCTGGTGTGGATATCGTTCCTTTGACATGTCATGTGATCCGACTGTAGGGGCCATGTCGGTCAAGCTAAAGCTAGCTAGTGTGGTCGCGGTCACGACGTGGCCGCGGAATCGCACCAGAAAACGATGCCCGCTGCTTTCGCCGCGTCAAGGCACGCACCGTGACGCCGTCCTTCACTTGCTGTTCCGCCCCCATTGCGCGGCGCGTCACGGCGCGTCCCGGTGTTTTCGTCGGTGTCGACCTCCACGGCGGAATCAAATTTCCGTACCGAATACGTCTCTCTTGTTCCATAGCTTCTTGCTTCTGCCGTGCGATGCATCTATATATTGACATTGTAAAGTAAAGCAATGACATTGTAAAGTAAATCAATGCGTGCACGGCTCTATGGGCTTGTTTGGTTCAATACCAAAATGAACTAAACCAAAATTTTAGTAATACCTTGAAAATTTGGCTAGCGTTTGGTTTAGTTCCAAATTTTAGTAATACCCTAAAAAATTTGGCAATGCCATTTTTTCCACCTTTTCGGGGCTGGGACTGTCTGGTTCGGCGCCCCAGATAAACATACCAAAATTTTGATGTTACTCTGAAAATTTGGCCATCATTTGGTTCGATACCAAAATTTAGCTTTGTCGCAAAAAATTTGGTATTGCCAAGCTTTGCCCAGCCATTTCTTTGGCAATTTTTTGGTTCCAAAATCAGGCGCTAATGAATTGGCATGGCTGCAATCCAAAAACATCAATTTCAGCATTGCCTATGAATTGGTATACTACCTGCCAAACACATCAATTCGGAACTAAATCAAACGGTAGCCAAATTTTCAGGGTATTACCAAAATTTTAGTTTGATTCATTTTGGCATTGAACCAAACATGTCTATTATTTTTTTTTCTAGGTTTTGGCATTATCTACGTTTTAACATTACCAAAATTTTGGTATAACTACTGCGACGCTGAACCAAACAAACCCTATATTGCCTACTAAAAAATAGACTGTTGCTAACAAACAACCTGCATATCCTTGGACCTTGGTGGATCCTAGAAGGCCGGCGTCACGATGCCCAACAATTCGTTGCAGGTTCCTCCGGACTTTCGGATCCACACCGGATCTACATGCACGATAAATGACATCGGTGCTATATATTATTTTTTTCCTTTCCGCGGCCAAAACTGACAAGATTCCGGCCGTGATTTGGCAGGGTTTCCGTTTGGACTCGTATTACTCGTGCTGTTTGGTTATAATATCCTGGAGCCCGACTATGTACACATCGAATGATGAACAACAGAATGAGCAGTACACCCGGTCCTCGCCCGGTCAAAACTCGTGTAAGCTAGCGTCGTTCGTTCGGATCTGCTGCTGCAGCGGTGCTTGTCTTGTAGCCTTGTAGGTAGGGCTACTGACTGATTGCATCAAGATTCATCAGATCACGGGTCTCACCTGGCTGGGTAACAACATGCGCTTGTCTTGTTTCCTCCACTACCTGACTGCTTTTGTCTTTCTCCTGGACCAGATATGAGGCTACGCTTCTTCGCCTGAAGAGAGAGAGAGAGAGAGAGAGAGAGAGCTGTTCTACTGGGCAGATTGTCAAATTCTGCTGCAGAACCTGGCCGCCTCAGCACTTATCAGCCGGACTGCACGACTTGCCCCACCTGCAGCTTCAATCTTTCCAAGAGTACTAAAATGACTCAATGACTTATCATCATCATGTCAAGAGCTAGCACAACACATAACTGCAACTGGGTTAAATAGCAGAAAGGAACTAAATCAAACCACCAAATGCAAACAGAAGGGAAAGGTAAAGATGTGCAATCCGTTGTTGCAATCCAGGTTCTCCTTTGGACAGGAAAGAGAACTACGATTCCAGAGTCACAGGGCATCATCAGTCAACACTGACGCATTCTTCTAATCACCCCGCCTACCAGTTTGGATCATGACCGACTCTAAGGCTAAGCTGTATCCACAGACGCTTTAAACAATGACATGCATGGCACATGCCAAGAGCTAGAACTAAGATTTGGTGCTGTTCTTATCTGCAGGGTGCGAAATACTCCACTCCCCTCGCACCCTTCCTCCGGCCGCCGGCACAGGGCTACGCGGCGGCGACGGTCTCCACGCCGCTGCCGGACTGGTCGGAGCCGCCAGCGCCGGAGACAGGGCCTCCTTGATGGATGTGAGGGAGCAGTTCTGCTCCATGCGCTCATCGCTCTCGATGCGCTGCTCCCTGCACTCCTGGCTGCAGAATGCCACCTCGCCCCTGCACGGCGAAGAGAACGGAGTCCAAGCATCATGGCACAGCCATCTTTAACAAAGAATTGCTAATCTTCTTCTATTCTATTCAAGAAACCAACTTTTTACTTAACTGTGTAAGGTTGACGAGAGATTGTAGCAACTAAAGAATTGCGTAAGTTAGATGATACCAATTACCAAGTGACCAGGTTTATATGATATTCAAAGAACAACTCATATGATTGGTCAGTTATCTCTTTAATACTTTGCTTAGGGTAGTACGGTATGTAGGCTTGACTCATAATCTAAAATACATCCCAAGTATTACTAACAAGTAGTAAACCAAACCAATGATACCGGCGATAAATAATACGTTGAAAGAAAAGATTCGCATCAAATATTTTCCTCTAAAATATAGGAGAGAATTAGATTCATACTGTGAACTAAGACGTGTTGAGTGCTAATAGCATCAGATCAGCATTACTCCTCTAATAAATGAGGATCATAGAATACTCCCCTAAATTAATAAACGAGGAAACATGAATAGTACTTACCTAAATGAATAAATGAGGACAGATCACAAATACTTCCCAAAATAAACGAGAACAGCGAGATCATCACAAAATTTTGCATCTATATGTCTATGGAACACTAGATAGAATCGTAAACAACCAGCAACATGATAAAAAGATTCGATCTAGGTGCAATCTTGACGTGGAAGACGAACTAACGCCGCGAAATTCACATCGCAAAGCAACACAAGAGATTGATCGGATTTTAATATAAAAAAACATCAGGAAATGAAGCTACAGGAAGAGAAATCGATGCAAGACATGAGAATTTTACCAGACATTCCAACGCTAAGACCAATAAGTAATAAAAACAGTGATGATCTGCAGACCTGTAGATGTAGGTGTCCTTGCCGGGGCCGAGGCGGCGGCCGCAGATGCCGCAAGCCTTCAAGAACGCCGCCGTCTTCGCTCCGGCGAGGTCGCCGGAGTCCTTCTTCGGCGCCACGCCGCCGGCGCCACCCCCTCCGGCGCCCGCCCCAACCGTGCCAGCGGGCAGAGAAGAGGGCGGCACGCGCGGCTTGTCGCCCGTCGCCTGGCGCCCCTGCTTCGCCGCCGACGGCAACGACGCCATGCTGGTCGTCCGGGCCATCAACACCTGGCTCCTCTCACGCTTCCCCAGCATCTTCCCGGGCCGGATTCCTGCCTGTCGCTCGCTTCCCTTCTCACTCCCGCCCGCCTCTGCCATCTCTGATTCGATGGCCATTTTGTCCCAATATTTGGAGAGAGACAGAGAGAGGGGGAGACTGGAGGGTGGGGAGCGGGGTTTTGGTGAGGAGCGGGGCATAGGAGGACTAAAGGAGGATTTTGGGGAGGGAACCGTGGGATCTGGGCCGTCCGCTCTCTCCACCGGAATCGCTTGGATGCTTCTGATTTGATGCGGGCTGGACCGTAGTGTATTCAATCTATCTTGATTCAAAGTCATGTCTCGTAAAACCATCTCCAATGTTGTGTTTTAGTCAGTTCAAATGAGGAGAGAGAAGACATTGAATCGATTCAATACATTGGAGGGGTCGATTCCAATAAAAAAATGCATGAAACCGAACTTTACTTAGAAATCGATTCAAAGCATTAAACAACTCATATAAGCATTAAACAACTACATAGGAGAGAGTGCGGTTGAGAGAGAATATTATTATTTTGTGGTTTTTTAATGAAACGTGGGTCCCAATTATTAGTAGGAATCGGTTCAATACATTGGAGAAAAACAAGCTCGGTTCCTAAAATGCTTATGTAACATGACTTTGAATCGACGTCGGTTCAATACACTAAAGATGCTCTAAGTATTCTAGAAACTGAGCTTGTTTTTCTTTAATGTATTAAACCGATTCCTATTAATAACTGAGACCCATGTTACATTAAAAAACCACAAAATAATAATATCATCTCTCAACCGCACTATCTCCTATGTAGTTGTTTAATGCTCATATGAGTTGTCTAATGTTTTGAATCGACTCTTAAGACCATCTCCAATGTTGTGTTTTAGCCAGTTCAAATGAGGAGAGAGAAGACATTGAATCGATTCAACACATTGGAGGGGTCGATTCAAACAAAAAAATGCATAGAACCGAACTCTACTTAGGAATCGATTCCATGCATTTTTTGTTGGAATCGACCCCTCCAATGTATTGAATCGATTCAGTGCATTATCTCTCCTGATTTGAACCGGCTAAAACACAACAATAGAGGTGATCTAACTCGCAATTAGGGCATTTTGCTAGGGTTACCTCTCGCGCCGCCTTGTATCGTAATTCTGACACAAAAAGAACATACCCAACCCAACCACTGTATCTACTGGCTATTCTGTGCTACATACATGGTGAGAGAGACTACGGGGAAAATTCAACTAAGGACGGTATTAGACATAACCTAGGGATGATATTAGCCATGAGATAATAAAAGATCACACCATCACCGTCTGTGTTACGGTTATTTACTAGAACTCTTTTTTGTTTACATTAATGAAACCTATGTGTTTTATGGTTTAACTTTTAAGAGTTCTGCAATTATTAGTCCGGTCTTATGGTGTCAAGCATGTGGCTGCATAATTTGTTGCTATATACAAATATAACCTCGGCAGAGTTTGTTTGCATTGACCCCTAAATAACAGCATATCATATCTATTGCTTGGATTCACTACGCTTTTAAAAAAGTGTAATATATGGCATAGGTATGACCCGACAGATTGACATCTACATATGTCATACTTTTTGTTGGTATATTTATCGAACCACGTCAAACGTTTGGCTTACAGCGACGTAGCACCTCTTGTTTTGTTTTCATGCATCACGCTAGATGTCATGGCGGCAAAAATTGTTCCCACTAACCTAAAAACAAAAGTACCGTGGATTCATCTAGCATTTATCTTATGGAACACACTTGTTTCGAATTTCAAGATAAAAGTATTTCTTGAGTTATGTTTTAGGGTAATACTCACAAGCAGACGTCCGTATCGAGCGTTTTTCATTGGACAGTGCGATCCAGCGACGAGTACTGCTTCAGCCTCCTTTTTTTTCCTTGAGTTGGCCCACACGCTCGGATGCAAACTAATAGCATTGGACGGTTCCAGCCTCACTCATCCACCCAAGCACCCTGTGATCTTCTTCTAGCTCTGGCCGGCCTGGAGCTGGTTGTAGCTAGCTAGATGCAGCAAAGCACGTCTGTTCTGTACTAATGGAAAAGCAAACCAATGATATGCCATTAACCAACTAATGATATCCTTAAGCCTTTATTTTAGGGTAATGATATTGTACATACGTACGACGTATCATACGCGTTTTACCCGAGTGAGTCGCTTGAGGCCTCGCCAACCACTCATATTGTTCTTTGGCATCTGTAGAAAAAAATATTACATATTGTTCACGACGATGTTGCAATTTTTTTCAACACGTTTTTTCAAGATGCTTTGTTTTTTGATTTGTGATGTTGCAACCGTTGTTTGGGGATGTTGCAACCATTGTCCTAGGATGTTACAACCGTTGTCCAGGGATGTTGCAAGTGTTGCATCTGTAGAAAAAAATGTTGCATCTGTAAGAAAAAATGTTGCATACTGTTCACGGCGATGTTGCAATTTTTTTTCCAACGTGTTTTTTCCAGATGCTTTGTTTTTTGATTTGTGATGTTACAACCGTTGTCTAGGGATGTTGCAACCATTGTCCTAGGATGTTGCAACCGTTGTTCGGAGATGTTGCAACCATTGTCCGGGGATATTGCAACTGTTGTCCGGGAATGTTGCAACCATCGTTCTAGCATGTTGCAACTGTTGTCCGAGGATGTTGTCGTACGTTCGATTCCTAGTAGCGCCCAAACTATTTACATGCCTTTCATTTCACATCTAGCTTGCTAAACTTCTAAAGTAGTGTAGCAACCTATACTAATTACTGTATTGAACCTTAATTAGCCCTTTGATATCTCTCCGAGGCCAACAAAAATAACAAAAAAAAAGGCTTAAACAACAACACCACCATCGTGATCATCACGATCACAAAGGAGAAAGCAAGCATACGTGCATGCTTGTTTGATCTAGACAAGATGAACCAATGACTTAATTTCTCTCTCTAATTAAGTGGCCTTGACGCTTGGCGTTTACCTTAATCAAGTGACTAATTAATATTGGGTTCGGACTGTACGAGTGGGGACCTCCACCCGTACGTCTGACTCGTAGTAGTGCCCTATGTTTTATTGTTAAGGTTTCAACAATATAATGTATCTACCGCATCTAGCATACAAATTATTCCGTTTATTATGTCATGTATAATATATGATGATGTGGCTACAAAAATTGTTTATATCTTACTTTTTGTAGGATACCACATCAAATGTTTGGCTTGAAACAGACCAACACCAATTGTTACGTACATATCTTTGCTATATGTTATCAAGGCACCTTTTAAAAACAAAATGTTATTGACGCAAAGTTTCTTCTAACCTCAAAATTAAGACATAACGCACACGTACTAGACTAAAACACGCTCTTATATAGTTTCAAATTTAGGTTCTAACTAACAGGGTGGAAGTTCAAGCTCCATTAATTTGGTTTTGGTAATTAATGATAAATCTAAATGTGAAACTAATACTTTTATTTATATGCTAATGTTTAGTCTTATTTGGATAGAAAGGTGAAAATCTTTGGAGGTGTGAGACTAATACTTTTATTTATATGCTAATATTTAGTCTTATTTGGATAGAAAGGTGAAAATCTTTGGAGGCATGTATTCGATGTCAAATTCTTATATCTTGTTGCATTATTTGGATCAAAATATTGGTTAAACTCCACCAAAAGTCTAAAATGGATATGTGCATATTGTTTCAACTCATATATATATTGGAAGTGCGAGTACATACTCCCAGGAGTATGAAACGGGTAGGAGTATGTACTCCTACTTCTCATATACCACTTATATCGTATGATAATACCTCTTTATCTATTTGAGCATACTCTAATAATGATTATAAGATACTTCAAAGTGAGTCCCATGAAAAATTTCATGAAAGTCCACTTTTATAACAAAATTTGTGTATATACTTTTTTATATGAAAAAGGGTATATAACAAAAATAAAGGGCTCCAATGAAATTTTTTTAATCAAGTCACATTGGAGTATCTTATAATTGGTGTTTAAGTATACTAAAAGTGATAAAAGAAGTATAATATGTTCGTTTAAGTGGTATATTGGGAGATGAGTACATACATACTCCTAGATATATATATATATATATATATATATATATATATATATATATATATATATATATATATATATATATATATATATATATATATATATATATATATATATATATATATAAAAGCTTTTTCTGCTCTAGGAATAGTTACTCCTTATTCCGTATCTCACAACGTAGAGATTATCTTGCATAACCTAGAGTATGTATGTGTAGTATACGAGTATATAATACCACTTATATGGTATTTACACTTTTTTAAGGGTGATATGTACAATTTTTTAGACATACTCTTTTTATATGCGAATATGGAGATATTTACAAAATATGTTAAAAACTATGGACTCTTTTGCAAAATTTTCATATGGTTCACATTGGAGTATCTTATAATTAGTATATAAGTATACCCAAAATGATAAAGTAGTATGTTAAGTTTTTTTGTGGGTATATCAGAGGTGGAAGTAACTTCTCCCGGGAGTAGAAAGTATTAATTCTCTCTCTATACACACACCTTAACGCTATTCAGCGCTGATCTCTTTCATCTCTTCTGCGTTTCTCTATTTCCTGACTTCTTGCCCTTCTTTCTCATCATAATTCACATTGTTTTTTTGCCAAACTAAGTTCTTGATATGCAACATTAAACACGTCCGACTCATGCAGCAAAAGCGGGGCAAATAATGGGGCACGATTATCTTACATGGTTTAAATTTCGGGATGATTTATGCTTTGAACTGTAAAGCCAAGGTTTACAGTTGACTCAGACGCAGGTTACAACGAGTATCCTCATTTTTGTTCAGTTCGATTAGTGCCAAGGTCGAACAGCATCTTGAGGAAAAGGGCCCAGTCGATGCCCGGCGGGCCCCCACCGCGGCAGATCACGAGACACCAGCACGCGCGCGAGTACGAGTGCTGGGCGAATCCAACAACCTCATGTGAAGACACGCGCGCGCGCGCAGGCACAGCACAGCCGCGATCACGACCGCGCCGCTAGGTACGTACGGAGCGCAACCTCGCACCGGCGCAACCTCAGCGAAGGATCAGCCGAGGTCGGCATCGGCCGAGGTGGCGGCCTGCGGCAGGAGAGACATGCCGAGCCGTCGCTCTCGCGCGCGCCGCGGCTAGCTTTGTGATGGCTCCTCGGATCCTCCAACCACCTGGCTCAAATGACCATTACGTACGTGGCGGGCTCGGCTGCGAACAAAGAACGTGCCGCGCGCGGCCACGGCCACGCGTCGAAAAGGGCTCGGCCTCGGTTGCTCTCGCTGTCCCGCTCGGTCCTTTTCACGTTCAGCTGGACGTCGTGCCGTGGCAAGACGGGATCGAGCAGCTCACACTCGACTACACTCTGCCAGACTGCCACCATGATGACTATGCCGGGTAACTGCAAACGGCAATGTGTTGAGGATTGAGAGCCCGACAAAAAATGTGCAGACGGCAATGTGTTATTTTTGGTAGCACGACCAAGAGTGGGAGATCAAGAGACGACGAGTGCATTCTTGGAGCTATCTCCGGTTCAAAGCTGGACCAAGTGATCCCTCGTTAGTTAGTTTTTATATAAAAAAAAAACTGATCCCTCGTTAGGGAAACGTGATGCAGGGAGTGGTAGACTAAATTAAGCTACACGTTGGTGTCCGCGTGTACAATCAGACCGCCATCGCGCATCAGACACACACCATTCCGTTTTCGTTCTCCTTTTCTTTTCGTTCTGTGGAAGTTCCCGTTCCCTGCTCCTAAATTGAGCGATCCCGGAATGCTTGGTGACGGACGTCTGATTCTATATTTTTCCGTCGAACGGTGGTCCGGCCCAAAGCACCAGTTACTAATCCATCCACTAGTGCTTCGTTTCTTATCCACTATGACAATACTTTATTTCTCATTCCTCACACACATCTAACGTTCCTCCTCCCACCATCAGCAGCTCTTCCGGCGAATCATCCTCAGCAGATTCCATCTCCACCGATGGCTCCACCACGATGCCCCGCTTCACTCCCCTTTCATACCTCCATGGATTTTAAGTTTATTTCACGCAAATCATAGGGAGAAGAGAGGAGCGGGGGAGCCCCTTGAGCCTTAGCGTCTCGACCTTGGAGGCGATGCTGCAGGCGACACCAACGGGATGCAATGAGACGGCGACACCGTGGACAACTTCACTGACCTCCCTAACGAGCTCCTCGTCGTGGTGTTCAGCCTCATTGGTTCCAAACAATAAGTCGATGACAAAACACTAGACCCGCAATGGCGGACCCACCACTAAAATTTAGGGGGTGCTCTCACCTGCTTGCGGCTTGTCGAATGTCGAGTTGTCAACCAACGGTAATCTGGCTGAGTGCGGCTAGGCTAGGGGTACACCATGAGCCGTTCGTCGGTAGGGGGCGTCAACCTCGGCTGCACATCCTTGGGTTCACCACTGTGAACCCGCCTTGTGTCGCTAGATCCGAGACTGTCGTCAATGAGGTAGTGAGCCAACCTCCTCCTCTGACGAGCTATGCCACTCACGCGCGCCTGCTTCTCTAGCTATGTTTTTGTTGTTTTTGTTCCAGGTGTTCCTCATATTTGTTGTAGCATCCTTTGTCTATTGTTGTAGAAAACATTTGTATTTGTTGCAACATGTTTTTTAGATCGTGAATTTGGGAGGCGCTTCGTTTGCTTGTTGTAGCGGTCTCTTTTCATTGTTGTCCTATCATATTTTGCTTATTGCAACAATCCTTTTAAGTTGTTGCAAGTTGCACCTACTAAGGTTTTGACTAGCTCTTTTCCATTGTTGTATGAAGAGATTTTTTTGTTACATTACCTCCCTTTGGTTGTTGCAAAAGTAGTTTTAATTTTCTGCCATATCTTCTTGTTTTTTTTTTGCAATATGTTCTTGTTTTTATTGACCCAATAGGACAAATTTGTTGCACATTTTTGTTTGTTGATTTCGTGTATTTGCTGCATCGGAGCAAAGATTAGTTCCAAGCATAGGAAATAATTGTTGCGCTTTTGGGATTTTTTTTGTTGCATCGGATCGAATTAATTATCATCCTCATCTATTTCACCCACCAATCATACGCCTCCCAATCCCCATTCTCACATCCTACCTCCTCCCCTTCTAGTGGATTGCATGTCTCTAGCGGCTGGAGCCAGCTGCCATTGCAGACATGCTCATCCCGCTCATCTCTCTCTCTAGATCGACAAGGGTATGGTGTCGCGGCGGCGGGAGGAGCAAGGTGAAGGGATACGGGTAGGCTATGCTAGCTGGCAATTCAAAAATCTACCACATAAACCAGAAAGCCAAGCAAGTAGTGATCACAGATCGTTACCACCAGACGCGTAGTGCAGCGGAAGAAGAGTTAGAGTAGCCTGATCCAATGAAGAGCGCGTCGATGTAGTGGTCGTAGTCGATCGTCCAGCGTAGTCAAACGTCCAACGTAGTCGATCGCCTCCTCCAGCAACCAATCGGGATCCTTGTGAAGTTAAGAATCGTCCTTAAGCGCAACAACAACCGCAGTAGCGCCTCTACGGTATCCACATGTCCAGGAAAGGAACATTGTACGTTGGTGTGCTAGCATCAAGTCGTACAGCAGGGTTCTCTCATGAAGATGGCGGCTAGGGTTTTAGTGGAGCAACTCACGTGTCTCGTATCACGTATCTCGTATGTCCCAATAGCCTCATGCATCCTCTTATATAGAGCCAATGACGGATCCTATCTGAACACGTTTATTCTAACCCGTTAAATGTGTGACCCTGTAGGTTCATGCGTATTCGGTTATAACTCGGAAACCCTTTTCGACCACGAGTCGTAGCGGTTCCTAGCAAGACATAACGATTCCCGAATACACACAAATTATATCGGAGGAACCTTAATGCAACATGATCTACGATCAGGTTCATATCACTAACAACCAGCTCGTATCTCTATACGACTAGTTCATATTTAGTCTCAACTAGTTCGTAACTCCTTACGAGTAGGTTTCGACTACTTAGTGATTATGTTCGACCAGTCTACGACTAGCTCGTATCTCTATACGACTAGTCCGTGTCTGATCGAACTTAACGACATTATCATGTATTCTTCCTTTGACTCATGATATCTGGTTAAACTCTAGTTGAGATGTTATGTTATCCATGAATTGTTCAATACTTTCTCGATCGAGTGTTAGATAACCTTATGTGGTTGAACTCTTCGACCACCAGTGGCATGGCCATGCACTTTTTTTATTCGACCACTTCGAGGGGCCCAGAGATATCTCTTCTGTTATGTTAGGAGGGGCAAATCCCATATCTGACTAGTCACATCACTCTGTATGTTTCATAGCATACCCGAAAGCTACCTTAATAACTACCCAGTTACGAGTAGCGTTTGGCAACCCCTAAGAGTGCTATTACACATATAGAGAACCATGCTGATCTCAGGTCTAAGGATTATACATCATCGTTGCTTGAGACCAGCTAATGACACTTCGAATCATAACAATCTCAATAGTGTCTCGAGGTGGGTTAATCCAACACCATGTTCTCTAACATGTGTTCACATCATTGATTCGATATCCCTATATCCATAACCGGTGAAATATGGTCATCAATCAATACATATGTTGGTCCATAAGTCACTAGTGTTCCGACCAGTGTCATCTGACCAAGGATACATTTAGAACGATATCATATAAGTTAAAGAGCTTCACCAACAAGTCACATACGTGTTAATCTTTATAACCGATGATTCATTCAAGGAATAGAATAATATTTATTCAATAACTCATAAACATAGATGTGATACAAGCATCTCTATGATTACCTCTAGGAAATATCACCAACACAAGGCATCACGGTCGCTTCCGCAGCCTCCTCCCAGTGCCATTGTAATCGAACGATGGCCGTCCAACACAGCCTCCTCCTCATCCGGCAAGCTAGAGCTCTAGCGAGACAGCGGCGGCTGGAGATTGAGCAGAGACGAGCTTCTCTGTTGCGCCAAGTTGAACGATCGAAATCCATCCAAATTAGATCTAACAGTGGTGGAGGGGGGAAGCGTATGATAGAAAGCTTCCCATCGTACATCCGGGCACTAGTCGTTGCCATCTTTCCATCCACTCATGTAAACAAAAATAGTAATGTTGTGTCAAGAAAGTGCGTGGTGGCTTAATTTCCACTATCAACATAGAATATCTGTACTCACCAGGGAAAAGGTAACACAGTACAATCCATTGCATCCAACTCGGTGCAGTCAAAAATCCGAAGTGCTTACTTTCTCATCACATAACTGTACCAACAAACTCAAACTGAACTTTTGTTGTGACTAACGACTTAGTGTGCAGTTATTGGCCAATGCATTAGTCCATGATTTTGCCTGAAACATTGAACACAACTCTATTAGATAGGATTACACGAACTTCTCCACAAGCACATCTCAACTGAAAATAGTTCTTAAAATGCAAACTTTTGATCTAAATCATCCCATCATCAGATACCAATAAAACCCACAATGTGAGCACCTCATAATCAGTTGGATCATAATCCTCCATTGAAGTGATCAAACGGCCACATCACAAAGTTTCCATAAACTCGCGTTTTAAAGGGGTTCTCAGTTTCTCACAATCGTTGCATCTGAAGTGACTTCAAACATGAATACCCCCATTGGCCAAGTTTCAGCAACTAGACCGCATGAATAATAGTGGTCCAACGAGGGTACAGCTTTTGCCAACCCACACGGCACAAAACTATACTACTATCTTGCAAAAGATGCAGACGTCTGCGTGCACCGAGAAACAATAATCTAGAAGCACAGAGATGAGCTCAAAAGGAGGCTTTGCACTGGCACAAAAAGCCGGTTTTACCTCAGCATTTGCCAATTTTTTACATTCCCCCATAATTCTGATGGTGTCATTGTGCCCTGAACTTTATTACTCTTTCTTGTGGCTATAGGACAAACAGTGAAATGCAAGGGCCTTGGGCCGCTATCTGCGTGAGGTAGGTAGAGAGCGTCGAACGAGTTTTAGTGATTTTTTTGCTCAGTTCTTGAAAAAGAACTCCCCTCTTCATTGTACACAAGAGGGTCTATTTATAGCATTACAAACGAGGGGTAGCGCATTACAACAATGTCCATATAAAAGCTCTATGCTATAGAGGCCTCGTGGTCCTTTTCTCCTTCGTTGGTAGCTTTGGTGCATAGTGCACACCCGTGAGCGGTGTCCACCACGTTATCTATGGTGGGGCCAAACCATCCCCATCCATCCTTTGCCCAAAGGCCCCCTTCGGGAGAAGGCCGAGGCGGTGAACTGATAGGTCGAGGTGTCGAGGTGGAGTATTTTGAAGGTTCTTTAGCTCTCCACCGGGCCACTAGGGGCGATGGGTTGCCCCTACAACAAGAGCCCCTTGCAGTTAAGGGCTTGCTTCGCCTTGGCCGAAACCACTTCCCTTGTGATCCCGGAGGGTTTAGGCGCTTTGTCTCCTTCGGCCTGGTGAAGTACGGCAATGTCAGTAGTAGATGGTTGTTTCCAGGCGGATTTTGGCACAACGGTTTGGAATTTAAGGGGCGCGATTGTTTCCGTGCTCATCTTTTTTAATTTTGAAGGTGTGTTACCGTGTTCCTCGTCTTGCGCGCTATGGTTGATCGTGGAGAGGCCACGCCAAAATATACGTCGTAGTGGGACACATGTCGTGTTAGGGTTGGCTCGGCTTCCATCGGTTAGTGTACCCACTCGGCACCGTGACTCCATAGAAGGGAGGCCCATGATGTGTTTTCACTACACCACTCGCGCTTCGGAGGGGGCTTTGCTCGTCGGACGACGTCATCCCCTTGCTTGAGCTGATTGGGGGGAGGAGGCGCAACATCTGTTGCTACGAGGGTTGGCTGGGCACATGATGATGATGACATCAACCCTAAGGATGTAACTAAGGATGCAACTACTACTTGACCCCGCTTCTTTGTAGGATCAAGGATAAACGACTAGAGGGGGGTGAATAGGAGGTTTTTAAACTTTTAAACTATTTAACAATTTAAGCCAATTAATAACTTAGTCTAAACAAGTTACACTTCTAGTTAGGCACTTTAATCACAATAACCAAGCTAGAAATATAAATGCGGAAATGTAAAGACTAGGAGTAACCACAATGAGACAACGATGTTTTCCTGTGGTATCGAAGACTTGCCAGTCTTCACTAGTCCACGTTGAGGAAGCTTGACGACTCAAGCCGACTCCATGAATTAAGCATTCCCTCGATCACTATGGTTGTTCTTCCTCCGCTCTAGAGATGGTGAACACCAAACTACTCACAAGCTTGCACCGGGCCTCTTCACAATCTTCTTGAAGAGATCACCGTGTTCCACCGCCAAGGCCATCTAGGAGTTCGGCAAAACTCCAAGAGTAACAAACCAAGACCTTCACTTGACGATGCTCAAGTGCAATAAGGATCAACTAGGATGTTTTGATGCACTTGAATGAACTCAACTACCAAACAATGAATGCACAAGACAATTTGGGTGTTTAGTGAATGCACTTGGCTCTCAAGGCTCTAAGGATGTTAAATGTTCACTAGCACCCTGTCCAAGGGCAGTTGGGGGGGTATTTATAGCCACCACCAACACTTATGACCGTTGGGGACCAAATCCCCAACTTTCGGCCAGATTCGGTACAACTGGCGTTTAGGATGCGGTTGAACCGCACTTGTGTCAGAACTCCGTAACGGCTAGAACATAGGCATTTAATACTCTGACATAGCCGTTGGATTTTTTCGTTCGGTACAACCGCCAACTAAAACTCGGTTCAACCGCATCACCCGGTTGAACCGCATTAAAGCACGGTACAACCGATCGAAGGGTTTCCAACTCTGCTGAAATGACAAGCTCTCTGAAAAATATGAACCGCCTTATAAGAATCGGTACAACCGCAGCGCAGTTCAACCGAAAATCACAGAGAGC
Organism: Phyllostachys edulis; assembly: GCA_036346405.1. Classification (NCBI taxonomy): domain Eukaryota; kingdom Viridiplantae; phylum Streptophyta; class Magnoliopsida; order Poales; family Poaceae; genus Phyllostachys; species Phyllostachys edulis. The sequence continues at coordinate 102,879,330 of CM070562.1, read as the reverse complement.
TCCAGGTCAAAAATACATCTGTTCTGGTTTTCTTGAACTGCCATATAAACATCGGTTCAGCCGAAAATCGGTACAACCGATTCTCAGCGCGGTTCAACCGAAAAACCAAGGGAGCTCCTGAGCCAAAGTGCACTTGTTCTGTTTTTATTCAACCGCCATATAATTTTGAACGGCCTTAATGCGGTTGCACCGCCCAAGAGCTTGTCGCATCGCATTAGCGCTTCGATTGGCTTCACCTACAAAATCTGGTACTCTCGCCAAGTAAATCTCGGTCATATCAAGACAGAAGGTACAAATCATGATAATAATCTAGCGATACTACCGATTTTAGACAAAAGTGCTCAAGGATTTCAAATTAAAAGAGAATTCAAATGCATGCATGATTCTAAATTGATCCATATGGCATAAGAACATGCTATCAAGCTACTAGCCAAGATCCCTCTTAATAGTATGACAATTTACCTATAATCCGGTCTTCCAACCAAAACTCCTAAGACCGGTAAAATACAAAAAGGATTCTAGACTACTTGTATCTTGTCTTCAAGCCAAGTAGATCTTCATGTAGTCCTTTAGCGTGCATCTTTTATGTCATCAAATTCACCAATGGGACTTAACCTTGTAAATACTCAATAAACATGTTAATTCCATATTCACATATTATCATTAATTACCAAAACAATTTTTAGGGGCCTAGATGCTTTCAACTGCATCCTCTATTTCAACCGCATCTTCTTCGATAGGACTTTCGGCTACTGCACTACCATATTCCCCAGTTGGACTGGGCTACGTCTACTCATACGAGCCGAGCTTTGTTTACATGCCATGGTACTATGTTTACATGCCATGGTGCTGCATCACCAATTGTTGGCCCATGGGTTGATTTGGCCGATTTAGCCCATATGGTCGGCCACCTAGGGGTTTTGGTACTGTTCACGTGGCACTATTCACACATGAACAGTCCCCATGGCCTCCCTTCTCCTACATGTAGTGGCCGTCACCCCTCTAGTTCTTTGGGGTTTTGTTGATTGAAGTTTAGCTTTGCTACTTTATACTTTATCCTCTTGTTAGGCGAGATCATCAACGCCATTATCTTCGGAACCCCACTTATCAATACAATCTTAATTCCTATTCGCAATTTCAGATTGCTATTTACCTCATTCTTGCGTGCTTCTTCGGTGTATGCAGGAATTGATCTTTGTGACCAAGTCTTCCGGGTATTCGTGCACGGTTGATAACGACTTCTCGAGCAGTTCAGTGATTGCGTGGTTTCGAGCCTTGCGAGTTCATAGCCAGGATCGTAAGAGTTGAGCGACTTCTACCGAATTTATCTTCTCATCGAAAGATCGGGCCAAATGAGGACCTCAGTGGTTCATCACATGAGTATGTGGGACTTGGTAGAGGAGTTCTGCATGATGCGCATCTGGCCCTTGGCAACGGGTTGGGGCCTAGATTTAGACAAAGAAATTGACGGGCTACGCCCGATCAAGGTGGACGGGGTGGCAGGTGAGGCGAATGTTGTTTTCTAGTGAAGGCCTGTTGGGGTCGTTTTTTTACTTCTAGTTCTTCTGACGGCGCAATCTTGTCGGTGGCTGAAGCTGGGCGGGTTGCGGAGGATTTCCTGGGGCCTTACACTATGGAGGAGCACAATCAGCGGGGGAATGTCATACAGGGCCCTCGCATGAATAGGGTATGCTCTGGGCTCGGAGTAAGGTTATCCGAGTGCGAGGAGCTTAGCAACGAGAGGAGGAAGAAGAAGCGTCCACGTCCCGCGGGCGATGAGCCGCCGGAGGCTATTCCAGTCATGCCTTTGCGAGCAAAGGCTCTAGACACGTCGGCTTTGGACTCCTGTGCAGGCGTTCTTGCTTCGTCGGGTCAGGGGCGTGGCCACGAGAGCGGAGGATAGGATTCCTCCTACAATGTGAGGGGCACCTTTGACAGCTCTCCCCTTGCCTGGTGGTGCTTCCGCCCAAAAGATGTCGTCACTCTTCAGGGACCCTTGGATGTGGGCGATTTTGAAATCACCGACATTTGTCTGGAGGAGTCGGATGAGAGCACCCCCTCGAAGACCTATGCCCGGATTACATTGTTGATCCCTGGGACTCGGGACAGGTTCCTCCGACGCCTGGCTGCGTGAAAGGATACGGGTACGCTACGCTAGCTGGCAATTCAAAATTTCTACCACGTAAACCAGGAAGCCAAGCAAGTAGATAATCACAGATCGTTACCACCAGACGCGCAGTGCAGCGGAAGAAGAGTTGGACTAGCCTGATCCAACGTAGAGTGCGTCGATGAAGTGGTCATACTCGATCGTCCAGTGAAGTCAAACGTCCAACACAGTCAATCGTCCTCGGTACCGATCGTCTCTTCCAGCAACCAATCACGATCCTTGCAAAGTCGTTGATCGTCCTTAAGCACAACATCAACAGCAGTAACGTCTCTATGTTATCCACACGTCCAGGGGAGAAACACCATACATTGGTGTGCTAGCACCAACTCGCACGGTAGAGCTCTCGGGAAGATGGCTGCTAGGGTTTCGGTGGTGCAACTCACGTCAACACGTATGTCTACCAACAGCCTCATGCATCTCCTTATATAGTGCCCATGACAGATCCTATCCGAACATGTTTTGTCCTAACCCGTTAAGTGTGTGACCTTGTAGGTTCATGCGTAATCGGTTGTGACTCGAAAATCCTTTTCCGAGCACGAGTCGTTAGCGGTTCCTAGCAGAACATAAAGATTTTCGCATACACACAAATTATATCGGACAAACCTTAATACAACATGATCTACGACCAGGTCCTTATCACTAACGACCAGCTTGTATCTCTATACGACTAGTTCATATTTAGTCTCGACCAGTTCGTAACTCCTTATGAGTAGGTTTTGACCACTTAGTGATTATGTTCGACCAGTCTACGACCAGCTCGTATCTCCATACGACTAGTCCGTATCTGATCGAACTTAACAACCTTCTCATGTATTCTCTCTTTTCCTCACGATATCTGGTTGAACTCCAGGTGAGACATTATGTCATCCATAGACTGTTCAATACATTCTCGATCGAGTGTCGGATAACTTTATATAGTCGAACTCTTCGGCCACTAGTGGCATGGCCATGCACTTTCTTTATCTAACCACATCGAGGGGCCCAAAGATATCTCTCCTGTTATGTTAGAAGGGGAAAATCACATATACGACCAGTTACATCCTTCCGCATGTTTCATAGCATACCCGAAAGCTATATTTATAACTACACAATTACAAGTAGTGTTTGGCAACTCCTAAGTGTATTATTACACCTGTAGGAAACCATACTTGTCGATGATCGAGTCGACGATCTTACGAAATAAAATAGAGGAAAATAGCACAGATTTCTTAGGAGAGAATGGGACTGCTCTTTATTGATATGAACTGACTATTACAGGGAGTGCCTATGACTAGGCGGAGGACTTATCCTAATTACACCGAGTATGATGCTTGCTATACTATCTTATCAGACTTAAAGCATGAATCTAATGCTGATTGTGCTGCTATAGTCTGATGCCAGATGCGATATCAGATAATCCTCCATTCTCGTCCTCGCTCCATCCTTATATAACTTCCGAAGAGGTGGCAGTTGCTCCTAGAGAAGGCGTCTGTTGTGAAACATTGCGACTGGTTGGAGCGAGGCGATGATTGATAAAGTATCAACCGCTTTGCGTTGAGCACCTGTGAGACACTGAACCGTTCGGTGGTTGTTTGTCAGTGTCTTAAGATTATATAACGTCGCGTGGTATGGAGTATACAGCACGTGCTATATTCATCACATGATAAAGAATATACCTGGAATAGATCTAGATGCCAGTTCATAGTTCTTACGAGCAGTTTCCTGGTTGGAGACTAGGTACAGGACCTTGTCCGACTAAGGTACCCATTATGTAACCTCTAGAATCCTTACGACCAGTGAGGTCGTTAGCCTTAGGGGTTACGACCACGAAGATGTATGGTCTTTTATTATGTATTAAAGTAATACATAGAGATTTTAATCCTCGTCAATACTGATCTCAGGTCTAAGTATTATATATCATCATTGCTTGAGACCAACTCATGACACATAGAATCATAACAATCTTAACCGTGTCTCAAGGTGGGTCAATCCAACCCCATGTTCTCTAACACGTGTTCACATTATTTATTCAATATCCCTATATCCATGACCGGTGAAACATGGTCATCAATCAATACATGTGTTGGTCGATAAGTCACTATTGTTCCGACTAGTGACATCCGACCAGGGATACATTTAGAACGACATCATATAAGTTACAGAGCTTCACCAACAAGTTACATACTTGTTAATCTTTATAACCAATGATTTATTCAAAGAACATAATAACATTTATTCCATAACTCATAAACATAGACGTGATACAATTATCTCTATGATTACCTCTAGGGCATATCACCAACACTGTGATGTTGCTGATGAGTTGTTTTGGAGAGGCTCCGCTGACCCCCTTCGGTATTCATTGTGCGCTGCGTGGGGAGCCATGCTCTCTCTCTCTCTCTCTCTCTCTAAGATGCCCTTCGATGGATGGGAGCCGTATCCCCGAGAGGCGTCACGAGCCTTCCTCTATTAAGGTGACCTTGCGGTGGTTGCAGTGCGTCGGACCCATCAATGCGCGTGTTGCGCAGTTGTACGGGAACATTGCGCCAAGGTTACTTGGCAGGTTACCTTTGCTACCCTCCAGAAGGTCGGGTGCGATCACTTGGACACTATCTCGAGGTGCACGGTTGCACTGCTCTGCAACTGAGGAGGTCCCAGAGTTTGTTTGTCACACTCGAGGGCCAACAATTTCTTGCTGAGTGACTTCTAGAGCACGTGTGGTCGGGATGTCGTGTTGATAATGATATTGCCGGTGATGCCCTTTAGCTGGTACTTGGCCTCCACGAACCTCTTGAAGAAGCTTCTTAGGGACTTGTTTGGCCCCTACCTTACTGCGAACAGATGTCCTTCGTCTTTTGGCTCCGTGTAGTTGACGTGGAAGTTGTTGCGGAGTTGGTCCCAAGCTGCTCCCATGCATATATGGATCGCGGGGGGAGGGCGAAGAATCATGTCAATGCCAACCCCCGCGTGAGAGAGAGTTATGCTCTTCACTTTGGTGGTGTCATTTTCTCCAGCTGCCTCAATGGCCATCTCGTCCACCCCGAAGGAACTCTATGGGCTCGCTGCCCCCGCACCCATAGCTTTTATGGATGGCATTTGAAGTCTTTGGGCCATCGTGCCACTTCGAGGTCCACGCTTAGCAGGGAAATCGGGTCACCCCTGAAGACTTGTCCTGCCCGAGGTGGGGTGACCAGAGATGTTGTTGCTGGAGGTAGTGCGACGAGGGATGTCGCTGCCTGAGACAACACGACATGGGATGTCGCTGCCGGGGGTAGCGTGACTAGGAATGTCGCTGCCGGGGGTAGCGTGACTAGGAATGTCACTGCCTGAGGCGACGCAACAAGGGATGTTGTGGGGTTGTGCTGGCATAGGTCTTGTAGCTCTCAATAAAGATCTGCTAGCTCCTTTTGCATGGCCTCGTAGGCTTCTCTACTTGAGATTCAGTTTGTGGGTGAGTGGTGACCCGCACGGTGTCCTCCGGATAATGACGCTTCAGTGTGCGCTCCACGTCCATCTTCCCCAGCAATCTCCCCGTAGGTGGAGTTTGTTTCGAGGGACACCGCCGCTGCCGCCGTGTCAGCAACCGTCGCTGCCTCAACAATGGCGGAAGTCTTGCTCCATTTTGCATGGGGGATCCTGGGTTTCCGCTTCGGCGGCCGAGACCTTGGGTGCATTCTTTGTTTTGGGTGTCATCACGATGTTGTTTATCTGTCGTTCCCCTCGGACGACGCAAACTGTTGTGGCTACAAGCCAAAAAATTGAAAAGTAAGGGGGCCTTGGGGCCACTACCTGCCGTGAGGAAGTTAGGGGTCACAAGGACCTCGAAGTGCAGGAAGCGGTATAGAGAGTCGAATGAGTCTTTAATGGTATTTTGCTTAATTCCTGAAAAAGAAGTTTCCTCTTCATGGTACGCAAGGGGGCCTATTTATAGCATTACAAGCCAATGGTAGCAGATTACAACGAAAGACCATACGGCTATAGGGGCCTTATGGTCCTTTCCTCCTTCGCTGATAGCTTTGGCGCACGGTACCCATGAGCGGTGTCTATCATGTCACCTTCCTTAGTCCGTAGCGAGGCCCATACCTCCCCTTCGTCCTTCGCTCGAAGGCCACTTTGGGGCGAAGACCCCTTCGGGAGAAAGCTGAGACGGTGGGTTGATTGTTCGAGATATCGAGGTGGCATCATTTCCCCTTCATATATATCAAAGGAGCTAGGTTCTTTGGCTCTTGGCCAGGCCGCTAGGCGCGGTGAGTCGTCCCTACAACACTCTTGGACTGCTTTAGCTGAGAACATAATGCGGCAGAGCCGAGAGAAAAGTTGCATGGCGTACTAATGTTTTCAGATATCTTATGGTGATCGATCGCCTTGTTTTTGGAGGCCTTTTTAAACGAAAAGCAAGAGAGATATTGACTTCTGCAGCTTATCTCATGTTCCATTACTCTCACAACGTAAAAGAACGGCCAATGTAAATTAGCTTGGCATGATGGCATCTTACTGTAGTCTCCAAGTATCAACCCGTGATGATGGCCTAGATTTTGAGCCTTGGTTAAAATCCGATGTGCATGGAACTTACGTCACACATTATGTTCCACTTTTTGGCCGTGCAATTGGGAGTATCTTGCTGCGACAAAACTGCTCCCACCATATCCATCTTCCAGTATTCATAGCTTATTCCTTCCGGTCTAAACAATATATATGATATCAACTGTTTAACTGGAAGTCGCCGGGTTGAGAATGGGATGATGACCGGGGTACACATATTTAAGGATGTATCAAGTACTAACGCCTCTTTAACTTCAAAGTGCTAAAACGAAAACTCCATCATGACTTGGTCGGCCAATCATCTTGAGTATGGATCCCGTTTGCTGAAATTGATCCTAGGACGCTAATTAACGCTGCTAGCTTCTTTATGAATTACGCGAGCTTTTGTTCTCGCCATACAAACTTCAGGAAAAGCTTTCAATGTAAACTTTGGCCCGTCTTTAGCAACGAAGACCTCGCAAGATAGTGATGGAATGTCACCAAACCAACTGGAAATCTAGACCCCAAACAAAGCACAACCGAGTGACCTGCTCCTACCGTCCTACGGCTATCAAAAGCATAAATTAACCCAGCAATGTGAAACGCAATAGCGTCACATGATCGAGCAGGCGTTGGGGTTGTCGTCGCTGAACAGACTGGTGATGTGCTCGGCGGCGATGGCCTCCACGTTCCTCGGGTAGCAGGCGGGGGCCCACCTGTCGTGGGCCTGGGCCGCTCCAAGGCTGTAGTAGTGGGCCACGGCGGCGGCGCTGTAACCAGGGTTCTGGGACCACACCTCTGCCTTCTTCCCTGTCGACTGGGCCCTCCGCAGGACGTTGTGTGGGTCCACATTGCCGGTGACGGTCACCTTCTGCTGCCTCCTGTTCACCTCCACACGCTGCACTCCTGCAGCTTCACAAATGTGATGTAAACATCTCTTCATAGAAACTTGCTCGTAGTAATTTTTTTAGGAACATAAACGAAGGAATTTCACACCAAATAGTTCAATTCGTGCGGGGAACCAGAAAAAAGGGCAGCATTGCTCAAAAAGTGCCACCTTTTATTGAACATATGCTGCTGTGTTTTTGCGAAACCGTGCTGGGAAAAGCTTAAGCAGGCATGACATGAGGGGTCATTATTCAGGAGTACCCAAGGACATGAAAAGCAAGTCTTGGGCACAATGCTAATGAGAAGAGAAAACAACGTGCGATGTGTAGGGCCAGGTGACCAACCAAGTACCAACCGACCTCTCATGCCGGCGAGCGCTTTCTTGACCTCTCGCTCGCAGCGCTCGCAGTCCATCCTGACCCTGAGCTCCACTGTCTGAAGCTGGAGCCGCTGCATCCTCTTCTTCCTGTCCCTGTGGCCGCCACTGACCGCTCCTAACAAGCTAAGGAGCTGCTGCTTTATGGCGCCTCCCATGAGGAATGCAGCGAGCTACAGGCTGAAGAGCTAGCTGAGCTAGTGGATTGGCTCTCTTTATGACCGAGTGGAGAAGCCTAGCTAGCTACGGCTAGAGGAGTGCATAATGGCGTGGCATTGTCTGGCTTTGTATGAAGCGAGCAGGAACTGTTCAAAGGCTTCAAGAAGGCAATGGCAATGCAGCGTGAGGGGACAGGAGAGACGACGGGTTGGTGGTGTGGAGGCTGACAAGAGGACACCAAGAGGGGAAAAGTGATGGAGCCGTGGTGGTGGGATGCGCATCTCTGCCACTGCAATTACAATGGTACACGGCTACGGTGGTCTGCCATTCCCCCTATCCGACCCCTTGGTCGAAGAAGCAACGGACTGGATCCATAGCTACAGTAAAAAGGCACAATAAAAAAACCGTTTGCGACAGTACATGAATGCATCTCGCTCGCTCATTTTTTATCCAACCGCTCCCATCTTTAATGGCACCGTGCCATTGCAATGCAGTGGTAGAGATGCGCTTCCATGGGGGTGGTGCGGACCGCGGGGTCTCATGTGAAGGTTGTGCAGTGGAACGACTGGGCTGGCGCGGTTGTGTGTTGCAGTAGGCCAGGCCATGCCTTCGGAGCGCAGGGTGCAAGAAACCGTCTGCAAGGCTGCAGCTCGGAAAAGGGGATTCGCCCATGCGTGTGAAGGATGAAGGAAGCGGATGACTTCACGGGCACGCCCTTTTCTACACGGGCATCTCTCTACACGTACGTCGTACAGAATGACTTGGGAGGGGGGAGGGGGGGGGGTGTTACAGCTGATCTATTAATCTCTAGAGCAACAAAAAAACACCATATATGAGGCATACAATTTACAGAGCTATCAGTTAGATTTCATCACTAAGTCATTCATGAGATAAAGAACACGTTTGACATAGTCAGTAACAGCAACAAGCAAGTGTTAGCGAGGAGCTTATGTAGATCCACCGACACCGATGCACTAGAGGCCGGTGCCCTGCCTGCAACTGCAGGTGTCACGGTGGGAGAGGTCTGCTGTTCGTTTGAAGGTAACGGGTCCTCCGGACTGTTGTGCTGCGACGGACCTAACGGCACTGTCGTACTGTTGTCAAGATCATGGCCTGCGTACGAGGAATGAGCATTAACATTTTAATGATTAATTGAAAGGTAAAATGGTGTTTCTTGCTAAGTTTTTCTGACTTACATTCAGACTGGTACCAGCCCAGCTTCATGTTTTCTCTATCAAAAACAACGTGGTATCCAGCCAGGAAATTCTCTGCATCCACGATTATCTCGTAAGAGATTATAAAATACGGAAACAGCAAGTATCCCTAGCTAGAATTTAGCACTCACGTCCAATAATTCCAACAGGTTCTGATGATTGCTGTACAGCTAAGCAAAAGCCAGCAAGCGCTCCCTGTAAATTAGCAAATCAGATGATATCACCGACCGGGAAACCAACTGCAGTTTTAACTTAATTATTATGCCTATAACTAGAAATCAACTGCAGTTTTAACTTAATTATTATGCCTATAACTAGAAATCAACTGCAGTTTTAACTTAATTATTATGCCTATAACTAGAAAATAGCGTGTCGCCAACTTTGTTTATCTTACATATTGGTATTTTTTGTATCCAATGTAAGTCCTACTATAAATTTCCATGTGAAGGAAAACTAGACGTCTGCAGCTGTTCATTGGAATTCAACAGATTCCAGTACGAGTGAATGTGCTGACCCACCTTACATAAAGGCTCAGCTCCCAAATGAACAACGACATCTCTACTGATAGTTCTCCTTGAGTTTGGTTTGATTAAAACCCAAAATGGACTGAACATAGCACTGGATTGCAAGATGCAAGACACGGCTGATGCCAGGTTTAGCCAGTCACGCAAACTCCAAACAAGTACCCCACTTTTTATCATGAGCCTAACAAGTCCCGAACTTAAGAAATCCTATTCGAATACAACATCGCATGTTTCACACAGTTGAGCCATTTTAGCCAGAACCTATTAGGGAACAACAGCATTTACACTCCTATATCAACATACTTATAAAATAAGCAGATGGAGCAACATTAATATTTCCAATTTTCAATTCCCATACATAATGCAGCCAGGACTCAGGACTACTAAGCTGTGTCTATTTCTGTTGAACTTATTGATGGTACTTTTCCGATAAAAAAACTTACTGATGGTACCCTAGTAAAATGGAAATATATGTTTCTATTCAATAAACTGGGTGTGAACACATTTGATTACTAAGTAAGATCATGCTATATTTATCAATATTTATGTGAGATAAATGGAGCCAAATTTGCATACAGGAACTTGGACTTGAGAATTTTCTAGTTCATTGGAAAAGGAAATCATTCACACAACATAACTTGCTATCACTCTAAGCTGATTGATTATGACTCTTAAGACCTCATTTTTCTCTCATGAAACAAAACAAAGTAAAGAACATACCTCTCTGTCATTCAATCGAAATATAGGATTAACGGCTTGGAAGCTCTTGTTCGCAGCAAAAGTCAAAGTTACAGTTGGCACATCAGGCATCTCTAGAGGGCTGTAATCGCAGATCAGTGCTTTTTAACTAATGAAAATAGGAAATGACAAATTGAATAGATTCTTAACAACCTTAAGTGGAAATCAGAAGTTACCTAGCACTGTAACAATATTCCAAAGTATTATCTTCGTAAGCTACTCTTGACGCATTAACTTGTTTGTCAAACTGCAAACTTATAATAAATCAGTGCTGAAATTTATCCACTAAAGAAATGTCTGCAAAGGAGTAGACATCCACCTCGATAGTGACAGCCTTGTAAACATCTGGAGGAAGAGAAGTAAATGATGTTCCGCTATCAACTAATGCCTGGAAGCTAGTACCCTCAAGGCATTTATGTCCAATACAGGATTTCTCGACATTAACAGCATAAGTTTGACTGGGAGACAAAGAAACAAAGATGTCAGTGGAGCTGTAAAGACCTTAAGAATGAGTACAGCAACTGATGATCCCTCCAAGGCACTCACAATTTGCCATACAAAGGAACAAATGGCGTGGACTGTTGGGTAGACACTCCTTGATCACCAAAGAAAATTCTCCCAGAATCATCTTCCTTAAAACACATTGAAAAGGAATCCCGAACTAGTCCAGCTCTTGCAAGGAAGCTAGGAACTGAGATATCTGCCATTCCAAGGCCAAGAAGTCCATCTGGTGCAATACCATCCAAATAGCTACCACTTTGCTTTCTACCACAACTATACCACAAGGATACACCATCTTAGTAAAACTAAAAATTTCAGTAAGTAAACTAATCATTAGTAGGGTTGTTCGGTACTAGAGGTCTAGAGCATCATCTCTAATCCCAACCATTTTGTTCAGAGAGTGCATTTAAGTATCAACCATAATGCAAAATGTAATCACAGAAGCAAAGAATAGTTGTGGCTTAAACATGCCATTTTATAAGCAAATGCATGAATCTGATACCTATCCAAGCGTAGAGAGTATGCAATTATTGCACAAGTACATTTGCAGGCAATAAAATGTTGTTGTTCATTTACAATGCCCCAGTGGGGGATTGTGATTTGTCAAGTAATGTTGCTCAACTAGACCAATGAAACAATATAATTTATGGAACAAAAGTAGGGATGTTCACTTTTACACCGAACCAAAAAAACCAAACCGTACCGGTCAACTCGATTTGACAGGTATTTGGTTCGGTTTATAGAAATGTGGTTTTTTGGGGATCGGTTTTTTCAGTAAAAACCGGCTAAAAACCGGGAAAAAAAACAAAATTTCGTTGCAAAGAATAGAGACGGCAGCACTGGGCCGCAGCAGTTCCTAGTCGATGAGGGCCAGTCAGTCACCGACCTCATCCACGCTGCGCTCCGCTGCTACACTCGTAAGGGCCGCATGCCACTGCTCGGCACCGCCACCGCCGACTTCCTCCTCTACACCACACATGGCGGAACCGGCGGTGGTGACGATGATGGCAAATTCTAGCCCCAGCAGGAAGGGGAGAGGTGGCTGGAAGGACGGGCTGAACAAGATCCTCAGCTTCAGCTTCAAGGTGTGAGCCAGTGCCGCCCCACGCCGTCCACCGCCCGAAGGAGGCACTCACCTATCGGCATCAAGGGAGACCCTCCTCGATGCAGATCCGGAGGCAACAGCTCCAGTCGTCATTGGGGAGGTGGATCCAGCATGGAGGGGCGGTACCGGGAGCAACTGGATGACGAGTGCCGCCACTTCCCAAATGCCGCCGCCGCTGGAGTGGGTGACGGGGCCTCCTCGGTCTCCTCTCAATTCCCGCGGGTGACAACCCAAGCCTCCTCGGACTCCTCTCCATTCCTGCCGCCGCCGTCTAGATTAGTGTCACCGTCGTTGTGTAGAGAGGAGAGGTGAAGAGTGAGAGCGATGGGTATGTGTACGAGAGATGGGGATGTGGTGTCGGGTGCAGAGATGGGGAATTGGGGAGAGGAAAACTGAGGCCTCACTGTGGTGTGGACTGTGGAGTGTCAAGTGTGGACCGCTTTTTCCCTTGGCTTGCTAGCTTAGGCTGGGAGCTTCACTGACATCGTCAAAGGCTCAAAGCCACTTCTGTTATTCTGTACATGTTTATCATCATCTTTAACTCACACCTAAGTAACATAGCATTGTGTATTGGTGACTTGGTGTTGCTGCACAATTGCTTCAACAATTACAAGCATTGAGTAGAGCCGAGAGTGCTAGTCACTAGTGTTTATTCACTCATGTGTTAGGACCAATAATCAATATTTGTGAGTTGTGACCGCACTAAAGAGTTGCCTTATCATATTCAATTCGCGTTAACTTTGGTAAATATGGTATTTACTGATACCGTACCGAAATAAATTTGTATTAAACGAACTAACAATACCGTATTTACCGAATATACCATATTTACCGAACCATATTTACTGAAAATACCGAACGAACAGCCCTAAACATAAAGTATAAAACTCCTAATGACGGCGAAAGCAGCAGATACAGAAGCTTACCCTATAATGACTGAAGCCTTCACTGGTACATGGCCCTCCCTGGAATCCAAGTGTAGAGTATCCTCAATTAGCAAACCAGAGCTGGTTGTATTTTCTGAAAAGTAGTCAATATTGTATGGGCAAGGCGACTTTGGGTTGGCACAGCCTGAACCCAATAAGCAAAGCTCATGGCTGCAGGGCAGATGCCGACTTGTTGTTGATTCAGCTGGCTTGTAAATCCCGAGATCTCTATCCTGCATAATAGATGCTCCATATATGACGGAGCACCTGCGAATCAATCATCGGAAATAAGCACTAAAACCGCTTCCAAATTTGTAAAGTGCCCTCTTGTTTGTGCATTTGATACCAAGTAATATAAGCAACTTAGAGTCAACAAAGTTCAGCAGAAAATTGCACTGGACGTCACTAAACTTTTAGCCAACTGTCACTTAGGTTATTGTTTGAAAATTAACTTAGCTGGTCCCTAAACATGCAAATTGTGTCGCTTATGTTATGGCGACTTTTCAGTTAGCTTAAAGTGACAGTATAATGGAGGTGTGAAACTGATGAGATTGTCCATGTGGAATGCCTTGGATGATCCATGTGGCATTCGGGGGGTATTGCAAACTTTCTTATTAGCTAAAGCCTAAAAGTGCTACATGGCAATTGAATGGAGATGTGAAACTGATTTCCACCATTACTTAGATGGATGATCATGTGGTAATTTAGGGTCACATGATAGTGTCCATAAGATTTCTACCTATATTTCCAACCACATTGGCAATTTTAGCTAATTTGAAACCGAAAATGAACTGAGTGACAATGTACAAGTTTATGGACCGACCAAGTTAATTCTCAAGTTTTGCAACCTCTGGTACAATTTTCTTTAAATTCAATAGAAAGTTAAGAAAGTAACAGCAAATAGACATGCCATGTATTAGTTTCTTCAAACTACATGGATGTCATAATCACGTGTTTTACTTATGGAATAATTCATAGCACTCTGCCTATGGTGTTAATTCTGCACCAACATTAATACTATTGTAGTATTATTTAAGTCAATGGAAGATATGTATTTCTTTTGAGGAGAACCCCATTTTGTAAAGTATCTAGACATGCAAATGAACATCTGATCTATGTATCTGCTGAAATCGACACAACCATGTCCCAATACAGCATCTGCAGCACTTAACATAATGCTACTGATCAAAAGGGGATGCATACCAAACTCCCATGGTAGCCAGACAAAGGAGCGCACTTGATACAATCACAGGGCACCCAGAACAAGTCACTTCCAGTATCCAATGCGACCAGAAAAGAAGTGTTTGGCGTCCCAACGTCCACCCAAGTGTAATACAACCTACACAAACAAAGATAGAAGAAACACCATTAGCTTACAAAGCACCCTAGCTCCGACTGTAATCTAAAGCACAGCTTTGACCCATCAATAATTCACAATGTAGCGCAAACCCTCAAAAAGGGGGCAACTTTTGGTTGCAACAAAGCCGCATTTTTCTATTACCACTGTCCTATGACACTAATTCAATAATTCGACATCCTAAGCATGCGAAGAGACGCTGCCGCACTAACAGTGGAGTAGAAGAGTAAAAATGTTGAGGGATGCAGTAAGATCCGACGGGTGGGAGGAAGGTAATGCGACGCACCAGCCGAAGTCGTTGCCGAGGGAGAAGGTGCCCCCGCCCTCGGAGAGGGAGAGGAGCTGGTACTTGCCGCCGACCCGCCGCTTCTGCCGCTGGAGGTCGCTCCGCACCAGGGCGCGGTAGTACTCCCCGCTCCCGCGCCGCGGCCACCGCCCCCCGCGCGCCCCTGCCGACAGACGCGCTTCATCTGACAGTCGGTGCACCATCCTCGCCGACAGCGTCGCCGCGTCCGCCGACGCCGACGCCGCCGCGGCGAGCAGCAGCAGGAGGAGGACCGGGAGGTGCATGGGTGGTGGATCTGAGCTGGAGGGGGTGGATCTGGGGGTAATGCGGCGAGGTTTCGGGACGGAGAGATCTGGGGTTAGGGTTTGCGGGGTGGGAGGCGAGGAGAAGGGGAGGAGGAGGCGGCGGCGGCAGTGGAGTGGGTGGGAGCGTGAGGGGGCCGTGGGAGGGAAGCTTGGGCGGTGAGGAGGTTGTGATGGTGGTCTGGAAGTTTGCGCAAAAAAGAGAAAGGCGAACAGGTTTTTGGTGATCTTGCTCAATAGACCTTGGAGTAGTTTGATATTTCTCTCTAGGCATCGGCCAACTATTCTTTTGCCGCCTCCGTCACCACTCACTACTATCTTGTAGTGTCTATTTGCTGGAGACACAACTCTTCTATATTTATAAAACATAAATTGGTGACGAGAGAAAGAATTTTTATGGAAAACAGACTCTATTCAATACATAGTAAATGAAAATCATACAAGGGTGTGGTGGCCGTTCCAACCTTTAGTACCGTCTAGGATAGAAGGTCGCACATCACAAAACACGATCCAGAGTAGGGGCAGATGCAGCATCCCTCCAGCCCGGGCAGCTGCTCGGGCTTTGCTCCACGCGCTAATGGTCCGGCTACCGTCGATTGCATTCTTTGAGCCGCTTTGTCCTTGGGTGCCAAGCTTTGCCCCTGCCTCTCACGGTGACTTCTTCGTTTTTTTCTTCCTCAATCCCATCGGTTCCCCAACCCAAGAACCCCTATTCCCCAACCAGCCAAATCCAACCCCAACTTGAGGTCGAGTAGGCGGCCCGTGGCAAATGCCATGGGAAGCCGTGAGTTGAGCTTGTGGGAGGCGGTGAGGCAGCATGAAGGCATGAGGCAGAAAGGAAGCGTGGAGCATGGAGGGAGCAGCAGGAAGAAGCGGCCATGGAAGCAGAAGAAGAGAAGGCTGTGGCGGACGTGGGAGAAGGAGAGCAAGCCAAGCGGCGGTGGCTCTGTGATTGATGGGCTCTGTAGGGAGGCCTACTGAGAAGCAATGGAGGTTTTGGACCGGATCGTCTCAGGAGGAAGCGATCTTTGGGTTGTTCGGGAAGCTAATTGTGGGGCGTGTGATGAAGGAAGGGTGTGGAGACGCAAATTACTTGGATGAGATGGTTCTTGCAGCATTGTACCTACTAGGGTGACTTGGAACTGCATGTCAGATAAACGATGCGATTGTGGATCGCATTATGTGCTAAGGGTGAAGTTAGCACGACTTTTGGCGCATGCGAGCATGCGAACTCGTGGCATTTCTACCAAGCCAATCACTTTCCATCTCTGGTTGAGGGCTTGTCCAAAAGAACTCTAGTCATTTATCGAGATTTCGAGAAGACTCGAAGTTCGAGCTTTCAGAGGAGGAAGAAGAAGGCACCGGAGGTTAAAGGAAATCCAATGGTGGAGATTACAAGATACCCCTTCGACAAGATCAACAGACTCAAGTGTGCCTCAAGAATCATTTTTTCGTAATTAGGCTTTTCTTACAAGCAACAGCAGTATCCGTAGTCAATTTACGCTTGTTTAGTTGTAAAATTCATTTACATTTACGCTTTGTAACCCTATATAAACTTGTGATGGAATGAAAATGGCATCTACCATTTGCCAAATATCTAGTTTTATCTTAGCTTTAGAGCTAGCAAGACACTTTCCCCATTTTCGATTCCATTTATGCTGCTCTATGTTGTGAAGGTTGGATTTTGGCATCTGGTGGTGAACAATCTCTTGTGGATTTTTGCTTGCGGCTTGCCCAGGCTTTAGAAAATGTCTGGCTCTGCCACTGATCCAGAGTGTGACCACAAGTAAAGAATATAGTTTGTTTGCTAAGTTCCAAGGGACAGGTGGACAACCAATCACAATGCGTTAGAGGGGGTGGGTGGGGTTAGGGTGGACGCCCTCCTGCTAGTGTGCCCAACATACAGTGACTTTTATGATAAAATAGGGCTCGCACCTTAACAGAAAAACCACTGTTGTAATAAGGTGAAGATACTTGAGAGGGTTCCTCTGAGAATATTTGAGAAACGGAGGCCCTAGTGGTTCTCCTTCCATGAGTTTGTGTATTGGGGTTTTTAACAGCGACGGTCCATCCAAATGACCAGAGTCCCCGCAGTCCACTCGAGGCACCGCGCGTGGTGGTCCCCGCGTGGTGGTGGCGTGTGCCGCTTCTTCCTCGCTCCCCTTCGCGATGGGCCCCTCGCCCGCCAGATGGACGGCGCAGATGCTGATGAGGCGTGCCGAGCGGTCTCCTGTCAGAGATAAAACCCCGTGCCAGCTGTTATGAGATGTGGTCCCTCTTTATGATTTCTGATCCTTTTTTTCTTCTGAGAGAACCGTTCATTCATTCATTCAAGGACCATTTGGAAGGAATGCATTGATTCACAAGAAGTATATATTTTGTTTGAAGTTTGAACCGTGCATTACAAGAATTTTTCAGTCTAGTTCAACGAATATACTATGAATCCTTCACCAACAGACGTTGAATTTGTAAATCATGTTATCTAATACTAGTAGTACAATTCATTGAGTTGTATGCATCAATCCTCTCATCTTTACTATTATAAAATAAGCATTTGATCGTGGTGGTGAGTGTCATTTCCTCTCTTTTTGAGTTGGTGTGATTTTTGTAGATAAATATATGTATACAGGTATATATTATTATAATGATCTTACGTGAACGATTAGATCATCTATATATGTGGTTTGTGATAAGACTCTGTGAGTTGATAGGATAAGAATCGTGTATTCAACTTTTAGGTTACAGGTAATTACCTTATGTATATTGATTTTTTAATAATAAAATTTTTATATGTTTAACGCAGATGGTATATAACAAATGTTAACGCCCCGAGCAATGTGGCAAATCCGTCTCATGTTTCAACTGCATCCATCTAATCATCATGTGGCAAAAAGAGCTTTATACGATTTGACAGCTGCCGTGTTTCTTTTGCTACCTGTCAACGAGCCTTTTCAATACACTTCCTGAGAAAAGGCACTTTTGCCAATAGCGATCCTTCGATGTTAAAACAGCTGCTGTGTAGAAAACCAGCACTAGTACTTTGTACTTTGTACTCGTATATTTATTTACTCGAGAAAAATGGAAACATAGGTCCGACTGATTGACGCAGGCATCCAGGTTGAAAGATACACCTGCTGCCCTTCGTTTTCCTGTGTTTATCGCACGACGAGTCACGAGGCAGCAGAAGAGAGAGTACGCCGGACGCGGCTAAACTCTTCGGCATGCGGCGAATGGAAATGGATACTCTGCGTCGAAGAGATCCACAGTAAATGATGATATAAGCAAACATCTTCCCCATCGGGTCAAAAACCAAAGGACGAGAACAATGACTACGATAACAGTGTATTGCTACAGTATTTTTACGCGTGTAAATGTTTTGTTGTTGTTGCGGTGTTTGCTGCCGGCCGGTCACTCCAGGGTAGAGTTCACACGTTCATAAAAACACTGTTTACACTGTGAACCTTGTAGTAATACAAAGAATCTGCGTCGACTAGGCATTTCATGTGAGTTTTCCAGCTTGTCATTCCTACAGAGAAATATGGTCTCTTGCGTCCTGTTCAGAGAAAAGGCTAGAAAGAAAGTATCTACATGGAATTTGACAGAAATTCCGTAAGGGACGATGCATTTCATATTTGAATTCTCGTGAACCGCGAGCGTTGCAAACACGGCCTAAAGAACACCCCGCTTGCCCTTCCTAGAAGGTGTTTGTACGCGTAGCACAAGCCGACCTGATAACGCAGAAACAACAGCGATGCACTAGCTGCTGAGTTTCCCCCCTGATCTGGCCGTTTTTTAATTTGGTTTTGTAAAACTAGCTGCCGGTCGATTGAAATTGTAAAAAATGATGTCGTGGCAGGCTAGGTAGAAGTCGTGTAGTACATGCAGCGTACCGATACCGCAGTAGATTGATGTTGTGTTTCTAGATCGCTCAAAGTACCTATCGTGCTCTAAGACCTTTGCAGATACCTATCACGCTCTCAAACGGTTGCAGGTACGTGTTATTATAAATCTACCGTACTTTCAGACCATAACAGATTTGCTGCCGCACTCACTACCACCTCACTCCTACTGTGCCTAGTGGCTTCTACTATGGTGCAAACGTTCTGCCACACTTTCATTGTGCTGTATGTGGCTGCCTAGCTTGTTGTCATTTTTACAATTTCGATGGACCAAATGTTAATTTTGCTAAAACGAATCACAGTGGCAGAATCAGCCCAAGACTCCCAGCTGCTGAGCTGCTCGTTGTTTCTGTCTCGCCTTAATGCGCGTGCCCAGGGGCTATAAATTAAGCAAAGGGGGAATATGCTTTCCCCATGGACAGCTGCATTGTTAGTTGGGAAAGGCGCACCTGCTAGCGCTGTGCCGGTCTTCCGAGAGACTGACGGACGGGTCGTTTTGGACGGTGCAGGAGACTGGAGCTTTTTCTGGGAAAAATCATGTAAGCACAGAAAGCAGCGCTTCAATTGAGCATCTACGCGACATAAATCTGTTTGTTTGAGCTTCGATTACGTTCTGTCGTGATAATATCCTAAGAGAGTATCTATGCTTATGCTTAAGTGACTGAAATTTTTTTACTCATCAGTCATTTTTTTTTATCGTTGGATTAATATTCTATGGTCTAAATTGTCTCTTTCTAAAATAGACAAAAGTATTACAAAAAAATACAAAAACACAAAAAATCTAAACTAGATAAAAGTAAATCTAAGTGAACCCTACAAATACAAAAAAAAAAATACAAAAAAAAATTAAAACAAATACAAAAACAAATAGAACTAAAAGTTACAGTAAAGTTGTACTAAAATTGCACATCACTTGGTACTACAATTTTAGACTTAGTACTGTGCAACTGTAGGTGACTGATGGATAAGAAAATTTCAGGCAACTGAAAATTAGCAAATCCGATGTCCTAATCCTCCACAAAATTGATCCTTTGGCATGTGTAAAGGATGGTCTTTCATGTAGGCAGCCTTTCATATATTGTAGGAATTTCGAAGGGTTGGACTGTTTCATGTAGTTTTCAAATTCTGATGGATATCCCCACATGATCTAACACGCTCCCAAGACGTCGGACAAAAGAAACCCCACTCCGAATCTTGCCAGCGTCTGAACAATTCGATCGGTGCTTACGATGAACAGTATCGACAATGAAAAACAGGATCGACAGAGGACAACGCAGAGTTGAATTTTGCGGTGCAAAACTTAGCACCTTTTGTGATTTTTCTTCTACTATTTATACTCAACTTTACATCTTAGAAATAGGAAATACTTCTATCCTAACCGAACTCGAACCTGAAAACTATCCTGAACTCAAATCCGAAAACTAACTCTGAAACTAACTTTACAAACTTAGTCTCATACGACAGGACTTTCCCTACCCTTACTCGGACAAGCAAACCAAGTCTTGATTACTTCCAACAGACTCCCCCTTAATCTAGATTTGGTTGTACAAGATCTTTGACACCAATCAACTCATGCATTTCTGAAAACTTCAGTTTGGTAAGTGATTTCGTAAGAATGTCTGCACGCTGTTCTTCTCCATTAACATGCTGAACAATTATTTCTCCTCGTTCAACACACTCACGAATGAAATGGAATGGGGTGTTGATATGTTTGCCCCTCCCATGGAACATTGGGTTCCTCATCAACACGATTGTTGATTTGTTGTCGGCGTACAACTTGATTGCTTCTGGTGGACGCCCCAACACTTCGCTCAACAATCCCCTCAACCATATCGCCTGACATGCGGCTGCTGTTGCCGCCATGAATTCTGCTTCGCATGACGACAGTGCGACACTCTTTTGCTTCTGCGACGCCCATGAAATCACACTCTTGTCGACATAGAATACCATCCCAATAGTGCTTCTTCTGTCATCAATGTCGCCGGCCAAACTGCTATCACTGAACCCCGGCTAATTTGCCATCACCTCCGCATGTGTATTCCAAATCAAAATCAATGGTACCTTTAAGATACCTAAGAATCTGCTTAGCCACCTTTTGGTGCATCACTGTTGGTCCCTCCATGTACCTACTGACCATCCCAACCGAATATGCGAGATCAGGTTGAGTGTGCAGCAGGTACCTTAAGGTTCCAATGACATGTCGATATGCAGTTGGATCTGTAGGCTATCCGCTAATATATTTACCCAACTGCAATTTCGGTTCCATGGGACACTTGCATGAATTACAGTCTTCCATGCCTGATTACTGCAGAATCCTCTTTGCATACCCTGATTGCTTGAGAGTGATTCTATCTTGTCCTTGCTCCACCTCAATGCCAAGGTAGTAAGAGAGGAGTTCGAGATTAGTCATCTCAAACTCATTCATCATCTGGTGCTTGAAATCTTGGATGTGAGCACCTATTGAGCCTATCACAATGAGATCATCGACGTAGACCCCAACGATCAGTATACTGGTTCCATTTACCCTCATGTACACGGCATGTTCTTGAGGGCACTTGGAAAAACCAAGCTACTTCAGACTTCTGTCCAGTTGAAGGTTCCAAGCTTGGGGTGCTTGGCGAAGCCCGTACAACGCCTTGGATAGCCGGTACACTTTGTACTCTTGCTGTTTCACTTCATATCCTTCTGGCTAGGCAACATACGCTTCTTCTTGCAATTCTCTGTTCAAGAAGGCCGTCTTGACATCCATGTGATGCACCTACCACTTGCATTGAGCTGCAAGGGCTAGCAGCAACCTTACTGTCTCAATTCTTGCTACTGGAGCAAGGACTTCATCAAAATCGATTCATTGGCGTTGCATGTACCCCTTTGCAACGAGTCTCTCTTTGTGCTTCACCACCTTTCCTTCTGAATCCTTTTTGAGCTTATAAACCCATTCTGTACCTAGCACCATTGATAGAAGATCTAAAAACACTGTGTATTGAAGGGGTACATGTATGGGATGCGTACAAACGAGAGAACTTCACTTTACGCTCCTTGTTGTTCTGTAACATAAATGATTATTCTGCCCTTGCCAACCTGTCCGGCCAGAGTACAAAAGGGGGCCAAAGCATGTACTCAGTGCTTAGATGATACCGGGAGTGTGTGGCTAAAGTACTCGCGCAAAACCGTGTACATGCGTCACCGTAGGTTCCTTTGGAGGGCTCACCCATACCGCAGGATGAAGAAACAATTCGACGAAGAGAAGGAGGATAGTTTAGCACCAATGTATTTAAGCGGAAAGGAGGTTTATGATGTGGTTAAGGATTTAGATGTTGTGCACGGAAAGGGACGTAAATGTGGACCCGTGAGAAGAACATCTAGAAGAAGAGATCAATATTTTGGGACTTACCTTATTAGGAGCACCTAGAAGTTCGCCACTGCATCGACGTCATGCATATAGAGAAGAATATATGTGATAGCTTGATTGGTCTATTACTGAACATTCGTAATAAAATAAAGGATGGTGTCAACGCACAGCTTGACTCGGTTGATATGGACATCAGACTTGAGTTAGCACCGACAAAGACCGATAAAGGATGAACGTACCTTCTCCCTGCTTGTTACACTCTGTCCA
Source organism: Phyllostachys edulis (assembly GCA_036346405.1). Classification (NCBI taxonomy): domain Eukaryota; kingdom Viridiplantae; phylum Streptophyta; class Magnoliopsida; order Poales; family Poaceae; genus Phyllostachys; species Phyllostachys edulis. Next base: position 102,856,772 of record CM070562.1, on the reverse strand, counting down.
AGGCCAAGAGAGCTGAACTGTGCCAGTGCTTGCATGGTGTGAAAGTTCTGTCCAGTTACTTCGCCAACATGAAGAAACTTGTTTCGATGAAAGATTTGAAGTTAATTGGCATAAAGTCTCATGATTGTCATGTGTTGATGACACAGATGCTTCCTGTTGCAATTAGAAGTATTTTGCCGATCAAGGTCCGAGAGACAATCATGAGGTTGTGTTATTTCTTCAACACAATTTCTCGGAAGGTCATCGATCCCGAAGGACTAGATGCTCTGCAGGACGAGGTGGTGACGACTCTATGCGATCTTGAGATGTATTTCCCTCCGTCGTTTTTTTATATCATGGTGCATCTCATTGTTCACATTGTGAGGGAGATAAAGATGTGCGGGCTTGTAATCCTACGTAGCATGCACCCGTTCGAGAGGTTCATGGGAATTCTCAAGTCATATGTACGGAATCAATCTCGGCTGGAGGGCATCATCATTGAAGGTTATGCAACCGAAGAGGTCATTGAGTTCTGCGTCGATTACATGGCTCAGGTCGAACCGATAGGTGTGCCTCGATCTCTCCATGAGGGGAGGCTCGAGGGTATCGAGACCATCGGAAGGAAAGTAATCACTCTAGATATGGATGCATATGCTCAAGCCCATTTCACGGTCTTGCAACACATGACTGAAGTGTCCCCATATATCGACCAGCACAAGGACATGCTTCGACAACAGAATCCAAAGCGGCCGGATGTTTGGATCACGAGACAGCACAATATCCGATTCAACCAATGGTTGAAGGAACGACTCGCTAGGAGCTCGTCAAGTGATATGCTGACATGGTTGGCAAAAGGGCCAACATTTACAGTTGTGACATGGTGAGGATACGACATAAATGGGTACACATTCTGTACGCAGGCTTAGGATATAAAGAGCATAAACCAGAACAGCGGTGTTCGTATAGATGTGTTCAGTACCGATGGGCTGATGAGCTCCTACTATAGGCTCATAGAGGATATATGGGAGTTTGACTATGTGCTTTTCAAGATCCCCTTGTTTCGATGTCTTTGGGTTCATCTCTCACAGGTGAAGGTCGACAAGTACGGCGTCACTACCGTGGACCTCGAACGTGTCGGATACAAAGATGAACTATTCATACTCGCTAACCAAGTTGCTCAAGTCTTCTATGTAACCGACAAGGCAAATAAGAAGCACCACATAGTTCTTCATAGAAAAAGGAGGATTATCAGAGTTGAGAATATAGTGAACGAGGAAGAATACAGTCAATTTGACGAGTTGCCTCTGTTCGGAAACGGCATAAGGGTTGAGGAAGAACAACGTGACGAAACTAGCTACATACGCGTCGATTATCATGAAGGGATAAATTTTAAAGATTGAACAATGTGTGTATATGTGTTCTGAATGTTTAATTTTAGTTTATTTGAGTTAATTGATTTGTACTGTGAAATGAATGTGCTTGTTTCTGAAATGAATGTGAATTGGATGTATACATGTACTTGTTGTGTTTCTGCTTGTTTCAGAGGGCATGACCAGCATTTCCTGAGGCTAGCCAATAAACAGAACTCGATTTACCAATACAAAAGAATACCACAGCTGGTTTCATGTACAAACTGTCTGTGATAATATATTACAAACGGTTTTATCTACAAACCGTATGTGATACAAAATATATCATAGACGATTATTTATTGGAACCGTCTGTGATACACAATCTATCACAGACGGTTATTTATTGGAACCATTTGTGATATTATCATCCATCACAGACGGTTCTATTTTAGAACCGTCTATGATATTGTTTATCATAGACGGTTCTACTTTAGAACCGTCTGTAATGTCCAACCCTATTTATATTCAGACTCTGTAATGCCCGCTTCCCCTACTCAAACGATTAAGTTTCTCAACTCTCCATCCTCCCCCAAGCCCATCGCCACCGCCTCCTCCTCGAGCCCGGCACGCCTCCTCCCCGAGCACGAGCACGCGTTGCCTCCTCCTCCCCCGAGCCCGCCGCCTCGTCCCCGAGCACGTGTCGCCTCCTCCTCCCCCGAGCCCAGCGCACCTCCCCTTTGACACCGCCCTGCTGCTCCGGTACTGCTCCCTACTCATCCTTCTCCTCGATGCCCAAAGGTAACCGATGCCGAGTTGCCGACCCCGACGCCCCTTCCCCTCACTCTTTCTATCAATAATCTGTCATGCTATCATGGTCCTCATGGACTTATGATAATTGCGCTGGTATCTGGTTCAAACACTAAGTAGCATGATATGTTGTACTTGTTTTAGGAATTTGTATTTGTTTTAGTCAGTGATTCATATGATATTTGTTTTGATACTGCTACGTACTGAAATATATTGCAATGTGGTATGGTGGGCTTGAGATAAATGCTCTATGATGATAATAGTCTTGTGCTGAAATTGTTTTGATAATCGGGTTTGAACTTGAGCTTTAATTGGAATGCTTACTCTACCTCAGAGAGTAATATAAAAATGTTAAATCTTAGCTTTATGCTGATTTCATTTGTTCACATGATGTTTGTGTTGAGCAGATTATTCCTTTTAAATGACTTGGAGGATTTCATGTTTATATGTCAATTATGTCATTGTATTAATCCTAATTTCTTCCCTACATATCCCGATTATTTATTAATTGTGTGTATACCCATACACATAGAGATCGAATCTTATGATAATATGTTCATGCAACTTCTATTTGTTGTGAAGATGTCTTTCGCTCATTTTTTGTCATCGTCGCCTCATATGTCTGATGTGTCGTCCTTTGGAATATCCAAGCACAGTAGAGGAATATCGAAAAGGCTCGGGGCCGATTTACCATCACGGAGGTTGATGAGTCTGGGACCCCTATTAATCCTCGCTGAGCAGCGTTCGCATTCGGAGAACGGTCAAAATAGTTGCATGGGAACAGGAGAACATCACCTACGATTCGTGGAAGGAGTTGACCAAAGTTTAGAAAGATGAGTTGCTGACGGATATTTTCAAATCGTTCGAGATCCCAGAACAACACCGGGACTTCGTGCAACGACACGCGTTGCTACAGGTATGCAAAGCATGGAAGAACTTCAAGAGCACGCTTGTCAAGAACTACGTGGAGAAGGATCTGAGGCCCTTCCACAAGTATCCATTCTTGGAAGAGTACTGGGAAGACTTTATGGCGAAAAAGATGACATATAATTTTAGGAGTGAAAGTGTGGCACACACGGCCCTCCAAGCAAAAAACACGCACCCCCACAAACTCGGCACCGCTGGGTATGCGGGTAAAATCCCGCAATGGAGGGATCAGGATGCAATGGAGGGCTCAGGACCAGTAGGGAAACCTTTCGAATGCCTCCCCACCATTTACCGAGATCCCTGATGAGCGCGCCCGAAACTGGCTAAGAGCAAGGTTAGCTGCCGTGTCTTTGGGGACCGTCTCCTTTCTAAACCCCGCAGACGAGGTAATGTCCCTGCACCTGGTAAGATATTAAACTACTTAGTTTGTAATTACTCCATAATTTCATAGGAAGTGAAATATTGCAGAGAATGCTGAGTGCACAATCTTCCCAAGGCTCATTCCAGGCAGTCAGGGAGAGAGATATGCTCTCGAAGCCCTGGGAAACAGGAGCATCCTGGTCGCACGAGAGGCCTTGGTCTTTATGTTATATGGAAAGATGGATTCCGACAGGACTCCGAGGCGTACCGGAGTAGGAAGAGAGCCAAAGCCGTGCGCGATGCAAAGCTACGAGAGGAGATTCGTGAATGTCTCAGAGATGAGATCATTGAATCCATTAGAGATGAGATCGATGATCGTGTCAGAGCTGAGACACGACGGCAGATGGATAGCCTTGAGGAAAGGCTTAGAGAAAATCAGTTGCAAGCCCCTGCCCCTACTGTGCTAGCTAGCCCCCCAAACTTCTGAGTAGCTGCACGTCCAACCCTAACCCTACCCCAAAAGACGACGACAGATTTCCTATCGACGACATCCTGGTAATTATTATTATCACTAGAATGCTCGATCCATTGATAGGCCTGTTGAAGTAGCTAATTTTGTATTGTTAAGTAGGTGGAGATGAAGTGCAAGTTCCAAGTGAGATATGCCTCGTTGCCCTAGATGCTGCTTTGGTGTCGGGGCTTTGGTGCACGGTGTAAATCCAACGCTGGGTTTCACAAAATGAATGTGGACGGTGTTTATGCCAATTTCACGGTCGTCCCGCTGCAGATTTCCCTAGACGACGAGGTCATGACTCTAGGGCAAGACATTGAAATATTCATCCAGTGACCCAAGAGGGACATCTGCCTGAAGCTACCTGCTCCGGTGTCAACTTCACGGGAATATCCTGCAACGGTGTCAAGTCCACGGGAGCTACCTGCATTGGAGCTACCTGCACCGAAGCGGCAAGGGTCCGGTGCATCACATGCATCTACACCTCGTGCTAGGTCGACTCTCGTGAAGTCGACCTCTAAAACGCGAGGCAGTAAGGGCAAATCGAAGACGGTCGACTCCTGTTCTGATATCCCCTTCTTGCCGTTGGCCCGAAAATTCATGCTAGGCGAGCCGTTGGTCGAGAATGTAGAGCGTCACCCTGCCCTAGGAATGGCTTATGCGAGATTGCATACATGGTACATGGAACAGGCCAACAAGATGGCTGAACAATGGCGCTCAGGTGTCATCGTCAAGTTCAAGAAGGATCATCTTAAACACGACCGTCAAGACTGTGTCTTCACGGTGACCTTCGATTACTTGTTATTTCTCTTCAACCTCGGTGCCCTCGACATCTCACCCATGCGATGCTGGACACTGTAAGTATGTACAATCACGGTCAACGCTGTGTAATACCGATAAATGTTATATATAACTCTATATATATATAGACACACACACACGGTTTCTGAAGCCGAAGTAAGGAATTCACCGGTAGGTTTCCTCGATCCACACTTGGTCTCTTGGTAAACCATCATGGAGAATGCAAAATCCATCGATTACATGACGGAGTTATTGCTGGCTCACCGCGACAAGGAATTCATACTTTTGCCTTACAACCAGGAGTAAGTGCTGCACTAGTAGCTATACTTGTTTATTTGTACTTTATAAGCAACACGGACTTAGGTTTAATGACCATGGCGACATACCTATGTAGGTTCTACTGGATTCTAATTGTAATAATACCAACATTCCCTAAAGAGGGCCACACACGACTTCACAATTGTCCGACAATTAATCGACGAGTAAACACATTTCCTCCATAGATAACTCTATTGTACAGTCTTTCCTTCCTTTGCAATGGCTAAGGCTAAGTTCTTGGAATCACATAGGTCGTTCAAGACGTACTTTGCAAAACGAGGGATATGCAAGGGAGGGATTCTGCGACGCGATCTAAAATTCACGGCATTCGCTAGTACACATTAGTCCTATATAACACTCCGTAGTAATGCCTCTCAAACTAACCAATTCTATTTTTGCAGTGCCACCAGCAGCCGCCGGCCTGCAACCTCTATGGATACTATATTTGCCACAACATGGAACTACTCGCCGGTTCCACGATAACCAATGATCCTCAGGTTTGTCAATATTGTAATAATTATTTCATACTTACCAATTTATATAAGTACGATTTTAATCTTTCTAGCGACAGGTTACGAGCATCGCTACAACTGCGTTGGAATAGGGTCAGCTCATAAATATTCGAGGACAATTTGCATCATTCTTGAACTGTGAGGTCCTAAATCCAGATGGAAAGTTCCACAATGTAAATTGAACTTGATTGGAATAAGATTGGACTTAATGGTACATGTGTGTAAATGTACATGAATGGTTAATTTTAGTTAATTGATTTGTGAATTGGATATGTTTATTTCTAAAATGAATGTGAAATGGATGTACTTGTTCCTGAAATGAATGTCAATTGGATATATACATTTACTTATTGTGTTTCGGTTTTGAGTTAAAACTTGTTTGGTTTAGAGAGGGCATGGCTAACATTTTGAAGACCGAGACTAGCTAATAACCGCAGGAGTATCACTGCAGGCGATTACGAACAAAATATATTTAGCAATACAAAAGAATATCACATATCACAAACGGTTCGAGATGATCATCCCCACATACTATAAAAAAAGCAAATGGTCGCCTCTTCCTTGTGCAGACTGATGGCCTTCCCGGCGAATGACCTCATGTCATTATCACTCCTCGCCGTGGAATTTGACCTATAAACTCGAAGTTTATGCGTCATCGTCGCTCACGAAACCATTTGTGATGACGTCTTTTAAACCGTCTTCGTGAAGACTTTATCGCTTAGTAGTGGGTTAGCGGTTTCTACTTTTTAATATAAACATGTAGTTTCTTCATGTCATGTAATTGTATATATATACTTGTACAATTGGCATAATAGAACCGCTCGGCGCAACCATTGGGCGATTAGTTCAAGTCGCTCAACCATCGTTCATATTAATACTGAAATTGAATTGATAATTAGTTCATATTAATAGTCCCTTGCTCGTGATGTAAAGAGGTTATTAGTTCAAGTAAATAAACGGAGTATTATTTACATAATTCCGGATAAAAAATTGATTGTTTTTTTTAAAAAAATTCGACAGTTGAACCCGTGAAGGGCAGCTAGTTCGCAGATTGATGGTGAGGATTTCATATGTAATCAGTAGTCAGAGATCCCGTGCATGATTTATTTTCAGCCTATTTTAGTTCGCCTAATTTTGGACGTACGTATCATTGAAAACCTAAAAAATTAACCTCGAGAGTCTGTTTATATACAGGACGTGCACACACTTGTGCTACAAAAAACTTCATTACACAGAACGTCTGAAGCTTCTTCTTTTCCAGATCATCAACAGATAAGATAACTATCTAAGTGTCCATGTATGCCTCCTCATGTCAAACAGATAATCCATGTATCATGTATGCACGCCTGATCTTAATGCCAGATAGATAAATTAAGCTGCATATTTCGTCGTTTAAAACCCGTACGTCTGCTCTTCATTATACAACTAACTCAAATAGGTCTCTATATATACTTCTATCACTGCTGTGTTAGGTTGATCATTGGTTTGACATTTTTCAGCAATCATGGAGCAATTAATGTGTGTATACGTATGTACGGCAACTAGTCGCATGTAGAATTCAACTCGGCTGTACTTGTACATATCTGCTAATTATGTAGTATGTACCAAGAAATAGACCGGCAATCAGCCAATCACACACTGCGATGCTGCTAAAACCAATTAATCCTTAATTCCTCGGGGAAGCTTTGATTATTGATGTTACTCCCTCCGGTCAGAGGGACATTTTTTATTTTTTAAAGTTAATAAGATGCTCCTTTTATCACTAAATTCTCTTATCATATATTCCAAAAAAGTTGTTAAGTCTAATACTATAAAAGATCTTGTATCAGATATTTACTCATATCGTTTTCATATATCCAACCCACAAGTTTTAAACAATATTACCAAAATTAATAGAGTTTATCTGCTCCCTCTTTTCTGACCTGATGGCGTAATAAACTAAGCTAGCTCTCTTTATGGACAGAAATTTAGGCACGCATATGCATGTACAGCTATCAGCTACAAAATTTCCTCTCTTCGATCTCAATGCACCATCCTTAGCATATGCACCTGGTGCAGTGAGCTGCCACCGATCGAGTGGTACTTGACCACGTCCTCGAAGCATCCAACAGCGGGTATGGCTAACATTTTCTAAGGCACCGCCGACAGCATCGCCGGGGCCACCGCCGTGTGCACGTCATCGTGAAGGCCTGCTCCCTTGTCGGTCGTCGCGTCGTCCACCACTTGCAGGGCATTGTCCTCTTCTCGCTCGCTCGGTGACGAAGAGGTTCCAGGCGCCGGCAACGGATCAAAGTCCTGTCATGACTTGCAATCAAAAGACTCCCGATAGCATTCAGAAATTGAAATCAGAGATGAAGATGACAAAAACCAAGATGCGAAGAGGAGAACAAGAAATGAGGCGGCTAGGGTTTTCCTTATCAATAATATTCGATCCTCTTATAAGCCACAGCTAGCCTTTATATAGCTCAGCTGATCAACTGCATTAGCGTAATTGTTCTTAACTACAACTTCTAAACGTAAACAGTGCATTAACAGCTGGTTTTGCTACAATGTCTACTTCATTGCTTCAAGACCGTTGGATCACCATAACTCTTCATCCAAAGGCCCTCGCCTTCCTTCACAGAATATCGCTTCATCAAGTGGAAATCAACAATGTTCCTTTAGCTTTGCAGACTAGACTCTGAAACTATCTTCTTCTTCAGTCTTGACGGCTACAGCTCCTAACAACTTCTCCCCCCTTCAAAACATTCTTGTCTCAAGAATGGAAACCAGGAAAGATCCTCGATATGAAATCCGCATCTTCCTATGTTGCAGTTTCTGCCGGTAAATTAGTCCATATCACTGGTTCGTTGTTTTAGGCACAATTCTTCTCTCCAGAATTGTTGATGGGTAAACCTTAATATTTCCTTCACTGTCGACCAATGGAAGCTCTGGACTAGGAATTACTCTAGGCCCTATGTGTTTCTTGAGCTGGCTAACATGAAACACTGGATGCAATTGACAACCCTTCGGCAAAAGTATTCTATAAGCAACCTTGCCAATCTTCTCTAACACCCGGAAAGGACCATAAAATCTGGGATGTAGCTTCAGAGACCTATGGATACTAAGTGAAGTATGTCTATAAGGTTGGATCTTTAAGTAGACCATATCTCCAACAGAGGACTCTCTCTCTTTTATCTTCTAATTAGCATATTTGATCATCCTCTCTTGTGCCCTCATCAAGTTTTCCTTAATAACCTGGTTGACTAGTTGTCTTCTCTGCATTAGTCCTTTGACTTCTTCACTTGCATCATCAAGTAATATTACCTCAGCGAACATAGGGGGAGGAATACCATAAAGGGCTTGGAATGGTGTAATTTCTAGACTGGTATGGTAACTTGTGTTATACCACCACTCTGCTAGAGTCAACCAATTTTTCCATTTCCTTGGGCTAGCAAAGGTCATGCATCTTAGATAACATTCAAGACATTGATTTATCCTCTCAGTTTGTCCATCACTTTGGGGGTGATATGCAGTGCTAAACCTCAATTTGACATTCAAAGACTTGAACAATTCTTGCCAAAGGTGGCTGGTGAATATCCTGTCCCTATCTGATACAATCACTGCTGGCAGTCCATGCAACTTATATACATTATCTACGAACTTGTGTGCTACTTGATGGACTATAAAAGGATGACTCATTGGCATGAAATGAGAATATTTAGTAAATCTATCCACAACTACTAAAATTACCTCCTTTCCTTATGATCTTGGCAAACCTTCAATGAAATCCATGGATATATTGGTCCATGCTCTGTCAGGGATAGGGAGAGGTTGTAATTGTTGGAAATATGCCCTAGAGGCAATCATAGAGATGATTGTATTTCATTATGTTCATAATATTGGATAATATGTTATCCTGTTCCTTGAATGAATCATTGGTTATGAAGATTAACAAGTATGTGACTTGTTGGTGAAACTCTTAACTTATATGTTGTCGTTCTAAATGTATCCCTCGTCGGATGTCAATGGTCGGAACACTATTGACTCTATCGACCAGCACATTATATTGATTGATGACCATGTTTCACCAGTCATGTATATAGGGATATTTAATCAATAATATGAACACATGTTAGAGAATATGGGGTTGGATTGACCCACCTTGAGACACTATTGAGATTGTTATGATTCTATGTGTCATTAGTTGGTATCAAGCAATGATGATGTATAATCCTTAGACATGAGATCAGCATGGTTTCCTACATGTGTAATAGCACTCTTAGGGGTTGCTAATCGCTACTCGTAACTGGGTAGTTATAAAGGTAGCTTTCGGGTATGCTATGAAACATGCGGAGGAATGTGACTGGTCAGATATGGGATTTGCCCCTCCTAGCATAATAGGAGAGATGTCTCTGGGCCCCTCATTGTGGTCGGATAAAGAAAGTGCATGGCCATGCCACTAGTGGTCAAGTGTTCACCACATGAAGTTATCGACACTCGACGAGAAAGTATTGAAGCAGTCCATGGATGACACAACATCTCACCGAGTTCAACTAGACATCGTGAGGCAAAGGGAGAATACACGAGTAGGTCGCTTAGTTCGATCAGTTACGGACTGGTCGTATGGAGATACGAGCTGGTCGTAGATTGATCGAACGAAATCACAGAGTGGTCTAAACCTAGTTGTAATGAGTTACGAACTGGTCATGACCAAATATGAACTGGTCGTATAGAGATGGGACCTGGTCATAAGAGATGGGACCTGGTCATAGATCATATTGCACTAAGGTTCGTCCGATATAATTTGTGTGTATTCAGAAATCGTTATGTCCTGCTAGGAACCGCTAACGACTCGTGATCGGAAAGGGTTTCCGAATCACAACCGATTACGCATGAACCTACAGGGTCACACACTTAACGGGTTGGAACAAACCAGTACGGATACGATTCATCAAACGTGTTCGGATAGGATCCGTCACGAGCACTATATAAGGAGATGCATGAGGCTGTTGGGTAGAGAGGTGAATGTAACAGACGAGACACACGAAAGTCGTGAGTTGAGTTGTTCCACCGAAACCCTAGCCGCCATCTTCCAGATAGCTCTGCCGTACGACTTGGTGCTAGCACACCGGCGTATGGTTGTTCCTTCCCTGGACGTGTGGATACCGTAGAGGCGCTACTGCGGTTGTTGTTGCACTTGAGGACGATCCGTGATCTTCACAAGGAACTGCAGAGGTCGCTGGAGGAGATGATCGACTACGACCACTACATCGACGTGCTCTTCGTTGGACCAGGCTGCTCCAATCATTCTTCCGCTGCTCTGCACGTCTGGTGGTAATGATCTGTGATCATCTACTTGCTTGGCTTCCTGGTTTACGTGGTAGAAAATTTTAATTTGTTACTATCGCAGCCTACCCGTGTCCCAACAGTAATAAACCTGGGTAAGGTGTATGTTCAGATTTATTATTTTGACAAGTAGGACATTCCTTGACAAATTGAATTACATCTTGCTTCATCCCCTTCCAGTGAAATATGAGCTTTATCCTCTGAAGTGTTGCCCTCTCCCCAGAATGACCTCCTAAGGATGAATCATGGCATGACATAATGAGTTGCTTCCTTAACTCAGGATTTGTTCCTACTACCACCTTGTTCTTGTACCTCAGAATACCACCCTTTAAGGTATAGTTGTGCTCGGCATTTGGGTCTATACTTAACTTAGTGATCAATTCTTTACAAAATTCATTCTGTTCATAGCTAGTCATAACTTCAGTGATCCACACTGGTACAACCGCAGAGATAACACCCAATTGCACCAATTTACCACATCTTGACAAGGCATCAGCAGCCCTATTCTCCCTTCCCTTTTTGTACTCTACTCTATAATTGTATCCCAGTAGTTTGACTAACAATTTGTGCTGAATTCCCTCATTCAATTTCTGCTCTTCAATATATCGCAAGCTTTGCTGATATGTCCTTATTATCAATTGAGACCCAGCAAAATAATGCTTCCACTTCTTGAGTGCTTCAATGATGGCTAATGCTTCCTTCTCATAGGTAGATAATGCAGCAGCTCTAGGCCCTAAGGCTTTTCTCATAAATGCAATGGGTTTTTGGTTCTGCATCAATATTGCCCCAATACCATATCCACTAGCATCAGCCTCTAAGATAAACGGTTGGCTATGATTAGGCAAGGCCAATACTGGAGCCTTGGTCATGACCTCTTTTAATTTAAGGAATGCTGCTCTCTGCCCTTCCTTCCATATAAAGCCCTTCTTCTTGAGAGCTTCAAATGAAGGCTTGCAAATCATACCATAGTTTTGTATAAACCTCTTGTAGTAGCTAGTTGTCGGGACCCAAAATATGCAATTCTGGACCCTCTGTGTATAATGCACTAGTCCAGGATCACGCTAGTACACACAGTGTCAACACAGGTGAATATCAATCCACACAAGCGATTAATAATATAAACGAGTAATTTGATAACAAATAGTTGTTTTGACCTTATGGTCGAGTTTACAATTATTAAGCCACGCAGGGCTAGCAAAGAAATAAAATAGCAGCGGAACGAGGAAACTTCAATGAATTCCATCAATTCACCACAGCAACCGATCGATCAAGACCCTACGATCAAGCACCTTCGATGAACTCCTCCTAAAGCGGTGAAGACTCCTCCTCTTCATTGCATGTTTTACAACAAGCATGAGTACACACTGTACTCATAAGTCATACCACGTAAATGCAATTATAGATGCGAGCTTTTTCCAAAGGAATGGCTTCGTGGTTCTTTTGCGTAAATGCATCATTTAGTAGTTTAAATACAAGTAATAGATTGAAAGCATAATTCAAAACAAATAGACAATAATAATTTGACAGTTTTATTTCACAAAGACACATAGCCTAAACAAGTTATTCACATAGCCATATGACTTAAGTCACACAGCTCCCTTCCCAAGGTTTTCATGAAAAACTACCCCTCGTGTGAAATCCCCAAGCATGTCCATGACCGCGGACGCGGCTATTCGAATAGATTGATTTAACACTTTGCAGAGGTTATACACTTTACCCACACGATACAACTAGTGTAGCTAGCACTAGCCGTAACAAAACAGTTCAGAAACTTCATCTCGACATTGACACTCCTAGTGTGCTTACAAACCGTTAAACAACCCCACACAGGACGTCAGTTCGACACACACCGTTCGACAGGGACACGGCGAACCGCCCCGTGATGTGACTACATGGTAGCACACCTACACCCACGCCCACAGCCTAACCTACAACCTGAGTAATCAATGTCAAGACTCCATAACTTACTAAGTTAGGCCCGTCCCATACTAGGCATGTGGTTGTACGAAAGGCTCAGTTCAATGGCGCACAAAGTTAAGTCCTTAATTGACCAAGGTAAAACTTCCAATTAAACTACAAATCCCTATGCACACAGGTTATTAAGCTCACGCACATAGCTCTACCAAAATAACACACAATCCACTTGCCTCCGTCTAAATCCTTTCCCACCCTGTTGGTTAGGTGCAATATATGCCATCAACGAGTAATAGCACATAGCGCACATAGTTTTTATCACATAGTTCCATAGTCACTTAGTCATGTCTATATTTGCAACTTACATGAGATGATGACTCGTAGCATGGCTAAGCAATCTAATCGCATCTAACCAACCCATGTTGGTAATACAATAGCACCAACTAAATAAACCAAACTAGGGTGACAAAAGATTATGGCATACAATTAGACAAGGAGGTCATAACAAATTGGATATTAACTAATCCCAAAAGCATTGAAATAAATAAATAAAGTAAATGCAATACTTTGAATCAATATAACTTTTGAAAACTGGGTTCAATATGATCAAAGGTATAACTTGCCTTGGAATAGGTCTAAGTACTGATCTTGCTCTTGAGGTGCTCCTTCTTCTTCAAACCTTTCCGAAGTATCGACGTCTACTCGCAAACAAAAGCAAATAAACAAAACAAATAAATAACAAAGGCAAAACAAACTCCAAAAATTAAATAAAAATCTCAGATAAATAGATCTTGAATTTAGATGAATTTAGAAATTTGAATGGACTCCATCGGAGTTCGGATGCAAAAGATATGGGCTTGGGAAGTTTGAATCTAAAAGAAAACCCTAAAACTGAATTATTCCGAATTTCTGAATTATTTCTTAAAAGAAAAATTGGATTATTGCACCACGATGATGTCAGCACTCGGAATAAAAGAATTAAAAAGAAAATTTGACATGTGGGACCCACACGTCAGTGAGACGGTCCACGGTGAACTCGGTCCACCGAACCGATTGGATCTGGAGATCGGGTGAGGTGGCACGCGGGTGTGTTGGCGGCTGACTCAGCGAACACGTGCGTGCCACATTGACACCACATGGACGCAGAAGCTGAGGTGGCTGCTGATGTGGCTCGCCACGTCAGATCGACGACGGCGAGGGCTCGGTTAAGATCGTGAGGACCCGCAAAATTAACCTAAATTAACTAACAGTAATCTGTAATTAGCGGTAATTAAAATTCTTTTAATACAGAACAAATAGAAATTTCAGAATTAATAACAAGTGCATAATCGTTACATCAGGCATCAAGAGGGTTATAAAAATATTTTCTCCAATATCTTATCAATCGAAAGTCAATCACAGAAATAAATCCATTGCAGGCATACATGCATCGTTAATACAAACTCAGAAATATTTACACATTTCAATACAATCAAAGACAACTTTGCATCTATCCAAATACCAAACTGAAGTAATATATTACGTAACCATTGCTCGCTTCAAAATTAATTACACAACCAATTGCAATGCTTATTACAACAACTAATTAAATCATATATCGCTTCTTGCATCCTTGTAGCATCACTATCCTTGCCACCTTGCACCTTGAGCACCGATCCATCTCTCGATCCGTTCCGCTGCTCGTTAGAAAATTAGAAAGCGGTTAGTAAGTTAAAGCCGTATGGATACTAGAAAATAGAAAGTAAAAGATTAGAAGTGGCCGTCGAGAATTTCTCCAAGCACACTAGGGCTTTCTGATCAACTCAAGTTAGCTTGACCCTTGTTTTTCAAGGTACCTAGACTAACTAGAGTTAACCAAGCACCACCTTGCTTTCAGAGGTCTCATCATCCGTTTACCTTAATCCGACACCCACGATATTAAAGAACTCAACCACGTAAAATCACGCGCATAGTAATTTCCCAACCACGCACCAAAACGCCCCAACGAATCTTGCCATGAACATAAGAGCAAGGGCAAAATAGTCTTTGTATTTGGGCAAGAGGATGCATGGTCAAAGCCACATCCATATAAAGGTTTCCATTCCTTTGCCTTCCCCCATTTCATCCATTCATCAGCCAAGAGCCAAGAGCCCAAAGCAAGCCATTTCACTCCCCATCTCACCCAAGCCAAGCCAAGTTAGCTTTACCACCCTCATCTCATCCCAACCAGCAACCACACTCCCTTGCAACCAAAGGCAAGCAATGCCATCGGCCTCACCAAACAAGTGCAACCACAGAAAGTAGAGGAAGGGATCAAGAGGAGGAAGCAAGCCAGGACTTCACCAACAAAGCCGAAGCCTGCAGCCATCAAGCACGCAAGGAGGAGGAGGCTCAGAGATCATCTCATCATCGCCTAAGAACCGATCGCAGCAAGGAGGAGGAGAAGAACACCAGCTTGAAGCCGGCGCTACCGTTCCCCTTTCCCAGACCTCAGCATCCACAGGAAGTAATTCACAATAGCACCTCATTATGCACACATATACATTCATCATTTTCATACACATCTTTTGCTCATCAAGCAATCCCACAACATCATCAATAGTTCTCGGATCATCTCGGTGCATTTTGAGCAAGGGAGGTCATGGAGTAGAGTACGGGGAGGTTACCGCAGAGTTCGGCACCACCACCACCATCATCAAGAAGCACCTCCATATCCAATCAATCTCCTTGGCATGCATACCTAATTTGAATCATCAAGCAAAACTCACATCAAGATAAGCAAATCAACCTAATTAATTCAATCCAGCAAAAGTTTTTAGAGCGATTAGGCGGCGGCCGTAAATAGCCAAGCCGAGGGAGTAGAGGCGAGCCCAGCGACGCTGGCCTTCGCCGCCGAGAAGGGGTCGAGCGCAGAGAAGCCGAGGAGGCCGGATCGGGAGAAGCGGCGCCAAAGCGGGCCTGACGGCCGCATGGCAGGCCAGGCAGCCGGCGAGAGGACCGAGGCGCCGAGGGTGGCGGCGAGGGCGGCCGAGACCGAGGCGGCGACGTACGAGGCGCCACCGGCGGCGCTGGCCGACAAGCCCGTGGCGGCGGCGCAAGGGCCGAACCGAGCTCGTGGAGCGGACCGAGCCTGGCGGCTCCATGGATGAATAGAAGGAGGGCCGTGGTGGAGGCGCCATGAGGCGGCAAAGAACCAGCCGGCGGCGGCGTGGAGCAAAGCGGCGGGCGGCGCTTGGCGTGGGGGGCCGAGGAGGGCTGCCCTGGAGCTCCTTGGAGTTTTGGATTGAGAGGAGAGAGATTTGAGAGAGGGAGGTGAGATTGGGGGAGAGGAAGAAGGCAGTGTGGGTTGGGTGTTGTGTGTGTGGGTGCTGTGTGTGTGTGTGTGTGTGTGTGCTTGTGTGTGTTTGTGCGTGTGTTAGTAGGGGGGTGCGGCCGAGTGTGTGGTGTGTGTGTGTGTGAGAGAGAGAGAGGGAGGGAGGGAGAGAGAGAGATTAGGAGGATTTTAGAGATTAAAATTTTGTTAGGAAAGGATTAGAAATTGTGTGGCCCTTAGTAAATTGTTATGTAATGCGTTAACTCAAGAACTTCCGTAAACTAATTAACTATTAAGCTGTGGATTTCTTTATGTTAAATAATCTAACTTGGATATTACCGAATTAACCAACTTAAAATAAATCAGGAGTATTTTCTAAAATAACTTGTGTTGCCGTTAGTTACGTTATTAGCAAGTCTTTTGCATCGTAGCAAAGCTTTGCATCACGGCAATTAGTCGAACAAATTGAACGGCCTTAATCATGTAAATTAATTAAAGTAACCCCAAACCTGTGTAAAGAAATAATTAAATGCAAAGGACTTAAATAAAATCATTTAGACGTTTCTGTTCGATTAAATCGATTATATGTTTTAGTTGTGGGTGCGAGTAGTGTTTTATTTCTCGTTCATTAAAGCGCGAACCTCGGGTTTCTACCTTAGTGCGCATGGAGAATAGAACGACTAATTGGGAAGAACTAACTTAGTAGAGATCTCGAAAGAGTTTTATTTAAACTAAAATTGTACTAACAAACTAGAAGCCGCTAACTTATGTATGCATAATATCACTCAAAAATCCACTATGTATTTATTTATATTACTATTCGTGACACCGTTTGCTACAGAGGACTAACCAAAGACGCGTAAGAAATCGGCGAGATTCGTCGACGCCAATCTTTCCTACAACTCTACAGCAAGCTATCCTCTTGACCATAAACATAGTTAATTTAAATGTAAACCGTATATTGCACTATATGTTTATTGCATCAAAATTGTTTCCTCAAAACTTAAATAAATGATTAAAATAAAAATGATTAGGATGAATATGACTAAGATGAATGTGATTAATATGAATATGATTGAGATGAGAATGATTAAGATGATTATGAAAGAAATGAGAATGAGAAGGAAAGAAAGAAATGAGAATAATTTATGGTGGGTAAAGGGGCCCCGGCAGGAACGCGACGATGATGATGATGAGGTAAGAGGTGGGCCCCTTTTTACATATGGTTATAATATAAGGACAAACAAAACTCTTGCTCGGTCTGAAGCCGTAAAATCCGTACCAACCATTTTCCCGTTTAGGCGGGCAGAAAATGCTACCCTATTACGTAATTATGATCTCCACAACGGGTCACATTGGAGTGTTTGGAGTGCGGAAGAGCCGCCCAGGAGGAGTGTTGAGCACGGACGTTGGCCGCCTCAACCAACATTTCTGGAACTCGGTGTATGACGAGGTCAGCAGCGTGATTAAATCAGCACCGACGGAAGGTAATGGGTGGAGACTTAATCACGTAACATGGAAAACATTCTGTATTCTGAACTCGAACCCGCATCTAAGGAAATGCTGGGGACCTGGCTCATTTAGAGCTCAGAATAACTGTGGGTAAAGTGGTACAAAACTGCATGATGCTATATCAAATCATGAATTCATGCAGTCTCTCGGATTGGAGTCTCTGAGGAATCGCCAGGATCTTTCTTCTCTCCGAGTGACAAGTAGTGTTTTCAGTATTAAAATCTGCCACCTAATGTTTTACTAAATTATTTTCAAAAATGAGATGACTTAGAAAATGTGATAACAACCAGAACCAGTCATCCAGTGCATTCTTTGCTAGTAATGCTTGCTGAGTACATTCGTGTACTCAACCTTGTTAGTATTCTCCTTTGTAGATCCTAGTCCAGCCGGGAACTTTCCCGGGTGGGATGATGGACTTGCAGGTACCGACGCAGCTGCTGGAGGAGAAGGGACCGACTACGGAGGCCAGGGCGAGGGCGGCGTCTTATGCGACTCGTGGGACGAATAGAAGGCCGAGACTTCAGTGTTGGCGAGAATAGCGGAGCAGTTCCTTTTGGTAGTTGTGTAATATTGATATTAAGAACCATAGCCTTGCGTGGCTATTACTGGAATAAAATGTACAGTTTCTATCTTATTGTTCTGCTGCGTGACTCTGGTAAAGGCTTACTATTCGTTGGAGCAGTGTTTTACTGAGCAAATGAATAGTAATCCGTATGCCTAAGTGTGATTACCCTTGGGGTAATGACACGGGGCGTCACAGGTGGTATCAGAGCAATAAGATCAAGCCACGCTAATAAAATAGAAACTGTAGCAAGAACTTAGGTGTGCTTTTCTCGCTTGCTATATTGCACTAATTATTTTATTAACTCTCGTCTCCATATCAATTTCTGTTCCCGTCCCCTTTTCTAAAGTATTATGTTAAAAAGCTTATCTTCCTTAGAGAGACAGCCTGCTAACGTAAAACCCTTCGTTCATAGGAGATTTAGGTTCAGTTTTCGAGTCACGAGAGTGCGGGGGAAGCGTGTGTTTTGTTGTAGGACTCGTGTGGTTAATTCCTGTTAATTAACCTGTCAGGCTAGTAATTCGACCTAGGGTAGAATGCTTGAGAATATAGGTGTTGGGGTATCAATATAAGATCTTAAGTTACATGCAGGGGTTAGAGGCATGTAGTAGAAACTCTGGCGTGGACCATGCTTCCCCATTTTCGGGATAAAGATGGACCACACCCGTTAGCCCCTTACCTTTTCATCTATAACACCAAAGATGACCTGTCAGCAATCAAAGTCACCCATAACTACTTAAAGAAGATAAAGATAATGGCTGACAGTGTAAAAATATGTCTTATCCCACTTCTGCACATCAGTTTTCCCGGACGAGTGGTCCGTGGCACTCCGGGCGTGTAGCTCTGGCGCACCAGAGCGAAGTCTCCGGGCGACTCGAGAATGAGCCTGAGCGTTTCCCAACACGTAGTTGGGCGGTCTCGAGAACGGGATCTCGAGCGTACCTTGGCGCGTGGATCCAGGGTAGTAGGTCGCACTCGAGGCAAGCTCGAGCGGTCCCAAACACGTGGTTTGGGCGGTCTTGAGAACAGGATCTCAAGCGTGGATCGAGCACGAGAGACTTAGCTAGATTAGGATTTGAATCTTTTTGAATCTCCTTGTTTCTTGGTGTTATTTGACTATCTATGTATGGCATAGTACAACCCACCCGCGAGTTAACTCTGTCAGACAAATACAATAACTCCTTCCCTACCATAAATTATTGCTGAAATTGTTAAACAACCAATGTAACCAAAGAAAAGAATCACCTAAAGATATGAGAAGCTATAATTACAACAATTAATGCAACCATCTCTAAACCTCTCCCCTACAGGATGGAAGGACAAGGAAACGAAGAACGAAGATTGGGACTACAATCGGGACTCCCACCCCAGACCCACCAATGTAAAATCCACCAAAGGCACATTCAAGAGACAATCGTGGGCCAACCCATAACTACCACAATCCCCGCAGCTAATCAGTCATCAACCACCAGAGTAGCAGACTCAGTAGAAATAATGATGGAGGTAATCAAATACCTAGACAGCTCCAGAAGGGAAGCCCAAGACAGTCACAACCGTTTTCTGGAAGCCTTGTTAACCCGAATAGCACCTACTACTTCTCAACCGGAACGCGGAGTGAGTTTGGATGATTCCCTTCAAACTCGCCCTACCACTGTTGCTAGAGCAGCCATTCAACTGCCACCACCACCAACTTGTCACAAGAGAAAGACGGTGGAACAAGAGCAAGATGTTGTAAGGAACTCCAAGACGCACGTGGTTCAATCTCCACCCATCCAAGCACCAACATCAGCTACTGTCCTGATTCTAGGATTAACCCCATGTCCACCGATGCAGGCATTTCAAGATAACTTTGGTAGCCCACCCCAAAATAATGAGACCTCAAGGACAGAAGAAAGATGTTACAATTGTCACGATATGGGACATTATGCTGTAAGTGCCCGCACGAAACTTAGCAACTACCATTGACAACTTTCCAGAAACTACATTGATCGCAACCATAACACCAGAAGCCGGTGGTAGGAACAATAGAATGTACTTGTCATAGTTACAAAGATACATAAATTTAGGCATGTCCATGCCTCAAGAAATCATCTGTTTTAACTGTCAAAAAGTGGGCCACTGTGCCAACAATTGCCCACGGGGAGAAGCTAAAACAGCCCGCAGTCCATCACCCAACCATAGACTTCGTTCATACATGCCACCGCAACAACCACCAATATATGGACCATCCAAACCGCGACCCTTCAATTCATCCTTCCAGAGATCCATAGCCCAGCAGCAACCAATGGCATTCACCCCTAGATGTGCAAAGTGTAGAGAAAGACGCCACCTGACAGAGGATTGCCTGAGAGGCACAGATGCATGCTATAATTGCCGACAACCCGACATCGTAAGCTCAATCGCCTCAACCGCGGAGAGCGTCTGAACCCCACCACCACGAGCATTTGTGCCAAGACCACCTACTCAAGCACCACCACAGATCACCCATATGAAACCAACCAGAGGCAACCAACCCGTCAAGAAAGGAGTGGAAGAGGGCTCGCACGCCTAACTCACATATTTGTCAAGCAAATCAAGAAGTACAAGATGCAAAGAACGGGTACACTATTCTCTCAATCTTCATGAGCATTATTCTTTTGATGCATTGCTAGTGAAGAGCAATAGAAATGTGGAGCCCTACCGAATCCGACACGAAGACCCAAAGATAAGAAGAAGATGCGCCCTCGTACAAGGGCACAAGGAGGACTCGCTCCATCAAGGTGAAGCAGCGTCGGGAGGACGACGAAGAGCTACAAGAAACCTACCCGAAAACCCCTTCAGGAGAGATTTCAATTTCGAGGACGAAATTTTTCCAAGGGGGGTAGGATGTGAGGACCCGCAAAATTAACCTAAATTAACTAACAGTAATCTGTAATTAGCGGTAATTAAAATTCTTTTAATACAGAACAAATAGAAATTTCAGAATTAATAACAAGTGCATAATCGTTACATCAGGCATCAAGAGGGTTATAAAAATATTTTCTCCAATATCTTATCAATCGAAAGTCAATCACAGAAATAAATCCATTGCAGGCATACATGCATCGTTAATACAAACTCAGAAATATTTACACATTTCAATACAATCAAAGACAACTTTGCATCTATCCAAATACCAAGCGAAGTAATATATTACGTAACCATTGCTCGCTTCAAAATTAATTACACAACCAATTGCAATGCTTATTACAACAACTAATTAAATCATATATCTGCTTCTTGCATCCTTGTAGCATCAGCTATCCTTGCCACCTTGCACCTTGAGCACCAGTCCATCTCTCGATCCGTTCCCGTCGTTCGTTAGAAAATTAGAAAGCGGTTAGTAAGTTAAAGCCGTATGGATACTAGAAAATAGAAAGTAAAAGATTAGAAGTGGCCGTCAGAATTTCTCCGAAGCACACTAGGGCTCCCTGATCAACTCAAGTTAGCCAGCCCCTTGTTTTTCAAGGTACCTAGACTAACTAGAGTTAACCGGCACCACCTTGCTTTCGTAGGTCTCATCATCCGGCGTTTACCTTAATCCGACACCCACATATATTAAAGAACTCAACCACAGAAAATCACGCGCATAGTAATTTCCCAACCACAGACCAAAACGCCCCCAACGAATCTTGCCATGAACATAAGAGCAAGGGCAAAATAGTCTTTGTATTTGGGCAAGAGGATGCATGGTCAAAGCCACATCCATATAAAGGTTTCCATTCCTTTGCCTTCCCCCATTTCATCCATTCATCAGCCAAGAGCCAAGAGCCCAAAGCAAGCCATTTCACTCCCCATCTCACCCAAGCCAAGCCAAGTTAGCTTTACCACCCTCATCTCATCCCAACCAGCAACCACACTCCCTTGCAACCAAAGGCAAGCAATGCCATCGGCCTCACCAAACAAGTGCAACCACAGAAAGTAGAGGAAGGGATCAAGAGGAGGAAGCAAGCCAGGACTTCACCAACAAAGCCGAAGCCTGCAGCCATCAAGCACGCAAGGAGGAGGAGGCTCAGAGATCATCTCATCATCGCCTAAGAACCGATCGCAGGCAAGGAGGAGGAGAAGAACACCGGCTTGAAGCCGGCGCTACCGTTCCCCTTTCCAGAACCTCACAATCCACAGAAGTAATTCACAATAGCACCTCATTATGCACACATATACATTCATCATTTTCATACACATCTTTTGCTCATCAAGCAATCCCACAACATCATCAATAGTTCTCAGATCATCTCAGTGCATTTCAGAGCAAGGGGAGGGTCATGGAGTAGAGTACGGGGGAGGTTACCGCAGAGTTCGGCACCACCACCACCATCATCAGTAAGCACCTCCATATCCAATCAATCTCCTTGGCATGCATACCTAATTTGAATCATCAAGCAAAACTCACATCAGTATAAGCAAATCAACCTAATTAATTCAATCCAGGCAAAGCTGTTTTTTTAGAGCAGTTAGGCGGCGGCCGTAGGCCAAGCCGCAGAGGGGAGTAGAGGCGAGCCCAGGCGACGCTGGCCTTCGGCCGCGCCGAGAAGGGTCGAGCAGAGAAGCCGAGGAGGCGGATCGGGAATGGCGCCGTGGCGGACCCAAGGCGGCAGGCCGAGGCCGGGCGAGAGCGGACCTGAGGGGCCGAGGGTGGCGGCTTGAGGAGCGGCCGAGACCGAGGCGACGTGGAGGCGCCACTCAGCGGGCGTGGCCGATCGCCCAGAAGGCGCAAGCAAGGGCGAACCGAGCTCGTGGAGCGGACCGAGTCGTGGCGGCTCCATGGATGAATAGAAGGAGGCGTCGTGGTGGAGGCGCCATGGCGGCAGAAGAACCGGCGGCGTGGGCCAAAGCAAGAAAGCGGCGGGCGGGTGGCCGGCGGTCAGGGCATGGGGTCGGGAGGGCAGACCTGGGAGCTCCTTGGAGTTTTGGATTGAGAGAGAGAGAGATTTGAGAGAGGGAGGTGAGATTGGGGAGAGGAAGAAGGCGGTGTGGGTTGGGTGTTGTGTGTGTGGGTGCTGTGTGTGTGTGTGTGTGTGTGTGTGTGTGTGTGTTTGTGTGTGTTAGTAGGGGAAGTGCGGCCGAGTGTGTGGTGTGTGTGTGTGAGAGAGAGAGAGAGAGAGAGAGAGAGAGATTAGGAGGATTTTAGAGATTAAAATTTTGTTAGGAAAGGATTAGAAATTGTGTGGCCCTTAGTAAATTGTTATGTAATGCGTTAACTCAAGAACTCGGTAAACTAATTAACTATTAACTGTGGATTTCTTGCGGTTAAATAATCTAACTTGGATATTACCGAATTAACCAACTTAAAATAAATCTGTGGAGTATTTTCTAAAATAACTTGTGTTGCCGTTAGTTACTGTTATTAGCAAGTCTTTTGCATCGTAGCAAAGCTTTGCATCGGCGGCAATTAGTCGAACAAATTGAACGGCCTTAATCATGTAAATTAATTAAAGTAACCCCAAAACTGTGTAAAGAAATAATTAAATGCAAAGGACTTAAATAAAATCATTTAGGCGTTTCTGTTCGATTAAATCGATTATATGTTTTAGTTGTGGGTGCGAGTAGTGTTTTATTTCTCGTTCATTAAAGCGCGAACCTCGGGTTTCTACCTTAGTGCGCATGGAGAATAGAACGACTAATTGGGAAGAACTAACTTAGTAGAGATCTCGAAAGAGTTTTATTTAAACTAAAAATTGTACTAACAAACTAGAAGCCGCTAACTTATGTATGCATAATATCACTCAAAAATCCACTATGTATTTATTTATATTACTATTCGTGCCACCGTTTGCTACAGAGGACTAACCAAAGACGCGAGAAGAAATCGGCGAGAGATTCGTCGACGCCAATCTTTCCTACAACTCTACAGGCAAGCTATCCTCTTGACCATAAACATAGTTAATTTAAATGTAAACCGTATATTGCACTATATGTTTATTGCATCAAAATTGTTTCCTCAAAACTTAAATAAATGATTAAAATAAAAATGATTAGGATGAATATGACTAAGATGAATGTGATTAATATGAATATGATTGAGATGAGAATGATTAAGATGATTATGAAAGAAATGAGAATGAGAAGGAAAGAAAGAAATGAGAATAATTTATGGTGGGTAAAAGGGGGCCCTGGCAGGGGAACGCGACGATGATGATGATGAGGTAAGAGGTGGGCCCCTTTTTACATATGGTTATAATATAAGGACAAACAAAACTCTTGCTCGGTCTGAAGCCGTAAAATCCGTACCAACCATTTTCCCGTTTAGGCGGGCAGAAAATGCTACCCTATTACGTAATTATGATCTCCACAACGGGTCACATTGGAGTGTTTGGGTACGGAAGAGCGCCGGCCCAAGGAGGAGTGTTGAGCACGGACGTTGGCCGCCTCAACCAACATTTCTGGAACTCGGTGTATGACGAGGTCAGCAGCGTGATTAAATCAGCACCGACGGAAGGTAATGGGTGGAGACTTAATCACGTAACATGGAAAACATTCTGTATTCTGAACTCGAACCCGCATCTAAGGAAATGCTGGGGACCTGGCTCATTTAGAGCTCAGAATAACTGTGGGTAAAGTGGTACAAAGCCCGCAAGATGCTATATCAAATCATGAATTCATGCCGGTCTCTGGATTGGAGTCTACGGAATCGCCAGGATCTTTCTTCTCTCCGAGTGACAAGTAGTGTTTTCAGATTAAAATCGCCACCTAATGTTTTACTAAATTATTTTCAAAAATGAGATGACTTAGAAAATGTGATAACAACGAGAACCGGTCATCCAATTGCATTCTTTGCTAGTAATGCTTCTTTGAGTACATTCGTGTACTCAACCTTGTTAGTATTCTCCTTTGTAGATCCTAGTCCAAAGGAACTTTCCGGGTGGGATGATGGACTTCTTGAGTACCGACGCAATTGCCTTTGGAGGAGAAGGACCGACTACGGAGGCCAGGGCGAGGGCGGCGTCTTATGCGACTCGTGGGACGAATAGAAGGCCGAGACTTCAGTGTTGGCGAGAATAGCGAGCGATTCCTTTTGGTAGTTGTGTAATATTGATATTAAGAACCATAGCCTTGCGTGGCTATTCTTCGAATAAAATGTACGCTTTCTATCTTATTGTTCTCTGTCAAGTGATTTCGGTAAAGGCTTACTATTCGTTGGAGCGGTGTTTTCTCGAGCAAATGAATAGTAATCCGTATGCCTAAGTGTGATTACCCTTGGGGTAATGACACGGGCGTCACACGCGCAAGACGGCGAGCAATGGCGCTTCTCGGCAATGCGTGGTACCAGCGTGTAGGCCTCGCTGTTGCGAACTTGATGGACCAACTCCGGGTGATCGGGGACGTCGATGGTGGCCGGCGGTGAGCTCCAAGCAGCGGAGAGGATCGGGTGTTGTCGGACGGCTGCTCCGGCGAGGCTCCGGCGATGTGGGTGGTCTCTGGAGGTAGCCCACGCGACGGTGAACACGGCGGTGAAGACCACAAGAGCAGGGCGTCACCGGCGGCGGCTGAATTGGAGAAAAACCGACGGCGGTGAAAACCCTAAAACTTGGAATTGCGGCGGCGCTAGGGCGATTGGGGTTCAATGGGTGGCGGCTCTAGGATGCGGAGGGCAAGGCGAACCTCGGGGTCCTATTTATAAGGCTGGGGCGGCACGAGATAAGGAATCCCCAAATCGGGATTTCTTCGAGTTCGTTTCGGTTTAAGAGATAGAGTCCGATTCAATGCCAATTGAACGTAGATACGGACGCGGTGAGATAGGAGATAAGATTCTATGCGATTTCCCGATAGCTTCTAGATGGAAGGTCCCCTTTGTCGTTACGAGCTCGGGCTCAACAATGGCGGACACGGCTGCGGAGCTGCGCAAGGAAGGAGACCAGGTCGGAGACGACGACCACGGCGGCCCCACCGGTCAGAGGAACAAAGGAGGCGGACGCGCGCGGGCGGGCACGCATGTTTTGATCCGATCGTCCGGCTTGGATCAGATGGCAACGGACGAGCGGGCCGATGGGCTGCAAGCACGGAAGAGGACTAGTCCAGAAGGGATTAGGCCCGAAGCCATTTACTGAGATTTTAATGCTTTTTCCTTTTTAGAAAATACCAGAAATCCAAATAAGCAATAGAAAATAGCAAATGCACTTGGAAAAATTCTAGAAAATATATCCAAGCCCAAAGAACCCAAATAAAATAGTTTTGACCATTGTTGATATTGACTTTAATCATATTAAATTATTTTGATGTACAAAGTCCATATTAAGCTTTGGATTTAAATTCAAATAAAATCAAATGGTGAATTTTATCCTACTAACTATTCAAAGGATTTTTAAAGCTCAGAAAATTGGGATGTTACACCGGTCAAACCCAGGAAGCTTCTCAGCTGAGTGATGTTCATCGGTGTTGGCCAATTGGACACTGTCTTAACCTTTTCTGGATCAGTGGCTGCACCTTCCCCACTAATGATGTGCCCCAAGTATTCAATTTGTTTCTGCCCAAAAGCACACTTGCTGATCTTGGCAAGTAGATTATGTTTCAATAGAGCTTCCAGCACTTGAGTCAAATGTGGTCCATGTTCTTGCAGTGATTTACTATATATTAAAATGTCATCGAAGAATGCCAATACAAACTTTCTCAAAAAGGGTGCTAATATTTCATTCATCAAGGCTTGAAAAGTGGCAGGAGCATTAGTTAGCCCAAATGGCATTACCATAAACTCATAATGCCCTAAATGAGTGTTAAAAGCAGTTTTCTTCACATCGTCTCTCTTCATTCTCACTTGATGATACCCAGATTTCAAATCAATCTTTGAAAAGATACAAGCCCCATGCAATTCATCCAACAAATCTTCAATCACTGGAATAGGATATTTGTTTTTGATTGTATTAGCATTAAGTTGCCTATAATCAACACACATCCTCCAAGTTCCATATGTTGATTTTGCTCCACTTGCCCTTTTTGGATCATGTCCACACTATTCTTAACTTCTTCCAACTCTCCTTTGGTAGCATATGGCTGGCTTCCCCCTTCTCCTGCATCATCTTTACCAGGCTTACCCATGATCAACTTCTAGACTAGACTAGGGATTTTACTCAGGGAAACAACAAGTTCACCCCAACCCAGCATAGATCTAAAAGCTTCACCCACAACACCCTTGGATCTTTCTCTTGAACTGCCTTAACTTCGGAATTTTACAGGAAGAACTAGCTTCCCAACCCTTGTTAAGACTGCTCTCGATTAGATCTAAGGCCAAGAGCAGCAGCTCTTATACCAATTTGTCATGACTTGCAATCAAAAGACTCCCGATAGCATTCAGAAATTGAAATCAGAGATCAGGGTGACAGAAACCAAGATGCGAAGAGGAGAACAAGAGATGAGGCGGCTAGGGTTTTCCTTATCAATAATATTCGATCCTCTTACAAGCCACAGCTAGCCTTTATATAGCTCAGCTGATCAACAACATTAGCATAATTGTTCTTAACTACAACTTCTAAACGTAAATAGTGCATTAACAGCTGGTTTTGCTACAATGTCTACTTCATTGTTTCAAGACCGTTGGATCACCATAACTCTTCATCCAAAAGCCCTCGCCTTCCTTCACAGAATATCACTTCATCAAGTGGAAATCGGCAATGTTCCTTGAGCTTTGCAGACTAGACTCTGAAACTGTCTTCTTCTTCAGTCTTGACAGCTACAACTCCTGACAAGCCCTCACGCTTGACAAGCTGCATGATGAGGCGGCCGCCGCGGCGGCGGGCGCGGATGTAGTACTCGGGCTGTGTGACTGGAAGTTTGGTGATCACGAGCCTACTGTCCTCGGTCCGCGCCCGCCTCAGCGTGCTCTGGGAAGCCAGCGACGGGATGGGCGGCGGCAGCCGGCGTCTCGGGCCCCGGCACCCATACGACACCCAACACCCCTCGTCCTCGTCGTCCTCATCCTCCTCGTCAATGCAACCGCCGTCGCCGCTTTCTTGGATGACGATCTCACCGCGGCAAGCACCGTGTGACGCGACGACTGTCCGCGTTACGCCGCACTCGCCGCCGCCAGCGGCGATGTCTGAGGCGAGCAGGGAGCAGAGGCCGAGGAGCGGGGTAAATTTCTGGGTGGAGCGGGAGATGGATAGCAGCATTGGATAGGATCGAATATGGCACTGGCCGGACGTTGCGCGCAGCGAGCGATGTATTGGCGGAGGAGCTGGAGCGCGTGGGTTATTTCATCACAGAGGGTCGGGTTGCCGCGCATTTATACATGGACGGAGGAGGGGAGTTTACTCTCCGAGAAGCCAGGAAGTCACCCTAGGCAGGGGCACCCGTGACGAGTCGGCTCGCTCGCTTGCTTTGGCAACGCCTGGCTAATTAATAGGCCGGCCAAAGGCATCGCTGGTTTCCAATTTCGACTTGATCATGGGTCGGAACGAGTAGATTGATGGCACATTGTTATCCAGTTAGTACTATCTAATAAGGATGTATCTGACCAGCGCAGCTCCGACCAGTCCAAATCGCGGCGTGCGACCGTTCCATCCTATCTATATGAAGCGAACAGGCTTTGGTGGCTGCTAAGGGCTTGTTTGGGAAGTCTATTCTCGATCAGGATCTATGTGGATGGGCTGCGAATTTGAACTAAAATCTTAGTCTATCTATGTAGATGAACAAAGATTTTGGTCTAACCAAACAAAGCCTAAGAGATGATGTGGCGCTGCGGCGCGTAACAAACCGATTCGTACCATACGACCTAGGTAACTCATGCAAAAGTGGCGCAAGTGCAATTGGGGAGAGTAGTCGTCGGGGTGTAAGGCGGTGAACAGTAGTTGGCTCCGTGTGAGCCTTTCGTTGTAACAGGTGACCGCGCTCACATAGGGTCACGAGTCACGAGCGAGCGAGCCAACGACAGGGAATGACTGTGCCATGTGGGCGTCTCATCTGCTCTGGTTGCCTTCGACAATGCCTTGCTATTTGACCAACATATTGGGCTTGCCTAGTGGTGGCCAGATGGGCCGCCCGAAGCGGCACGACACAAGCATATGCCAAGCCTGACCCATCTCGCCCGCGAGTTAAGCGGGTCGTCTGCCGTGCCGATCCGTGTGTTTCCAGAAGGCACCAGCACAACCCATCGACCTTTCATCTTTGTGTCGGTGACATGAGCCTTTTTGCTCAGTGGGCCAAGGCCGGCCTACTTAGCCCGTTAGGCCCGAAAGTTAAAAAAATCAGGAGAAATCCAAAAAAAAATATAGAAATGTATAGAATTTAGAAATGTATATGAAAATTGTAAAAAAAAAAGAGATATGCATATTGAAAATGCAATAAAGAGCTTTATTAATGTTCAAATGACTGTCCCGTTAAAACCTTTGCTAAGTAAAAACTCAACATGAAAAAACCTTGGCAAAAAAAAAAAGAGTACAACCTATAGCTCTACATACATCATCATTCTAAGTGTCGTTGTCTAGGTATAGATTTTCGAACACCTCGGACAACTCTGGATTTTTTATAGAGTGTGGTATTCGTGAATCAGCTTGTTCCCAGTCCATCACAGTTAGAAGTATCTCCATCATCTCACTTGTGAGACGTGTTCTTCTCTTCTCTAATATTCTTCCAGAAAGATTGAAAGCGGACTTGGAGGAAACCATCGAGACAGGAACAATTAACACATCACGTGCAAGTATGGATAGCACAGGATATGTTAACTTATGGTTATATCACTATTGCAAAATTTTGAAGCCTTCTGAGTTGACATCCACCGTATCGCTGTCCAGGTAGGTGGATAGTTCCTCACTCCTTGGGTGAGAGGTTGGTCTTGATTGAGAAGGTGCCGCTGTAGAAGAAGAAGACCTGAATCTAGAGGAAGAGCCTGCACCCCAGATCTTGCCCCCACAGATTTGTCTTGTTACTTGAGTTGGGTGTTAGTGGAGGTCGTTGCAAGCGGACTCCCTGGAACTTATCTTCAAACCTTTGGAAAACCTCATGTAATCGAGAACGAACATCTACAAAATAGTTAGAATAGCCTAGTCCTGTAGCATCATTAAGAAGATCAAGAACATTAGCAAATTTATCAATTTTAGGTCGAGTATCTAAAATAAATGCAAATGCATATAGAAAAAGAATTTCTCTCCAATATTTAAGGCATTTACTTTTCATAGCAACAATAGCATCTCGCAAAATTGTGTCATTTTCATAGTTTTTCAATTGACCTGCAATCTGTAAAATACTATGCACAGTAATAGGAGATGTTAGATAATAGACAACGGGCAAAGCAACAATGACCTCATATAAAATTTCTAAAAACTGAAGTATCTTGTCAGCAACAAACCAATGTTGCTTAGTCAATAGTACACTATTGTTAGTACTCTGATAGTGCGTTCGAATAAAAATAGAAAAAAAATGCTCTTATATGGTAAAAGACTCTTAAGCAACAAGTAAATAGAGCTCAATCTTACCGGCATGTCCAAACCGAACTTTCTTGGACATACAACCATCACCCTGCACAAGTTCTGATGTGTTGCTATTCTTACGTTAGAGTTATTCAAGTAAGATATCGCATCGCGAAAAGCTTTAATATACGAAGTAAACCTCATCAAACCATATTTGACTATAATGTTAATAATATGACAAGCGCATCGCTCATGTAGCAAGAAAGAATCGACGTATGTACTCAACTCTGGAGAAAGAATATCCATGGCCTTAGAGTTCGAAGCGGCATTGTTTAAAGTAATTAAGAATATTTTGTGTGTAAGACCAAAGTGTAATACCCCGTCTATCATTCGAGAGTGCAATAAAAATTGATAGAGAATTAAGGGAAATAAAATAGAAAATTCAGAAATTCGAGAGAGAATTGGGCCGCTAGTCCAAAGTCTAGCGAGGAGAGAACAACCTTTTGTAATATACCAAATATTTAAAGAGGAGAAATACTTTATGGATGAGAATTATTTTATAGAGTGGCTTTAACTAAAAGTTCGGGGGTTGCGTTCTTCAAAGAACACGGGTTGTAGGCCAAAGCTCACAACACCTTGGCCCATTGGGGGAGGTGCACCAAACCCTAAGCCACCCCCTCCCTTGCGCCTCCACCTCCCCTCCGCTTTGTGGCCTCCACTCCCCATTTATCCAGCACCTCCCCCACGCCTCCTCTCCTCCCCTGGTGATGCCTCCCCTCCTCCTTGTGATGCCTCCTTGCTGCCGACCAAGATCAAGAAAGGAGGGAGGAAGAGAGAAGAGAAGGGAAGAAGAAGGGAGGAAAAGAGGAAGGACCAAGGACCACATTTTCTTCTTTGGATAATATTTAGGGGTAACAATCTGAAAGTATTTGGCAAGCCCTAGTTTAATTTTGGTTTGATTTGTAGATTGTTTAGCCAATAGGAAGTCAGGTTTTGGTTATGTCCAGATTCGTCAAGTTTAGGGCAGTGCATTGCGAGGGTGATTTGGGCTAGTTAAACTTGAAATTAGAACTCTATCTAGTTAGATAAAAGATAGGTTATTTTGTTATATTTCTTTAGAGTGCTGGATCATAATTTTTGAATGAGTGGATCTCAAGATATGAATTTTACAACACTGATGTCTAGAATCTCTGTTAGGTTATAGCAGTCGTGGTTATTGATAGATTAAAGATAGATAATGACCGAATTAGAGATGTTGATCCAAATTATTTGTGTATATAATTCTTTTATATTTTCATAATGTTAAAGAACACAATTTTTGGATCAGCCGAATAAAAGTTATGGCTATTTTAAGTCTTCTGTCCAGAATGTCTGTCAGATTTTAGCAGTTGTTTTGATCTATTTGTTAAAATTAGTTAAATGAAAAATTTGAGAATCTGGACAACTAGACTCTTGTAGAAAATTTCGTAATCTTTTCAGAGAGACTGAAAATGATTTTTTATGATAAGCAGACCGGGAGATATGTATTTTAGAAAAAACGCTATCCAGTATTGAGTTATTGCTAGTTCGTCGTTTTGCTTGAGTAGATTAAATATATGATATATGTGTTTTTGGAGTGCGGTTTAGAGCGTTGTGATTAGCGTTGTTCTATCTTGTCAAATCTTGTCTTGAGTAAAGTATTTATTGTAGGCGGAGTGACCTTGAGTTTGGTTTTGCCTTCTCTACATTCAATTTGTCGCAACGCTAAAGGCAAGAACATTTTGGGTCATCTTGGATATGTGTTTGTACAAATTGGTTGAATTAATATGATATAGATAATCTTATGAAGTATGAGTATTTTTTCACTAATTGCTTGTTTCTGTTAAATGCTTATAACAATCGGAAGGTATGGAAGTGTTCATTTCGTTTCATTACATTCATTCCAGTTTTCATATTTAGCCCACAGGAGTGGGTATTGAGGTTCATTTCAATTCATTTCATTCAATTCAAGCATTCATGTTTAACCCATGAGAGTGGGTATTGAGATCCCCGTATGAAAGATTCTTCATACGGGCCTTGGATCCTCGCATTTTGATAATACAGGCCTGAGTGAATACCGACGGGTGTTACACTGGCTATACCGGTATATGCAAAAGAGAAGTGGAGACATATGCATTTGCATCACATTCATACTATATTTATATGTATGTGACCATTTGAGAATGACTTGTATCCAATTAAATGTTTTTTATGTCATTCATTCGTACTTGCTGAGTCTTGGACTCACCCTTGCCATTTGTTGTTTAGGTGACCGTTGAGGATGACATTCATTAGGTGGAAGTAGCTCATGGATGCATATCACATTATTGCACACTCCAATACCTAAATAATGTTTCTAGTACATTCTTTCAATTGGAAACAATTATTGTAATAATTGGTGTTTTGGTACAGTCAGTAGTTTCTTTCAGAATTTACAAATTAGATGATGCCTCTAACTGTTTGGGACTTATCCATGATGCTTGTGATCTTGCTTGGGGTGTAATAATTGTGGTTTTGATTCTAATTCCTTGCTGAAATTTTATGTTAGCACTGTTATTAGAAATAATTAGTCGGTGTCTAGTGGCCATTCGTTGTTGTTTTGATTAAGAAGTTTGTAGTTTTGGTCTTGGATTGTTAGTCTAAGTTACATCTTTGCTTCTGCATAGCCAGGGTGTTACACAAAGTCTTCTACGACTTTGATAATACAGTCCGCAATATTCTCACTCATGTGTGCTACATCAATTAATTAGAAACCTATAATTCTTTTCTCCGTTACCCAGTCGTCATTAACATAATGAGCAACTACACTAAGATAATCCTTCCTAGCCCAACCACTCTGTAACACCCTGGCCCAAAATCCGCTCAATGCCCAGCCCACCGTGGGGCGGACCTGCGAACACATAGCACCCCACTTACATTTTCGTCCTCGCTTCGTGTAAAAGGGTTAACCCGGAGGTGCTATGTTTGGACCCAATAGGCATTATATATTACTACAACTCACTTTAGACAAGAAATATGGGACTAATCCCACCACATGACTCCTCATGGGCCACATGGGCCGCACTACGAGTAGGCCGGGGTATTGCATTCACCCCCTCAAGGGCTGACGCCCTCGGCAGCACACCACATACACGGCAAAATTCCCAGAACCACCCATCGGTACACGTCCGTGCATCCAGTGCCGGCACATATGCCATGCCATGTGTCCACTCCGGGACCACATGTGCCATGCGCCATATGCCCGCGCCCCTATCCCGCGTGCGGTCAAGGCAAATAAGGTTGATGCTCGATACCATCTGTAACACCTCGGACCAAAATCCGCTCAATGCTCAACCCCCACCATGGGCAGACTCACAAGACACATAGCACCCCACTTACACTTTCGTCCTCGCTTCGTGTAAAAGGGTTAACCCGGAGGTGCTATGTTTGGACCCAACAGGCATTATATACTACTACAACTCACTTTAGACAAGCAATATGGGACTAATCCCACCACATGACTCCTCATGGGCCACATGGGTCGCACTACGAGTAGGCCGGGGTATTACACACTCCATATGTCTGTAACATCCCAAAAAAAATGCCTAAATGCAAAAATACGAAAATTTTAAAACTTTTTGTATAATTATCTATGCCATCTTATTTTCGCCTGTATTTTCGGGAGTTATTTGATCTATGTTTTATTTTTGTCGGCACAAGTAATGTACAATAGAAACCATAAATACCTAAACCCTTGAATATAGAAACCCTAGAGATGAAAACCCTAAAATATAGAAATCCTAAAGTCAAAATCGCAGTCAAGACCTAATTCTCTGATTAAACAAAAACCCAATTGGAATCCTTTAGCAAAAGAATCAGATACAAGTAAACTGTCATAGCAAAGTTAACCGAAAATATGCCCTTGAAATATTGCATGAAGTGGAAACCCCTAAATCGAAATAATATTTAAAACCTAATACTCTAAATGTACAAAAGACTCATTAGTATTGTTTAGCAAATATTAGGAATTATAAAGACAAAATAAACTTAAGGCATCACTCTTCTAAATATCACATGTAAACCCTAAGATCGGTCGCATAAAAATTCAAAACCTAATTCTCTAAAGGATCAAATGCTCAATTAGAATTCTTGAGAAAATATTGGATTTCATCTATCGTCGCATGAGAATTTTCGAAAGGAAATACCAGAATTTTAGCCAACCCTAAAATTCTATCACATTTCTTTTTCCTAGATTTTCCTAGCCATTTTATTTTCCTCCTCTACTGATCTTCTGGCCGAACCGGGTTGCAGCCACACCGTCACCTTCGGTCGAACTCCAGCAATGAGCTTCTTCTCTTCCCGGCAACATTGCCACTACCAACACTCTCAGCGTCAAATATATCTGGCAAAGCAAACCACGTAGTAGCCATGCATCGTTCAAGCCGTCGCTCGTGCGTCGCCTCCGAGCAGTGTGCGGTGAAGCACTGTGGCCATGCCATCCAGAGCGCTACCCACGCCGCTTGCTGCCGCCATGCTCGCAGCCGTCGCCATTCTCCCCCATTGAAAGCTCAAGGAGCCCGAGCGCACGCGCCACTCACAACTGCCGCACCGCTCGCTCGCAAATCTCGCCGCCACGATGAGTTGCGGCCACCCCCCGTATGCGTCACGACGTGTCCTAGCACCCGTGGATGCTTTACCCTCAGTCAATTGCAAGCTCCACCCACCGGAGTCTCCGCCACTGGCTTCTTTCCTACCTCCGGCTACCAACCACCGCCCGCGACGCCCCTTCACCGCCAGTGGGTATTTCTTCAATTCGCCATGGATGGAGCACCGCCCTGGCTTCCCCGTCCTTCCCCAGCCCTCGATTTGGGCTGTCGCTCGCCCTAGCTCCCTACCACCGTAGTCTTTACCGCGCCGCCGGTGGCCCACGGCACCACCTCGCCTCCGGCCTCCTCAGCTTCCACCGGTAGCTCCGATAAGTTCCCCATAACGCCCTCGAGCTCATGTGTGTGCTACTTCCCTACCTCTTTCACTCCAGCGCCGCTACCTTGTTTCTCCCCCACACCCGGTAGCCACGCGCTGCCGCCCGCCAGCCCTAGTGCCGCTTGAGCCGTGCCGCCACTGCCCTCGGGGTCACCTCAGCCTCGCGGTTCCATTTTCGCACATGTGCGGCCGTCAACGTCAACCCTCCCTGCCGACGACGAGCCACGCCCAAGCCTCCTCCTCTGCCCTCTATTCCGCTTTCA